>JALMGJ010000001.1:105710366-107082866 GCA_023362775.1 Charina bottae
CGTGGCTGCAGGCACAGTTGTTTGTTGTGAGGAAAGGGGCAACACTCTCGGGTTTGTGCCATAGAGAGCCTGGAAAGGGGACATCTTGGTTGAGGAATGTACTGCATTGTTGTAAGCGAACTCTGCCATGGGGAGAAGTTCTGGCCAATTGTCCTGCCGGTAGTTAATGTAACATCTGAGATATTGCTGCAATAACTGGTTAGTTTTCTCTGCTTCGCCATTACTGCACGGATGATTCGCAGAGGACAAGTGTATTTTGACCCCCAACGTCTGGAAAAGCGCCCCCCAGAACCTGGAAGTAAATTGTGAACCGCGATCTGAGATCAAGTGGTTAACCATACCTCTATATCGGAAGACATTGTCCAAAAAGAGCTGTGCTGTAACTTGTGCTGTTGGTAGGCCCTTGCAGGGAATTAAGTGCGCTATTTTTGTAAAGCAGTCTACCACCACCAGGATGGAAGTGAAACCCTGTGCCTGTGGTAAGTCGGTGATAAAATCCATGGAGACAGTGTCCCAAGGTTGGGGGTGTGTGGGCAGGGGCTGCAAAAGGCCTGCTGGTTTCCCTGCAACCGTTTTAGCGCGTCTACACACGTGGCAAGAGGCCACGTAAGTCTTGATGTGTGCTGCCATCTTGGGCCACCAGTAGTCTCTGAGTGTTCTGTGCAGCGTTTTGAACATCCCCCCGTGTCCTGCCGTTGGGCTATCATGACAGAGCTGTAATACTTCTTCCCTCAGGGTCTTGGGAACATAAAGCCGCCCACTATGCCAAAGGGTCCCTGCCTCCGCTGTGAAAGGGGACGGTGTACCATGCTGGGCCCCCTGGAGGTCATCCAGCCTAGCCCGTGCGTAGGGGTCTTGTTGCTGCTGCGCCTTGATTCTTACAAGGAGATCGTCTACTAGTCTGACTGCTGCCAAGTTCTCTACTTGGACCCCTTCGGGAGGCTTCTCAAAATTTTGAGGGTGCAAGATCGTGGCTTGGGTGGCTTGGTCAGGTTCTGCAATGTCCTGCGGCTGCCTAGACAACACGTCAGCCAGCTTGTTTTGTTTGCCTGGCAAATACAAGATGACGAAATCGAAGCGTGAAAAAAATTGACTCCATCTGACCTGACGGGGGTTGAGGGATCCCGAGCTCTGCAACAGCGCTAAGTTTTTATGGTCTGTGTAAACCTTGATTGGCAAAGCTGCTCCCTCTAACCAATGCCTCCATTCTTGAAAAGCTGATTTTATGGCAAGCAGTTCCTTGTTAAAGACATCGTAATTCCTCTCTGCTGGTGACAGCGTGCGAGAGAAATAGGCACAGGGTAATAAATCTTCCCCCCTTTCATCCGCCGCTTGGAGTAAAATGGCGGCGACGGCAAAGTTAGAGGCGTCGCACTGGACGTGGAACTGTTTTGCAGGGTTCGGGTGCCTCAGGAGTGGTGGGGAGGTAAACAGCTGTTTAAATTCTTGAAAGGCCGCTTGCTGCTGTTCCCCCCAGCAAAAGCGTCTGTTTTTCTTTAACAGCTGAGTAAGGGGACGCGCTTTCTCCGCATATGAGGCAATGAACTTGTGAAGAAAATTCGCATACCCCAGAAATTGTTGGAGCTCCTTGACGTTACGGGGAGGCTTCCATGACATAATTGCTTGGACCTTTGCAGGATCCACGGCTACGCCTTCTGTGGAAATCCTGTATCCCAGATAGTCTAATTGCGTTAAGTCAAAAGCGCACTTTTCTAATTTCGCAAACAGCTTGTTCTCTCTTAATCTCTGCAGAACATTACGCACATGGGTAATGTGGGAGGTGGGGTCCTCAGAATAAATCAGAATGTCATCCAGATACACAATGACATATTTATCTAACAAGTCTGAGAAAATGTGGTTCATGAACCTGGAAAATACTGCCCCACAATTACTTAGTCCAAAAGGCATGACTAAATACTCAAACTTACCATATCTGGTGTTAAAAGCCGTTAAGTATTCATGGCCTGGCTTTATTCTGATCAAATTGTAGGCATTCCTGAGGTCTAGCTTGGTAAAAATACGAGCCTTTTGCAGGCGATCTAGCAACTCCGATATCACTGGAAGAGGGTAGTGGTCTCTAACGGTGACTGCGTTGAGTGCGCTGTAGTCATGCACCGTGCGCATGGGGGGTCCCTTATCGCCAGCCTGTGCCGCCGGGGCGAAAGGATCGGGCTTTTTAGGCACGAAGAAGGTAGGTGCAGATGCCGGTGATGTCGATGGCCGAATGAAACCCTTTTTTAGGTTGGCATCCAAATATTCCTTCAGTATAACTAGCTCCTTTGGGGACATTGTGTAATGCCGTGCCGCTGGGATCTTGGCTCCAGGCTTCAAATCTATGGTACAGTCGAAAGATCTATTGGGGGGCAACACCGTGGCCTCTTGCTCTCCGAAAATGTCTGCAAAATCTCCATACTTTGTTGGCAGTGGAGCCTTCCCTGCTTCCCGGCTTGCAGCTGCCGGCAGGGCTTGGGTAATGCCCTGCAATTTGTGGTGCCGACAGTCTTGAGAGGGAAAGGAAACTGCTCCGGTCATCCAGTCCAAATTGGGGTTGTGAAGTCTCAACCAAGGTGCCCCGAGAATGACTGGGACTTGCAAGGAGGCAGTAACGTACAGTTAGATCCACTCCGAGTGATCTGCGATGTTTAGCTGAATCGGCAGGGTGCAACGTTCGATCGCGCCGGCCTTGAGAGGTTGCCCGTCGATGGTTTCAACCTGCATGGGGCTTGGTAGTGCAATAGTTGAAATGTGAAACTTTTCCACCGCTTCCCCATCTATAAAATTGGTTGTCGCCCCGGAATCAATCATAACATTTACCGGTAATAGTTGCTTGGAATCTGTAGTCAGTGTGGCTGGAACAATATAAAAATCTTGGTTGTGATCTGCCGTCTGAGCCCTTCTTAATTGCTGGATGGCCGCCCTACGGGGCTCTGACAAGGGGGGCCGTTGGAGTTTAACTGCTGAGAAGAAGCGGCTGGAATGTGGGCCTGCTCTGTGCCTTGGGTTGTAAATCTTACCGGGGCTGCCTGGCGTCTGGTCGGGCACACCCTTGCAATGTGCCCTGGCCCCCCGCAATAAAAACAAAGTGCATTGTCCCTTCTCCTTTGCCTCTCGGCTTCAGAGAGCCCCCTTCTTGTGGCCCCTATCTGCATGGGTTCTTCCGCGCTCAGGGGAACAAACGTGTTAGAGGGGGTAGCAAAACCTGGAAAAGCCGGTCGGGTTCCTGCCCTATTTCTCCCTGGCCGAAGCTGCTTTAACTCCTCCAATCGAGCATCTATGACGACTGTTAACTGGTATAGGTCTTCCAATGTCGCTGGAGTGCCCTGCCGCACTAACTCCGTCTTAATCTCTTCGTCCAGTCCTTGTTTAAACTGATCCTTCAATGCCACCTCATTCCAGCCCAAATCTCCTGCCAGCAGTTTGAAATCTGCGATGTACGCTCCTACTCTCCTGTTCCCCTGTCGGAGCCGTCGGATCTCTCTGCTGGCAGTGACTTCTCTGATTGGATCATCAAAATGGGCTCTGAAACGGGCCATAAAGTTCTGGTAGTTGTCCAGAATTGGGTCGTTAGCTTCCACCATGGGGATGGACCATCTTGCGGCTGAGCCTTTCAGCAAACTTAAAATGAATGTGACTCTGGACCTCTCTGTCGGGAACTCGGCTGGTCTGCTGTCGAAAAACATGGTGCACTGGGCGACGAAGGTCCTGAGCTGTGCCGTCTCTCCCCCAAATTTCTCTGGTAAACACCCTGGGGATCGCAGAATGACTGGTGGGGGTGCTGCCACTGGTGCCGGCTGCTGGATGACTGGGGCTGGTTGTTGGATCTGCTGAAGCATCGCCGCCTGTAAGTTATTAATCTGGTCGTCGACCTGCTGCTGGTGTTGTGTCAAGGCCGCTGCTAACTGGATAATGGCCTGCTGCAATTCCTGTGTCTGAGAAGCCATTCTCCTGGTTTATGTGTTCCTCCCTCTTTCGATGGGAGTTTTGGTTTAGCAGGATTGATGTCGTGTGTAGATGCAGAAATAACACGCCGAGGCCTGGAATCTAGTCTCTAGTGTTTATTGCATACCTACAGGCAGAAATCCTGCTAAACTAACAGTGCCTGAAGATTCCCCAAGTATATCAGCTCAACCTAGGGCGGAGCTTTCTTCTGACGTTTGGGGAAATAGGCTAGGCTCTCTGAGCTGCGTGCCCGCTTCTTATCCAGTGCTCCGCCCTCTTCTCTGCTTCCCCTGACAGTATCAGGATATCATCACTTGACTTTCCCCTTGCCCCCCCCCCCATGCCTATGATTCAGTGACTTTCTAATGGAGTTACAGTGACTCCATAGTGTGGCTGGGTTTATAGATCAAGCTGTGCCAGATTGAAATCACATTATGTTTTACATGTGTTATAAACAAAGGGGGCAGTGGTTTAATGTTGGTTACTAATTAGGATATGAAATCAGGATGTGTATAATTTGGTAGGAATGTTTTCTTCTGCCAGACTGCTATTTTTCTTGCTACAAAGCTGTACTAGAATTATTCTGAAAGAATTGAAGAATTTACATTCTGTAAATTCTTCGAGTTGTTACTAAATTCTTTCATTTTGTAAATTCTCCCACACCCTATTTAGTAACACCTGAAATAATTCATTCATCCTCATGAATCACCCCAGCCAAGTGCTCTTCAAATATTATGCAGGGTGCAACCTTGTGGCCAGGTCAATGAAACTAACATTATTGGTTGGTTTCAACCAGTATAAACCAACCCATATAAAGCAATTGTGACATTTAGATTAATCAGAAAAATCACTTGCAAATGAAACAAAGCAGTTAATTACAGGAAAAGGTAGGTAAGCATACATGTTTGTTTGCATTAGCCTGTTCTCTTTGTTTGCTTCATATTCTTTTATGAAAAACATACCTTTATCTTTCTATATATTCAAAATGCAAACCGAATTGTATCTAAAAATATGAAAACAATATCAACTTTAACAAAATTTTGGACTTGTATATTCTCTCCTAGAACAGTTCTCTAATTACATTTGCATCCTAGCTTCATTAGGATCTGCAGTGTAGATCTAAGTATGTGCTATGTGCCACAAGAGTTATAGGTTCTGCCATAATGATCAAGCAAGATGGGAGATGGTGCATTTTCCAGCCCCAGTAGTGAAATGAAAATTACAATAAATTTTGTTGTTGTTTATTTGTTCAGTCACTTCCAACTCTTCGTGACTTTATGGACCAGCCCACGCCAGAGCTTCCTGTCGGCCGTCGCAATCCCCAGCTCCCCCAAGGTCAAGTCCGTCACCTCCAGAATATCATCCATCCATCTTGCCCATGGTTGGCCCCTCTTCCTTTTCCTTCCTCTTTCCCTAGCATCAGCATCTTCTCCAGAGTATCCTGTCTTCTCATTATGTGGCCAAAGTACTGCTGATGTGTTCTGTGTACAGGTTGAATAGGTAGGGTGAGAGAATACAGCCCTGCCGTACTCCTTTCCCAATCTTAAACCAGTCCGTTGTTCCGTGGTCTGTTCTTACCGTTGCTACTTGGTCGTTATATACAATATACAATAAATTACACACTGCTAAACTTGTGGATTACTCCAGGAAATCAAGCCAGACTGCTCACTTGAGGGAATGATATTAAAGGCAAAACTCCACATAATGAGAAGACAGGATACCCTGGAGAAGAAGCTGATGCTAGGGAAAGCGGAAGGCAAAAGGAAAAGGGGCCGACCACGGGCAAGATGGATGGATGGTATTCTGGAGGTGACGGACTCAACCGTGGGGGAGCTGGGGATGGTGACGGCCGACAGGAAGCTCTGGCGTGGGCTGGTCCATGAAGTCACGAAGAGTTGGAAGTGACTGAATGAATAAACAACAAAACTTGTGGATCCAAAGCACCCAGGTATTATGGGAGTCCATTGGAGTTGGGCAGCTATAACAAATTTGAATCAATCAATCAATCAATCAATCAATCAATCTATGGTCCCTTTCCAATACAAACACACAACATGTGCAGAAGGAATATCCAATCTTCTACTGAAACCTAACTCTTTACAGAGATGGCCACTTAAAAAATGCTGTGTTTTACCAAAAAAATAATAAATAAGTTTAACATATATAATTACTTGGAGAAGAAGGTTAATATGAGTTAAGATTGATAAAAATAGTCCTTTGATAGGGTGTGGTGTTAATAGAAGTTCACTGTGACTTGTGAACGAGCAATGGGTTTTTGTAACCAATTCATTGAAGGGAATCACAGTTCTGGTAATTGGAAGGTTGGTTTTGAGGATAAAAACAGGTGGGTTCTTGGATGAGTCTGTATTAACATGACTGAATGTAAAAGTTCATTTCATCTATCAAGATACCTTGCTATACATTGGAGCAGTGGATAACAGAAGAAAATGTTTTCTGTTCTGGTGGCAGCAGATGCTTAATACCATTAAAATGTTTCTCACTCTGGATAAGATATTGATCACTTAAAAGTTCCACCTCCAATAAAAATACAAAACAAGGACATTTCTTTTCCCATCTAAGCTGCAGTATAGACTGCAGAAAGGTTTCTAGTGAAATTTGGAATATGCAGAGACTCAGAAGTCTCATTATTTACAATTAATGTGAATAACAATCAATCCGGTTAGATATCCAACACCCATATCTGAAGATTCATTCAGAACTCACATAATCCATCTTCTTCATTTCCTCTGCTCTGACACAAAAGCTTTAGTAATAGGTTGGCTTCGAAAGTCTTTATTTTTAATAGCTTGTTGCTTAATGAGACATTAATAAAATCCAAACTATCTCCTTCAAGAGCAGAATTTGAAGACTGGATAGATTACGTTTGACCATCACCATGACCACTGCCTCCTGAGTTATTCTTCTGGATATTTTGTATCACATGGGTGCTTACCATGACAACCACACGTTGCCATTCTATGTTCATTTAGCTTCAACAGCCAAGATGTAATCTTCATATTTTAACTTTTAGAAAGCCTGGAACAGACTCACCTGAGGAAGCCATACTAGCCCAATTGTTAGGCAGCTCTGTCATGGAGAAGACATATGACAATATCTTACCTGGATCATGCACAGATGTACATTTAGCTGTAGAAAACAATAATTAGTTTCTCTTTTGAGAAAGATGGTTTCCTGATGGATTTGATTGGATCTCGTAATTCTTAGCTCAGAAATTAAAGAAGAGTTTTGAACCAGAAGAGACAGAGGCAAAATGACATGCCAGTAGTTATTCCCATCTACCATTCTACCTTTTCAAATAGCTTTAAAAACAAATCTAATTGCTGTCCAAAGGTTTATTGATTCTACTTCTATTAGAAATTTCTTACCTCAAAAGAGGTAACCTCTGTTGAGTTTATCACCATCCCATCACAAATCCATGGATAATCAGATTTAATTTTCGAGCCTCAATGAAGCACATTGACATACTGTAAGTGATAAAGCAACTGTCACCCACAGTCATACAAATTAACTTTCAGATATATTCAATTTCACAGCAGCTGATGTGCCCAAATTGTGTGAACCAGCTCATGGTATAAAAGGGCATTTTTCAATTAGCTTAAAATGAGAGGGGTTTTAAATGTTTTAGTAGCTGAGTTAGCATTATGGATTTAGGAGAGGGGATGATGCTGCCCAAATAGTGCATTGTATTTTTACTAGGTTCCTCAGAGGAGGAGGAATAGGAAAGGCTCATTAAACCTCCTGAGCTATTTTAATTTGCCTACCTGGAGAATTGCAAACACTTCATCGGGGGGGGGGGGGGGGGGGGGGGCAGGGTTGAGTGGGGGGAGAGGATAAAGAGAAAGCTATTTTGGATTTTCTTGCCCAATACAATCTTATTGTATTGTATCCCACAGGCTGTGGGGGCCTGGATGGGGAACAACAGGCTTCGGCTGAACCCTGGTAAGACGGAGTGGCTGTGGATTAATGGCTCCTCGGCATCTGGGAATTTATCATCCTTAGTTCTGGATGGGGTCGCACTACCCCAGACAGACCCAGTGCGTAACTTGGGGGTCCTCTTGGACTCACAACTCCTGCTCAAAGAGTAGGTGGTGTTGTATATATTTTATGATTCAGAAAGAATATAGAAAGCTAGTTTTAAAAGTCAAGCTGAAAAGTTTTTTTTTTTCTGTAGGAGTCAGAAATGCTCTTGCTAACTCCCCCCTCAGGAATGTTAATTGCTGGTGCCTGACAGTCTAGTTTGCTTGACCAATCAGAAAGTTACCTGTTGGTCCTTTCCCAAATTAAGAATAGGTTGCCTAGGTGAGTGGTCACATGCCAAGCTTTGTCCACTCAGGTATTGCCAAGTTGTTGTAAAAAGGCTTTATATTGTAAATTGTAAATCTGCCTTTTGTCGTTCTGTTTTTGTCTTCTCTACTATGTTTGGTGAGTGCGGAGAGGCAAATTGCCTCCAGCTATGTTAATTAAGCCATGTGCTTTCCCCGGCTGGGGAAGGCTGAAAAGCTAAGTTCCTGTTTCTTTGTTTTAAAAATAAAAGCAGCATTTTTTCTACTGCAAGTTTTCAGTTCATTTATCTCTTAATATTTCTATAACTCTGATCTCACAAATTATTAAAAACTATAAAAGGTGGTAGTCGTGGCCAGGAGAGCCTTTGCTCAACTCCATGTTGTGCACCACTTACACCCTTTCCTGGATTGAGAGGCCCTTCGAACGGTCATTCATACCCTGGTCATCTCCCATACAGACGACTGTAATGAGCTCTACATGGGGCTACCCTTGAAAAATATCCGGAAGCTTCAAATGGTCCAGAATGCAGCTGTGCGGGCAATCTTAGGTGCCCCTAAGATGGCATGTATAACACCTTTGTTACGCGAGCTGCACTGGGTCCCAGTTTGCTTCCAGGTCCAATTCAAGGTATTGGTTATGACCTTTAAAGCCCTACATGGCATGGGTCCAGGTTACCTGAGGGACCGTCTCATCCCCATTACATCAACCTGTCCCACCTGGTCATGTAGAGAGGGCATGTTACAGACCCCATCTGTAAAAGAATTCCATCTAGCGGGGTCTCGGAAGTGTGCCTTCTCTGCAGTAGCTCCTGCCCTCTGGAACATTCTTCCCCCGGAGATAAGACAGGCCCTCTCGCTCCTGGACTTCCACAAAAAATTAAAAACCTGGTTTTGCCAACATGCCTGGAGCGAGAAGGAAAATAGTCATTCCTGGGGATGGCTAGTCCCCTAGAACGGCCCTAAATAACCTTTTATACCCACAGACTGATAGAGAACCATCAGCCATCTGGATTTTGTCACATTTTATATTTTTGTTGTGTGTTTATATTTATATTTGTTGCACTTGCAGTTGTGTTGCATTTTAACTGTGTTTCTATTGTAAACCGCCCAGAGTCCCTCCTTGGGGGGAGATGGGCGGTGATAACAATTTCATAAATAAAATAAATAAAAATAAATAAATAACAAATCTTGTGAAAATCTTGAAAATGCAAGGGCCTTGTTCTCTTAACATATTTGACTCAGCTACTGACACAGTCAAATCTTTACCACTGGTTCCACAACTCACATCAAGCTAACTGGGACAACAGTGTCTTCTGGACTAGGCAGCCATAATAAATTTCAACTACCGCCACCACCACCATTTTAGGTTTACAAAATTCCCACTCACTTTCTTTATGAAGTGCCTGTTATCCCATGAGCCCTTACATCACAAGGATACTGGCAAAGCTTCATGATATCATCACTCCTTCTCCCACAAATCAGGCAGTGGAAAGGGAAGGGAGTGGCATTCACAGCAAATTGTGAGGATTCCAAAACAATGGTATGTGTGTGGTGGTGTACAGTTACCTCATCACATAAATGCTGCAATTATGTACTTCCATCCTAACATCTGACACAAGGATGTAAGTTGCAGCTTTTGTATGATGATGTCATTGTGGGTGTTTCCTTATTTGCATCCATGTGAACATTTATACCCAAGGTTCAGTTTACACAAAAAAATTGCCACTCTGATTTCTGCTGGCTGCCTATCTCTGCAGCAACTCCTTTCCCTGAAAACGGCTGTTGTAGTTCAGTCACTTCCAATTATTTATGATCTGATGGACCTCATTTTGCCAGGATTCTCTGTCAGTAACTGCTTCTTTGAGCTCTTGTAAGCTCATGCTTGTGTCCTAACTGATCGTATCTAATCACCTTACCATACAACATCTGAAAGAGCTGATACTTTGAGATTTATGGTGGTGAAGGGGAAAAAAAAAGGTCTGCTCTATTCCCACTTTCCAGCATGGTGCCAATTTATCAGATGCTCCAGGGGGCACTGCTGAGCCATAGCAAACTGTAGAATTTGACACAGGGCATATTCTAAGCATATTTGAATATCAAGGTTTCCACATTCCTGAAATATGTGAAAGATAAAACAGGCCCAAACGTTATACTGCTAAGAGCCAGTGATGGATTTTGTCTTTGGTGAGAGTTTATCATAGTTAATACAGTTATAGGCTCATTTATTTAGTTACATTTAGGGTGCAATGGTTATGATTCAGGATGAATTTCATTACAAGAAACTAGAGGATATGGTACCCACATATTACTGAGCTTTGCAACTCTTTTATTTTATTTTATTAAATTGATCTATCAGGTTTTATAATGTGTAATCTGATATAGCAAATATAATAGCCTTGCTTTGCAGAAAACTGACTTCATTCCCAGTGATGGAATTTTTTTTGTAATATTCTATCTGCCTCTATAAAATGCTTCTCTTGCTCAGTCTATCTACCTTTTCCTATAATCCTTTACCTGAGATAGTCAATAGAATCCTTATAAAGTTGCTCAGCACTGGAATTTGCATCGCAGTTCATTTTCCTGGCATAAAATTAAAGGAACATGAGTGTTCCTTCTTAACTAAGTTATAGGGAAGAACATGTTGCTTAAATGCCCTGATCAAGACTACAGACTCAGTCAACTAAACCTGAGAGAGTTACTTTTAGTGTAAAAAAGCCCCAGGGCTGTGTGTAACTAATGTAACTCCTCCAGTCATCTGTATATCTTCCTGAGGGGTTATCTTTCTCTTCCCCTTCTGAAGTAGAGATGAAAGCCTAAAGAAGCTTTGCAAAAATAGGATCTCCGTAGGTACTCTCTCAATTGTTTTTTAGTTTACAACCCCTTCTCCAGTAGTTTTATGGGGAGTTAGAAGGTGGCAGAAAGGTATGGGATTGATAAGTCCCCTGATTCTGCCCATCCTCCCTGATTGCAGAAAGTTCAGGGGGACTGAATGCAGATGGCCATGTTGTCCTGTTATTCAGTTTCACATTTCCACAGTTGGAAAATAGAGATCAGACCTCATGATTTGCGGTAAAGGATTTCATATATCTACCATTCCGGAGTGGCTTTTTTGTGTATTTTACTCACACAAAAAATGGTGGATGGGGTTTTGCAATGTATAAAGTATCTGTAGCTTGAATCATGTCAACTGGATTTCTATTTTCTCAGTGGAAACGTTTCGCTCCTTATCCAAGGAGCTTCTTCAGTCTGAGCAAAGTTGGTAAGTCTGACAACTTTGTCTGTAAGTCTGTTTGTAAGTTACAAACTTTGTTTGTAAGTCTGGCAACTTTGCTCAGACTGAAGAAGCTCCTTGGATAAGGAGCGAAACGTTTCCACTGAGAAAATAGAAATCCAGTTGACATGATTCAAGCTACAGACAATTCCACCTGGATGACTGAGAACCTTCATAGACAATGTATAAAGTATGTTTTTTTTTTTGTAGTTTCATTAACCATGGTCTTGTTCTCTGCAGTTATGTGGTTGAAACAGAAGCCCTACATTTCTATCTCCATCTTTTTGCTGTTGGGGTTTGTCACTTTACCAGGCCTAATTTTAGTGTTCAAGACTGGCAGTCTATGACTACACAAAACCTTGTTTCATCAGTGAAGAGTTAGATTTTTCTGTACTTCTTTGCTGCCATCTAGTGGTCATTCAGACTTTTGCAGCCCAGATATGTTTATGATTGGTAAATACATGACTGAGTAAAGCAGATTGTGTAGATCCAAATTGGGTCTTTAAGGGTTGGGGGGGTCTTTTTTCCTTTTTTCTTCATTTTTATTTCTTACATTGTTTAGTTTTAATGTTATCATTGTTGTGCAATCTGGTACTTTGTTTATATTTTGTTATCTTCTAAAATAAAGCCAGGGAATTTCAGAAAAACATCTATTTCTGTTTTATTGACTATTCTAAAGCCTTTGACTGTGTGAATCATAACAAATTGTGGCAAGTTCTTGGTGGTATGGGGATACCAAGTCATCTTGTCTGCCTCCTGAGGAATCTGTATAACGACCAAGTAGCAACAGTAAGAACAGAGCACGGAACAACGGACTGGTTTAAGATTGGGAAAGGAGTACGGCAGGGTTGTATACTCTCACCCTACCTATTCAACCTGTACGCAGAACACATCATGCGACATGCAGGGCTTGAGGAATCCAAGGCTGGAGTTAAAATCGCTGGAAGAAACATTAACAATCTCAGATATGCAGATGATACCACTTTGATGGCTGAAAGCGAGGAGGAGTTGAGGAGCCTTATGACGAAGGTGAAAGAAGAAAGTGCAAAAGCTGGGTTGCAGTTAAACCTCAAAAAAACCAAGATTATGGCAACGAGCTTGATTGATGACTGGCAAATAGAGGGAGAAAAAGTGGAGGCAGTGACAGACTTTGTATTTCTAGGCGCAAAGATTACTGCAGACGCTGACTGCAGCCAGGAAATCAGAAGACGTCTACTTCTTGGGAGGAGAGCAATGGCAAATCTTGATAAAATAGTTAAGAGCAGAGACATCACACTGACAACAAAGGTCCACATAGTTAAAGCAATGGTATTCCCTGTAGTAACCTATGGCTGTGAGAGCTGGACCATAAGGAAGGCTGAGCAAAGGAAGATAGATGCTTTTGAACTGTGGTGTTGGAGGAAAATTCTGAGAGTGCCTTGGACTGCAAGAAGATCAAACCAGTCCATACTCCAGGAAATAAAGCCAGACTGCTCACTTGAGGGAATGATATTAAAGGCAAAACTGAAGTACTTTGGCCACATAATGAGAAGACAGGATACCCTGGAGAAGAAGCTGATGCTAGGGAAAGTGGAAGGCAAAAGGAAGAGGGGCCGACCAAGGGCAAGATGGATGGATGGTATTCTGGAGGTGACGGACTCAACCATGGGGGAGCTGGGGATGGTGACAGCCGACAGGAAGCTCTGGCGTGGACTGGTCCATGAAGTCACGAAGAGTCGGAAACGACTGAACGAATAAACAACAAAAAAAATAAAGCATAAAGTTTGGGGGGAAATCATTAAACTTTTAATTATTGAAAGAAGCCATAATCCAGGATCCTGCTCCTTCCAGGTTTTGTCTCCTAAGGCTCTTCTATTCCTAGGTTTGAATTTGCAATATTGCTGTTTCATTCTTATTAAAAAGGTAAAGGTTTTCCCCCGCACAGTCATGTCCGACTCTAGGGGCCAGTGCTCATCTCCATTTCTTAGCCGAAGAGCCAGCCTTGTCTGAAGATGCTTCCACGGTCATGTGGCCTGCATGATGCGCGCGGAACGCTGTTACCTACCCACCGAAGTGGTACCTATTAATCTACTTGCATTTGCATGCTTTCGAATTGCTAGGTTGGCAAGAGCTGGAGCTAGTGCGGGAGCTCACTCCATCACGTGGCGCTCAGGTCTCGAACCTCCGACCTTCTGATAGGCTTAGTACTCAGGCAGAAAGGGTTCGTCAAATAAATTTCTATGAAGTTTCGTCTGAATATTCCCAGGTCCTTCAAATAATGAAGAATTCCATTTCCTCCCCTTAGAATTTTTGCAGTTCTCATAGAGCGGCATGTATTTTTATGCAATTCCCAAACTCACTCACTTTCAGCACAGTATCTTTTTAAAGAACATTCTCTTTTTTTGACTTGTTCATGGGAAGATGAGAACTAGTTGAGAACTAGAATTAGTTTTCATCCTATGGCAAAATCTGAAGGCAGTGGAATGCCTTCATTTGCTCCCAATGGAATTTTTGTGGGATTCTTTTACCTCCCTAGATTCAGCTGGCCTTTTTTCCCAGTAAAGAGATTGAAATAATAGTCCTTCTGCTGCTAAAAATGGGGATGCAATGGTTTCTCCTTCTTTCCCCCTTTCTTTGCAATGAAGGAGGAACAGGAAGGAGAAGTTGTGTGGATAGGAAGATTTTATGGTAAGGAGGGTTGTTTGTGTATATGTTGGGGTAGTTGTAGAGTGTGTGTGTGTGTGAATGAGAGAAAGATGAGGAGAGAGATCTATGTCTATTCACATTTAGATGCAGCTTAGCCCAACTCACCTCACAGGGTTGTTGTTGTGGGGAAAATAGGAGGAGGAAGGAGTATTAGGTATGTTTGCCACCTTGAGTTATTTATAAAAATAATAAAGGTGGGATAAAAAAAAAAATCAAATAAATAAATAAATAAATCCCATGTGAGATTTGTATGAGCAAAATGTTGCTTAGATCTGTTGTATGCAACAGGCAGAAATACCGCTGAATGCATGAACATCGAAGAGAGAAGATGGCAAGGCTGGGAGACACAGCGTCACATCTTTACACATTTAGCTCTGTGCATGGTAAGTGGCCGTGGTTTCCTTTCCTTGAAAAGCTGCCCAGTCCTTGCCTTCTTTAAAATATATAGAGAGAATAAGGGGTCTAAAAGATGACTTTCTATAGTTAAAATCTGATACTACACGCTAGACACATAGTCTACTCCACTGGGTAACACTTGCTGCATTCCTATTTAAATTATAGTACCAAATTTGTATAGGAACAACAATGAAAAAAAAATGTTACTCAGCTCCATCTTCTCTGTTTAGTGATCCATTTCCTCTTTTTTAATTCTTTTGCTGACATAGCCAGCAGAAGGTATCTTTAAAACAGGACTCTGTAGAACTGATCACTGAACTTGGGACATCATTATTTATAGCAAAATGTTCTTAAAACCCAGATTTGCCACCAATTTTTATTACATTAACCATCATTAGATGCAGGGAGAAATTTAAGGATCAAATTGCTAAGCCCTAATTATATAACTATTTCTTTGGACTGTATATTGGGTGAGAAGAAAATCCATCTATGTCTGGGGAGGTGAAAGGCATGTCTTCAAATTTTAGTAGTTTGAGAGATATATAAACTAGAAGGACAGTTATGGTGAAGAAGAAAAAACAGAATACCTGGCTTCATTAGCAGCTGAGGCTGCTGAGAGATTTAAATTAAGGCTAAGAGGTGCATTTGGTGCAAACTTATTAGCCCCACAAGATAGACCAGATGAGGAAACTGACTCCACAGAAAGAATAGAACAGTAACAGAATCCTGCAAGTCTGTCTGCATTTTCTCTTCCCTCCCTCTTATATCTGAGATTCAGGGAGGGAGCCAATCTGAGTCTTCTTCTAGTCGTTTGCCTCCTCCCTAGTCTCATGCATGTTTCTACATCTATTCTTGTTTTAACAGCTTTTTGATGGCTTTTCCAAGGTCATCTCCATGGCTTCCCACACTAACAGTAGTCTCTATTTCATCACCCCCTCCTCTTTCTGTTAACATGTTCTGAAAGTAATCTTAAATACCCAGGGGGGCTCTAGATAGAAATCTTGTCATTCCAACCATGTTCCTCAGAGAAGGGATTATACAGTATATCACCTGAAGCAACCCAGCCCACTTCTCCTTGCTTAGCAAGTTGAAAAGGGAAGCCAATTTTCCTTGGCCTTCTGCTTCACCTTTTCAATACAAGAGTAGCAGGCAAGATAATTATACTGGGTAACTGGGTTTCAGAAAAGTGGAATGAAGCTTTTTTGACACTTAGATCCCTTTTGAACTCCCTTCTTCATCACTGCTTTGTGTCATGCCTCAAAATACTGCAGGGTGGTGGGTTTGTTTGGAACTCTTTCTCCTCTTGATAGATCTTTGCTGGGCTATATTTAGAGAGGATTCCCTTACTGCTTCCTCATTTTCTCATGGGGAATCCATCATAAGCTATTACAGTGGAGTGGGCATGAAACATGGAGCATGTTGACATCACATTCCTTGATCTTCCCTAATTATTAGAATTTATTGTGAGGAGAAACAAGGCACATGGGTGGCATTTATTAATTATAAGAACTGAAGGACCAGATCTGAAGGACTGAAAATCTTTAAGATATCACAAATAATAATATGCAGGAAATCTCATACTCCCTGTTGCTCCATGTCTCTGTGTAATAGAGGACATACGTAGATTTGCATCTTGACCAACGGAGTGATTTTTAAGCACTTGATGGATTAGAAACATAGGTGCTGGGTAAGAGACATTACTGGGATACCCTGGAGAAGAAGCTGATGCTAGGGAAAGTGGAAGGCAAAAGGAAGAGGGGCCGACCAAGGGCAAGATGGATGGATGGTATTCTGGAGGTGACGGACTCAACCATTGGGGAGCTGGGGATGGTGACGGCCGACAGAGGGCTCTGGCGTGGACTGGTCCATGAAGTCACGAAGAGTCGGAAACGACTGAACGAATAAACAACAACAACAACAAGAGACATTAAGAGATGAACATTCATGTATAAACTAATCTATATCAGATTTTTTTTTCTCAATGGAAGAAAGTTTCATAAGCATCTGTGGCAAACTGAGATTACATTAATTATTATGTGTTTGGTGATATGATGCAAATCCCACCCCTACAGCAAGATTATAGTAAACAATAAGCAGCTAGATTACCAAAAACCTAACCTAAGGAATGGATTAGTAGAGTATTCCACATACTCTAAATTATATTAACTGCCCAGAGTCACTGGGAGTCAGGCAGCATATAAATTTAATAAACTGTTGTTGTTATCCCCACAAATGATGGTAGCCTATCTGAAACCAGAACTGGAAATCCTACTCCCAAAACCTGCTACAGTACATATCCACCAGGAGTGTTTTAGGTGATAATATTTTCCCCTAACTATATTTGGTGAGATCATCATCATCATCATCATCAAACCTTTATCCCAACCTTCCGGAAAAACTTGAAGACCTGGTTCTGCCGCCTTGCTTGGGATGGGAATGCCAATAGTTCCTCTTGGAAGTGGCTAGTGCCATGAAACCCGCCTTATTATTAACATCTTTTTATTTGGATTTTATATGTAATTTATTGTTGTTGTAATTTTATACTTTTAACTTGTTTGTTGTGAACCGCCCAGAGTTCCCTGGTTGGAGGAGATGGGCGGTAATATAAATTTAAATAATAAATAAATAAATAAATAAATAAATTATGGCCTTTAGGCCAGACAGCACAACTATTTATTTATTTTATTTATTTATTTATTTATTATTCAAATTTATCACCACCCATCTCTACAGCAGTAGACTCTGGGCAGTTTACAATAAAATACATAAACCTGTAATTATTATTAATAAAGCCAGACTGCTCACTTGTTTTGTTGTTGTTCAGTCGTTTAGTCATGTCTGACTCTTCGTGACCTCATGGACCATAGCACGCCAGGCCTTCCTGTCCTCCACTGTCTCTCGGAGTTTACTCAAATTCATGTTCATTACATCGGTGATGCTATCTAACCATCTCATCCTCTGCCGTCCCCTTCTCCTTTTGCCTTCAGTCTTTCCCAGCATCAGGGTCTTTTCCAGTGAGTCCTCTCTTCGCATTAGGTGGCCAAAGTATTTGAACTTCAGCATCTGTCCTTCCAATGAGCAGTCAGGGTTGATTTCCTTTAGGATTGACTGGTTTGACCTCCTTGCAGTCCAAGGGACTCTCAAGAGTCTTCTCCAGCACCACAGTTCGAAAGCATCAATTCTTCGGCACTCAGCCTTCCTTATGGTCCAACTCTCACTTGACTGCTCACTTGAGGGAATGATATTAAAAGCAAAACTGAAGTACTTTGGCCAGATAATGAGAAGACAGGATACCCTGGAGAAGAAGCTGATGCTAGGGAAAGCGGAAGGCAAAAGGAAGAGGGGCCGACCACGGGCAAGATGGATGGATGATATTCTGGAGGTGACGGACTCAACCGTGGGGGAGCTGGGGATGGCTACAGCTGACAGGAAGCTCTGGCGTGGGCTGGTCCATGAAGTCACAAAGAGTCGGAAGCGACTGAACGAATAAACAACAGTTATTAATAAAACTTTTTTTAAAAAGACAAAATGCAGTAAAATTACATAAAATACGTTATTATAGTAACTGTAATAGAGATAGCAGTGGCAATCACAAAAATATATTTGATGAGACCCAAAATCTTGTACAGAGCAAATGAAATTTATTGGAATGTATGAAAGCACTTGACTTGTTTATTTTTAGTTTAGGATAGGTTGTTGCAAAACTTCTATTGTGTCAGTAATCTATCAGGCATGACTCTGGAGAATTCAGTTGCCTTCAAATATATGGATTACAACTCCCATCATCCTCAACTAACTTTGCCATTTCATCCTGAGTAAACAATTTGCAGCTCAACATATCTGAAGGGGATTGGGTTAGGCTGCCATTGGCCCTTTTCCCTTTGAAGGCTACTGCAGAAAAAGAGGATAGGGGCTGAATCTTTTTACTATATAAAAATATAACCGGTTTTAATATTATATAGGTTTTACAATAGCAATTCCCAATACAAGTCTTTAAGAAAATACCTAATTTCAGAGAAATTCAGCTTTAATAATAGAATATACTTGCCTAATTTGTTGTGTATTTTTAGAGTTCCTCCTCTACTTTAGTTTCTCAGTCAATAACTTATTTAATCTAGCTTCTTTGTATTCAGGCTATAACATCTTCACCGCATTCCCCTTCCTCAAAATTCCAAGTTACTATTTAGAATTAATTCAGCATTATTTGGTTTTAGCTTTCAAAGAACCATTTGTTCCTTATTTTCTCTTGGCATCATATCAATAATGACTCTGATTTTGTTTACCTTTACAGCATTAATACACAGCCCCAACCAGAAGCCCTCTGAATGTGTTGAAATGCAACTCTTCCAAAATGCTCAGCGGTTATGCCCAATGGCCTTTCTTGGCTGAGAGAAGTTCAACACATCTGGGGATTGCCAGTTGCAGAAGACTGGGTTATCTTTTTCCCCCACACTTTGTCCAAGACACTCAAGGTAGCATACATAATTTCCCATCTCCATTTCGTCTTCCCAATGATAGAGAAAATGCAATTAATTCAGAAGCATCCCATTGTCAAGGGTTGAAGCTAACAATGGGCAGGTAAATTGGAAGAATGATGTCCTGGTAGGGTTAGTCTTCTGAGAAATAAGAGGGAAGTAGATGGAAAACAGTAAAGCAGAAGTCTGTGGCTTGAATCATGTCAACTGGATTTCTATTTTCTTAGTGGAAACGTTTCACTCCTTATCCAAGGAGCTTCTTCAGTCTGAGTAAAGTTAGTAAGGGCTAACTTTACTTTTCCCCTTACTAACTTTACTCAGACTGAAGAAGCTCCTTGGATAAGGAGTGAAACGTTTCCACTAAGAAAATAGAAATCCAGTTGACATGATTCAAGCCACAGACTGTTCCACCTGGATGACTGAGAACCTTCATAGACATAGAAGTAAAGCAGAAGGTAAAATTCTAGAAGCACAAGAAGAGAACCTGCTAGTTTCTGTCAGCCCTTCACAGTTTCTTAAATAATGATTAGTGCAAGTAGAGGAAAGTACAGATCTACCATATTGCTTTATACTAAAAGGCAGCATCTCACAGGAGAGCAACTACACCTGGCTGCCCAAGTTAGAATGGCCATAAAGTGTTTTAGTGAAACCCAGCTTAAATGGCCCTTCCATCTCTTTATATATTTATTCCAGTGGCAACTGCATCATGTATCCTGAGTACTTATGAGACTCAGACATAAATTATCTTTCTCACCCTATCTGCGAAGAACCTGTATTCAACAATGTAGCACCATTCTGTAGCAGTGCCATTACAGAAAAATGAAAGTTATCTTGTACATTTTGGAAAGGTAGATCAACCGTGTCTGACCCCATTGAGGTATTTTCTATTTCTATGATTCTGTGGCCTAACGTGCACAACACACTAAGCTATGAGGAAGTTGGTTTTGTTTTGGCTTGGGTGATCAGTAAATCTAACTGTATGGTTTGTAAATAATGGTTTAGGACAATATGGTGTGCAAGCTCAGCCAAATATGACTTATTCAATAAGCCATGGTTAAAGAAACCGTATTGAAAAAGAACTTTAGGACTTGTAAATCTCAATTAACGTTTTGAGGGAGGTTAGTTTGAGAAGCATACAGAGTTCTTCTCCGAGTCTGGTACAAGAACTTTGCTGACTTCTCTAGTAAGTTACCTGCATTTCTGCCATCTGCTCCAGGACTGCTTGCAAACTGTGCCCAGAGAGTGGAGCAGTGCAGACACCCTTGGATTCAACAAAGTAGCACCAGACTTTACCCAGTCCTACATATTAACACAATATATAATAAGCAATACTATTTAGATCAGAGTATCCTTGTCTATATAATCATGGATATGTTTTGTGGCTCAAATTTCAAGCATCTTATTCACAATCTCTTTAGGCATGAATCTCATTGTTATATTTTATCTTATTCTCTTTTTTAATGCCCAATTCTATTTAATGTGTATTTTAATGGCTATGAGGGAAAGATTCTTAGAGGATCTATGGTTGCTAGGAAACTGTCGCCTCAGTTGTGCAGATCTTCTACACTGCGCATATTATTCTGCATCAGATTTTATTGTGGTTTGGCAGCCTTAGGAAACAGAGGTTTGGGGAAATTCTATCCCTTTTTATATTTTTCAAGGGAGATGTTAGATGGATTTAACAGTACAGATTATTTACAGTAGAAATGTCTGAATGTCATCATTATGCAAATCTAGTGTCACAGTCTTATAATCCCAGACTAATGCTGTTAATCTGATTGATTCAAATCTTCAAAGCTGTAAAGTGATGAGATCCAAAGAGCAAAACTAGATGAGGAAGGGGAATCTGGGCAAAGAGATAGTGCGGCTGGAGAAAAAGGACCAGTGAAATGGGGATGATTTAGAGCTGTGCAGCACTTAGAATTCAGTTCCAAAAAGGGGCTTTGAAGCATATGGGAGGGTGACTGCATGAAAGAAGTACATTGAAGTGGTTTGGTCACAAGGAGAGAAGGAGTGAGGAAATTGCTGAATAACTATACAAAGGAACAGTGAATGAGTTGAAGGGTAGGGCAAGATGGAAAGATTGGGGGTTGGATGGAGTTAATGAGATCTTCAAAAAGAGAGAGTGAGAATTTTAAAGAACAAAAGGCAATGTGTAAATTGGTGTATTAACTTGGCACAAACAAGGATAGTTTGCAAGGATAGAATGGTACAGAGATGTATAGTGAATGATGTTCATATACACTCAATTTAGTTATATTTCCTTTTCACTTTTTCTTATCTTCTGCCTGTAATTTTTTGTGTGTACTACTTTTTTCTCCTTTTCTTCACTTTGCATACCTTGAAATATATGTGTGTGTGTGTGTGTGCGTGCGTGTGTGTATTCACTTTCCCGGATGTTCATTGCCCTGGCCAAATGCTCATTTAGATGGATATTAAGTACATTCCAATGTGATCCATGATAAATAAAACATTTTTTCAACTTTGTAATTAAACTTATTGAATCAAAGTATATTGGGCTGCAACAATTGCTTTGGAAAGCAAGAGTTGTAGCAAACAGGGCAGGGGTATAGTCAGCAGATATTTGCTCTTTCTGCTATGCATCAAGTTTCAACTAACCTTGGGAGCAAATAAACCCCAATCCTCCCAGTATGTCATGGAGAATTATTCATGAGTCTACTTTGCCAGCTCAATATGTTTCAGTTTAATTAATCTTTACAGCAACATCTTAGTATTATTAGAAACTAGCATCTTGTAAGTGGTTTTATCTGCATTAACAAATTCAATATTGGTCAACTTTATTCTTCAGAGACCCTCAGTAATCTCTAAGCAAACAAATGTTGCTTATTGCTAAAGCTTAAGTGGAAAGTTTGCAAAACCCCCTCAGATGTTTCCACAGGAGAAGATGAAAACAAGAATCAGGAACCAAAAACAACTCCATAACGATTGGCCATATATTTCTGTTATTCATTAAAATATTTTTATTCATAATTCTTGTGCTTTCCCAAAATATTTGAGTGATTGGCACATTTTCTAGCAATGTTTGCTTTCTACTTATGGCCTTTGTGGAGACAAGAGTGATTAAAAAATTATTTTATGCATTTAAGAGGGTTCTTTGTGGATGACATCCTTATTTGCCAGTTCTAATCTATTGTTAAGAGAGCCAGTTTGGCATAGTGGTTAAGGCACCAGGCTAGAAACCGGGAGACTGTGAGTTCTAGTCCCACCTTAGGCACAAAGCCAGCTGGGTGACTTTGGCCTGGTCACTCTCTCTCAACCCTAGGAAGGAGGCAATGGCAAACCACTTCCAAAATGGGCAGTGTTGGGCTTCAGGGTTAGTGACCATGGTCTAGACAACAGATTTTCTTATGTTTCACTGGCATCTTCAGAGGCAAGGTACTATGCAGACAACAGGCAACTGAGCAGGGACTGACTGGACTCCTGTCTTTATAGCCAGGTGTCCTGAATGCTGGCTATAAGTAGACTTCCAAAATCTTGCTAAGAAAATCCAGTACACTTCCAAAATCTTGCCAAGAAAACTGCAGGGACTTTTCCAGGCAGTAGCCAGGAGTTAAAACTAATAATAATCTACTGTTACTATTTATTACTGGTAACCATGTTTCCATGAGCCATTTAGGGATGGGGAAGAGGGATAGCCACTTAATGCTTTTTTTTTCTTGGCCTTAGGAAGGAAAATAGGGGAAAGATTGTGCCTGAGGCCCTTTTCCCTATTTTCCTTCCTGCTTTGTCTTCTGTGCCTAGGAAGATTAAGACCATTTCGCAAGCTCAACAGCAGCATGGTGATCCTAACGATCCTCCTTTAGATGATAAAGGGACTTAGAAATAACATCTCAAAATAACCATGACCTAGCCCCAGGTGCAAGGTCACACAGCCACCTAGAAACATATTTAAGGATTCCCTTACTAACTTTGCTCAGACTGAAGAAGCTCCTTGGATAAGGAGCGAAACGTTTCCACTGAGAAAATAGAAATCCAGTTGACATGATTCAAGCTACAGACAATTCCACCTGGATGACTGAGAACCTTCATAGACATGCAGCATGAAGTAGAAATTGCATTTTCTTTTTTAAAAGGAGTCTGTAGCCTTAGCTCGATTTATTCTGCTCATTCCCTGTCTTCCATTGTACCATTTTCCTATCAAAAACAGTAGCAACACCCCAATTGTTATTGCTGCAGTCATTTGAGATTTATTCTAGTGCTCCTATGGATGATGTCATTGTCACCCCTGCTCTGAAGAAACTTCTGAGCTCACCTGCATTCCCTCTTCCCACATCCTGCTGCCAAAACTACAGATTCTGATTTGCCCCAGGACCAATACTCTCCAGGTTTTCCGGTGAGCGTGTATTTTTTTCGAAGCCCATCTTTCTTGCCATTACATCACACGGGTTTGTAGGAATACACATAATCTTCAGAGATGCAAACAGCACTGGCAACAGCCGGTGCTGCTGAATCATTGACAACTTCAACCTTAACCACCTTCTCGTGCTTGCCTTGACAACTCGTCTACTGAACTGCAATTGGATGAAACCCCTCTCTAAAAATAGCATCACATATTCACTGAGTGTTCCTTTGGGTTTGCCTTCCCCCTTTCCTCTATGGAAGTGTGTGCAGGAAGGAGGGAAGGAAACAGGAAGGAGTGGAAAATATGACACATGTGAGGAGCCAATGATTGTTTTAATAAATATGGGTTGCTTTTCACAAAGGAATCTCTGGAGTCATATTTCAGTATCTCCTTTGCAATCTTAATAGCTCCACATTTTGTGTGGGAGTTAGAATTGACTCTTAATTTTACAGAGAATGACCTGGAAAAAGAATGCTAAAGCACAGAACATACTGAATCAGGGTAGGGGATGAGGGGAGGTGTAAAGAGATTTCTTCTATAACCCTTTCATGACAAAAATATAATTCAGGTCCAATGTAGTCTTCAGCCTGAGCTACATTCGTCATGATACTGTACTCAGCACAGCTTCACAGTTTTGAAAAAAAAATTAAAAAGAACCTTTTTTTAAAGAAATGAAGGGAAGGGAAGTAAAAATGAAAAAAAGAAACAACTTCTGGTGAAACCCTTTATGTATGAAAGCAATCCCCTTATTGAGATATCAATATCAATTCATTTCATCCAATATTTTGATTAGAAGGAGTGACATCAAACTTTGAGATGCAAAGAACATAAAATGAAGTGGTAAATGTACTTTCAGACTTGCAAGATTGATGTTGGCCTTGTGGTGCAGGCCTGATAGTAAACACAACCAGATGAGCTAATTCTACTTTATTGTAAAGCTGCATTGACAGAATCTGGCAAGTCTGAAAGTACAGTCCTCCCCCCATCTCCTTTACGGCCCGAGAAGCTAGGGAGGGTCTCTTCTGAGCCTCTTGCCCCGCCCACTATCCAGCTGCGGGCTATGCTGTCTCTTATCTGACCATCCCTTGGCAGCGTCTCTCTGCCCAGTCTCCCAAGGTCATTCCCACACGCCATTACATCTAGTGTGTATTTCTAATTCTTTCAAAATATGATGTGCTAACCTTGCTGTATTTGGTGGCTCTCTGAAGCATTTGTTTAAATGAGACCCTTGACTACTGCCCTAAAACATTGCCTTAATGGCATCACTGTGCCTATCTGCTTTTTCTGTCCCAGGCCATCAGCAAAGCTAGGATTATGATGACCCTTGTGGCCTGTGTTTGCTATAGTAAATCACATCATGTTGTGCAGAACTGCTGTATGACTCCAGGGTTTAAAATATTAAAATATGGATTTCTTCATATTATGCAGACATGATATATACTACAGCTACAGTATGTTGTGCAAAAACTGTGCTCTCAAATAGTTCCCAGGGGATGGTCTGAAGACATACTTTGCTGAAGCTAAGCAGATCAGTATCTACTCAGTGCCTAAATGCAAAACTACCTAGTAATACTATATAGTCGACAAATTAGAATGACCAAATCTGTAAAAATTAGATTCTTATATATTAGAGCTTATTTTCTGTTTCTATGAAAATCAAGGCTGATTTGCACATTCATGATAGACTTTCATCTGTAAATGAATCATCACAATATTTCTGTAACATGCTTTTTAATGAAGCCAGCTCATCTATCCATCCAGCCTTCTGTTAAGTCTAAATGTTTAAGTAACCAAGTGATACGAATGCAAATGCAGAACTGGTTCTGAGGACAACATGTATTTGAAGCACTGTAGAAAGTTAATTAGAAATGGCCATTGGCTTCCAGGCACCTCTAGATGTGTCTAACCTTGGCTTTCCTGAAGGCTTCACTGCCTGAAACCCAGAAATACAAATGGTTTAAAATATGATTTTTAAATAAATAAAATAAAATAAAATAAAATAAGGGGGCACGATGGCTCAGTGGTTAAGATGCCAGGCTTGTCGATCAGAAGGTCGGCGGTTCGAGACCCGAGCGCCACGTGACGGAGTGAGCTCCCGCACTCGCCCTAGCTCTTGCCAACCTAGCAATTCGAAAGCATGCAAATGCAAGTAGATAAATAGGTACCACTTTGGTGGGAAGGTAATAGCGTTCCGCGTGCGTCATGCCGGCCACATGACCGCGGAAGCGTCTTCGGACAGCGCTGGCTCTTCGGCTAAGAAACAGAGATGAGCACCGCCCCCTAGAGTCGGACACAACTGCTCAAGGGAAAACCTTTACCATTACCTTGAAATAAAATATCATCTTCTTTTCCTAAACGAATTTCAGTAATTGAATATTTACGTATTTGTTTATTTATTTTCTATCCACCTTTATTATTTTTATAAATAACTCAAGGTGGCGAACATACCTAATACTCCTTCCTCTTCCTATTTTCCCCACAACAACAACCCTGTAAGGTGAGTTGGGCTGAGAGAGGTATGTTGCCACAGCTTCAAATCTTCTTGCTTCATGTACAAGCCCTTATGCTAAACCTTCCATGGAGATACAATAGTGCTAAACATGAGGTTGGTGCATTCACTTCACTGGAGTGCTCAAACTTACTGGTTAATGTGTAAACTGATGAAATTGAAAAAAAGCATTTGAATGGATACAAAACTCTCATTTACTATTTATGCAAGCTCCCAGTCTCTACTGCTAGCATCAAGTGATGAATAAATATGTGTGAACCAGTTTGCAACTGAACTACTTAGGCAACAATTTCTAAAAAGCTGTTCATTATATCTAAAGTACTCATGTTTTAGTTGCATTAATCCAACTCCAGCTGTCACAATCACACATTCCAATTTACATCCTTTTCTTCTTCCAAGTTTTTCAAGGAAGAATTTTATTTATTTATTTTTTATTTATTATTTGGATTTATCCCCGCCCATCTCTACTATGGTAGACTCTGCTCCTCCCCTTTTTTTAATTTTTTCCAACCCAATGAAATGTTTGAAATTACACTGCTCAAAAAAATAAAGGGAACACTGAAACAACACAATGTAAGTCCAAGTCAATCACACTTCTGTGAAATCAAACTGTCCACTTAGGTAGCAACACTGATTGACAATCAATTTCACATGCTGTTGTGCACATGGAATAGACAACAGGCGGAAAGCATAGGCAGTTAGCAAGACATCCCCAATAAAGGAGTGGATCTGCAGGTGGTGACCACAGACCACTTCTCAGTTCCTATGCTTTCTGGCTGATGGTTTGGTCACTTTTGAATGCTGGCGGTGCTTCCACTCTAGTGGTAGCATGAGACGGAGTCTACAACCCACACAAGTGGCTCAGGTAGTGCAGCTCATCCAGGATGGCACATCAATGCGAGCTGTGGCAAGAAGGTTTGCTGTGTCTGTCAGCGTAGTGTCCAGAGCATGGAGGCGCTACCAGGAGACAGGTCAGTACATCAGGAGACGTGGAGGAGGCCGTAGGAGGGCAACAACCCAGCAGCAGGACCGCTACCTCCGCCTTTGTGCAAGGAGGGACAGGAGGAGCACTGCCAGAGCCCTGCAAAATGACCTCCAGTGGGCCACAAATGTGCGTGTGGCTGCTCAAACGGTCAGAAACAGACTCCATGAGGGTGGTATGAGGGCCCGACGTCCACAGGTGGGGGTTGTGCTTACAGCCCAACACCGTGCAGGACGTTTGGCATTTGCCAGAGAACACAAGATTGGCAACTTCGCCACTGGCGCCCTGTGCTCTTCACAGATGAAAGCAGGTTCACACTGAGCACATGTGACAGACGTGACAGGGTCTGGAGACGCCGTGGAGAACGTTCTGCTGCCTGCAACATCCTCCAGCATGACCGGTTTGGCAGTGGGTCAGTAATGGTGTGGGGTGGCATTTCTTTAGGGGGCCGCACAGCCCTCCATGTGCTCGCCAGAGGTAGCCTGACTGCCATTAGGTACCGAGATGAGATCCTCAGACCCCTTGTGAGACCATATGCTGGTGCGGTTGGCCCTGGGTTCCTCCTAATGCAAGACAATGCTAGACCTCATGTGGCTGGAGTGTGCCAGCAGTTCCTGCAAGATGAAGGCATTGATGCTATGGACTGGCCCGCCCCTTCCCCAGACCTGAATCCAATTGAGCACATCTGGGACATCATGTCTCGCTCCATCCACCAACGCCACGTTGCACCACAGACTGTCCAGGAGTTGGGGGATGCTTTAGTCCAGGTGTGGGAGGAGATCCCTCAGGAGACCATCCGCCACCTCATCAGGAGCATGCCCAGGCGTTGTAGGGAGGTCATACAGGCACGTGGAGGCCACACACACTACTGAGCCTCATTTTGACTTGTTTGAAGGACATTACATCAACGTTGGATCAGCCTGTAGTGTTCTTTTCCACTTTAATTTTTGAGTGTAACTCCACATCCAGACCTCCAGGGGTTGCTTACATTTGATTTCCATTGCTTTTTGTGTGATTTTGTTGTCAGCACATTCAACTATGTAATGAACAAAGTAATTAATACGAATATTTCATTCATTCAGATCTAGGATGTCTTATTTCAGTGTTCCCTTTATTTTTTTGAGCAGCTTATATAAAGGGGATCAAAACTTCATCTGTCTGTCCATCAACATGGTAACTCTCCAAAAATTGAACAAATGGGATAAAATTTGGTGTGCGGGAGAAGCCAGCAAAAAGATGGTTGGGCTGGTTCCACCTTGGGGCTGTGGAGAAAAACAATCCAGAAAAAAAGTTCTCCGGATGCATCCCTATAGAAAAGACAATTGTGCAACGGTCTCCCGCCTCTCTCCTGGTCATGTGACCCAGAATATTGCTGCTATTAAAGGGTTGCAAAGAATTCCAGAACAGATGCTATGAATGGTACACCTTCCTTTCCTATTTGTTTGCATTCTCAAACTAGAGAGCTTTAGGTGTTCATTTTTTCTGGGCCTCATATTAGAAACCTCAAGATCTGCTCCCAGAGGGAGGGTTATATAACTTTCTATTACAGTATTATATTCCCTACTGATCACTAGGAGGTCCTATATAAATTCCAGAAGTTATGCTCATCGGATATTCCTTGTGTGTAAGATTATCCCCATTTGGAAGTTAAACTTTCCTGAAGAAGTCCAGCACTATGTCTTATGCAGAAGTTACCTATTCCAGGAGTGGGCAGCCTGCAGCCCCATATTGTTCTTTTGTGGCCCTTCTAAACCTGGTTGCTGAAAAGACAGTGTGTGGTTATTGGGACCTGGAGCCAACACTTCTGGAGGTGCTAAGTTGGTGAGTCCTAGCCTTACTGTATTGTACTGTACTCTGTTGTGTAGATGATCAATTTGAAGAGTGTCTGGTTACACTCTAGTGTCAATTCTATTCTTCTGTCTGTTTCTCCTGGGTTGCCTAGTGCTGGGCAGAGAATTACTCCTGCGTTTTTCCCCCTCCCACTGGGATGAAAGAGAATTTGCTTTACAAATTTCTTCCAGGGAGAAGGGCATTTCAGTGAAATGTTCATGGATGACCAAGGGGCATGTGTAAATATCTTTCACTGCATAGTTCTGCAGCCTCCCTGTCTACCTACACTTCCATTTGATCTGAAGGGTAGATGTCATTCCTCTCATTGGGCTTTTTCTATAGCAGTGCTACTGGCACTATTAAGAAGGAGTGCAGACCTTAAGAAAGTGACAGGCATTTTCCTCTTCTCTTGGTAAAATTCAGAAAATTTTCTGCCCACAGATTTGGTGAAGAATTTTAAAAAGCTATTTGTGGCCAACTCCAGTTGCATTACTGCATGCTCACTAGTTCAGTAGTCTAGAAGCAAATCACGAGAGATGTTGGGTAGGACAGGGAGGTAGTATACGAATTATTAAGACAGTACAAAGTTAGAAAGGATACTTTGCATCACTAATGCTTCATACAAAGCAACCCTTTGAAGCTGCTTCTGAAAAGCAAAGCAAAGCTGCCGAATTAATGCATGTTGCTTCTGATGCCTCCCTTCCAGTACGGAGGAATTTGTGTATGGTCAGCACATTTGCAGAGGTCTCTTTCAGCTAGAAGAATCTGATAGGGCAAATCATGTCATTGCTGCACACTCATAAGGCAAACCTCTGCCAGCTTGCACACACCTGTTAGTTATACATGTAGCTAGGTTAGATTAGATTAGGTTAGATTAGGTGTCCCTAGAGTTGGACACGACTGCACAAATGTGCGGGGGGAACCTTTACCCTTTTTTTTTTAGGTTAGATTACTATGTCAGATTTCCTTTGAAGATTGTTCTGCTTCTAGTAAGGCCCATTCTTCAACAGGGGGTCCACCACAGTGTGCGTTCTAGCAGTAACCTCTCATTCCGTGGACATAACCGATAAAACACTTGTCAAAAAAGGTTAGCCACAACTGTAAAATAAAGTTTCTGTTTCCGAACACACCTCTTACCTTCCTCTTCATTCTTTCCTTGAAGCTGTATGTTCTTCTTCCTCTTCTTCTTCTTCTTCTTCTTCTTCTTCTTCTTCTTCTTCTTCTTCTTCTTCTTCTTCTTCTTCATCACTCGTAGCCGAGTAAGATTGTCTTCCAGGGGTAAAATCTTAACAGAGGATCCGTAAGTGGCTATAAAGGCCAATTCTGGATCCGCACAACCTCCCACAATGAGGGCATAGGTTTCCAGGTGGAAGACAGTCATGATGAGGGTTTGCTTGACATGCCTTCCTCTTAGCTCGTTTCTCCCTTTCGCCCTGTACTTGTGCTTCTTCAAAGTCCGTAGCGCCTTTAATAAAGGCTGACCTCCAATTGAAACGTTCATGAGTTAGGGCTTCCCAGTTCTCAATGCTGATATTAATTTTTTTAAAATTAGCTTTGAGAGTATCTTTGAATCTCTTTTTCTGTCCATCAATATTCCGTTTTCTACTATGCACAGACGTAGGAATGTGCACTGATGCAGATGGGAACCTGAAGTTGATCTCATATGTTTGTGTAAAATCAGTGAAGGTGGGCTGATTCAGGAGGTTGCACTGGCATAATGCGAGTTGCTTGGGAAACAAAAGGCCATGTCCATATCCATAGGGAGTGAGCGGGGTGGCGGCATCTAGATGTATAGAACATGTGCCAACTGTTACTCTTGAGATTTAGGGCAATCAGGCACACCTCTTGGTGTGACATTTGGATAGGATGTTTATCCTTGTGCACCAAACAATATGAGAGAATGGGGGAGGTGAATCAATAGAGTCTCTGCGCACTTCACTGGAACTGCCAAGGCAACAATGGTTCTGGGGAATGACTTCACATAATATGGAAACTGGAAGTGAATGGATCTGGATTGTGGGAAAACAGGAGTGATACAGGGAGATTTGGGGATTTGTTCTCAATGAAAGAAACAAAATGCTCCCATATGAATGTTCATTTCCTAGTTAAATTCGTCTTTACCTTTTGTACCTAAGCATCTTATGTTGGACAATCAGGCTATATAAAATCAGAGCATCTAAAATAAGGGATCTTCTTACTTTCTGGAACTCAACTGGGGGCGGGCAGAGGTACTTTTTTTTAAAGATGTGTGATGATAAGCTTACTTTGTGATGTTACTCTCTAATTCACAAAATTGGGATGAAAGGTTCTGGATTTAACTGAACTAAGAATCTGGCGACGGAAAGATACGGATGGATAGTGGCACTTCACCTCGCTGGAGACCAGAGCCCCACTCTATGGCTTCATCGGGAAGCAACGGGTTAATCACGAGGCTTCCCGATGTCCCGATTCCGCGCACTGGCGCCTCGGACTACATCTCCCATCATCCCCGGCCGAACGTGGCCTGTGCCGGTCGGGGCTGTTGGGAGTTCTGGTCCGGCACACCTGGAAGGCGGCAGGTTAGCAGAAGGCTGCGGGAAGCAGAGAGCCGGCGGCTGCGGGATGCGAAACATGAAGCGAAAGGGTTGCGTGTGCCTCGCGCTCTCTCTCCTCTCCGGCTCTGCGGGGAACGGGCGGAACCGCCGGGTGAAGAGAGGCTTCCTCCTGACCATGTCCGTGGGCTGCAAGCCGGAGAAGAGGAAGAAGAAGGAGAGGGGGAGGCTCAGGTTAACGGCTCGCCCTGAAACTTTCCCCGAGGTGTGTGGTCCGAGCCGGGGCAGGGAGGAGGCTGGCGCAGCGCGGGGCCGGTTCTGCAAGAGGGAAGGCTAGCGGTGGGGAAGGAGAGAGAGGCGCAGAGAGCTGTTAATTTTAAAGGCACTGAATTATGGGGGCGGGCGGCTTGGAGGGGAGAACCGCTGATCATTGAAACTCTGCGCCCGAGCTTCAAGGCTTATGCGCACTCCATCTGTCGAGATCTTGGGGAAACGTGACGATTAAAACACACACACACACACGCACGCACGCAGAGCCCATGCCAAACATCTCCGGTTTCTAGCGAAGCTAAATCGTTGGATGGTTACAGCCGGCAGTCTCAACTGCTCTGCCGCGTCCCTCCCTCCGTCCTTCCTTTCTCCTCCTCCTCCTCCTCCTCCTCCTCCCGCTGCTGCTGCTGCTGCTGCTGCTCGGGTCTGCCCCTGCGATTTCAAGTTTCTCTCTCCTGGCATCCGAGCGGCACAGTAACCTGTTACTGCCGGCTGGTTCTCTTCCTGCCTCTCCTCGACGCTCCAAATTGAGTCACCCCATGCACGCCCAGGCCTCCTGGGTCCCCAGCGTCTTTTCTGCAGCCCGCTGCGTTCTGCTGGAGTTTCAGCCTCTCAGCCCGTGCGTGTGTGTGTGTGTGTTCGTGTTAATGCTCACCCCAAGACGTGGCCTCCGTTGGCAGTGGGCTTGGGAGTCCTTGGCCGGCAGCAGTCCTTGGGGTATATAGCCTGAACTATGCATTAATCTGCTCAGGGAACGCTTCCCTCCCTCTCCATTCACTTGCTCCTTGTTTGATTTCTTGTAGGCCTCTGCGGCAGAGATGGAGAAAATAAGGTAAGCCAAATACCCCCCCCACACACACACACACGCCATACACACTCATTTCTTTCTTTTAAGGCAAGCAGTCTCTGGGTGCATGAGAGAGCCCTTCTCTGTCAATCAGCATTGATGCTCTCTGTCATGGGCTGGATCTCCTGCTTTGATATGCCAGAGGAGCAAATGGCATCCAGGGAGTGAGTGAGGTGCTACTTCATTTTTTTATTGGATGTATTTCTGCAACCACGTTAATACGTTAATTCCGAAGGAGCATCTCTGCCTCTCTGCATGCTGACATGTTTCTGTTCCGAGATGTGAGGGACAGTTGTTTGAACAAATGCAGTAGCCACCACCACCACTTGTCAGATTGACTGCAAGAGTGTGCTTTGCTTTCCCTGCTCAGTGAGAAAAGCCAGATCAATAATTCCCAGCAAAGGGGATGGGGTGGGGGCAAGGAAGAAGCTACCAGTAAGATTAATTTTTTTTGAAAAAATCTTTGCATCAAGCCATCTAACTGCTAATGTTCATTTCAGTGTAAATGTTGCAGCACTAATATTTGATTTTATGTTTTATGTTTCTTGAGTAATGGCAGTAGTTTTTTATGTTGTTTTCTCTGTGTTCAAAATGCTGTCTGCCTGTGGAAGTTTCTTCTGAGTGTCACTCCCTTCTTGAAATCAAGGAGGAGATGGCAATTGGAAGAGGACAAGTTTTCCAGTTCATGTCTTGACTGCTAAGTCTGCTTTAGAAATTGGTTTCTTGTACATCTTGCAATAACTAATTCACCTTAGACAAAGACTGTAACACCTTGTTAAATTAATTGTTGTCAGCTTTAGCAAAGTATCTATCTATCTATCTATCTATCTATCTATCTATCTATCTATCTATCTATCTATCTATCTGCTTACTAGAGAGGAAGCCCCACTGAACACAACAGGACTTATATTGGAGTAAACTAGTTTTGCAATGTGAGCAACAGAGTGGAATTTGGAACCTGAAAATAATTTCTTGTGTTTAAACAATATTTATCTTAACATTCAGGGTTACTTCCCAAGGTTTCTGGTTCATTAGCTTTATTTCTTTCAATTCGTAGCATTGTAGGCAGCAGATCCAATGGTTTTTGGATTTCTGGATATTAAAAGGTTTTCCATTAAGTTGGTAAACCCTCTAAACAAAAGATAGGCAAAGTCAAGTAAGAGCTGAGGTCTTGAAGAAATGTGAATGATTCTGTTTTTGAGAATTTAGCTTGAAAAAACATAGGCTGGTTTATTTTTATGTGATTGTAGGGTAATACCATAATGGAACATTCAAAGTGTTTTAGAATAGTTTTATGTGAAGTTCATTATTCTTTGGAGTCATAGGAATTGAAGATTGGAATTTCTCAGGTTGATGGAAAATGTCTTGGGGGATATTCATTAGGGCACTTTGAGGGAATCAGCAAATATATTGCAGTATGATTTGTCATGGTGTCCCTAAGTGTTAATTACTTATACCAAGAACAACTTTGCCAATATTTTTGAGTAAATTATCATATGTGGTACACCACTGAATTATGAAATACGAAAGGATCTGAAAGGAATGAGCTGATAGATACTTTTCAAGAAAAGAGAAGAGTATATCAATACAAAGGATTTAAATCATAATTACTAAGCTAGAAATGTTACTGAAGTGAGTAGATTCTTGTTCCCACAGCCATGAGTTTTTGTAGGCAATTCTTTTTTAAAAAAAGGTATAAAACTATAAATTATAGGAAGGCCTAGATCTTCAGTAGTTGTATGTTTTCTCCTACCCCAGTAATTTATGTTGAGAACACAAATATGCTCTTTTTACAGATAGAAGGGGCTGAAAAGAAAATAGGCTTTAACAGTGTGCTAACACTATGACAGAGCTTTGCTTGATGCAAGACAGATTTAAGGAGAAGAGGTGAAACAACATTCCCTTGAGTTTGCTGCCCTTAATTATTCTTCAAAAACACATTTTGGGGGGTCAACTCTGTTATTCCACAAAGAAAATGGACCTTTACACAGGCGTGAATGACAAAGGCACGGATCCTTTTTCTTTCTTATATCCTGTGTTGATATAATCTTGCTATAGTTACTATGAAATGTGAAAACCAATGTAGTACATGCCCTTAAAACCCTTCACTTCCTTTATGGGTGTTATCTTGATTGCATGTAAGTTCTACTGGGAATTGTTCTCCTCAAACACGAGCTGAGCTGGCAGTCTGCTTCTAGATACTGTATACAAAGACATTCCCCTCACTCTTGGCTTTCCAGATAACTTTCCAAATTCCTGCTGAGAATACAGTTGCCTTTGGCACTCTCACACCAAACAGAGGGGGCATAGGCACATCGTAGGCTTATGATTATGTTTGGGTTAGCATTTGTTTTAGCAATGCGCTTCCATTTACAATGCCGGAGCACTCTCTCATTTCCAGCTAGGTTATCAGCAAAAGTGTGCTGGTGTTAAAAGTGAGAAGAAGTGCTGTTGTCTAACTTCACACATGTGGCTTTTCTGTCTGTTGGAGAACACCATATGAAGATGAAAGAAGCCTGAATAGGCCATTTAAAAGAAAAGGTGTCAGCTGCTTCAGTAAGAATGGTGTAGGCATCCTCCCCCTTCTTGTTTTTCCCTCAACAGGTAATCTCTGATTTTCCCTCCACCTGTGTCCCTTGCTTTTGAAGAGCATAAGAAAAGTAAGGTTATGGCTATGTAGGTTTTGCCCCAGGGGTCTCTCGTGCAGGCCTGATCTCTCCCCCCCCCCATAGGATAACAAGGTATCTATCTATCTATCTTAGAATTTTCTGCCAAACAAGTGGTTAGAGAAATCGGGTAGATGATTTCTCCAGGGGAAAGAGGAATTCTCCAACCCTTTCCCAAAGGCAGGACTGCTCCCTAGCAGTGACTGTAACACTGCTCCTGAAAAAGCTCAATGCACGGAGGCCTCTCCAATATCTTCCCCTGCGATTTAGCTACAGTGGGTTAGAAGCCAGGCAGGTTGGAGAGACGATTGTACAGTGAAGACAGGATAGTCAAAACGCTTCCCTTGGCTACCTTGTAATTGAATCAGTGCAAGAACACCACACACCATTCATGAAAGTTTCTCTCAAATTTATCTTCTTGCAAACCATCTAAAGCACAGCTTTCCAAACTTTTCATGTTGGTGACACACTTTTTAGACATGCATCATTTCACAACACACTCTTACAGCAGGGTATCATTTCACGACACACTCTTACAGCAGGGCACAAGGCAGGCACTAGGACCTGCGTGGAATCCTGGCAGGGCTCGGAGGCAGCAGCAGTCTTGACACACCCAGACACTGCAGCCGACACACTAACGTGTCCCGACACACAGTTTGGAAAGCTCTGATCTAAAGCAACTTCCTTTTCATCAAATTGAATGAGAATTGTAAAAAAAAGTGCAGTATAAGTTCCTTTGCCTTGCACGAATATATATTTAAACATTCAATAATAGGAGTCCAATCACAGCTGTGGCCTCTTTTCCTACGCTGATTGATAAGGTTAATTATCAGCATAACCCCAAGAGGGTTTTGTGAAGATTTTTCTCTTTGGTCTGGTGGGAGCACCTCCTTCTGAATCATTGAAGCGGTCTCAGCTTTTAACAGGCTGGTGAGGCTACTTCGGAAGCTGCTCCTGGTTGTCTTCACTTGTCCATGTATGCATGGACACTTAATTTTTCCTTCCCACATGTGCAGAGACTAATGCGAACATTTTCTGAAGTAGCTGCATGAGGCTAGAAAATGATGCATCTACTTTAACAGTTTTTTAAAAAACTAGTTTCATATATGCTCTGGGGCTTTCTGAAGCTTCCCTTTTGAAGGATTTTCACAGCCCTATCTCAACCCTTACATTAAGCTGCTCCTTTTTTTTTGTTCTTATTCAGCATCACAATCTGTTACTACTTTTTTTTTTCTAAATTATTTAAATGTTTATCCTACGTGATCAGGAATCATCCATTGAGCATGAGGATTTCATGATTTAATGTTTAATGTCATCGTGAATAAGTCACGGCAATTAGAAAACAAGAGAGGGCAATTTAAGTAACATTTTTCCCAAGGACTAATCACTTCAGAAGTAAACAGTGTTTGCAACAGCACTCTCCTAGGCATATCAACTCAAAAGTAAGTCATGTTGAACTGAGTAAGAGAGATAAATACTTGTGGGATTGCAATCTGAGATATTCAAGCTCCACTCTACCAAAGAGTCTGCACTTCTCCATAAAATGTCAGGGAAGGCACTGATTCTCAAGTTTCATGGGAGCAGGAACGATCTTTGTGCCCAAATTCTGATATCTTAGCATACCTTCTGTATAACAATCCTAGCCAGAAGCATTCATTTGATTCTGTAATATACTGTAAAACAAACTTCTTACTGGGGGAAAAACCCCTCCAGAACATAGTTGTAGGCCAAAATAGATTAGTATTGGCAAAACAATACTTGAATAAAAGTGCTCAGATTTCAGCTTTTTCATGCCACCTATTTGTTTATTTTGTACACTCCTGGATTTCCATCTCCTCATTTAGCAGGGGAAAAAATGATCTACTTTTTAATCTTGATTATTAAATCAGCAAACACACATACTGACTGGGGAAAACAAGAATCATGAGCCCTTGACTGTAGTCATTCCTGAATTTCCATTCTTTTTCAGGTTAGACTGTAAGCTTCCTAGTAGAGGACCTGTCTTTTATATATTCTATATATTTTCCAGTGTAAACTGCCATGTAGAGTAATAATGCAAAAGAGGCTCGGCACCGGTGCTCCTAAAATGGAAGTACAGATCACAGACTGCTGTCCCCCTGCTTCAGGCCTTCCAGTGTCGGGGGAGCTGCCTAGGTGCCTGTACCCTCACCCAGATTTTACTGTCTGCTGGTGGTATTTCACCCTGCATCTATTTTTAAATCTTGTGTGGCCATTCTGTTCTGTATTGCTTGATTATGAGAGAGAAACTGGCCTTGGGTAGTACTGATTGAGATAAAACAAATGAAATATGTAAAATAGAATGAAGGGTTATATCATTATTCTATTTTCTTCAGGCAGATATTTGCCCTCCAAATATTATACTTACACTGCACTGCTCTCTTAATATGAGAATATAGTAACCCTTAATTAATATTAGTTATATAGAAGACCTGAATTTTTCTTTATTTACGAAAACAGTGGGCTGAAGCCAGATTTAGTTAAATGTAGACTTAGTTCAGACATTGTAATAAGGCCTTTGGTTGATTGGTTGGTTAGTTAGGGTTTTTTTTCTAACACAGTATGTGAATCCATTCCTTGTAATTTTTAAACCATGGCTGATGGCTTAGCGTATTGTGGGAACCCAGCCAATTTTAGTTTATTCAATAAGTTGTGATGTAATGTGTGAGTCAGTTTAGTCTTTATGTAACCCCATTGAAATTACTCTGTCTTCAATTAATCATGTCTGATTTAAACTTCATTGATTTCAGTAGACCAACTCTGAATTTGACTAACCCCCCCCCCCCCCAAAAGGCATGGGTGAGGATTTCAGTTGATTATAAAAGAGGGAAAAATTAAAAAAAATGAATGATAGGGAAAAAAGAACAAACAGATTTATTTTTCTCCTTTCCAACTTAATTATTTCACATTACTCATGTAATCAATTGCCAAAGAGCATAGTTTAGCAATCTTTTTGGTACGAAGGATCTTACAAGTTGTCTGATGGAAGATTCATGCTGCATGCATACCTTCACGACGACACACATGCATACATATACTTCATACACCTATATATACATGTCATTTCTCTTCTTCCTTTATTCTCTTTCCTCCCAGAGCCCAATTTTTCATTAGGATTGGAAAACCAGATTACTTTGTTTCCTGATAAATGACAGGAAGCTACCAGTAATCTACTTCTTGTCAGTCGGCTCCTAATGGTCATTCGTTTCCAGCTCCAAAGACCAAATATTGGATGCATGCAGCTTTAGGGTGAAAGTTGCCCATCTATATCATAATATGTTTCTCCTAACACACGTAAACCCTTGATGGTGATTCATGTGTTTTCCATGCCACAACAAAAAAGATACAGTCAAGACCAAATTATAATTCATTATATTTGTTCTCATCCTTCAAGAACCTCAGAGCAGGATAGGTACTCTCTTCCCTATTTTATCCTCACAATAGCCTGCACAGGTAGGTTAGGCTGAGCAAGACCCCAAGACCCCAGGATCATCAAGGAATAGCAGAGTGAGAAATAGAATCTGTTTTTCAGATCCTAATCTTAATCCAGCTCTCTGAGATAGGAACGCATAGCTTCTATAGGCTCAAGGGCATGGTAAACTGACAGCTGCACTCCAAAAACTAGCACCTATTTTAGGAGGGGAGTTCAGGAGTTTTAACAAGCAAAATGGGTGCTTTAAATGTACTGTATGCAAGGCTTAATTATCTTTTTTCTTTTTAAAAGCTCATCCGCTCCCCAATGCTAAAAAGGTTTTTCCCACTCACTCTTTGGGGGCCAAAAAAGAAGAATTTTGGCAGGCCACAGGCAACCCTATACTCTATTCTGATGACTGCATCATCTTGACCAATATTGGCTAAATAGGCACTTCTGAAAGAAGGTGGAGAAGAGAAGAAAAAATGGGAGTATTTTGGCAAAGATATTAATCACTCTTACTCTAAGCTACACTTCTGCTCCATGGAGGTCCCAAGAAGTTTTAATAAAATAGTGGCCTGTAGGAACAGATGATAATTTCATCCTAACTCAAGAGCTGAGATGGCCACCAATGCCTCTGAAACCTGGGACCATGGTATGCAAATGGAGTAGAAGTTGCTATAGGACCTTCAGAGAAAAAAGTTGGGTCTTCAGTCCCCTAGTTTATGCCTAGTGATATCTGTGAAAGATAAAAGGACTGCTGCTGTGTCCTTGTAATATTGCACTGCTCACCTCTCTCTTCTTCCCAGCAGTCATTTCCTCCTCTTTCATCAAACCAATTAAGAGCAGAGACATCACACTGACAACAAAGGTCCGCATAGTTAAAGCAATGGTATTCCCTGTAGTAACCTATGGCTGCGAGAGCTGGACCATAAGGAAGGCTGAGCAAAGGAAGATAGATGCTTTTGAACTGTGGTGTTGGAGGAAAATTCTGAGAGTGCCTTGGACTGCAAGAAGATCAAACCAGTCCATACTCCAGGAAATCAAGCCAGACTGCTCACTTGAGGGAATGATATTAAAGGCAAAACTGAAGTACTTTGGCCACATAATGAGAAGACAGGATACCCTGGAGAAGAAGCTGATGCTAGGAAAAGTGGAAGGCAAAAGGAAGAGGGGCCGACCAAGGGCAAGATGGATGGATGGTATTCTGGAGGTGACGGACTCAACCATTGGGGAGCTGGGGATGGTGACGGCCGACAGAAAGCTCTGGCGTGGACTGGTCCATGAAGTCACGAAGAGTCGGAAACGACTGAACGAATAAACAACAACAACATCAAACCAATATGAGGAGAATAGTGCACTTTTTCCATTTGAAAAAGAGAGAGAGCAGGGTCGGTCGTGAACCAGAATGAGAATGGGAACCAAAGATTGGGTTGCATAGGACCCTCCTTAGTTGCTCTTTCCATCTGCTCCTTGTTTTGCTTCTTGTTGTGTGATTCCTTAAAAAGCCAATTATGTTACTAGGGGTGACTTTTGATATATGCACCAATTTTTAATACAAGACTAACAGGATTTTACACTGATGTTTTTCTCAGAATAACTACTCCCACGTTATCATTTTTCTGTGATGGTATTTTAGTTGGCAAACCTGGCTAATGTGAATAGGAGACAAACATGTCTCATTTAGCAGAAAGAACGATAATTCTTAACTTTATCATCTCAGACTCCTAAGTGATATCCTTTCAATAGAAAAGAATCTCAAAAGTTGAGGATTTGAGCAAGAACTTTGAACCCTATGACAAAACTCAGGAATGTTTGAAATGTTCATCATTCAGAAAAGTTTTCCAAGAATCCAAGCATCCAGGAAAACAGTCCCTTTTCAGTCATGACCCCTGTCAAAGTCAGGGAAGATTCTTGAAGTTAGAAGATGTTAGGATGTTAGATGTTATGTTTGAATCAAAATTCTTTTCTCTATCTGAGATAATGTGATCTGTTTTTGATTGCATAAGCAAGTGCTTTGTGTCTGCACAGAAATACTTACTGAGCTATGCAAGATTGAAGTGAGACCAAATAGCCATTCTGTATGCATTTTAGGGGGAAAAGAATTGTTCAAAATTAAGAGTCAGGTGGTAACATGGCTTCATCTGATTAAAAATAACCATCTATCATCTAAAATAGAATTGAAATGTTTGTGTAAAAAATAAGAATGACAGTATCTCATCAGAGATTGACTACCATTTCTTAGGCAATACATGCATGTTTTATGTATTTCCTTCAGAAGAAGACTGGAAGTACATACTGCATAATATACAAATAAATACAAAAGATATGCCAACTACGTTGGGTTTGACAGGTAAACTTGAATCAGTAGCACAGAATAAGCACTTCTTTATTAGAAGATCATTGCTATATAGTCCGTGTCAGCATATCAGAAAATTCATATATTCTATAGAACCAAAAAACAAACAAACTGTATTACATTTCATTTAACTAAATTCATTTTGTGCTAGGGAATACAAACTTCCCTTTAGAAATGTGCAAAAAGGAAAGGCATAGTTTAACTTTTAAATGTGTTGCATTTTTCTTTCACCCAAAACCTGCAATCTACCCCATAGCTTTTGTCTTAAAACAAATATAGTTAAGCTGTCCATGTGAGATGAGAGTCACAGTAGTAAACACACTTTACATTTAAATTTATTGAAGTCTGAGTGACTTTTGTACCTGATAAATCTTTGTACCAGATCTAAACCTGCAATCTAGTTGTTTTCTTTTGCTTTTAAAGTATTTAAGTAATAGGATCATCTGGTTAACCTGATGAAAGCAAATCTACCATTTTGCATGTGGCCGAAAACTTTCCTCTCTTTGATGGCATGCAGATTGTTGTTCATTTTAGAAATACATTAGATGTCCATTCGTAATGAACAGAGAGAGACAGAGAATTTATTGCCATGAAAAAAGTAGGTACATATACCATATGGGTCAAGGAATCCATTTATGCCAACTTGGAAAATCCTTCTTTGAATAGAGGTGGGGGCCTCAGGCACAATCTTTCCCCTATTTTCCTTCCTGCTTTGTCTTCTGTGCCTAGGAAGATTAAGACCATTTCACAATCTCAACAACAGCAAGGTAATCTTAACGATCCTCCTTTGGATGATAAAGGGACTTAGAAATAAACATCTCAAAATAACCATGACCTAGCCCCAGGTGCAAGGTCACACAGCCACCCTAGAAACATATTTAAGGATTCCCTTACCAACTTTGCTCAGACTGAAGAAGCTTCTTGGATAAGGAGCGAAATGTTTCCACTGAGAAAATAGAAATCCAGTTGACATGATTCAAGCTACAGACAATTCCACCTGGATGACTGAGAACCTTCATCGACATATGGGGAAGAATCATATTCTAGTGATAGAGCATATCCTTTCATGAAGATGCCTCTATGTTCAATCCCAGTAACGTAAACCATCACAATCTTCTTCACTGTGTACCCTCTAGATCAGTGTTTCTCAACCTTGGCAACCATAAGATGTCTGGACTTCAACTCGCAGAATTCCCCAGCCAGCATGGCTGGCTGGGGAATTCTGCGAGTTGAAATCCAGACATCTTAAAGTTGCCAAGTTTGAAAAACACTGATCTAGATGGAATACAACTCCCAGTGTATTATATGAATCTTCCTGGCCTGTAAAAACAGCTAGAGACACTTCCTTCTGCATTTCCACTGCTTTTGAAAACCAGGCTGGTATCTGCAGAGATGGGTCTTTGGGGTAACTGCTCTTGTTTTATGGAATTCTTTATCACCTAAAGCTTGTTAAGCTTACCCTTATGATTGGTTGCTGGTATAAATATTGGTTGTATTTTTAATTCCATTTTTAATTATCTTGTTTTTCATGTTGGATACTTTGTAAGTAGAAAAGCAGTTGAAAAATATTTTGAATGAATAAATAATCTCCAGCCAGCATGGCCATATTAGAGTTTGTTTAATTGAAGCATTTTATACCACTTGTAACTACTTCTTAATTCTTATTCCCTGTGATTTTTAAAATCCTAAATCTGAAAAACATTTCACAGTGACAGCAGGAGTAAAAACAATCCATTAAAACAGGGGTCCCCAACCTGTGGGCCGCGACCCACTAGTGGGCTGCGGCCTGTTAGGAAGTGGGCCATGGGGCTGCAAACCCCGCCCCCTGGTGTGTGCGATTACCCCACCCCCGGTGCGAGCAATTGGCACCCGCCTGCAAACCCCACCCCCGGTGCATGCAATTGGCTCCTGCCTGCAAACCCCGCCCCCCGGTGCACACGATTGGCTCCCACCTGAAAACCCTGCCCCCTCAGTCCGTGGAAAAATTTTCTTCCACGATTGGTCCCTGGTGCCAAAAAGGTTGGGGACCGCTGCATTAAAAGACATATGTTAGGAGAGTTAAAAGCCAGGGAAGGTCCATATAAAAAGATAACTTTTTAGAAGACATCTAAAACGTGTCTTTTCCAAGGATCACACTGCAACAGCAGAGAGCAGCATGTGATCCTGGGAAAAGATGCATCTGTTTTAAGCAATTGCAGACAGGTGCTATATATCAGTGTTCATGTGTGCTCCAAAATGTATTCTAGTCTTCCAGTCTGAAGCAGCAGCATCCATAATAAATCACAGTGACATCAAAATAATGGCACATATGCAGTGATGTCATCATAGAGATGCTAAAGTTGCATCATGACACCTGACACAAATATAAATTATTGTGTTTGCATGATGACATTCTATTGTTTGATTTTATTTCCCCTTACTGCAGATGGCCATGATCCATGCATAGACAGTATTATTCTGTTAAAGCTCTTCTCTAAGCACCTTTTTATGCATTGTTACAGCAAAAGAAAGGTCTTTCTTGAAGGTAATGACCAAGTTATTGACTGCCTTTATAAGATGTACAGCTCATGCCTAGGTTACAATCCATTCAATCCATTCAAGCACTAGGCTGAACAGTTTTGTTATATTTTTTAAGTTTTCAGATATTAAGTATTTCAGATATAATATTATGGTGTACTTTAGTTTCTTTTTAAAAATATTAATTGAAGGTTACAAACAGACAAACAGACACAAGAGTTTTAGTAGTATATAGATAGTTGGTTTTTAGTTGCAAGTCAGAGAGCAGAGTCCAAGGACAGTCTTAAAACCTATGCAGGATCATATAGTTGTTTGGAAGCCCTTCAATTTACCTGTCCCTGAATTATTCAGTGTTATGAAGTTTAGTTAGTGCAGATTTTGTACTAGCATCTGGCCTTGACTTCGCTATTAATCATGTAACAGATGTATTGTAAACAGGCTAAATCCTGTAATTATATATTTATTTAATTCCCAAGATAATAACATATTAGAATTCCCAGATTAGATAGTATTAGCAGCTGTAGTAAAAGGTATTTAAAGTCCAGTTGTGTTTGCTGAATGAGGATATGCCTGTTAGATCCCTTTGCTTGGGAACCTTTTTTAGACAATTCTCATTTGGAAATATTTGTAAACTGTTAAGTCCTAAATCTGATCTGGAAGAAACTTTTGAAGACTATTCTCAATCTATCATGGCTTCCAGTTAGAGGCTTTGTTGGAATTTTGACAAGCTTCAGCAACAGAGAAGACAGAAGATAAGCTCCATGCAGATTAGCATTACTGGCTGGTTACAAGTTCATCAGAACAATAGGAATTGCCCCAGCAATTTCTGACTGTAATCTTCATCAGTCCTGAAGCCAAGGGGTTGCCTCTAGAATCTTCCCCTTTAAGGATTCTGTTCTTCTTAAAGGGATTTTTAAGGGATGATTCTGGTGGGACTGGACAACATCCATATACCTGGTTTATGACTGGCAGTAGCAGAATGCTCTCCTTTATTGAGGAGAATTCCAAGAAGGAGGAGGCCAAGGTTGCCATCTTAGATGAAAGAGATGTTGACATTGCTATGTCCTCTAAGAATCCTTTACAGAAATCTTTAGAACTATTGATACTTGCAGTGGTCTCTCAGGACATGACACATGGACCCAGCCTTCTCCATTATCTGGATCATTAAAATCCAAAACTCATGACAACTATAAGACTTCAGGTTTTGTGAAACAAACAGTGTAGAGCAGAGCTTTCCAAACTGTGTGTTGCGACACAAAAGTGTGTCGCCACACACAGTCTGGTGTGTCGCCACACAACCCGGAAGCGCTGATCATCATCAGCGCTTCCGGGTTTTCCTGCGGCGACACACCAACTGCAGCGCGCAAAACCCGAAAGCAGCAGCAGCGCTTCCGGGTTTTTGCGCGCTGCCGCACTTCCGGGTTTTCCCGCAGCGACACACCAACGCCGGTTGGTGTGTCGCCGCGGGAAAAACTTTGGAAAGCCCTGGTGTAGAGACTGGATAATGTATCCAGAGAGGACAAGCATCATGGTTTGAGTATCTCAAACATCTTATATTTCTTTATTATTTCCAGAGCTGCAGATGCTGGCTCCTGGAACTATTACCTTACAGGAATATTGAATATATTGATACTTGATACTTCCAAGGGTTTCTCAGGCTATGATTCCAACCCTCAATATTTCCCATCATATGTGCAATCACAATTCTAGTCTGTGGCTAACACAGCTGTAAAAATGCAGGTAATCATGTAGAGCACAAAGAGATTGAGATCAGGTAGCTGAGTCCAGAGAAGACAAGCATCATGGTTTCAGCAGTGTGTGTATTGAACATTATTTTAAAGCCAGACACTCTCACACTTTGTTTTTGTCTACAGGTGTTAGGAGAAGAGGAATGAAAGAGAAAAATAGAAAGTTGATGAAATTCAGAAGCAGATTTTGCCTGCAGACAGAGAAAAAAAAATCAGCCATACACTTAAGTGTACTCAGAGCTTGATACAATAATTCTGTTGTTGGAAGAAGTGGAGTGACCTGCAATTTTATTCTGTTCTTTTGAGCTGAAGGATACAATTGCAGCCTCAAAGTTAATTCAGAGCTTGGTATGGGAAATCAGGATGGAAAATTGGGAAGATCTCAGAATTTCATCTCAACCATAGGGAAACAACCCACTTGAAGTGGAAGCATGTAATTTTTATCCCCAGTTTCAGCTATCTGTTGAGTTGCCATCCCTCTGAAAAATTCTTAGAAGCATGTTGCACCATAGAGTTGTGTTTACAAGTATGTATTCTTGAGCCCTGAAATGAGACTAAACTTTTTAATCATAAATGTATTTCTCCAATCTATATTTATGTAGGTTGGTTGAGAATGTTTACCTAGACATTTAAGAAACACTAATTACCACTGACTTGAAAGCATATACCCCATATTGTGCCTACAAGCAAAGGCAGAAAAACTCTTAATAAGTACATTTGAAAGTCTTTCTTTGAAATACGTTACATTGCAATGAAATCCTTAGTGTTAAAGTACCAAGATTGCCAGATTCTCCTGCCTTATTTCTTGTATATTCTTACTCACAGAGTTGTAATTGCTAATTTTGATCATTGCATTGTTAAAATCAAGCATGCATTGTACACCAAACCAAAAGTGTTCCACAGTAAACTTGACAAGCTTCCTACCTTGTACTGCAAACTTGTGGGGAAAGAGGGAGAAGGATGCGGTTGTTAACAGATCCAGCTTTGTCTTTAGAACCATCAGTGAGCCTTCATAACGTGAAGTGGTTCTTATCATTTTAGACTTGTACAATTTCTTTCAGCAATCCCTGTGCTGGTAATGTTTCATTTTGTTTACCACAATGTGTTGTACCTGGAACTGTCCCTGAGGATTGTTTCGAAACATCTGTTAGTGCACAATATGGCAGCAATGGTATTGACTGGAATTATGACCATTTTACCAATAATTGCAATATTACAACAACTTCATTGGCTCTCAGATCATTCCTTGGCCCATTCAAAATGCTGATATTAACTATAAAAGTTCATGGATTGGGGCCACAGGCCCAAGTGAATGCCATTTCTCTTCTCTTTCTGTCTGTGCATAGTTATTTTCACAGACCATGTTTTATATGACCTGAAGACCACACCTGTCCACCTGCTCAAATCCAGCTAGAATATAAAAGAAGCAGCAACTACTAAAGGACTAAATATTTCATACTAAGATCTGCAATAATAAACCATTTTAGGATGCAGAACGCAGCTACATAGACAGATAATTCAAAGGCACTGACAGTTTTCTTTCCTATAATAAAAACAGTTGCAATTAAATTACCTGGTTCTGCTACAAAGCGAAGCTGCATTTGAGGATGGAGAGAAATGGTCAGTCACTAAGATTTTGGGATGTTGATATGGTACTATATTGTGACACTGCAAAACTAGCATATTCTGTTGATCAGTCAAGGTTGCAGTTTGATTAAGGTGCCAACTAACCAAGAAAAAACATACCACATAGCCTAGCCTGCTTTTGTGCTTTCAACATCTCTCTGACCTCCAGAAATTAGCAAGTGAAACTAAGTATCAACTGCTAATGTCTATAGGTCAGATGTCAGTTTAAGGCACAGTTATAAAGCACAGTTGAAAAGTGGGCACCTTCTTCAGTGCAATACCCTTTTAAAGCCATGTTTAAGAGCATAGAAATAATACTGGTTTGCAGGCAGATGAAGAGGAAAGGAACTCCTTTTGTAATTCTGGATGTCACTGTGCAAATACTTGTACAGCAATAGACACAACTAGCTATGTTCAACAAGACTCAAAATGCTCAATGCTCAAAATGCCATTAAAAGTTATGAAATACGGCATTTCAGATATTGGTAAGCAAAGGAGAGTCTCTGATTCATTGTCTATAATATTTTGGTAAATGTATTTACAGTATTAAATAATCAAACCTAAACCAAACTCTCCATTATATACAGACTATGGTTGTTGATAGGGGGCGTGGTGGCTCAGCGGGTAAGACGCCAGGCTTGTCGATCGGAAGGTTGCAAGTTCAGAGGTTCGAATCCCTAGCCCCGCATGATGGAGTGAGCTCCCGCACTTGCCCCAGCTCTTGTCAACCTAGCAATTTGAAAGCATGCAAATGCAAGTAGATGAATAGGTACCACTTCGGTGGGTAGGTAACAGCGTTCCGCGTGCATCATGCCGGCCACATGACCGTGGAAGCATCTTTGGACAACGCTGGCTCTTCGGCTAACTAACGGAGATGAGCACCAGCCCCTAGAGTCGGACACGACTGCACAAATGTGCGGGGGGAACCTTTACCTTTTTATGGTTGTTCATGTTAATTCCCCCTTCATGGATCACTGCCTTGTCATGGCGAAGGGGCTTGTGTAACTCAATGAAGTCAGGTCAAGACGGACAGGTCATGATGGAGAGTTCTGACAAAACGTGGTCCACTGGAGGAGGAAATGGCAACCCACTCCAGTATCCTTGCCAAGAAAACCCCATGGACAGAATCAAAAGGCTAAAAGATATGACGCCGGAAGATGAGCCCCTCAGGTCGGAAGGTGTCCAATATGCTACTGGGGAAGAGCGGAGGGCAATTCCGAGTAGCTCCAGAGAGAGTGAAGCGGCTGGGCCAAAGCTGAAAGGACGCTCAGTTGTGGATGTGTCTGGAAGTGGAAGGAAAGTCCGATGCTGTAAAGAACAATATTGCACAGGAACCTGGAATGTAAGATCTATGAATCAAGGTAAGCTGGATGTGATCAAACATGAGATGACAAGACTGAACATCGACATCTTGGGAATCAGCGAACTAAAATGGACAGGAATGGGCGAATTTAATTCAGGTGACCATTATATATACTACTGTGGGCAAGAATCCCTTAGAAGAAATGGAGTAGCCCTCATAGTCAATAAAAGAGTGGGAAAGGCAGTACTGGGGTACAACCTCAAAAACGACAGAACGATCTCAGTTCGAATCCAAGGCAAAACCATTCAACATCACAGTAATCCAAGTCTATGCCCCAACCACTGATGCTGAAGAAGCTGAAGTCAACCGGTTCTGTGAAGACCTACAACACCTTATAGAACTAACACCAAAAAAAGATGTCCTTTTCATAATAGGGGACTGGAATGCTAAAGTAGGAAGTCAAGAAATAACCGGAATAACAGGCAAGAAGGGAAGCAAAAGGCAAGGGAGAAAGGGAAAGATATAAACAACTGAATGCAGAATTCCAGAGAATAGCAAGGAGAGATAAGAAGGCCTTCTTAAATGAACAATGCAAAGAAATCGAGGAAAACAATAGAATGGGGAAGACTAGAGATCTCTTCAAGAAAATCGGAGATATCAAGGGAACGTTTTGTGCAAAGATGGGCATGATAAAGGACAAAAAAGGCAGGGACCTAACAGAAGCAGAAGAGCTTAAGAAGAGGTGGCAAGAATACACAGAAGAACTATACAAGAAAGATCTTAATATCCCTGATAAATACGATGGTGTGGTCACTGACCTTGAGCCGGACATCCTAGAGAGTGAAGTCAAGTGGGCCTTAGGAAGCATTACTAACAACAAAGCTAGCGGAGAAGACAGTATCCCAGCTGAGCTATTTAAAATCCTAAAAGATGATGCTGTTAAAGTGCTGCACTCAATATGCCAACAAATTTGGAAAACTCAACAGTGGCCACAGGATTGGAAAAGGTCAGTTTACGTTCCAATTCCAAAGAAAGGCAATGCCAAAGAATGTTCAAACTACCGTACAATTGCGCTCATTTCACATGCCAGCAAGGTTATGCTCAAAATCCTACAAGCTAGGCTTCAGCAGCATGTGAACCGAGAACTACCAGAAGTGCAAGCTGGGTTTCGAAGAGGCAGAGGAACTAGAGATCAGATTGCCAACATTCGCTGGATCATGGAAAAAGCAAGAGAGTTCCAGAAAAACATCTACTTCTGCTTCATTGACTACGCTAAAGCCTTTGATTGTGTGGATCACAACAAACTGTGGCAAATTCTTAAAGATATGGGAGTACCAGACCACCTTACCTGTCTCCTGAGAAACCTGTATGCGGGTCAAGAAGCAACAGTTAGAACCGGACATGGAACAACCGACTGGTTCAAAATTGGGAAAGGAGTACGACAAGGCTGTATATTATCACCCTGCTTATTTAACTTATATGCAGAGTACATCATGAGAAATGCCGGGCTGGATGAATCACAAGCCGGAGTTAAGATTGCCGGGAAAAATATCAACAACCTCAGATATGCAGACGATACCACCCTAATGGCAGAAAGTGAAGAGGAACTAAAGAGCCTCTTGATGAGGGTGAAAGAGGAGAGTGCAAAAGCTGGCTTGAAACTCAACATTAAAAAAACCCAGATCATGGCATCTGGTCCCATCACTTCCTGGCAAATAGAAGGGGAAGAAATGGAAGCAGTGACAGATTTTATTTTCTTGGGCTCCAAGATCACCGCAGACGGTGACTGCAGCCATGAAATTAAAAGACGCTTGCTCCTTGGAAGGAAAGCTATGGCAAACCTAGACAGCATATTAAAAAGCAGAGACATCACCTTGCCGACAAAGGTCCGTATAGTTAAAGCTATGGTTTTTCCAGTAGCAATGTATGGCTGTGAGAGTTGGACCATAAGGAAGGCTGAGCACCGAAGAATTGATGCTTTCGAGCTGTGGTGCTGGAGAAGACTCTTGAGAGTCCCTTGGACTGCAAGGAGGTCAAACCAGTCAATCCTAAAGGAAATCAACCCTGACTGCTCATTGGAAGGACAGATGCTGAAGCTGAAGCTCAAATACTTTGGCCACCTAATGCGAAGAGAGGACTCACTGGAAAAGACCCTGATGCTGGGAAAGACTGAGGGCAAAAGGAGAAGGGGACGGCAGAGGATGAGATGGTTAGATAGCATCACCGATGTAATGAACATGAATTTGAGTAAACTCCAAGAGACAGTGGAGGACAGGAAGGCCTGGCGTGCTATGGTCCATGAGGTCACGAAGAGTCGGACACGACTGAACGACTGAACAACAACAACAACAGAGATCTCTTTAAGAAAATTGGAGATATCAAGGGAAAGTTTTGTGCAAAGATGGGCATGATAAAGGACAAAAAAGGCAGGGACCTAACAGAAGCAGAAGAGATTAAGAAGAGGTGGCAAGAATACACAGAAGAACTATACAAGAAAGATCTTAATGTCCCTGATAAATACGATGGTGTGGTCACTGACCTTGAGCCGGACATCCTAGAGAGTGAAGTCAAGTGGGCCTTAGGAAGCATTACAAACAACAAAGCTAGCGGAGAAGACAGTATTCTAGCTGAGCTATTTAAAATCCTAAAAGATGATGCTGTTAAAGTGCTGCACTCAATATGCCAACAAATTTGGGAAACTCAACAGTGGCCACAGGATTGGAAAAGGTCAGTTTATGTTCCAATTCCAAAGAAGGGCAATGCCAAAGAATGTTCAGACTACCATACGATTGCACTCATTTCACATGCTAGCAAGGTTATGCTCAAAATCCTACAAGCTAGGCTTCAGCAGTATGTGAACCGAGAACTACCAGAAGTGCAAGCTGGGTTTCGAAGAGGCAGAGGAACTAGAGATCAGATTGCCAACATTCGCTGGATCATGGAAAAAGCAAGAGAGTTCCAGAAAAACATCTACTTCTGCTTCATTGACTACGCTAAAGCCTTTGATTGTGTGGATCACAACAAACTCTGGCAAATTCTTAAAGATATGGGAGTACCAGACCACCTTACCTGTCTCCTGAGAAACCTGTATGCGGGTCAAGAAGCAACAGTTAGAACCGGACATGGAACAACCGATTGGTTCAAAATTGGGAAAGGAGTACGACAAGGCTGTGTATTATCACCCTGCTTATTTAACTTATATGCAGAATACATAATGAGAAAGGCTGGGCTGGATGAATCACAAGCCGGAGTTAAGATTGCCGGGAGAAATATCAACAACCTCAGATATGCAGACGATACCACCCTAATGGCAGAAAGTGAAGAGGAGCTAAAGAGCCTCTTGATGAGGGTGAAAGAGGAGAGTGCAAAAGCTGGCTTGAAACTCAACATTAAAAAAACTCAGATCATGGCATCTGGTCCCATCACCTCCTGGCAAATAGAAGGGGAAGAATTGGAAGCAGTGACAGATTTTATTTTCTTGGGCTCCAAGATCACCGCAGACGGTGACTGCAGCCATGAAATTAAAAGATGCTTGCTCCTTGGGAGGAAAGCTATGGCAAACCTACACATCATATTAAAAAGCAGAGACATCACCTTGCCAACAAAGGTCCATATAGTTAAAGCTATGGTTTTCCCAGTAGTAATGTATGGCTGTGAGAGTTGGACCATAAGGAAGGCTGAGCGCCGAAGAATTGATGCTTTCGAGCTGTGGTGCTGGAGAAGACTCTTGAGAGTCCCTTGGACTGCAAGGAGGTCAAATCAGTCAATCCTAAAATCCAGGAAATCAACCCTGACTGCTCATTGGAAGGACAGATACTGAAGCTGAAGCTCAAATACTTTGGCCACCTAATGCGAAGAGAGGACTCACTGGAAAAGACCCTGATGCTGGGAAAGACTGAAGGCAAAAGGAGAAGGGGACGGCAGAGGATGAGATGGTTAGATAGCATCACCGATGTAATGAACATGAACTTGAGTAAACTCCGGGAGACAGTGGAGGAGAGGAAGGCCTGGCGTGCTATGGTCCATGAGGTCACGAAAAGTCGGACACGACTGAACGACTGAACAACAACAACATGTTAATTCTGTGGCATGGTCTTCATGGACCCATCTGCCATGACAGAAACACTGCTGGGAGTGATAAAAAAAGGTGGCTAATGCAACTTCCTACTGGAACACAAGGCCTCCTATCTTAACTCACCCCATACATGAACTCTGCAGCCTGTAAGCAAATTGCAGTAAGTAAGCATTGCAGTAAGAATCATTCTCTTGACTCCTTTGATGTTCTTCCCCTGTAACTTGACTTTTGGGAAACTTACATTCATGCTAACAATAGCAATGAAAAGTCTTTGAATGATAGTATAGGAATGTAGGAGGCATGTCAGGACTTTAGCAATTCTAGCATTCTATTACTTAAGTTCTGTGAATTTTCTCAGAAATCGTTTGCTCAGATCATGTTTCCTCAGTTGTTTTTCTCAAGCAGCCTCCCCACTTTCCTTTCCTTTCCTTTGGGTCCTTTTTTCTCAGTCTACTGAGCTATATTACACCAATTCTATTTCACATGACAGCTTTCTCTTCCTTCACAAAAAGTGGAATACTGTTTTGTTCTCTAGGCAGTCAAACATTCTCAGATAACATGCCAGCACAATGAGTTGGTATCAGAGGCTGTACTGCACAACAATCTCTTATGCATATTAATATAAATACAGTACAATTGCACTCATAAAATGTAGATCAGCATGATATCCTTAGACCCACAGAGGAAATGCAGGAATGCCAACCTTGTCAAGTGTGGTGAGAATTTGGATGGATAAAAGACCAATAGCAAATACCAGAGATGCAAGATAAACCAAGAAGTTGAAAACCATCCTGGCAGATAGGAATGCCGAACCACTTCTATACTGTTTCCAAAAACAAATTCATAGTTGTGTCCCTGTAGTTATCAGGAGTCAAGTTAAACTCAAGGCTGTCTTTAACTGTTATTGAAATGTTTCTTGATCAAAGTAATAAAATAGGCAAAGGCCACCAATTTGAGAAGTATTCATTGCTCACAAAACAAGCATGTGCTTTAGGAACTATTGTGTCTGTCCTGCAGAGAGCAGGGAAGACCTGGTGAAATGTATGCTAGGGGGAACATGGTAAATTGCCATGCAAGCTCGGGGCACCTCACAAAGCCTTGTGAGCCCGATTTAGTCCCTGAAGTCAAGATATTTTGCAAGAAAATCAAAATTATTGGAGTAGGCTTTGTCTGCATCTTGGCTTGCTTACAGTCTGAATATTACAGAGGGCCTTGGCAAATTACTTTGTAGGGAGCCTCTGCCATATAGGGGCACTTTGTCATAGCTATGGATTAAAGTGATAAAAGTCCTCTTAGCGCTACCCAACTGCCATTTTAATTTGTCATGGGGACAAAAGACCGATCCACTGTAATATGAATGAAAGGAATGGAGATCCAAAACAAACCTTTTTTGAAGTACCTTAAAGCAGTGATCACTGGGGTCCAAGCCAAACTGACTGAGAGCCGCAACAATATATTAAGAAAGGATTATATGGATTGATTATGTGCCATCAAGTAGGTGTTGACTGTTAGCAACCACATAGATTTTTTTCATGACAATCTGTCCCTAACCTGGTCTTTCAGGCCTTCCAACAATGCACTCATTACCACTGTAACTGGGTTATAGTGCTTGCTGCTAGTTGTACTCTTCTCTTTCCTTCCACCTCTCCCAGCATTAGAAGCTTGTCCAGAGAGCTAGGTATTTGCATAATGTGTCTGAAGTAGGATAATTTGAGCCTGGTCATTTGTGCCCCAAGTGAGAATTCTGGGTTGATTTGTTTAATGATCCATTGGTTTGTTTTCTTGGCTGTCCATGGTATTCTCAGGAGTCTTCTCCAACACCAAAGTTCAAAAGCGTCTTCCTATCCTGCTTCAAAGTCCAACTTTCACTTCCATAAAGTGTCACAGGGAATGCCATTGCTTGCAAGATTCTGATATTTGTAGGTGTAGACACATCATGGCATTTGAATATCTTTTCCAAGGCCTTCGTGGCTGCTCTACCAAATGCTAGTCTGTGGCATATTTCTTGACTGTTTGTTCCTTTACTGTTGATGGTTGATCCTAAAAGGCAGAAGCTACCCACCACTTTGATATCTGCATTATCAGTTCTAAGACTGGTTGTTCTACATGTTGACATTAGTTTGGTCTTCTTTATATTTAATTTTAGTCCATTTTTTTCACTGTGCTCCTTGACTTTTATTACTAGAGCTTGCAGAACCTTTGCATTTTTGGCTATCAAGGTAGTACCATCAGCATAGTGCAGGCTATTGATATTTCTTCCTCCAATTCTAAAACCATGCTCAACTATATTCAACTATATTTGGTTTGGTTGGTTGGTTGGTTGGTTGGTTGGTTGGTTGGTTGGACGGACGGACGGACAGACAGACAGACAGACAGACTACAGCCTTGATGCACTCCTTTGCCAACCTGGAGTCAGTCTGTCTTGCCATGTTCTGTCTCTACTGTGGCTTCCTGACCTGTATATAGATTTCTCATGAGGACAACAAGATGTTCTGGGATTCCCATTTTCTGAGCACATTCTATAGCTTGATGTGATTGACAGAAGCCTTTTATAGTTAATGAAGTGATAGTGACTTATAACTCAATTATCCAGCGTGCATCAGCAATAATGTCTCATGTTCCTCTGCCTTTTCTCCAGCGTGAACATCTGGCATCTCTTTTTCCAAGTAGGGCTCTAATCTATGTTGGATGATCCTAAGCGTTATTTTGCTAGCATGTGAAATTAAGGATATAGTACAATAGTTTATACATTCCATTAAATATCTCTTTTTTTGGTATTGGGATGTAGATGGACCTTCTCCAATCAGTTGGCCACTGTGTTGTTCTCCAGATTTTCTGGCATAGCTTGGTTCGAACCTTGACTGATTCTTCTGTTGCTTGCCATGTTTCTGTGGCCTTCCAACTTGGTAATGACCAGAGTGCTGTTCTAACTTCACTTTCTAGTACTGGATGTTCTTGTAAGTAGGGAATATCTGCTCAGGTATCTTGGATGTTGACATCTTTACTGTACAGTGTTTCAGTATACTCCTTCCATCTTAGTTTGATTTGCTTTGAATCAGTTACTATCTGTCCACTGGCATCATTTAGCATACCAATTCAAGGTTGGAACCTCCTTCTGAGTTCAGAGATCTTTTGAAAGACTTTCCTTGTTTTTCCATGTCTGTTTCCATCTTCAGTGTCTTTACAGTTGTTGCTATAATACTGCTTCTTGTCTCTTCCAACAGCTGTCTTTCTTGGTTATGGCTTCTTTTCTGTTCTTGGCAATTTCCATGGTTTGTTCTGACATCCAGTTTGCTTTCTTCTGTTTCTTCATTCTTGGCAGTCTCTTTTCACATTCATCCTTAGCAACCTCTTTAAGTTCATTCCATAATTCCTTTGGTTCTCTATCAATAAGGTTGAGGACTTCAAAGCAATTCTTGATGTTCTCCTCAAAAATGGTGGGTATATGCTCAAGATCATATTGTGGAAACTGACTGGCTTTCTTCTTCTTCTTTAGCTTAACTTGGAACTTGCACATAAGCAGTTCATGATCTGTTCCACAGTGAATACCTGACCCTGTCTTTGATGCTGTAATTGAGCTCCTCCACCTCCTTTTAGCAATAATATAATCAATCTGATTTCTATATACTCCACCTGGTGATGTTCATTTATAGAGGCATCGTTTTGAATTATATGGAAGATAGAAAAGATGCATCAACATGAATAATTGCATTTACTTGGGCAGGAAAAGCCCCTAAATCTATATTGGCAATAAGGTTGTCAGCCTGACCCAGCCTTGACACTTGTGCCTCTCTCTGGTTGTTAATCCTGATCTACTTTCCTTTCTATTTTATGATAAAGTGACCCTTTTCCATACTTCTCCCCAAAATGCAAGTCTACACCTTATTATCTGCCTTCTGCCTCATTACTCAGGCCATTTGAAACTGAATTACAGTATCAAAGGGCATCCTGAATCACAATAACTTTCTTAGTTCTATGCAATTTTCTACTGACATAGGAAACATGATTTATACATAAAAATCGAAGTCTTAACTAAGAAAATCTACTTTTAAAGAATTTTAACTTTCAAACTCCACAAATATTTCACTATTCCCTTGATATAGCATTCATTTGGGCTGTAATGTAAAAGGCACCTACTCAGTGGGGCCATTTTAATATCCCACAATATCCGAGAAGAGCAGTATTGTGACATTGTAGGAAGTTTAAATCGTGGACACTCTGTAAGACATAGAGTGCTGTTCTCTTATGTCCTTTATTGACATCTGTCAACAACAGGACCTATAACAGGATACTAGTACTTGGCATCTTCAGAAGAGTGTTATATGCTGATACCAAACCCAAGTACTGTAAAGTCACCCAAGTTCACCAGTCCCTCAAAGGTCAGTGATGACTAGGTCAGTGATGGCAAACCTATGACACATGTGTCAAAGGTGACATGCCACGATGTTTTGGGTGACACGCCAGCATTCACCAACACCCATCAATATTCTCCTGCTGGAGTTACCTAAGAAACTGAACGAACAAAAGGCACTGCAACTCCTCCCCCCATCTATCTCCCCCCCATCTTTGTCCTTTTGTCCACCGAAAATTGGATTGAATTTTTTTAAATAAATGAATATGTTTTTTTATAAGAACTTTATTATTTTTCAAAGTATAATTAGAAAAGATAGAAAATAGAACTAAAGAAAAAAGAAAAAACTATAAGCGTGAAAATAGACAGAAAATAGAAACGGAAAGTGACTTCCGACTTTCTCCAATACAGATATAGATAAATTTACAAATATAATCTCTTACCATTAGTTAAACCATAGTAACATTATTTCTATTAAAACAAACCATTTAATCACTAAAACCCAGAATCAAAACTTCATTTTTTTCCCCAACACAAGCAAGTACTCTAAAAGTGGTTGCCAAGTAGATATAAATCCAGAAATAGAATGATCTCTTTTTAACGCTGTTAACTTAGCCCTTTGAGCCAAATCCATTAATTTAATAATCCAATCTTCAACTGTAGGTATTTGTGGATCCTTCCATCATTGTGCATATAAAAGCCTTGCAGCTGTAATGTGTATAAAAGCAAAGGTCCATATTGATTCATCTAGCTCCTTCTCCATCAAACTCAATAAATAAATGAATATGTAAAGAATTGTTTCTCTTTTGTTGGGGAGGGTGACATGCCAGCAGAGTCAAGTTAGGCATTTTCCGAATTTTTGACAGGCCGAGCCCAAAAGGTTCACCATCACTGGACTAGGTCAAGCGTAGTTCAGTAAAAGAAGGTATACCGTCTGGATCCACTACAAATTCTATGAGAGCTCAACTTACGATCTTAGTCAAGTCCAGACTTGCAGAGAGATCTTCCTCCATCTCCGATTGAGGATTTTTGGCAGCAACTTTAGTTAACAAGTACATTTTGAACAGAATTTTATTTTTTTTCCCAATCAATATCTCTTTCATTATAGTGTAGTTTGTTTCTCCTATCTCTCTGTTAGCTTGTTAAACTTACTCTGTATTTGAGCTTCAGAGGCTAGAATCCATAAACCATTTAATGTGCACGAGTCCCTTTTATTTCAGCAAAGCACCTATCATCAAAGCTCTGATAACTAGCAAGGAAAGCCTATTACTTTTTTGTGGACTTCAGAATCAGAAACCACTATTTTTTCATTTAAACTGCCAAAATACAATGTTTATATCAGATACATATCTCTTTGCTTTGATTTTTTCTTTGGCTTTTTGCTTGAATGGATTATTTTAACCAGCCCACTATTAACATATAGTTACCATTTATTAAGATATTAACATGTAATTGCTTTTTGCACTCCTTAAGCTCGGAATTTCATTTGCAAAAGTAATACCAGCTAGAATGTATATTTGATTCAACAGAGGTTCCCTTTTGCTTTCCATATAAAAAATACTAAATGTATAATTCTAGACTAAACGTTGTTAGGGTCATTTGGGAAAATACTAATTAAGCTACGTAGTTCAGTAGGAACAAAGGCACTGCATGTATAGTTTCAATCCTCAGCATCTAGGATGTGTGTGTGTAATATGCTTTTCTGCTTACACACCACTCAGAGCAGATAAAATGATTGGCTTAATCATAAAATGCAGTAACATTCCCAAAGAGATAAAATGGACAGTGTAAGAAAACAGAAAACAGATAAAATAAAACAGACATAGAAGTAAATGAGATTCCTGATGGAAAGTACTCCACAAGTATTTTTATAAGTCTCCCAAAGCAGTTATGGGAGTCAACAGCATGCGCACTTGGGAAGGAAGGGAGGGAGGGAGGGAGGGAGGGAGGGAGGGAGGGAGGGAGGGAGGAAGGAAGGAAGGAAGGAAGGAAGGAAGGAAGGAAGGAAGGAAGGAAGGAAGGAAGGAAGGAAGGAAGGAAGGAAGGAAACGTGTGACTTTCTATCAGGGCTGTTTTTATGACAATTGATACCTGGCTAAGTTAAGCAAGTAGTGTTGGACCACCCAATCAGCGCTTCAGGGTTTGTGCACCGCCGCCATTGGTGTGTGTCGCAAAAATGAAAAGTTTGGAAAGCTCTGTCCTAAGTATACATTCTTGCTTTATAAAAATGCAAGCAACCAAATTCTGAAAAGAAAATTCAAGGCAGACCACCCCTGAATGTAGTAATATTACATACCCACACCCACACTATCTTCTTCCCTACACTACCTTTCTTAAGCTTGCAGTCTGTAACTATTATTGAAGCTGAATATCTCTCCTCTTAATATGAATTGGTTCCAAGAGGACTGGTGCAGACCTGTATTCCTTTAAGCCATGTTCATTCAGTCCCCCTCCCCCGCTTTTTTTTTTTTTTGAATCACCCATTTTTGGGAAAGATGAGTATTTCCATTCTTAGAACATCCTTATTCATAAGCCAGAATTAGAACATATGTGTATAAAAACAATCTCTTGGGAAGAAAATAGCTCAGCAATTACTCGAAGCTAACAAATTGTGCTGACAAGCCTCAATTAAAGGCCAGTGCAAGTCCTAATAAAAAAACACAGTTATTCATTTAACCCTATAGATATAGTTGCAGTCTCTTTTGAAGAAGAACCATTTAATAGGTTTAGTCCATGACTGTAATCTGCCTTGTAAGGCATTATCACCATCTCAGTAGATACCGCCAGTTCTTCCACAAGAGATTTCAAAGCACATTGCAATTCTGGAGGGCTGTTAACATTTCTCCTCTGCATTTGTGAGATCATAACAACTAAAGTGGGAAAGGGGGTCCCTGATTCAGTTCTTTGTGATTTCACAGGCTGTCCCAGTGTCATCTTTCTCATATTTTCATGCTGCATATACAAGATATACAGTACCCTGGATGAGTCACCACACTGTCCCTTGTCCCCAGATGACTTTGCCAATATTTTCTTCAAATGGCAGCATCCGTCCTTTTGGCTTATCTAAAACGAACAAGACATACACTTAGCCAAACCCATGCAGAAGTATTCTCAAATTAGTATGCTCTAGGGGTGATCCTGCCAGAGGCACATTTGTTCCCTGATTATGTCATACTGTAGACTGATTTATACATCATCTAGTGTTGCTTTCAAAGGCCAGCAGCCCACATGCAGAAGAATATTGTTTTAACAATTTACTCTTGACTGGTGCAATATTCTGGAATTATATCCCAGCCCTGTGTAGTTGGCATGGCTGGTGCAACCCTTCTCAATTTCACAGTTTGGTCTAGATTAATTAGCAGTGTTTAAAACACCCAAATTATTATCAGTATTTGAACATGTTTTAGATTATTCTAAATTTTCAGTACTTTTTAATCAACAGAGAAAGATTATTGCTAAGGTTGATATCAACTATGTGCAAGAAGTCTGGAATAAAAATTGGAATATTCCATATTAACTGATGAAGGGTATTAAAGAATATTAAATATATTGCTAATGACCTTAAGAGGAGACCAATTCAAGACAGGATTATTTTTCATGTTTACTGGACACCATGGAGAATGTTCAAGAAGGGCTGCTGGCTATTAAGGAAGTTGGGTTAGTGAGATGCACAATGGGTTGTTTGGTGTTCCCCAAGGGCAAAGAGAATGATCAAGTATCCTGGTTGACCCAGAAGTGCAAACATCCCGATGCCCAGGCTTAATACACAGGAGCCCTGTTCCCATAGCAGGTTTAACTGGGTCAATGACAGGGGTCAACAATGACTCAAAGGCACCAAAAAAAAAAAAAACAGAATACCCCTCCTAAGTCTTGATTGGATGCACTGGTCAAGCCGTGTCTACTATTACCTTCTAGGCCAGTGGAGGAGGAGCTCATGCTGAGCACTTGCTCTCTTGGTGCAAGGCTCCTACCTTGCACTTGGCGGGCATTTTCCATTTTCTTCCATTTTGTCCGGGCGGAGGGGGGATGTGGTTTTCCTTTCTCTTTTCCTAACTCTGCTATATTGCAGCTTATACTACAGTAGGGATGCTTCCTGCCTCACAATGAGTAGAACAGAACTTTCCAAACTTTTCATGTAGGTGACATACTTTTTAGACATGCATCATTTTGCGACACAACTCTTACAGCAGGGCATCATTTCGCGACACACTCTTACAGCAGGGCACAAGGCAGGCACTAGGAGCTGCGTGGAATCTTGGCAGGGCAGGTTTGGAGGCAGCAAGGCACAAGGCAGGCACTAGGACCTGCGTGGAATCCTGGCAGGGCAGGTTTGGAGGCAGCAAGGCACAAGGCAGGCACTAGGAGCTGCGTGGAATCCTGGCAGGGCAGGTTTGGAGGCAGCAAGGCACAAGGCAGGCACTAGGACCTGCGTGGAATCCTGGCAGGGCAGGTTTGGAGGCAGCAAGGCACAAGGCAGGCACTAGGACCTGCGTGGACTCCTGGCAGGGCAGGTTTGGAGGCAGCCAGGCACAAGGCAGGCAGTAGGACCTGCGTGGAATCCTGGCAGGGCAGGTTTGGAGGCAGCAAGGCACAAGGCAGGCACTAGGACCTGCATGGAATCCTGTCAGGGCTTGGAGGCAGCAGCAGCCGCGACACACCCAGACACTGCAGCCGACACACTAACGTGTCGTGACACACAGTTTGGAAGGCTCTGGACTAGAAATTGCACTTGTTGCTAAATTGAATGGTACAACCAGAGGAGACTTAAGAGCAGCAGCAAAAAAAAGTGTTCAGGGGCCACATGTAGCCCTAGGACAGCAGATTCCTCACCTCTGCTATAGACAGAAGCTTTAAAGCACATTTTTCATTAAGACAAGTTGAAATACCTGCGTCACTGGGGGAAAAAAAAACTTTTTGGGCAATGTTAAATGACTATCAGCATTTATGGGATTCCTATTCAATCATAAAAATTGATTGTTCAGTATTTATTGCAATGGTAAGGGAAAAGTGGAATTTCCATGGGGTGATGAATCAGCAAAGTGTGCCTAGCAAGCCAACATCAAGGTGGGAAAGAGTGGAGGAGATTTAGAGACTCAGAAAGGAATTTCTGAATGTGGAACATAAAGTGAGCTGCAGGCTTCAAATTTTGGAATGGATAGACAATTCTTAGTCTTTGGGGAAGAAAAATGGAGACAATAGATTTGCCAACTATTTACCTAAACCACTAAAACAGAGCTTTCCAAACTCTGTGTCGCGACACAAAAGTGTGTCGCCACACACAGCGTGGTGTGTCGCCACACCACCCGGAAGTGGCAGCGCGCGCGTGCACGGCGGCTGCCATGCATGTGCGCGTCGGTGCATGCCACCCGCGCCGCCGCATGCCCCCCGCGCCGTTGCCGTGTGCGCGCGCCGCCGCACGCCCCCCCGTCACCATGCGCACGCGCCGCCGCCTGCCCCCCCGTGCCGTCGCCATGCGCGTGCGCGCCGCCACTGCCACTGGTGTGTCACCAGCGGCAGCACTTTGGAAAGCCCTGCACTAAAATGTGGATGGAAAATAGAATGAAAATTGTAACCAGATTTTTTGAGAAGAATTAGGAAAAAGAGAATCATCAAGTTAATGAACTTGTTAGGAGATGTGGGATTTAATTATGCCTGTCTTTTAAATCAGGCTTGGGCTTGTATTTATATTTATTGGTCCATCTTCAGACGGTTTGCAGTAGGTTAGCAAAGACTGAATAATAGCAATAATATTGGCACTCTTCTACCAATGGACAGCCCTTTAGGAACAAGAGGGAGATACACAGGATTTGACAAGCTTTCTTTCAAGGACTGAGACTTCTTTCTTCTTTTTTCAGGAGTGATTAGCTTCAGTTTATACACACAAACTTGATTTGATGTTAGAATAAAGACAGTGTGATTCCTGTTCCCTGGAAGTCCATCCAAATTGTAAAGGACCTAAAAGTAATTTGCCTATTTACTCTGTGGCTGAATGAATTATCTCAAGATGACTTCTGTGGCACATGCCAGTTCCGAAACCAAAATGGAGAGTCTGGTTCAGGTAGAGAAACCTTTTAAGATTTTTTTTTCAAAAAACAAGGAAAAGCTTATCAGATTTGCAGATGACAGCAAACTAAGTGGGATAGAAAATACTATAGAAGGCAGAAATAAAATTCAAACTGCTCTTGATAGGTTGGTGAAATGGATTGAAAATAACAGAATAAAAGTTGATAAAGACAAATGCAAAATGAAATCAATTGCTTCTCACCCTTTTGGCTAAACCAAGTGTCAGGTAAATGAAACCAAACCCCAGGGATAGAATGAGGAGAGCTCATTCGGTAATAGCACATGTGAAAATGATCTTTAAATAGTAGTTGTTCCCAGGCACACATTTTAAGAAAGGTCCAGAGAAACAGTGGATGACCAGGGACCGGAAAAAGTCACCGCTGGAAAACCCGGAAGTGCTGTCCTTGCCGCAGCGCGCAAAAACCCGGAAGCGCTGCTGCCGCTTTCGGATTTTGCGCGCTGCAGTTGGTGTGTCGCCGCGGGAAAACCCGGAAGCGCTGCGCTTCCGGGTTGTGTGGCGACACACCAGACTGTGTGTGGTGACACACTTTTGTGTCGCGACACACAGTTTGGAAAGCTCTGGTATAGAGTATAGAATTGGAATTTGGATTCCTACAAGGAGAAGGGGGTTGGACCTGGTGGCATTATGTCTCCTGAAGATCTTGAAGATGGTCTGGAAATTGTTCCTGGCCCTGAATGTAGCACAATCTACAGCAGGGAGCAGCTTTAGGAGTGCCAGATCATGCTCATGTTGGAACAGCTGCATTGGTTTCCAGTTGCTTTCTGAGCCCAGTTTGTTTTGATGTATAAAGACTGATGCAGCTTAGACCCAGATTCCCTGCATTCTCCTTTGCAGTCATTTGCTGAGCACTCCTAGATCCTCACAGGGACAGATTTGCAAGTTGTACCATGGATACATTTGGTATCAACAATAAATTCTGTTTTTTTTCTCTGGAGGAGCCCATGCCATGGAATAAATTGCCACTGGATAAATAAAAATTGTTTCCCTCTTCCTTATTATAGTTTAGGTGGGAGTTTAACACTTATTTTTGTTTTAACCAGGCCTTGTTAGGATTTAGAGCAGAGCTTTCCAAAAGTTTTCATGTTGGTGACACACTTTTTAGACATGCATCATTCCGCGACTGTAGCTTGAATCATGTCAACTGGATTTCTATTTTCTCAGTGGAAACGTTTCGCTCCTTATCCAAGGAGCTTCTTCAGTCTGAGCAAAGTTAGTAAGGGAATCATTAAATATGTTTCTAGGTGGCTGTTACACTGTTACACTGTTACACTGTTCTAGGTGGCTGTTAACACTGTTACAGCAGGGCACAAGGCAGGCACTAGGACCTGTGCGGAATCACAGCAGGTTTGGAGGCAGCAAGGCACAAGGCAGGCACTAGGACCTGCGTGGAATCCTGGCAGAGCTCGGAGGCAGCAGTAGCCGCGACACACCCAGACACTGCAGCCGACACACTAATGTGTCCCGACACACAGTTTGGAAAGCTCTGATTTAGAGGTTTTAGCATTTACTTTTAATGCTGTTTTATAATTTATGTGTTTTGTACATAGTCTCATAAGCTTCCTAGGTCATATATATTTATAATTTTAAAAATGATTCTATTAAAATTAGTTTCAAGATCACCATCTTATATTTTGATAAATGCTATGCAGGCTCAGGAATAAATGACATGCAAACCATGTTTGATTCAATTCTTACTGTCTCTAGTAAAAGAAAACTGCAGGCCATCTCAGCCTGAAGAGCTACTGCCAGTCAGTGTAGACAATATTGTGTTAGATGGGCTAAATGTCTAACTCAGCTTCATCTGATCATACGCATAAATACTGTCCCTTATAACATCTAATTTTAACACCAAACAATTCTTTGATATACAGAGTTATCTTCCTACATATACTATATAGCAGAGCTTTCCAAACTTTTTATGTTGGTGACACACTTTTTAGACATGCATCATTTCGCGACACACTCTTACAGCAGGGCACAAGGCAGGCACTAGGACCTGCATGGAATCACAGCAGGTTTGGAGGCAGCCAGGCACAAGGCAGGCACTAGGACCTGCGTGGAATCCTGGCAGGGCTCAGAGGCAGCAGCAGCCGTGACACACCCAGACACTGCAGCTGACACACTAACGTGTCCCGACACACAGTTTGGAAAGCTCTGCTATATAGTGTAACCAGACTGTTGACTGCATGCAATTTTTATATACACCGCACACAAGTTATCCAAAGTAAGCTAGGCTGACGTATCTTGGCTACCTTTCCGAATCATACTATTCCATAGTTTGCTTGGACTTGGTTTATTAAATAAACTATAGTTGACTGGCTTACATAATATGCCTAGCCATTAATTATAGTTTTCAAAGCCAGTGGCCGGGTTTAATCACTAAGCCAAATTCCAATACACCACCTTAAGTTTCAGTACCATTGACTGGCAAACACAGATCCTGGTGCGGCCCTCTTGCATGATGCTGACCCCTTTATCACACTGGCACTTGATGTCATGCCAGGGATGGATCCTGGGACTTGCTGCATATGAACTACACTATACCAGTAAATGGTGATATCTCATCCTAGCAAGGCTGTTTTAATTACATTATATAATAGTCCCAAGTACAGGAATAAGAAATATGCCAGTTTCTACTTGGATCGTCTTTCTGTTTCAGGTTCTAATTTAGCTAGCTTTCAGGTCAATATGGAGTTGATTTGTTGTTTATTCGTTCAGTCGCTTCCGACTCTTCGTGACTTCATGGACCAGCCCACGCCAGAGCTTCCTGTCGGCCGTCACCATCCCCAGCTCCCCCACGGTTGAGTCCGTCACCTCCAGAATATCATCCATCCATCTTGCCCTTAGTCGGCCCCTCTTCCTTTTGCCTTCCACTTTCCCTAGCATCAGCATCTTCTCCAGGGTATCCTGTTTTCTCATTATGTGGCCAAAGTACTTCAGTTTTGCCTTTAATATCATTCCCTCAAGTGAGCAGTCTGGCTTGATTTCCTGGAGTATGGACTGGTTTGATCTTCTAGCAGTCCAAGGCACTCTCAGAATTTTCCTCCAACACCACAGTTCAAAAGCATCTATCTTCCTTCGCTCAGCCTTCCTTATGGTCCAGCTCTCGCAGCCGTACGTTACTACAGGGAATACCATTGCTTTAACTATGCGGACCTTTGTTGTCAGTGTGATGTCTCTGCTCTTAACTATTTTATCAAGATTTGCCATTGCTCTCCTCCCAAGAAGTAGACGTCTTCTGATTTCCTGGCTGCAGTCAGCGTCTGCAGTAATCTTTGCACCTAGAAATACAAAGTCTGTCACTGCCTCCACTTTTTCTCCCTCTATTTGCCAGTTATCAATCAAGCTGGTTGCCATAATCTTGGTTTTTTTGAGGTTTAACTGCAACCCAGCTTTTGCACTTTCTTCTTTCACCTTCGTCATAAGGCTCCTCAGCTCCTCCTTGCTTTCAGTCATCAAAGTGGTATCATCTGCATATCTGATTTATTATCCTTCCTATACAGATCTTCCGTATATTCTTGCCACCTTTTCTTGATCTCTTCTGCTTCTGTTAGGTCCTTGCCATCTTTGTTTTTGATCATACGCATTTTTGTCTGGAATTTACCTCCGATGTTTCTAATTTTCTGGAAGAGGTCTCTTGTCCTTCCTTTTCTATTGTCTTCTTCCACTTCCACGCATTACTTGTTTAAAAATAATTCCTTATCTCTTCTGGCTAACCTCTGGAATTTTGCATTTAATTGGGCATATCTCCCCCTATCACTGTTGCCTTTTGCTTTCCTTCTTTCTTGGGCTACTTCCAGTGTCTCAGCAGATAGCCATCTTGCCTTCTTGGTTTTCTTTTTCTTTGGGACGTTTTTTGTTGCTGCCTCCTGAACAATGTTGCGAACTTCTGTCCATAGTTCTTTCAGGACCATATCTACTAAATCTAGTCCCTTAAATCTATTCTTCACCTCCACTGCATATTCATTAGGAATATTAGTGAGTTCATTTCTAACTGATCTGTGGGTCTTCCCTGTTCTATTTAATCTGATTCTAAATTGTGCAATAAGAAGTTCGTGATCTGAATTACAGTCAGCTCCAGGTCTTGTTTTTACTGACTGTATAGATGTCCGCCACCTTTGGCTATAAAGGATGTAGTTAATCTGATTTTGATGTCGACCATCTGGTGAAGTCCATGTATACAGTCGTCTTTTAGGTTGTTGGAAGAGAGTGTTTGTTATGCACAGTGAGTTGTCTTGGCAAAATTCTATCAGCCTGTGTCGATGAAGGTTCTCAGTCATCCAGGTGGAATTGTCTGTAGCTTGAATCATGTCAACTGGATTTCTATTTTCTCAGTGGAAACATTTCGCTCCTTATCCAAGAAGCTTCTTCAGTCTGAGCAAAGTTTGTAAGGGAATCCTTAAATATGTTTCTAGGGTGGCTGTGTGACCTTGCACCTGTGGCTAGGTCATGGTTGTTTTGAGATGTTTATTTCTAAGTCCCTTTATCATCCAAAGGAGGATCGTTAAGATTACCTTGCTGTTGTTGAGATTGCGAAATGGTCTTAATCTTCCTAGGCACAGAAGACAAATCAGGAAGGAAAATAGGGGAAAGATTGTGCCTGAGGCCCCCACCTCTATTCAAAGAAGGATTTTCCAAGTTGGCATAAATGGATTCCTTGACCCCTCTTTCAAACCACTTATCTTCCCTGTCTAAAATGTGAACATTAATGTCCTCAAATGAGTGTCCTTTTTCCTTTAGATGAAGGTAAACTGCTGACTCTGGTCCTGTGGTCCTGTACAACAGCAAGGTAATCTTAACGATCCTCCTTTGGATGATAAAGGGACTTAGAAATAAACATCTCAAAATAACCATGACCTAGCCACAGGTGCAAGGTCACACAGCCACCCTAGAAACATATTTAAGGATTCCCTTACAAACTTTGCTCAGACTGAAGAAGCTTCTTGGATAAGGAGCGAAACGTTTCCACTGAGAAAATAGAAATCCAGTTGACATGATTCAAGCTACAGTCTATCAGCCTGTGTCCCACTTCATTTTGTTCTCCCAGACCATGCTTGCCTGTAATTCCAGGTGTCGTTTGACTACCCACCTTAGCATTCCAGTCTCCTGTAATGAAAATAACATCTATTTTTGGCGTATTATCCAGTAGTTGCTGCAGATCCTCATAGAACTGATCTACTTCTGCTTCTTCAGCATCTGTGGTTGGGGCGTATATTTGGATCACTGTGATGTTAAATGGCTTACCCTGAATTCGAATTGAGATCATTCTATTGTTTTTTGGATTGTATGCAAGCACTGCTTTAGCCACTTCATTATTAATTATGAAGGCTACTCCATTTCTTCTGTGGTCCTCTTGTCCACAGTAGTAGATCTGGTGGTCATCTGATGCGAAGTGGCCCATTCCAGTCCATTTCAGTTCACTGACACCTAAAATGTCTATATTTAATCTTGACATCTCACCAATAACCACATCCAATTTTCCTTGGCTCATAGATCTTACACTCCAGGTTCCTATCGTATGTTGATCTTTAGAACATTGGATTCGTCGTTCACCACCAGCACCGTCGGCCACTAGCCATCCTTTCGGCTTTGAGCTAGCTGCGTCATCACATCTGGGGCTAGTTGAACTTATCCTCTGTTCCTCCCCAGTAGCATTTTGACCATCTTCCAACCTGGGAGTCCCATCTTCCGATGGTATACCGACATATCTCTGGTTGTACTGATCCATTTAGTTTTCACGGCAAGAATACTGGGGTGGGTTGCCATTACCTTCCCCAGGGATTGTATTTAGTCTGACCTCTCTTCCATGACCTTCCCGTCTTGGGTGTCCCTTCATGGTTTATCTCATGGCATCATTGAGGTGCTCAAGCTCCAGCACCACGACAAGGTAACAATCTCCTTTGCTGGAGATGGAGTTGATAACAAGGGGAAAATATTAACAGGATAATTAATTCAGTATTGACTTGAAAAGAAAGCGTACTTGGCAAAATCCTAGTGGTAAAAGGCCTAGGCAGATGGGTGATCTAACTTCTATTGCCACTCAGCATGTTGAATCATTATGATAAAACATCAAATTCATCACAGGGAAAATACACATCAACTACTGAAAATAATAGGGTATCCATATGCTATTTTAAAAAGTGTTAATAATCCAGAGCTAATTTCATTCTATAACTCTGTGACCCACTTGCCAAGATGACAGTGAGGATGTTTTATATCCTCAAAAAAGGCTCAAAAAAGCATAAGAGCCATTTTGGTTAGACCAAGTTTGATCTGGTACAGCACTATCTTCCCCTAGCATTCAGCTAGATGCAATTGCACCCTTCTACTTGTGTTCCCTTGCAAGTAGTATTCAGGCAATAAGATCTAGCCCTCATGTCTTATTCTGATATTCAGATGACCTGCAGTGGAAAAAACAGACTTGAGTGCTACTGGAGGCATATTCACTCCTCTGCTCATCATGAATGCTTTTTTACTGCATTTTGGTTGGAATATCATAGGACTATTGTGAGGATAAAGGTGTGTTTTTTCTTTCCTCACATACAGATATGACTAAGAATCATCCAGTAGACCTGTTTGAAGTTTTGCACAGTCTAATAAATCCAGACTGTCTGATTTCCCAAGCAGAGCTATCTATTCAATGCTGTGAAGAGTCTGACTTTTTTTCTTCTAAAATCAGTCAGATTAGAGCAGGGCTTTCCAGAGTTTTCCCGCGGCGACACACCAACGGCGGTTGGTGTGTCGCCGCGGGAAAACCCGGAAGTGCCGCTGTTGCGGCAGCGCGCAAAAACCCGGAAGCTATTTATGTCCCTAACTTTAAAAAAGGAGAGTATTCCTTATACCAGGGCTTTCCAAAGTTTTCCTGCTGATGATGATCAGCGCTTCTGGGTTGTGTGGCGACACACTTTTGTGTCGCGACACACAGTTTGGAAAGCTCTGGATTAGAGCCTTTCAACTTGGTTTACAGATTTATCCTGGAGGAGTGCCTTCTTTGGGTTGTTTCTTTTTTTAAAAATATATTTTATTCAGTTTTAAATATACATAGATAAAAGTTTGAAAAGGAAAAAGAAATAGAAATACAAATCAAAGAAAGAAGAGAAAAAGTGTAGTAAAGCAAAAGAAAAAAAGAGAAAGATGAAACATAGAAATTAGTCAACTTCCGATTTATCTCTGGTCAAGTTAATTTAAAAAAAATTATCTTACATGCTAGGTCTATATATAATATTAAAAAACATTTCTTGTCTAATATATCAATTTATATATATTTAAATCTTCAAATCCCCATATAAGCTTTGCCCCTCCTGCATTTTGCAAATAGTCCGTTAATGGTTTCCACTCTTTAAGAAAATAATAATTTGAATTTTCTTTTAATAAACGTGTCAATTTATAGTTTTCTGCCATGTCCATCCCTTTTAACATCCAGTCTTGTATCGTAGGTGTAATCTGATTTTTCCAATTTTGTGCATATAGAAGTCTTGCTGCTATAATCATATATTGCATAATTCTTATAATTTTTTTTCCTATTTGTTCTTCTGTTACTCCCAATAAGAATAATTCTGGTTTAAATGGAATTCGAATTTGTAAAATATTTTGCATCAATGAATGTATCTGAGTCCAAAATTTCTTTGCAATCTCACATGTCCACCACATATGGTAAAATGACCCCTCTTTTTTTTGCATTTCCAACACAAGCTGGAAACATTCCCATACATTTTAGCTAACTTTTGTGGGGTCATATACCATCTATACATCATCTTATAAAAGTTTTCCTTCAAATTATAACACAAAGTAAATTTTAATCCTTTGATCCACATATCTTCCCATTGTTGCATTTGAATATTATGACCAATATTTTTTGCCCATTTGATCATGCAGTCTTTAACTTGTTCCTCTACCATTTCACCTTTTAACAATAATTTATACATCTTAGCTATTAAATGGTCATCTGTCTCACATAATTGTATCTCAAATTCCGATTTGGTTTGTTCAAATTCAAATTCTTTTTTATCTGATTTAATTTTTTCTACAAGTTGCATGTAAGAAAGCCATTGGCTTTAATGGCTTTCTTTGGGTTGTTTCAAACAAGTTTCAATGGCAGAACTGGAAGGGGTTCTGGATATCTCAAATTAACCTCTTGTCTGTTAATTGATCTTGGTTACTTGAACCTGCCTGGGAGATGATTAGTTCACTCTTTAAGGCAAACATGGTCTCACTGATTTGAAAGTTGCTAGTGGACAGCTTCTGCTCAAGAAACTCTCTCTTTATTCCTCTGTTCCTTCTAATTACCGGACAATTTCTAATTTCCTATTTTTAGGAAAGTTAATTGAGAAAGTGGTGCTTGGGCAGATCTGGGAATCGATATCAAGCTGAGTTTATGCCTGAGTATAATATGGAGATTGTGCTCACCACTGTTTGTGATTATCTCCTTTTGGTGATGAACAGTGGTCCTTTCCATCCATCTTGCTGCTGGTGTTAGATTTTTTAGATTTTTTTATCGCTCCTTTATTATTTTTATAAATTACTCAAGGCAGGGAACAGACCTAATACTCCTTCCTCCTCCTATTTTCCCCACAACAACAACCCTGTGAGGTGAGTTGGGCTGAGAGAGAGTGACTGGCCCAAGGTCACCCAACCAGCTTTCATGGCTAAGGCGGGACTAGAACTCACAGACTCCTGGTTTCTTGCCTTAACCACTAAATCTATCAGTGGGGTTCGATACTGCTGATCATTGGTGTTGGTGCAGAGGCTCTGGTCTCTAGCCTGATCCCAGTCCAGTTTGGAGGACCAGACCACTTAGTAACAGTGGATACTGTTTCCATACTTCTGGAACCCTGACTTTTTGGTGTTCCACAAGAGCTCATCCTCTCTCCTTTCATGTTAGGCTGACCATATTTCCTTGAGGCAAAAACGTCGCCGGACAAAGTGGGTGTGCGGGTGTGCACGCACGCGGGGGGGGGGGGGCGCGGGGGGCAGACGTGTGGGCACGTGGGGGTGTGCGGGTGTGCGCACGCGCATGCAGGGGCGCGCATGTGCGCGGGCTTCACCAGGAAACTTTCAAAAACGGGACAAAATTGAGATTTTTACTATAACGACGGGACGCTCCAGAAATGGTGAAATAATGGGACAGTCCCATTCAAAACGGGACATATGGTCAGCCTATTTCATGTCCAATGTGTACATGCAGCCATTGGGAGAACTGTTTAAATTTCAATGGTTTCAGTATCATATACATGCAGTTGATACCCAGGTGTATATCTTAATGGGTTCAGATTGATGGGTTCGGATTGGGTGGGGCAAGGTCTAGGCCTGGTTGATATTTGTATATTTATTTATTTAATTTATTTAATTAGTTTTTATCCCGCCTTTATTATTTTTATAAATAACTCAAGGCAGCGAACATACAGTACCTAATACTCCTTCCTCCTCCTATTTTCCCCACAACAACCATCCTCTGAGGTGAGTTGGGCTGAGGGAGAGTGATGGATAACGTTGAGTTGCCTAAACCTTAAGTCTGATAAGACTGAACTACTGTTATGTTAGAGGAAAGGATCTGGGAGAATGGACGCAGGAGGTGATATGTGATTCTCAAGAATCCAGCCACAAATCATGTCAAAGGCTCAAGAGCTGAGTGTCATCTTAGGCCAATCTCTTATTCTGTCATCTCAGATAAGTGCTGCGAATTGGAGCTACTTTTCTCAACTGAGGAAGGTTTGTCAGATCTGCTTTTTTTCTGAGACACTGATCTTACTATGGCAGCGCATGCTCTGGTAATTTTGATGTTGGACTACTGTGATCAGCTCTGTGTGGGACATCCTTGAAGCAAATTCAGCAAATTCAGGCAATGGAAAACAAAGCAGTACAGTTGCTTCAGGAACTGTCAAAACTCTGTTCTGTCACCGTCTTGCTTCAGGGGCTTTATTGGCTGCCTATGGCCTGAAGGGTATATTTCAAAGCTCTACAAACTGTATATATAATGCCCTAAGACGCTTGGGGCCAGCATATTTTATTGATCACCTTAAGCCCCCTCAGTTGCCACCTTCACTATATCTTATGGTAGCAAATACCATAATTCAATGATGTGCTGTGTGAAGTGCTCCAAAATCTCCCCATATTCAGCTATCTTAGATGTTCCAAAGTTCCTCCTTATGTATTTTCTACAATTATTATACATAATTCTATATATTTCTACCATGCCCCCCACAACTTGCCTTTATCTAAACTTAAAATGGCACAAATATTGTAATATTTCATCCCTGGGGATAATTCCAGCCCGTTGGTTATTTTGCTTTCCCTTTTCTGCATCTTCCAGTTGTAAAATATTATTTTTGTGGCCAGAAAATAAATAGTTTTATTTTCTATTCCTTTCCTAGTGATCCTTAGCATGCAGTTTGCTTTTTTCACAGCTGCTGCACACTGAGTCAACATCTCCATTGCGTTCTCCAATATGGCCTCATTTCTAATGCACACCATAAGATTTGCGTGCTTTTGGCTTTACCTGGTATGTGAGCCTACCATAGTAATTTATAAACCATGGTTTACAAGTTGTGTGTAACCAGCCATTATGTTTTTGTAGTAAACCATGTTTTAAAAAGCCATTACATGATATATAAACTAGGTTTTACATGTCCTGATAGACCATGATTATTTTAAATCACCTTGTACCTTAACACCACAACAGTGGATGCTGAGCAACTGTGTATGAATAACTCTCCCTCATAAAAGCTGCGTCAGTGAATTTGATTATCCAAGTTTGAGCCACATCGATATACCTTTATTTTGGAGATCCATAGTGTTACTTTTAAATCTTTTGCCTGTCTGCAAAATGTATAAGGTCTACATTGTTCAACATTGTGCTTTCCTATTCTTAAGGAAGCTCAAAGCAGACTTCACCTTTTAAAAAATAAAAATCATAGAAAGAAGAATGAATGAATGAAATAAAAAAATAAAAAGGAGCAATCACTGATTTTTCTGCCTGTTCCTCCTGTTCTTGGCCCTTCGTCTCACTGCACTTAAAAGTGTGAGGCAAATTGCTAGCTTGCACCCTGGCAATTCTAAGCAGGATATGAAATGTTTTAGCCACAAGGCCTGAATGTCTTAGAACAATTAAATAGCAAGTCTTTAGCAAGGAAATTTTTATTTATTTATTAAATTTTGCTGCCGCCCATCTCCCCCCAAGGGGGGGACTCTGGGCAGTTTACAATAAAGAAATGGTAATCTTAACATCAGTCCGGTGAAATACAGTAGCTTTGGGAAACAGCATTACATTGTCTGAATGCCTCTCCTAGTTTGGATCTAAAAGACATGCCTTTTCTTCTCTTCATTAACTTTCTGAATGATCACAGACCAAAACAGAATGGAAAGGGAGAACAGTTTAGGTATTCAGTGGACTTCTTTATATACTAACACAACAGAGAGAATAGTATTTGTCTAAAGATTGGAAGGACTAGACAGTTAATTGCCCTGAGCCAGCCAAGTGCCTTAAGACTGTGTAGAGGAAGTCATTGCATTGCAAACTCTATGTAGCATAATAGTGAGTGAGATAGTGAGAAAGATAGTCATTGTAGAAGTGGCATGTACTGCTAGAGGCAGATAGTTGCCATGTCTTAAATACTCTTAAAGGCATCTCCCATTAAATTTGGAAATGGATTAGGAGAAAGTTGATCCTAATTACTGTTTGCTCAGCCCATCTCTTTTATAAAGATTAAAGCACTATTGACAGACAATCAGTGACTTCTTGGGACTGTCTAACTGATTTTATGGATTTGAACATTTAGAATGTTCTTGTTCTAAAACAAGAACCCTCTCCACCCAAAAGGGCAAGGTTTAGATCAGAGCTTTCCAAACTGTGTGTCGGGACACGTTAGTGTGTCGGCTGCAGTGTCTGGGTGTGTCGCGGCTGCTGCTGCCTCTGAGACCTGCCAGGATTCCACGAAGGTCCTAGTGCCTGCCTTGTGCCCTGCTGCCTCCAAACCTGCTGTGATTCTGCACAGGTCCTAGTGCCTGCCTTGTGCCCTGTGTGTCATCAACATGAAAAGTTTGGAAAGCTCTGTTCTAAAACAATTATTCATACAGTCTTCCCTAATTTCCAGCAATTGATCATATTTTGAAATGTTAAGTTGCAATCTAAAAATATTTTGAGGGCATTTGAGAGGTTAAGTGCTTGATTTTTCTCATGACCTTTAGATTCTGAGAACTATATATTAAAAATAAGAATGCAGGAGAATTTCACTTTGTCCATTTTATATACAGACTAATATATAGATCACAACTCAAATATATTTCAGATTGTGAAATTGTATGTTAGAAATTGAGAAAAACTTTTGGATGTTTATTAGGGAAAAATGCATGCGAACACTGACATTTTAGCAAAAATGTGTCCCCAAAAAGTTTCCATAAATTTTAAAAAACTATATGCTGATACAGAAACAAGTTGGGAGGGACTTATTACTGAACACATTCCAACTATCATTGTCCAGAAAAAGAAGGATTTGTACATCTCAGTGTATCCTTTTAAAAGGCATGAACCAATTGACTTCATTTCCTGGCATCATTATGCCTAGATATAATCATCACCCAGATATGCAAAGATTAACACCAGGATTAGCACCAGAGGAACAATCAAACAGCACAATATACCCTAATCAAGGAACTATTAACTCAGTCAATCAACCAAGTAGCAAACAACAGCCCAATCAAGGAACTACCAAGGAGAGAACAACACCCCCACCAACACAAGCAGGACAAGCCATGGTATATAAATAGAGAGCAAGTCCCACTCCCTTTTCACACGGAAGATGTTGCCTAGCCTGGCAATGAAACGTCTGCAAGAAAACAACAAGGCTCAGAGAGCACCAAGGACTCCACAGCTGAAGTTTCCAGGTGGTCTTGAAGGGCAGCCCCATATAGAGCAAACTATAATAATCAAATTGATAGGTGACAAGGGCATAAGTGTCTGTCATCAGAGCATCAACATATATCAGAAGAGCAGTGACATGAAAATCATAATAGAAATGTTTCCACAAGAAATGAAGATAACCTGGGAAGTTCCTTATAGCCCATGACCCTGCTACATAAACCACATGGTTGCACCAACTTACCTAGCAATTGCAGTGTCAGTCTCAGGGAAAAAACGACCATTCCTCTACATATGGTAGAATCTGGATGGGCTTCCATCACATGGAAGAGCTTTTAAGTGTGGCCAACCACCATGTGCGCTGTCAGGATGAAGCATAGCTGGTCACCATGATCCTCTACAAATTAGGTGGATAGCTGGGCAAAGAATAAATAGGACATAATTATTAGAGAGAAGGGAGTATAATAATATTATCCAATTTGGGGGGTGGGGTGGGGGTGGCAGCCCCATGTCAAGAGTTGTTTTAACTTTAGCTGAATGTTGGGTCTGAATCGACATGAAGAGAGATGGAAGTTCTGCCTATAGTTCCACAACTCTAATGGTTCATTTATAGTTCCAAATAATTGCTTCAAGTATAAGGAGTATGAATTGCTTCTTTGGGTGAGCAACAATATTTTCAAAACTGTGGTCAAAAGACTTCAATATTTTAAAAATAGAAAATCTCACTGCACAAAGCACTTGTTTGGATTCCAGAAAAATGCCCAGACTTTGAATCCATTCACATCTAGCCAGAAATTATTTTTGCAATCACAACTGCATGCTTTCTAGCCTTTGCAATTATACAAATAGTTGCAGCTATCTCCAACATTTCTGTATGTTGTCAGAGGTATGAGCTTGCCTTAGATCTGCTGGTGACTAAGAGCATAATTTATGTGAATTAGACCCAGAGGGTATTCAGAGTCCTGGAAGAAAAGAGTTCTAATATTACTTAGAAGACCTCCCATTACAAATATATTGAGTGTGTGAAATTGGAAGAAGATTGCATTCATCATGGGTAGAAGAATGGAATATGCAACATCATTTTGTTGTCTTCATCCTCATCATCACACATACAAAGAGCCCTTTCCAGATGTAATTACTAGGAGGAAGGCATGCCCGTTTTGCATATCCAGCAAGCATTGTAAACACATGGGCAGGTTTGTTTTTAAGACAAAACTTGTGTAGAGGAATGCAGAGATAAAGTTAATCAAGGAATGCAAGAATTGTTAGCAGAACCATTAAGAGAAAATAAAAGAGAAAGTAAATAACAGCATAGTCCTGGGAAAGAATGGACCATGAGAAAGAAACTCAAAATAACCCATCTTGATTCTGTATGGTATAAGAAGGGGCAGAGGGAAACACTGTCAGGCTTTCAAGATTCTTTGATTGATTGATTGATTGATTGATTGATTATATGTCACCAAGTTAGTGTCAACTCCTAGCAATCACATAGCAAGATTTTCTTCATGACAATCTGCCCCTAACCTGGTCCTTCAAGTCTTCCAACAGTGCAGCAATCACCACTATAACTGAATCTGTATGTCTTGCTGGTGATCTTCCTCTTCTCCTTTCTTCTACCTTTCCCAGCATCAGAGTCTTCTCCAGAGAAATGGGTCTTTGCATAATGTGTCTGAAGTAGCATAATTTGAGCCTGGTCATTTGTACCCCAAGTGAGAACTCTGGGTTGATTAGTTTGATGATCCATTGGTTTGTTTTCTTGGCTGTCCATGGTATTCTCCGGAGTTTTCCAACACCAAAGTTCAAAATCATTTTTCTATCCTGATTCTTCAGAGTCCTACTTTCGCTTCCATAGAGTGTCACAGGGAATACCATGGCTTGCACAGTTCTGATCTTTGTATGTGTAGACACATCACAGCATCTGAATACCTTTTCCAAGGCCTTCATGCTTACTCTACCAAGCGCTAGTCTGAAGTATATTTCTTGACTGCTTGTTCCATTATTGTTAATGGTTTATCATGTTAGAAGGTAATCTTACCAAGGTTCGTCCCAAGCCGGGAATGAATAGACACGCAGGCAGTTGCTGGAACACAGGTTTGCAGGTTTATTCCCAAGAGCATATGCAGAGTACAAAGTACAGAGTATGCTGGTTGGAAGGTGGCCACACCTGTATTTCCCCCACAGGCCATTTATATAGGAGAGCTTGGTCGTTGCTATGCAAAGGTGTTCCCGCCTCCTAGGAACTTGAGAGAAGTGTAATTTGCCAGATTTCAGAGAGGAGGCGCTCTGTGGTTGGGCCCCCTGCTGTTTGTGTTTCCTGTCTGTGTTCCCTGTGGGCTGTGGCTTACTTGGAATGTGCACCTTGGAAGGAATCTATTGTTATTTGATTATGGAGATCTGTTTGGCTGGGGAAGAAGATGTACCTGAATGGGCTGGCTAAGTTCTGTGAATGAGCTGACCTTTTGTGTTCCAAGCTTTCCAATTGAATCGGAAGGGAACCCTTTGTCTGAGTAGTTGGGTTTCCTTTTCCATCTTAATCTCTGGCATTATCAAACTCTTATGCTATTTTGTAACCTTTTAACAATTGGGCTTCCTTTACCTGTTCTGGGGGGAGACAACATGGAGGCAGACAGTGTTCTGGGGGAAGAGGGCAGGGAGAGATCTTAATTTATCCCAACAATCATAAAAAGCAAAAGCTATCTACCACTTCAATTTCTTCACATCAGCAAGAACAGGAATTGGCAAGGGTGTTGTTTGTTTGTTTGTTTATAAAATTTCTATAGCCACCCATCTCAATCTTGTGACTGGTTCTGTCCAGTAAAAAAAGGATTTATTTTTATTAGTCTGTTGATCATCCAGTTTGTTCACCTGATAAATCCAGTGATTTTGGACTAAGGTCATCTCGTCACCTTGGCTCAGGCTTAAAGGGATACAGCTCTTGCTATTACCACCAATTAGGAGAGATAGGCAGCCATAGCTCCAGATTTCCTCCTAAGTTGCCATGATGGAGCAATAATGATAGTCCTGGTTTGCATCGAATTCCAGGATTATTCATGAGGGAAGATGTCAGTGCAACTTGTGATATGTTTTTTTTCCATGCCACAAGAGCATACCCTGAAGCACCGTGAACAATTTTCTACTACCTTTCATTGTCCTGGTGAACTTTGTGCTGAAGCAGACAACCCTTGCAGATCAGACACACCCGGAAATAGGGAAGTTGGCCGAGTGACAATGCCAACCCAACAAATGCTTCCTCCTTCCTCAGAATTCAGAAGGCACCAACTGCAGGATATTTAGGTGCTTGTTAAAAATGTCTGCCTTTATACAGGCCTCCTTTTCATGTTTTGTCTTTAAATATGTCAATATTTTAACTGTGTAACTGGTTAATTATTGTTTCATATTTTAAAATCTCATTTTAATCAGTTTGTCACAGGCTTTTGGGGATTCTCGGGATTTTGATCTGATCTCAGACACCGCTTATGATTTTTTTTCTTTTTATTCAGCAAGTCAGCAACATAAGCCTTTAGTTTCTATTCTAGGCAGCATTTCTGTGTAGCTTGCCCCTTCCTCCTGGCACAGATAAGAGCAGCAATAAAGCAATCAGTAGCAGCTTGAATTACAGTAGAAACAACTACTCAGACATTTTAAAGTGAACTCTTTCTCAACTGGCAAAGTAAAGCTTTCTGCTCCTGGCAAACTCCACCTGTTATGTGTTAGCTAAATACAAATATTACTACTCCTGTTCTGTCCCTACTTCCTACTTAGAGATAAGTAAGGTCAAATCAGTCAATCCTAAAGGAAATCAACCCTGACTGCTCATTGGAAGGACAGATACTGAAGCTGAAGCTCAAATACTTTGGCCACCTAATGCGAAGAGAGGATTCACTGGAAAAGACCCTGATGCTGGGAAAGACTGAAGGCAAAAGGAGAAGGGGACGGCAGAGGATGAGATGGTTAGATAGCATCACCGATGTAATGAACATGAATTTGAGTAAACTCCGGGAGACAGTGGAGGACAGGAAGGCCTGGCGTGCTACGGTCCATGAGGTCACAAAGAGTCGGACACGACTAAACGACTGAACAAAAAGGGAGTAATTACACTGGCTGGCATTCTCTCTTTCAAGTGCAAAGTGCTTTTCTCTGGCTAGCAGGATGTAGTTTCTCCTCTGTCTTTAGTTTTCCATGAAAGCTATTTCCATGGAGTAGATTTGTCACACTGCAATCCTCTTCCTTCAGTGGGTCTTCAGACCTCTCCCATCACAAACCTCTGGAGTCTTGCCCCGGGCTCTTCGGAAACAACAACTCTTCAATAGCCGATGCTGTCTAGATCCATCTTGGTTTGCTTGTCATTATATCTCCATCTCCCTTCCCTTCTTGTTCCTAGACTTCTTAAGCCTCCACTTGCTTCCTCCTTCTTGACAGCTCAGCAGTACCACCCATGCCTTTGGGAAAGTTAAGAGAACCTGTGTTATATTTATCTCTTCTCAGCTTCTAAAGGTAAAGGTCCCCCCCGCACATTTGTGCAGTCGTGTCCGACTCTAGGGGCCGGTGCTCATCTCCGTTTGTTAGCCGAAGAGCCAGCGTTGTCCGAAGACGCTTCCACGGTCATGTGGCTGCATGATGCGCGCGGAACGCTGTTACCTACCCACCGAAGTGGTACCTATTAATCTACTTGCATTTGCATGCTTTCGAATTGCTAGGTTGGCAAGAGCTGGGGCGAGTGCGGGAGCTCGCTCTGCACACAGGGCTAGGGATTCGAACCTCTGAACTTGCGATTGACAAGCCTGGCGTCTTACCCGCTGAGCCACCACGCTGAGCATGTCTCAGCTTCTACCTAGCAACTAAAAAAAATGTCTGGCTGCATGCACACATGCTATCTAACTTGAAATGGGGAAAACTAGTTAGATAAACAGATCACTGGGTGGCAGGAGCAGCAACTATGGCATGCTGGTCTAACATAGGTCAAATCTGCCTCAAGAACTTCTTGATTTGAAGATATAATTGAATCTGATTGCCAGAAAGGTTGTTTTGCTGCCCAACAGTGCCGGCTGTTCTATCAGCAGTAGTAATAGCAACGTGCTGCTATTTTTTCTAGTTTAGTTCCAATGTACTACCAGGGGTTTTCCAGTAGAGTCCCCAGTTCATGACACTCATATCCTTCCATCCTGTACCTTGCCCATAAACTCATCATAATAAAGGTAGCTATGATCTATGGAATTTATTTTATTTTATTATTTTATTTTATTTTATTTTATTTTATTTTATTATTTTATTTTATTTTATTTTATTTTATTATTTTATTATTTTATTATTTTATTTTATTTTATTTTATTTTATTTTATTTTATTTTATTTTATTTTATTTTATTATTTTATTTTATTTATATTACCGCTCATCTTCCCCCAAAGGGGGAACTCTGGGCGGTTTACAATAAAACCGGAGTTAAAATACAAAACAAATCCCAATAAAAGTGTAATAAATATATAATATTGTAGCAGGAAAACCTCTTTCCCATAAATTATAATAATTATAATTATTAAAAGATATAAATAAAATAAAATGGAATCCAGATGGCTACAGTTCTTCCTCAAGTCCAGAGCGCAAAGGCCGTTCTCAATCCATTCTAGGGCGCTAGCCATCCCCAAGAATGACTATTTCCCCTCCCGTCCCAGGCTTGGTGGCAAAACCAGGTTTTCAGTTTTTTCCTGAAGTCCAGGAGTGAGGGGTCCTGTCTCACCCCTGAGGGAAGGATGTTCCAGAGGGCGGGCGCTACTGCAGAGAAGGCACGCTTCCGAGACCCCGCTAGGTGGGATTCTTTTAAAGATGGGGTCCGTAACATGCCCTTTCTGCATGACTGGGTGGGATGGGTCGAATCAATAAGTACAAGACGGTCCCTCAGATAACCTGGTCCCATGCCATGTAGGGCTTTAAAGGTGATAACCAACACCTTGAATTGTACCCGGAAGCAAACCGGCACCCAATGCAGCTCGCGGAGCAGCGGTGTTATATGTGCTGATCTTGGTGCACCTAAAATTGCCCGTGCGGCTGCATTCTGGATCAGTTGTAGCTTCCGGATATTCTTCAAGGGTAGCCCCATGTAGAGCGCATTACAGTAGTCTACATGTGAGATAACTAGGGCATGAGTGACTGTTCAAAGGGCCTCTCGGTCTAGGAAAGGGCGTAACTGTTGCACCACACGAAGTTAGGCAAAGGCTCTCCTGGCCACGACTGCCACCTGCTCTTTGAGCAGGAGTCGTGAGTGCAAGAGAACCCCCAGGTTAGGCACCGGGTCTGAATGGGGTAGTGCAGCCCCATCCAGAACCAAAGATGACAAATTCCTAGATACTTTCAAATTCCTAGAATACTTTCAAATCACTGTTTCCTGGGTCAAATGAGCAGTAAAGTACCACTGCCCACATAACTTGCTTGTTCTCTTCCCATTATCATATGATTGGCCACTTGGAATGCAAGTCTCAGTGAACCTATCCAACATGCCAGCCTTTTGTTCTTAAATTTCTCATGACTTTTCATTTCTCCTTTCAGTTCTTTTACAGTTGTCATGTTATTGGCCGAATTCACACATCACACTAAGCCATATGTGAGCTTGCTTGTTTTAGCTTTGCATAGTGTATGAACTTAGCCATTATGGTTTATAAAGCCTGCTTTATTATTTAAATGCTGTTTAATGCCAGCCAATTACATTCAATAAGCCCTAGTTTTATAAACAATGTTGTGGTATGTTGTCAGAACACAGTTACACTATGTTTGTCTCTATACTTACCCAAACCATATTAGAAAAATAATAAAAAAAACCACTGTCAGCCTCATACTCTAGGGCTTCTCCTTATTTATTTATTTAAATTTGTATTACCACCCATCTCCCCCATTGCGGGACCCTGGGCGGTTCACAATAAAACATAGTTAAAAACATAAGTAAAAATGTACAATATTAATAACTAATATAAAGGTAAAGGTTCTCCCCGCGCATTTTGTGCGGTCGTGTCCGACTCTAGGGGCCGGTGCTCATCTCCATTTGTTAGCCGAAGAGCCAGCGGTGTCCAAAGACACTTCCACGGTCATGTGGCCGGCATGACGCGCGCGGAACGCTGTTACCTCCCCACCAAAGTGGTACCTATTAATCTACTTGCATTTGCATGCTTTCGAATTGCTAGGTTGGCAAGAGCTGGAGCTAGTGCAGGAGCTCACTCCGCACACAGGGCTAGGGTTTCGAACCTCCGAACTTGCGATCTTCCGCTCGACAAGCCTGCCGTCTTACCCGCTGAACCACCACGCCCCTTTAAATATAATATATTTAAATCGTTAATTAAATAAATAAACTAATATAAAATTCAAGCATAAAAGATGTTAAAGATGGTAATACTGGGGGGCTTCATGGGACCAGCCATCCCCTAATACATCACAAGCAGTCCTAGCAAACCAGCAGAGAGGCAGCAGGCACTGCCCTTGTCCATGCTCTGCTCTGCTCATGTAATGCTGTTTGCTGCTGCATTGCAGCAGTTGTTTGGACAGTAAACAGCATGATAATCCGGGGACTATATGATTAGCCCATTCTTACCATTTATTCTTATTGGTTGGTCATTGGTGCAACTTGCAATGCAGCAATGTGAACAAAGGGAGCAAAGGTCAGCACACTGTAATCCCATTTATTCCAATGTGCAAGAACTAAGTGCATGATTAACTTAGTTAAAAACAGCAGACGTAGGTGTTGTTATCATTTGGCTGAAGCATGCATATAATACCAGAAGCAGCCTGAAGTAATAATCTTGGCAGTAGACATGGATTAAGAATTTCTTTTGTAAGGAATCCAGCTTGGCAGCAGGGAAATATAAACTGCAGTATGGATATAGTGTGGCTTGTAGTAAAGGCAAACTTATTCTCCATTTGAATATCCTTGTTTAGCGCAAACAGCACACTTTATGCACAAGAGGGAGATAGCAACAGGTATGATGAATCTTACGGTATACAGAAGTAGAAACCTGGGAAGGGGCCAGCGGGATGGAACCACTTGTTAAGAATTTAATGAAGTTCAATGAACACAATATGATGGTTGGAACTGAATAACGTTGAAACTTGGGTATGTGATGAGGAATGCAATGGTGACATCCTGACAAGCTGACCAGTTGAATTCTTGGACAGGAGCACTCCACAACGTTTTTATCCATCTTATTTGTTTAAGGTATTCCAGTTTCATAAGTGTGTATGGCACCTTAAATGGCATTATAGGAACAACCCCAAGGAACTTAAAATCTAAACATGTACCCTGAAAGCTTTTTGTTAACTCCCCTGCCTCTGTCCGGCTCCTCCAATGTTCAGGTTACGTTAAAGTGATTGGGTTTAAGGAGGGAGAGAAGGATAGTGTGAGCATCAACAGAAATAAGGAATTGGGTTTAAGGAAAATGGTTCTCACTCTGGCTGTATCTACCATTTGCTTTAACCATGCACACTTTTTTCCTTGCCCTGCACATTCCATAAGATTAATATATGGTCTTTGCCCCTGCCCATAAAGATTGTGCCCATGATCTAAGTGTGAGTGTGAACATAACAGCCTCGAACCAAAGGGCCATTAAGTTGAGTACCATGTTTCTAACGTGCGGTAGCTCATTGTTTCCAAGATGCGTACAATCAGTTTAAGAAAATGACGAACTGTGCAGGAGAGAGAACAAGGGGAGGGAGAAAGAGGCAGGAATACTATAGATGGAGTGATAAACACAAAAATTCTGATTGAGCCCTGAAAAGTGTCATTTCTCTCCCCACTCCTCAAATTGTAACAGTTTTCCTGCAGTTCTGTTCTTCACTCCAGTATCTCTATTTGAAATTGGCACTGATTGAGACTTTTCTTGCTTGATAAACCTTATGACACTATCTCAGCTTGTCCCTACTGGTTTCCTTAGCACAATCATATCTCTCTTTAACACACACAGCCCATTTAATAAAGCTCCATGGTTTGGGGCAAGAACACAAGCAAAGATCTGGCAATAAGCATCTAGAGTAAAATGACTTTGCTAATTATTCCATTGTAAGAAGCTGACACTATTGTTTAAAAACTACATATAGCTTTGCAAATCATGTCCCATGTAACCACTGGAAAGATTCAGAAGTCAGTCACATATTTCTTTCCAGCATTTTAGAATCTACTGAATTTCATGGAAATTTATCCAGTTAATCTACTCACTTTCCCTTTTCCTCTCTCCCAAAATCATGTACAACAGGTTCATGTTATCCTGCATAGTTCTTGTGGGGAGGGTGTTGAGATATATACTTTATGTTGATGTATTGTTTTATAAAGTAATTTTTTCTTTCCTTGGACATGGATCAACTTTGTGATCATTTATAATTTGTTACAGTAAGCCATTCCTTTTAGCTTTTTTTATTGCAACCATGCATTTTCATTCACAGCACCATATATCTATGTCTATATCTCTTCTTTTTGATTTTAATAAAGTTAAAGCCCCTGTTGTCAGATTAAATTGCTTTTCATTGATTTAGAGCATCGATTTGTCCGGTCAAGTATTGTCTATGGTAGCTGACAAGTGATCTTTGCCAGAGAGAGAGAGAGATCTTAATCCAAATCTTGTCCTGCACTCTTGGAAGAAAGGCAGGACATGGTTGAGTGATATGATTTTGAGAGGCTCTGAGCACCACAAAAATGGAGCTGGAGGGCTAATGTAACTCATAGTCCATAGATTGCTCACCTATGTTTTAACAGTTGTTCAGTGGTGATGTTCAGTGCCACTGGGTTATGGGATAAATGCCCAGTCTCTTTAATGAATTCAGCAGTCCAGGTATACCTGGAAATTCTGAATATAGAGTGTTTTTGGCATGGATGAATTGTTTATCTGTGAATTTTGGGTTTGAAGTGAAAACTGCACAACTACAGAAAATGTGCCATTCCATATATGTGCAAAGAGGATCTGTAGTCAAATTCAGCTCCCAGAAGAGTATGTCTGTATATTTCAAATGTACACCAACCCAAGTCTATCTCATTAATTTTCAGCACATAGACTTACAGAAATAATTAGTTGTACACCTGAAGTATTGTGTATAAAGCTTTGCAAAGTTTTTTTTTTAATCCATTCAATCGTGTCCGATTCTCTGAGACTGCCTGGACAAGTCCCTGCAGTTTTCTTGGCAAGGTTTTTCAGAAGTGGTTTGCCATTGCCTCCTTCCTAGGCTGAGAGAAGTGACTGGCCCAAGGTCACCCAGCTGGTTTTGTGCTTAAGGCGTGACTAGAACTCACAATCTCCTGGTTTCTAGCCTGATACTTTAACCATTACAGCAAACTGGCTCTCTTGCAAAGTATACTGAACAATTATTTGTGACTTATTCACCACCAACACTCAAAAAAAGCAGGTGGGAAGCAAGCAATTCCTTGTTGTATGAAGTGTTGCCAAATTAAACTTGGCCTGTTGAGCAGCAGCCATTGCTCTGTACAATGGAGCCCTAGTCAGTTCTTTGAACAGGAATTTATAAAAAGCACTGTCAAGCCAAATAATGATTTGAATAGAAAACCACTTGAGCATGGAAAACTGGTTTAGAAGGGATGCTTCTTATCTTTGTTTATTTTTTTAACACAAGGAAAGTTCTAGGGGAGGAAAAAAGGAATACATTTAAAAGTCCTCATGTCTATAAATTATGGGAATAGGACCTTAACTAATATATGAACTAGCAAATATGACATTCTAATTCTTGTAGAAATTGCCTATGTGCTATTGAAAAAATATCTAAATATGTCTTCTTAAGTTTGGCAACCTAATAATGAATATTATTGTAATATAATAAAATACTAAGTTTATGTTGTTGAGGTGGCTTGCAGCAATGAAACATTAACATAGGGCAAAAGAATAAAAAATCAAATTCCAGTATTCATCAAATAATACAATCAAATATTTCATTACAAATGTACAACAAATCTAAAACTCAATGGCTCAAAAGTTTAAAGGCCTAAAAGAAAATTATTTACATTCCCAGTCTTTAATTTATCAGAGAAAATTCATATTGTTTGATCAACATAAAATATTTTATGCCCATCATCTTGAAGGACAAAAGGGAGTGGTTCTCGTTGTCTAGGAATGTTACTGCCAATTGTTTTAAAATTGCCATGAGCTATGTGCAATGTCAATACTATATTCCCCATGCCACTGAATGTCCAAGATCAATCTAGTCAATGAGTCTAAGGGTCAATTAATTGAATTGTGTATGACAAATAAGAACCAGAGTCAATAGTAATGAGAGAGTAGGAACAAACTCTGCCGACTTCTAGTAACAAAAACACCAGTGGCATTTAAGAGTCAGAAGTGGGAGCTATTGTATAAACATTCTCTGGGTGGTGCTGAAATATGTTATGAATTGGAGTGACTATCTTTGACCCTGCCCATGTGGAAATTGCCAAGCTTATTTCATGCTCAGGAGAAGATACTTTTCTAAACATTGGTGCAGAGAAGAAGAAATACAATTGCATAAAATAGCTTCTAAGATGAATTAAAATCCATCCTTATCTGAAGCTGATCACTAAAGGAGCTAATTTCCTAGTGTCTGAATTAGAAGAGGGACAGAAGATGAGAAAGCTTTTTGGGGAAGAGAATATATCTGTCATGCACTGTGATCAAGGTTTCATCTCCAGCATCTCCCTGTAGAGCTGGGACAGATCCTTCTCTGAAATCCAGAAGTGCTGCAACCAATCACCATAGACAGGCCTTCCTCAACAGGGCAATTTCTGTTGTACTGAGGCTGGGAATTCTGAGAGTTGCAGTCTCAAGACATCTGGAGAACACCAAGTTGGAGAAGGCTGAAGTCAATACTAATCGAGAAGGGCCAATATTACTGTATGCCTAGATATGGTAAAGTAAAGGTAAAGGTTCCCCCCGCACATTTGTGCAGTCGTGTCCAACTCTAGGGGCCGGTGCTCATCTCCGTTTGTTAGCCGAAGAGCCAGCGTTGTCCGAAGACGCTTCCATGGTCACGTGGCCGGCATGATGCACACGGAATGCTGTTACCATCCCACCGAAGTGGTACCTATTAATCTACGTGCATTCGCATGCTTTTGAATTGCTAGGTTCGCAAGAGCTGGGGCTAGAACCTCTGAACTTGCGATCTTCCGATCGACAAGCCTGGCATCTTACCCACTGAGCCACTAAGCCCCCTCAGCCTAGATATGAGACAACATTATTTTTACATTTCCTCAGGCACTGTTTTAGAAAGACACAGGAGCATTACTAGAAAAACGGGTACTGATTCCCTATCTGTACTAAGGTAAAGAATGTGGATTTCATTGCTGTATCATTGTAAAGTACTACAGGCATGACCTTGAAGAAGGTATGCGGAAACCATTAGAAAAACATGAATTAAGCCTGGGAAGAGAAAAAGGCATTATAAAGAAATTTAAAGTGACCCCACTTTGACACTCTTTGGTATAAGAGGGAGGGAAGGGAAAATGCTGTCAGGCTTTCAAGATTCTATAACTATAGGTTATATCAATAAAGTAGAACTCTGGTGTTTCTTGTGGAAAATGTTTCCTGACCCGTCCTACTTCAAAGAGCTTACAATCATGATTTTATTACTGCCATCTTCTTACTCACTTTAAAAGCCTGAAGGATGCTAGATTTTTTTCCGCTTTCTGCCTGGGTCCATGGCAGGCTGCAAGTGATGCCCCTGGTCCTCCAAAACTATACAAAGCTATGTCATTGAATTTCAGGAAACTACCAAGTTTTAACAGCTTGACTTTCTGCTTCAAAAAACAAAAACAAACAAACCTTACCTCATTCTTCAAAGGGGGGCAGAAGATCATCACTACAATTATTGTGTTCTTTGGTGGATGGAAAAGTAGCAAACGAAGAAAATGCCACTCTGGCCACGAAAAGGGTTACCTGCCCCTTGTATTCAGGAATGATTTTCATGTAGAATGTAAGTGGCTCTGGATTTAAATCCTACATGAGCCATACCTGATGGAAAGAGGATGTTTATGAGCACATTCAGGCTGCAGCCCCAACATACTTTTCTGCAGTCAGTGAGGCAGCAGGAAAATATGCCAGCTTAAAATGTGCAGTGGGCATTTCTGACCCTTTTCCCTCTCTGCAAAAAGGCAGAATATGAGCTCTGTTTGCAAGAGAATCAGGGGGAAGAGAGAGGCAGGATGGGAAGCACCTCCTTTGATGACAGTTCCAGCAGGTGGGCTCAGATGCCATGGAGTCATCCCTTGAAAAGTTGCATAAAAGGACAACCCATGTAATTAGGAGGTTAGAGAACCTTCCATATGAGGAAAGTCCAAGGGATTTTTAGAGCTTTTTAGCTTAGAATTAAGATGGATAATGGGTGACTTGAATTATAAATATCTTCATCAGTGTTTCTTAACCTTGGCAACTTTAAGAAATGTGGCTGGGGAATTCTGGGAGTTGAAGTCCACACTTCTTAAAGTTGCTAAGGTTGAGAAACACTGATCTACTGTACATGATAGTGTAGAACTGAGCATGTAACGTTCTTGGGTCCCTGGGCAACATTTTAAAAGTGGGAGGGCTCCAAAGGACACATCTAATGACATGATGTCATCAGAGTGAGGGGAGTCCATTTTGGATTCAACTTTGGGAGATTGTGATGGCATTATATAAGAATGTATATTTTTTAAGAATGTATATTTTATAAGAATGGGTATTTTATAGTAATTATGTTTTTTTATTATCATTAGTATTTTATTGCTTGAGTGAATTTGTGAGCCAACTGCAACGAAATTTCATTCTATTGTGCACTTGTATAGTGTATAGTCTCAGCGGGTAAGACGCCAGGCCTCAGCGGGTAAGACGCCAGGCTTGTCGATCGGAAGATCGCAAGTTCGGAGGTTCGAATCCCTAGCCCTGCGTGCGGAGTGAGCTCCCGCACTAGCTCCAGCTCTTGCCAACCTAGCAATTCGAAAGCATGCAAATGCAAGTAGATGAATAGGTACCACTTCGGTGGGAAGGTAACAGCGTTCCGCGCGCATCATGCCGGCCACATGACCGTGGAAGCGTCTTCAGACAACGCTGGCTCTTCGGCTAACAAACGGAGATGAGCACCGGCCCCTAGAGTCGGACACGACTGCACAAATGTGCGGGGGGAGCCTTTACCTTTTTATAGTGTATAGTGGGATGACAATAAAGTTATTATTCTATTCTATTCTATTCTATTCTATTCTAGGGGCAAATTTTATGCCTTAAACCTTGCAACATGGGAAATATTAAGAGGTTTATGTTTTTAAAAAGTATAACAAGTAAATATTTTAATCTTCAATACCCCATATAAGCTTTGCCCCCCCTGCATGTTACAAATAGTCAATCAATGGTTTCCACTCCTTAATAAAATAATAATTTGAATTTTCTTTTAATAAACATGTCAATTTATCGTTTTCTGCCAATCCATCAATTTTAACATCCAATCTTTGTGTCATTGGTAAAATCTAATTTTCCCAATTTTTAAGAAGTCCTTCTAAGTCAGCCATTTATCTCTATTTCTTACTTCTATCTATGAAATGCTTCTTGTGTTCTCCTGGTGCATCCCTCATATCTGTCTTATATTTCTCTAAAAATGTTTTTACTTTTAAAGTAGAGGCTATCCTTAACTTTTGCCCTTTGAACACTTTCTTTTCTCTAGCATACCATGAATTAGCTCTGAAAGTTTTATCTATTTCCAAATCCAAATCTTGTTCTCTCACTTCTAGAAGTTTAACTAATTCAAAAACAATCCTTTCTCTTGCTTTTTCATTTAATTGTTCTAGGGATGCACTCACTCTCAAAGTATGTTCTTTTTCTATCATTTCTGCTAAAGCAGTAATATCTAAGTTGTATTCAACTTCTTTAATGACACTTTCTGAGTTAGTCTCTAAATTCTGCATCTGGCCTTGCATCTCTTTAAATTCCCCTGATAAGGTATTAACCACTTCCTTAACTATCTGCACTTCTTTTTTAAATTATTGTTTTATTTCCTGGGTTGGTTCTTCTTTCGCCTCTTCCATCTTCTTAACTACTTGTTGTCCCAATAAATCCATCTTTTTGTCCATCTTTTTTTCTAAAGTAAATAAGTTTTCTATCTTCTTGTTGATTTGTTGACCCAAGTTTATAAATGCATCCATTTTTTTATTTGATAAAGTAATTGCGTCCAGAATTGCATCCAGGATTTTTTTCTCTTCTGATGGTGGAGTTTCCATTAATACTGCAGTTATTGAAAGTTCTATAGATGCACTTCCAGTTTCTTTTTCTTTCTCTTTGTCTCTCTTCATCCTCAATGCCATATTCGTCATAATGTAGATAATATTCCTGTAAAAGAAAAAAAAGAGGAGAGAGGGAGAAATAAAAAAAAAGGAGGGAGATAGTAATTGTTGCAATGGTTGTTTACAAAAAGAGGGAGTAAGGAAATACAAAAAGTAAAAACAATCCTTTAAAAAATAGTTGTTGTAATAACAAGATTGTAGTCCATTAGGTATATGAGTCCATATAAATTAAAAAACAAAAGATAAAAAAGAAGAAAGAAACTTCTTTGAACTGTAGACAAAACAATAGTAAAAACAATAAACAATTCCAAGATTTCTCACGCCAGCTTACATCCCTCCAATTCAACCATAAAAAAAGAAAAAGGTAGAAAACAAAAAAAACCTACAATAATCCAATTTATTTTTTCACCCAGAGTACACCTTAATCAAATTTCAATAAAAAGAAAGTCCAGTTAAAACATAAAGAGTTTAAAAGGCATCTTGTAATCCAAATGATATTCCAGAAGTTTAAAAGAAAATAGGGAAAGAAGAAAAGTTCTTTCTTGGCAAGCATCACAAAAAGATAAAAGAAAGGATGTTAAATCACCAGTTCACTATTCCATAAAATCTTAAAATCCAGGCAGAATAACTCCAAAAAAAGAATACTTTTATTTATCCATAAGTGGTAAAGTAAATAAAAGGAAAAATAAAAGGGAAAGTCACTCATTTCATTCCAGGCAAAGTCAATAGCTTTTTCACTCCCACCATTTAACAGTCTCTTGGCAAGAAAGTAATAAGTTAATAAGATTACGAGTCTTGATTGCCATATATTCCTCCAGAATTCAACAGCATGTGGTAATGACAAATTTCTGTAGAACAGTACAAGAGGGTGTCACCTTCATGTCCTGTTTGTGATCCATTTCCTGGATCCATGTGTTTGGCCACTCTATCCATGGCCTGATCCAACAGGATTTTTCTTTGTTCTTGTTTTCTCCTTATTTAGTTTGTATGCCCCAAGAATACTTCCATAAGCCTTTATTATGGCCTCCCTTGCTGAATTTTTGTTTGTTTTCTTGCCTAAAATAAACCACATTTAAAAGTTGCATTTTTCCTCTTAAGGAAATGTTCTAATCGCTGATTGTTTTGATTCCCCCTCTTCTATGCTTCCTCCAAGATATAATATCCTTTTTGAGCTGTGGCAACCGGAATATATGCAGAATTTCAACTGTGCTTTCACCGTGTTAGAGCTGGTCTAGAAATCTGACATGAACTATGATATGTAGAAGTGGAACATTAGGAATTCTGGTTACCCAACTTACTGTATTGTTAATAAAATACATTGTCCCAAAGAGGCTATGCTTACACTTGCCCAGCATGATTAACCTGGTGACTGAATATTTTCTGAGTTCAAACAATACTTTTGAACCGCAAATTAACCAAAGGAGTAAGGTGTTGTGGTTTTTTACAACAAGCTAAGCATCAAAATGCATCAGCATATTAACACTAACCAAACTGTAGCATCTTATGCAAATACAGTTGCCAAGCCTTTAACTGATCTGGTCACACATTTTGTATGAACATAGACTGTATATTGTGGGGAGCCATAAGAATCTCTTTCAGTTCCCTGATATCAGGGAGAGACAATGGTACATTTCAGATGGTTTAGACTTCAACTTTCATCTACTCTAGCCAGTATGGTCCAGCACAGAGCACTGTTGTTCAAATCACCTGGAAGTTACCAAGATGTCTAAGCCTGTCTTAATTGTCTTCTAAATATATGCCTTCATTTTTAAAGAAGGGGGCATTGGTTCTGTGTGGGCTTGTTAACTGAAACCAAACTTGCAGTTTTGTAACTGCAGCATTGTGTTGCATCAGCCTGGGACTATGGCAGATAATGCAATGTCTGTTATTCATCTGCATTCATAGCCTGTTCTCTGCAATAGGTATTTGAGCTTGGATCATTTAGTTTCTTTAGCTTTTACATGTTTCTAATGCACTTAAGGGGCACATTAGATGAGCATAGGTGTTATATCTGTCTTGTCAGAGGCAAAGGACAATTTCCTCAAGTGCTACATATGTCTGCCAGCTATTAGGAAGCAGTGAAAAAGCTAAGAACTCATCAGCTGAACAACAGACATCCTTGGCTTAGCACAGCAGCAGTTGGCTTTATCATGGTCTGCTAACAAAATATTATTGATGATATTTCACAAGGATCTTACCTAGATGTGGATGCTATTGGACCTGCAGTTATGAAGCCTATGAATTTGTTCCTTTCCTTTTTCCTTCCTCCCTGATGAACGTTTTATTTAAGTATACATCTTACTCACTGAAGAAGCACTAACTTTTCCACAGTATATTCATACAATCTGGATAAATTTGCCAAGGGATGGATGGATGGATGGATGATGTGCCATTAAATAAGTGTCTGCTCTTAGAGGCCACAAAGATAACCTTCCCCAGCATTATCTGTCCCCAACCTGGCCCTTCAGGCCTTCCAACAGGACACCCATTGCCATTGTAATTGAGTCAATCCACCTTGCTGCTGATCCTTCTGTTCTTCTCTTTCGTTCCACCTTCCCAGACTTATCCAGAGAGTCTTCACATAATGCATCCAAAAGTATGATAAATTGAGCCTTGTCAAAGTTGAGTACCTCTGATAAAGTCTGTGCAATGGAGACACTGGACAAAGAGAACCAACTTTGCCCTTTTGTTCACTGAGTTCCTTTTCATTCAGAAAAATCAGGGACTGCTGGTTGATTCATTGAAGTACAGAGGGAATGGTCTCTGCTATCCTGAATTTAATTGATGTTTTAATTTTATTTGATTGATACACCCTTCTTAATGATGCTTCCTATTTAAAAGGTGGAGGGAATGATAATTGCTTACATGAATTCCATGCTTCTGTCCCCATATAACAAGGTCTTTTCTGTTTCCATTCTACCTCAGGAACTTCAAAAAAATATCATAGAGTGAGTCAGTCCACTAATCCATCTAGCCCAGCATTGCCCACACTGGCTGGAAGTAGTTCTCCAAGATCCCCATTGGAGTTTTCCCAGCCCTATTTAGAGATGACAGGAATAGTTTCTCTGCATGTCAAGCATGTGCCTATTCAGGGAACCAAAAATGGCAGAGGGAGGGGCAATAGTGTCTTGGGAATGGAATGGAATGAAATGGCTGGAACCATGAGCTCTCCACACTGAAACATTTTGTTTCAGGTCAGTCTTATTCTCCCTCTATCAGCATCACTCTGCAATGCTGGAAGATTGTACTTTCTTTGTATATTTAGGAATCAAATGTTCACCCATTTAATTTGTCAGATCTGAATGAATGGAGGATAGGCAATTTCATTGCATACCTTTCCACCAAAGAAGTAAAATCAGTTGCTCAGTGTTTACAGAATCGAAACATTACATCAGGCTGTTCTGAATCCTATGGGTTTACTTCTTTCATTTCCATCAAGCTCTCTGAGAAGAAAATATATGCTAAATTGTCTATGAAGGTTCTCAGTCATCCAGGTGGAATTGTCTGTAGCTTGAATCATGTGAACTGGATTTCTATTTTCTCAGTGGAAACGTTTCGCTCCTTATCCAAGGAGCTTCTTCAGTCTGAGCAAAGTTGGTAAGGGAATCCTAAATATGTTTCTAGGTAGCTGTGTGACCTTGCACCTGGGGCTAGGTCATGGTTATTTTGAGATGTTATTTCTAAGTCCTTTTATTATCTAAAGGAGGATGATAAATGATAAATGATAAATGATGATTAGATGATAAAAGGACTTAAAATAACATCTCAATATAACCATGACCCCAGGTGCAAGGTCACACAGCCACCCTAGAAACATATTTAAGGATTCCCTTACCAACTTTGCTCAGACTGAAGAAGCTCCTTGGATAAGGAGCGAAACGTTTCCACTGAGAAAGTAGAAATCCAGTTGACATGATTCAAGCTATATGCTAAATTATAGAAAGCAATCTGACATCAGCTCAGGGAGAATTTTGCAGCACATTTGCTGCCATATATATATATATATATATATATATATATATATATATGACACATGACTCCTGCTCGAAGTTGTGGCCAGGAGGGCCTTTGCGCAGCTTCGGGTTGTGCGCCAGTTACGCTCTTTCCTGGATCAGGATGCCCTCCGAACAGTCACTCATGCCCTTGTCATCTCCCGTATAGACTACTGTAATGCGCTCTACATGGGGCTACCCTTGAAGAATATCCGGAAGCTTCAGCTGGTCCAGAATGTGGCAGCGTGGGCAGTTATGGGTGCTAGAAGATCAGCACATGTGACATTTCTGCTGCGTGAGCTGCATTGGGTACCAGTTTGCTTCCAGGTCCAATTCAAGGTGTTGGTTATCACCTTTAAAGCCCTACATGGCATGGGGCCAGGGAATCTGAGGGACCGTCTCATCCCGATAACATCGACCCGCCCCACTCGATCATGCAGAGAGGGCATGCTTCAGACCGCATCAACAAAAGAATTTCATCTAGCGGGGTCCAGGAGGCGAGCCTTCTCTGCGACAGCGCCCGCCTTGTGGAATATCTTGCCCCTGGAGGTTAGGCTGGCTCCCTCGCTCCCGGCCTTCCGGAAGACTCTTAAGACCTGGTTCTGCCACCTTGCCTGGGACAGGGGAGGTAATATTTCCTCCTGGGGGTGGCTGGCCCCATAGTGTCCTCCTTTTTATATGAGATTTTACCATCCCTTGGATTTTTATCTATTATTTATTATACTGGTTTAGACTGTAACTTATGTAGACAGGTTTTTAATTGTTGACTCTGTTGTAAACCGCCCAGAGTCCCATGTTGGGGGAGATGGGTGGTGATAAATTTGAATTATAAATAAAATAAATAAATATATGTATATATATTGTTTATTCATTCAGTCACTTCAGACTCTTCATGACTTCATGGACCAGCCCATGCCAGAGCTTCCTGTCGGCTGTCGCCATCCCCAGCTCCCCCATGGTCAAGTCCGTCACCTCCAGAATATCATCCATCCATCTTGCCCTTGGTCGGCCCCTCTTCCTTTTGCCTTCCACTTTCCCTAGCATCAGCATCTTCTCCAGGGTATCCTGTCTTCTCATTATGTGGCCAAAGTACTTCAGTTTTGCCTTTAATATCATTCCCTCAAGTGAACAGTCTGGCTTTATTTCCTGGAGTATGGACTGGTTTGATGATCTTCCAGTCCAAGGCATTCCCAGAACTTTCCTCCAACACTACAATTCAAAAGCATCTATCTTCCTTCGCTCAGCCTTCCTTATGGTCCGGCTCTCGCAGCCATAGGTTACTACGGGGAATACCATTGCTTTAACTATACGGACCTTTGTTGTCAGTGTGATGACTCTGCTTTTAACTATTTTATCAAGATTTGTCATTGCTCTCCTCCCAATAAGTAGATGTCTTCTGATTTCCTGGCTGCAGTCAGTGTCTGCAGTAATCTTTGCACCTAGAAATACAAAGTCTGTCACTGCCTCCACTTTTTCTCCCTCTATTTGCCAGTTATCAGTCAGGCTGGTTGCCATAATCTTGGTCTTTTTGAGGTTTAACTGCAACCCAGCTTTTGTACTTTCTTCTTTCACCTTCATCATAAGGCTCCTCAGCTCATCCTCGCTTTCAGTCATCAAAGTGGTATCATCTGTATATCTGAGGTTGTTAATGTTTCTTCCAGCGATTTTAACTCCAGCCTTGGATTCATCAAGCCCAGCACGTCGCATGATGCGTTCTGCGTACAGGTTGAATAGGTAGGGTGAGAGTATACAACGCTGCCGTACTCCTTTCCCAATCTTAAACCAGTCCGTTGTTCCATGGTCTGTTCTTACCGTTGCTACTTGGTTGTTATGAGCATCTGCAAAATGTTGGGTTTCTTGGGCTTTTTTTATCCACCATATGTTCTTAAGTTCTCTAGTTCTTCTTTGGACTTCTGCCTTTGCACTGGCGTAGATTTTTTTCTTAACGGCACAGTTAATATCACGGGGCTTTTTTAATGCCATAAAGGCCATCTATGGACCAACAAACCATGGTACAAATCCCTTACGCTCAGTAGATGGTGCTAAACTTCTAAAGGACAAAGAATCTATTGCACTGCGCTGGAAAGAGCATTACTACAATCTCCTTAATCGTCACTCTACTGTGGCTGATGAAGTCTTCTTGCAAATCCCGCAAAAACAAATAAGAGATGAGCTTGCAGTACCCCCTAGTTTGGAGGAAGTCAGTAAAGCCACTAAACAAATGAAAAATAACAAAGCTAGTGGACCTGATGGGATTCCTGCTGAAGTCTTTAAAGAAGGCGGGCCTGAACTTACACAACAACTTCATAAGCTCATCGAAAAAATCTGGATGAGGGAGGAGATTCCAGCAGACTTTAGGGATGCCATAATTATCACTCTCTTTAAAAAGGGTGATAGAACAGACTGTGGAAACTATCGAGGCATCTCCCTTCTAGCCACAGCAGGCAAAATCCTGGCAAAGATCATCGCAAACCGTCTCCTATCTATATCAGAAGACATCCTCCCTGAAACGCAAAATGGCTTCCGCCCTTCCAGGGGAACAGTGGATATGATCTTCACTGCACGACAGCTTCAAGAAAAATGCAAGGAGCAAAACCGCCCTCTGTACATGGCGTTTATTGATCTGACTAAAGCTTTTGATACTGTAAATCGTACTGCCCTCCGGACCATCCTTCTGAAAATTGGATGCCCTGATAAATTTGTGAACATCTTGCGGCTACTCCATGACGACATGATGGCAACAATCCTGAATAACAATGGCTCTCAAAGCGATCCATTTAAAGTGGAATCCGGTGTTAAACAGGGATGTGTTATTGCTCCAACCTTATTCGCTATCTTCATCGCTATGATTATACACCTTGGTGAAGAGAAACTTCCTACTGGTATAGAAATTATATATCGAACAGATGGAAAGCTTTTTAATCTTAGTAGGCTGAAAGCAAAAAATAAGGTAATTGCAACTTCTGTTATAGAACTTCAATATGCTGATGATAACGTAGTCTGTGCACACTCCAAGGAAGATCTTCAAACTATCCTAAACATCTTTGCAGAAGCATATGAAAAGCTCGGCCTCTCGATTAACATTAAAAAAACCAAAGTTCTTTACCAGCAAGTTCGAACCAATCCCTCTGCAGCGCCATCAATCCAGCTTAAAGGTGTGTCACTAGAAAATGTTGACCACTTTTCTTATCTCGGCAGCCATCTATCTACAAAAGCTGACATCGACGCTGAAATTCAGCATCGCCTGAGCTCTGCGAGTGTAGCTTTCTCCCGAATGAAGCGTAGAGTGTTTGAGGATCGGGACATTCGCAGGGAGATCAAAATGCTTGTTTACAAAGCCCTTGTACTACCAACCCTTCTGTACGCCTGTGAAACATGGACCCTCTACAAACGCCACCTCCAACTTCTTGAAAGATTCCATCAACGCTGCCTCCGAAAAATTCTGCAAATTACTTGGGAAGATAGGTGGACTAATGTTAGCGTATTAGAAGAAGTGAAAATCACCAGCATTGAAACAATGATCATCCAACATCAACTTCGCTGGACCGGCCATGTTGTTCGAATGCCTGACCATCGTCTTCCAAAGCAGCTACTTTACTCCCAATTTAAGAATGGAAAACGGAATATTGGTGGACAGCAAAAGAGATTCAAAGACACTCTCAAAGCTAATTTAAATAAATTTAATATCAGCATTGAGAACTGGGAAGCCCTAACTCATGAGCGTTTCAATTGGAGGTCAGCCTTTATTAATGGCGCTATGGACTTTGAAGAACCACGAGTACAGGGCGAAAAGGAGAAACGAGCTAAAAGGAAGGCACGTCAGGCAAACCCTCATCATGACCGTCTCCCACCCGGAAACCTATGCCCTCACTGTGGGAGGTTGTGCGGATCCAGAATTGGCCTTTATAGCCACTTACGGATCCACTGTTAAAATTTTTCCTTTGGAAGACAATCTTACTCGGCTACGAGTGATCGCCAATGATGATGACTTGGTTGTTATACAGATTCCTCAGGAGGCAGACAAGATGTCTTGGTATCCCCATACCACCAAGAACTTGCCACAATTTGTTATGATCCACACAGTCAAAGGCTTTAGAATAGTCAATAAAACAGAAATAGATGTTTTTCTGAAACTCCCTGGCTTTCTCCATTATCCAGTGGATATTGGCAATTTGGTCTCTAGTTCCTCTGCCTTTTCTAAACCCAGCTTGTACATCTGGCAATTCTCGCTCCATGAATTTCTGGAGTCTACCTTGCAGGATCTTGAGCATTACCTTACTGGCATGTGAAATACTGTAAGTGCCACTGTTCGATAGTTTGAACATTCTTTAGTGCTTCCCTTTTTTTGGTATGGGGATATAACTTGATTTTTTTCCAATCTGATGGCCATTCTTGTGTTTTCCAAATTTGCTGGCTTATGGCATGCATCACCTTGACAGCATCATCTTGCAAGATTTTAAACAGTTCAGCTGGGATACCGTCGTCTCCTGCTCCCTTGTTATTAGCAATGCTTCTTAAGGCCCATTCAACCTCACTCTTCAGGATGTCTGGCTCTAACTCACTGACCACACCATCAAGTCTATCCCCGATATTATTATCCTTCCTATATAGATCTTCCATATATTCTTGCCACCTTTTCTTGATCTCTTCTGCTTCTGTTAGGTCCTTGCCATCTTTGTTTTTGATCATACCCATTTTTGCCTGGAATTTACTTCCGATGTGTCTAATTTTCTGAAAGAGGTCTCTTGTCCTTCCTATTCCATTATCTTCTTCCACTTCCACGCATTGCTTGTTTAAAAATAATTCCTTATCTCTTCTGGCTAACCTCGGGAATTTTGCATTTAATTGGGCATATCTCCCCCTATCACTGTTGCCTTTTGCTTTCCTTCTTTCTTGGGCTACTTCCAGTGTCTCAGCAGACAGCCATCTTGCCTTCTTGGTTTTCTTTTTCTTTGGGATGTTTTTTGTTGCCGCCTCCTGAACAACATTGCAAACTTCTGTTCATAGTTCTTCCGGGCCCCTATCTACTAAATCTAGTCCCTTAAATCTATTCTTCACCTCCACTGCATATTCCTTAGGAATATTAGTGAGCTCATATCTAACTGATCTGTGGGTCTTCTTTGTGGATGTAATGCAAGTGGCCACACTAATAGAAATTATAATTGAAATAGAAATTAGGCAAAGAACCTTTTCATGCATCTCATCCTTTTCCCCCACCCCAAAAAAATCTTTGCACTGTACTGAAGTCCATTATAGAAGGTCAGGGGAATATCCTGAACAGGATACGTTGCATTGGTGGAGTTGCAGAATTAGGTGTGGAAGTGATCTAAAAACAAGCAGAGGAAACTGAGAAGAGCCCCATTTTTGTCATTTTTTCCTTCCCCTTAGCAATTACCTATAATAAGGCTCTGATTACTCATGATATTGTTACTCATGAATGAGTATGCATGGAGAAAGCAGATTTACTTCCCTCCCCCAGCTTAAATAGTGGAGGGCAGGACTATCTCAGAGTGAAGCTGAATGATGGGAGATTTAGGGCAAAGTAAAGGAAGTATTACATAAAGGCTACTGCAAAATGCTGCCAAGGGTGGTTTGAAGAGAACATTACAAATATTATATATTATTTGGGGACTATACATGGCTTCTAGTATTGGAGGCAGGATGCCTCTGAATGCCAGTTTTGAGGGACATATGCATCAGCAGACCTCTCAGAAGTATCCTGCTGCCTTGTGTGGTAACAGAAAGTTGGACTGGCTAACGGGACTTTTCTTGCATTCTTAAGGTCCCTCACCCCTCCAGAATCTTGTAGGTGGAGCAGGATCTGGTAGGCAGAACAGCAGATTGGAAAATCTTAAATAAGCATTCTTCCTGTTGTGAAATTCAGGGATACAGAATTTATTTTGAGCAGAGGGACAAGATAGGCTCCATCCTGCTTTCTCTTGGAAATTAATCATCATCATCACTGCTTTTAATCTACAGGGGACAATGTATTCTATTTTTTTTTCCACCACAAAATATATATGTATTTGCATGTATTTCCTCATTTAGGGAGAACTTGGAGAGAAGAAACAAGTCGAATCGCTACTCACAATCACTAATGAAATTTGGATCCCATTTTTCCATTGGAACTCACTGAATGGTTTTGTTCCCATACTGTAAAACTAGGCTAAAATGATAATGGTAGCTTGTGGTTTGTGGAAACCAAGCCATTATTCTAATGTGTGAATGAGGCATCACATTAAGCCATAATATGGTTTATGTCTTTGAGCAAATCTTGGTAAAGTGAATACAGTACAGCAGTTGTGTTTTATTAAACCAAGGTCAGCAAAATCTGGAGGATAAACTGTCCCCCGCTCCTTAGTCCAAAGTTTTGTGGTGGGGGGGGGTTGTTTGTTTTTGCTGGGGGGGTCATGTATCCACTGGGATTGGCTCTTGCATTTTCCACTTTCCAACAACCTCTGAAGCTGGCTTTAGTTCTCATTTTAATTTCTTATTTACTTACTAAATGTATTATATAGCTAAGTATCAGTCAGGCTACTGAGTTCTATATTAGGTTTTGAAACAAGTCACAAAGGAGCCACTTGTACAGTGCATTACAGTAGTCAAACCTAGAGGTTACCAGCATGTGTACCACTTTTAAGGTCATTGTGATTTTAAAAGGGGTGCAGTTGGCACATCAACCAAAACTACTAAAAGATGTTTCCTGGCCCTTGCCTCAGTCTTTGAAGCCAGATAAATATTTGAGACCAGCAGTACCCTAAATTGCATACCCTGATTTTTCTAAAAATCAAAACAAGTCTGGGAGCACCTTTTCCAACTTACAAATTTTGTTTAAAGACATCAGTTTTTGTGAACTACAGCTCATTTCATCAGATTACTCAGAAAAGGTACTACCATATTCCTTCTGATATGCGGCTACCATAGACTAACACGGCTGTCCTCTGACAATGTCTGCTCTTCCTAAGAAAGTATAATCTCATTCAGAACAAGGAAATCTATCACTCTCTGGAACTGTAACCTGAACTTGGGGCACATCCATCTTGTCTCAATTCAGTTTTAATTTATTCATTACCAACTGCAGGCAGGCACACCATTACCTGAAGATATCATAGATTTGGAAGTCATCAGTCTATTGATAGCATATACTGTAGCTTTAAATTTCCCAGCAATATCCCCCAGCATTTCATCTAGATATTGCAAACTAGGAGATAGAATGGAGCCTTGAGGGATGCTATATAACACTATGTAATAGCTCCCAGTTTCAGGAGCAGTCATCTCCAGCTGGCACCATCAGAGATCAACCTGACATAGGAATGACTGCATCATTCATGCAGTCCAGAAGGAGAGCACAGCTGATGATACAGAAAGCTGCTGGGGGCCCAAAAAGGCACTGTCACCTTCCTTGTATTGAACCTTGTGTAAAGATAATCCATCGTGCCAACCAAGGCAATCTCAGCTCCATAATAGCCCATTCAGGAGCCAGTTTGAAATATCTTGCCTTCAGTAAATGGGATAAGCCATTGTTTCCTTCTCATGCAATCCTGTCTTCAGAACTGTCAACTTTTCCTCAGCTTGCAGTAAACAAACTCTTAATTGTCCCCATCTTTCAAAGAAGCTTCCTAGCCATGAGAAAAGATGGTCCATCCTTGCATCACATTTACATGCATTTAGATGTAAGTATCGCTAGTCTAAGGCAGTCATTTTCAGTTTTTAAAATACAGACCAAAGCTTCCCTGCCCTCCAGTTTTTAAATGCATTGATACTTCCCCTCTTACTGCAGAGTTTTCTATAAGCTTGAAGAGAAAGAATAAACGAGCACATGATGAGAACCATCCAGGTGGCATTAAGTCTCACCTGGGTTACAGATTATTTTTTTAATTGTGAAACTGAGGCATGTTTGGCAATAGTTAGCTTAAAGAACGAGACCAAAGGTAATTCAGGTAGCTCAGAATGGAATAATTATACAATGATTGCTCACACCTGGTAAGTTTTTAAAAGACTTAATGTAGTTTTAGTAACTAAAACAAGTAACTTTGAACATTTGCTGGTAATTTTTACATTTTAAAGCCTTCACCAGATCTCCTGGTATGTGCAAAACATGTTTTGAGGACTTCTGGTATATTCCATTTGATTAGTTTCCTCATAAACCTTTATTTCTATCAGGAATGAGACAATGCTACACTCTGACCAAAAAATCTTTCCATTTGAGACCACTCGATTAATTTATTTGCTTGGGTATTCAGTTGTTGGGCACAATCAGTCAGAATTTCCTTGACATAACCAGTTCAGATTTTTTTTCTTGCAATATACAGTATTATCTAGAGGAGTGTGGGCAGTCCATGACCATGCAGTCCTCAGACTCATTTCTGTGGCCAATTGTCCCACAATCACCCCATCAAAATTGCAAACTGCAAAATTATTATGTGGTTTTTCTGCTTAATGAATGGCATTCTCCTGCTTTTTCCCTACCTGTTTGCATTCAATTGAATGAAAGAGTTTGCTTTAGAATTTATTTTCAGAAATAAGAGACTTTCAGAGGAATATTCATAGGTTGAATGTGGTGTTCTTGCACTTAATTGCCACAAAGCCGTGTGTGTGAATATCCTGATTTTCCTTGTACAGTCCTCTCCAGTGGCCTGCAGACCTATGGCTTCACACAATGCAGTAAAATCCCAAGGAAAAGTAATGGTGAGGCAGATCTTCCCTTTGGTCTGTTTCAAGGTTCTGCTGTTAAGAAATTGATGGAGAATTTTTCTTTCTGCTGAAGACATTCAGGCAACCTGTTCACCCAATCTGTTTGCCTCCAAATTTTGAAAATCCATGTCTGCCAAGTTCTCAAAAAATCCTACCAAACCATATAAAGTTGAAAAGAAGGTGGTGAGAATTCTGTCCATAATGACAGTACAGCTATATCTTCATTGCCAGACAAGAAATGCAATCCCTAGCTAAGAAAACATTGCCTATTCCTGTCCTACCGGATTGTATTTTTTTCTTTTACAGGGAGAAAGGAGAACTATATATTTACATCATTCACATGCTCAAAGCCAACAATTCAACTTTTATTTATATTAGAGTATATATAATGTAACATAACATGGTGTCTGAATCAGCCCTGATCATATTCAGATGTACAGTTTGTTATGAAAAATCTGAATTAGTTTGGAAAAAGTACTTTTGTGCCTGTGCAAAATACTATTGGGTTATTGGTGCTCTCTGAGTTTGACTGTTTTCTTGCACACATTTCATTACCAGGCTAGGTAACATCAGTGCAAAGGAGGGTGAGGTTTGCTGGCTGTTTGTATACTGTGTAGTTGCTTGCCCTGCTAGTCTTAGTGGGGGAGTGGCTTCCTCCTTGATGGTTCCTTGATTAGGATATTGTTCCTTCCCTGATTGCTTATCTGGTGCTGTTTCCTGCTTACCTGGGTATTGGCTGCTGCAGGGGATGTGTTCTAGGCTATTTCCTTCCTTAGAAAAGACACACAAGACAATCAACAACATACTTAAAGGAATAAAAATTACAAGAGAAGAAGAAAAGACACACTACTCTTCCTGGATACCTTCCTCAGCAGAGAAAACAAAAGCAAATTAAAGTATATAAACAGCCATCCAACTCCACTCTCCCTTGCACTGAAGATGTTACCTAGGCTGGTAATGAAAGGTCTGTCAGAAAACAACCAAGCTCAGAGAGCACCAAATACCCAACTGCTCAACCCTGAGCACATATGTTCTCTTCTATTACAAAATATGATCAAACCCCCGAGTTAAGTGCATACCTTTCTGAATTGTACAATCTGAGTCAATGCTTTGAATCCATTCAGAAGTCAAAAAAACTATTCAGTTCCAAGATTTGACTGAATTTGCACATACCTAATGCTGATTATGTATGAGAACAGATTAGTAAATCATCTGGATTTAAGTAGTTTGAATAACCTACAGTCAATTAGTTTAGTTATGATTTCCTTCTTTCCTTTTTTGCAGAGTGGCTACATTATATCTTCTGCTTCTAAATAAGGTTGCCATAACATTAATCCTGAAAAAGAATTCAAAGCAAAGTTTCTGCTTAAATGGAATTATTTCCCAGGAATGATTTGGCAGCTCCTAAATTACTTATATTGGATCCCAACCATCTACTTTGTAATGTCATCTTCCTGCATTCCATAAAATGATGCATGTATAGTAATTGCAAAAGAGGTAATTAGTAATCAGTGCACATAATTTCAGCTCATGTGTGTTTGGGGGAGGATATTATAGAACAAGCTATCTATTAACATTTAAAGTTAAGCATTTGACATGGAAAAGAGTGTCTTTAATGCCTTTAAAATATTACTGAGGTCTGTTGAAATGTGATGGTATATGATATTTATGTAGAAGTCCAATATACCTGGAATATACCAAGTTGTGGAGGCTGAGCTACAATAATACCTGGACACTGCATTTGCTTATAAAATCCATCAATAAGTATTCCTCCCTATTAGCTTGATGTGATGTCTGCCTAATCCCACCCACTTTTGATTGTTGTCTAATGGGTAAGATAAGGCCCTGACAGCTGATTTGTCTGTAGCCAGACTTCTTGCTAATTGGTATACCATGTATTTAAGAAGACGTTGGCTATCAATCTTTACATAATGCATTTTCTCAGCATACCTCTCAGGTTAGTCTGTAATACAGAAGAAGAAAGGGAAATGCATGTTATGATGTTATGTCATGTATATCCTTGACAATACATTACAGTCTGAGAAGTTGTACTTAACATGGCATCGTAACTAGTCTTCAACAGAATTTCCAGCTGGTAAAGGACATAACACCATTCTGTGTGCTGAAGTGATATACTAGAAAGTTATGACATCAGTGCTTTGTGTTCTGCACTAGCTTTCCTATAAGTATTGAAATCCTAATTTTGGCAAGTAAAGCCCTTATTGGCTTGAGCAATGCTATTAGAAAAATAATGTGAAGTAGGTGAAGTATCTTGTTTACATGACAATGGGGAGTCGGACATGACTGCACAAATGTGCGGGGGGGGGGGAAACCTTTACCTATTAACATTAAATGAGTTTGAAGCTCCAGGGCCAGATGGATTGCCTCCTGAATGATCTTGTTGATGGATTGGCCAAATCTTAATCCATTATCTTCTAGAAATCCTGGAGAATGAATGAAGGCCAGATGACTGGAAGAGGGCAAATGTTCCCATCTCCAAAAACAGGAAAAAGAAGGATTCAGGGAACTACAGATCTGGTTAATCTGTCACTAATACCCAGGAAGATTCTAGAACAGGTTGAAAAGCAATCTATTTGTAAGGACCTTGAAAACAGTATGTTAGTTGATCAGAGATCAGGATGGATTTGTAAAAATCAACCTTGCCAGCTAAACTTATCTCATTTTTAAATTGAATTAGCCTACTTATTAAATTATGGAACTATTATAGATATAATATATCTTGATTTTAACAACGCTTTTGACAAAGTATTCAGTGCATTCTCATTAACAAGATGCTCTGTCTCAGTCTGTGTCCCACCACCTATTGCCACCTTCATTACAGGATAAAAGATTACTGATTTTCTTGTAAGATAATAGATGGATAATACATGTGAAAGCTTTTGAACAGTGAAAGCATTCAAATATTAATTAATTGTTGATGCTTTCACTATTATAATTCTTATTAGTATAAGTGATAACACTTGGATGTCGTTAATTACTTATGAGCTTTTTTTCTGCTGATGAATATTTTCTTCCCTCTATTTGGATTTGTAAAAATAATATTTTAAACTGATAAAACATTAGATGAATTAGCATTTTTTTCAGTCAGATTAAAGCATGTTTAATAATGCCTTGGATTGCTTCAACTTCTTCTCATCTTCCAGAACTGCAGGAAGATTGTTGTTTATTTGTTTTTATTATTATTATTATTATTATTATTATTATTATTATTAATTTTGTGTGTGTATGTGTGTGTGTGCCTTCGAGTCAGTGTTGACTCCTGGCAACTGCCTGGACAAGTCTCTGCAGTTTTCTTGGCAAGATTTCAGAAGTGGTTTGCCATTGCCTGCTTTTTAGGGCTGAGAGAGAGTGCCTGGCCCAAGGTTACCCAGCTTAGGCTTCATGCCTAAAGTTGGACTAGAACTCACAATCTCCTGGTTTCTAGCCTGATGCCTTAACGACTACACATTGTTGTTGTTGTTGTTGTTGTTGTTGTTGAAGTAATTTAGGCCATGGAGGTAACTGGACTTGCTTTGCTGAAGTGAAGAGGCCATCCCATTCACCTTAACAAAGCAATTTGCGTGAACCTGAACCACTCTGGGACTGAGGTATAGAGAAAACTCCTGTTTCCCCAGTCTGGAAGACCTTTGGTGCAAGACAGAAGCACTAGAGTGGGAGGTTTTGTCATGCATATGCTGCAGGCAGTCCCATTGTACTTGCCAGTGCTAACCAGCCTGGAACCCACTTGGCATACACTAAAGCTCTTCCTGGTTGGCTGGCTTCAGTGAGCACTGCAGGGTTGTGCAATCACTAAAGGTGCCCAGCTCAGAAGGACTTCAGCATTAGCTGAGGATGCTCTAAGCTGGCCAGCTTTGGTGCACACCCATTTTGGAGAACCCCACAGCATTTGCCAAAAACAGCTAGTCTGGAAGATCTTTGGCATGTGGGTGCAGAAGAGGAAGATGAGGCACTGTTGTGGGTGTAGAATCTCATCTACTCCTGCTAGCTAAAGCTCTTGGCCAGTGGATCCTTGGAAGGTTTGCTGGTAGCACTGCTCATTTGCTTCCTTCAAGCACTAGCTGACAAAAGCAGTTTGTCAGTGCCCTCCAGAAATTCAATCTGTCTTCATCCTACCCCCCCCCCCGCTCCCATATCTGTCCCCCATTCCCCCACCTTCACATCCTAGTTCCATCTTGTTATTGTTAGGTTCCATCCTCTTACATGTTCTCAGCCCTATTCAGGTATTAGGTTTTTGGCTTTTTAAGATTTAGGGACAACAGGAGTCTCTTCAGCCCAGATAGAAGCCTGTGGTCCTGCAAGCTCTTGCAGCCTTCCTAGCCACATTTCCACAAATGATGATTATAGGCCTCCAGCAAGAGAGGTTTGTTCTTCCTCTGATAGTCCTGTGGGCAGGGAGGAAGACAAGGAGAGAGAGCAATGCAGAAAGGGAGTGGGAATTGGGGTAAAAAGGTAACGGTTCCCCCCGCACATTGTGCAGTCGTGTCCGACTCTATGGGCCAGTGCTCATCTCCGTTTGTTAGCCGAAGAGCCAGCGTTGTCCAAAGACGCTTCCACGGTCATGTGGCCGCATGACGCGCGTGGAACGCTGTTACCTACCCACCGAAGTGGTACCTATTCATCTACTTGCATTTGCATGCTTTCGAATTGCTAGGTTGGCAAGAGCTGGAGCTAGTGCGGGAGCTCACATTATCAGCTACAATGCCATAAAAAGCTTCCTTATTTCTTTTCTGCAATATAGTATATTCAGCATTTGGCAGAGCTGTCTATAGAAATAAACCATTTTGGTTGTTGTTCCTGGCAGGAAAGCATACCAGACAAAGTAATAAAAATAATCTTTTTTAAAGGAATGGGTGCATGCATTGAATCAAGATCCACATTTACAAAGGTAAAAGATGGGGCTCATCAAAGTATAGCTACATTTCCTGTTGGTTTTTCAATGAAAACACTTTCTCCAGATAAGAATTAATATTGGACTGTGTCAGAATCTTTCCTCCCTTTATCAGAGATAAAAAGATTTCCACTGTAATTTTAGAATGTCACTAGCTTCATTTTCATATTTCTAATATATGAGGCAAATAAATAAGTCATATAATTGCTCATTATCTCTCAACCTTACATTTCTGAATTGGATTAATGTAGTCACAGTGAACACTGATTATCTCTGACAGGAAGTTATTAAATCCCTTTGGGAGATTTTTTTAAACATCTTTTTTCTAAGCTGAGTTTTGCCACATTTATTATATCTCAATGCATTTCTCAACATTTCTTCAGTTAGGAGAAATTATGTGAGTCTTGCTAGCAATGCATGTCATAAAGCACATGAAGAAGTAACACAGAGAAAATAATACAGATTATCAATCAGTATCGGGAGTTATAATAATGCTATGCATTTAATTGGGGATTTTGAAGAGTTTAAAAAATTCATTGGGTCTGACAGCAGTATATGATGCATTATTATAAATCTATTATGTCAAGAGTAAGCAATTTGTATGCCACAGGAAAATCCCCAGCAGCAGCATTCCATGTGGGTGTGCATCAAAATTGGCAAGATGGTAGACAGCATGTAGTAAAGCAAATCCCAGCCTTTTTGTGCATGTGTTGATGTCACACCCATATATAAAAGGGGCAAGGCTTGCATCATGATGGTCCATCAGCCATCTTGCTGATTTTGAAACTCCCCACTTCACGGATTTGTATAACTTTTGTCCCCGTTTGGGGGGATGTGGGTCAGGCATAAGGGCCAAACTGGGTGTCTTAAGGCTGCAGAAGTTTTAGGCTTCTATTGCAAACTTTAAAATCCCCATGCCCTTAAAGAATTAAGCCAATTTTTCCCATGGAAGTCAATGGGCAAAACTTGGGTGTCTTAATTCTCTGCAAGGCTTCAGGCAACCATTTTGTCCTTTGAAACCCTCCAATATATCCAGATGCAAAAGGGGCAAAATGTGAATACATGATGTGCATTTAAGAAGCGGGGATGCCTGTGGACTAGCTGGGTGACTTTTTTATTCTATTTTGTACTGATTAATTGTGTGGCATAGAAATAAGAGAATCAGTTGTATTTCAAGGACTATATTATTTCCCCATGTCTTATGCTGGTCTGTTAGCATAACAAAGGTGATTTGATCTATTACAAGTGGTAGGGGAAGTGATAGGGTTGGTTATGAAATTTAAAAAAAAATTAAGAATTTTATTAAGTTTCAAGACAAGGACAAAAGCTATGAAAAAACAAAAAAAACTACAAAAAAACAAAAGTGTGAGAACACAAGAGGAATTTTTTTTTCAAAATTACAGAAAGATATGTCCTGACTTCGAGTGAAGGAAAACACACTGAGACTTGGTGTTGAGGCTCTGGTGCTTTATTGTCCTACTCTGCTAGACAGAATCCAGCTAAACTAAAATGAACTAGTAATGCTCAGAGGAAGGCCCAAGAAATCAGGGCGGGGCCTTCTTTAGCCTCTTGGGAGGAAAGCAAAGCGATTCAGTACTACGCATGCGTTTCTCCCCCTGGAGGGAGCCCCCTCCTTCTTCACCAGTTATCTCCCTGACAAGATGTGACTTCTGACTTTTAACAGCAAGGATATACAAAAATTTCCATAATCAATCTCTTACTCTATATTAAACCAAAACCACATTATTTCTATAAATCATTCCCCTTTAGCACATTATAAATATTACTAAGTACAGTTACTCCCCCCCTTATATTAAAATAAAGAAAAAAAATTCCCCAAAAGGTAACACTTATTTAATTATTCCCTTCCTACTACTATTCTATACATTTCTGTCTACTATAATAAGAATCAAACTAAAAAGCACATAAATTGTCTGCCATTATACTTAATAATACAACAGTTTTAATAATCTTAATCTTAATAAACCCCAAAAAACAAAGACAATTCAGAATAGCCTTAAATCAAACCCTTAAAACAATCCAAATAAACATTTTATACCCTAATAATCTTAATCCAAATCCTTAAAAACAAATAACATCAGTTGAACCCTTAAAGCAATCCAAATAAACATTCTTTAACCCTTATCCCACTTCAAAATAAACCAGAGCATTTACATATCCCCACAATATGCACAGAGCTTTTCTCTTGAAAAAATCAAACAGCCCAACTGCCCCACTCAAAAATTCCAGCTTCTCTTCATCTTCAAAAAACCTCGCACACATAATGACCCCTTCTTTTTCATGACATTCCACCAGAAAGTCAATTTCCCTTATTACTTGCAGATCTCTCTCTCCATTAAATTTCTCCAACTCCACTATCCAATCTTCATCCAGCATCTCTTTTTTTAATATATTTTATTAAATTTTAAGTATACATAGATAAAAGATTGAAAAGGAAAAAGAAATAGAAATACAAATACAAATCAAAGAAAGAAAGGAAAAAGTGTAGTAAAGTAAATAGAAAAAGAGAAAGATGAAACATAGAAATTAGTCAACTTCCGATTTATCTCTGGTCTTAGTAATTTAAAAATTAATCTCTTTCATGCTAGTACTATATATAACATTGTAAAACATTTCCTGTCTAATATATCAATTTATATATGTTTTAATTTTCAAAACCCCATATAAGCTTTGCCCCTCCTGCATTTTGCAAATAGTCCGTTAATGGTTTCCATTCTTTAAGAAAGTAATAATTTGTATTTTCTTTTAATAAACATGTCAATTTATCATTTTCTGCCATGTCCATTACTTTTAACATCCAGTCCTGTATCGTAGGTATAATCTGATTTTTCCAATTTTGTGCATATACAAGTCTTGCTGCTGTAACCATATATTGCATAATTCTTGTAAATTTCTTTCCTATTTGTTCTTCTAATATTCCCAATAGAAATAGTTCAGGTTTAAATGGAACTCGAATTTGTAGAATATTTTGCATCAATGAGTGTATTTGAGTCCAAAACTTCTTTGCAATCTCACATGTCCACCACATATGGTAAAATGACCCCTCTTTTTTTTTACATTTCCAACAGAAGTTGGAAACATTTCCATACATTTTAGCTAGCTTTTGTGGGGTCATATACCATCTGTACATCATTTTATAGAAATTTTCCTTCAAATTATAACACAAAGTAAATTTTAATCCTTTAATCCACATATCTTCCCATTGTTGCATTTGAATATTATGACCAATATTTTTTGCCCATTTGATCATGCAGTCTTTAACTTGTTCCTCTACCATTTCACCTTTTAACAATAATTTATACATTTTAGCAATTAAATGGTCATCTGTCTCACATAATTGTATCTCAAATTCCGATTTAGTTTGTTCAAATTCAAGTTCTTTTTTGTCTGATTTAATTTTTTCTACTAATCGCATATATGAAAGCCATTGAAAAGTATATCCTTCTGAGGCCAATTCTTCTTTTGATTTAGTTTTATATTGTCCTTGTTCTTTTTTTAAAAAGTCTTTGTAAGTCAGCCATTTAACTTTAACTCTTACTTCTGTTCTATGAAATGCTTCTTGTGTGGAAATCCATAAAGGTCTTTTATAACATGAAGTTAGTTTATATTTATTCCAAATTCGTAGCAAAGATCTTCTGATATAATGATTTTTAAAGTCCACATTAACTTTCACTTTATCATACCACAAATATCCATGCCATCCGTATCTTAATTCATGACCCTCCAAATTCAATAGTTTTTCATTTTTCAAAACTATCCACTCTTTAATCCAGAGCTTTCCAAACTTTTCATGTTGGTAACACACTTTTTAGACATGCATCATTTCGTGACACACTCTTACAGCAGGGCACAAGGCAGGCACTAGGACCTGCATGGAATCACAGCAGGTTTGGAGGCAGCAAGGCACAAGGCAGGCACTAGGACCTGTGCAGAATCCTGGCAGGGCTCTGAGGCAGCCGCCGCCGCAACACACCCAGACACTGCAGCCGACACACTAACGTGTCCCGACACAGTTTGGAAAGCTCTGCTTTAATCCATACCAAACAACAAGCAGCATAATATAATTTCAGATCCGGTAGACCCAGTCCACCTCTTTCCTTTGAATCTTGTAAGACTTTATATTTTATTCTTGGTTTTTTTCCTTGCCAGATAAACTTAGAAATATCTTGCTGCCATTGTCTAAAAGGTTCTTCTGATGCCAATATAGGTATTGTTTGAAAAAGATATAAAATTCTTGGCAAAATGTTCATTTTAATTGCTGAAATTCTACCTAATAATGATAATTGTAATTTTTCCCATTGATCCAAATCTTAATATCTGTCCAAAGCGGAGTATAATTATTCTTAAACAATTTAACATTTTTAGTTGTTAAATATACTCCCAAATATTTTACTTTTTCTTCCATTGAATATCCCGTTGTTTCTTTCAATTTCTCTTGTTGATGATAGTCCATGTTTTTAGTCAAAACTTTTGTTTTCTGTAAATTCACTTTAAACCCTGCTAATAATCCAAAGTCTTTCAATTTCTGAATCAATAATTCAATTCCATCTAGTGGATTCTCCAAAGTAAAGACTAAGTCGTCAGCAAAGGCTCTTACAGCATCTCAATAGAAATCCCAATCTCACTCTTAGAAGAAATATTTCTATCACTGTTGAATTCCTCAATTTCATCCACCACATCCCCAACCTGATGGCACATTTTAGATCTCATATTTTCTGCAATGTCCTGAATAGCTTGCATAGAAGCTTGGTAGAAGTCAGAAAAAAATCTGTTTAAAATCTTCCATATCTCACGCAGTAGATTATAACGCTCCCTAGGAGCTTAACCAGCAAAAATCGAAGATATGGAAAAGTTCCGGAATGTATTTACACAAGTGGGAGTGAGATAGGCAGACAGTTCCCAAGGGAAAATAGAAACAGAAAGCTGAAGGTTCAAATCGGCTGATTCAACGTGTAGGAAAATGCTAATATCTTCAAATTTAGTACAAAAATAATAACAGGAAGACAATTGTTTACTCTCAATCCTCCTTTATATTTGGAAGGAAAACGAAGTCCGAAACTTAAAAAAGGATTTTTAAAAAAGTAATCCCCAAAATAACAATAAGTGCCAAGAGAGATAGCTTCTTCTTGCTGTAGAAAACCTCTCTTGGGGTACATATACTTTAAAAAAAACATAAATTAGTGATTTAGAAATGGAGTGGCTGGTCTTAGTGTCCCTTTAAGGCTACAGCGTGGCTTGGAAAATGATGACAACCCCGCCTCCCAGCTAGCTCTTACCAGTCAAGTGTGAAACGCTGTTTGCAATCTCAATCTTCTGGCTGCCAGCAGCTGTCCGGAGGACAGATGGGATGATTCCAGGTGTTCTCCTTTATCCGGAGAACGTTTCTGGGCTTCAGGAAAACCTGCCTGAGTCCGGGAAAAAAATGCTGCATTGTCAGCTCCGCCTGCTAAGCCCACTGGAAGTCTTCAGGTTATGAAATAAAAATTAGAACCTGCTGTTCAACCACGCTTTCTTAGGCCTAGTTCTCTCTATCTGGGTCTGAGATAGAAAAGTCCCAAAATAGCAGTTGTTGGAGAACTAGTTCATGAGGAGACATCCTACCTTCCTGCTTTGCAGAAGGAATATCTAGCTTGATAGAATACTGGTTGACATGGGCCTTTGATCTCAAGTGGCACAATCCTCTGTTTCACTGGCTATTGGAGGGCAGTTCTCTGATGATGTCCATTATTTGAAGATACAGAAACATGAGAAAGAGAGAATGCCTATATGGGCATGTACTTACAGAATAGTCTTTATAATGTACATCATCAACAGCACCTGGATTACAAGGCACACAGGTCACCTGGTCTGTTCCCACTATAAGAAAATGTATTGTCATTCTATTTAAAATATTTTTTTCAGATCTGCTTATCTGTATATTAATTAGAGCATGAACATTCTCACTTGTTTGCATTGTGATGGGTTTCCTCTCCCTGGTATGGAAGGCCCTTCTACTTTAGTCTGAAAGTAAAATCCTTTACTTGCCAGTAGAGCCAGAAGTAAGGTTGATTGGCCCAAAAGGGCAGGAACCATTGCCAGCCCTACCATTTGACAGCATGAACTAGTGCAGCAGATGCTACAAGATGGGAGCAGCAGTGAGGTTTAAGAGCCTACCCAAGGTCACCTAACCTGTTTCTTCCATTGCCAGAGCTAAACTCACATTCATACTGAGATTCAACTTTCAGTTTGATCAGTTTTTGTACATGGAATGAGGGAAGACACCATCTTGACCTTTCCTTCAGGCAACAAAATGTCTTAGGCCAGCCTAGTACTTGATTATAGACCATCATAGCAAGGCCTACTTAGTTACGAACATGAGGAAATAACATTTTATTTCAGTAAACATCTGGTGGTGGTGGTTTGTAATTATGCAGACCCTATTGTGCTCTGACTGGGAATTATTCCAGTGGCTTTGCCTCTGTTGTAAGACAGTGCTGGCAGGCTTATTCTGGCATGTGGTAACAGAAGGGTATTTGTTTTATGCATCGCGCACAACGTCTTGGGGGGAAGGGTTGCAGAGCCATGAGGAAGGATATAAAAGTCAAATATAAAGGAAGAAATAGGGATACATTAATCATTAAAAATGTTGGGCTCCATTTCCCTGTTGCTGTGCAGATATTCTTTTTTCTTTTTTAAAAAAAGCCATCTGTTTATTTTAGCAGAAATACAAGAAATTGCACAAAATAGTTAAAATAACTGCAGACCAGCGCTGCACAGCTGTGCTTTATCCTGTGGCAGTTCCTGTTGCTTAGCATGCTTACCTGTTGCTCTTTTGTCAGGCACTCAGTCTGCTTTAGCTGTGTGTTAATCATGGCCTGTGTATTTGATGCTTCGAGTTTAATCCTAGTTGTGCTCCCCCCCAATAAACCTCTAATGCTTCACAGCTGTTCTTCTGCTTCTGCTGCCAGGTGTGCTCAGTTTATGAGATGCAGAATCTAAGTCCAGATCCAGTTTGGACTAAGATGCCCTCATCTTTCCTTCAGAGCAGTAGGCTTGATCCACCCATATCACTGACTTGAAGCTCTCCTTACAGACCATTACAGTTGGGAAGGGAGGAAAATAGAATCCAGCCATCATTCCCTTTCCCACATTCCACCATTTACCTATTGATGCACAGAGTCCAAATTAAGTTACTTGATGGCCTGAAAAAAAACATAAAACACTGGGTGTAAAAATTATAATAGTTTTAGGATTTCCAAGTTGCAGCTTTAAGATCATCCTTGCCTCCTTAAGACCTCCCTGGTTATCTTAATGACAAACTCTTATCAGGGAGCATACAAATTGATATATTTTCATTTCACATGCAACATGTTTAACAGTGGATTCATACAGTTAAGTTTCTTATCTGCTTATCCATCCATCTCTGCACTGAGGTCTAAAGTCACATATCATGTGTTCAGTACTCTAGGATGTAGACTACTCTTCCACAATCTGGTGCTTTCTAGATGCAATGGAGAAGGTTATAGATTCTGGGCATTTTAATCAAACACTTCCTGAGGGTGCAAAGCTGGGGAAGGCTGATGTAGACATATATAGCCTGGAAGACATGTCTGAGGGGGAAAGTTGAAGAAAAGGTTAAAAGAGATACCTAACAGTGCTTTTCACATTCATAAAGGACTGTCGCATAGAAGAGGACAAATACTTGTTGGCCTAGTGGGCAGTTAATTTCAGCCATGAGCATCTGGAGAAGGCCAAACGATACAAATGTATAAAAGTAATAAAGCTTGCATCATGACATCATAATACATGTTTGATTTCATTTAATTTATTCAGTTTTTAAGGCCACTCAGGTCAGAATGACGCCGAGCAGCATTAAAAGCTGATAAAACAGCAACAGTTGTCAAATAAGCAACACAGAAAACTTGGCATGCTCCATGCAGCAAGAGTACTATTGAGGACTCATTTGATGAAATCTCAGCTTGTAGCAGAAGCACCTAGTTTCAGATTAACATTGAGAAAAACATCTGAGGCATTGTTTGACAATATAATTAATTATCTAGATTGATGGTAGAATCAACTTCATGGGAGGATCTTCAGGTACAGGGGGGTGATCCACTAGTTCTCAGTTTCTCGCTTAGTTTAATTTCTTTCCAACTCTCTACTTGATGATCTATGAAGTGGTAGTTGTTTGAAGAGATTTGTTAAAGTGTCCATCATACAATGAATATTTTTCAGGAACCTAATTTTAACTGGTCCCCTCAATATATATGTTCATATATATTACCTGCTTGTTTGCAGGATTTCTATTAGGTTATCACAGAGATGTCTGTTTTGACGCATTCCTAGCCATGGTTTATCCTTTATTCATGCTGCAGGGTACGAAATTCCTGGGTGCCTACCTGCCTATGGCAGCCTAGAATACTCCAGGGCAGGCTCGCAAAATCTTCACCTAGCCTCTGGGACAGGTAATTAAAGAGTGATATTTTGTCAAGTTGATGTTTCTTTTATAACTTTCTGCTTGTTTTCATTCCCTACCTCCGTGGCTAGTCATTTCCTTGATGCTCGGATAAAAGAGACAGTATTTTGAAAATAAGCTCAGATTTGTTTACCTGCACCATCAGTTTCATGGCCATATAACCCTAACCCTAACCCTAACCCTATTCATACCACTAAATGATGGCAATCAAAATAGTTCTTTTTTTTTTTAAGGATCTGTAACGACTTCTGAACTGGGTTGCCAGTTTTTTGCTGGCCTCCTATGTCTGCACCTCCAGATATTAATAGTTTATGATGCTTATTTCCATTCTATGAAAAGCTTCACCTACTGATTTCTGCAGATAAAGCTGTCACTGAGTTCCCAGAAGCAGGTTGGACAGAACATTTGTAACACTGAATAAGAATCTCTTAATATAATTATTACTGGAATTTGGCCATTAGAGTGTGAAGCTAGTCGATGGCTTTTTTAAAACTTTTAAATTATATTTACTGTTAATCTCTGATCTCAACAACTATGCTTCTGTTAAAAAAAATAAGAATCATGGCTGAATCTAAAATGACCAATTCTAGAATGCCTTTCCCTTCTGAGAACTGAACCCTTTCCAGATGACTTCTCCATTTATCTTCATAAGAGTCATTAGTATTATTGAAAGCTGTAAATTTACCTCTTATTTTATTGCAAGGCTTCTAGCAGCTCTTTGGAGGCATAATTTAGAGCAGAAGAAGACAATTGGGGCATAGCACAGAGTAATTCAGTAACATACAGCCAGGAATACCAAGACTGGCTCAGCCAGCACACTGCTTGGAGAAAGAGCCAGGTCTTCAGTCCTTAAAGGCCACCAGGGACTGAATCTCAGGGAGTATGTTGTTCCATAGGGCAGATGCTGTTGTAGAGAATGCATGCTTCTTGGGTGCCATTAGATGGCACTGTGTAATAAAGAGGACTTGGAGTATACCCACCCTGTCTGATCTTGTGGGAGGAGCAGAAATATTTGGAGAAAGGTGGTCCCACAGATAAACCAGCCCTATGCATGCAAGGCTTTATGGGCAATAACCAGCACCTTGAATTGTACCTGGAAGGAAACTGGGAGCCAGTACAGCTAGTGAAGTAGAGGTTCCCCAGGGGCATACTGAGTCACACCCATAACTACTTGCATTGCTGTGTTCTGGACCAGCTGTAGCTTTCCAAGTAGTCTTTCCCCCCCCCTCAAATTAATTGTTTTATTGCATTATAAAATGCAAATAATACATGATAGAATACAGATAATAACTAAGTACAGTGGTATGTATACAATAGAAACTAGAAATTGTTAACACTGTGATGATTTAGATCATAGCTTTCCAAACTGTGTGTTGGGACACATTAGTGTGTCGGCTGCAGTGTCTGGGTGTGTCGGGCTGCTGCCTCCAAACCTGCCCTGCCAGGATTCCAAGCAGGTCCTAGTGCCTGCCTTGTGCCTGGCTGCCTCCAAACCTGCTGTGATTCCACGCAGGTGCTAGTGCCTGCCTTGTGCCCTGCTGTAAGAGTGTGTCGCGAAATGATGTCCTGCTGTAAGAGTGTGTCGCGAAATGATGCATGTCTAAAAAGTGTGTCACCAACATGAAAAGTTTGGAAAGCTCTGATTTAGATAAACCTTTAAAGGTGAGAAAAAAGTTTGTATCAATGTTAAATGTGATTTCTAAAATGTAATCAACATAAGGTTGCTTAAATTGTACAGTTAATGCTAAGTATGACTGTGATAAACAGTGACAAAATGCACTGAATTATTTTATGAGAAATGTTTTGATCTTTGAGCTTAATAATTAATACTAAATTCTCCACTGTTTTGTTATTTATAAGTATGAAAAGAGAAAAGAAAGGAAAGGAAAAGGAAAAAGGAAAAAAAAGGAGCTGCTTGGAAAAAGTAGATAGGTATTTAATTTCTAACTTCCCCCTTTTTATACTCCGACCAATTTACAGTGTTTATAAACATTTAGACCCCCTTAAAAACTATACTGTAAGTATCTGTATTTGCCTTCCTGCGTGATGTATTGTGTATTTGGAAACCATTCTTGCTTGAATTTGGTTAAACTTCTGTTGTGGATATTTGCTGTTAGTTTTGCTGTTGCCGCATATTCTCCAAGTTTAAGTTTCCAGTCTGATATCATCAGTGTTGTATCTTTCTTCCAATGTTGGGTAAAGTTTATCCTCACTGCCATGAGCATGTATCTCAGTAAATTATGGTGTTTTCCAGGTAGTTTTTAAGGGCAGTCCCATGTAAATCCATTGCAGTAACAATGACAATAGGTGACCAAAGCATGAGTGACAGTGAATAGGGCCTTCCAGTCTAGGAACAGGTGCAGTTGGTACACAAGGTGGATCTCTTAGCTACAAGTGCTGCCTGCTCTTCAAGCAGGACTCAAGAATCTAGAAAGATTCTGAAATTGCCCACCAGCTCTGTCTGGGAAAATGCCACCCCATTTAGAAGCCAGGTTATTAAGTCCTCAGATCCAGGAAGTCCCCCAAACCTCAGCCACTCAGTCTTGTTAGGGTTGAACCTGACTCTGATCCTCCCCATCTGGGCCCCTACACCTTCCAGACATGCCAAGAGCATCTTGACAGTATCACTTGGTCAGCATAGAGATCTCTAATTGGGTGTCATCAGTGTGCCAGAGCCAACTTGCTTCTCAGAGTCAATGTAGAAGACTTCTCTCTAACAAGGCTTTGCCCATTAAATCATTTACCCCTCCTCCCCTTCCTGTCAACCAGGATTATGTAGGCTGTCAAACATAATTTGAATTGAAACGCATGCTACAGAAGCTCAAGAGGCTAAAATATGACAATTCAAGTCTTCCTTAAGCAGACCCCGTGAAAATAGCAGGAAAACGTGAAGGAGGAGGAGGAGGAGGAGGAGGAGGAGGAGGAGGAGGAGGAGGAGGAGGAGGAGGAGGAGGAGGAGGAGGAGGAGGAGGAGAAGAAGTCTTCCTTAAGTGTCCAGCCTACGTTAGATTCCCTTAGTCATAATTGAATTTGGCAGCTCTCCTCCAGTATTTTCTAGTCTGAGCAGTCATTTCTCTTCCTCAGGCCTACGGCTTCACCTCTCTCGGATATATAACCCTCAAGAAAGTCTCTTCAGCAAAATCAGATATCTTGTTAATAAAAACTAGCATAGTGTTTGAAAGACTCCAGATCAACTTAGCAATGACATTTTCTCTGATTAGAGACCTGCCTTGGTACTTCAAGCTCTTTTTCCTACTTCATTCTCTTGCCCTGGGACTCATTTATAAGTGACACATTTACACACCACTACAGTGTTATTGGAAATCTCAAACAAGGTGAGAGAAGTCAATGTTGTGTTATTTCTCAGACCACTTCCCTAAACTGTCAAAATTATTTTGAACTTTGTTTCTGCCTTTTAGAATATTAGGTCTTCACCCAGTTCTGCATCATCTGTAAATTTGATAAGCATTTCTTCCACTTTTTCATCAGAGTCATTAATTATGAAAATGTTGAAGAATACTTGGCCAAGTATGAAACTGTAGCACCTCACTTGATACTTCACTCCCATTTGATGAGCTCTCACCAGGTGGTTTTTAAGCCAGCTGTGGATCCACGTAATAGGGGTTTGTTGTGGGGAAAATAGGAGGAGGAAGGAGTATTAGGTATGTTTGCCGCCTTGAATTATTTATAAAAATAATAAAGGCGGGATAAAAATAAATAAATAAAATAAATAAATACCATTCATCCTATAAATAACTGACTTGCTAATCAGAATGTCTTGAGAAGCTACTCTGTCAAATACTTCTAGTAACCACGGTTTTCAAGGTTCTTAAAAGAGCATCACTCTTGAATCTTTCCAGGTATTAATGTCAGACTGGCTGGTTTGTAATTCTCATTTCTACTGCAAAGCATCACCTTTTCTGACTACTCAAAAGTTCTTACATATGTTTTCACTAAGTTCTGAACTGCCACCTTATAATATTTTCTTTCCTTATAAAATGACAAAACTGAAAGCCTACTGACTTGTCTAAGTTCACCCAAATGTTTGAAGGCTGAATTGCAATTTGGACTGGAACCTTCAATCCAGTTTATTCTTTTGGCAATTTCTTGATGTATTCCCAGTTCAGACAAGAAGGAATGACTGTCAAATTTAGAAGCGCAGGTCCATGGATAGCTTATTGTGGCACACATACGCACACAAAGAATATTTGCCATGTTTACTTGATAGTAAATATGGCAAACATTTATTATATCATTATGGGGCAGGGAGGGGTCCAGACATCTAAAAAAAAAATTCAGGGAGGGCTGAATTTTAACCCTTTTTCTAAAACCTAATCAGGGCTTTCTTCATTCCTTTGCTGCTAAATTACCCCTTTCCTGTACAGTATATTCAGTTTCTCTCCTTTCTCTTTGCTCCCCTTCCCTTTCCCTCACTGCCATCCTGTTTATTTTTCTTTTCTGTAGTTTCTGCTGGAAGGACTAAAGGTTGTGTGTGCATGCGCACTTGTATATTTCTGTATGTGAAACTGATTTCTGTGGAAGACAGATATGTGTTGGTTTATGTAAAAGGAGAAATAGAAATGGGGTAGCTAATTTTATAAGCAATTAATTTTAATCAGTACTTATTCAATCAGTATTAATTTTCTTATCCTGCCTTTGCCCTTTTTTGGAGCAAGGCTTCTAGCATATATACAGACATACATAAATACATGCACATATACAATTGGGTCACACATACACATTTATTGTCAGGGAGATCTCCAAGATTGATTCCTGTGGAGTTGCTAACCTTAGCTTGGCAAAGGGGAAAAGCTAGGCATCACACAAGATTTTTTATCTGTGTATTCATATTTATATTTACATTCATATTTATACACACTGAAATACAGGAATATTCATTTCTGTTTACTTTTCCTATTTCTGGAGGATTTCTTGAGTTCAGAGTCATATTCTGAGGCAAGTATTCTGGCTGCTGGCATTGCTGCCACCACAACCTTTTCCTCCTTTCAACCAAGATTTAGGAGCAAGGCCAAAAGGAGGAAAATGCCACTTCCATTCATTAAAAAAGACAAAAAGACAAAGGCAGTTTAGGCCCAGCAGCTAGTAAACAATTTCCATAGGCTTAGGCTATCTGTAGCAAGGTTTACAGCAACCCTGAATACTACTGGGAAGAAAAACATCTATTTGAAAATAATATTTATGTATTAGGAAACATACCACAGCAAAAAGAAGTATGGATGGTTGTAAGTTTTAGAGAAAACAAGTTGGATTCAGAGTATAAGTATAACCAAAGGAACAGTCAATAAACTCATCCAAACTGGAGATTTAGCCTCATAGAAAGCTCTGAGCACATCCAAAATAAAATCAAAATTCTAACATTGATGTACTGATTTTTTATTTACCTAGAATACTGCAGATCACATGATTAATCCTTTCTTGAGTCCTGGAATGTTCTCATGCCATATAATCTGAAACCGGTCCATCTTCTTTTCTCCTTTTTTGGGGAAGGCTCTTAAGACAAAGGCCTCAAACAAAATCTCTCTGGGTATTTAAGCTCCATAACAGAGGAGAGTTGTGTTTACATAGGAATTCATTAGTAGAGGTAAAGCTATTAGGTTAGGGTCACTTACTGTATGCATGCCTTCTGCTTTAACCTAAAGTAGCCTGTGAACAGGTCTGTGTAATGTTATTCAGGATAAGATCTGAAAGCATCTTAGTAGTTAGTACTCTTGGTACCTTCATAATAATTGCCATGCATTCTTTTTGCTCCCTCCTTCCCTCTCACCAATCAAGGGGCTGAATTAAAGCTGTGCATTCCGTTGCCACTGGAGGCAATGGAAATTGACAAATACTGCCTAGAAACAGAAGGTGACCTAATTATTTTTTTTCTTAATATAAACTCCAAGGATATCTGATGGTGAACTATTGCGAGAAAGGAGAACATGACCAAGATATAAACACTCTTCATTTCCTTCCATGAAAAAGGGCTTTTCCAGAGACATCAGATTAATGTAATTTGAACAGAAGGCTGGCAAATATCTCTATTTTCCATCTTTACAGGTAGCATAAAGAATAAGGTCAGGCAATTGGGTTGAATGAAACAGGAGCTGTTGAGGGGTCAGAGCTGGGTATATCCTATGAACTATGACATTGCCCCTAAGCTGGCTTGCCATGTTGATTTGAACTGGAAGAGCCAGGTCCATATTGTCACTCCTCTATGCAGGAAAATGGAAAAGACAGTATCTTTGCTTCAGGCAGCAAATGTCTTGGGCCAGTCCTATTTACAGCTACAGTAATTTCCTCTGGGCAGCAAGTCCTGCTATTTCTTAATTTCTTCTTTATTCATTCCCTGTCTATATACTGTACATGATAATCAACTAGCACAGATCAAGGGTGGTAGAATATCATGCATGAATATCTAATGCTCATTAATACATATAGCATTACATTTTTCTAAATGACCACCTTTTGTTTTTTGATACCATCTAGTGCTGTAAGATTGGAGTACCCATATTTACGTACGCAAGATTTGCATCCACCACGACAGCAGTTATTTTCAGGCATTTCCCCAAATTGAGAATGTCTTCTGCCAAGTGGCTCACTTAGTCTTTAACACACAACTGGAAATTCCTTTAGCTCTTCCTTGTCTTTTAATAAAGGTTTTGTATTATGCTTATTCTACTGCTGCTGCTACTGCTACAGATTAACCATACTTCCTGTTTTACAAAGTACAGTTCTCTTCCTGAAGAAGTCTTTAAAGATTTCAAGGCTGGTCCAGTCTAAATCTGATTTAGAGACAGAAAATTACAAGAAAGGAGAGTAGGGACATTGTTCTTCATCATCATCATCATCGTCAGGCAACTCACAGTACACTGGGCAGGCACAGTGATCATCTGATCACTTTCTCACTGGGGCACAATGCAATACCAGGTGGAAGGACAGGGTCACCTACACACACCAAGCAATCCTTACTCCTTTAGCCAGTGTGTTCTAGCCTTTCCATCAATTCAAAATTGCTTTGATCTTCTACTGCATGAGGATCATTTTCATCTACTGTACCTTTTATAAAAGCCAAAGATTGTGGAATATTCTTTATTCTAAGCATAAATGGAGGATGCCAGTTTCAAGACAAGACCCAAGTCCCAAGCTTGGTCCAAGGTTTGTGTTGCTTGTATTGTTATCTTTCACAAATTAACACTCCCACCCCACCCATGGTTACTTTTTATACGAAGCACAGCAGAATTACAACTTATTAAGTACTGGTAAAACACTGTGTCTTAAATTTTAAATATCAGCTTTTTTTTTTTTTTTACTAAAACCTGTGCATCATAATTTTTTTAAACTCCTGAGTCTGTTCAGAAGACACAAACAAATTTAAAGGTAATCTGAGACCAGAACTGAATTATGTTCATACAAAAATATTCTGGTTACATCCCAACAAAAAGTTGCTTTGCTGCTATTGTGAAACAATTAAGAGATATCTATTACTACATCCAGATCTGTCATCTGCCTATTGTCTCCTCAGGTGGTCAGTGGAAATCAGAAGATTAGTGTCCCCTGGACACTTTCTCATTTAGGGATGAGGAGATGGCAGCATGCAAAAGACAATGGGTAGAAACTACTGCTTCTATTGCATTTCTACCTGGCCCTAAGGGAAAGCACAGAAGGTAATGTCAAGAAACCATTGCTGGACCTTACTATACTGGACAATTTTTGTCCAGTCTCCCACCTACCCTTTTTGGGGAAGGTGGTTGAGAAATGATGGCGTTGCAGCTCCAGAGGATCCTGGATGAAACAGATTATCTAGACCCCTTTCAGTCAGGTTTCAGGCCCGGATATGAGATGGAAACGGCATTGGTCACCCTTATGGATGATCTCTGGTGGGAGCAGGATGGGAGCAGTGCATCCATCCTTGCTCTCCTTGACCTCTCAGCGGCCTTCGATACCATCGACCATGGTATCCTTTTGGGTCGGCTCATGGAGTTGGGGGTGGGTGGCGTGGTTCTGCGCTGGTTCACCTCCTTCCTCCAGGGCCGGTCCCAATCGGTGTTGATAGGGAGCAAGAGATCTGGCCCATGGCCCCTCCTTTGTGGGATGCCGCAGGGTTCAGTACTCTCGTCGCTCCTTTTTAACATCTACATGAAGCCACTGGGTGAAATCATCCGTTACCATGGGGTGAGGTATCATCAGTATGCTGATGATAGCCAGTTATACATCTCCATTCCAGGTGAAGTAAGTGATGCCGTGACCACCCTCTCTAGGTGCCTGGGGGCTGTGGGGGCCTGGATGGGGAACAACAGGCTTCAGCTGAACCCTGGTAAGACGGAGTGGCTGTGGATTAATGGCCCCTCAGTATCTAGGAATTTGTCATCTCTGGTTCTGGATGGGGCTGCACTACCCCATTCAGACCCGGTGCGTAACCTGGGGGTTCTCTTGCACTCACGACTCCTGCTCAAAGAGCAGATGGCAGTCATGGCCAGGAGAGCCTTTGTCCAACTTCGTGTGGTGCAACAGTTACGCCCTTTCCTAGACCGAGAGGCCCTTCGAACAGTCACTTATGCCCTAGTTGTCTCACATGTAGACTACTGTAATGCGCTCTACATGGGGCTACCCTTGAAGAATATCTGGAACCTACAACTGGTCCAGAATGCAGCCACATGGGCAATCTTAGGTACATCAAGATCAGCACATATAACACCGCTGCTCCGCGAGCTGCACTGGGTTCCAGTTTGCTTCCGGGTCCAATTCAAGGTGTTGGTTATCACCTTTAAAGCCCTACATGGCATGGGACCAGGCTATCTGAGGGACCGTCTCGTCCTTATTGAATCGACCCATCCCACCCGGTCATGCAGAGAGGGCATGTTACAGACCCCATCTTTAAAAGAATCCCACCTAGTGGGGTCTCGGAAGCGTGCCTTCTCTGCAGTAGCGCCCGCCCTCTGGAACATCCTTCCCTCAGGGGTGAGACAGGACCCCTCACTCCTGGACTTCAGGAAAAAACTGAAAACCTGGTTTTGCCACCAAGCCTGGGACGGGAGGGGAAATAGTCATTCTTGGGGATGGCTAGCGCCCTAGAATGGATTGAGAATGGCCCTTATGCTCAGGATTTGAGGAAGAACTGTAGCCACCTAGATTTCCTTTCCTTTCATTCTATTCTATTTATATCTTTTAATAATTATAATGATATTATATATTTATTCCACTTCCATTGGGATCTGTTTTGTATTTTAACTCCGGTTTTATTGAAGATGGGCGGTAATATAAATTAAATAAATAAATAAAATAAAATAAATAATGTTATATGTGGTTTGCCAACAATAATCTCATCTTCCATCATGGACAATGAGGTCATTGTTGGCTCACCTTTCAGAGTTTTGACATCTGTGCTCTGCCACAGCACTGGTAATGTATGAAATGCAGGGGATAATAAACAGCCTATGAAATGCTTTGTTGTCTGTTGTGCCAGCTCCAAATGTAAGGTGTGTTCTTTCTACAAGATATTTATATAGCAGTGATAAGTGCCCTTGGAATTCTGGCACAAGTGGTTATTTCATTAAAAATTGACCAATCCTGCAAAAATCCCAAGGTTGATGCTTGGGAATAGACATAGAATCATAGAGTAGGATGGGATCATTGTAAACCATCAAGTCCACAGCTCTTATCAATGCAGGAATCCAACATCCCCCACACCTATCCAGCCTTTGGTTGAACACAACCAAATAAGGTGAGCTACCTCCCACCTCAGTAAGTAGTTCTACTGTTGAATTGCTTTTCCCTGGCATTGTCCAAATCCACCTTCCTTTAATTTAAGATTATTATTCCATATTCTGAACTCTGGTACAAAAGAGAATGGGTCTTGACCTTCTGTATAACTTCTCTTCAGATACTTGAAAAATACTATCATATCTACCCCCGCCCAGCTGTGTTTTCTCAAGGCTGTATAAATCCTGTTCCTTTACTTCCAGAATGAGAAGGAAGGCAATAATCCATTTATGTATAAGCATTCTTCTTGCTCTGTTGCTCTCAAGTATAATCTGGCCCTTAAGTCTTCATGAATGAAAGTGGACCCAGTGAGTGGAATGCTGAATGTAATGCAGCAAATTGTTTCACAACAAATTCCACTCGTGATGATTTCATTCATTTCCAAAACCAATCCAGCAACTTGGAATGCAATTTAATGGCAGCAGTTTGTTCTTTGTACTTGGCAGCATTTAATAAGTGGTATGTGAATCATGACTGTCAACACATAATACAAATGTTCTGAATTTTTCTTTATAAAGGTCATCAAAACATTAACTTATTTCCAGAATTATGGGAACCCATGAGTGATTTCTAGTTCAGTCTCTTTCGCAGATATAAGGTACTATAATTTCAAAGAACTGACCACTGGGTTGCCTCAGCTGATTGGCACGGAGATATTCCTGAAATTTAAATGTATGTTAGATCCAGAAGTTTGCAAACTCAATACTGAAAATAATTGATTCCAGTATAATTACATTCATTCATGTCTAATATTTCCTTATGAACATTGGGTACTGAGCTCATACATCAAGCTCAGTAGCTTTTAAAGATTTCTGCATTTTGTGCAGTAAAGGTAGTATTTGGTAAGGATTATTCTGCATAGAGCTGTCCCTGGTACTGAACAGAATGCATGTACATGACAAATTCTAAAATCAAGACATTTGAGACCTTGAAAGTAACTGTTCAGAATGGGTTTCTTTTTGGAGTTATCACAATTATGCCTTTGACACTAAACAGTGAGGGCCATTGTAGACTCTAATTTAATGTATTTGAAAATGTAGTTAGTTTCTAATTTCCACAGAAGGATATATTGAATCTGAATTTCTAATTTTTTTTTTGTTGGAAAATATCATTGACATAACTCATAGCTTTGTTGTTTTCCTTGGCTTTTTCTTACTTTCAGTATATTCAGACCCAAATCCCAGAGAGTGCAGAACTGTTCATTGCTATATTTTCTTATGCATTTATTGATACTTTCATAATAAAACAATTATGAAAGTATCAATAAATGCATAAGAAAATAGAGCAATGATCAGTTCTGCAAATGTTTATAAAATGCAAACATACACACATTCCAAATGAAACATTCAAATATTTAGAGATTCTCCTCTAAGTATATAAGGTTCAGTTAGGTCAAAATAGGGACCAAAAGTTCATATAATCCATCTAAATCAGTAAAGGTGATGATCAACTGTTTATATGGCTTTAAAAGAGAACTAAGAGCTATCATGGCAAATACTCTTGATGATTGTTTACTAGTTCCAGAATCACTGGTAGCATGCCTTAAATACTAGTTTTCGGGGTGCAACAGTGGAAGAAAGCTATCACTCTCCTGTTCTGGTTGTGTGCTATCTGGATGCATTTGTGTGGCCACTGATCCATTAAGGCAGGGGTCCCCAACCTTTTTGGCACCAGGGACCGATCGTGGAAGACAATTTTTCCACGGACCAGGGGGCAGGGTTTGCAGATGGGAGCCAATCGCTCGCACTGGGGAGGCAGGGTTTGCAGGTGGGAGCCAATCGCGTGCACCAGGGGGCAGAGTTTGCAGGTGGAAGCCAATCGTGCACACCGGGGGGCGGGGTTTGTAGGCGGGAGCCCCGCGGCCCACTTCCTAACAGGCTGCAGCCCACTAGTGGGCCGCTGCCCACAGGTTGGGGACCCCTACATTAAGGTTTATCTGATGTTTTTATGCCCTTTTGTTTTTCTAGCCACTAGTAAAAATAGATAAACTACAAACAAAACAGGAGAGTGATAGCTTTCTTCCACTGTTGCACCCCGAAAGCTGGCATTTAAGGCATGCTGCCAGTGATTCTGGAACTTGTAAACAATCATCAAGAGTATTGGCCATGATAGCTCTTAGTTCTCTTTTAAAGCCATATAAACAGTTGATCATCACCTTTGCTGATTTAGATGGATTATATGAACTTTTGCTCCATATTTTGACCTAACTGAACCTAATATATTTAGAGGAGAATCTCTAAATATTTGAATGTTTCATTTGGAATGTGTATATGTTTGCATTTTATAAACATTTGCAGAACTGTTCATTGCTGTATGTTCTTATGCATTTTATTCCTACTCAAAGGATTTAAGATTCTGGTTGAAAACTTAAACATTGTCATAAAAACAAATCTAAAGTGAAGTTTGCTAGGCATGTCTGCAACCTTGTTCTTAAATACCTGGGAGTAAACTTACTGAATTCAATGAAGCATATTTCTATTGCACAGGTTCAACTGGGAAAATACACTGTGATTTTGAAAAGACCTCAGCTCAGTTGAGAACTGTTCACTTTAAATTAAAAGTGCAAGCAATCTCACAAACAGTGTTACTGTTTAAACTGCTAGCATGAAATAGTAATTCCATCCAAAAAAGGAGGGGGAAAGAAAAACCTTGACTAAGTTTAATAATTATTCTCATTCTTTGGCTCTCTTAATGCTCATCTGCCATGCACAGCAATATCATCTCATCTACTTGCCAAAGCAAAAAGGATCTCCCGATAGGCAGATGATGACTTCATTCCTGCTGCTCTGAATTATGTTCCCTGGTGTTCCCCGTCCACTGCACCACAAGTCAAATGTGCTTGGCTCATTCCACTTACTGCAGAGACTTTGGAAGAGAGAAAACAACAGCCACTAGCAGCTTGAGCTGTTCCCATCTAGGGATTAAACCTCATGCTTTGCCAATATTTTTAGAACCTGAGATGGGCTGACTGTGCCCCTCAGCCACATAAAGTAGACCTTCCATCAGGTGTAACAACTGTGATGCAAAAAATAAATGTCATGAGAAAAACTGGAGATAATCAGTGTTGGTATGAGTATAATATTTCATCAAGGAGCATGCCCCTCAAAAAGGGCAGCTCCAGTGTTCAGAAACTGATTTTGAAACAGGCTATTTTGACCTTGAAGTGAACTATTCCAAAATTTCTGAGTGCAATCCAACAGTTAATACAGCCCATTTCGGGGTCATAATTTTCCATAATGGAACATTTTCACACCCTTAAACAGGTGCATCAGAAGTTTCTCTGTGAAGCTACTTATGAGCACAGGTAAAACTCCTTTCTAGTCCAGTCACATTAACCGGTGAGTAATTCTAGAGATATGTGAAAGGTACTCCAGAAGTTATCATCTATCTTTACCTATGGTTAATTGAACTCTGGTTTACTCAATAAATACGATTACCTGGGCTCACATTATGCACATATTCCATGGGCTGGGTCTGGAAAAGATATTAGGCTAAAATGGGTTTAGTTAGCATGTCGTTAAGTCTGTCTTGTAAATACAACCAGAAAGAAATGGGTGGCTGGGCAGGAAGATAAACTCTAGAGCAGAGCTTTCCAAACTTTTCATGTTGGTGACACACTTTTTAGACATGCATCATTTCGCGACACACTCTTACAGCAGGGCACAAGGCAGGCACTAGGACCTGCGTGGAATCACAGCAGGTTTGGAGGCAGCAAGGCACAAGGCAGGCACTAGGACCTGCGTGGAATCCTGGCAGGGCAGGTTTGGAGGCAGCAAGGCACGAGGCAGGCACTAGGACCTGCGTGGAATCCTGGCAGGGCAGGTTTGGAGGCAGCAAGGCACGAGGCAGGCACTAGGACCTGCGTGGAATCCTGACAGGGCAGGTTTGTAGGCAGCAAGGCACGAGGCAGGCACTAGGACCTGTGCGGAATCACAGCAGGTTTGGAGGCAGCAAGGCACAAGGCAGGCACTAGGACCTGCGTGGAATCCTGGCAGGGCAGGTTTGGAGGCAGCAAGGCACAAGGCAGGCACTAGGACCTGCACGGAATCCTGGCAGGGCTCTGAGGCAGCAGCAGCCAGGACACACCCAGGCACTGCAGCCGACACACTAACGTGTCCCGACACACAGTTTGGAAAGCTCTGATCTAGAGGACTTATTTCCCTCTCTGGTCTGTCTAGACAAGTTAGCTTCTCCAAATCATCAACTGATTGTTGAAGGCAGTGTTGGGCAAAGTTTTTTAATCAATGGCTACATTCTGTCATAACAATGTTTACAAAGGTACAATTTTTGTGAAAATGTTACAGGTAAAATCTCTATTCTTCTCTTCCTCCTCCCCCCACCCCCAAATACACACCATCGAGGACTGATTATACTTAGTAGCTGTCAAATGCTGCTTGACTTGAGGGAAGGAAAACAACTCAGATGCATTGAACAGAGTGGCTGGAAATCTAAATTGGAGCCAATCCACAGTAAAGTATTTTGTTGTAAATCCCATTTGTGCACATAAAGCAATCAACTGTCATATTGGGAAATCAATCTTTGTGCAGTACAACCCCATACATGTTTACTCAGAAGGAAATCTTAAGTTCATCGGCATTTGCTGCAATGTCTGTTTTAACTAGCAATAATTTTCTAAGGTCATACTGTTGGTTTTAGTTTTGATTAAGTTTATTTGGTGAATCAATCTAACTAAAACATGGTTAATGGCATAGAGTGTTGTGTGAATTCATCCAATTATTACCTAAGGGACCGCCTCATCCCCAGAGCATTGACCCGCCCCACCCGGTTATGCAGGGAGGGCTTGCTACGGACCCCGTCTGTAAGAGAATTCCATCTGGCGGGGTCCAGGAGGCGGGCCTTCTCTGCAGTGGCACCCGCCCTCTGGAACACTCTGCCCCTGGCGGTAAGGCAAGCCTCCACACTCCTGACCTTCCGAAAGCAATTGAAGACCTGGCTCTGCCACCTCGCCTGGGATGGGAAGGGTAATAGCTCTTCTTGGAGATGGCTTGCGCCGTAGAGTCCTCTCAAGCATAACATAGCCTCTTGGATTTTATATATTTATATATAATTTTATGATTAGATACAGTGTACAGTATATTTTACATGTTTTTAATTACTAACTTTATTGTAAACTGCCCAGAGTCCCCCTTGTGGGGGGAGATGGGCGGTGATAGAAGTTGGATAAATAAATAAATAAATAAATTATGGCTTGGTCAACAGATTGTGGTTAAGTAAGCCATGACTTACTGCAATGTATAAACTTAGTTTAAGGCTTTAAGCAATTGTTCCCAATCTTGCTTCTTCCAACTGTGGCAAAGCTGTATGTGGAAGACAGGAGAGTATTTTTTTCAGTGTTCTCATCTGGATTCTGATTTTCAAGGAATTATGTGATTTTGGCTATGAAACCATTTTGTTTACTATTTCTGCCAATAATAAGCTTGGGATGAGAACTGGATTTATAATGAAATGAAGTGAAACAGTCACTATTTCCTAGAGATGGTGCTGTTTGCAGCTTTGAAGCTGTAGGAAGGGAGGAGAAGGGAATCTGGGGTGTTTCTTATGAAATCTGACTTAATAACATATTCCAAATATTAAAACAGCTAAGGCTAGCATAGCACAAGATCTACAGGGTTCAGTGGATGGTGCTTTTTTAAAAATGTTAATTACATTGATAAAAAACCAAGCTTTAGAATAGCACAGAATGTTACTCAGGTACACAGAATTCTATGCAATTAAAAAAGCCTACTCTTACAAAAATAATGTTGTGTAGCTGTTTGGCATGTAATATAATATGGGAGTTATACAATTACCACCTTGCTGCTGCCTAGTTCAGATGGAGTTTCATTTTGCATGTTATTTGATTTTATTGTGTATGTTTTTATTCAATTCGTATTGTTTAATGTGTTCTTTTGTAAACTGCCCAGAGACCTTCAGCTATTGGGTGGTTTAAAAAATTAATAAATAAAAATATAATGATGTCTCCAATGAAGCTGAATGACAGGAGTTTCGGGTTAGGCAAAACCAAAGCAATTCTCCAATGCACGTATTTAATATTGTAGAAGAGAGAGTAATGGCCACCAACTCAGAAAGTTCAAAAGAGGCTTAGACACACTAATTGGAGTTTCAGCTCTCAATGGCTACTAGTCAGTTTGTCTCTGAATTCCAGTCACTGAGGAGTGGCAGTGAGAAAGAACATCTGTGCTGTTGTCCTACTTAGTGGGCTTCTTTTAGGCTTCTGGTTGGCCACTGCTGAAAAGACAGTGCTCGCCTGGACACTGAACTAATCCACCAGGGCTCCTATATTTTATGACTTTCATTACAAAAGAGCCTAATAATGAACTGTATAGCTGTAATACTATTTCCATTTATGGGATGGTATATGAACAAGCACCTAGAATGTGTAAACCTGCCACTGTCAAAGACATATAATTTTAATTTGCCACCTAACATATCTAGGTTGTTCATGTACTTTCTCAAAAAGTTTTATTATGCACTCATAGATTCAGCCTGCAGGCTTCACCCAGCACTCACATAGCATACTTCAGTGCATGCAGTTAAATCCAGAAAAAGCATATATAGATGGGATCCTGTTTCTAAACAACTTTTCCTTGTTCAGAGTGATTTCCCCCAAAAAATGGTCTCTTGTAATTATCATATCCATATTTTAATTAAAATAATAATTTCTAGTTTAAATATATCAGCGGGTAAGACGCCAGGCTTGTTGATCGGAAGATTGCAAGTTCGGAGGTTCGAATCCCTAGCCCTGCGTGCAGAGTGAGCTCCTGCACTAGCTCCAGCTCTTGCCAACCTAGCAGTTCGAAAGCATGCAAATGTAAGTAGATTAATAGGTACCACTTCGGTGGGTAGGTAACAGCGTTCCGCGCGTGTCATGCGGCCACATGACCGTGGAAGCGTCTTCGGACAACGCTGGCTCTTTGGCTAACAAACGGAGATGAGCACCGGCCCCTAGAGTCGGACACGACTGCACAAATGTGCGGGGGGTACCTTTACCTTTTTATATTATTTTTAATAGCTCTAGCTGAGCTAATTCATTCAGTTTTTGTAAGACATTTTACAAAAAATGTATCAAGAGGTACCACATTCTCTTACAAATTTGTCCTTAAATCCTTTCCTTTTCTTTTCCTTTACATTCCATTCCTTTCCTTTCCATATATATATAACTATATAATAAAAACAAACAATAAATCAACAACCCTCCCAAACTATATAACGCTGAACATCTACAACACAGCTTTTCAAAGTGTGTGTCACGACACACTACTGTGTCGCCTGCAGTGTCCTGGTGTGTTGTGCAAAAACCCGGAAGCGCTGATGGGGGGAACCGAAAGAAGCGGCACCCCCGCCAATCAGCGCCACTGGCGGTGTGGCGGAGGCGCTGATTGGCGGGGTGCCGCTTCTTTCGGTTCCCCCCATCAGCGCTTCCGGGTTTTTTGCGCGACAGACCAGGACACCGCAGGCCGCGCCGCCGCTGTTGGTGTGTGTCATGAAAAGTTTGGAAAGCTCTGATCTACAATATATAAATATAGAATACAAAATATAAAATAGTGACCAAGCCACAGAACAGAACAACCAAAACTAACAGTGGACTATAGGGGTTTTAATCCTAAACATCCAGTGGGCATCCGGTTAATGGGATCCCCTCTGAAATCTTAAACTCTCAGTCCATAGCAGGAACGTTTACTTGGCCCCGTGGTTTTTGTTTGATTTGTCCAAAGGTCTTAGTTCCATGTATTTGTACCTCCAATTATTACTTCTCAAATGAAAGGCTAATTCACTAGAAGACTAATGCCCACGCACTGGAGAGTTACAGGTAGTCCTAGTAGACTGAGTGAGTGAGATGGACCAATATTCTAACCTGGAATAAAGGTGTTCACGTGTTTGCCAACAAATTCCAAAAACAAATATTGATAGTGACTTTCACTGTGAGGATGGAGCATCCTGCCAGCACAGTTATGGGGGGTGGAAGTAGTCTGGCATTCCTGCAGGGTCATTAGGAATGTTTTGTAACAGTAGTCTGACATGACTGCAAAGCTGCCAGGAATGTTGATTAGTATTGTTTAGTCGAATGGGCTGGCGCCAAGTTTGGCCCGGATGGGCTGTCAGCTTGTTAGCAAAGGATTGGGGCTGAATAGTATGGAACCGGGGAGAGCGTGGGGAGGGTTGGTCACGGAGTGACTCCCCCAATGGGGGGGGGGGCTGGCACAAGGTAAAGAATGTAATGGCCATTTGGCGTGACTGTCCCTCATTCTAGTCTTTGCATTGGAACGGATCACTTGCTTTAATAAAGAACTCTTTCATATCCTTGATGGCTTGTCGTAGGAGTTTCTGAATTAACAGCTGAAGGATCAGAACCATCACATTCACTTTCAGAAATCTTGCTCCAGAGGATGACAGCTATAATTCAATATCGAAGAATAATCATAAAGATCTAACATTTGTTACATTACATAAAGCTGTATAATTTATGTGACCGTATCTGTCACTAGGCTCTATACAGAGTTGTTAATCTGTTGCACTCTTTGTCCTTCTAGCACGCTACAAGAACAGAAGGGAGAACTCTGTAAGCGTCTTTCCTACACAACTCACAAACTGGAAATGCTTGAAACTGAATTTGATTCTACACGTCAATATCTTGAAGTAGAACTGAGACGTGCTCAGGAAGAACTTGAAAAAGTGACAGAAAAGCTGAGACGGTTTGTTTCTGAATTCATTGAAATTACAGAAAAATAAATTGCACATTTTGTTTTATCAAAATATTAGAAATGTGGGGAATGTTGATATCCATTTAAAATTTGAAAGGAAGTTCACTGGAAAAGTGTTGGCATTAATTTGTAAATCTCAGAGCTGAACTACAAAATGGTCAAAGAATTGGAGCATCTCCCCTAAGAAGAAAAGTTACAGGGTTTGTGAGGGGGGGGACGGGACAAAGAAGGTGGGATATGATCAAGGTATGCAAAATTATTCATGAGGTGGAGAAATGAAATAGGGATTTTTTCTTTCTCTCTTGTCTCTCATAATACTGGATCTTAGGGTCATTGCATGAAGCTAATTGTTAAGAGATTCTACACAGACAAAAGGAAGTATTTTCCTTTCTAGTTTGTAGGGGTTACTAGTTGACCACTAATGGAACTAAGTGCAGGACTAAGTAGATCTTTCATCTGATCCTGTTCTTCTTACTCCTTCAATAAATAAAGGTGGTCATTTTTTCACCATTTGCCAAAATGAATGAATGAATGTCAAAAGTAAGAAGTTGAATGTCCCAATTATTAACAACATAATATATAACAACGTAGTTGTATGTATGTGTGTAAAAGAATAAGACTCACTGAATTCAATGGAATTTAATTCCAGAGAAATAGATATATAGTTGCAACTTTGCTGGTTCCTTACAAGAAACTCCAGGTTTCCTTAATAAACATTTGTACTATATTTCTCTATCTTTCACCTGTAAATGCCAAGACAGGGTGAAAAAAAATTGCCCCTATGGCAAATTACCTATACACATAGGAATCACTGTGGCACATTATGAGGATGGCTTTTTGTTGTTTATTCGTTCAGTCGCTTCCGACTCTTCGTGACTTCATGGACCAGCCCACGCCAGAGCTTCCTGTCGGCCGTCACCATCCCCAGCTCCCCCTTGGTCGAGTCCGTCACCTCCAGAATATCATCCATCCATCTTGCCCTTGGTCGGCCCCTCTTCCTTTTCCCTTCCACTTTCCCTAGCATCAGCAACTTCTCCAGGGTATCCTGTCTTCTCATTATGTGGCCAAAGTACTTCAGTTTTGCCTTTAATATCATTCCCTCAAGTGAGCAGTCTGGCTTTATTTCCTGGAGTATGGACTGGTTTGATCTTCTTGCAGTCCAAGGCACTCTCAGAATTTTCCTCCAACACAACAGTTCAAAAGCATCTATCTTCCTTTGCTCAGCCTTCCTTATGGTCCAGCTCTCACAGCCATAGGTTACTACAGGGAATACCATTACTTTAACTATGCAGATCTTTGTTGTCAGTGTGAATCTCTGCTTTTAACTATTTTATCAAGATTTGCCATTGCTCTCCTCCCAAGAAGTAGACGTCTTCTGATTTCCTGGCTGCAGTCAGCATCTGCAGTAATATTTGCGCCTAGAAATACAAAGTCTGTCACTGCCTCCACTTTTTCTCCCTCTATTTGCCAGTTATCAATCAAGCTGGTTGCCATAATCTTGGTTTTTTTGAGGTTTAACTGCAACCCAGCTTTTGCACTTTCTTCTTTCACCTTCGTCATAAGGCTCCTCAACTCCTCCTCGCTTTCAGCCATCAAAGTGGTACCATCTGCATATCTAAGATTGTTAATGTTTCTTCCAGCGATTTTAACTCCAGCCTTGGATTCATCAAGCCCAGCACATCGCATGATGTGTTCTGCGTACAGGTTGAATAGGTAGGGTGAGAGTATACAGCCCTGCCGCACTCCTTTCCCAATCTTAAACTAGTCCGTTGTTCCGTGCTCTGTTCTTACCGTTGCTACTTGGTCGTTATACAGATTCCTCAGGAGGCAGACAAGATGACTTGGTATCCCCATACCACCAAGAACATGCCACAATTTGTTATGTTCCACACAGTCTGTTGTCCTTCCTATTCTATTGTCTTCTTCCACTTCCGCACATTGCTTGTTTAAAAATAATTCCTTATCTCTTCTGGCTAACCTCTGGAATTTTGCATTTAATTGGGCATATCTCCCCCTATCACTGTTGCCTTTTGCTTTCCTTCTTTCTTGGGCTACTTCCAGTGTCTCAGCAGACAGCCGTCTTGCCTTCTTGGTTTTCTTTTTCTTTGGGACGTTTTTTGTTGCCGCCTCCTGAACGATGTTGCAAACTTCTGTCCATAGTTCTTCCGGGACCCTATCTACTAAATCTAGTCCCTTAAATCTATTCTTCACCTCCACTGTATATTCCTTAGGAATATTAGTGAGCTCATATCTAACTGATCTGTGGGTCTTCCCTATTCTCTTTAGTCTGATTCTAAATTTTGCAATAAGAAGTTCGTGATCTGAACTACAGTCAGCTCCAGGTCTTGTTTTTACCGACTGTATAGATGTCCGCCACCTTTGGCTGCAAAGGATGTAGTCAATCTGATTTCGGTGTCGACCATCTGGTGAAGTCCATGTATAAAGTCGTCTTTTAGGTTGTTGGAAGAGAGTGTTTGTTATGCACAGTGAGTTGTCTTGGCAAAATTCTATCAGCCTATGTCCCGCTTCATTTTGTTCTCCCAGACCATGCTTGCCTGTAATTCCAGGTGTCGTCTGACTACCCACCTTAGCATTCCAGTCTCCTGTAATGAAAATAACATCTCTTCTTGGCATATTATCCAGTAGGTGCTGCAGATCCTCATAGAACTGATCTACTTCTGCTTCTTCAGCATCTGTGGTTGGGGCGTATATTTGGATCACTGTGATGTTAATTGGCTTACCCTGAATTCAAATTGAGATCATTCTATCGTTTTTTGGATTGTATCCAAGCACTGCTTTAGCCACTTTATTATTAATTATGAAGGCTACTCCATTTCTTCTGTGGTCCTCTTGTCCACAGTAGTAGATCTGGTGGTCATCTGATGTGAAGTGGCCCATCCCAGTCCATTTCAGTTCACTGACACCTAAAATGTCTATATTTAATCTTGACATCTCACCAATAACCACATCCAATTTGCCCTGGCTCATAGATCTTACATTCCAGGTTCCTATGGTGTGTTGATCTTTAGAACATCGGATTCGTCGTTCACCACCAGCACCATCGGCCGCTAGCCGTCCTTTCAGCTTTGAGCTAGCTGCATAATCACATCTGGGGCTAGTTGAACTTATCCTCTGTTCCTCCCCAGTAGCATTTTGACCATCTTCCGACCTGGGAGTCCCATCTTCAGATGGTATAACGACATATCTCTGGTTGTACTGATCCATTTAGTTTTCACGGCAAGAATACTGGGGTGGGTTGAGGATGGCTACCATTATATATTAAATCTCTAGTCAAGGTACGCAGCTTCCTGTGAGAGATTTCCTGTGGGAAATGGGGGAGAGTCTGTTGAATGTTTATTTCAGAAAAGGAAACTCATTCCAGCTACCGAGAGGGGTGAGAAAAAGTGTTTCAAGGAAACTTTCGAAATTAACTCCCTATAACTATGGCAGGGAAATTCCTATTAGAGTTTTTAAGGTTCTGTATTAACCTCAGGCTACTATTAAAGAGACGTTACTAAAGTCCATGTCCTTCTTGCTTCCTTGTGAGCAGAGGCCACACTTAAAATCCAATGAGGGCTGAAAGGGGTGCAATATCTAATGTTTTCGGCCCATTTGGCAAGGGGTTTGTGGAAGGAGAGCCTCACAGCAATTCTGAGTAGTTTCTTTTATATTAATCTGAGCCGGTACTAACTGTATTTGTCCACAGAAGCTTCCTTTTGACCTTCTTATATGGACCAATTTTTCTTCCTATTGGAAATAAAAAGGGTTAATTAAGAAAATGGGTGCTTTAAGCCTCTGCAAGACTTAAGGCACCCACCTCAGTCTTTCAAATACTCTTACCTCAGAAAAAGAAGGCCCAAAATGATCCTTCCCGTCCACAGTGGATGCCTCAAAAAGGATGCTAGGGAATTGCCTGCAGCCTGAAAATTACCTACGTATATTGTAAGTTTTATATATGGTGGTGGCAATTTATTTATTTATTAAATTTATATTACCGCCCATCTCCCCCAGTGGGGACCCTGGGCGGTGCACAATAAAATAGAATTAAAAGAAATATAAAATTACAACAATACATAATATGAATTCCAAGGGTAAAATGTTAAAATAAGATACTGGGAGGCTTCAAGGGACCAGCCATCCCCAAGAGGAACTGTTGGCGTTTCCCTCCCAGGCAAGACGGCAAAACCAGGTCTTTAAGCCTTTCCGGAAGGCTGGGAGCGAGGAAATCAGCCTCAGCTCCGGGGGTAAGATATTCCAAAGGGCGGACGCAACTGCAGAGAAGGCCCGCTTCCTGGACCCCGCTAGGTGGAACTCTTTAGTCGATGGGGTCCGCAGCAAGCCCTCTCTGTCTGAACTTATTCTCATAATAAGATCATTAACATTTTATATCATCTTTCACCAATATTTGCAAGATGAGTAATAATAAAAACAAATGAATGTGTTTTGATTGCCAGAAACTCTCTGGGGTTTCAAGCCAAAGTTGTCCATCCCTGTTTAAAGGAGTCAGGGTTTAAACCTGAAAACATTAATATTCGAAGTGTGTGTTTTACACTTCGAATATTTCATTCTAAAATAGCAAATGGGAAGGCCATCAGTGGGGCTTCCTTTGCAGTACTAAACAGACTTAGGCTAAAAGCTGGTAGAAATCTGATGTTTTCTGTCTTTCTTACCTTGTATCCACTCTTATTAACAATGAGTATGTTTTCTCTCTGGTTTAGAGCAGGGAGTGAAATGAAAGTTGGTTCTGAGCAAACAGCAAGAACCATCTGTCCCAATTCATACTTTTAGGGACTGTCACCTAAAAAAGAAACTATTCCTCAAAATAACAGTAACATAAGCAATATTTTTGTCCTACCATTTCAATTTGAAATCCCTTTCATGGGACTGCCAGAGGGTCTACAATTTTGTAATCTCCCATTATATTCTACAAAAATTATTTTTCCATGTTACCAAAAAAGAAGTTTCACAGCACTGAGCAATCAGAACTAATCAATTTTTTTAATATATCTTTTCAGATTGGATGTGGAGTTTATATTTGATTCTGGATCTCATCCTGTAAGATCCCCAGTATCTCATATTTAGTTCTAATTAGTTCATTTGGAATGATTTCTATGGAATATATTTGCATGGTTTTCCTCTCCTAATCACCATCCATAATTATTTTAATACCAAGAAGAATTACCAAAAGTTTCTCTCCTTTTTAAAAAAATTCAGATTATGCTGAATAATCACTTCTCAACAAAAGTTAGTATTTTGTTCTCCCAGTGTTTCTCTTGATTCATTCATTGTGTCTTTTTTATATGTTTCTACCCTTTCCAGTTGTTTATAGAAGTTGCTTACTGTTCTGATGCTATGCCATTCCCTACCACCACAATTTATACCTGTCCTCTTTGCCACCCCTCAGGGATTATATAATGTATAATGATTATATAATGATGCCATGAAACCATTTAGCCAATCAGATTTATCATTTGTTTGTTTAGTAAATTTATATGGCCACCCATCTCATATGCATAACTCTGGGCGGCTAACAATTAAAAACAAAATAAAAACAGGATAAAACAACCAAAATTTTAAAAAACAACATCAATAGCATAGAATAGCTGCCAAGAACATTTAGCGTCTCACCATGAAACAGGCTCACCCATACTGAAAGGGCGCCAGGCTAGATGGAAAAGCCAGGTTTTTAATGCCTTGCAAAAGGCCTGCAGGGTCGGGACAAGTCTAATCTCAGGGAGGATAATATTCCAGAGGGGCTGCCATGGCCAGTTCCTCCAGATGGAACTCTCTAGCGGACAGGACCCGGAGCATGCCTTTCCTGCTGTGTTTTGATGACATCAGATGGACAATAAACTCAGAAGAACAACAGAAAATGTCCTCATCCTTGACACTCTATCAGAGAGGAGCCATTCTCAGAATGCTTTGTCCCTCTTACTTGTAGGGAATCAAAAGTAATGATAGACACTGTCTCCCCCTTTTATTTCCATGAATGTGAAAAGCGCCATTACAGCAGGGCACTATTCTTCATCTAGTTCAACTTCTTTTAGATCGACTGTGCAGTATTTCACAACAGCCTTTGAATTTGCAACACAATGAGGAATAGGGAAGCATAAGTAATCCAATCATTCTGACAGGTTCTTATTATTGTTTCCAGTTTTTTCCCTAAGTTTGCTCCCAGGAACTGAATAATATACATGTTTCTCTCCTCCCTTCTCTTTTACTCTCACAGCTACCCTGTGAAGTAGAGCTAAGCTCGGAGATAGTGTTCAGCCCAAGAATGGGCAATGAGAGCTCTGTAATTGAGTGGAGATTTGATCCTGTGTCTTCCTGGTTTTAGTTTGGCCATTACATCATCCTGCTTTTCAAATTTATGACAGATAAAGTACCTCTCTCACATACAAAGGAACTGGGAACTAAGTTGCAACTGCTCGTGCAAAATGAAGCTAAAAAGTAAAGTACTGAAAGTGCAAGGATATGTTAATTACACGATTTCCTCTTTATTTTAGGATACAAAACAATTACCTAGCCTTACAAAGAATTAATCAAGACCTAGAAGATAAATTATACAGGATGGTAAGTACAGGAGGCTGTTATATGATTATTAAGTAGACCTATATGATTCTTCAGTCATCTAAGTTGCTGGAGTAAAATGACACTGAGGAATCTTATATTTATGCTATGACAAAGCAACTGAGAAGTAAGCCTTACAGTACTGAATTATGACATCTTCTCTAATAAGTGTGCTTACAGTTGCAACCTAAAGGTCTGATCCCATAACTAGGTAAAATTTTCTGCTATTCTGCACAAATAGAAATTTCTTGTATAATGAAAGGAAACCCCCACTGCAACAGGGTGAATTTAGGAATGTTTTAATATAGTCACTTGATGTTCTAATTGTTTGCCCTCTAATAATGAACTCATCTGGCATCATCCTACAAGGGAACTGCTGCAGCTGTTTAGAACCTTTCTGCAGGGAGAAATGGACAGGAGAAAATTAGAACTCAATATCCCCAAACACTCCAGTGATAACTGAGCGTGCAGCAATTAGAGAATATAGTGACTGCTGTGGGGGGAGAGAGAAAGAGAGAAAAATAAATAGAAATTCAAGTCTGAAATGGGATGGAGTTGCCTGCTAACTATAGGCCCATTAGCCTGCTAAGTATAATAAGTAAGCTCTATGCCAGACATTTATATAATAAACTAGTTGACTGGATTGACTCAGCGCATATATTGGCGGATGAGCGGGCAGGCTTTAGGTCCGGTTATTCTATCTATGGACACGCACTAATACTTCAACATCTGGCCGAAAAATATACATCTAAAACAGGTTCAACGTTCTACACTGCTTTTATTGATTTTAGGTCTGCATTTGATCTGGTTTCTAGAGTAAGGCTTTGGTCTAGGCTTATACACACTACTATTGATCGAAGGCTATTGTTGCTCATACATAATCTTTATAAGAATTCTAGAATCAAAGTTCGCTGTAGTATGCAAGGCCATTACACAAGAGAGATTCCAGCCTACAAAGGAGTGAGGCAGGGTTGTATTTTAGCTCCTCTGCTGTTTAATCTGTATATAAATCCACTCGTGGCCAAAATAAATCAATTAAGATATCATCCTCCAAAACTGGCAAATAGGCATATCGCAACTTTGATGTATGCAGACGACATAGTACTTCTATCACAATCTCAAATTGGACTAAAACGAGCTATGAGTGCTCTGGCTAGCTACTGCTCTGATGAAGCTCTCGAAATCAATTATAGCAAGACAAAAATTTTGGTCTTTGCAAAGAGACCTAAATTGCACACCTGGAGGATAAATGGCCAAAAAATTGAACAAGTTAAATCCTTTAAATATTTGGGTATGGTTTTCCATAGCTCCACTAAACGCAGTGCGCACCAAAGCTATGATATACAAAATGCTCAAAAAACAGTAGCTGCAATCCAATCTTTCCATTTTTCCAGGGGAGCACAGTTTATTCCAGCAGCACTGAAATTATATTCAGCCAAAGCTCGTATACAATTACTCTTTGGTGCCCAGTTAGGACCATATCCTTCCTTTACACCCCTGGAAAGGGTTCAATCCAAATTCTTAAGGGCCATATTTCAGGTAGCCCCTTGTATCCCAAATGTAGTATTAAGAAGGGAAGCAGGGTTGTCTAAAGTTGAAACAGGTGCATGGACTTGCATTATAGCACATTGGTTGAAACTACTATTTTTTCCTATAGGCTTGGTTTTTTTCCTTATCAAGGATAATTACAAATCAGTATGGCTTAGGACAATCCTACAAAAAATACAACATCTCAGCTTTTCTAGTGAGGCTTTCTTAACGATGGGTTATGAGCGTGCACTTAATGAATTTAAGCAGCGTATCAAAGACCTGGAAATTCAGCAGGATCAGTCTGCTTTGCCTAAAACATTTTTCTGGGCAATCAAGTTTTTTATTATAAGCCAGCGAGATACCTAACTCTCATAACTGTCTCCAAATTTCAGAGAGCATTAACTTTGGCACGCTGTAATGCTCTCCCTACAGCAGTTTTGGAGGGCCGATACAAAAAAGTTCCGTACGAGCTGAGATTGTGCCCCTGTGGACAAGGGGCTATTGAAACTATAGCACATGTCCTGTTATACTGTATATATTATAAGGACTCACGAACCCACTTAATAACTCATTTGATAAAATATCCAGGAAATTCTGATCCCTTTTATGTCCAACTGTTGCTAACTGATCAGAATGATTTAGTCTCCCTGAATGTAGCTAAATTTTGCTATACAGTCTGCAAATTAAGGCAGACTTGGACTGCCCATTGACGACTCTACCAATTGCAAATATATTATTAAGCTTCACTCATTTCATTTAATGTATTTTGTATTTTAAATGTATTTTAATGTATTGCATTTATCATTCTGGTCTGTGACCGTAATAAAGAATTGTTGTTGTAGAGAAAAATAAATAGAAATTCAAGTCTGAAATGGGATGGAGTTTTCTGGGAATATGCATGTCCAGCTGGCCACACTAAATGAGATTACAATTCACTGCAGTGTTTTGTTGCAGACCATATTTATTTGTTCCAATTACAGAATTAATGTTTCAGTAGTGAGATGGATAGAAAGGAATTCATACGCAATACTGAACTCTTGCTGATTCAGGACAGCAAAGCTGTAGATTAAAGCTCATGAAGATGTGTCTTAGCTTCGTTACATAGGATTTTGTGTGTTCAGGCTGTATCTTATTTTACAGGCAGATAATCCCAGTCTTAGTCCTTGCAAGTCTCTTGTGAAACAATTTTGATCAGCAGGATTGGGGAAATACAGGTAGTCCTCAACTTACGATCACAATTGGGACTGAACTTCCATTGCTAAGCGAGGCAGTTGTTAAGTGAGTCACGCCCAATTTTACAACCTTTTTGCCATGGTCGTTAAGCGAATCACCACGGTTGTTAAGCGAATCCAGCTTCCCCCATTGACTTTGCTTGTCAGAAGCCGGCTGGGAAGGTTGCAAATGGCGATCACGTGACCCCGGAACACTGCAACTGTCATAAGTGTGAGCTGTTTGCCAACCGCCTGAATTTTGATCACGTGACTGCAGGGACGCTGCGACGATTGTAAGTGCAAGGACCTGTTGTAAGTCATTTTTTTCAGCACCGTCGTAACTTCAAACGGTCACTAAACAAATGGTCGTAAGTCAAGGACTACCTGTACTTCTTTTTAATGATCTTGAAGGATGCTGCTCCTCACAGCACAGAGTAGTGGACAGTACAATGATTCATTTTCTGATGCTTTACAGAATACAAGAGGATACTGTGACCCAAGGATCTCATTGTCTAAAATCTTACACAAAGCAAAACGGCGAAAGCAAACCAAAGCAAAGGCTAAACAGGGAGAGTGTATGGGATTATTCCTGTTGCACGTATATAAGGCTTTATAGCGTTGCCTTTTCCGGGTTGCCATCTTCATAGTGTGTTAGAATTACAGCTGCCAGGATTCCCAGCTGAACAGGCAATTCTAGGAGTTGCACCCCAAAATATCTAGAGAGTGCCAGGTTGGCAAAAGCTGAAGTAGAATATAGAATGCATCCCTTGGAAGTCAAGCTCCAAATGCCTCATTTAGCCGTAAAGTTATCTCATATCCTTAAGTGAGTGACCAGCTATTTTTCTGTCATAGTTGCCTATCTATGAAATGGGTATGACAGTGATCTGCTCTGTTGTTTTGTTGCATTAAAAAACATATGAATATTACAAATTACCATACACTTTTCAAATAGTTCAGAAGACTAGAAAGAAAGGGGTTCTTTGCTGCAAACTATTTCTCCTAAAATTTATTCTCTTTTATTTAGCATAAGGTGCTGGCAAAAGTAGATGCGTCATGCGCCATTAAAAAAGATCATTCAAAATAGGACACCCTTCTTCAGAGTCTCCAGTTGGTGAGGAGGAGAAAGCCTGTCATTTTTAATGGGGTAAATCTAATTAGTACCCTCTAAGGTTCCTATCATGCAACTTTTTGATATTAAATTAGGTATATCATACCTGGCCTGCAGAAACCTGGATGACCACCAGATGGCTATTAGAATTTTCTCTAAAAATCCTCTGGATTTGTGCAGTCCAAATATGGTAGGACCAATTAACTGGAAGGGGTACAGAAACTCATTCACTGTGTGTGTCATCAGCCAGAAGGTGAATATACAGTATCTACAGGTATATCTTTATATCTATATCTATATATCATCTATATCAGAGTACAGCTCCAAAGTGCTTAGACGGCATCAGGTTAGGGAGGATGCTATATTTAACATTCTGAAATGGATCACATTTTAGAAATGAGGTCTGTGGACATGTCTGTGTGTGTGAGAGTGTGTGTGTATGCATTTCCTGAATAGTGGGGACATGTTTATACTGCAATGGGTGTTAAATGTAACTTGCCACTAGACCACCTAAGAAAGGTTCACACATTTTTGGCTGGCTGGCTGGCTTAGTGCAGTGATTCTGCTTTGTTGTGTTGATTTGATATGCAAGACTTATAGCTCTGTATAAAGTTGATTGTCTCATGCTTTTCATAACTAATGGAGCAGCCCTATGAAGGTTGAGAGCCTACTCCACTGAATTCAATAAGGTACACTTCCAAAACAGCAGCTCTTAGTAATTTGCTTTATGGAGTCATCCAAGGGAAAACAATTAAATTCTTCTCCCCCAACGCTGTAACACAAATCACTCTCTACGCCCCATAGCTACTTTGGCAACATAACATAAAAGTCAGAGAATGTGTCAATTTAGTTGTATGTAACAATTGTGTTATGTAGAAATTGGTGTAATTTCTACATTTTTAGGTGTTGCCCTGAGGTTGAGGAAGCCAGTTGCTTCTATAGTTATTAGTAGATGTCTCAAGTCCTTCACGGACATGGAATGCTTCCAGGAATTTGTAGAGATGATCTGTCCCTTGCCAGACAAATCATCCATGGGTTGCTAACCACAACAGTAATTCAAGGTAGGAAGTTGTTTTAGATATTCTCTGAATTGTGCAGGAGAAACCAGGGAGGCAATTGCAATTACTCAGTTGAGAGAATATCTATTATTAAATGGTTTGCAGAATTGTAAAGAGACCTACATTACTACTAATAAGCATGAGATAGTGCCTTTTAAGACTATTGATCTAAAAGTGAATGAATACTCCAGGTGTAGCTTTTATGAAAGTGCGTATTTTTAGGCATTTGACATGTATTGTGCATACAGTGATTATTATGATTTGAAAAGGTATTTCTAAGCCAGTTTTATTACAGTTTTAAAATATTATAATGTTGCTTTGGTATCGTGAAGAGATTATATTTTTAATTTCTTGGTTAGTTACATTTTTAGTTTCTAATTTCGTTTCTTACTGGATTGTTCTCTCCTGTAGATTAATGCTGAACATGCCACCTGCCATCAGCAATTCTATATAATTTATAGTATCCATATTTGACATATAATAATAGCTTTTTAGAATCACCTTGTCCAGGGGTGTGACAGATTTATTGCCATGACAAATCTCTGAAATATTTATTATATATCATTTTATCGCAGGGTCCTTCCTTCCTAGAGCAGATGTAAATTATTCTTATCAGCTCATACTTAAAGTGTTTTCCTCAAGAAAGGAAGATTTTCGTTCACAGTGGGTTATCAAATGCCGTTGCCCATTCTTAGAAGTGGCAAATATATCTAGTTTATATTTAATATGACTTAATTATATTTCTTGCTGATAACTGCAATCAATTGTATCTGGGACTACCTTTTGTTTAGAAACTTCAGCTGTTTCAGGATGGAGACAGACGTCAGGCTGTCGATTGGAAACCTGCTATAGAGAACATGCAGCTTCTAGGCAAAGACAACAGTAGCTGCCAGTGTATTTCATAGCAGAATTCAGCAGTAATCATGAATTAGGATTCATGAAGCTCTAAATGGCTGGGAGTCACATTACCTGAAGGAATTACTTCTCATGTATAAGCCTGCCTTCATGTTGAGAAGTTTCAGAAAGACATTTCACCCTTATCCCATTCAGGCCTTAGGAAAATAATTCATGGAGGGAATATGGCTAAGGATATATTGCAGATCTCAAAATAATTCATAACTTTACCTCATAACAGCCCCAACCATTATGGGCAATGGTGAAACATTATGTACAATAATTAACATTATTGTAATTCAACAATATCTAGAAGATCATTAGCTGCCTGCCCCTATCATATCATCTGTATATAACAGTCTGTCCTCTCAGTTCTTTCCCACCTGTGATACGGATTCTGCTGAGATAATAACTAGACTAAATCCTTCAGTGAGGTCCCATAGCTTACAGTGAGTTGAACATGGATCTCCTCAATCCTAGTCCAACATTTTAACCTCCAGTATTGGTGTATATGGGACTGTGCATTCTAGCCCCTTTCCTCTCAATCAACAACCTCCATGTTGGCAGGGGAAATGGGAAATTAGGGTTTAGTCACAAAAAGGGGAATTGAACAACTAATTAAAAAAGGGTACTCTCAGTTGACTCCAGCCAGGAATATACAAGTAGAACATAGGATAACAAAATAAAACAAAGGCAACCAGAGATCAGCAGAGGCACCACAATTTAGCTCATTTTAAAGTAAATAAAGTCAGCATTCTAATTCTGCATCTAGCTTCCACTAGTTCTTAGAGTGGTATTTTTTCCCAGATCTCCAATCCATCTTTCTTGGATTGGGGTTTCTTTCTTACCTGGCATTTAGTTAGCCCCAGAAGAAACGTTCCACCCTCCTGTGAAAGAAAAGTACAGGAATCAAATATGACTGAACTTCTGAGGAAGCCTTTACTCCCAAGTTACCTGTTCCTTAATTGCCTGCTACATCTATTGATCAGACTCTGTCCTCTCTGGGCTTTCGGAGAACTTGAGCCTTCCCCACACATCCCATTTCAGATGCAGAGTTTTGTGTCTCACTGTAACCTGAAGTTGGCTTTCCATCTCCACAGATTCTAAACTCTAATCCCAAGATATGAGGAGCCAGCTCCATGGCTAAGGCCTGACTTCAGACAAGGACTTGTTCACATGGAGACATGATATATACATACATGATATATCATACTATGTCTCTTCCCCTGCCATTCAAGTAGTGACACTGATTGAGTCAAATCTGCCTTCTCATAGAGGAATGTGGCTGCACATATTCATTAGCAATTATATGGAGTCCTTTCTTGTGGCTTCTGAATGCATAGGTGGCAAGAAAGTGTTTTTGCCAAGGGTGACAACAGCTAGGGTATGACTGTGATGGTGGTAGGGGAACAGAACTGGCCCACATGACCCCCCACAACTCCCATCAAGCATCATGTCAGTATGGGAGTCTTTGGGATAAACTTCCTGTTTCTTCAGGCCTCCAGTTATAGGAAATTGATTTATAATTAATTAATTAATTAATTAATTAATATATAATTGGAAAGTGTGCTATGGTATTACTTCCTTCTTCCTGTGCTATATTGTTGTGAGGCCTAAGTAACTTCCACAATATTGGAATTCCTTCTTTCCACCATGAATGGTCAGTTCTTCCACTTGCCCTTTAATTTCCATTTCCTATCAGAAAAATGACTTAGTGCTGTGCATGAGTCCAGTCAATTGTGTGTTTTTCTCCACAAACTATGGACAAACAAATGATGATTTAGCCTCATATGTGAACCAGGCTAATGATTCTGATATTATTATTATTATTATTATTATTATTATTATTATTATTATTATTATTATTTGGGGCACCTTGGTTTAATCCTTCCTTCCTTCCTTCCTTCCTCTTTGACCAATGGCTCACTCTCTTCTCCCACTCACAAAGTACAAGATCTCCTCATCTGCTTAACAGCAGATACAAAGTTCTGACTGATTAGGATCATTAATGGTATCTAAATATTCTATCACATTTTGAAATATATCCATGCTGTTTCTGTTCATTTGCATAGTTATATGTGTTTAAAAGCCAATCAACCTGCTATTACAGCAAATATTTAAGTGCTCTTAATTCTCATGATTCTGAACAGCACTAGCTTTTCAAAATTAATGTAATGTCTAGTTCTTTCTTGCATGTTTTGCTTTTCATTATGGAATGCTCAAGAGTTATACAAAAACATTTTTGTTTTCCTAGACATTTTAATTTGTTACTATAGTTAATGTTGCTTAAGGGTTTTAACAAGGGGAGAGAATATTTGTAAGATTTTATTTTATTTGCTTGTTATTTCAATTTCCATCTACTTGGTGCTAGATAATTCACTTTTAAATATATTGTTATTCTTTCTAGTCCTCTCAGTTTAATAAAAGATAATGAGTATTACAAAGACCTTTTTATTGTACAATGAGAAAAACTCTCTTGAATTATGTTTTCACAAAAATCTTGGTACATCTTTTTCAACTTGTCTACATTCCTGAATTTCTTCCCAAAAGGAAGAAAGCTTCTCCTATGTTGCCGTAAACCACTGAACCATAAACCATTGATGAAGAACAAAAATTGAGAAAATGAATGACATAAAGAAGAAAGGAAGAGATTTGCTGTGGAGTTTTATTAGAAGAGAAACTGGAATGGGAGGTAGATGTACCAGCTGTTTCCGCTGGTGACATTTATCCTCATAGACATTTTCTATAATTAACTCTGTTTAGTGCTGATTTAGTACCATTATAACAGAAACAAAGAACATTTGATCCATTGCCAACTTCTTCAGTGAAGTGTCTCAAGCTAGATTACTCACGGCTTTAATGTCTCCAAAAAAGAAAAGGGGAAATCATGATCTTTAAACATCTCTATCAAGAAGGTTGCACAAACTCATGTCCCTGCCTATTCAAAACTCTGAAACCAGTGACTCTGGTTCTTGTAGTTAAGCTCCATTGACAGCTGCAAGTCTATGTAAGGGTAGCTGGGCACAAGCCAGCCCTAATATTAATGAATGGAACATTAGTCCCAGGTGTTCTCCCTACAGGAAGCTCTGAATAGGTAGTTCAGCTGCAAGGACTGTGCATGTATATGCAAACTGTTAGGCATCCCTGGTCAAATTGTATATTTCAATTAATCTCTAAGTGAACAGAAGCTGACGTGATCGTGACATGGTACGAACTTAAACATGACATCTGTATGGCAGGAACAGAAGTTTGGATACTCTTTCATTCCATACTTTGGCAGAAATAACAGTCTAAACTTTTGCATGTGACTGTATCCTCAATCTACCAGGCATCTTGTTGGGGGGTGGGGGAGAGGGCTTGATCCTGACCTCTGTTGTGTTTTGCCTACTTGCCAGACATTACTGCAGGTTGCTGCCCAAACAAGCAATATACCATGAGGGAGAAATGCTCTTTGTTACATACACAGAGAGTAAGATACCCCAGTCCCTCCCTCTGCTGAGAGAGGAAAGGGTTTTTTCCCCCATTTAATACAAAACCAGAAGTGGCTTGACAGAGATGGGAAAAGGAGTGGGGTCCCTGAAGACTCTGATAAAAAGTTGGAATACCCAAGAAATAAGGGAAAGCCCAGGAAATTGAAGCAGAGGGAATATCTGCTTCAATGAGTCTTCTTTTTTTCTATAGAAATAGATAAGAACATTCTAGCCAAGAATCTGCACTAGATTGGTTGATTTTTGGTTTTCAGTGCTAAGCCTTCATTGTCTCCCAAGAATGGAAGGAAGGGTTGAATCATCAAATCACCCATCTCTATACTACACAGCCAGAAGGCTGCAATGTTGAAATTATTTTGCTTTTTTGCATTTTTAACTTTAAGGCAGCACTGCTTGTGAGAGTCCTGTCTCACACATATACCAGGGTTATGGGGTAGATGGAAGATAGATGGTGGCAGGGCAAAATACCCAGCCACTACCAGAAAATAGGATTGGGGCCAGTGTGTGAAGTTCCACAGGCTTCTGAAAAAGGAGGTTTGAGCCTCAAAGCCTTCCATTCTTTAAGCTCAGCTGGTATGTTATAAGCCCAAATGTTAGCAGGACACAACCATGCCCTGAAGCAAGGAGGGGAAAATGTGGGTCTCTAGATACTGTAAGACTACAGTTCCCATCATTATTGACTGTTGGCCGGGGCCACAGATTTGCCGTCCCTGTCCTAGGGGTTGTTCCAATGCTCTCAAATCTCCTTATGAGTAGTTCTGGCAGCACCTAGAGTAGTTGAATCAAAAGCTGACTACTACCATCAAGACCACATCACTGAGACAAGCAGAAAGAAGGAAAGCTAAACTCCAAACTAAACTACTTAATTTAAACCCCAGAAACAAAGAAGTACCGGAACTGCAATCGGTGGTCAACATGTCCAGCCGCCCATTATCCACTGCAGAACACAATATCCTGCAGAGAGGCCTCAATTACAACACAGAGGATGCAAATAAATTAGAATTCTTTGCAGCTTTAGAAGCAGCATTGAAAACTACAGGACTTACCACAGAAACCCAAGAGAACGTAAGACAGATAATCATACCACAAACCAGAAGGACATGGAAACAGAACCAACTGAAAGCAGAGGACAGAGCAGCACTCAAAAACCTAAAGATGGACCAAACTATCATCATCCTCCCAGCAGACAAAGGCTGCACCACCGTCATTATGGACAGATCGCAATATATACAAAAAGCCAAAGACTTATTTGAGGACAAAGAAACCTACACCCTAGTAAGCACCAATCCCATACAGAAACTGGACAACAAGGTAAAAAGAACTCTTAACAACCTCACCAAGAAAGGTCAAATCACAAAAGAAGAACAGAGGTGGATGAAAAGCAGTGGACCCATCCTCCCACGCTTTTATGGACACCCCAAAATACACAAACCTGGCATACCACTTCGGCCAATTGTATCATTACCAGGGACTCCCACTTACAACATAGTTAAAGAGCTCACAAAAAAACAGGCATCTTACAGAGGAGAGTGAATATTCTATCAACTCCCCACTACAGTGCCTCCAGAAAATCAAAGACATAAAAATAGAAGAAGATGAAATTATGGTTTCATTCAATGTCATTGCACTCTTTCCATCCATAGACCCAGCACTAGCGAAAGAATCTATGGCAGCAGTTCTACGAAACACACCCAACTTAGTCAAATACACTAAGATAGAAATACCCAGAATCATGGACCTCATCAACCTCTGCCTCACTTTCAGTTTGATGGACAAATATACCAACAAATCAAGGGAACGCCTGTGGGATCACCATTTTCTGGACTCATAGCAGAGATTGTAATGCAGCGTCCAGAAATGATAGCACTCCTACATATACAAACCAAAGTATGGATCCGGTATGTAGATGACACCTTTGTCATAATAAAAAAGGAACAACTTGAGGAAACACATGAAACCATCAACAACATCTTCAACGGAATAAAATTCACAAGGGAAGAAGAAAACAACAACACACTACCCTTCTTGGACATCCTCATCAGTAGAGGAAATGATGGCATTCTAGAAACACAAGTCTACTGGAAATCTACCCACATGAACCAAGTGCTCCATTACCAAAGCAACAATCCAACCTCCCACAAGAGAAGCTGTGTAAGAACATTATTCAGACGAGCACTAACGCACTGCAGCAACCCAGAACACCAGAAAAAGGAAACAGATCATCTACAGTATACAGCATCTTCCAGAAAAATGGATACCCACTCAACTTTATCAGAAAGTGCCTGACCACCCAACCCACTACAACACAACCAACAGAAGCTATGAAAAGGATTACACTGCCATACATCAGAAACATCTCAGAAACTACCAATAGACAGTTACAACCACATGGCATCACCGTAGCACATAAACCAACCAAAACCCTTCAGAACATCTTAAGTAACCCAAAAGACCCAGTAGCCCAAGAAGAAAAAACAGGAGTTATCTACAACATACAGTCTAAGGACTATAGCAGCCACTATGTAGGACAGACGGGCAGAAGACTAGCAGAGCGCATCCACGAACACCAACTAGCAGTCAGAAGACACGATGAAAACTCCTTAATCTCACAACACATGGACAGACTCAACCATACTTTCAACTGGGAAACTGTGAGCATCTTAAACCAAGCCAAATCCAAAAATGCTAGAGAATTCCTGGAAGCTTGGCACTCAGACAAAGCAGCCATCAACAGACACAAAGAGGTAAACAACATTTACATACCATTCAAAAGAGACAATAGAAAAGCCAAAAGACCAGAACACCTCCTTGCCAGCAATCAACACCCAGATATGCAAAGATTAACACCAGGATTAGCACCAGAGGAACAATCAAACAACACAATATACCCTAATCAAGGAACTATTAACTCAGTCAATCAACCAAGCAGCAAACAACAGCCCAATCAAGGAACTCCTAAGGAGAGAACAACACCTCCACCAACACAAGCAGGACAAGCCATGGTATATAAACAGAGAGCAAATCCCACTCCCTTTTCGCACTGAAGATGTTGCCTAGTCTGGCAATGAAACATCTGCAAGAAAACAACAAGGCTCAGAGAGCACCAAGGATTCCATAGTTCAACCCTGAGCTACAAATATTCTCTTCGGCTGATCATGTGACTTTTAGGGGCCTTGACTCAGTTTTCTTTTGTATTGGATTTCTGTAGTTTGACAATGCTCATGAGTGACTATATAAATGTGTTAAATAAATAGTTGCCATTTGGGGAATATAAAGACCCTCCACGCTTTCTTTGGTGCTCTTGTAGCAGAGATGTGTTGGCAAGGCTTTGTTAGCCCTTTTCCCAGGCAGTAATGGGCATGGCTTAGCCCACTGCAGGCAATCCATCTTTGCAAAGTGTCTTCTGTGCTGCCAGGACTTGGCAGGGAGTTCTGCTGTGAAAAGCTTTGCTTTTTCAGCCTTTTCAACCTGCTCAAGTCAACACTATGTTGTGGGAATAGTTCAGAGTGTCACCACCAGCTTCTGACTTTGCTGTGTTCCTAACTTACCCTTGTTTGCTGAAACCTTGGCTCTTCAGTAATAAATTACTGTACTTAGTACAATTCAGTAATTAGAAGTTGTAGCCATTGTGGGAATATAATACGCCATGTTGTAAAACATGACAGAAATCAAAGTTGCTTTTAAGTACAGCATGCTACAAAATCCTGTATGTTCCCCTCTCCCACCCCACCCCCAGTTTTAACATTTTCAGGTAATATCTGGAATGTTTATTAAAACTGTTCTTTGGCTGGCTGGGATATGATAGAAAGATTGTTTTATGTGGAATAGCTGAAACTGCAGCTGCATAAAGCTTTGATAGAACTTTAGGATGATCATTTCAACTAGGAACCAACATTTCTAGCAGAGCTGAATTCATATGTGGCATGAACCCTGACATGATGGATTGAAATAAATGGCATCCTACCCCAAACTCTTACTTCCCAATAGTTTTGAAGTTCCAATTCTATGGTGAAACTATATGAGTAAGATAATACTATCCTTATGTGTGCATAGTTATAACATCTTTGTAATGCAGGATTATCACAATCTGTCCATCTGTTCATTTAACAAAATGTTTTTACATGCATTTCTAAAATTTCTACAAATAGGATTATGGATTAGTGATTAGACTAATTATGGCTTAGTCCTGCTTCATAGATAGCTAGTTGGGATGACATCAAAATGACAAAAAGTGTGTTATTGCATCATAATGCAAGCTCTGCCTTTCATACTTGTGCCATGATGTCATGAGGCCCATTTTGTCATTTGCCCCCCTCCTCCACAAATGTTCATTTCCTGCTTATTTAGAGGTTTCCACACCAAACCACCAGCCCTAGTAGCCACAATAACTAAGTAAGAATGCTGTTGTTTAAATTTAGCTTAGTGAGACGTGGACACTCAGCCATTGTAGTCTGATTTATAGTTTAGTGTGTTGTGTGAACCCAGCCACTTATGGTTCATTCAGTAGACTACTGATAAAGAAAAGATAAGTTTGAAAAACACTGGCTTAGTTGGATACAGTATATGGATGTGGCTCTAACCTTTGGTAAGATAAAATATTTAATCTGTTACTGGAATACTACTTGTTAGAACAATAGTTAAATCCTGGAGCTCCATGGAACAAAGAACATGACCATTTTTTATATGCCAGGGAAGGCTCGCCAAAACAGTTCTATACAGTATTAATGGAAGGAACAATGTGCTAAAATCTATTTTCCCAAAGTTTTTTCTCTCTCTCTGAAGAAAATGCCTTCTCTTTTTCTACCTCATACTTGGTGTAATTTGAAATCTCTTAACTGTTTTAAAACCAAAATTATTGCTGCAAGGTGACAGTGGGGGTGCTGTTGGTTCTGGTATATGTGAATCTATCACGCTGCTGCAGCCTCCAGGTTGGTCTTGCTTCTTATTTCCAAGTCACAGGAAATAATCGTCCCACTTTATTTGGTCTTGGGTGGACCTGCTTGGAATATAATGGCCAGTTAATGGGCACCACAGTTTAACAAGGATTCAAAGAAACTAAATCAGATTCAAAGAAGAGCAACAAAAGTGATTTTATGTCCTATGAAGAGAGACTGAAGGAACTAGGAATGAGAAGAGAAGACCAAGGGAAATAAAATAGTCCTTCAAATACTTGATAGGATGTCACACTAGAATAAAGTCAAGATCTGTTCTGCATCATTTCAGACTGCAGGACATCAATAATGAATTTAAGCTACAAGAAGGCAGATTCTGATCAAATGATAAGAAAAGCCTCCTAAAAGTAAGTTCACTTTGACAGTGGAACTTGGTGCCCAGAGATAATTGTGAAGTCTCCTTCACTGGATGTGTTTGACTGAAAGTTCAACAGCAATATATCAGAGGTGCTAATGGCTTAAATAGCCCCTTATTTCTATCTAATTTATATGATTTCATTATCTTACTATCTGAAAAAAGCCCATGGGAAGAGTTCCCGCATGATGTCTTCCTGTGGGATTTAATTGAAATCTGAGCAGGCATGCTGGCTGCAGATGGCTAGCGAGATTATTGTACAGTATAGTGAAGGATGGAACACCTACACAAAACATCAGTCAATTTGTAACTAAGGTAAGTTCAAGTATGAGTGTTCCTTGAAAAATTAAATTGTTTTCTATCAGACTGGATGAAAAATAGTCTTTTGACATTGCAGTAATGAAAAGCTCTGATCAATACTACTGAACAGAATACTACAAGGAAAATCTGTTCTTGGTTATGTCATAGACGCAGGGATTATTGGAGATTTACTCCCCACTAATAATGTATGTCAACATTTCATTTTAATCCCATTTACTGGTAGAATTCATACTGACTTATTTTTATATATGCAATACTCAAACCAGTTCTTGCTTAAATAATTTTCTAACATAGTCTTTCCCAACCTGGGAGCTTCTAAATCAGAGCTTTCCAAACTTTTCATGTTGGTGACACACTTTTTAGACATGCATCATTTCGCGACACACTCTTACAGCAGGGCATCATTTCACAACACACTCGGCACAAGGCAGGCACTAGGACCTGCACGGAATCACAGCAGGTTTGGAGGCAGCAAGGCACAAGGCAGGCACTAGGACCTGCGTGGAATCCTGGCAGGGCTCGGAGGCTACAGCAGCCGCGACACACCCAGACACTGCAGCCGACACACTAACGTGTCACGACACACAATTTGGAAAGCTCTGTTCTAAATGTATTAGGACTATTGCTCTCCCGAAATCATGGGAAATCTCAGCCCCATTAGGGCTGAGACTCAGAGTAAACGGAAGAACCTGGTCATTCCTTACATGGCTGGCGTGTCTGAAAAGATAAAACGGATATTTGGCAAACACCACATACCTGTATATTTTAAACCCACCAACACACTGAGACAGAGGCTTGTACACCCCAAAGATCAAACTCCAAAACACAAGAAAAGCAATGTAGTGTATGCAATCCAGTGCAGTGAGGAGTGCTCTGAACTCTACATTGGAGAAACCAAACAACCTTTGTACAGGAGGATGGCCCAACACAGGAGAAGTAACACCACAGGACCAGAGTCAGCAGTTTATCTTCATCTAAAGGAAAAAGGACACTCATTTGAGGACATTAATGTTCACATTTTAGACAGAGAAGATAGGTGGTTTGAGAGAGGGGTCAAGGAGTCCATTTATGCCAACTTGGAAAATCCTACCTTGAATAGAGGTGGGGGCCTCAGGCACAACCTTTCCCCTATCTTCCTTCCTGCTTTGTCTTCTGTGCCTAGGAAGATTAAGACCATTTCACAAGCTCAACAGCAGCATGGTAATCTTAACGATCCTCCTTTGGATGATAAAGGGACTTAGAAATTAACATCTCAAATAACCATGACCTAGCCCCAGGTGCAAGGTCACACAGACACCCTAGAAACATATTTAAGGATTCCCTTACTAACTTTGCTCAGACTGAAGAAGCTTCTTGGATAAGGAGCGAAACGTTTCCACTGAGAAAATAGAAATCCAGTTGACATGATTCAAGCTACATACCATTAGGTTAGTTAGGTAGCTTTAGTCTGGCAAGATTCTGTTCATAGGGTAAGAGCAATAAAGAAACTAGAGTTGGAAACCCTTCTCAGCGTGGTTCTTGTCCTCGATCTCTGACAAGAGATAACAGTGCTGTTTGCTAGATTGCCACAGATATCAAAAGGAGTTCAGCAAAGGGTCTCAATTCTCTGTGCCCAAAAGTAAGGCAATGTTATTTATTCCATAACCATAATTCACTGTTCTTACAAACTGGAATCCTCCAGATTTGTTGGGAATGTTTTGGCCATGTGGGCTGGGAATTCTGGGAGCTTCAGTTCAGAAACAAGTGGATTGGACCAATTTAAGGAAGGCTGCCATAGTTAGTCCTTTCAGTATATACTTGCAGTATCCAAATATGGATTGATCACAGACAGAAATGTCAGACACTTTTTATAGGGAATGATATTTGAAATTCCAAACAGTAACATTTGACAGTTGTTTAACATGCCTATCATCCTTTCACATTATGCTGTTATTATGCGGTGACACAAGGGATTGCAATTCAATATCCCTGACCATTAAATAGGAGCACAATTGAAGAGAGAGGACTTAAATAGAAGCCGTGTTGTGACTTGATTTCATAGTTGAGGTGAGAAATATAGCTAACCTATAATGATCTTATTATATCTACCTCATTAATTAACATTTTCAGAAATATGATTTATATGTAAGGACTCCTAAAGCCAAGGTCATAGGAAATTCTGTGACAGTCTTTAAAAAGCTGACATATCCTCCAGATCTGCTGGAGTTTCATATCTGGAGGGAACCACCTTGAAGAAGGCTGTTTTAAGGGATACTGAATATGACGAGACAGAAATAAGACAACACTAAGGTATACTTTATTTTATGTATCAAATTCATAATCCAGATTTCTTCAGCAGTATCAAGAAGGTATTCTGTACTGAGTCATGAGGGCTGGAATACTGCGTAGCTCCTTCTACACCAGATGGAGAAAGGAGAGAGGAAATCAAATTTTGGACAGCTTCACTGGAAAGTTAGCAGAGAATAGCAAGAACACTAGATCAGCAATTTTGTTTGTTTTGCTTTGTTGTTGCTTGTTTATAAAGAATTCTTGATCATTTATTAATGATACTATTTTTCACATGTTTGTACTGGGTTGTATATTTTTGTCGTTGACCTTGTTGGACCTTGCTCAGAGTTTGCCAGGATTGGGGCAGGCTATAAATCTTACAAAATTAAATAAATATTTTTGTACATGTGAATACCCAAAAATGGCACCCAAACCTATAATTAGAAGCAATATTGCATGAATCTCATGAAATCCCACCTCATTTTCTAGTTTTTGTAGGTCTGACTAGACCCAGGAGGAGAAGGAGATAGAAAGGATGAGGGGTAGAACTCATGTAATGAAGACCATATGTGTCCTTATACCCAACATATTTGAATGGATGATTTCAAAGACTGAATATTGAGCTATTCATTCATTCATTCATTCATTCATTCATTCATTCATTCATTCACCCATCCATCCATCCATCCATCCATCCATCCATCCATCCATCCCAGCAAAGCATGTGCCATACATGTACTGAATACACATTTCGTGACTTTTGTCACATGTTTTGCATGTCTGCTAGAGCTTAGGGATGACAGGAAAACATATTTGAAATAATCATAGATCTTTGATTGATTTTCTGTAGATAAACAAAGAGTTTTGACTTCCAGTTATTTGACAATAACAATAACTTGATACAGAAATGAACAAAAGTCAGGATATTCAAGACTGGAGTTCAATAATTTTTATTGATAATTTTTACTTGAATAAAATAAAAAGAAATATATAAAAAAGAAAAAAAGAAAAAGTGCAGGAAACAATAACAGTTAAAGGAAAAGAAAGGAAAAAAATATAATTAAAGTGTATTCTGACCTTCATTACAGCAGTTACAATCAACATTATTATCCCTCCTCCCTCTTAAACATAACCATAATCCCTTCATCCCCTTATTCAACACTTTTTCAATCATCCAGTCTAAAAATCATCATTTTAGCTCTTTCCATTTTCAGCAAAAAGTCCATAAAAGGTTCAGTATTCTCCAAAAGTACTATATTTTACAGTATCTGTTTGTTTATTTCAATAAATACTTTAAATGAGGCAATATTCCAAATTTAACTGTCCCTTTAGTCTGTTTTTTAACTTCCTCATTCCAAAATTGCAGTAAGCTTTTTGCATTTAATTCTTTTTAAATCTTTGTAACTGCTTCCTTCCTTTCTACTTTAATCTTTACCGGATTGATGGTACACTCACCCAGGTTGCTTTAGGTGCTCTGTTGCTCTGAAGGTCTCTTTGCACTTTAAATTACTCCATTTAAACATGCTTTAGAAAGTGGATCGGGCAGACCCAGTGTCCTTTAAACAGGCTTCCCACGAGGCTGTGAGCATAGTGCAGTGTTTCTCAACCTTAGCAACTTGTGGACTTCAACTTCCAGAATTCCCTATACTGGCTGGGGAATTCTGGGAGTTGAAATCCACACTTTTTCAAGTTGCCAAGGTTGAGAAACACTGGCATAGTGTCTTCTTCCGTGGCTCCTGGCACTCTACTCACAGGTCACTTGCAGGCTTCCTCGCAAGGAGCTGCCCACCCACCCCCGAGCTCATGTGGGCGATCTCATGGCTTCTCCTTGTCTGGAGAAGTTCTGTTAGCTCAGGCATATCGCCCGGCTGTCGGTCTTTGCCTTTGCATCATCCCTGCTCTTTTGCGAAGACATGCTGGTCTACAATGTTTTCACCCAGAAGTATATAAGAATTCTGAAGTATAGTTAGGTTTATCCATTTTGCTAAGCCACAATGGGGAGGGGGTTGGCATGATATGAGAATCTAGCCATTGTGGTTTATAAACCATGGTTATTGCTTAGAGTGCATGAACTCAGCTAATTGTGATTTATTCAACAAACCATAGCTAAACAAACTATGGGTTAATGTGATGGGTGAATCTAGCCAGCTTTTGTTTACCTAAGTAAAGCACCTAGTTCTGGCTGGAAAATCTCAGAGTTCTGTTGAAAATAAGTCAATCTTGCAAGCCTGAAATTTGCTTACTTTCTGCTAAGCTGTGACACTGTGTGACAAGATTGCTAAAAGAGAGTCAGTTTCAGTAATTAGTGAGACACACATTTGAACTGATTTGCTGACCAATCCACCCTCATTATGCTGAGCATACGCTAACGTTCTTCTAGTGGTCAACCTGCATCCCTTCTCATTAGTCAAGTTCACCCTGGGAGATTTTTTCAATAAAGCAATGATCCTAATTAAACTTATTTCAATTAATTTGAGTATGATAGTTTTCAGATTATGTTCTGGGATGGTGTTCCAAAGGGAAATTTTATGTAGGTGACTAGAAGATTAATAGGTAGAATTTATTGCAACGCAGCAGTGTCTAAGTGCATCAATATACTGACCCTCTAATGTGCAGAAATCAACCCTGACTGCTCATTGGAAGGACAGATGCTGAAGCTGAAGCTCAAATACTTTGGCCACCTAATGAGAAGAGAGGACTCACTGGAAAAGACCCTGATGCTGGGAAAGACTGAGGGCAAAAGGAGAAGGGGACGGCAGAGGATGAGATGGTTAGATAGCATCACCGATGTAATGAACATGAATTTGAGTAAACTCCGGGAGACAGTGGAGGACAGGAAGGCCTGGCGTGCTATGGTCCATGAGGTCACGAAGAGTCGGACACGACTGAACGACTGAACAACAACAACAACAAATGTGCAGAGGGGGAAAACATGAAACTTGAATAATAGTATTGAGACATTCCCCTGTGATTTACTTAGGTCAAACGCCTGCTTATTTCACAGTACACTGGGAGCTCATTTAATTTTATTTAATTCTTTACATTAAAATAAGGTTTTTCTGCAGGCCTTAAGAAACCTACCATACTAACCAAAGATTTATGTTTTATATCTTGTATTTATAGAGGGCTGATATTTTATGCCTGTACTGAGGAGGGAGATATCCACTGGCAAAGTAACCATTGCATTAATTTTGCTGTAACCAGGATGGCAGATCAGGGGAAATTATTTTCCCCTTGAACCAGCAGAACACCCCATGTGTAGGTGGCAGAACCTAGCCAACCTTGCTTGTTCTCAAAAAGTTAAATTGGGTTTGACTTGTTCAGTATTTAGATGGGAAGCTCTAGGAAATCCCAGGGCTTTAGGATAGATTGAGGAGTTGAAAAAGATTATATTTCCTGAGACTACAGTGTCAGGATGGAGGCTGAGTCCGAGTCGGAGGAGGACGGGCCGGTAAGGGAAAGAGCGGGAAAGAGCTGGGAAGGCGCGAAATTCAAATCAGGTGGTGGGTCAGATTCGGAGCCACTGATTGGGGAGAGCCAGGAGGAAGAACCACCTCCACCTATCAGCACGCGAGAAAGGAGGCGGGAAAGACGGACCGAGCAGTACAAGGTGCGATTGGCTGCAAACGGCACGAAAATTGGAAGAATAAAAAGGCAACGAAGCCTGCACAGGTTTCCAGAGACAACCATTCTAACCTCAGCACACCAGCGCCAACGAGACTACTTGCCTTGCCACCGCATCGGACCCTGAACTCCAGCCTTGCCTTGTTGCCGCGTCGGGCCTTGGATCCGTACCCTGTTCTACAGCGTTGGACTACAGCACAAGGACTTGATCTGCCACCATGCGGCAGCTTCCCGCACTCATGCCGCTATCGGGCTAGTAAAATTGTGCATGATAATCACCCACTTATAGCACTCCTTGTGTGTGTACTTTATTGTAAAAAAAGATTATTATATCACCCCCTCCTGAACTGTGGATCTTAGTCGGAACAGGACATACAGCTTGGGCAGTCTTATTTTTGCTGTGTTGAATTGCATTGCCTCACATTATCTTGATCTCACGTGGTCTTGAATTACCTTAATCTAGAGTTGCCCCCAGGTGGAAGGAAAGGTCTTAAAATACACCTCAAGGTTTTCCCTTCATTGTCCATACACCTAACAAAGAGTGGGACAAAGTGTACCTTTTGAAATGGCATGAAAGAACTTCCTCCTTAAGTAAGGTAAAGGTAAAGGTACCCCCCGCACATTTGTGCAGTCATGTCCGACTCTAGGGGCTGGTGCTCATCTCCGTTTGTTAGCCGAAGAGCCAGCGTTGTCCGAAGACGCTTCAGCGGTCATGTGGCCGGCATGAGGCGCGCGGAACGCTGTTCTTAAGTAGAGTCTCCTTAAGTAGAGTGTAACAAATGCCTTGTTCTTGAGTAATGACATTATACTGGTCAGTGACCTTAATAAATTGAACTTGAACTGGCAATGAGAACGTTACCGATCAGGTCAAAGACCTACCTAATCCAGCCTTCCTCAAATGGCGTTATGACTATGGATGGTGAGGGTTGAATTTGACAGTGTTCTCCGTGGCAACTGCTGGAAAGCTGCCCATGAAGCTTTCCTGTTCCTGTTTTGCTTTTCCTGGAGAGCGGGCGGCTGAGCTGAACTCTAAATCTACCTCAGGAAGTCTCAGTGTTAACAGGCCAATATTTAAATCTGTACTCTCATGATTTATTAGCCCTTGGAGAAAGTCCCCCCCCCCCCCCCGTGACATACAATGAGAATAAATATAATTAGGCTTTTCTTTCAGAATTGTTTCTCTCATTTTCACTCTTGTTCCTTAACAGACCATTTCACCTTGTTTTCTGGAAAGTCCACCAATAACCCTCCCACTATTGCTTGCGCTTCCTCGGAAGTTGTATTCCAAGATATACTTGCTTTAAAAGCAAGAAAACCCAAGAAGAGCTGTACTGGATCAAACCAAGAATGATCTGGTTCTGCACTTTCTTCCCACTCTGCCTTGGACACCCAAATGCAGGACATGAACGTAATAGCATTCTCCAACTTAGGCTCCCTCTGATTCCCAAAACATAATTGCTAGGAGCTCTTAATAGTCTTCCATGACTTTGTTTCATTCCTTTTAGAAGCCACATGAATTGGTTGGCCATCACCACATCTTGGGGAAGCAAATTCAACAGGGAAACAGTGTACTAAGCGGGGGGGGAAATCCTTTTTGCCCGTCCCCTCCTTTAGCTTCATTGAATGACTCTGGATTCTAGAATTAGAAGAGAGAGAAGGAGAATATTTCTCTGTATCCACATTCCCCATAAAGTGCATGCAGTAATGTTATAATATGAATGTTGTATTCCATTGAGATGAATAATTGCCATGCACATCTTTTCATTCATGATTTAGTCTTTTCCCCTCATCTACTAATTCCTAACATGGAATGACATTTAGGTCCTTTTTGCTTTGGGAAAGATAAGCAGGTGGACACAGGAGAGATGTCGATAACATTATACCTAGTGTAGAAAACTGCATCATCAAATGATTCTGAATGAGAGTTTCAAAAGAGATCAAAATAAATGCCACTTCATACAGCACAGCTCTTTAACGGAGGATTAATGTCTAATGCTATCCAGAAAAATTATCCTGTATTTTTTCTTTCAAGTCCACTTTGATTTGCATAATGGGTGGAGTGTGGTGTTGATTCATTAGTTACTTGTGACCAAGAGGTTTGTATGAAAGTCCTCTCTTTCATTATGCAATCATCTCTCCTGAAGTCTGCAGCATTCCAGACTTGCTCAGTTAAATCCCAATGAACATTAAGGGAGAAATCCTCTTCCCCTTTGGGCTTTCTTCAGGCTGGGAAATGCAGGCAAACAGGGAAGCTTCCGCATGATGGAAAGGTGTATAATAAAAACAGCAGCATCCTCAGTTGCACTCACCACCACCTCCAATCATAAAGTACACTCAAAACACCACCAAGAGAAATTCAGAATAAATTCTAAAGCACGCAGAAAAGTAGAACAGAAATCTGTTTCTCAGGAGAAAAAAAGTTCTGAGAAATTTGATGTAGATTGTGGCACAGCATTAGGCCAAGTCATGAATATGTATGTATGAATATATGTAGGTATGTATATAATCTCCAGTATCAGAGGTCTCTCATGCACAGCTGCTATGGAAGAGAACTAATACAGTCTGTCTTGCTTCTGGACTTCCCATAGAGCATGTCCAATAGCCTTTGGTTGGCTGCCATAAGAGCAGAATGCTGTTCTTAAGGCTCCATCTTAAATTATAAGACCATTCCTTAATTTTTCACTTGGTGGGACGCAGCAGTCTATATTCATTAGCTGGTTTACTTACTCAATGAGCTGTCTCCAGTATGAGTTATGAAGATGATCAGTCTTAAATAATGCAAGCACTACATGCCATGAAGGTGATAAATCAAAGACAAGGGTTTATTTTCTTTAGAAGTTGTTAGAAAAATAGCTAAAGTGTTTTTCATTAACAGTAGCGAGGATTATCTAGTGAGCAATAAAAAGTGTGTCTTTCTTTATGAGGCAAGCTGTAAAGGTATTAGGATGATGAATGAACTTGTTCACATTATTTCACTGTAACCTACCATTATTCCCACAACCCCTTTTAAAAGGTTAAGAGAGAGAGATAATGCATAGCCTACCCTTACTCCATAGAAGTGAATCAAGGCTTCACAGAGCACTCATGCTTTGATACACATAAATTATAGATGCATCCAAGATGGTGGCTTAATTTTTCAAGTTATATTGTGCCTCAGATGATAGCTTGGGAAACGTTGCATAGATATTACCTCATGATGGCAGTCTCATGTTTCCTTAGTGACTCTCCACTCAGATATGTCATAGTTGAAATGCATGGTGTCTTATCATCTATGGAGTCCTTAGTGTTCTCTGAGCCTTCTTGTTTTCTTGCAGACGTTTCATTGCCAGACTAGGCAACATCTTCAGTGCGAAAAGGGAGTGGGACTTGCTCTCTGTTTATATACCATGGCTTGTCCTGCTTGTGTTGGTGGGGGTGTTGTTCTCTCCTTGGTAGTTCCTTGATTGGGCTGTTGTTTGCTGCTTGGTTGATTGACTGAGTTAATAGTTCCTTGATTAGGGTATATTGTGCTGTTTGACTGTTTGTTTGTCTTATCATCACCTAGTGCTTTCTACTCTTCCTCTTCTGGTCACTGATTTTACAGGAGCCAGTAGAGGGGCAGAGAAATGTAATGATGCTCCTTAGTACATGTGTGGGGAAGGAAAGAGGGTATAATATTTTGGTAGCACTGTCTCTACTGTATTCAGAAATATGTTCTACCCTGAAAACATACAGGAAAAATAACTTAAGCATTTTTTCCCCATTTTTGGAAAAGAAAGTGTTAGACTTAAATAGACCTGAATTATGCAGTCTAGCCTAGTTGCAAGACAGCACTTCTGAGAATAGTTTCCAGGTAAATCTTTGTTTTTAAAAGATCATCCTTCTTTATGAGCTTCAGAGTAAACACAGCTGGATTTCTGTAGGTTTAATCTTATTCCAATGAATCCCCCATAGATTCCAATAAGGAAATATGATGTTCAGATCAAATGCTTTCTAATCGAGCAGCTAATTAAGAGATGTGTAAAATCACCATAGTAGAATATGTCTATGAAGGTTCTCAGTCATCCAGGTGGAATTGTCTGTAGCTTGAATCATGTCAACTGGATTTCTATTTTCTCAGTGGAAACGTTTCGCTCCTTATCCAAGGAGCTTCTTCAGTCTGAGCAAAGTTGGTAAGGGACCATAGTAGAAACATTTTCTTCTTGCCAATAGGACAGAATTATGGATAAAAATGTACTTCCAGATACTTCCTAGAAGTATTTTAAATTCAAAGACTTCAATACTTTTAAACTACAAAGCTAGTTGGCTTCTATAATTGGTTTTTCATATAGTATGAACAATATGGTAAGTTGAGAAAAAAGAAAATGTGAAAAGCAGACTAGATCTAAATATGCATGTTGAAGGAATATAGATCACTGGGGAAGACCTGGTGCCATGAGTAGCTGGAATTTCCTGCTTGTATCCTGGAATATGCAAAATGCCTTTGGGCTGTGATTAGGCATACATTATATATTATTTTCTCGACTCCATTGCACATCAAGCATATTCTTTCCTTTGCTAATTTTTATTTACATAAGCCCATGCAAAGACCTTTCTGAACACTGCCACCTGAATTAGAAATCCTAGAAACTCAAGCTGAAATACTGAGAATTGGAAAAAATTAAAAGCATATTTTTATTATTAATCCAGTCTCCCTTCTGTCTTTTCCTATATTTGCTGTAAGAGTAGGAATTCAGATGTACCATACAATGGAGGGGAAGGTGTGATTGATATAATCAGAAAACAAATAAATGGGGGAAGTAGTGATTGTTTCATACTATATGCTTCTATGTTATAAGAGGAAGTCCCAGATTAGTAGCACAACACAAACTTTGAATGAAGAAAGCCTCAGCATTTCCAGAATTGTTCCAGAAGACAGGACAGGAGATAATGGGTTTCAATGAAAAAGAACTAGATCTTGGTTGTTGATCAGAAAAATATCATAATGGTTTTCAAGAGCTGTTCAAAAATAGAATAGATAGCCACAGGAAATGGTGGACTTCCTTTCAGTGGAGGTATTTAAATAGAGGCACTGGATGGCCATCTCAGGGATATTATACTAATGGATTCCTGCACAGCATATGCGCTTGGAAAAGTTGGTCCTTTCCAACTCCTCCAATTTTATGATTCTGTGATATTCCAACAAAAAATGTTTCAAGGAATAATTCCAGTGTGAAGCTCTTGGAATTAATTTGACACTCTGGAATTGAGTGTTCAGCTCACTTCAGAGACTAAGATTTTTAGGTATCTTTATTATTGTGATCAATTCAATTTATTCTCCATTTTATCATCCCAACGATGCACAAAGCAAATAGAACCCATCCCCTCCTCCTAAATATAGCTGAGTTAAATAATACCTGAAAACAGCAACTAAAATGTTTGGTCTAGTGGTTAAGGTGCTGGGCTAGAAACCAGGAGACTGTGAGTTCTAGTCCCGCCTTAGGCATGAAAGCCAGCTGGGTGACCTTGGACCAGTCACACACTCTCAGCCCAACCCACCTCACAGGGTTGTTGTTGTGGGGAAAATAGGAGGAGGAAGATATGTTCGCAGCCTTGAGTTATTTATAAAAAACAATAAAGGCAGGGTAAAAATTAAATAAATAAATAAATAAAATAATTATTGGTTTAGTTCAAAAGGTTTGGCTGAAGGGGAAGGTCCTGACTCCATTCCTGAAGAAAGACCTGTGGAAATGTGCTCTATAGTTGGGAAATGTCACGTTCAATTTATAGGATTGTTTTTGTTTGGTTTGTTCCGCCACCATTTGGATCTTGGAACTTTTGTCTTGGCTTCATGCTTTGGACAAAACGGGGTCTGGCCCAATGCTGCAATAACATTGCTAGTCTCAGGAGAACATTGGAGAACATTATTGTTGGTCCTGTAATACAAGGAAATGTACCTTTAGCCTGTCTTGGCAGATTAAAAATGCACATCATTCCAAGCTGTCAAGTGTCCAGCATTATAAGTTGTTTATCCTCATTTATCCTCTTTTACTTTACTGTATTTTTGTATCTTTTTAGCTGCTGAGAGTCCCGTGATTGCGACAGCACACACATTTGTTTAAATCAGTAAATAAATATTTCAGGGTTCTCAGCTTTATGTTCCAGATGTTCAAGCAAATACACATCCTAATACTGCTCACTGAGTCAGCAGGTCTCTTTGATCTAAGAGCAGGTTGCTCTCCAAAATGCCTTGCAAATGCAAAGATTCTTCATTCAAATTCTTAACAATCTGCAGCTTGTAAGGTTGTGAAAGGGGCAGAGGGATCTCCTTATGAAAGGAAAAAACAAATAAACAAGAAATAAACAATTTGAGACAAATCCCAAGCCCCATGTAAATAGATGTAGTTTGCTTGGTTAAATGAAAAGTATTAGCTTGTTATCCAAACTAAGAAGAAAGGATGTTTTTTTATATAGAAGACATGGTTGTATAAATTATGTTTGAGTCTATGCAGAATCATGATGATGTTCAAGGGTAACAGCCTGATTCTTTTCACATATTTTTCCCCAAGCTGTGGCTCATCGTTATGCAAAAGTTTCCTGCATAACATATATACTTGAGTTATTTATAAAAATAATAAAGGCGGGATAGAAATTAAATAAATTATATATATATATATATATATATATATATATATTCATTCATTCATTCATTCATTCATTCATTCATTCATTCATTCATTCTTGGGCTTGGGAAATGCAACTCTAGATTTTCCCTTTCCTTGTCCATAAATTTTAGATTATCCCATGGCAGCAGGTCAGCCTTCAACAGGGTGGAGAAAAATCTTTGATTCCATATTAAGGACTTGGAATGATAATATATGTAGTCTAAGAACTGCAGAGAAAATGATCATGGGTTACCAGCCCCTGCTAGAAGGAGGTAGACCTATCAATGACTATGAGATGTGAGTGCTAATTCAAACAGCCATGATCAGAAGTAGTATACTAGTCTTTCCCAAAACTGACTGCTAGGTTTTATTGAACAGTGGGTTTTTTTAGATTTTTTTATCCTGCCTTTATTATTTTGATAAATAACTCAAGGTGGGAAACATACCTAATACTCCTTCCTCCTCGTATTTTCCCCACAACAACAACCCTGTGAGGTGAGTTGGGCTGAGAGGGAGTGACTGGCCCAAAGTCACCCAGCCAGCTTCGTGCCTAAGGCAGGACTAGAACTCCCAGTCTCCTGGTTTCTAGCCTGGTGCCTTAACCACTAGACCAAACTGGCTCCCATCTTTCCTAATCACTGGCCACACTGGCAGGGAATGATGAGATTTGGAGTCCAACAACATTCAGGAAGTGAAAAACAAGAAACTTCTGATTATTAACTGTCAGTCACAAACATCAGGATGTGACTTTTGCCTTAGTTTCTTCTTTGTAAATTTTTTCTTATTTGCACTTTTTTTGTTGCATGCCACATTTCCATTCAGAGATCGCCACCACTACCTTTGTCTGAATATATGTACACAACCATATTTATTTCTACTTTTCTCCATTCCAAGGTATCCAAGGTAATACTGTTCTCCAGTCTGCTGTAACAACTCCTCTCTGGGGTAGATTGGGCTGAGAGAGAATGACTGGCCTGAAGTTACTCAGTGAGCTTCCATGGCTGATGGTAGACTTAAACCTGAGTCTCCCAGGTCTAAGTTCAACACATTAGCCACTACACCACTGACATCTTTGTTCCAATTTGATCAGGTAGGAGCAGCAGTAAGTCCTTGGAGCCCTAGATCCTTTTATCTATAAATATGCTAGGCTAATCATATCCATCCTCAGTTGTCCTGAGCTCATCTGAGGAAGATTCCTTGGAGAAGGAGGATAGGGCAGGCTAGGGCAGGGGTGGGCAACGTCAGACCCGTGGGCCGTATAAGGCCCGCAGGGCTCCTGCCCGCAAACTCCGCCCCTTCCATGCGATTGGCTCCCACCTGCAAACCCCGCCCCCCAGTGCTTGTGATTGGCTCCCGCCCGCAAACTCCGGCCCCCGGTCCGCGGAAATTCCAGAAACCCGGCCCCTCACCCCCCGGTCCCCGGTTATAAATATCCAAATGGCCCTTGGCAGAAAAAAGGTTCCCCACCCCTGGGCTAGGGCTATCATATCTGGGTGGCCATCTATACTGCCATCTACTGGTCTTTTGAATGTTTGCAGTCCAGGTACGGTAGCTCTAAGTCAAGAAATTTCACTGAACATCTGCAACAGATGAAGCAGGCCTTACTGCTGGTCAGAATTAGTCCCCACCAGCCTGGGACTTTCTGCTGAGGATTTTCACCTAGACTCACCATTGCAGCCACCCAGCCCACATGATCAGTGCTTACACTGGTTTACTATCAGAAGACTGCATGCAAGGGAAATGAGGGTCTACCCAAATATAGCTCAGCATTCCTGAATGATCTTGTAGATATATCAGGCCTAATGAGAATCAGCTGAGTTAAGGCTGCCACTACAGTAAGCCTTGATGAGTAAGTGGGATAGGTACAGCTTCTAGTATAAATCTCTCTGCTTGAGAGTAACTCATTGCTATGGTCAACAGACTTGGATTTAAAAGATCAGCATTTTTCAGGCACTGTTGGGTAAATGTCCCTGTTGGAGCAATTATTCAAGATTAGAAGAAGAGCCGCGGGTGACCATTTTTGTGTCCTGATGTGAGGAGATCTTCCTTCATGTATCTTGACTCCGAGCCAATTAGAGTTTCATATATCACTGGTGTTGGTGATCAAATTTAAAGGATACCAGGTTGAGGAAGAGTACATTAAAGTTTTCTTCAAAGTCCCTTAAGACCAGTCCAAAATGTTTCAATAAAACGTCAAATCACTGGAAAAACACTTTTCCACTTTAACCTGCATTTTCAAGCTATATCGTGTTACAATTTTTCTCCTGATTTTGGAGCAGACCCTGTTATGGTTATTGTTAACAATGTGGCCTTCGTTGTTAAGATAACATGACAGTTGGAGGGAAATGTTTATCTAAATTATTGTCATTATTTTTATTTTTGTGCGGTAATGGAAATCTCTGATCTTGGATCAAGGAAATAATAGCAGTGCACTGCTCACAATTTGGATACTATGGTACTCCGCATTTTGATATCATTGTGTGCATGCTGAAGTGTTAATAATAATAGTAATATAAAAGCTTTGGAATGAAGGGTTAGAAAAGAGAGGACCTTCTCAGCAAATACTCATAAGGGACAGATAGCTTAGTTACATGCTTACCACTTCCCTGTGCTGTGAGAAATCCTAGGGTATTTTAGTAATATTTAAACTTCTGTCCTATGCATATTTATGTGAAAGTAGAGATGGGCAAAAAAAGGATGAAGTACTTTCTTCCCGTATACAACCTAAAATGCAGATATTATTCAGATCCACACTTTTCTAAATGTTGTTGTGTTTTCTACTGTTAAAATGCATTTGGGAAAAGGTTCTGTAACTAATATGACATACAAAATTATCTATTTTAATCAACTGAATGCAATATATTATACTTATAAACATGTATGTAACATGTATTAAATTAGTATATTATACAGTGAACAAAAATGCATATATTAGAAGAATTGCAGATAAATGCATACAATCTTTTGTTCCTTTCAAGAAATAATTCAAGCTGATTTGGAAATTTAGGAAGACTCTTAACCAAAAACTGGATGTGAGAATTCAACATTTTTCCTGTTTTACTTGAGATTAAGATCACTAATCTCAAATGGGCTGAGCAGGCATTTATAGCATTGTTAAGGTATAAGCCAGGGCTTTACAAACTTTTGCCGTTGGCGACACACCAACAGCCGGCGCACAAAAACCCGGAAGCGCCGCCACTGCTGCGGCGCACAAAAACCCGGAAGCACCAGCAGGCGGTGCTTCTGGGTTGCTGCCGCGGCAGCAGCGGCATCCTGGAACCCGGAAGCCGCTGCCCCTTCAAAAGGGCAGGCTCCGGGGACCCCGAAAATGCCCTCAGTTCTGGCAGGGAGGCAAAAATCGTGCACGCACGCTGCCGGCCACTTCCCTGCTGCACAGCTGATTGGCGCGGGGGGGCAGGGTGGAAATTCTCCGCGCCGATCAGCTATGCAGCGGAAAGCAGCCTCGCCGCACGCACACACGCTGCCAGGCTGCTTCCCACCGCACAGCTGATCGGCGTGGAGAATTTCCACCCTGGCCCCCCACGCCGAACAGCTGTGCAGCAGGGAAGCGGCCGGGCAGCATGCGCGGGTGATTTTCGCCTCCCTGCCGGAACTGAGGGCATTTTCATCAGCGCTTCCAGGTTGTCACGTGACAGACTTGGGGCCCCCAGGCGACACAGTATTGTGTCGCAACACACAGTTTGGAAAGCCCTGGTGTAAGCATTAGCACACTTTCCTGAGAATTAGCCCCACTGTACTCAGTAAATATCCATACGATTGTGTCATTATTGTTTTTAGTGATCTTTTGCATATGCTATCAATATGCAGACAGTAGGGCTATATAGAGTGCAAGAGAGCTGCTCCATCTCCTGATAGGCTTATAACTACATTTAAAAGGAAGAGAAGAGGCAGAAGTCAACGTAGAATCAATATGCATTACTTTTAGTATACCTGCTATTCTAACTCTTAGAATAAATTCAGAATATAAGTGAAAGTAAAGTGGCTTTTCTACAAAGGAGAATATCCTCAAGAGTTCAATTAATATAGTACAGCCTGGAACCATTTTAGGTTCAAATTTAATTCTGGATGGCATGGTTTCAGTTTGTAACTTTCTTACGTCTCTAATATTTCTTCCATCTATTTCTCCCGTATTTGTGATATTGAAAAAGCCCTGTCCCAGCCCCCCCCAAAAAAGAATTAACACTAGTACATACTGCCAGTGGCCCCCAACCTCTTTTTTTTTTGCATCTCTACCCAGAATTTCTCAAAATTGGGTCATTGAAATGCAACAGCAAAACACCAAAATTAGGTAGCATAATTGTCTGATTAAAACAAAAGAGTAAAATTGGTTTAAAAGAATTTTAAAAAAACCCTTGCAAAGTAGAAGGGGCAAATACTCATACCCCATCTGTTCCAGGACACTTCCATACCACCATGACCCAGACCTTCACAGAACAGCTGATCCACAATTGTAGAGAAAACTACTACCCAGTCAGTTCTCAGTCACTCTCAGCTGAAAAACAAAGAATGCGAAGATTGCATTCCAATCAGTAAAGTAAATTGCTAGTACCTTCCTCACAACCATCTTTTTCATGCATATATTTGTGTGCCTTTGTCTAGTGCAGAGCTTTCCAAACTGTGTGTCGGGACACATTAGTGTGTCGGCTGCAGTGTCTGGGTGTGTCGCAGCTGCTGCTGCCTCCTGGCTTCCATGCAGGTTCTAGTGCCTGCCTTATGCCTTGCTGCCTCCAAACCTGCCCTGCCAGGATTCTGCGCAGGTCCTAGTGCTTGCCTTGTGCCTTGCTGACTCCAAACCAGCTGTGATTCCACGCAGGTCCTAGTGCCTGCCTTGTGCCCTGCTGCAAGAGTGTGTCATGAAATAATGCCCTGCTGTAAGAGTGTGTTGCAAAATGATGCATGTCTAAAAAGTGTGTCACCAACATGAAAGGTTTGGAAAGCTCTGGTCTAGTGGCTATAAAAAAAAGTGAGAGGGTGCTGTGATGGGAAGGGACATGAGGAAATGTCTATTGTACAAAAATATAAATGTAAACAGAAACTTTGAAATCTCTCAAAGTTTTCCTGTCAAGTGACCATCATTCACCCATTACATTTAAAATCTCTGTAAATCTGAAGGTAAATTTTGTTTATTTATTTATCACATTTCTTCACTGCCCATCTCGACAAACGACTCTGTGGGTTTACAAGCAAATTAAGACAATAAAAAATTAAAATATAATTAAAACAGATTCATTATAAAAATATAAATATACATAAAACACTAAGATATAAAAAATGAAATATAAAATCCAAGATGGTGGAACCACAGTCTCAATAAAAATTTTCCAGGGCCGCATCAAGGTGCCAACCACCCCCATGACAGACTATCCCCCCTCCCACCCCAAGTGAGGTGGCACAGCCAAGTCTTGACCCCCTTTCGGAAGGCCGGGAGAGTGGGGGCCTGCATTACTTCTGGGTGTAACTTATTCCAGAGGGCAGGGGCTATGGCAGAGAAGGCCCTCTTCCTGGACCCTACCAATCGACAATCTCTCATGGACAGGGTCCGTAACATGCCCTCTCTGCCTGACCGGGTGGGGCGGGTCGATGTAACGGGGGTGAGGCAGTCCCTCAGATAACCTGGACCCATGCCATGTAGGGCTTTAAAGGTGATAACCAACATATTGAATTGGACCCGGAAGCAAACTGGCACCCAATGCAGCTCACGCAGCAAATATGTTATATGCACCGTCTTTGGGGCTCCTAAAACTGCTTGCACGGCTGCATTCTGAACCAGCTGTAGCTTCCGGATGCTCTTCAAGGGTAGCCCCATGTAGAGCACGTTGCAATAGTCTATGCGGGAGATGAGTAGGGCATGAGTGATCCGAGGGCCTACGGATCCAGGAAGGGGCATAGCTGGTGCACAACACGAAGTTGGGCAAAGGCTCCCCTGGCCACAGCTGCCACCTGCTCTTCAAGCACGAACTGTGAGTCCAGGAGAACTCCCAGGTTCTGCACCGGGTCTGTCTGGGGCAGTGCAACCCAACCAGAACCAAAGATGGTAAATTCCTGGGTACCAAGGAGTCCCCAACCCACAGCCACTCTGTCTTACCAGGGTTCAGCTGAAGCCTGTTGTTCCCCATCCAGACCCCTACAGCCTCCAGGCACCAAGAGAGGGTGGTCACAGCATCACTTAGGTCACCCGGGATGGAGATGTATAATTGGATATCATAAGCATATTGATGATATCTCATGCCATGGTGACGGATGATCTCACCCAGCGGTTTCATGTAAATGTTAAAAAGGAGCAGAGAGAGTACCGAACCCTGCGGTACCCCACAAAGGAGGTACCACGGGCCGGATCTCTCTCCCTATCAACACCGATTGGGACCGGCCCTGGAGGAAGGAGGTGAACCAGCGCAAAACCACACCACCCACCCCCAACTCCCTGAGCCGACCCAAAAGGATACCATGGTTGATGGTATCAAAAGCTGCTGAGAGGTCAAGAAGAGCAAGGATGGATTCACTGCCCCCATCCTGCTCCCGCCAAAAGTACAACCAAAGCTGTTTCCCATATCCGGGCCTGAAACCCAACTGAAAAGGGTCCAGATAATCCATTTCATCCAGGATCCTCTGGAGCTGCAATGCCACCACTTTCTCAACCACCTTCCCTAAGAAGGGGAGGTGGGAGACTGGAAGAAAATTGTCCAGCACGGTGGGATCCAGTGACGGTTTCTTGAGCAGGGGGTGCACCAGTGCCTCTTTAAAGGTAGCTGGAAATGCTCCCTCCCCCAAGGATGAATTCACCATTGCCTGGACCCACCCACACGTCACCTCCAGAGCTGCCTTCACCAGCCAGGAGGGACAAGGATCTAATTGACAAGTGGTGGTGTTTACAATCCTGAGAACCCTGTCCACTTCCTTGGGCCCAACAGAGTCAAACCGTTCCCAGATAACTGGGTAAGTACACTCCACAGGCATCTCCACAGGCCATGCCACATGCTTGGCATCCAACTTGGAATGGATCCAAGCGATTTTATCCTCCAGATGCCCAGAAAACTCCTCTGCACGGCCCTGTAGGTGAGTCACTGGACCCACCTTCCCCAGAAGAGATCGAGTGATCTTAAACAGTGGTGTCGGATGGCATTCTGTGGATGCAATAAGAGCAGAGAAATATTGACGTTTTGCTGCTCTTACTGCCACAAGGCAGGCCTTAATCACTGCTCTAGCTTGTGTTCGGTCAGGTTTGGTCCTTGTCTTTCTCCAGCGGCGCTCTAGACGTCTCTTAATCTTCTTCAGAACCCTCAACTCCATAAACCACGGTGAGTGTCAGGTTTGATGGGATAAGACAGGTCACACAGGCATGATCCTGTCCAAGGCCCCAGCCACCTCCCTATTCCAGGCAGCAGCCAGGGCCTCCACTGGACCATGCAGCAGATCCTCGGGTATAACCCCCAGCTCCCTCTGAAACCCCATCGGGTCCATCAGTCACCAGGGGCAGACAAATCAAATGGGTCCTGCCTCCCTGCGGAGGGGGATGGCATAAGAGAATCTCAAGGTCACCAGGGTGTGATCTAACCATGACAAGGGGGACAGATGTAACTCTCCCTTCAGATCACACTGCCACTGCTCAGACAAGAAAATCAAGTCCGGTGTGAGGCCACTGTCTCGAGTCTGGTCCCGAATTATCTGGGACAGGCCCATGGCTGCCATGTTGGCCATAAACTCCCAAGCCGCCTCTGAGGCATGCCCCAGGGACAGTCGGTTATAGTCCCCCAGAACCATGAGTCTGGGAAACACCACCACCAACCCCGAGACAGCCTCCAGCAGCTCAGGCAGGGAGGTTGCTACGCGGCAGGGAGGCTGGTACAGTAGCAACAATCCCAACTGTTCTTGAGAGCCCAACTTCAAAAACAGGGTCTCACAACTGGCCACTTGTGAAGCAGCGCCCCTGAAGGCCACTAGAGATTCCCAGATGACAACGGCCACCCCTCCTCCCCTGCCCTGGAGTCTCGGCTGGTGCCATACCGTAAACCCGGCCGGGCACATTTACGCCCCCCTTTCAGGGCCCAGCCAGGTCTCGGTAATACACTCCAGGTCTGCCCAATCCTCGATGATCAAATCACATATAAGGGGGGCCTTGTTAACTGACCTGCTGTTAAGAAGCAGCAGCCGAAAGCCAGGGCCTCCATGAGTCTGCTGTCCAGGGCCCGGGTCTAAGTGCAGAGGGCCGGAACATGCTACCAGTACCAAACACTGGGGGCGTCTTCCCCAAAAATGGCCAGCCCTCTTACTCCCGCCATGACACCCCCATCCTGTCACCACCTGAATGGAACAACCCGCCCTAAATCCCCCAGAGCTCCTATTTCTATTTTCCCCCAATCCCGGCCCTCCGAGTTCCCTGGTTAGGGGTCCCTCCATCCAATCACACAACAAGCACACACCAAGCAATTACAGGGTGGTGGCAAGTTCCCCAGCAGTTCAGCTCCAGTTCCCAGAATTGCGGGGGCTCAAGCATCACCCCCACATCTACCGCGCCCCCTTCACTGGCCTCTCTCACTAGCCAGTGGGGGGTGCCACACCCACTTCTCCTCCTCCCTGACACTCACTCAAGATCCCTACATATACCTCATCCACTCTCAGGCTCCCTCCTCGTCTCTCACACCAGGAGGGAGTATCCCACTCATCACACTGGAGGGACCCCGGCAGGGCGCTCAACTCCTTGCTCCAGGGGGCTCACTGGCCCACTCAGGTCTTCACTTCGGGTGCCATCTGCTGTGGTACTTGGCTCCTTATTCCGGCAGACTGGGGGCTGGCGGGAGACTTATAGTCAACCCACTGGGTCCACTGAGCCTCCCTAAAGGTCCACCACGCCACTCGGTTGCCACGCTGTGCCTCTGCTGTTCTGGGGGGATCCGTCTGGGTCTGTGGGGCCATTCTCCAGGCGGCTCCGTGCTGGGTCTGCTGGGCCGCCCCAAGGATTTGTCGTGCCACCGTGCTGCTGTGCTGCACCTCCTGGATTCGCCACGTCACCTGGCTAATGCACCGCGCCTCCGCTGGGGGCTCTGTATCAAGTCTGCCAGGACACCCCAAGTATTTTCACTGCATGGCTGCTTTACCCCACCTCCCAGCCTCGTCGGAACCGTGCGCCTCACCCGGCCACCACACTGTACCTGAAATGTTAGTATGTTGGTGATTTTGTAGAGAGGTGATTTTCCCAAGATCTGTAACTAAAACCACATGTAGCTATGGTGGCTAGAAGAAAAGAGGTTCTAAACAATGGACAGAGGAAGAGACAAGCTCCAGGAACAGGACACTGAATTGTGGAGTCCTTGGTGCTCTCTGAGCCTTGTTGTTTTCTTGCAGACATTTCATTGCCAGGCTAGGCAACATCTTCAATGCGAAAAGGGAGTGGGACTTGCTCTCTGTTTATATACCATGGCTTGTCCTGCTTGTGTTGGTGGAGGTGTTGTTCTCTCCTTAGTAGTTCCTTGATTGGGCTGTTGTTTGCTGCTTGGTTGATTGACTGAGTTAATAGTTCCTTGATTAGGGTATATAGTGCTGTTTGATTGTTCCTCTTGTGCTAATCCTGGTGTTAATCTTTGCATATCTGGGTGTAGATTGCTGGCAAGGAGGTCTTCTGGTCTTCTGGCTTTTCTATTGTCTCTTATGAATTGTATGTAAATGTTGTTTACCTCTATGTGTCTGTTGATGGCTGCTTTGTCTGAGTGTCAAGCTTCTAGGAATTCTCTAGCGTTTTTGGACTTGACTTGGTTTAAGATGCTCACAGTTTCCCAGTTGAAAGTATGGTTAAGTCTGTCCATGTGTCCATTCTCTTCGATTGGTAGGACACTGAATCTCAATAGGGATGAAGAAACTGAGTAAGTACAGGTAGTCCTCGCTTAACTACCACAATTGGGACCAGAATTTTGGTTGATAAGCAAAGCAGTCATTAAGTGAATCTGACCTGATTTTATCTTTTTTTTTGGTGGTTGTTAAGCGAATCTCTGCAGACATTAAGGAAACCACATGGTTGTTAAGCAAATTACACAGTTCCCCATTGATTTCGCTTGCCAGAAGCCGGCTGGGAAGGTCAAAAATGGTGATCATGCAACCACGGGATGCTATGATGGTCATAAATGTGAACTGGTTGCCAAGTGCCCAAATCGTGATCACATGACCATGGGGATGCTGCGATGGTTGTAAGTGTGAGGATCAGTCGCAAGTCAGTTTTTTTGGCACCACCATAAGTCCGAACTGTCACTAAATGAATTGTTGTTAAGCGAGGACTGCCTGTAATGGCTGGCTTGAGGCCAGGAGGCCAGGCAAAGCATGAGGTCCCACCAATAAGAAAGCAGACTCTCACAATGTTTGCAAAGTCCTATCCATGTTCAAGAAAATACTTTCCAAGAGTTTAGAACAGAATTAGAAATAAATCAGCAGCTCCCAGAAACAGACAATATCATGAGATCCGTCAGGTTTGGAGTAAATCTCAAAGTCATACAAAGTAGTTCTGGGGAAGTGCCACCAATTATGCCATTGCATGACTGTTTTTACCTTGCAGTCCTTATTGCAGGGCTTTCCAAAGTTTTCCCGTGGCAACACACCAACCGCCGTTGGCGTGTTGCCGCGGGAAAACCCGGAAGTGCCGCCGTTGCGGCAGCGCGCAAAAACCCGGAAGCGCTGCTGCTGCTTTCAGTTTTTGTGCGCCGCCGTGGGAAAACCTGGAAGTGCCGCCGTTGCGGCAGCGTGGAAAAACCCGGAAGCGCTGCTGCCACTTTCGATTTTTGCGCACTGCTGTTGGTGTGTCGCCGCGGGAAAACCCGGAAATGCTGATGGCGCGCCAGCACTTCCGGGTTTTGACATGACACATCTGGGCCCCGCAGGCGACACACTTTTGTGTCGCGACACACACTTTGGAAAGCTCTGCCTTTTTGGTTCAAAAAAAGTAAAAACAAAATGCCAAAGAATGTTTGCCCACTTTGGTAGCTCTCCACTCTGTAATGCACAGAGAAATCTTACTCTTTATATGATTTATCCCTGGCTGGGATCATGGGTTTTACCTTGTCTCTTCCCAAATGCTCTTAATGGTTTCACTCTTCATTGCTATGTTCACCCACAATTAAGATACAGAGTAGCTAATGAGCCACATGTGTTCTCAGTCTGCCTCCAGCCCTGCAAAGTAGAATTGTTTATGTTTATTTCCAAGCTGGCATGAAGGTAGTTGCTTGGGTTTGTTTCTAAAAGAACAAAGGACCTTTTGCTCAAGCATTTCCTTTGCTGAAGGAAATGAGCTTTTTGCTTTTCATCTTTGTTTCAATGCTAGTTCAACAGCAGGTCATGCTTGTGACTCATTAGTGAAAGCAATTCATAATACCCATTTCACTGTTTCCTTGTGCCTGTCACCTAGCTGAGATAGAAGAGGAGGAGGATGCCAAACATTCATGGGAGGACAGCTTTTGGGAATAAAGAGATACAGTACACAGAGATCAATACCACCATACTAAGGGGCAATGCAACTCTGAATAAGAACTGCGAGGGATGAGCCGAAAGTGATGGCTGCTACAAAAGTGTCTTGCTTATGAGCACGCAAAGAAGTCTAGTTATTTATTATATTTCTAAAGTATTTGATAAGCATAGTTCTTGGGGGTTGAACAAATCAATTAAATCAACAAAATGATAAAAACTAACAATAAACCCAGCATAGTAACTGAGAGAAAATCATAATCAGCAGTGAATTAATGCACAGATAATTAAAACCCTTGGTTGGGGGACCCCCCTGAGGACGTGGGCACCTGTTTCCACCACCACCCCACCCTCCCCGGAGCTCCAGAAGACATTTTTCGGCAGCTGCACCCATTTATTTTTTGGCGCGGTTTGCCTTTCAGGAGCTCAGCTGAGCCCCGCTGACCTCCCAGCCGCCAATCAGCTGTTTTCGCTGCATTTTCCGGGGCTTTTTGGCCATTTTCATGCCCAGCCCCACCTTCTCCAGCATCAGTAGAGGTTCCACGGAGCCTCCAGACCCTCGAATTCGGCAATCTAGTCAGAGCGTTTGGAGGAGAGGGACAAGCCCTTTTCAGTCCCATGCTGAACAGCTGAGCAGCGCTGAGAGCAACGCCCCCACCCTGGAGCTTGTAGCCACACCCAGCACAGTTCTCTCCGGCTGAGGGCGGAGAGGCAAGGCAGCGGCGCTTACCGGCATGCGCTGATTGGCGGGGGTGCCTCTTCTTCTGGCTCCCCCCCCCCACTCAGCGCTTCCGGGTCATCTGGCGACACACCCAGACACTGCAGGCGACACAGTAGTGTGTCGCGACACACAGTTTGGAAAGCTATGTCTCAATGCTATGTTTATTTACAATAACTATCCTTTTGATATGGTTGGAAGTAGTGGTTTTACTTTTCAAGACCAATACAGTAAAATTCCCTGAAGAAACAGAAGCTGGAGGGTTTCTTGTCAGTATTCCACCACATTAATCAAAACATTGAACACTTCCTTGTGCTTGTAATAAACAGATGTATTAAGAAAATAGTTTTAGAATTGCCTCCACCATAAGACAATCATATTGATATCCTAAAACTTAAGTTCCCCAATACATGCACTCTAAAATGGTACAGTACAGAAATCTGTTGCCTGAGAAGTGGATCTTGGTGACTTTGAGTGTTACCAAAGAGTTTTAAAGTAGGTAAGTGCCTGTGTGGAGAGAATAGGACAATTTACTAGTTCTCAACCATGGAAGAAGCCCAGTCCAAAAGATGGGTTAGTATTCAGCTATGAGATGGATCAATATTTTTCATTTAAGGTGGTAAACCTAACCAATTAAAATATAATGGTAAAATTTATTTCAGTATTTTAGGTCTTCCTATATAGTACTGGTTACTGGGCCATTAACTTCAGTGAACCACTCCACCCTCCACCAAAGTCCATGTGATATTTATTCCTCAAACTGACAATAGGATCCACAGCAAAGCCCAACTACATGTTCTAAGGGCATGGGTTGTTTCAAATACTTATATTGCATTTTTCAGGTTCAAAAATATCCAGCTGAACAGAAAGAGTAGATTGAAAAAAAGCCGACACATTAAGCCACCCTATTTAGGATAGAGATATAAAAGAAATCTGCCAGAAATTAGTACCAGAGTGGATGTGTAAGATCTGCCAAAAATGAACTGTGCCGCACCACAGATAGATGTATTCAAAAGGGTCCATTAGCATACATCTTTCTCCAGTGAAAAATTGCATGCAAGAAGGGCTAGTTACAATTCATTAAAAGGTGCTTTTATTGGGGAATTCTGAATAAAAAGGAGTAACATCAAGGACATTCTTTGTCCTAAGGAATTTACGATAAAAACAATATATATTAGGTGAAGTTGTGTCAGAAATCTAGCCAAATAGATGTGCATTCCTTTGCTGATCTTTTCTAAAAGAAAAATATCTTTTTAAAAGCTCACCGGAATATAACTCTAATAAAATGGACTGGATTTCTGCATCTCAGATATGAGTAAAACAGTAGTAATGGAAAAATTAAAAGAGGAACAGCAGTACACCAGAAGAAAAATTAGCCATAACTCCCAATTAACAAAAGCCAGATTAAAACAGGCTTCACATTGCAACCCAAGGAGTTCCAAAGTTTAATCACAATCACCAAGAATCTCCTTATGACAGAAATGTCCATGGTAATTTGTTTGGAAGTCAATTCATTCTAAACCAAATTTCTGGCACTTTTTTGATTCTCTATGAGATATAAATAGCCACAACAGCTGCTGCTAAAATCAATTGCTGCCATGCTCAGCGGGTAAGACGCCAGGCTTGTCAATTGGGAGATCGCAAGTTCGGAGGTTCGAATCCCTAGCCCCGCGTGATGGAGTGAGCTCCCGCACTCGCCCCAGCTCTTGCCAACCTAGCAATTCGAAAGCATGCAAATGCAACTAGATAAATAGGTACCACTTCAGTGGGATGGTAACAGCGTTCTGTGTGCGTCATGCCAGCCACATGACCGTGGAAGTGTCTTCAGACAACGCTGGCTCTTCGGCTAACAAACGGAGATGAGCACCGGCCCCTAGAGTTGGACACAACTGCACAAATGTGTGTGGGGAACCTTTAGCTTTAACCTTGAATGTATGTATAAGTTGCTCTTTAGACCTTACTAGATTTCTCTGCCTATGCAAACAGCACTCCTGATTATCAAGACAGATGTGATACAAAATTAGTACGCTGGAAAAATGTGGAAAAACTATAAACTATAAAGATGGGTAATTGTGCAGCACTGATTATCCAATACAATTTATATCAACTATGTAAACATTAAAAAATGTTTAGGCAACCACAAGATCTCAGAAACACAGTTCTCAATAATAGCCCTGAAGAGGGATGAACATGGGGATGAGAAGAAATACTGTAGATTGTTACAGTGTAGTTCAGCTTTTCTATGTATTGGTGTTAAACTGCATAACTTAACTGGTATTGTGTTCTTATCACAATCTATCACAAGAGAAGAACCCTTATGGATTAGACCAAAGATCTATCAGTGTCAGTCCTTTGAGGTAACCAAGGTCAAGAAACAGACACTGCAGGGATTCCAAGAATGCTACTTTATTCTTGTAGGGTACATTAACAGACACTTGGAAGCCCTTTTTTCAGGACAACAGGATCAAAGTGGGGCTGTTCTTGTGTCTTTCTCCTGCTTTCTACTTTTACAGCCTGAGTAATTGTTTCATGTCTCTCACCTCCTTTTAAGGCGAGAGCTCAATTCCTCTACAAACTCAGAATCCTGTTTCTCATTAGTGAAGGCCAAGCAAATACCATTCTATCCATGTTGTCCAGATCATGGATCATTCAAAGAATTTTGATGATGATGATGATGGTGGTGGTGGTGGTGGTGATGATGATGATGATGATTTATATGCTATCCTTCATGGAGAAATAGCAAGGTGGCTCACAAAGTTAAGATAAATGTACAATAAATAAAACAGATACAATAAAATGTATAATTAGATTGGCTGACATATATAAGAGAATCAAAGCCGGGGTGAAGAGTTGCATCTTGAAGAAATTATAATACTCTTACAGGATGTAAGAGGCATCGTCAGGGGTCTGAAATCCATGGCAAAGGTGCCACAGTGGAGAAGATTCTAATGTGGGAAACTGGCCCAGAGCATTGGTGGTGGTTGAAGATTCTACAGATGGGCTCCCCTTCTGTAGATTTTAAAGATTGGGGTGGTGAATATAAAAATGGATTATAGAAGAGTGAGCTCACCACCTGGAGTGAGCAGGCATTTTATCCCTCCTGGGATCCAGAGTTTTGGTGCTACTGAAAGCCACTGAAAAAAACCACTGAAAGGCAGAGATGGGGGAGGAAAAAGAGCCCAACCAGAGTCTGCAAACCCAAGCAAGCCACCAAACCAAGACCACTGCATGCAGCAGCCCATTTGCAGTGCTCTACAGACCAGCTGTAGAGCTCTGCAAATGGGCTGCTGCATGGAGTGGTCTTGGTGCTCCTTGGGAGGAGAGCTATGGCAAACCTAGACAGCATATTAAAAAGCAGAGACATCACCTTGCTGACAAAGGTCCGTATAATTAAAGCTATGGTTTTCCCAGTAGTAATGTATAGCTGTGAGAGTTGGACCATAAGGAACGCTGAGCGCCGAAGAATTGATGCTTTCGAACTGTGGTGCTGGAGATGAGATGATTAGATATGTTATTATTATTAATAATTATTATTATTATTATTAGATGAGATGGTTAGATAGCATCACCGATGTAATGAACATGAATTTGAGTAAACTCCGGGTGACAGTGGAGGACAGGAAGGCCTGGCGTGCTATGGTCCATGAGGTCACGAAGAGTCGGACACGACTAAATGACTGAACAACAACAACAGACCAGCTCCAGAAACAGAGGACTGCGAGTTGCGGAGGGAGGAGAGAAAAGCCCATTCGCAAGTCTATAAAGGAGTGAAAAGGGCTTTCACATGCAAATGGACTGAGACTGGCTACCAGAGCTAAAGACCTGGGGGGAAAGGAAAGATTTAAAAGCTAAGAAATAGTTAAGATAAGAAAACATAGTGCTACAAACATAGGAATAGGAACATAGAGATTTAAACACATAGATTAAATAAGAATAGAAATAGTTGTAAATTTACAGTAATAGGAAGATAGTAGAATAAGATAGGAGTTTAATCTTGTACAATAAAACAGCTTTGTGTGGGAAAAACAAATACAGCACAGCTTTCCAAACTTTGTGTCGCCACACAAAAGTGTGTCGCCTGCGGGGCCCAGGTGTGTTGCGTCAAAACCCAGAAGTGCTGATGGCACGCCGCTGCCGTTGGCCATCAGCGCTTCCGGGTTTTTGCACAGCACACAAGGACGCACGGCACACAAGGACACTGCCACCGCTGCGGCACGCAAAAATCCGAAAGCGCCGTAGCGGTGGTGGCGCGTAAAAACTGAAAGCGGCGGCAGTGCTTCCGGGTTTTCTCACGTGCCGCCGTTGGTGAAATACAGTCTTTGTGTCTGTGTTGTGTACCATATTAAGAAAAACCCTAACAGGATGGTGCCACAAATATGTCTGCAATACTCTTTATCTGGTAGGATAATCAGAATTGACTCTACATTCTGACAAAGTAACCTGTCATATTCTGATTAGTAGACTTATTAAGTATGGCCTGGATGTCATCTCTGTTAATTGTATCGACAGATGGCTTGAAATCAATACTCAGAGTTCTCCTCAACAGTTCCTCATCTTAGTGGAACATGTTTATTGTACGCCACCCAGAGTCACAGTTCTGTGAGATGGGTGGTATATAAATATGATAAATGAATAAATACATAAAATAAGTGTCAAGCGGGGTAGGGCAGAATTCAGTTCTGGGCCCTGGACTCTTCAATATCCCGCAGAGGATGGGAATGGCAATAGCAAAGAAATAAAGCAAAATTCAGGTTTAATTTGATCTGTATAGATTCACGGAAATCAGCGGAACTTAGGAATGATTTCAATATGACAAAATCTGAACACAGCCTAATATGTGACTTGTTTCCTGAACAGTCTGACTGTCACTAAGATTTGGCAAAATTCCAAGTGACTAAGAATTGGATTTCTCCATAATTTTTCTCCATAATTGTTGTTCTTTTAGTATGACTGCTGTAGAGTTGTGCAATCCATTGGGGTTTTTTGCCCAATAGGAGAAGGTTGATATTAGTGGTAAGGAATCATACAGTAAGATTTAAAAATCCACTACGATTTATTATTTTATATCTCAGTCAATAACTCATAGATAGGTTAATTGCACTTTTAGAGTAACAGCATTCCAACATTAGCAGTTCTAATATTTTTGAAGCCCTCCAGCAACTGATGAGCAAGGAGAAAGGGAGGGAGGGAAGCATCTGTGTCCTTCTGTCCTTTCTTGTGTTTTTTTTTTTTATTTTAAGGCTTTCTCTTAAGGCAAGTGGAGAACATAATTCTGTGCCAACTCAAAGCTACTGTAGGTTTCATGTTAGTTTAGGACTGTGTCAGGAGTAGGTAGGTAAAGGTAAAGGTTTTCCCCTGCACAGTCGTGTCCGACTCTAGGGGGCGGTGCTCATCTCCGTTTCTTAGCCGAAGAGTCAGCGCTGTCCGAAGACGCTTCCGTGGTCATGTGGTTAGCATGACGCACACAGAACGCTGTTACCATCCCACCAAAGTGGTACCTATTTATCTACTTGCATTTGCATGCTTTCGAATTGCTAGGTTGGCAAGAGCTGGGGCTAGTGCAGGAGCTCACTCCATCATGCGGGGCTAGGGATTTGAACCTCCGAACTTGCAACCTTCCGATCGACCTTCCGATCGGAGACAAGACCTTCCGATCGTCTTAACCACTGAGCCATCGCGCCCCTGTGTCAGGAGTAGGGTTACCATATGTCTAATTTTCCCCAGACATACCCTTCATTTTAACCTTGAATGTTCATTCTGGCTGGGAGTCCAAAACCTGGCAAAACATTTAAAACTGGGTTTTAAAGGGCTACTGCCTAAGTTGCAGTAGCCAGGGGAAATGATATGCTATGACAATCAGGAGGAGGACTTCTCCATCAAAGTCACCCTAAGGAAGCTGCCTTGCCCTTCTGCTTCCTGATTTGTAAGACTAAAGAGAGGGAATGGCCATAGAGATGCTGCTGGCCACCAGGCTCCAAAAGTCACACTCTGTGGTTTGAGTGGTCATTAGGACTGCTATACTGTAGAGATTTTATTTTTGATTTGATTTGATTTGATTTGATTTAAGGTAAACATTCATAAAGGAAAATTTATTTATTGATTTGATTTATGCCCCATCTTTCTTGATAGTGAAGGATGATGATGATTAGAATATGGTGCAAATATAGCATTAACAATCATTTCCATTTTGTCTATGAAGGTTCTCAGTCATCCAGGTGGAATTGTCTGAAGCTTGAATCATGTCAACTGGATTTCTATTTTCTCAGTGGAAATGTTTCGCTCCTTATCCAAGGATATCTGATATCTGAGCAAAGTTAGTAAGGGAATCCTTAAATATGTTTCTAGGTGGCTGTGTGACCTTGCACCTGGGGCTAGGTCATGGTTATTTGAGATGCTTATTTCTAAGTCCCTTTATCATCCAAAGGAGGATCGTTAAGATTACCATGCTGCTGTTGAGCTTGTGAAATGGTCTTAATCTTCCTAGGCACAGAAGACAAAGCAGGGAGGAAAATAGGGGAAAGGTTGTGTCTGAGGCCCCCACCTCTATTCAAGGAAGGATTTTCCAAGTTGGCATAAATGGATTCCTTGACCCCTCTCTCAAACCACCTATCTTCTCTGTCTAAAATGTGAACATTAATGTCCTCAAATGAGTGTCCTTTTTCCTTTAGATGAAGATAAACTGCTGACTCTGGTCCTGTGGTGTTACTTCTCCTGTGTTGGGCCATCCTCCTGTATAACCATGACCTAGCCCCAGGTGCAAGGTCACACAGCCACCTAGAAACATATTTAAGGATTCCCTTACTAACTTTGCTCAGACTGAAGAAGCTCCTTGGATAAGGAGCGAAACGTTTCCACTGAGAAAATAGAAATCCAGTTGACATGATTCAAGCTACAGACATTTCCATTTTGGTTCAGGCATTTGAACATGTACAGGCTATATTGGAATCAGAATATTTTCTTGAAGATTTGAAACTGTTGCAGTACTTAAAAGTGTGAAGTGCAAAAAACCCTCTGCTGCAATAATAGTATATTTTAAATGCTCTGTCTGGCATTACAAAATATCAATTTGGCTGATGAGCATTCTCTTTAAACTACTTTGTGTGTGTGTGCTTATCAGTATCCCATGAGATTGTAAATCAATAGCACTTTCATTTGCCATGGCGATATATGTACTCGCTCAACGTACCATTCTGCTCTCATAGTGGCAAAGACTGTTTTAGCTTCAGTTATTAATGTTGTACTTGGGGAATGGGGGCGGGGGACAGAATTAATTAATTTGTTGCATGCTATACTGATCATGACATATTAGTGAATACAAGCCCTCTGTACAGTATTCTCTTTTTTAAAAAATGCTCAGATATAATAATCCTAGTCACCTATCACTTTTTGCTCATTTCCAGAGTTGGACTTTCCTAATGTCCGAAACAGCTAAACACAAAAGCTGTCAGGATGTGTATAGGCTGGGGGTGGGTTCTGATTCACTTCCTCTTTATAATCACTTTCAAATCTGATAACCTTCCAGAGAATATAGCCTTGCGGCTTTAAAATTTAGTAGACCATCATAATTCAATTCTAAATGTATGTTGTTGATGTATATCTCACCTTTCTCCTATCACTGAATGCAAGAAAGCCTACATGGGTTCTTAGTAGCTCTCACATTCATTTACTGAACAAATCTGCACCATCTTAGCTGTGGTTTAGCAGAAACTGCATGTTCTGCCCAAGTGCCAGTTGGAAGAATGGTTCTAGTTGAAAATACTTTGGATGGGAGTTTCTGAATTCAGGCCTCAGAAGTTGACCCCAAGTCTCAGACAAGCTGATGGAGGAGGAAGTAGACCTTGAGGAATAACTCAAAGTTATAAAATAGCATGTAATGTGTAAAAAGAGGTACCCCCAAAAACAATGTGACAAAACGCTGTCACCAACCTTGTAATATCAGCTTCCTAGGAACAATAGTAAGAATACTAGAGTGGCACAGAATGCTAGGACAGAAGGGCCTTCAGTCTGAGCCAACAGGAGTCTTCCCGTGTTCTTCAATATACTTGCTTCCAGGTTTAATTCAAGGTGCTGCTGCTTATCTATCAAGTCCTATACTGGGAGATCCTGAGCACCTGAGAGACTGTCCTCTCCTGGGTTTGGTTTGTGAGAATGACCTTGCGAGAGAGGACAAAGGCCCGCAGCCTAGGCAGTGGTCTGATAAGAGGCAGCTCAGTCCACAGGTGGGGGAAAAGCATGGGAAGCGTTTCAGAAGGGACCCTCCCTTATTTTCCAGAGACTGAAAGTATTCCTCCTCTCCTCTTCTTTTCATCTTGCAAGGTTCTGTTAATGTAACCTTACAATAGAGTAGGATTAGTTCATCTGGGTGTGCTGCTTCGAAGCAAGGCTGACATCAATGTTGCAAGACTGAAAGTATTTCTCCCCTCCTCTCTTTTTAGTCTCCGGAAAACTAGGGAGGGTCCCTTCTGAAACGCTTCCCATGCTTTTCCCTGACCTGCTCTAATGGTATGTGGGAATGACCTTGGGAGTCAGAGCAGAGAGTCGCAACCAAGGGAATGGTAAGATAAAAGACAACTTAGCCCGCAGCAGGAATGTGGATGGGGCAAGCAGCTCATATGGGACCCTTCCTAGTTTCTTGGGCTGTAAAGAGGATGGCGGAAGAAGTGTACTTTCACACTTGCAAGATTCTGTTAATGTAACCTTACAAGTTGCAGAGGAACTAGAGATCAGATTGCCAACATTCGCTGGATCATGGAAAAAGCAAGAGTTCCAGAAAAACATCTACTTCTGCTTCATTGACTACGCTAAAGCCTTTGATTGTGTGGATCACAACAAACTGTGGCAAATTCTTAAAGAGATGGGAGTACCAGACCACCTTACCTGTCTCCTGAGAAACCTGTATGCAGGTCAAGAAGCAACAGTTAGAACCGGACATGGAACAACCGACTGGTTCAAAATTGGGAAAGGAGTACGACAAGGCTGTATATTATCACCCTGCTTATTTAACTTATATGCAGAGTACATCATGAGAAATGCCGGGCTGGATGAATCACAAGCCGGAGTTAAGATTGCCGGGAGAAAAATCAACAACCTCAGATATGCAGACGATACCACCCTAATGGCAGAAAGTGAAGAGGAACTAAAGAGCCTCTTGATGAGGGTGAAAGAGGAGAGTGCAAAAGCTGGCTTGAAACTCAACATTAAAAAAACTCAGATCATGGCATCTGGTCCCATCACTTCCTGGCAAATAGAAGGGGAAGAAATGGAAGCAGTGACAGATTTTATTTTCTTGGGCTCCAAGATCACCGCAGACGGTGACTGCAGCCATGAAATTAAAAGACGCTTGCTCCTTGGGAGGAAAGCTATGGCAAACCTAGACAGCATATTAAAAAGCAGAGACATCACCTTGCCGACAAATTATACAAAGGTCCATATAATTAAAGCTATGGTTTTCCCAGTAGTAATGTATGGCTGTGAGAGTTGGACCGTAAGGAAGGCTGAGCGCCAAAGAATTGATGCTTTCGAGCTGTGATGCTGGAGAAGACTCTTGAGAGTCCCTTGGACTGCAAGGAGGTCAAATCAGTCAATCCTAAAATCCAGGAAATCAACCCTGACTGCTCATTGGAAGGACAGATACTGAAGCTGAAGCTGTAGCTTGAATCATGTCAACTGGATTTCTATTTTCTTAGTGGAAACGTTTCACTCCTTATCCAAGGAGCTTCTTCAGTCTGAGTAAAGTTAGTAAGGGAATCCTTAAATATGTTTCTAGGCTGGCTGTGTGACCTTGCACCTGGGGCTAGGTCATGGTTATTTTTGAGATGTTTGTTTCTAAATCCCTTTATCATCTAAAGGAGGATCGTTAAGATTACCCTGCTGCTGTTGAGCTTGCGAAATGGTCTTAATCTTCCTAGGCACAGAAGACAAAGCAGGAAGGAAGATAGGGGAAAGGTTATGCCTGAGGCACTTCACCATTGATGCCCTGCAATACAATTTTGAAAACCTTCACCAGGAACTCACAGCCACCCTTCCTGACCCAATCCTGGATAGAGTTATTCAGCTTGGCAATAAAGTACAGCTGGCCCAGCATCACAAGACAAAGGAGAGGCAAACTAAGAAATTTGACATTCTTCTTTCTCGCAGCAAGCAGAAACAAGGAACTGCAGAAACTGCTGGGAGGAACAACAACAACAGGACCACAGAGGACAAAAAGAACATGTGGGTGAAAAATCTCTCAGACAGAGAACTTACCCAACCAGAGAGAGATGTCCTAGCCAAAGGTCTTAATTTTGCCATCACTCCCAAGCAAGTTCCGGTTGTGGAGCTCATTACAGCCACAGAATCTGCCATCCACAACAACCACCTACCTTTTGAAGAAGCAGAACAACTCCGGCTTAAAATATCTGCAGCTCTGTCCAGTGCTCAACCTCCTCCCCCCAACCTTACCGTCCAAGAGAGGAGAGCCCTGACAGCCCTCAGCAAAGATGAAACCATCACCATTTTACCTGCTGACAAAGGAAGATGTACAGTGGTTCTAAACACTGCAGACTACCACAATAAAATTACCTCACTTTTGGAGGATCACCATACATATGAAAAACTGAAAAGAGACCCCACCAACAATTACAAGAAAAAGGCAATAGACAGTTTGAAACAATTGGAACATGATGGCTCCATCGATAGGATTACCTACCACCGTCTGTATCCTGGAGAAGCCATCCCCTGCATCTACGGACTTCCTAAGATCCACAAGGAAGGAACACCCCTCCGACCCATAGTCAGCAGCATCAATTCGGTAACATACAACATTGCCAAACACCTCTCTACCATACTAGCACCTCTAGTTGGACACTCTGAACACCACATCCATAATTCGGAAGAATTTGTTTCCAAAGCAAAGATCCTGAAACTGGATACAGATGAAACTATGGTCTCCTTTGATGTGTCCTCCCTTTTCACCAGCATCCCCACCACTCATGCTCTATCCGCTGTCAGGAAGAGACTGGAAGAGGACAGCACCCTGGAAAGGAGAAGCCATCTCAACCCAAACCAGATCTGCCATCTTCTGGACCTGTGTCTTAACACCACTTATTTCACATACAGAGGTGACTTTTACAGACAGAAACACGGCTGTGCCATGGGTTCTCCTGTGTCACCCATTGTGGCCAATTTATACATGGAAGAAGTGGAGAAGAAAGCACTCAACACATTCCAGGGAACGGTGCCCACCCACTGGTTTAGGTATGTGGATGACACCTGGGTCAAAATCAAGGCCCAGGAAGTACAGGCCTTCACGGACCATATAAACACTATAGATGCCAACATTAGCTTCACCAGAGAAGACACCAAGGACAACAGACTGGCATTCCTAGACTGTGAAGTCCTCATTGGGACCGGTGGCAAGCTAGAAATAGGGATCTACAGGAAACCCACACACACAGATCAATACCTGATGTTTGACTCCCACCATCCACTGCAGCACAAACTAGGAGTCATCAGGACATTGTCACACAGAGCAGAAACCATCCCCACCTCCATGGATTCCAAAAAGAATGAAAAGCAGCATCTGAGAACAGCTCTGCAGGCCTGTGGATATCCAAATTGGGCCTTCACTAAATCTAACTCTACCAGACCTAAAACAGCGACAGATAGGGCTGAGACTCAGAGTAAACGGAAGAACCTGGTCATTCCTTACATGGCTGGCGTGTCTGAAAAGATAAAACGGATATTTGGCAAACACCACATACCTGTATATTTCAAACCCACCAACACACTGAGACAGAGGCTTGTACACCCCAAAGATCAAACTCCAAAACACAAGGAAAGCAATGTAGTGTATGCAATCCAGTGCAGTGAGGAGTGCTCTGAACTCTACATTGGAGAAACCAAACAACCTTTGTACAGGAGGATGGCCCAACACAGGAGAAGTAACACCACAGGACCAGAGTCAGCAGTTTATCTTCATCTAAAGGAAAAAGGACACTCATTTGAGGACATTAATGTTCACATTTTAGACAGAGAAGATAGGTGGTTTGAGAGAGGGGTCAAGGAATCCATTCATGCCAACCTGGAAAATCCTTCCTTGAATAGAGGTGGGGGCCTCAGGCATAACCTTTCCCCTATCTTCCTTCCTGCTTTGTCTTCTGTGCCTAGGAAGATTAAGACCATTTCGCAAGCTCAACAGCAGCAGGGTAATCTTAACGATCCTCCTTTAGATGATAAAGGGATTTAGAAACAAACATCTCAAAAATAACCATGACCTAGCCCCAGGTGCAAGGTCACACAGCCAGCCTAGAAACATATTTAAGGATTCCCTTACTAACTTTACTCAGACTGAAGAAGCTCCTTGGATAAGGAGTGAAACGTTTCCACTAAGAAAATAGAAATCCAGTTGACATGATTCAAGCTACAGACAATTCCACCTGGATGACTGAGAACCTTCATAGACATGAAGCTGAAGCTCAAATACTTTGGCCACCTAATGAGAAGAGAGGACTCACTGGAAAAGACCCTGATGCTGGGAAAGACTGAAGGCAAAAGGAGAAGGGGACGGCAGAGGATGAGATGGTTAGATAGCATCACCGATGTAATGAACATGAATTTGAGTAAACTCCGGGTGACAGTGGAGGACAGGAAGGCCTGGCGTGCTATGGTCCATGAGGTCACGAAGAGTCGGACACGACTAAATGACTGAACAACAACAACAAACCTTACAATAAAGTAGAATTAGCTCATCCAGCCATGTTTCCGGTCTGCCTCGCAAGGTTGACATCAATCTTGCAAGTCTGAAAGTACATTTCTCCCCCCATCCCCTTTACAGCCCAAGAAACTAGGGAGGGTCCCTTCTTAGCTGTGGGCTAAGTTGCCTTTTATCTGACCGTTCCCTTGGCTGCGCCTCTTCGCCCTGTCTCCCAAGGTCATTCCCACATACCATTACACCTGCAGACTGAACTGCCTCTTATCAGACCGTTGCCTAGGCTGCGGGTCTTCCTCCTGGATCTCAAAGTCATTCCTTACAAGTTCCTTAGATGCTCTGCGTATCATCCTGGGGTCTGTTCAGTATGACTTTGTTGAGTGGGAGTCTACCAGGAGCAGAGCCTTTTCAAAGTGATGGAAGTTTTGTGAAATTTCCATCTCAGGGAGGCCTACCTATCATGAACACTGTATGTCTTGAGATCGTTTCAGAAGATATTTAATCTGACCAAAACTTTTTTTTAGCTTTAAATATTTATTTCTGACATTCTGGGTATTACTTGTTTTATATGTTTTTATTTCCCATTTTTACTTTTAAGTTTTATTCTGATTTTATTTTATTTTATTTTATTTACTTTGCTCTAAATGCTGCCATATAGCTCCTCTATTTTTGGCTGGACATATTTTGCTTCTGAAATGATAAACACAGAACTATTTAACAAGTTCAGTGATAAACACATAATAAATTCTCACTAGAAGAATTCAGCTTTTCCCTTATTCAATGGCATCTAATTGGGACCAGGGAGATTGTTTATTGGATTTTCTGTGGGGAAAGTAATTCACTGAAAATATCTAAAGGAATGTTGTGCATAATATTTCTATCTTTCAAGAACACTATGGCAAAACTGTTATTGTTGGATGAATAGATAATAATGATTATAATAATATATAAGAAACACAGAGAAACTAAAACAATGGCATAAAAAGCCTAGGAAAACAAATATAATACTAAAGTATAATAACGAAGCACCTTGCTGTAATTCTAATTGCAATCTGTTTCATTACTACTGTCCAGCCATACTCAGCTTGATCCATTGTGCATAAGCAATACTGTACTAACTTTTAGTCCCCTTTGTGGGGGGAGATGGGCGGTGATATAAGTTGGAAAAATAAATAAATAAATTTATTGATTGATTGATTTAATCGAATTTCTATCACCGCCCATCATAAAACCGCGGGACCCTGGGCGGTTTTGTTAGGAAGTACACAGTAAAACATAAACACAGCCAGCCCAAATTCATACAGGGGATAGAATAGCGAGTCACATATCAAGATATATGGGAGGCAGAGTCCATATAATAGCCACGACTGCAGCATGACACAACGCATCTTTCTAGGAGGCAGTCACTGATAAGTTGTTCCAGTATCTTAGTATGTCCAGTCAGGTTTTAAATTCAGATTCTTTCAGCTTCCACTCAGACACAGCTGATATTAGTTGGCCTTGATTACAAAGGTTTTATTTTGCAAAGCCTCAGTCTGGCATTCTCAGGCACTGATGTTCTCAGGGACTGAGTGGTCTTAGCCCACATGCAGCCTGAGTCCTGAATACTAGAGTTTGGATTGGCAAGGTCACGTTATATCCCTTGGGTGGCTTCTCAGGATCTAAAGCAAATGATTCTTCTACAGTATTTGTTCTCTGCCCTCATGTAAGGAAGACATGTCTCATTGGCCATCAGGCCACAAAGAAAGCTAAATGGGCCATTGATGGAAACTCATTCATGGCAAGACCTCTAAAAAGTGCTCCTCTGATGACCTAAGAGTATAACATGGATTGTATAAGAGTAGGCAGCCCTGAAGAGCCAGTCTGGTGTAGTGGTTAAGGCATCAGGCTGGAAACCAGGAGACCGTGAGTTCTAGTCCCACCTTAGGCACAAAGCCAGGTAGATGACCTTGGGCCAGTCACTCTCAGCCCTAGGAAGGAGGCAATGGCAAACCACTTCCAAAAAAACCTTGCCAAGAAAACTGCAGGGACTAGTCCAGGCAGTTGCCAGGAGTCAACACTGACTTCAGGCAGCCCTGAAAGTAGGTTGAGCCAGTGAAGCTGTTTCAACATGTAGATAATGTGGGAAGCCCAGAAGGTCCTGCTGACCATTCTTATGACCTCATTCTGGGCCAGCTACAATTCTGAATTGTCTCCACGGTCCACTTGACAAAGAGCACATTGCAATAATCCTGCCTTGATGTTACTAGAGCATGAGTCCCTAAAACCAGATTGCTTTCTTCCCAATTGGGATGCACCTACTTGAATTAATAACTCAAGCTGGTAAGAAGCCCTCCATGCCACTGATGTTATTAGCTATCCAGCATCACTATTGGATCCAGTAGTGCAAACCTTATCTTTAAGGGAAAGTGGAACACCATTCTGAAAAGATAAATCTTCAAAATCTTGGAAGTACAGTAACAGTTCCATTTGTCAATGGAATTCAATTTCAGTTTATTCTGTGTATCATCAGAATATTGAGAACAATTAGCTCTAAACTGCAAATGAAACTTCCCAGCAACTTCATGTAACTACCCGCCCCCCAAATTAACAATAGTTAATCTAAAAGGATGTACTACATATGCTAATCTGAGGAGTATTGGTATGCATGGATTATTTGTGTGTGCTGAGTTAGCACATAATGGAATACTGAATTAGGTCCAGGCCCTGCACATCTAGAAGTGTAGACGTGTTGGGGCAAGTGAAGTAGAGAGACGTGAAGCTGGTTAGGCATTCCTGTGGTTGAAAAAACTAGGTGTACTTAGCTTGGTGAGGAGAAGGCAGAAGGAAACTTGATAATTCCTGGAAGCCTTAGGCATGAGGGGCATTAGGAAAAACTTTCTACCAGGAAAAAGAGTTCACCATGGAAGCAATTTAGAATAGCTGATTGGGGCCCTTCTTACTGAAGACCTTCAAGCAGAGACAAGATAGCCATCAGTTGAAAATAGCCTTGCTCTGTATTTCCTGCACTGAGTAGGGGTTATACCAGCTGACCTCCAAGCCCCTTCCAAATTGATGATTCTCTGGTTTTCATACACTGAATCCAAGGGGAAATTACCTGCCAATCAGGCCACAGGTTTTTTAATAGGACCATCAAAGGGCAGCCAACTAAATTCATCTAGTATTTAGTGTTATTGTTCTTTTTTACCATTCTGTGTCAAAGAAAGTCCAAAATCTCTTAAACTGTTTCCTGAGGGAATCCATGTCAAATTCCCTTTAGAATCCTTCTGACCCAATAATTCTATGTGAGTCTTTTGATTCCCATCTGTAAAAATAATGTCAGAGTTTCCTTAGGCTTAGAAATATTATTAAATCAGAAGATAAAGCCAATTTAAAAATCAGAAGAAATGTATATCATTGTAAAGCTTTATTGTGGAATCTGGGCACCAGTGTCATTTTTTAAAAGTGGGCTTTCTTATACTAAAAAATACAGAGAATAGGGATGCTGATATCTGCCAATCACCTAAGATCAGTATTTGCAAAGACAGACACAAATTAGCTGGAATCTTCAACTGACCTTTGGTCTTTTTCTTATTGCAAAAGTGAATGTGATCGTGTGTGTGTGTTTTTTTTCCCTCCTGTCTCAAGAAATAATGTTTAGCTTGAAAGGTCTTGTCATTTTGGAGTTTCTGGCTGATGATCATGCTGTGATTAAAAGCATTGGAACCTGCCTGTTACTTAGCCAGATCATTGGCCCATTTAACACAGTATTGTCTGTACAGAATCATATAGCTGGAAGTGCTTTGGAAGTCATCTAATCAAACCCTCTGCTAAATGCAGGATCTGCAGTGCAGGATGTGACCAACATCATACCTGATAAATAAATATCCAGCCTCTGCTTAACTGTCCTGCAAAGGAAAGCCCATCACCTCCACAGGTAATCTGTTCCATTACCAAATAGCTCTTACTGCTAGGAAGTTTCTCCTACTGTGTAATCAAAATCTTCCCCACAATTTTGGTCATCAAGAAGGCAAGCCCATCCCTGGTGTTGACCTAGGAGTCAACTGACAGTTCCGTGGGCTTTTGAAAAGGGAATGGGGGAAGGGAGGCATCTTGGCCGGCTTGGCATCTTCAGCAGCTAGAACCAGTCAACCACATTATTAAGTCATGCTCACATTGGCTGTGAAAGATTGTTGCGCAATGAACAGGTTGCTATAGCATCTGTACTGCCCATGTAACTATTGGGTCATGGACTTTGAACAAGGGCAGAAACACGTGGCTCACAAGATCTTACTGAACAATAATGTCATTTATCCTTCACCTATTTGGGGCTGCTAGTACTTGTCGTTCTCTAATTTCTGGAGGGCCACTGCTCTCTTTTCCTTGCTTCAGAGATACGTACTCTTGAGACTGTTCACATTGTCAGAGGATGCTAATGAGAGGCTAGGAATATGTTTGATGGAGATGAAAGTAAAAGCAAATTAAAAGAATCGTGGGACATGTGTAAAGCTCTGAAATCAAGGGTGATTTTTAAACTAGAAAATCAACATCCTTGCTTTGAGATGATGGAAAAAATCAACATTTTTCTATTATATCTGTTTTTACTTTGCTGTTACGGTATTCCTGTGAACCTTCAGATTTCTATTAATCCATTGCCATTTAAAGCTGAGATTGCCAAAAGCTACAAATGTTGTTGCAATAGGCAAAACAGCCATGAGGCAAATATAGCATTCTCCATTTTGTCTAACTGAAAATAGAGCTCTTTCTATAGAATTACAAATACAAAAATAACCACCATTTACTGAAGAGGTTATTTTAGCTGCTGTAATCAAATAGACTACAAAAGATTGGAGAGGGAGCTCAAAGGATTCAAATGCAAAAGCATTGCTGCTTTTGATGTATGCATAGGAGAGTTAATTTGCAAGTTATATTGTGCTTGATCTTGCATAGGGGGACTTCATAATTCCCCAGCTAAGGTGTAGAAGTCCCATTTATTCCAATAAGAATTCCTTTTAAGCAAACATGCATAAATTTGGGCTGCAAATAATTTTAAGTGTCGCAGCAAATGAATAATATATTAAGAAATAATCACTACCATTCAAAATATAAAATATAAAGTATTTTAGGACTGCACCACTTCAGCATGCCAATAGGGAATAGATCAATGAATGTACCCCAATTGTCTAGCTTTCTATGCACAGGGAGAGGATTTTTAATGAGAAAAATGTTAAAGGAACATAAGATTCCATACTTCTGCATTCTGGAAGGATATAGCCCCAGGTTTGATTTGTTTTTTCCTGAAGATGCCAAAGAGCTTTAAGTAAGGCACTGTGCTAGCCCTAGGTTCTAAGAATTCGTATGTTTCTGCTTACATGTCAAGCACTATGAAGGATCCCATATATCCTGGGTGTGATTGTTCCAGCTTTATCTCTGGGATTAGATCCACCCTGAAATATCCCAAAGTTATTAGCCACATAAGCCTCAACAGATTGTAGCATCTAGTTAGCTGATCTCTGAAGTTAAATCAAATTTGGCCTAGGTAGTATTTGGACAGGACCATCCTGAAATTCCAGAAGGTGGCAATGGCATGCCACTTCATGGTGTTGCCAAGCTAACAATGTAGATGCAGTCACAGAAGGTTTGCTTGGCTTAAGACTTCCTGAAGCTTTGATTCAAAGATTTGATCTGGTGGTGATATGATCAAATCACCACTTCAAAACAAATTGGATGCCCTTGAATTGATTTGGCAATTTGATGCATCCCATACTTTTTTTCAAATCAATTTGACATTTTAAAAGTGATTCAGTTGACCTGACTCTTAAAAAAGAATTGATGAATTGAATCAGATTCAAGTAGTAGTGATTCACTCACCACTAATAGCTACTATTCCCTACTGGGTTTAAGAGCAGTGGAACATCTGTATTTTCATACATATTTGGGGTACTAAGGAATGGGGCACGATGGCTCAGTGGTTAATATGCCAGGCTTGTCGATTGGAAGGTCGGCTGTTTGAGACCCGAGCACTGCGTGACAGAGTGAGCTCCCGCACTTGCCCCAGCTCTTGCCAACCTAGCAATTCGAAAGCATGCAAATGCAAGTAGAAAAATAGGTACCACTTCGGTGGGATGGTAACAGCGTTCCATGCGCGTCATGCCGGCCACATGACCGCGGAAGTGTCTTCGGACAGTGCTGGCTCTTCGGCTAAGAAACAGAGATGAGCACCGCCCCCTAGAGTCGGACACGACTGTGCAGGGGAAAACTTTTACCTTTACTTAAGTTAGGAATATGACAGTTCCTAATCTTGTTCCTCACTTCCCATAGAGCAGAGATGTGCAACCTGGAGATCCTGAGCCATATTCAGTGATGAATACCCATTTTTAAGCCCTCAGATCTCCCTCTATCATGATTGCTTAGATTAATATTAATAATATAAAATAATGCAGTGCAATGCAATGCAGTGCAATACTCTTCAAAGTTCTAGAGGTCATGATAGAGCTGTCTCCAATAAGAAAGATGGATTGGAAAAGTTTTTTTCTTAAGTATTTTTAAATGTTTCAATTTGCAACCATTCACATATTTTTCATGAGGACTTGCTAATAGATTTAACTAAAAAAAGGCCTGTGCCACATGACTGCTTTCATCTTAATAGCATGGAAGAGATTTAGATGGTTTGAGAACTACAATTACACAAGCTTCAAATGGCACATGATATGCCATTTAAGGTCTACTTATTAAAAATAATTAGAAGATACTCAGTGAAAGTCTTAAATAAGAATTTTCCATAGCCAGTTCTTTGGGTATGGATCTCTAAGCAAACAGCTTATTTAACAAATTGTATCTGAACTTTGGCTCTTTTTTAGTCCCCTTTTGGTGACAACAGCAGTCCCAGTGTCACAGAGGGCTTTTGAGCCTCCTTTTTGCATTGCTCTGACTGCAGTTGCTGAAAATTGATAGTACAATTGCCTGTCATTTTGAAGGAAGAAATACACAAAAAATGAGCATAACATTAAAATAAAAACTCCTGACCTTACATGGGAAAATCAATGGAAGCACTTGCAACGATAGATTTTTCTACACAGTTTTTGAGATGGTACAAAATGTTGCAGAAGTACACAGTCTGAAAGATACTGTACATATTCTCTGCAAGTCAGTCCACAAATGCAAATTACCTTAGTTTCCTTAAAAAGAGGGACAAGTGAAATTGTCTTCCATCTTTAAACATAACATTTGTGCTATGTATAAATGGAAAGTAGAAAGATGGCATATGGAAGAAAAAACAATGTGAAGATAGAAATTTACACATCTCAAAGAAGCTGGATCAGATAATGCTTTTCCAGTCCACATTCAATGAGAGCTCCAAGTGCAGGAATTGAATATAGAATTTCATCCATAGCAAACTAAGATAAATTGTATAGAAAAATGTATATTTTACAGTAGCATTCAAAAAAAGTACATAGGAAACATTGCATGTAGACCACATAAGGAAATTGTGTATTATAAAATTTATTCCCCACCTACAGTACATCCCTGAAGTCCATCCAAGCAAACCCTGTTTTAAGGTTAAGCCACAAAACCCAGCTATTGTTGTTGTTGTTCTTGCTGCTGCTGTGTTATCTGGGTCTATTGCTTTGCATTTATTAACACACTCATTTCCATTTTATGCCTGTTGAAGACATTCACCTGTGGCATCAGTTTCTTCAAGCATTTCAAATTAATTTCCAGAGGATATTAGAGACACTGTTCACTCAGACTGATCTATTATCCTGGGCTTGACCTGTTAGACATACAGTACCTACTTCTTTATAGAAAAAAATGTTCTGAGAGAGTTTGCACATGTAATAATTTGCCCATTAGTTTCCCATTCTTTTTTCTTCTTCCATTGGAATTGCCTTACTTGAAATAGGTTAGCCAACTAAATTTACTGCCATGTTCAACTTACTGCTGCACAGTTCCTTTGGAAATAGTAGAGACCTGCCCTGAGATGATAACAATTATTTCTTTGCCACCAGTTAAATATAAGGTAAAGTTTCCCCCCGCACATTTGTGCAGTCGTGTCCGACTCTAGGGGCTGGTGCTCATCTCCGTTTCTTAGCCGAAGAGCCAGTGTTGTCCGAAGATGCTTCCGCGGTCATGTGGCTGGCATGACGCACGCGGAACGCTGTTACCTTCCCACCGAAGTGGTACCTATTAATCTACTTGCATTTGCATGCTTTCGAATTGCTAGGTTGGCAAGAGCTGGGGCGAGTGCGGGAGCTCACTCCGCACGCAGGGCTAGGGATTCGAACCTCTGAACTTGCAATCTTCCGATCGACAAGCCTGGCGTCTTACCCGCTGAGCCACCACTCCCCTTTCAGTTAAATATGGGGGTGCATAATTTCCCGCCCACCCAAAAATAAAGTTTGAAATCAGTTAAGTGTTGCTTCATGTAAGCAGTTTGTCAAATTTTGATTTCTATAATCTCTTTTTACTTTTGCCCTGTGTACAAGTAAACTCTTCCTACTCAGCTGCTTATGATAAACATCAAAATAAGGAATACCATACAGAGAACTTCTCAAAGCAAAAAGCCTTTCTCCAAAAAAAAAGAAGACATGGAATGGTCAAACATTACAACATCTCTGTAAGCATGTGGTTTATCCACCCTCCCCAAAAACCAGGATCCCTTTCTTCTTTCAAGATACAGTAAAGTGGGAGGTAAGGGACCATGAATGCCTAAACTGATTAGAAGGACAAGGTAGAAAAGTAATTATGGTTGGATGGATCTTGTTCAGCTATTACATCCCCATAACAGTTGTCTTTTAAAATATTGTCTTTCACTTTGTTTTTTCTTCCGGTTTCTCTTCTGGTGTTTTCCTTGGTTTTTGCTTGGTTGTTACTCTGAAATGTTTTTAAGATTTTATAAAATGCTGTAGGATTTTTGTATTAAGAGACAACATAAAATATGATAAACAAGAAATTGCCAGATTTGGACTTTGAGCTTCCTGTGCTATCTCATGTAAATGAGAGCAAATGTGGGGCAGTGCGTAGCATATCAGAGGAGACCCAGGCTTGCCTCACCGTGGAGCTTGATGAACGGGGAGGGGGGGCGTCTGGTTTCCTGGGGATAAAATTGTGGGAGATTGCTGGCTTAATGGGGTTCCAGGCGCAGAGTAATCCAAACAGAGTGCAGCGTGTAGGCTAACAATATTTTATTGTAGCATAAGGCAATAATGGATATAGTACATTATTGCAAAAGAAAAACAAAAACAAAGCATACACAGAGTTCCATCAGCAGATGTGAGGAAAAATCATGGCCCATACAAAGGCCAGGCATAGTTACAGTTCAGTAACAGAGTACATGGCAACAGGACAGATAGAAGTCAAGAAGAAGAGAAGAGAGAGTATAGACCCATAGTTCATAGCTGAGATATACACTTGTTTCAGCATTCTGATTGGCTATATGTGGGTCAGGACATTTTCAAACTGACAATGCATTAAACAGTTGTACTTACTATAAATCGCCATGAGATGGCAGTGTTGCACATTGTCTCCCCTCCGGGAAAGCGGTTCCCATGAGATAAGGTATTTTGGACTGATATCACTATGTTTTGGCTAGCGAAGGTCACACACCTGGTGTTTACTGGTGGAATGTTTTGTGAACACTGTATGGAAAAATACTGTCTTTACTAGCTAAAGAATATCACAGTGAAGGAATCCATTCGTATGAATTCTACATAGAATAACTCTAACAGAATAACTCTGACAAAAATGCGGTGGAGAAGTGCATGTGCTGCTTTGCAATAAAAAGGAAAGATAAGTGTAAGTTAAAAGGAGCCCTTTTCTGCAGAGAGGGAAGTTCTTGAAAGGAATATGTGTGGAGTTTTTTCTTCCTATCTTCCCTCCTTCCTTCCTAAAGGGAAATAAAAGGCTGCAGAAATGACATGCACACAGAAAAGGAGAGGAAACAATAATAGCAGTAGTTATTATTGTAATGATGGTGGTGGTGGTGGTGGTGGTGATGATGATTTTGGAAATAAGCAGCTGGGTTCCCACATTATTCTAAACCATAAATGGTTGGTTTACTTTTGACTTAATTTAATGTGGGAAATAGGTATACCTGTTCTATGAATAAAGTATAATTGGAAACCATGATTTATTGTTAGGTTAATTGATTGCAATGGTGACATAGTATGATATACCAATAGACATGCATGGTTCACTTCTGGCTTGTTTATCTTGAAGCAGGTGTAAACCTGCAAGGAAAAGCAGGTAAAAGGTAAGGTAAAACAAGCTGGAGTAGAACAAACAATCCAGACAGTCTTTTCTTTTCTTTTCTTTTCTTTTCTTTTCTTTTCTTTTCTTTTCTTTTCTTTTCTTTTCTTTTCTTTTCTTTTCTTTTCTTTTCTTTTCTTTATTTATTTTATTTTATTATTTTATTTTATTTTATTATTTTATTTTATTTTATTTTATTTTATTTTATTTTATTTTATTTTATTTTATTTTATTTTATTTTATTTTATTTTATTTTATTTTATTTTATTTTATTTTATTTTATTTTATTTTATTTTATATCCTGCCTTTATTATTTTTATAAATAACTCAAGGCAGCGAACATACCTAATACTCCTTCCTCGTCCTGTTTTCCCCACAACAGCAACCCTGTGAGGTGAGTTGGGCTGAGAGAGAGGGACTGGCCCAAGGTCACCCAGCCGGCTTTCATGCCTAAGGCAGGACTAGAACTCACAGACTCCTGGTTTCTAGCCTGTTGCTTTACCCTTCCATGATACATATTTGCAATATTCATGTTGCATTGAGTGGTATCCTTAGGTACACTTTAAAAATTATGGAATAAATACAGAATTATTCTATGACTATTGTGGCTTGATGCAATTTGTGGACACTTTTGTCAGAACCTTAGGATGCGTCTGGCACTCCCATCTGTTTCTCCAGCTGTACTGAAAGAAAAATTGCCTTGAGTCACTACCCCAATTGATTGGCAGATGAAATAGTACAGATGTCCTCACTGAAGAAGTTTTTCTGCCAGCAAATAATTGCACGTTGACTGGAACTTAAAGAAAATAGGGCTAGCTATGGGGCCCCCCAATAACTGACAGGCAAAATCCTTCTGCCTTATACAAGTTATTTCAGTCAGTTTTGATATATGATGTCTTGCAACGTTTAAATTTAATAGAGGCTTAGGTGGACTTTTAAGGCCAGTGAGTATATCTGAAATGTTAAGGACATATTGTGTGGAGTCTCACAAAATGGTTGTCATGGAAGTTTGTCTCTTCAGGTAATGGGTACCATGGTGCATATGGTCAACCACAAAAGAATCCATTTACAAGTAAACAAGTGAAGTTACTCACCACTAGCCCTTCTAGTTCCCCAAGATTCTTCTGTCTATCCTGATTTAACTTTGTCCTTTTGGGGGTATAGCCACAAAGCACTGGGCTGCAGCTTCTGACCATTTTGACTTTCTAAGGTTTATGAGGCCTACCTACCTATAGTTCAGGACATTCTTTCTCAATAAAGATGATGCTGGAGACCATTTGGAGCCTGCTTCCTTCCCATTTATTTCTTAGATTATTGATTATTGATCATGATTATTATTATTGATTATTTATTAATTATTGGTTATTGATTATTGATTATTGATAGTGAATCTGGAACCAAAGGAGGTATGAAGGTATGACATTACCTACTGCTGCTTGAATTTTATAGAATTTTTTTTTAAAAAAATTTTTAAATCAGAGGTTTCCAAACTTTCTCAGTTCATAGCACCCTTAGTGTCTCAGTAATTTTTTCACGGCACCTGTAGGCCAAAACTGTGAACTACTGCTGTGTTTTCCTCAAAAAGTTAAAATATCCCATGGTGCCCCGGAGGCTGCATTGCACAGTTCAAGAACTGTGGGTTTTAAATAATCGTTGAGAGAATATTTGGTATTCTTCAGATAGAAACATTTTTGGAAAGACAGTGGCAGCATTTGAACCTTAGAAATAAACAGCTCGGGACACTGAGAACAACTGACCAAAATATAGCACAGCAGAGGTTTCCGAGGAAGGAAGGGAAAATCATGGGTAGAAATCAACATTGTGCTACAAACTTCCATTCCTCTATTGGGGTTTCTTCTAACTTTCTTCCATCCTGCAACTCCTGTACATTTTTTTCAAAATCTGCTCTAGAGGATTGGGAGACCTTCAGGGCCAGATTTTGAGGTCAAGCGGGGAAGGGGGTTAAAAATAGGTACCATAAAATGAAGCTCCTGTTCCAATGGTATTTCATGGCCAAAATTAATTATACTTCGAAATCAGTAATATTTATATATTTATTTATTTGTAATGTTTATATACTATCCATATAAACCTGGTTAATTAGGTTGCAGTAACAGCGTAGCTTCAGCAAAATGGGACAGAGCTACTGTATCTTTTTGATGTAATGATAACACTGCTGGGCTTATTATGTAATTGTGATGGATCTATAAAAGCAAACATAAGCAATTACCCTTAAATTACATCTCTGTCTTGCAAAGCAGATACGTTAACCGTAAGAATGTAAAAGGACTGTCAGATTAGAGGCTTAAACATGGCTTGCTATATATGGGCCATGAATCAGTGCTATGATTGGGTGACGCAGTAAGGAAAAGCACACTATATTTTTCTGAAGGTTCTGTATAAATATTACAATCCAGTTGTACACGCCTGACACTGGAACCCAAAAACAATCAGTGAAAATATTTCATATGAAAGTTGAATGTTTTGAAATGTCAGCTTTCAACTTTCTACTATATGATTCTTGGGAAGAAATGTAACAGAAAAAAAGAAGTATCAGAGAAAAGATGTTTCATACAATTACTCTTTGGCTGGGAAAACTGCAGCTCAGTAACTTGTTTCGGAAGGGAAAAATGTTGATTGAACTATTTTGTACCCAGGGTCAACACTATGAAGAAGAAAAAAGAGCATTAAGCCACGAAATAATAGCCCTCAATAACCATTTGATAGAAGCCAAGGTGACAATCGATAAATTATCAGAAGATAATGTAAGTATTTTCTCTGCTATGATATGTGGAAAGATAAAGGTAAAAATTATGAATTATAGAATAAAAATATTATGTTACAAGTAATTTCAGTACTCTTTTGTTAATTACTCAGCTTTTAACTACAGGTAGTCCTCGTTTAGCGATTGCTTCATTCGGCGACCATTCGCAGTTACGACGGTGATGAAAAACTAACTTTACAACCAATCCTTGCATTTACGACCTTTGCAAATGTATAAAGCAAAGGAAAGCTGAATATCATAAACACAGTCATAGTTTCACTTAGCGACTGCTTCAGTTAACGACTGAAATGCTGATCCCAATTGTGGTCACTAAATGAGGACTACCTGTATTCCACTTAGTAAGAATGTACAGAACAGTTATTTCACTTGCTAAAGGTTTATCAAAACACGTTTCTTACTATTTTTAACAAATGGGAGAATCTTCTCAATCTCAAATGGAGCCAGCAACAACATACAAAATCATTAAGTTCTAATTATATACTGTATGCTGGTTCCAAGTGTTATTTTTTCTGTCCAGAAGAAGACATAGTTGGCACCCAACCAAACCTGACGACAGGCCCTTCTGACTACAGAGATTTCATGGCGATTATGCTTGGAGGAGCATCTCCAAACTCTCTGTTATGTCTGAGGGTATGAGAACAAAGAACCTTACTGAGAACAAAGCTCGCCATTCCAATTACCAGGAATGAGCCATCCGTAAACTCTCCATCTTGTAAGGATTCAGTTTCAGTTTATTTGACACTCTTTGACTGTGGAAGCAGCTTCCAGCAGCTCACAGCATCCAGCCTCTGATTCAGAACTAACATAGCCTCTGTTTGACTATAATCAGCTTCAGTTTCCCTTAAAAGAATTTTAAAGGATCAATTAATTTTACCAATGGGTTACCTTATTTTATAGAGAATTTTAATTGGTGATCATTAATTTAATTAAATGTTTTCCCCAGTGTTCTTATGACTTTCACTTCATCAATGAAGTCTTCCCTGTTGGTTAGTATCAAGTCAATGGTTTGTCCCTTCCTTTACCCTCTGAAGGAGAAAGTCATTAGCAAAACAAATCAGTAATTTCCTGGGAAGACAATGCGTGGCAGAGTTTGTTATCCAACAATCGCTAGGAAAATTAAAGTCCCCATCACTACTATTTCATGTCTCCTGGAAAGATAAGCAATTTGCTCCTGGAAAGCATCATCCCCATCTTCTCCTTGATTAGGCAGGTGATAGTATGATATGTTCCTCCCCTTATTTTAACCCAGATGCTCTTTACAGTATCAGTAAATTAATTCATTCACTTGGGTTGGGTTAAGGCACGGATGCACTTAATTTACCATGCAACTTCTTCCCTTTTCTACTGCTTTTGTTTCTTTGAACAAATTGCATCCTTTCGTTGCTATATTCCAATCATGGGAGTCATCCCATCAGCTCTCTGTTATACATAAAGATAAAGGTTCCCCCGCACATTTGTGCAGTCGTGTCCGACTCTAGGGGCCGGTGCTTATCTCTGTTTCTTAGCCGAAGAGCCAGCGTTGTCCGAAGACGCTTCCACGGTCATGTGGCCGCATGACGCGCAGAACACTGTTACCTACCCACCGAAGTGGTACCTATTCATCTACTTGCATTTGCATGCTTTCGAATTGCTAGGTTGGCAAGAGCTGGAGCTAGTGTGGGAGCTCACTCCGCACGCAGGGCTAGGGATTCGAACCTCCGAACTTGCGATCTTCCGATCGACAAGCCTGGTGTCTTACCCGCTGAGCCACCACGCCCCCTCTGTTATACATATTAAGTTGTATTTGCCTTCCTGTATTAAGAGTTCAAAGTTATCATGTTTATTTCCCACAATTTTGACATAAAATTTTAGACAATGAAATGCATGAATATTATGAGCCAACCTTTCTGATTTTTTATTTAATGGTTAAATAGGACATGTTTCAAAATTCTTCTTTATTTTTATAGTGTTCAACTCATTATCTGATATCCATACTTTATATTTTTCTGCTCCAGTTCCCACAGGATTCAGTTTAAGCCCTCCTGATCAAGCTTATCAAGTTTTAGGCAAACACAATTTTTTCAGGCCTTGTAAGTTGTAACCCATCTTGTGCCAAGAATCTAAACCTGATAACTGAGGTTATGATCTAAGGAATCAAATATCTCCCATCAACATAATTTGGATAGCCAGTTATTCCTCCTCAATATTCTTCTTTCTCTTTTCAATCCTTTCCCATGAACTAAAATAATGGATGAGAAGAACATCTGACCCCTTTCCTTCCTAGATGTTCAGAGCCCATGGTGATATAGATTGTAGCAGCCTTTAGCAACAGTCATTTGTCTCCACAGTGATTAGCAGGAAGTGATAATTGTTAGAGGATTTGTTAAATCATGGAAGTTATTCTGTTGCATCCAGATCCATGCTCTTTCTCCAAAGAAATCAAAAGGTCTAGGCAATACACATTTATTTTAGTTCCTCATAATTGTGAATCACCTCTGTTCTTCAGAGATCTATCATCCTGTTTCCTGTTCAGCAATATCCTTTTCTTCCCTTGAAGACTCAAACCTATTTCTTTAGTTCCAATGACCCATTACATTTTTTAATGTAATATATAGTTCAGCTCTTACTTTGCATTGATCCCCATCAATTCATTACACTCACATCGAATACTGTAATCTTTTCTTCATCCTTTCTCTGAAAAGAAAATTCCATGTCAGAAGAAGCTTTTCATCCTTGAAGAATGATATTTATAGAGATTTTCCCCCAAAGTCCTTTTCTGTTTGAAGAAAATAGTCCACCAAGAGATTAATAGCAAAATCACAATTAACAATTTGATCAACAATCAAACAGTAGATACAGACATGCAGACACTGTTCTGTATAGTAAGAATTTTATGTGAAATGGCTCCCTAGCCTGGCAACCCCCAGATGAGTGTGGATTGCACTTGTCAGGCTCCCTGGACCAAAATTCATCAGTAAATCTCAGTTTCCCAACTTCACATGGCTTAGCTTGGCTGCTAAGTTCAGACTTGCCTGAACTCTCTTTCGTGTGCCGTGTGTGTGTGTGTGTGTGAGAGAGAGAGAGAGAGAGAGAGAGAGAGAGAGAGAGAGAGAGAGAGAGACGGAGACGGAGTTCCAAGATTCAAATTCTGGACCTCTTCTTATCTTTTGGCTGCTCTTTTTGTGAGGTGATGGTGGCTAGTGGGGTTCCAGGCTTGAAGTAATCCAAACAACGTGTTGTAAGGCTAACAATATCTTTATTGATAGCATAAGGCAATAATGGATGTATGGTGCATTATTGCAAAAAGGAAAAACAAAGCATAAGCAGAGTTCCATCACCAGAATGGAAAGAAGGCATCATGGTCTGTGCAAAGACCAGGCATAGTTACAGTTCAGATACAAAGTACATGTAGATAGCAGTCTACATAGAGAAAGCATAGGAAGAACATAAGTGAGATGAATACCCATGGTTCATAGCTGAATTATACCCATGGTTCAGAATTCTGATTGGTTAATATGGGCTAAGGTTACTTTTTCAGCTTACAGTTGTTGTACTTACTATAAACCGTCATGGGGTGGCGTTGTTGCATATTGGCTTTCCCTCGAGACTCTATTCTCATGGGAACAGGACTGATAAGGTTTTATTGTTTTGGCTAGATAGAGGAGCACATCTGGTGTTTACGCTTACAGCAGAGAAGCTTGGAAATTTCCACTTTCAGGCCAGATTCACAGTGTAGGAATTCCATGTGTTTGATTCTGCATAGAATAACTTTACCAAATAACTTTAACACTTTTCTCAGTCTTGAAGTTCTCTGCCGTGTCATCTGTCCCTTGTTTACCAATGGCTTTCCAGGGCATGAAAATTAGGAGTCCTTGTTTCACCAGCTTCAACCATTTCAGTATTGAACAACTGTTTGCCCTTAGTCAATGTGAGGGTGTAGTTCCCCTCTTATTTCCATGGTAGTTTAAATCCATTGCTTTTTCTCTGTACCTTTCCCACATTTCAGTGGAGACTTTGCCCTGTGCTTCTTGGAGTCCAGCAGTTGCTGGCTGTTGACATAACTGATATCTCTGTGCAGAGAACTGCTGGCTCTCAGATTATTTCTCATAATATCTTCCAAATGTCATGGTAGGTACAACTTCTAGGAACTGCAGTCTCAATAAAGGTGCCAGGTTTAGGCTGCTGTACATTATCATGAATCCATTTGTTTATAGATTGGGATGCTTTGGCAAAAACCACAAGAGCCATTTATATAGCCTTCATGCAGAACTCATTTCGATATCCACACAAAGTTATTTGTGTGGATATTCTACACAGGAAAGATTCCTGGGAGCTATGCTGATTCAAGTAAACATCATTGATCTGTCCTTTGAGGGCAGCACAGAAACTTGGCTTTTGGTTCAAAACTTGGCTCAAGACTTCTCTGTATTTTTGCTTGTCGTACTTTGTGCACATTAGGTAAGATCATCTGAACAGCACAGTTGTACCTATCTGCTCGGCAAAACTGATTGAATTGGATGAAGTTCACTATGCAGGAAATGCATAACAGGTGCTATCAGGAAGTTCACAAAAGAAACATTTTTCATCCCACTGTCTCCCTACAGTCACCTGTACTCCTAAAGAACCTTCTCAGGAGAGTTGTAGACTCCACTTAAACCAAGCAGGAGGAATATGGAAGAACTGCTAGAGAGAGGGAGATTTGCTCAAAATCAAGCTGGGATGTTGATAAATTCACACATTCACAGAAGGGACTTTCTTGTCCATTTCTTTCCCTGGACTTCTGATCCCATGTTGCTCAGGAGAGTTACTGACTTTTCAGAAAAACTTTTCAGGAGCCACAAGTGACTGTAGAAGGAAGGATCTAGAAGTCATAGAGTTGGAAGGAGCCTTTTCAGCCTTACAGTCCAACTCCCTACAGAAATGTCCCTTTTGTGTATTTCCTTAATTTAATTTAGGCTCCAAGCCACTGCATTCTTGGACCAAGCTGAGATCTTCTAAGTGAATACTGGCATTTTAGATTGTATCTAAAGGAAGAAAAAAAAATATAAATGTGTTTACTGCATGTGCATGGTCATTTTTCAACCAATTCAGTTTTCATATGGAAAAGCACCATACAAATGGCATTTGAACAGATCAATAGCTGAGCAGATTAAATTGAAAATATGTTGCAATTAAGGAACTAGGGTGCTATTATCACCCCTTTAACCAAATTGCCAAGATAAAAATTCTCATTTTCATGGAACTAGTCTTCAGGGGTGAACTGAATGGTCATTACTCTAATAAACATACCTGCCAATTCTGAGAAACCATGGCTGAATCTATCATGGCTGAAGTAGTTCTCCTACACCAGATAATCTACCAGCCACTAACTTATGTAGCTATTATTCTTGGTCAGGCTAAACTGATTTTTCCCCATAGTGTCAAAAAGTAAATGTAGAATCCAACTACTTTTACATAGCAAAATTTGGAGTGTTTCAGTATGTTTCTATTCCTATTACTATAAGTCAGCTGGCCACATGGGTAATAGCCTCCTCTGGAGCAGACTTAACTAAGAACTCGTGTGAGTGAATGGATCTTCAAGCATGATAATCTTAATTTATACCAATAGTGCATAAGACATTTTTGAGGGTCTGGATTCAATGTCTGGAATGTGCCACTCAATTGAATTAGTGCTCCAGATGCCTTTGGGCAATTTTCTTAATTTTAGGTAGAAAGTTCAGTAGCTATTATTGCTATATAGACATTAAATGCATGATTGAAGATGCAGGGCAGGGCAGAAATATTATGTTTCCTATATCTTAGGAGTCAATATTATGTATTCCCATTTCTTTCCAGATTGTTGCCCATTCAGTTTATGAGTACCATGCATAAATAGAAAAAAAAAACCTTTGAATTAAAGTTTGCCCATATTTTCTGTGATGCAATCATGTATCCAAATGGCCTTTAATCAGTGTTTCTTTCAGTTTTCTGAAATAAGCTTTTATAAAGACAGCAAAAATCCTAATCTTTAAAAAGAAAAAGAATAAAATTGGATTTGTGGGAACCTCTTTGTTATACTCATTTTGAAAATTGAAGTTGCTGGATAGAATAATAACAGGCTTATGATGACATTCAATTGTGTGTTTTATTGCACTGCATAACTATATGTAGTATAGCTATGATTGCCATGGTCAATGGCTTACTTCTGTCTTCTCTCTATCATTGTTATATTTGGGATGATAACAATAAATTCATTGAGATCACTTATCCATTTAAAATGAGACATTTGAAACTGTATGCATTGTCCTATATAGCCTCCAGACTATAATCTCATGTGAGAGCATCTGGAGTCTGGATTCTAATACAATAAACTTCTTGTTACCACATCATCATTGGGATGAAACTTTAAATATATTCTGTACTTTCTCAGATCACTGATGCTTTTTGGTTGTTGGTTGCAGAACTAAGACTTCTAATGTCATTTTATGTTATTTTGCAGGAGCTCTATAGAAAGGATTGCAATTTAGCTGCTCAGCTGCTCCAGTGTAGCAAGAATTACGACAGGGCGCATAAGCTTTCTGAGGTAACAAAAATAAATACATAACTGAAATTCATCATTGTGCTTGCTATTGAGGCCTAATTCTTCTTTGCAAGAACATGAGAGGGGGAGGGGAGGATGGAGGCTCTGATGCTGTGCCTAGGCAAGAAATAGGCAGCAGAGGGAGAAGTAATTAAAGAGCCCAAGGGCAAGGCCATGTTCACTAACTATCATGAGAAGATCTCTAAGATATGAGATAGCATTCACTTACTGGAATGGAGAAGAGGGTCTGGATGGGATCCTAAATTGAGACAACTGGATGACAAAATAATGGGGATGGGGTAGAGATTAATGAAACCATGTTTGAACCCAGTAGCTGCAAGGCCAAGCAAGAAAGGTAAAGAAGGTTCAAGATGCCCAACATGCCATGTCTCTTGTACTTGGTGCATTATTTTTGTTTGTTTGTTTGTTTGTTTATATTGTCATTTGTAAGACAGCATAAACAAACTTCCATGGATTCTAGGCTGTTTAAAATCATAAAAACAACCCAATCATTCAGTTTCCCCCCTTAATAGTGTTATATGGCTAAATACAAGCTCTGCAGAAAAGCATATCCTGAGTATTAATAGAGTAGGGGCTATCCCAGCCTCAAGTGCCAAGCTGTATCAGTGAATTGGATGGGAAATTCAGTATTTTGTCTGCAGCAACAAAATATTTAAGGACATTCTACCCAATGTTCTGACATTTATTGGCATATCCATCTCGCTATTCTTGTGAACTTCCCAAAGGTAGATACACAATTCACAACTTTTGGAGACATGAAGTACTTACCTAGATGAAGCTTTAATCCAGCTTTTCCCAACTGTGCTTCTCCAGATGATTATGGCAACTTTGGATTCTGGAAGTTGGAGCCCTACCATATCTGAAAGGCATCACTCCATTGTAGTTAAGCAGTTCTTAGGGATTAGCAGTTGTCTTTGAACTGGGAGCTATCAAAGTATCTTATGAAATGCCTGGGCATGTGTGTATGTGTGTATCTGCATAGCCATATGCATATACATATACTTATATATAATTCTGATTTTGGCATTCTTATGCAAGATCTTGCAACCTCATGAGATTTCAGTGTTTTGTTTTGTTTTCTTTTGTTTTGCTATGGAGCAACCAGGATGCCTTTTGAGGGTCCTGCAGACATCTCATTGCTGTGCTTGCCTAACCCACTTAACCAGGTCAGTTAAAGACCTAGCAATTACATTTGCACAGTATGCTAATTTTAAATTTCAATTTCAATTTTAAAAAATTCTAATTGAAGTTGAAAAGGAAAAAAAAAGAAATAATGAATAATGAATAAAATCTTCACGATTAAGCTTTCATGATATGATAAAAACACTATGCATTATTACTATTGGACTCAGTCATGTTTATTTCATGTTCTGAAATCATAAAATTTATATATTTATTCATCTATTTACATCAGTTTAAAGAATGCCCGACTCCAGATTACCCTGGGCATTTTACATAATTACAAGGGGAAAATAATAAAAAAGAAATGGATCATATTTATCTGGAAATACTAAATACAACCAAACAAAATTTACCAAACAAAAACTTACAGGGGCTCACCCACCACTTTGTCACAAAGCCAGAGAACATAGCCATGTTTTCGATGCCTTACATAACTTCATCAGGGTGGGAGTTGTACGGATATCTGGGAGAATGCTATTCCAGAGGGCAGCACTGCCACAGAGAAGACACACTGGATGACATTATTTAATTGAGGAAACGTGAAGCATACCCGCTCTGCCATATTTTACAGGACAGGCAGAAACAATTGGCGATTGGCAGTCTCTCAGATAACTAGGCCCTATGCCCTGGAGGGCTTTATAGGTGGTAACCAATAGCTTGAATTGTACCCAAAACCCAACTGGCAACCAGTGCAGCTCGTGGAGCAGTGGTGTCCCATGGGCATATCAAGGCATGCCCATTACTGCCCACACTACCATATTCTGGATCAGTTGTAGCTTCTAAATGGTTTTCTAGGACATGTCGAGTGTATTGCAATAGTGCAGTCATGAGGTCACTAGGACATGAGTGATCATCTGAAGGACCTCCTGTTTGAGGAGCAGGTGCAACCAATGCACTGAATGGATCTGCGTGGAGGCCTGCTTGGCCACAGCTGCCATCTGCTCCTTGACCAGGAATTGTGAAGACACCAGATTGTGTACCATTCTCAAATAGGGGTATGCTGCCCCATCCAATATGAGAGAGGGAAGCTCCCCAGGACCAGAGGGCCAGAGGGCCTGAATATCGACAGAATTGAACCTAAGTCTGTTCTTCCCCATCCAGATCTGCACAGCCTCTGTTGTGTTCTGGGACAGAACACAACAGCAACACTTGGATGGTCCAGGGACAAGTTGTACAGTGGGTTCGTGTAAATGTTGCATAGGAGGGGGAAAGTATTGAGCCCTGCAGCATCCCACAAGTGAGGGGCAACAGACTCAACCTCTCCCCACTCCATCAAGTCTAATTGGAACTGACCACAGAGAAAGGAAGAGAACCACCATGACACTCCCAGTCCCTGCAGCCAGTCCAGAAGGATAGCTGCTGAGAGATCACAGAGCACAACAAAGATGCACCATCCCCATCCCAGCTTCGTCAAAGGTCATCAAGAAGTGTGACCAATGTTGTCTCAGTACTGTATCCCAGCCTGAAACCTGACTGGAGCAGATCCAGATAATCTGTTGCCTCCAGGATATCCTGGAGCCCAACCACTTTTTCAACAGCCTTTCCTAAAATGGGAAGGTTGGGGACGGGACAAAAGTTCTCCAGGATTATTGATGGCTTCTTAAGGAGGGGGCATGCCACCACCTCCTTCAGGGCCAAAGGGACCACCTCCTATTTCAAAGAAGCCAATACCATTTCTTGGACCCAACTGTTCCAAGCAGCTTTAACCACCCAGGAGGGGCCTGGATCTAATAAACGAGTGGCCAAGTTCACAGTCTGAAAGACCCTGTCCACTTCATCAGGAGTCACAAACACATTTAGTTTCACCAAAAATTCTTCAGCTAATGAAAAGCTAACAATATTGCAAAGAGGTAGTTCTATTTCAAATGTTAAAGTGATACAGTAACACCATAAAAAAAGAAAGAAGAATCCAGCCTCTGCTTCAATCTTTTCCTCAGTCTCTGACTTCTACTCTGCAAAGATGAATAAATATTGAAAGCTTTACCTTCATCTTATTCACTTACCAAAGCAGATTCATCAATAACCCTGACTCTCCCACTCTGAAAAAAAGAGTAGAGCTGTACTCCCCCATTACACTACCAGCCTCAGCCCCTAAATGTATGTTTAATGTAAGACTCAATCTGGAAAATAGCAAATAATAACACAAGAGCATGTGTTAAGTATTAAGTATACGATGTCACTTCAATACTGGGAAATTGACTTGCTTTGATTCCAGACTGATGAAGGCTCTCAGTTTCTCTTCTCTTCCTGCTGTTTCACACTGTGCTATCTCTGGGTATGGATAGCAATAAGCTGAATGATTCTAAATACATGTTAAATCACAAATCAGTTATTTTTAAGAAGAGGAAGGCCTTCCAATAGCATCTCTCCTTTTCTTATATAGCTGTAGGATGGTTGCTACTAAATTTCCAGATGGAACTCATATAAAACTATGATGGTGCTTTTTAATGCCTTCCATTTTTAGTTAAAGGATTGTAATAACAGGTTCCTATGGATTATGGTAATAACTATGCCAGGTTGTGTACTAGAAGAGAAGAAACTGTATATGTGCACAGCTACCAATTTTTTGCTGAGCTCCAGTATTTTATGAAGTCATGGCACACATTTGGTCACAGGCCACATAAGACCACCCTGTCCCCTCTTCTGGCACCCAAAGCACCTTCTAATTAGACAAGATCAATGTTTTCAACCCTTTTGGGTAGGTAGGGGAAGATTTAAACTGCTAAATCAATACTTTAAATTTCAATTTTGTGGCTTATTGCAACTCTGTCACTCTTTTATAATCCTAAAATCCCTCAAAATCTAAAGCTTAAGGCACTGTTTTGCACTGATACCTTCCACAAATACAAGAGGGGGGAGGGATGCAAAAATGTTAATCTTGGCTGATCTCAACAAGAAAAGAAAAAGTCAGACTTGATTAGTACCTGGATGGGACACCACAAGAAAATCCCAAAGCTATAGGCTAAACTGGGAATTAGAAAAAGCATCCCAGGAGAAAGGCAATGGCAAACCACCTCCATATTGTTGCCAAGGAAACTATATTTACCAATTATGAAGTTGCCAGGAGTTAAACTTGCTCAAGAGAGACTTTACTTTTTATCACTCTGCTGAGGTCAAGGCATCATCAGTGAGATCAGCCTGGGAATCTAATCAAAGAAAAAAAACTGGCATCAATTAAGCTGTGCATCCCACATCAATATTATTTGCTGTCTAACTGCCAACATAATCACCTGGATAGACCTCTTTCACAAATTAATCCTGAAAACAATCCAAAATCACTGGATTATAGCACCATTTTATGTCTGTTTGCCAGGCAGGAAGTCTCAGTGGTGCTTTTTCCAAGCAAAACTATTTGTAGGATTGCAGACTTAGCTTCGTGGACTCACAAAAAATGAATATGGGAGTCTTTGGACTTCTGGGCTGTAAATCAGCTTTCCGTTTGCATATTTGTGTCCCTTGCCACCATCTCTTTCTTCATTACAGCTGAGAAAATGAGAAAAGCTGCTTTCATGGCTTCATAGCCTAAGAAGGATATGGCTGCAGTTCATGTGAAGTGCATTCTGCTATGCTGCAGATGTTTGTATACCACAAGATTGGGCTATGGGGGAGATCAGGGACATTGAGTTATTTTGTAACAAAGCATGGCCATATCAACATACTTTTTTAATTTGCTTTCTTTGCTGAGTGTTGTAACTTGTCTTTATGTTGACAGTGACTGATTATCAAGATGAATGCATTTCTCTAGAACTCGATTCCATTAGCACATCACACTTGCAAAAAGTTTCTTTACAAGAAGAAGATCCAGCTACCATAGACCTCTGCCCTGTTGATTTATAGTTGTTCTGGAATGGAGACTTTTTCCTGAAAGCTACATTTGTTCTTATTGTAGTACAGCTATACCGAAGACTTATTCTTGCCACTTGAACTTTATGTTCAGAGCCATTGCCGAGTCCAACATTCAGGGCTGCCCTCACTGTCAGGCAAAGTGAAAGGGACACTTCAGGTTGCAGTGGTAGCCCCCTGGCTGCTTCTTTTAAGTTTCCAATGGAGGGCAGAACTGTCCATGCCACACAGTCTTCCCTATGTGCCCAGAACTTGCCTGCTACTTCACTGGCATTAAAAACAAGGTTCAGTTGTGAGCCCAGTCAGCTTCTGCTAGTGGAATAAGAAGTGCTGTTTTTCCCCTTAAGTGGCTACTTCAGCCTGTCTTGAAACTACTGCTCGTCATCATTTCAGTGGGAAATAGCTTTATATCATGGGAGCTACAAGCTTATTTTGACAGTAGAAGTAAGTGAAAATACAACCTGTATTCCTCAAGATTAATATTGATTGTTAATTTGCAATATTCAACAGTAATTGGGGTGTACAGTATATTGGTTCATTGACATGAATGAAAAAGGACAAAGAAGGGGAGTGTGGCGTCCTTGGTGCTCTCTGAGCCTTGTTGTTTTCTTGCAGACGTTTCATTGCCAGGCTAGGCAACACCTTCGGTGTGGAAAAAAAAAGGGGGGAGGATGTTCATATATTTCAACATCTGAATGTTAAACATCCTGCCTCTATGAGGCAGGACAGCATATAACATACAAGCACATAGCAAATACAGTAGCCAACTCCTTTAGTCAGCCAGGGCAATCTGCCGTGTTTGCACATCTGAGTTAATACTTCATTCATGATTGGAGCCTTTTTATTTATTATTTGCTTTCTTTCACTTTAAGAGTCACATTTGTAGGCTTCACTAACTGGGATTTCTAGATCATAAGCTATACTGTTGACAACCCTTTCATATATTTTTCTTCTCCTTCCCCACATTTATTACAGCTGCCAGCTGAATTTCAGGAACGTGTCAGTATCCACCTAGAAAAGCATGGATGCAGCCTCTCGGTACCCCTGTGTCATACATCATTTGCTGATAACATACCAACTTGCGTCATTGCAAAAGTCCTGGAAAAGCCTGACCCAAACAGCCTTTCTCCCCACATGTCAAGCCCATCAAGCAGAGATCTTGCCTTCCAGGAATCTGTTGGAAAGCTTGGCCAAAGACCTCAGTACAAGTCTGACATTTATTGCAGTGATACAGCTCTTTACTGCCCTGAGGAAAGAAGGCGGGAGAGACGGCAGAGTGTAGACATGCAAGTAAAGGGCGTTGGGTTCTTGAGGTCCCAGAATTCCACTGACAGCACAGTTGAAGAAGATGGCTTCCATTCCAGCTTCTCTCATGAAGCTTTCCCAGAATATGTTACCTCTCTACCTACTTCTAGCTCCTACTCCAGCTTTAGTGTAACTTCTGAGGAGAAGGAGAATGCCCAAGCTAGCACTTTGACAGCCTCCCAGCAAGCCATTTACCTGAGCAGCCGCGATGAGATGTTTGAAAGAAAGCCATCTTCAGGTTATGACCAGGGGAGTCCAAGGTTTGCCAAGGCTAAATCTATTCAGCACATGGAACTGGCAGATGACAATGAGAACTCCCCTACTTTCACTAGGACTATGTCACCTTATGCAAGCGAGCCTTATCATTTCTCGGCCATAACAACTCAACAAGCTTTAGCATCACAAAAGATGCGCAGTGAATGCAGGAACACCCATTTGTCAGAAGAAGACCTGCCTGGACAGTGGAGACAGCTTAGTGTGGAAGATATTGGTGCATATTCTTACAGGAACAGTGGCAGGCTTTCACCCTGCAGCTTTTCAGAGCAGTATTACAGAAGTCCTATAAAGAAAGGAGACAGTCGGTCAAGTCCCATTTATGCTAGTTACAAAGGTGATAGCTTCTCAGAGGGAGATGATATTTGTCAAACTAGACTTGTGGACTCTTGCTTCCTGAGGACAGACAGTGGTCTGAATATTGACTTAAGTACCAGTTGTAAGCAGGACAAATTGTCCTCTTATAAAACAAAAGAACTGAGGGACAAAAAAAGTGAAAGAATCACAGTCCAGGTGTGCAGTAGCAAAAGCATCGATGGGAGTCCTGTGTTGAAAAGAGAATACGTTGACGTTAGTCCAAACAGCTCAGCTGAGTCCCTCAACCAGAGTTCTATGGAGGCTTCAGAGATCCATCAGTCTTCCATTGAGCAAGGGAGCCATTCAAGCCTCCATAGCAAGCAGCAGCAATTTCAACGGACTGGAAGTACAGGCTTGAGTCGAAAGGACAGCCTCACAAAAGCACAACTGTATGGAACCCTCCTTAATTGAAACATCTTCCAAAGCTGCAATAAGGAGATAGAACAACAGCAACTATAATGACATTTAACACTTCCAGCATCCTGTAGGTTTCCAAGAAACTATACACACAGAGAGACAGAGACAGAGACAGAGAGAGAGAACATACACATATACATAGTCACAATGGTACTGTTTTAAACAGAAAAAAAAATAGAAACCTGATAAAAGCAAAAGAAAAATATTACAAGACACTTTTCACATAATGACTTTTCCATCTTGGATACTAACCCTTTGCCCACTTTTATAACCTAATATATTTTTATAAACAAAATGGTATTTATTAGATTATCCTTAGTACTCTCAAGCACTTTGAGTGACATTTTTGTCCCCTTCAAGTAGGTTTCTTATTTATTTTTTGTGCATGAGGCCACATGTGCCTAAACTCTTGGAGGAAAAGGGTTAAAAGAGAAAGAGGGAGCAAGAGAGAAAGAGAAGGGAAAAACCTTTTTGCAAGGACAAATCAGACCCTATAAGATTATTTTAAAATGTGGATTGTGTGCAGTGCAAGATATACTAGAATGTGATATTATATTATAAAGAAATCTATTTTTTAGATGAAATGGAGTCAAAACAACCCACAAAGTTATTTAATACAAATGTATTTAGGAGTAAAAAAAACCTGGGGGAAAATGAATGCACAAAGTGATACAGATATTTGGTTTGTCTGTCCCATTGTGTTTCAACTTCCCCACACTGTACACTACCTCAAAATTAATTGAGGGGTTCTTTGGTCACTTATTTTTCTGTAAGCTTGCATTTATATCGTCTCAACTGCATGGAGTGTCATAACTAGTACTGTATTTTGCATTACTTAATAAAAGGCACCAGTGAAAATGTTTTGATTTTTTTTCTCATTAAAGGTTGTTCTGACAGGATGTTGTTACTGTGTAGTGTATTCAATAGTGTCAGTGTGGAATGGTTAACATACGTATATACAAAACATATGCTGCGTATGCTATATCAGACTAGGCTGACCATACATCCCGTTTTGAATGGGACAGTCCTGTTTTTTAAGCATTTTTCAACCGTCCCATCGTTTTCATAAAAATCTCAATTTTGTCCCGTTTTTCAAACCCGGCAGAAATGGCGCAGAAGGAGGATCTGAGCCGGAGCGCTGACCGGGGGCAGGGTTTGCAGGCAGGAGCCAATCGCGGGGGGCGGGGTTTGCAGACAGGAGCCAATCGCGGGGGGCGGGGTTTGCAGACAGGAGCCAATCGTGCGGACCGGGGGCAGGGACCCCTGTCTTTTTCATGAATACAGAATATTACATAAGACCCCGTCCCGTTTTGCCATCCTGAAATATGGTCAGCCTATATCAGAGTGAACATCATGGGCTCTGATGCTGAGCAGTGCTCCCCATGATGTTTGTAATTAACTCAGATAGTGAATAAATCCAAAATTATGGACCAGACAACTATGTTCCCTTGTTGCAGGGAGCCCTCTGTTTACTGCAGCCTTTCAACAATATTACAGTAGCTGAAGATGCCTACCAATTTCTATTATGCAGTTCCGTTTATGAACTCTAAAATAGCTTCACCTCAACATCCAGATAGAGTAAAATTGCATTCTCATCATGTGAGCATGATGGCTAGGAATTCCAAGCATTTTAATCCCAACTTGTCTGGAAGATACCAGTTTAAAGCAGCCAATACAGGATCATAGGAAGTTGCTTAATATTGAGTGCCTTATAATAGCTCAGCATTGTCAATACTGATTAGAGCACTATCTGTGATATCGAGAAGGAATTTCCTTAGCCCTACCTGGATACGTCAGGATCTGAATCTGATCCAGTCGTTCTACAGGGTGCTTGCGGCTGCTTCACATAAGCTCACAAAGTCTGCCACTCATCCACAGACCCTCTAGCAAATATCACTATGATTATTTTTACTTGCCACCATGAAATGTACTGCTGCTGTTCTTATTGGTCTACCTATGGACCTATCTATCATGTTTAAAAAACTATACATTTTACGTCCATTTCTTTGAATATCCAAGGTTTTGACTAAATATATCCTTTGTTTCCACAACCCCCCAAATGTACAATCATTGATTAAAATGAGCAGCATTGGATCAAACTGGTGAAGACCTTCAACATTCTTTTGTAAATAGAGATTCAGCATGACATAACAGAGAGAGTTGGATTAAGGTTATCAAGGAAATCTCGATTCAAGTAATTGCTCAGCCCTGCATTCTCTTGCTGGCCTTAGGCAACTTACTATGCCTTAGTTTAATTTATTGTGCAGAGATATTCTTACAATTAAATGGATGACTACCAATTATTCAGTCCTAGGCTTCAGCAAATAAATTGCTGAATTGTATTCATGGTAAATGGTTCCTTTGGACCTTCTCCCTTAAATGTATAAGAAGGATAGGCCAAAAGCTTTTTTTAATCCAACATCCTGTTTTCCAGAGTAGCTAAACAGATCCCTCTGGGAAGCTCACAATTAGGACATAAAGCCAGTTGGCCTTTCTAAGCAAGCTGTACTTAAGGGAATACTGCCTCTGATCACAGTAGATTCTGTATAGCCATCATCTTAGATTCTGGGATACTATTAGTTTTGTTCTTTCAATTTTAATTCAAGCCTCCTCCAGTACCAAAAGCAGTTTAAAAGATTGTGTTTTTATGAATACAAAATCTCAAAGATCACATGCACATTGACCAGGATGTGCATATAATCTTCATTCCTAAATGATGCCTTGGTTTCTGTATATGGATAAGGACATTGTTTCAGATTAGATACATTCTGGCATTGGGTTCACACATATTAAACCATAGTTTGCTTAACTGATCTGTTGCATTACAGACTGAATTCACACAATATGTTTGTTGTTTATTCGTTCAGTCGCTTCTGACTCTTCGTGACTTCATGGACCAGCCCACGCCAGAGCTTCCTGTCGGCCGTCACCATCCCCAGCTCCCCCAAGGTCGAGTCCGTCACCTCCAGAATATCATCCATCCATCTTGCCCTTGGTCGGCCCCTCTTCCTTTTGCCTTCCACTTTCCCTAGCATCAGCATCTTCTCCAGGGTATCCTGTCTTCTCATTATGTGGCCAAAGTACTTCAGTTTTGCCTTTAATATCATTTCCTCAAGTGAGCAGTCTGGCTTTATTTCCTGGAGTATGGACTGGTTTGATCTTCTTGCAGTCCAAGCCACTCTCAGAATTTTCCTCCAACACCACAGTTCAAAAGCATCTCAAAAGCACAATATACTAAACTATAAATCATAGCTTACCACCCTAATGTTTGGGTTCAGTCAACACACGAAGTCAAAAGTGAAAAAAGTGTAAAGCCAATCATACACATATTTACAGGTATGTGCAGTATCAAGAGACAAATCTTGTTTGAACTGCTGAATATCCAGTATTCAGTTCTAATAAAAACAAAATAACAGGAAGCTTTCAAGATGCGTTGTGAATATGATCAAAGGATTTAAAGTAAATGACATACAAGAAAAGGTTGAAAGAAATAGTCTAGTGTGCATGAAGAAAAAATAAAAAAGTGAAACAGTCATTTCCAAATATTTTAAAGGTACACAAAATAGAAATTAAACCCTCTTTTTTTGTCTAAGGCACAGGACATCAAGCATACAAGAATGTGGAAGGACTGATAAAGAAAAACATCTGTGCAAAAGGTCTTTCTGCCATCCACTGAAGAACATTAGGGAGAAAGATTCTGTCTGCCTTTCTAAGGGAAGACTATTAGTACCCATTGTACAAGTGATATTATTATTTGGTCAGATGGCCAAGATAGGATCTTGGCATAATTAGAACTTGGTCTATAACTGCCTAATGCCATTAAATCTAAACCAGTTGTTTCCAACCTGTGGCCCAAAGGCTACTAATAGCCCATGAGAGGACTGCAGGTAGTGTACATACAATTTTTTAAAATGCTGAAACTTCACAAGATAACCTCCTTTAATTTAAAAAAAGAATTAAGGGTTGCCCTTATGTTCAGACTGTGCATTCAGAATGTAGCCACTGGTTTGGTTGATGTAGATCATAGCTTTCCAAACTGTGTGTCACGACACTTTAGTGGGTCACAACACACAGTTTGGTGTGTCGCAAGACAACCCGGAAGCGGCGGGGGCGTGCACGGCGGCAGCGGTGGTGTGCACGGCGGCGGCAGCGACGATGGCAGCAGCGCGCCATCAGCGCTTCCATGTTTTAGCGGAGGCTGCCACCGCCGCCATGCATGCCGCCGCTGCACACACCCCTGCGCCACCGCCGTGCACGCCCCTGCCCCCATGCTGCCGCTGCTGCCGCTGGTGTGTCGCCAACAGCGGCAGTTTGGAAAGCACTGATGTAGATCCCTGAAAAGGCTATTTTGAAAGGGCCTGTTCTTAAGTAACTATTGACTGACCAAAGGCTTCTGAGTGACATACAAAGTCCTGTTATTAAAGCCCCATAGCTCTGGCTAGTCTACCTGACAGAATGTCTTTCTTTGCATGAACCCCATCACTCCTTAAGGTTCTGTCTTTGGCTGCCACCAGATCATCTGGTGTCATGGGATGGGATCTTCTCAGACATGGCCTGCCACTCTCTTTGCCTTTAGGAAATCTGGAGAGATACATCATGTTTGCTAGGCTCTCAGCTGTTCATTAGTTCACTATTAATTTTAATGTATATTCTATAACATTTTGTATTCTATTATTTAAGTTATTATTAGTCATCTTGAGCATTCATTTAAGTAGAAGGATGGAATAGGAACTTAAACAATTCAATAAGATCACTGAAAGTAAAAAGCCTTCCAGGCTAACTGAAGTCTAATTGAATTCAGCTGGGCAACTCCAGTTTTGACTAAATCTGGATTCAGCCTATTACAGATCCAGATAGTCACAACAAGGGAGCTTCCTCATAGAAGGCGTTTCATCCTTGGGGCGTTACCAACGAGAGGGCTTTCTCCTGATAAGCAGCTCTCTCACATCACTTGGGAGAAAGTTTAGATTAAACAAGGACTTAAAACAAATATAAATCGGGTCCTAATAGATGTCTCTGATAAAGATTTAAAACCTGTTGACAGTTTCTCACATTAAATAATACCAGGTTATATGGTTTATTCTTAAAGGGTTAAAATGTTACAAATGTGTACAAACAGTGCTCTTTCCTTCCCTACTGAAAGGCTGGTTTTATGAAAAGTGCAAATTTCAAAATTGCAATTTAGCTCAGCTTTAAGGCATGCAGGCTTGAAAATCTAAATTTAACATTTGCCTCAGTTCATCATTATAAAACATTCTGAGTTTGCCAACTGAAGCTGTTCCTATGGCATCAATCCGGTCAAAGCTAAATTTGGCATCCTTCCTCTGAGGACAGCTTCAGCTAATCTAGCTATTCAATCAAGCTATAGATTTTATCCAATTTTTCTGTGATTTGGTTTCTTTTTGTCCTTTTGCCTTTGAAAATCTCATCCTTAAAGAACTTGACTACTGTAATGAGAATTGATTGTGAATTTGTCTGGGTCAATATTTAATTCTTGGATCAATACATCTTCAGATTGGCTACAATTCCCAAACCACTTTGTGAAGAGAGCAGTCTGGATCCATAGTATTTCATGGCAGAAATCAAATCTCAGAGGAATTGAGACATTTGACTAGAAACAAGGGAAGATAAAGGTAAAATCCATTACATTGAGCCCAGCTGCTGGTGACTCCACTGATATGTCTATGCCATTTTCCAGGCAAAAGTACAGCCTAGTATATCTTGGTAGTCTCTCACCCAAGTTTTAACCAGGCCTGGACGTGCTTAGTTTCCAAGCCCAACAAGGTCAGCCTGAGCTACCACCTGCTGAAGCTATTTCAGGAAGATGGGACATATTTAAATTGGTAATCAAAAATGTATTTATGCATGTGGATATATGGGTTGTAGTTGTGAACACATATGTGCTGCAAGATGAAGGCAGAGAAACCCAAGAAGTAACTAAATATAATAAAATATGGACCTTAGTAAGGTTGCCAGAAAAGAACAAGTAATCTTGAAGGGTTTATGTACTCTGCAGTAGAAGTGGCAAATATAAGAAATGTGTCAGCATTACCTTCCCCTTCCTTAGGCTTTGATATTAAGAATGTTCATATGTTACTCTGAACACACCATCTTACTGTATGGCTCAAATGGTTGTGAGAATGAATATACACTGATTCATATTTGATTTGATATTGTGTTTAATAATAAAGTGAGTTAGGGTTTGATTGAGGAAGAGAGAGAGAGAGAAAAAAAATTGTGGACCTGAAATAGAAAAAAAATGAAATTAGACCTTACAGTGGCCAACTTAAATTTAATCCAGTGTATAAATCATAAAAAAGGTTCTTCCTGAGGCTGAATGATCACACATGTAATTGTACAGATTGATGAACACATATTCTTTTAATGTAACAATGAAAGTACAGCCTCTATCACAAGGACATAAATTGGAGGGGCTTTAAGGTGAAATGCAGTGGTGTCTGCATGAGACAAAGGAGATCATACTGACAAAAGTGTTGCAGTATCATGCAGTGTTGCATGATACAAGCCCTGAACTTTTGTAGATGTTGTGATGTCAAATGCATGCCCCAAAGGAGTAGAGCTTGCAGTGCCACAGAGCTGCTTTTGTCATGAACTTCCTCAGGCAGATCTGGTGTGCAGTTCGGGGCTTCTTCTAGACTCATGGCTCTTGCTTGAAGAGCAGGTGGCAGCTGTGCCTAGCCTTTGTACAAATTTATCTTATGCACCAATTGCACCCATTTCTGGATCAGTTCACTCTCCTTACAATCACTCATGGCTTGTTTGGAAGAAAAGAAGAAATTGGTACCTTCAAGTCAGTCACAACTCCTAGAAACTGCCTGGACAAGTCCCTGTGGTTTGCCATTGCCTGCTTGCTAGGGCTGAGAGAGAGTAACAGGCCTAAGGCAGGACTAGAACTCATGATCTCCTGATTTATAGCCTGGTGCCTTTAACCACTACACCATTGCAATTTGCTTTACATGGGGCTGTCCTTGAAGACCACTCAGAAGCTATATAGCTGGTACAGAACAGCAGCATGAGTAGTTATGGGCATACCTCAATATGCCCACATAACCACTACTGTGTGAGCTGCACTGATTACAATGGGAACTGGGTGCAATTCAAGGTGCTGGAAGTCATTTATAAACCCTACCTGACACAGGTCTGGATATATGAGGAATTGTCTGTCTCCAATTATCTCTGCTTATCCTACAAAATCCAACACTGTTGGCATGCTCTGCGTCCCATCAGTTGAACAGTGTATTCTGATAAGGTCTAGAAGTCATGACTTCTTGCAGGACCTTACCTATAGAAGCGCTTTCCCCTTGAAATTCAGCTGGTGCTGACCCAGCGAGTCTATGAAGACCTGGTTCTTTCCCCAGGCACTGGCCTAGCAGGGATGTCTGCAGGTGTGGTCAAAAGAAGTCAAGATGATGGCCACAGCAGTGCTACTGAGGCTCCATCTGCCTTTTTTATGTGCTTTTTGGGTGGCTGCCATCTTGATGTTTTTGACCACACCTTGTGGACACCTCTGGGGCTAGCATGACATATGAACCTGCTGTAAATATATGGAGATTGTGTTTTGTTCCCAGCACAGTGTCAATTTTATATTTTATTGCTGCTTTTGTATTGTGATGTTTTTAACCCTGTTAGGTGCTCAGGGGCACTCTGAGGGTGGGTAGCCATATACATTGAATAAATACATACATTTTGATAAAAGCAGAGAGGCCCTGCAGATGCTACTAGTAAAATGGGTACCTTAAACCTTGCTGAGGGGTTCTAGAGAACTGCATGTGGCTCACGGGCCTCTGATCCCTGTGTGATTTCCTGAGGAAGAGAAAGTATGATTGAAAGCACTGTATAAACACCTCTCTCATGAGCACAATTCTAGTCAATCGTTGGGATTGTTGCACAATGTCTTTGGATGCCAACTAATGGTAGGAAGGAGCAAGTAATTTGGTGCTAGCGTTTATTTTGAGTAACAATGCCTGCAATTAAACTTACTTAGAGGCAATTGGAACTTTCTGCTTTAATGCTTATTAGACCAGCTGATAATCACCCAGTATTTGATGCCAAGTAAGGTGGAGGAAGGAGGCATTTGCAAGCAGATTTAATGGGCTGTTTTCCAATGATGGCCACTTGTTCATTGTTGCTAGAGGACAGATGGTGCTCTATACACTTTCCATCAGATCCTCATTTAGTTGAGACAGCCTGCCTTGAGGGTTTTTCCATTTACTTTCTTGGCTTCTACTCAGAAAGCATCCATGTGAGTGACAGGTTTCATTTTGCAGATTCACAACTGGGGCTGACATGAAGACATCCACCCACGAAGAAGAAGAAGAAGAAGAAGAAGAAGAAGAAGAAGAAGAAGAAGAAGAAGAAGAAGAAGAAGAAGAAGAAGAAGAAGAAGAAGAAGAAGGGGGAGGGGGAGGGGGGAGGATAAAGAGGCACTAGAGAACATGGGCTCCTTTTGCATGAGAGAAAAAGAGATGGTCCAAAAGTTTGGCTTGCAGGTTTTCATCAAGTGCCACAAAAACTGTTTGTTTTTAAAGTGTCTTTCAAGGGCTTCGTCCCTGATTTTTTTTTAACATGCTCCATTTATTCACTACATTTTCCTTTCAGAGTCTTTTTTGCTTTTTCTTCTCACAGTAACTTTATGAGGTTGACTGAGCTGAGGAATAGTGAATAGTCCAAGGCCACATCTCAACAAGGTTCTGAACATACGTTACAGGCTATGGCTTTCCTCTCATCCTTTGTATTCATAGTACCCAGGTATCCTCAGATGCAATGGATGAATGCCTATCATCCCCAGCCAACATGAGTGGTAATGATATTCCAGCACATCTACAGGTCATTAATTTTGTGGAAGGAGTGTAAAGGCTTATCTATAACACTATGTATTTGCTTATGTGCTTATTTAGTATACAATGGGCAGCATTATTCTTTCTCCTCATTACAATCCCTTTATTTATTTATTTATTTATTTATTTATTTATTTATTTATTTTCTATCCCACCTCTATTATTTTTATAAATATGTTATGGTGAGACTACAAGATGGTTTGCTAGTTTTGCTGCAACAGACAAATATGGCTTATCTTCTGAAACCGTGTGAGCGGTTCAGGATAGGAGCTCCTGTACCTTTGGTAAGAAATACATCACTGAACACATGAGGCCCTTCCTAGGTGACAATCCTCATCCAAGCAGTTGATCCAGATGGTCTTTCTCCAACCATCTTCTCTGTAATGGTATCTGAACAGATTCTGAAAAGCAGTTTTTTTAGGCTACTTGGAATTTTCTGTGTTAGTTGCTTCCCCTTGCTAAACTCCTTTTTATATCCAGCAATTTGGCTACATTGGTTCAAAAAGGGAGTTTTTCAGTGAAATCCTCCTGACATGCATGACTACATAGTTACGCAGTTATACCCTTTGTGTTCTCAAAGTTTTGTATTTTTGAGCTTTGGACAGAAAGATTCCTTTCTATTTTCTTCCAAGGGCTGGGATTCAAAGGCAAAATGCTTTGTGGAAGAGCTGAGAGCTCCCCACCTAGACAAACTAAGGTATAGTTAGTTTCATTACCCACCTAGGCAAACTAAGGTATAGGAATAGATTCAGCCTGACTGCTAGTAGCCTATTTGCTTTAAATGGCAAATCCTTTGAAGAGGAACTCTGCCCACAAGGTTTACATTACCCTCCCTTGCCCAGCTCATAACACTCGGGAGTCCTTGGTGCTCTCTGAGTTTGGTTGTTTGCTTGCAGATGTTTACCCAACTAGGTAGCATCATCAGTGCGAGTGAGTGTGGGCTTTGCTCCATGTTTATATACAGTAGCTTGTCCTGCCAGCTTTGTTGGGGGTGTGGTTTTCTCCTTGGTAATTCTATGGTTTATTTCTATGTGCCTGACCACTCAACCCACTACAGCAAAACCAACACAAGCTATGAAAAGGGTAACACTACCATATATCAAAAACATCTCAGAAACAACCAACAGACTATTACAACCACACGGCATTACCGTAGCACACAAACCAACTAAAGCCCTAAATATCTTAAGTAAACCAAAAGACCCAGTAGCCCAAGAAGAAAAAACAGAAGTCATCTACAGCATACAGTGTAAGAACTGTAACAGCCACTATGTAGGTCAGACAGGCAGAAGACTAGCAGAGCGCATCCACAAACACCACCTAGCAGTCAGAAGACATGATGAAAACTCCTTAATCTCACAACACATGGACAGACTCAACCATAGTTTTAACTGGGAAACTGTGAGCATCCTAGCCCAAGCCAAATCCAAAAACACTAGGGAATTCCTGGAAGCTTGGCATTCAGACAAATCAGCCATCAATAGACATATAGAGATAAACCACATTTATACACCATTCAAAAGAGACAATAAAAAAGCTAAGAAGGAAACAAAAAGAAACAAAAACCCATCCTGTCCAGCAGCCAACACCCAGATAAGCAGGGATTAACACCAGGCAAACAAGCAGAAAACAATACCCTAATCAAGGAACTACCAAGGAGAAAACCACAGCCCCAACAAAACTGGCAGGGCAAGCTACTGTATATAAACAGGGAACAAACCTCACACTCACTAGCACTGAAGGTGTTACCTAGTTGGGTAATTAAATGTCTGCAAGCAAACAACCAAGTTCAGAGAGCACCAAGGACTCCACAGTTCAACCCTGAGCTACAAATATTCTTTTCTTTTGGAATCATAACACTCTAGATGCCCAGAGGTTGTTGAACACTAGTTTCCATCAACCACTCTCACATGGACAAATTCATTTGATAATGAGATTTCAGTTCAACAGCATCTGGATGATCAGAAGTTCCCCAACTTTGTGTTAGTTCCCATTATCCCTGAATACTGGCAGTGCTGATTGGCTTAATGGACCTCCATTTGATGGATTACAGTGACAAAGGACCCAAGTTGCATTCTGACTTCACTCCCAAAACAAGGGTTAAGTCCATTATTTCCAAAGTCTGTCTGGAAAATTGATGTAATGTTTGTAATTTGCATTATTTGTGCAATGACATAATTGACAGAAAGGTCATTTTAAAACTCAGTTAATGGAAATTGATGGAAATTATATTACTATATCATTACAAAATTACAAAAACTGCATTAATTATATCAATTAAGACAATTTGGATTTAACAGACATTTAGGTTTAATGGAAATTCCTTCCTACCAAGTGGTCCATTAAATTGATATTTCCCTGTATTGGGCTTTGGAATCAATTTCTGCAGGGTCATTGTTCTTTCAGCCCTGCTAAGAGAACCAGGATGGATTGTGCCATTGTTTACAGTTGTGTTCTACATTCCACATTATCCCAGTCCAGTCCCACCAATCAAAACCTACAGATCAATAAACATCCTACCTGTTGTTCATATTAATAGCACAGTTTTCTGTTCAAGCAAAGTATTTTCCAGTTTTTTCCCTAATTCATAGAATTAGAAAAAATACTCTGCTTTCATTCTTTGATATCTAAATTTCCTCAGATCATGTATTTTTAAATAACATATTTCACTGATATAAGTATTTTTAAAAATGCAGCTACTGTATCAAGTTTGTAAGGATCTCCCAGTAGTGTACCTTCTTTTCAACCAAAGACTTTGAGGAAAGACATAAGCTAGGACATCATTTGATATTAGCATTTTATTTTATTTATTTTATATCCCGCCTTTATTATTTTTACAAATAACTCAAGGCGGGGAATATACCTAATGCTCCTTCCTCCTCCTATTTTCCCCACAACAATAACCCTGTGAGGTGAGTTGGGCTGAGAGAGAGTGACTGGCCCAAGGTCACCCAGCCGGCTTTCATGCCTAAGGCGGGACTAGAACTCTCAGTCTCCTGGTTTCTAGCCCGTTGCCTTAACTACTACACCAAACTGGCATTCATACCACTATAAAGTTAATCAAAGGTGGACCACCCATATTTGTTCCCCAAAGAGTCCTCAAACCATTGCCATTATCCTTTTTTTTCCTAGTTAAGAAAGGAAGTAACAGCAACATGGGAGACAGGAATAAGCCATCCCCCCTCCAGCAATGTTTCAGGGAGATCCAGACCGGAGTGAACGTAAGAATCTTTGACGTGTTGCCCCTTTCCTTTTCACACATCAAAGACTTTTCAGGTCAGAAGCACTGGGGGAGGGGGGAGTGATAAAAATCAAGATGGTGGCTGCAATCACATAATTGATGCCCTGTCCCTAACAATAGATAAATTTGATGGAGATTTATAATAAGGATAATGACATCAATAAACATTATGCATTCTCATAATGTAAATCAGCTCTTCCAGGTGGAAAATGTGAACTGGACTGAGTTTTTAAGTGCCAAATTCATACAACCTGTTTACGTTCTTCATCATGCACATTATCCTCCAACTACATTCCAGTGCATATGTGATGGAATGTCTCCCTGAGGAGGGAGGTGGGGTGATGGAGCTCGAAGAGGGGGGAGAGGAGAGCGCATTCCAGGCTGATAAGGGAAGTCGCAGCTTGCTTAGCGTGGAAAGTGTCAGGGTGCCGAGAAAGAGGGTTCGGCTGGCACCGCCCTAGATTCTCAAGGGTATTTTTCCTTTTGGCTCAGAAAAGGGGCCTTTAGTTTGGCAAGATTCTGTGTATGGTAGGAACAATAAAGACACTAGAGTTGGAACTTGAACTCAGCGTTGTTTCTTCGCCGATTGCCCTGACAGCACATTGGTTTACCAAATAAAAAATAAAAATGACTGAGTTCATAAGCCTGGGTCAGTTCAATCTATATTCCTTTTCATCACAGATGCATATGAGCAACTGAGATGGCTTGATGTTTCCTGCCAAAGCAAACTTAGTTTAATGCTATGAATCCCTGCAGTTTAAAAATAGAAACAACAGCAGTTGTCAATTAATTACTCTCCTCAGTTTCCAACATCAATAGTTGCCTGCATTATTTTATATCCTCCACAGAGTATTTCGTAGCAACCTCAACAACAAATGCTCTACCAGGATCCAACACTCAGAGCAGCCATTTCACATCTTGCACACTACTTGAATTTAAAGCATATTAAAACCATTGACTGCAGGGGATTAGTAAGAGGGCCAAGACAGAACCAGTATAGAGAAATTATCTTCACCCTAGCCAGGACAGCAGCTAAGGGCCAATAAAATAACCTGATCCTGCATGTATTTGAGTGCATGTATGTTTTGATCCTGTATGCGTGTGTGCGTATGATTAACTGATTAATTTCCACAAAATGTTCCAATGCAAAAATGGGCACCTGCAAGTTTAGAATAAACATATGAAAATGAGGAAGTATGGGCATAGCCCATAGTTCAGTAGTACAAAAGGGGTCTTTTATGTTTAGGAGTCCCAGAGTTGTCTGGTGGCTAAAGTGTTGGACTAGGATCAGGGAGACCCAGATTCAAATTAATCTTCAGCCACAACTCACACACTGAAATTAGATTAGGCACTTTCTCTCAGCCTAACATAACTCACAATGTTGTGGGGGGAAATTGAGGGAGGAAGTGACATGCACACTGCCTTAAGCTCATGGAAGAAACATGGGACATACATCTAATGGTAAAGGTTCCACCCGCACATTTGTGCAGTTGTGTCCGACTCTAGGGGCCGGTGCTCATCTCCGTTTGTTAGCCGAAGAGCCAGCGTTGTCCAAAGACGCTTCCACAGTCATGTGGCCGGCATGATGCGCACGGAACGCTGTTACCTACCCACCGAAGTGGTACCTATTTATCTACTTGCATTTGCATGCTTTCGAATTGCTAGGTTGGCAAGAGCTGGGGCGAGTGCGGGAGCTCACTCCGTCACGTGGGGCTAGGGATTCGAACCTCCGAACTTGCGATCTTCCGATTGACAAGCCTGGCGTCTTACCCGCTGAGCCACCACGCCCCTGGACATACATCTAAGTAACCAATAAACATAAGTAGACTTCCTATTGCTATGATCATTTCAACCTGCATTGGGCTACTTTGGTCATAGGAGACTAAATTGTCCAATCCAAAATTTCCTTCATGAGGGTTCCAGCAGGGGGAATGTCAGGCCCTGGAAATCTCTGGCAATGTCAGGTACTGGAATCCCTACTTCCACATATCATTAATATAGTACTCAAACATACTCCAATAAAGACATGCTTGCCTTCCCTCCTGTTACCTTGTATGAGGTGGACAGCAATGGCCCACATGAGCTGGCAGACCTTTTTTGCAAACGCTGATGTCATAGGCATGTAGAGAACACAATTATATTAATTACATTGGCATCAAATGATCAGATCTATTTTATTACATCCTTTAACTAGGAAATAAATTGTTTCTGGTAATAGACAAAAGCCGGGCATGCCAGTTCAAATTATTCCGCAGCTCGGTTTCTAGTAATTGTTGGGCAGTCATGTTTTTAGTCTGAGACTTGCCAAGCTTTCATAAAATGATCTAAGAAAGGCCACCTGAAAGGAGCTTTTGCTTATGGGACTTCTTCCAAGTGGCTTAGAAAGTATCATATAAAACAAATAGAGCAGCCCCATGGGCTGATAGATTAAGCCAACAATTAAACATTACAAGCCAAGTTCTTGTCTGTTGTTTATTCGTTCAGTCGCTTCCGACTCTTCGTGACTTCATGGACCAGCCCACGCCAGAGCTTCCTGTCAGTCGTCGCCATCCCCAGCTCCCCCACGGTCGAGTCCATCACCTCCAGAATATCATCCATCCATCTTGCCCTTGGTCGGCCCCTCTTCCTTTTCCCTTCCGCTTTCCCTAGCATCAGCATCTTCTCCAGGGTATCCTGTCTTCGCATTATGTGGCCAAAGTACTTCAGTTTTGCCTTTAATATCATTCCCTCAAGTGAGCAGTCTGGCTTTGTTTCCTGGAGTATGGACTGGTTTGATCTTCTTGCAGTCCAAGGCACTCTCAGAATTTTCCTCCAACACCACAGTTCAAAAGCATCTATCTTCCTTCGCTCAGCCTTCCTTATGGTCCAGCTCTCACAGCCATAGGTTACTACAGGGAATACCATTGCTTTAACTATGCGGACCTTTGTTGTCAGTGTGATGTCTCTGCTCTTAACTATTTTATCAAGATTTGCCATTGCTCTCCTCCCAAGAAGTAGACGTCTTCTGATTTCCTGGCTGCAGTCAGCGTCTGCAGTAACCTTTGCGCCTAGAAATACAAAGTCTGTCACTGCCTCCACTTTTTCTCCATCTATTTGCCAGTTATCAATCAAGCTGGTTACCATAATCTTGGTTTTTTTGAGGTTTAACTGCAACCCAGCTTTTGCACTTTCTTCTTTCACATTCATCATAAGGCTCCTCAGCTCCTCCTCGCTTTCAGCCATCAAAGTGGTATCATCTGCATATCTGAGATTGTTAATGTTTCTTCCAGCGATTTTAACTCCAGCCTTGGATTCCTCAAGTCCAGCACGTCGCATGATGTGTTCTGCGTACAGGTTGAATAGGTAGGGTGAGAGTATACAACCTGACCATATTTCCTTGAGACGAAAATGGGACCCTAACACGCATGCACTGGAACACTAGCACGCAGGCGGGTGTGTGCCGGCACGCTGACATGCAGGCACGCACGCACTGGTATGATGGCACGCAGGCGCACGCACGCACGCATGCAGGAAGACACGTAGGCAGGTGTGCAGGCAGGCAGACACGTAAGCAGGCGCGCAGGCAGGTGTGCAGGCAGGCGCGCAGGCAGGCAGGTGTGCAGGCAGGCAGACACGTAAGCAGGCGCGCAGGTGGGCGTGCAGGCAGGCGTGCGCACGCAGGCAGGTGTGCAGGCAGGCAGACGCGTAAGCAGGCGCGCAGGTAGGCGTGCAGGCAGGCGTGCGCACGCACGCAGGCAGGTGTGCAGGCAGGCAGACGCGTAAGCAGGTGCGCAGACAGGTGTGCAGGAACCTAGGCCTTCCTAGTCCAGTCCAATTCTGTAACCCCTACATTACACTGGCACCTCCCACAAAGGCCTTTTTTTTTTTTTACTGCTTCTGACTCTGTATTATCCCACAGTACACACACACCCCCAGATCCTCCTGGAAACTTGACAGCCAGGACATAATGTCAATAAGGTAGCTCCTTATATGGCCCCTTTAAGACCATGTAAATTTATGGTCACAACCTCAATAAATGCTCTAAATTATTCATAGGTTGTATCAAAAGTATAATCTTCAAGGAGTTGGTGCCTATGTTTACATAAACAAGTCAACTAATTTTGGAATGCCTAAGAGATTTTTAATTGGGTACCACTGGAACCAGCATATTTTGTATGCTGTATGCTCTATGGAACCAAATAATATTTTCCCACCAAAATATTGGATTTATGTAAGTGCCATGTAGAGAATCCCTCCTGTACTGTTTCCCCACTTGTTCTCTCAATCTGTTTAAATTGCTTTCAGAGTTTCTTTAAAAAGAAAAAGAATTTCAAAGAAATTATCATGGGAAGAATGCAGATTAAATACAGACTATATTCCTGTATTTATTTAGTTCTGAGGCAGACAAGAAAATTGTGTGAATTTGCTTTCTTTCCTTGGACAATAGTCTCTACAGGGATTGGCAGCATCCCTGGCTTTTCATGTTTTAATGAAAAATCTCATGGGTTACAATTGGGGTTAGGCTCATCAGGAATCAAGAACCTCCTTCTATAGAGCTTTTCAGTTTGAAATGAGGGCAGGGGTGGGGAGAGCAGCCAGGGAAGAAAGACGAGCAATAGAAATTATTTAAGTTATGTAGTTAAAGAAAAGCAATAAAAGCAGCCACACTTTCCATCACTTCTAACGATAAAATAAGAAAAACCTCATCTAGAGAAATTTGAGATAAATACTCAAGCACCCTGAGAATAAGGTAGCAAATTGGAAGTGTCTTTCATTGGGAAATAAAACTTTTGAGAAGTTTCAAGGTAGATTTTCGCAAAGTAATGTATGTATGTGTGGAGATTTATGTAAATAGATGTTGTAATCCTTTGTACCCTACCTGCAAATCTCATTTAATTCAACAGAGCTTACTTCTTAAACAGGTATGTATAGGATTAAACTGTTCATACTATGGCTAAGATTTCTTTATTCAGGCAACGTTTATTCTTATTTTCACAGACCAGCATAACCTAAATCTATGCATTCCTATTACACTAATGTAGCTTTTTAGCAGCTCTGACAAAACGTATTCTTCCACCTTTTTTGGTGACATCCCACCCCTCCCCATTTCTACAAGCAGAATGCTTGGTTTGCTTTGAAGTGTGCATTGAGGGCAAAAAATAATTGCTCCCTTAGCTAAGATCTTGTAAGTTATTGTTCTGTGCCTTCCTGATCGGTTTTTTATTTTCTTTTTTTTCTTTCTTTTTTGGTTTGTTTCTACCCCCCACTGTCATGTTCTAGTGCTTGATAATGGGAACTGGCATACAGCCTCACTATAATAAGCCATGTGAGTCAAAACATTTATTATGCTGCCCTGATCTTTAAATCGTGTTCAAAGAATATGTCTGGGAGAGAAGGTTTTTAGCAACATGAATACAAGTTGGTTTGGGCTCTGTAGAATGAGGCAGTTGGGGAACAAACATTGTGGAACAATGCCTTTTCCAAGGATGGCTTTTGAATCAGTCAGAAACAGCTTGGTGTTTAGCCATCGGCATGCAAAAAGTAAATTGCCAGAAGACTGGGAAGCTATAATGAAAGGTAGGACAAGCTGTTGCAAGTTGAAAAATGGGCTCACTGAAAATATACAAGATTTCTTTGTTGCTACAACTGTTCGGACAAAACCTGAAATTATATACCACAAAAAAAATCTTCAGTGCTCATATTGTATTATGCTGAAGCCTCAATTATAACTTCTCATTATCTAGATTCTGCAGTGTAGCACAAACTGATTTTAAGCTGGGGAAATGATTCAGGAAATAGCCAGACACCGAAAAGTCAGTTGTTTGGAGTATGATGCCAATGCTAGTTGCCTAGCCAGCACTTTGCAGATATGCTAATACAGGACCAACACCTGCTAAATGCATACTGACTGTGAGATTTTAAGGGCTGAATTGCACTTCTACTCGTTGACGTTAGGGGGCAAAGATTGCTCTACCTCTCACCCTGTGGTGATTTAATTCCCAATGACTCTTTTCACATACCACTCTAAACCAAGGGTCTGTCAGCATATCATGGACATTCTCACAAAATGGCTGTTATAGCAGTTATAGTAGAGGTAAACTGCTCCTCACCATCCCTTCTAACCTTCCAGGATGCTGTTCTGCTGTCGACCACCTCAATTTCCTTCTCTCTTTTTTCCAGATAGATGGGCCCAGTTGCAAACACTCTCATTTTAATTTTCTCAGAAGAATGCCTCTGGAATATAAGAAGGGCTCAGAAAGTTTCTTGAAAATAAAATAATACTTGAGGTTGGCATTTTGCTGCCTCCTCCTCCTCTTCCTCCTCCTGCTTGAAGCAGGTGATGTATACAGCCTGGGAGGTGCTAAGGTAAGTGTCTATAGGCATAGAGGGAATGGCCTTGAAGGACAGGAGAAAGAGCCATTACCAAGGCAATGGTCCGATAAGCTTGAGCCCAGGCCAAGAAAATAACTTGAGAAAACATCTCAGACAAGCCCCTCCCGAGTTCACATAAAGGCAGGGAGGGGGGAAGCACATTCAAACTTGCAAGGTTCTGTTACTATAGTTGTTACAATAAAAGTAGTCCTGACCTGTATGGCATTGGTTTCTTAGTCTGGTTTACCCTGTAGGACTGACACATACCCCAGAAGGTGCCAACTTGGGGAGCCAAGTGCTAAGCCATCCTATGGTTAAATGTAACAAGATTTCCAAATCCAAAATGTTGGATTAAATTAACGGTAAGTGTTAGAGATATCAGGTTTCAACCAAGCACGTCTTACACAAGTCACCCATGGCTGTCCACGTTGCTCATACTTGCATTCAGCAAGGCCACATTAAGAAGACTGTGGGTTTGGTCAGAACCTATCACTCGCACGCATGAACTGTTTGCTACCATGAAACTGATCTACAATAAAACTGTAAGCTATTTTTCTGTAACTTTACATTAACATGTAAATTGAGCCTTATGTGCAAGATTATTACTGGACACTTTTTACTCTGCTAAACTAGATAAATGCTGTGTGGGTTTTTTTCTGTTACTAGCATTTCAGAATCCCCAACAGTAAGAAGGGGCAGCTTTACTACTGTTGGAAAACACTGCTCTTGATTTACTAAACTAAACTTGGGCTTGGCTTATTCTCTGAACCTGGAAGTGAGCATTTATCTCTAGTCAACTACCCCTTTCAGCCTCTGGACAGAAAGCTGAAGGAATGGCTGCAAAATGGAATTGCTCCAACAGAGGTGTTTCTGCTGCTCCCGTTTTTCTCCCCATCACCTTTGAATTAGTAATCAACCAACCAACTCAAAATTCAAAAGTCTTGGCTGGCCAACCACCACAAAGAAGACTAAGATACTATCAAAAATGGTGTTAGCCAGGATTTGCCATATTGTCTGGTAACACCCAAAAAGTAAGTGGTTGACCTATGGTTAAGCACCAGGATTGGTTTAGCATGTTTTATGGAAAGATGATTCAGTGTCCAAACAGATAAATGCTTCAACTAGAAAATACTGTTAGAAGTACAATGAGGTGATAGCTGATTGTGTCGTATTGAGGCCGCAGAAGTTGAGAAATGAAGGTGCACCTGTGAATAAATTGTGGGTACATCCAGATATTCCCAGAAAGATTGAACTCCTTAAAAAAAGTTAATACAATAAATTGTTTTGAAGACAAATCTTAGAAAGGTATCCTTCCCTCAGCAACATCAGGTTTCACATTCTTACCTGAAATGTATTCAAACACCTTTTTTTTTTTTTTTTTTGGGACTCACACATTCTCAAACCAAAGATATCACTTCTGTTGGAGCTGTGAATCACACCAATAATGAAAAACTGAGGCCCTCGTGTAGGTGCCAGGTTAGCCAATCTGTTTGTTTTCCTGCTTGCTTGTCCTTGCCGAGACTGTTGTTTTCATTAATGGCAACCCAAAAGCACTTATTATCTTGAAAGACCTTAAGTCTGGGGGAAGTCTGGGAGAATGGAAGGGAAAGCTGTAATACTACTACAGGGGTGTCATTAATACCTACTGTTGTGGTAAACAAAGCACACGTGCGGCAGCCATGCAAACACTACAAAAAGAAACAGGTGTTACACAAAATCTCCAGAACTTAAAACAGATAATTCTATAATATGTTTTACAAGGGCATCAAAATGGCTGAATAATCCTAATATTAATTCACTTCTTTAGCACCAAGACTGGATTCTAATGAGAAACCCAGAGAAAGACTTCAAGCATTGGATACCATGCAAACCTCTGAAGACCTGGGCTCCACTAGTTTCCAGATGAAATACACTCATATTATCTTTTGGATTACATTAAATTATGTTGAAATTCAAAATGTTGTCATGTTTTTATTGTAGACCTTGTTTACTGTCAATGTTTTCCATGTGATTGTGAATGAATATCCATAGTGGGTAAAGGAATATCAGCATAACAAAGCTGCATCTTTTTGGGCTGTTCCTTTTGTATGGAGTACATTTTATTTATTTTTTATTTTTATTTTATTTTTATCCCGCCTTTATTATTTTTTTATAAATAACTCAAGGCGGCGAACATACCTAATACTCCTTCCTCCTCCTATTTTCCCCACAACAACAACCCTGTGAGGAGAGTTGGGCTGAGAGAGAGTGACTGGCCCAAGGTCACCCAGCTGGCTCTCATGCCTAAGGTGGGACTACAACTCATGGTCTCCTGGTTTCTAGACCAGCACCTTAACCACTAGACCAGAGCTTTCCAAACTTTTCATGTTGGTGACACACACCAACAACGGCAGCGGCGCAGCCAGCGGGGTCCTGGTGTGTCACACGCAAACCCGGAAGCGCTGATGGGGGGAACTGGGAGGAGCGGCACCCCAGCCAATTAGCACCACCGCCGCGCTGATTGGCGGGGATGCCGCTCCTTCTGGTTCCCTTCATCAGTGTTTCCGGGTTTCCGCACGACACACCCGGACACCGCAGATGACACAGTAGTGTGTCGCGACACACACTTTGGAAAGCTATGCACTAGACCACGATTTATACTAGCTTTTCCCATATTTTAATATTATCTTACTTCTATTGCATATACAAAGTTACATTTGTGCTCATATGCTCAATAGGCCCCAAAATACAAAAGTCTAGGAACAGAAGTAATGCTAAGGGTTCTATCTATATTTTTATTACATAAAAATTATGTTGTGCTCTGCTGGATTGGACCCCTAGACCCCATCTAGTCCAGAAGTCTGTTCTCACAGTGGCCAACCAACTGCACAAGGAAGCCCACTAGTCTCCCAGCAGATGGCCTTCAGAAGTACTCACCCTGCAATCAAGGCTAATAGCCATTAATCCTCATGACTTTGGTGAATTGGTCCAACCCTTTTTTTGACTTTTTTTTTTTTGAAGCCAGCACCACTTTTCATGGTAGTGAATTCCAAAATTTAATTACATGTTATGTAAAAAACATGTAATGTGTCCTTTGTCCTGTTTCTTCCAAGATTCAATTTCATTGGGTGACCTCTAGGTCTAATATTTTGGGAAGAGGAAAATAGCTTCTCCTTGTCCACTTTATCCACACCATGCATAATATTGTACACCTCAATTATATCCCCATCATTCACTTCCTTTCTAGAATAAAAAGCCCCAAATATCACAACCTTTCATCATAGGAAAGTTGCTCCAGCCCTTGATAATCTTAGTTGCCCTCCTCTGAACCTTCTCTAATTCCACCATATCCTTTTTGAAGTGCAGCAACCAGAACAGTACACAACATTCCAGATGCAGTTGCACCATTGGTTTATATAAGGGCATTATGATATTGGCATCCCTATTTTCAATACCATTTCTTATTATCTCTAACAAGCTGTTGGCCTTTTTTCAGTAGATGCACACTACAGTATGTCAACACCCTCATCGAACTGTTTACCATTACTCCAAGATCTGTTTCCTCATCAGTCTCTGCTAACTCTGATCCCATTAGTTTGTATGAGTAGTTAGGATTTTTGGCACCAATGTGCATCACTTTACATTTGCTCACGTTGAATGATACCTGCCATTTCGACATCCACTCCCCTAATGTGCAGAGATCTTTTTGCAACTCTTCACAGTCCCTTACTGTTTTTACCACTCTGAACAATTTAGTTGATGGAGTCTTGAAGGTTAATAAAAGAACTCCAAGCAGCTAACAACAATCTTGCAGAGTAGAAGCGTGAACCAGCAGGGAACTTGCACTTTAAGCTTAATTGCATTCAGAAATAAATTCAGTCTTCACACATTACTTAGATGAAGAAAAATAGAGATAAGGTAAAGGTAAAGGTTTCCCTCGCACATTTGTGCAGTCGTGTCCGACTCTAGGGGCCGGTGCTCATCTCCGTTTGTTAGCCGAAGAGCCAGCGTTGTCCGAAGACGCTTCCACGGTCATGTGGCTGCATTACGCGTGCGGAACGCTGTTACCTACCCACCAAAGTGGTACCTATTAATCTACTTGCATTTGCATGCTTTCGAATTGCTAGGTTGGCAAGAGCTGGGGGTAGTGCGGGAGCTCACTCCGTCACGTGGGGCTAGGGATTCGAACCTCCAAACTTGCAATCTTCCAATCGACAAGCCTGGTGTCTTACCCGCTGAGCCATTAAAATGTAAATGTAAGCCATTAGCTTACATTTATTCAGTAGATCTGGATACGAGTAGATTCATAGTAGATCTGCATGCAAGCGAGATGAAATGGACAAGAGCTGCATGGTGCAGCCTTCCTGTTTGCAGGTGTGCCCGAATAATGGAGAATGAGAATCCCCAAACCAAGAAGAAGGAGGAAGAGGAAATCAGGTGACCCAGGTAACATCCCACAAGCACAGTAGAGATGTGTTTACTAGAAAGACCCCCTATTATGCTTATGAGACAATGCTGAGTTGACTCCTGATAATCCCAATATTAGTGTCATCAGCAAACTTGGCTATTCCACTAGTCACAGTGATTCCAGATAATTTATAAATACGTTAAAAAGCACTGGTCCTAGGACAGAGGGGATCCCTCTAGTTACATCCCTCCATTGTGAGAAATGTCCATTCACTCCTACTCTATGTTTTCTATTCTTTAGCCAGTTGCTTATCCACAAGAGGACCTGCCCTTTTATTCCATGGCTGTTAAGCTTACTGAGAGGGCTTAGAATTATATTGTAATATACAATAATTGTATACTGCCCTATAATTCTAATGAAGGGTAGTATGTAAATATTTAAAATAAATATATATTAAGCTTTTACTATTTATAATACTTTGCCATTAGCTTTTGGAATTCAATGCACATGCCTGGGCCATGTCTATCCGTGTGTTTTATACAATTAGACAAATTCTTTGAGGATAGAATTATCAATGACTATATGCCATGATATTCAAATACAGTTCCATGTACATGGTGCAGTGTACTAATTGGTGCTGACTGCTGAAAACCAAAACAAGAAAGGCTGCTACATGTGCTGCTTGCTTGAACATAAATCACCCAAAAAATTCCTGTAATGAGAACCCACAAGCAACTAGGACAAAAAGTACATTGGAATAGTTGAGTTTCTACTTGCTTGTGAAATGCAAGAAAGGACAGGGCCAAGCATCCCTATGGCAGAAGGGTCTAGGAGCAACACCGAAGGCCTGTCACCAATTCCAGACCTTGTGTACTTCTCAAGTTGGGAGATTTTCAAAAGACCCTCTCTAGATGTTCAGACCAGACAGCCAGATTCAGTTTTGGCAAAGAGCATTACCTGATAGGATCTCCCAGAGAGGAGATTCAAGGAGCTAGTAAACTGTTCTGCACAGTGTGGCTAGCTAAGCTTCATTGAACTGTACAAATTAGTGGATCACAAGTTGTATAATCTAGTTTTGATCCATTGCCCATATCTACTCTCTCTCTCTTTTATCTACTGAAGGTGGTAGAACAATAACAGGGCCATCAATTGCTCCTTATATCTTCATGCCATATTCTTTGAAAGCTTTGAAAAGATTTGAAGCTTTTTAGAGAAAGTATTCTGAGGAAGAGGAAGCTTATTACAGAAGGATGTAGGTGTTACATTTCATTATAATTGAGAACTTATAGATGAAAAACAATGTATTATTGTTATTAAGACAAAGAAATAAGGGTGAACAGTACTATCAAGAGTCATTTTAGATTACCTGAGAATATGGTAATGAAGACAGATTATTTTTTTCTATCTAATCTTCCTTTTTATGAAGGGGTCATTTTAAATTTGAGCTGTTTACTTCAGGTAAATATAGTATATAGATAATTAAATATTTCCCAGTACAATTAAAAATATATGTGTGAGACAACAGTGATGAGAGCAGGAGGAAAGAAAATCCTTGGTAGTTGTTACCACCTATCTCCATAGTTAATTCCCTTTTCCAGCTTCAAATTCCATTATTCTTCCTCTGTAGGCCTCCACGTAAGGCCCAGTGGTATGCTATTCATAAAATGAAGTTTTATCATGATATCTGCTGTACTTTTGTTTGGCAAGCCGACAGGTGAACAAAATAGCTTGGTATAGTAGAGTAGTGAAGTTTATTGTTGTAGCCACAGGTCATAACATAAAATAGCTTGGTATATATTCCAACAGCTTTTCTTATCTCTTTAAATCAGAGCTTTCCAAACTGTGTGTCGGGACACATTAGTGTGTCGGCTGCAGTGTCTGGGTGTGTCGCGGCTGCTGCTTCCTCCGAGCCCTGCCACGATTCCGCGCAGGTCCTAGTGCCTGCCTTGTGCCTTGCTGCCTCCAAACCTGCCCTGCCAGGATTCCGCGCAGGTCCTAGTGCCTGCCTTGTGCCCTGCTGCCTCCAAACCTGCTGTGATTCCGCACAGGTCCTAGTGCCTGCCTTGTGCCCTGCTGTAAGAGTGTGTCGTGAAATGATGCATGTCTAAAAAGTGTGTCACCAACATGAAAAGTCTGGAAAGCTCTGCTTTAAATCTTTGAAACTTTAAAAGTAACTAGTTAATTTAAAGGCCTCTAGAGAAAGTTTACCAGAACAGTCTCACTGAGTCTAAATGGAAAGGAAATAAAAATTGACAAAAAGCCAAATATGCTTGTTTTATCCGCTGGATGTCAGCCTCGCATGTTCGTCTGCCATGCTTCCCTGACTGTTGTACACGTGCAGTTTGCTGGTCTGCACTTATTTGCTTCAAGAAGCCTCCCTCTTGGCATTTTTGCATCGCTTGGTGAGGACTGTGATAAGCACCTGCTCTTTCAACAGACATTCTGTCGGGAGGGGGGAATGCTTGGAGTGGGAACTGAATTGTTATGTCTTGATGTCAGAGGGACGTTTTGATAATGCTGCTTGGGCGCAAAAATCCTTATTCGAGGCTTCTCCTTGCCTGAAGTGTACTGATCCTGAATAAATGAATCCTTTAGAGTAAATTGCCTGAGGGATTTCTTGATTGGGAATTTTGACACTGAGGGTTATCACACTGGATCAGATTGATTTCTATCTAAAAAAGACTCTTCTACTTCAGAGGCCCTGACAAGACTGGGGATCTGGTGGCAAGCAAGGATGAGTAAGCTAAGGCTGCTCATTTGATGCATAGCAGCAGTTTGTTCAGACTGAGCAGCCAGAACAGAATTAAATTATAGGATCAGATGGACCCAAACATCACCAACCTGCTGAGTTGGTAGATGCATGTGAGGGAATGAAGCTGGGTTGCTGTCTGCATTTGGGAAAAGCAGCTGCAGCCAGGCAGAAATGCTTCCCACCCCCACTTCCCCAAGGATAGGCTCAGCTCATGCCTTTTCTCAAAGGGTCATAAAAGTTTACAGCTCCAGAAACTTGAGAGGAGATGGGCTCATTCATTCATTCATTCATTCATTCATTCATTCATTCATTCCCCCACTCACAGTTACTCACAAGCATCCACACTGGCATTCCAGGTGTCTGGCTAATTGAGCCACACCCTGGCATTTTTAGGAATGTGCTGACATCCATCAGCAGCCTCACCCCACCCAGGCTCCTTAGCCTACAAAAATGTGGGTGTGTAGGAGAGAAGGATAAGAAGACAACAAGCAGATCAGGAAGTGGGAAGCGACATCTGGGAATGTACAAGATAAGGTCTTTCAAGATAATAAGGCAAGCAAGAAGGTTATTAGTCAACTGCCAGGACCACAAGCTATGGTAAGCAGCCCACTGCGGTGTGATTCCTGCCTGGAGCTTGGCTTAGAGCTTGGCCTGGAGCTCAGTGGCAACCGGAAGAGGAGCAACCATGCTGAGGCAGCACCTAATCCCAACAAGGGCAAGAACTTTTGGAGGGAGGCAAAGGTTGTACGCCACTTTACAAACCTTAATGCTTTTAATTGTTATAAGGACTAACCATCAAATTCTTATTTACGTGGCTATGTCAACTTGCAAAGCCTAGGAGGATGGAGTTAACCCAGGGCAATGGTCTATTGTTAGGAAAGGTGTGTGCTACAATAAAGTATTGTGTACAGTTACCTTCTACGCTGTGGTGTGTCCAGAAGACAAAGAACCCTCATAATGCAGTACTAACCTTTGATTGTCTGCATCGTTACTGATATCGCACAACACCACAACACAGGATAGGTCAACAGATCTCTCATGATGAAACCAATGGAAGATTTAACACCCCAGGTATTCTATAGCATTCTCCTTCCCGTAGTGTTTTAGACCAATTACATCCAAGGACCTTCATCCAAATTAATTTGGAAATAGTCCAGGAAGTGCATCTCTGGTCAAGAGCAAGGAGAGCTAGAAATTCAGCATGAGTTTCTAACTTGCTTAGCAACACAAAGCAATTGAAGTGAGCCCCTTTCTCTCTCTTCTCTGCCTAAGATGCTTTTCCTGATTTAGTTCTGGTTATCACTTTGTCCTAAATGTAGCAAGAGAGACAGGATGAAAAGCACAAAACCTGCAGAAGCAACATGTCTCTTTCCACAATGCATTACCATTGTGTGTGTGTGTGTGTGTGTGTGTGTGTGTGTGTGTATGTATTTATTTATTTATTTATTTATTTATTTATTTATTAGACTTCTCGACTGCCCAACTTGTACAGGATGACTCTGGGCGGTTCACAACAATAAAAACAACATATCATTAAAATACAAAATACATATAAATACATATAAATAAGATATACATAAAATATAAATATGATGTATAAATACCAGATGGCAAATCGAGATCTTACTGTTGGTACAATCATGGAGCCAACCACCTCCATGCATGGCTATCGCCCCTCCCACCCCAAGGGAGGTGGCATAGCCAGGTTTTAACTCCCTTCCTGAAGTCCAGGAGCGTGGGGGCTTGTCTTACCTCCGGTAAGACATTGGTACATGTAGTGGGGAGCAGCTGGCCCTTTAAATCAAAGGCCAGCCAGATGAGCCCAGAGGGAGTCACCTGACACCTAAGGGCCAATAAAAGAAAAGAAAGGGGTTGTCAGGTTTTGGTGGGAAGAGTTTGGGGTGGTTTTTGTGAGGGAGTTGGCTGGAGTGGTGGATGAGGGGGTTGCCTCAGGCAAGGTTGAGAGTTAGTTTAGTTAGAATTGCATTAGGGTTTTTAGAATTTAAACTGTGTATTGTGTGAGTGGAAACTTATTTTGCCGGGGAACCTTTAAGGTAGGCTGACCATATTTCCTTCAGACAAAAACGGGACATTTGGGATGGCAAAACGGGACAGGGTCTTATGCCACCATGCCGGCCTCCAAACCCCGCCCCTCAGTCCACGCAATTGGCTCCCACCTGCAAACCCCGCCCCCGCCCCACACGATTGGCTCCCGCCTGCAAACCCCGCCCCCATCAGCGTGATTGGCTCGGATTTTAATTTTTCTTTATTTTTAAAGGTTTTTTTTTTCTTCTAGCAGTAAATGGTGCGTCAGAGCTGGTGTGTTTGGGGGAGGCCGGAGTACACACACTGTGCACACAGCACCATCATCGGCCAGGGAACAAGGGGCGGGGATGGAGGGGATGGAGGGGATGAAGGCCCACCACTGCCCCATCCCCCTCGGGCTTGGCCGAAGGAGGGAGGAGAGTCACTGCTGCTGCCACCGCCGCAGAGCAGAAGTAGGAGGAGCCGGCTGCGCTCGGCTGCTTCAACCACACCACTCCGCCCCTTGCTGCCCGCTGAAGCTCCCCAGGGTGGCCGGCTCCTGCTTCTCCTGCTCGGCGGCCCGACAACTCTCCTCCCTCGGCCAAGCCCGATCTGATGCACATACACACATTTTTCTTCTTATATCTCTTTTTTTCCCCCGCCCCCCCCTATGTTTGTATTTTTATTTTTATAGTTTATTAATCTCTACTTAATATTATATTCTTTTTGAATATATATAGAAGAAAGAAGAAAAATGTAAATCAAGTATTTACACAATTTTTTGTTAAGAAAACTGGAGGTATTTTAATGAAATGTACGTAAGTATTGTATGGTAAAGATGTATAAGTCAAAAATTGAATTTGAAATAAATACTTAATAAATCAGTAATATAACATAAGAGAAGAAAAAGAAAATAGTGATAAGGTTAGAAATAGATATATATAATTAAAGTAGTTAGAAAGGGTTAGAGGAAGAAGAAGGGAAGAGGGAAACAGGGAAAATAATTTAGAATAAAGATATGTTATATGAAATATATTAGATAATGAATATTATAAATCAAATGTAAATATGTATACATAAATGTAGTTATTGTTATGTGTAGCGGCAACAACTCTCCTCCCTCGGCCAACCCCGATCAGATGCACACACACACACTCACACACTCACAGGACAGACTGCCCTCGGCAGGAGCCGGCCGGCCACGCTGAGGGGCTTCAGCCACACCACTCCGACCCTTGCCACCCGCTGAAGCCCCCCAGCATGGTCAGCTCCTGCCAGGGCAGTCTGTCCTGTGAGTGTGTGAGTGTGTGTATGTGAGAAGCAGGAGCGGCCACCCTGGGGAGCTTCAGCGGGCAGCAAGGGGCGGAGTGGTGTGGCTGAAGCCCCTCAGCGCGGCTGGCTCCTGCCAGGGCAGTCTGTCCTGTGAGTGAGTGTGTGTGTGTGTATGTGAGAAGCAGGAGCGGCCACCCTTCAGTGCAGCTAGCTCCTGCCAGGGCAGTCTGTCCTGTGAGTGTGTGTGTGTGTGTGTGTGTGTGTGTGAGAAGCAGGAGCGGCCAACCTGGGGAGCTTCAGCGGGCAGCAAGGGGCAGAGTGGTGTGGCTGAAGCAGCCGAGCTGCAGCCAGATTCTCCTGCTCAGCGGCCCGCCAACTCCCCTCCCTCGGCCAAGCCCGATCAGATGCGCACACATAAACACACACGCACCCCATACGCTCTTTCTCCAGCCTCCCCATGACCAAATGCACCCGGACCTGTTGCAGGGAGGCTGGAGAAAGAGGGTAGTGGGGTGTGTGTGTGTGTGCGCGCGCGATTACGCTGAGCAAGTAATCTGCGCACACGCGCGCGCGCGCACACACACACACACACACACCCTCTTTCCACAACCTTCCCCTGGCCTCACCACTGCTGGGCAGACAATCTCAGGATCAGGTAAGGAGGCAGGAACCTGGACTGTGGTGCTGCTTCTGCTGCTGGGATCGCACGTGGCAACTGGGCTTCCAGTTGCCGCACTGATAGGGCCTCTTCCGGGCTGCCTCCAATGGCAAGTCCGGCTCCAGTCCTCCTTCCTGTCTTCCTGTCCTCCTTCCCGCCGGGTTTAAAAAAGGGACAAAACGGAGATTTTGATCAAAACGACGGGACGGTGGAAAAATACTAAAATAACAGGACTGTCCCGTTCAAAACGGGACGTATGGTCACCCTACTTTAAGGTTATTTTTTGTTTCAATCCTGACCGGTTGCCTTCTATCACCTTGGCTGAGATACAGACTGTGATGGTCCCAGTGCCAGTATCTTAAGAAATTCTCCAGACAATTCATCAGAATGCTAAAAGAATTCATTTATTAAAATACAGCTACATGGAACGGCATGGAAGCTCTGAATACCAGATTTGGCACCAAGCATTCAGAGTTAAAAACATCCCTCTGACTTCATCCCTCATCAGTTTCAAAACAACCGTTTTCCCACTCTTGATCTTCCCCCCCTCCCAACTTGTTAAGTTTAAGGAGAGTCCAGGTGTCTTATCAGTGTCCTTAGTTTTTCCCCAGTCAGCCAAGGAATGTGAGGGAGGCAGTTCTCTTCGGTGCACAGTAGCTGGCTACAAAGCAGGCTGACACGAGTCGGCTTCTATACACGTGTTGCCTCAAAGACATGGCAGGCAAGCAAAGCGAGTCTGACACAGACTCCTAAAGTTTTGTTTTGGTTTCCCTTCGGTGTTTGGCCAAACCCAGGGTGGGGCAAGGATTTCCCCTTCAATCCTCTCCTGGCTCCCCAGAGGGCTGGTGAAAGAGAGAAACCAGTTTAGAGTGAAGGGGTGGTGGCAGAAAGTATACCTAACCAGTCGCCTATGAGGTAACCCAGAGCTTTCCAAACTTTTCATGTTGGTGACACACGTTTTAGACATGCATCATTTCATGACACACTCTTACAGCAGGGCACAAGGCAGGCACTAGGACCTGCGCGGAATCCTGGCAGGGCAGGTTTGGAGGCAGCCAGGCACAAGGCAGGCACTAGGACCTGCGTGGAATCCTGGCAGGGCAGGTTTGGAGGCAGCCAGGCACAAGGCAGGCACTAGGACCTGCACGGAGTCCTGGCAGGGCTCGGAGGCAGCAGCAGCCGCGACACACCCAGACACTGCAGGAGACACACTAACGTGTCCCGACACAGTTTGGAAAGCTATGAGGTAACCCATCAGCATGGTTACCTCATAACTGAAGGAGCTCAGAGGAGGGGCGGGTTTGACCCTGAGGGCGCCTTTGTTGTCTCATTACATGGTGGCAGAGGTGGGATATTGAACACTAGAGGGCACCAGAGAATGAAGGAGTTTTCACTTTAAAAAAAAAAAAATTCCCTGGCAACCAGCAGAGGTCACACACACTAACCACAGGCTTTTAATATTTTTTCTAAAAAACAGGAACAAAGGATAGGCGAGGTAGTGTTAGGGCAAGCAGGCAGCTGAGAAGTGGCAGAGTACCAGTACACCAACCCTGCAAGGAAGACACAGGCCATAAAAATGTCTGCTACAGGGGATTCTCTGGAGTAAACATAGACAAGAATTGTATTTGGAAAGGCAGACAGTCAGGAGGAAGATGAGTGCTTAAGTGGCTTCAGCAAAGCATTCACAATGGAAAAAAAGCCCAATTTAATTTCACTGTTAATCCATTCCTACTGTCTACATTAATATGTGCATGCCATGTTTAGAACATCAGGCCATCAGCATTCCCAAGTAAGGGATTCATTTTAAATGACATCACAAATTGTGATTTTCATGCATAATTTTTCAGCTTCACAGTATTAAACTGTCATATCCACCCTAGATCTCTGTCCCTCTGTATATGCATATTATTTTGTTTTTTTTTAATTAGGCCTAATAAACATTTATGTAATATGAACATTTTTCCAGATATGGATCATCAGCTTCAAACTGGTACAACTGCAGACAGTACAGAGGAAGGTGAAAACAAAAGAAATCAAAACAAATTCCAGTGTTGCTGGTGTTGCTGCTACTTCTTACGGCACAAGGATTGAGAAATTAAGCTCAAGCATAAATAAGAAATGGAAATATGATGAGAGAGCTTGAACTGTTTTACATGGACTGCAAGGGAGACAAAGCAAATGGATTGTGTGTTGAATGTGAGCAAGGATTAGATAATAGTCTGAATCCTGCAAAATTATGAAGACATCTGAAAACCAAACATTCCAGTCTGAAATACAAATCCTGAGTATTTCAAATGAAAATGTGGAGAATTCCAAGAAAAGAAAATGGGATTTCATACATTTTTGTGTATCAGGAAAAATGCCTTTAGAATTTCCTATTTAATCAGTTATCATAGTAGCAATAGCAGGTGAAGCTCATACTAATGCAGAAAAAGTCTGGTAGAATGCATGATTAATCTAAACAGTCCCAAAAAATCAATTGTGTATACCACTCTCTGCTAATAGTTTCAAGGCATGTCAAGGATATGTCAACTTTTTGTGAAGAGGAATAAAACAAGTAAAAAGAGTGCTGCAGGTTTTTCCTTTCAAATGGATGAATCCACTGATGTTTTCAGGTTTATTCATCTTTCTTGTGTTGTGTTTGTGTTGAGTCATCTGCGGAGGAAGATATGCTTATTTGCAAGCCTCTTCCTACCTGAACCACAGGAGCTGAAAGAGTTACATTGATCTATGTTACATTAATGAAAAAAACATTAAACACATTTGTGTTGCAGTATATGCACTGGTGGAGCAGCAGTTATGGTCATAATGATGTCAGGTAGTGTGTCCCACATGAAAAATACAACTCCACATATTAAGCATAATCCCTGCTGTCTTTTTCGTCATTCATTTGTAGTGAAATACATGCCAAAAGAACTCAAGGTGGTACTCAACAAAGCAGTTAAAATTGTGAATCTTACAAAAGCAAGACCACTCAACTCCAAGATATTTACTGTGCTGTGTGAAGAAATGGAAAGTCTAGAGAACACATGGCTGCTGCATACTGAAGTGAGATGACTGTCTCATGGCAAATATTGTTTTCTTTTTATAAACTGCAAGAGATACTTCTTTTTTATAGGAACATTCTTTTGAACGGGCACAGAAATTAAGTGACAATTGTTGGGTGCAGAAGGTAGCATACTTGGCTGATATATTTACTTATCTGAATGACATTAGTGTTACGTTGCAAGGTACACATATAACTAGATTCAAACATCAAAGTAAAATGGATGCAATTCACTTTAAATTCACACTTTGAAGTGAGTGTATTTCTAATATAATCTTATGTGCTTTCCAAATCTCAGTATTTTTTTAAAAAATTAACAAATAACATTTCCCTCAGGGAAAATGTCAAAATCTTGGTGATACAACACCTATCTGATTTATGTGCCACAGGGCATATTTTCCCTTCAACAGACATATTTGACTGGGTCCAGAATCATTTTGTTGAACATACTGCATCTGAATTACCATTAAAGAAGAAACAATGTAGGTCCATTTTGACTAATTTCACATTATAAACAACATTTCCTTGTGCAGACTTTCTGGCTAGAGCTTTTAAAAGAATATCCTCAAATTGCCAGTCAAGATTGAAATAATTTATGCCATTTGCAACAACATACCTTCATAAGAGAATCTTCTTTTTATATGCAGCAAGGATAGAAATAGGCTAAATATAGAAGATGATCTCTGCTTACAAATAGCATCAATTGTTCCAAATATTGAACATTTTTCCAAGGAAAAGCAATTATACCTAATAATTGAATATTGATCTGTTTGATTAAAACATTAATTTCCCAAGTTAATTGTGAAATTCAAGTTTTATTTTTTGTACATTCAAAATGTTAATTTTGCATTTACAATAATCAGTTTACTTCTTGCTTTACTGCCAATTTCTATTACTAGTACATTTCATCTTGGTCAGGGATTCCAGGAATTTTTCTTTTAACTAACAGTTTCCACAGCCTGAAAAGTTTGAAAACCTCTGAAGTGCAACATTGTTAAGCACATTTTGAATTTTCCAACACTTATTTGCAAAATGTTGAGGTTGTCAGATTAATCTAGAATTACAGCAATATTCCGAAGTGGCATTACTTGAATTTTATAAACAGAGTGATGAAGTGTTGATATAACAACTAAAATAAATCAGTTCCCTCTTAAAAGAACAAGCACACTACTTTTAAAAAGTTCATATCCATTCATACTTTCCTTCTCTTCATCTCACCCTCAGCAGCCTTATACCGTATATACCTAAAAAACCTATTCCAGAGAATTGCAAATCCTCTTGAAGCCTAGGAGAGGATTGTATGTAGCTATAGTAGGAGAGCAGGAATCATCTGATACTAGACTGAGGGATCTTACAAATCAAGTACCATTTAGGTTGAATGATTATGGATTTTATTAATGTAGATGGTAGTCCCACTTCCACACAAATGGACTCTTGTATTTTGGGTTTTTGGTTGCTTGAGTAACCTTTATGGTTTATTGATTTTTGCAGCCCAGATGTGACATATTTATGACAACACAGCCTCTTCCCTACTTGCTTGGAGTACTATTAGTTTCCTTATCTACTCTCTATTTTGATTTCTTGGGTGAGGGGTTTGGAACTATAGCTACACCAGGACTGAAAGGCACACAGGAAGACGACGGAATGGCTGAAATCTTGTTACAATACATTGTTAATTATAAACACTGAATTATAGCAGCAAAACTCAGATTCCTCAACCTGAGGAATCAATTGATTCAAGAACTGAAATGTTCCAAAGTGCAACCTGACTTGATAAGTTCAAAATTAATAATCTAAAAAAATTTAAATACAGCAAACATTGTTCAAGTTGGAGGTACAGGCCCTTCTCTGTAGTGCTGTCACTCTACAAAATAACCCCACCAGGGGTTTGGGTTCAGTTGCAGGTTTGGGAAGAAGATTCATTTAATGGCATTTTATTTATTATTGTGCTTTTATATTAAATTATAAGTGGCTCTGACAATTCTTCAGAGATAAGTGTTATGCTAAGTTGTTACATTGAAACAATAAAAGAAATACAGTACTTCACCTTGTATCTCTATGGACGTACAGGTAGTCCTTGCTTAACAACCACAATTGGGACTGGCAACTCCACTAAGTGATGCGGTCATTAAGTGAGTCATCACATGACCATGACTTGCAGTTTCATTGCCAGCTTCTCCATTGACTTTGCTCATTGGAAGCCAGCTGTGAAGTGCACAAATGGTGATGAGGTGACTGTGGGGACGCTGTGATGGTCATAAGTTTGAGGACTGGTCATAAAGTTACTTTTTCAGCACCGTCGTAACTTTGGACGGTCACTAAACAGGGCAGTCATTAACCAAGAACTAGCTGTAATGTAAATTCTGATAAGTTTATGTTTTATGGAACCTATCAAATGCAGGTTAACTTAAAAACATTTTTAAAAACTAAAAGACTATTAATCTTAGTGAATGCTAGTCTTGCTGTGCACAGGAAAACTGATCAATAGATACATTCAGTCAATAAAATATGCAAATAGGCTTAGTAATGGATACTTTTCAGTGAATACTTTAGAAAAATATTTACAACAGGAAACTTTTAGGTTGTATTTTTGGTACTTCTTTAAAATTTAATTTTTATGTAACATTATATATCATTTATATTACTTTGTACATTTTAGCATACAGAGTTTAGTAACTTTCATTTTAGCACAAGATAAAACTACACTCAGTACTTTGCAAAGAAAGGATAGATAAAGTAATGTTTTTCTAAGTGATCCAGTTCCTGGCTACCACATGTAAAAGATCATGTATTAGGCTACATCCAATATGTTCCCATGGAGCAACAAAACTCCTTACTCTCGTCTTCCTACACTCCTGCGTGCATCCCAAACCTACTCTCTAAGGCCGCCTGCTCCTTCAGAGTGGATTTCAGATGAATGCAGGGCAGAGACAGAAATAGTTACGTTATTATAATTAAATATATCAGCTCCCAGTTAAGAAGAAAAGTGTTATTTTGGGATAAGAAGCTTACCATATCCTTGACTTTAGCTAAATGGAAATAGCTATGCTGTTAGAAATGTTATTGTTTCCAGGTTTGTTGCAAAATCTTATAATAAAAACTATTTTAAAATCATAGTGTGTAAGCAAATTGTTTAGGATTTTTTATTCCAAGCATCACCCATAAGTGTAAACTGTCATAAATCCCTCTGAGCTTTATGTGACCACAATGATATCAGAATCAGATCCTAACCACATTACATTGCATCAGAAAGGCCTCCATGGCTACACCAGTTCTATTGTAGTGTGACTCCATTAAAACTGGATGAAAAGCCTGCAGGATCAAGTCAAGTAACAGTAAAAGGGTAAAGCAGTGAGGAGAGCTAAAGAATAGTAAACTTCTAAACTAGGAGTGCTGATTTAGTAACACTAAAGTGGTTAAAAATCTCGGTTCCCAGAAGAACTTGAATGATCTCGAGTCCCTTTTAATTACTTCTGTCTATTGATTTTGTACATTCCACATCAAATTATAGCATATATAGACTTGGGGCTTCAGCTAATCTCTTACTCCTTTTTCAATCTAGCCCATTTTGTCCTAATTCCCTGCAACAAAAACTTGGGGAAAGCTAGCAGTAGCTACATATTTATGAGCTTCCTATAAGAACACTGTAGCTCTAATAGCATCAGAGAACTCCATTGGAAAAGGGTCACAGTTCCAAGGGCAAAGTGTGGGTCAAAAACAGAGCCAGGCAAATTAATTACTTTTACAGTGTGACCAGGAAAGTTGATATTTCCTGCCCCACCTAGTCACATTATAGTAAAATTGGTTTAGTACAATGTTTCTCAACCTTAGCTACTTTAAGATGTGTGGACATCAACTCCCAGTATTGATGGGAGTTGATGTCCACACATCATAAAGTTGCTGAGTTTGAGAAACACTGGTTTAGTATACAACTACACAGTACAACATAAAATTCTAAGAAATGAAACCACAGGAGAAAAGTACATTTACAAAGCTGGAAAGCCAGCTGGCTGCCTAAATCCTATTATTGCCAGATCTTGATCATCCCATCCCAGGCACAGGTGGCAAGGAGTGACGGAAGAACTGGGTGGTATACTGCACTCACACAGGCTTGACTATGTGCCGACATGGTACGGAGAATTTGAGCTGTGCGATAGTTGTAGAAAAACACTTTGCCATCTGAACTCCCTGTCACAAGAAGTGTTCCATCAGGTGAAAACTCACAGCCTATTGCAAATCCTTCAACCTGTATGAGTCAAGAATTAAGAATGTTTTAATAAATCATGTTGTTAATTAAGGAATTACAATATGATCTATAGCTTCCTGAAATTTTACACTATAATAAACATGTCAATCTTTACCATAATGGCCTAATTGCTTCCCTAGGTTTAGTAAGACTGGCCCATTGAAGACTTTTCATTGTTAGCAGTAGTTGCTGTATATGTGACAAACCAATTAGTAACTAATAATGCTCTTGGTTATTTTACTATAATTTAAATTCTAAATTAACTAAAATACAGACAATATTATTGAAGTCTATTAAATTGTATCCCTATTGAAAAGCCGTAACGTAAGTAGGTATATTAAAGGAACAAAACCTGTTGACGGACGCATACCTTGTGCCCTTCAAACCTCTTCTTCTTGTTGATTCGATAAGGTGGCAGGCTGGAAAATAAAGCCATGTAGTTGCCATTTGTCTGAGCAACAAAGGCAGACTCTTTGGGATGGACTGAAAGACTGGGGCAGGTAAAACGCTCCTGCAAAGAGAATCGGAAAGAAGAAAAGTGAAAACGTTCACAGCCTCTGACTCAAACTCTGCAGTGCTTGCAGGTCATATGAGACCCCGAGTGTCTTTTTGTAGCCCTAAAGATACCCAAAATTGGCACCATCAAAAATTGGTGGCCCAACAACAGGTTGAGAGTACAATTTAGGGGTGTCAAGTAAGGTTGTGCAGTGCTTTAGATGCAGTTCCAAAAAAGGTGCCATAATATGCATGGTGGGCAAGAATATAGCCCTTGCTTATTTATCATTCTTCTCCCAGGATCACATGGCAGCTGCAGAGAGCAGCTGCACAATTCTAAGGAAATACACGGCTGCCTTAAAGTCGTGACAGGTGCCGCACTCACGCTCCCACGTGCTCCAAAACATCTCTTCTGAGTTATTTCCAAAGTGCTGCACAGCCCTTGTATCAAGTCTCCAATTGACTTTATGCATTTATTTTATTTTTTAAAATAAAACCTCAAATCCCCCAAATAAATGTTTACCCTTTCCTATCCAGTGACATATCTGTGTCACTATCTTGCCCTCTTCAACCTTTAGAGGTTGAAAAAATGTTTATACAAACACTGCCCCAGCACAAAAAGGTAGTCTGTCTCTATTCTATTGCAACTAAGCCTGAAACAATTGAACCCCATCCTACCCTTGCAAAAAAAAAAAGAATCTCTATTTCCATCTACCTTACCTTCTTCTAGGAATTTCCTGAAGCTGATTATAAGCTACTCAAGATAGAAACTTCTCTTTCTGTCTCCTTTGAAGTACCATGCATTGCTAATGGTGGAATGTGCAGTAAATTAAGCTAAATTAAAATTTATTGGGAAATAAATTTAATTTTCCGAAAATGTGTGTCTCTTCATATACTCATATGAACTACTGGAGATTTACCCAATCCTTATGCATAATATTTTACAAACTCTACCAACCCCCTTCATTTTATCACAACAGAGTAGAAAATCTGAGACATAACTGTGGATTCAAAGCAATATTTATTAGTGAAGAAAGCAGTTGCTTTGACTTCAACTCCTTCTAGTCTGTTCTAAGGCCTCAACTTCCCTCAATAACATATGTGCATGAAAAATAACTGTATTCAGTATTAACTGGGCAGAAATTTCTCAGTCGGGAATGTTTTGAAGAAGTTCATTTTGGCCCCCTCCCTAACCTGTTGGAGAATAAAGTTTCCCACCAGAAATATTAATGAAATTCCTCCCTAAATAAGTGAAGATTTTCAGGGGTCATTGATATACTTAAACATTATCTACAGTACATATGTTTATTCTGAAGTTGCTACAGAATGAATGCACAAAATGAACTTATGAACAAACAGGAATGTATGCTGTGGCAAGATTTAGCAATCACTGAAGATAGCAAATACAATGGAAATGAGAAATGCTTCTAAACAAAAGTTTCACTTTTGTAAAATGGAGCTCAGGATTCAGTTTTATATGCTCTGTTTTCTATATGCAAAGTGCCAAGCTTCATTTCTTCTTGACCACTTGTTTAAGCCAGAAAATGACATTAAGTTTCATGAGATATTTTTCCTAATCTCCAATCAACTTTGTGAAAAAGTTTGCAGTTTTTCCAAAGTGTGTTTATGAGCAAAATGCAGATCCTTTCAAGTGCTAATCAGATTGAAATTATTTAAACATGTTTATCGCTGCTTAAAGTGGACCACTGACTTCTGGGAGTGCACAAGCCGCTTATCTCAAATTTAGAAACAGAAATTAAAGATATTAAAGGCAATTTCTAATAATTGTTAGCACACCCACAACAATTTCTCTCAAATTCATACTTCTTCCAGGGAGAGTATTAAACTACCCTATTAAATCTTTCTCTTCTCTCCAGAGGAAATCATCTTGTTTAAGCTTCTGAATACATCAAAACTGAGCACACTGCAGTTTCTTATTCACTGAACTGTGTTGCTTTTGAAGTGCAAATGCCAAACCAACTATAACAGTGTTTGCACAGAACAAGGCATCTGCAAAACTGGACAAAGGCCACCTTGGAAGATGGGGATAGGAACATGCTATTGAATCATACACTGCACTTTCTACCAGGGCCGAAATGTCCTTTTCAAAACTGAATGGATACCAACTGACTATATTCTTTGCATTTTTAAAAAAGACTAAACTTGCACTGAGTTTGTACAGAGGTTTGGCTATGATTGAGATTGGTATCCTTCCCTAAGGAACTTATAAGACCTCTTTTTAAAATCATCAAATGGACAGCATCTTCAAAGGAGTCTTCTTCACACTTTCAGGCTGGACAGTAGATAATGCCTTACTTATTCTAAAGCTCCAAGTCTTTCCCTCATCAAGAAACAGAAATGAGGCTCCCCACGCTGAAAGAGTGTATACACGCTTACACAACCCCTCTGCTATGTATTCTCTCTCTTAATAGCAGGGCATGGGCTTTGGATGCCAGGGAGAAGGGCTCAAAGCCCCAAACATCTCTTACGTCCCACTGTGTGTACAGCCTATACATCAAGGCAAATTAAAAACCAGCTTTAAGAGATTTAGCACGCAGAATTATTTTTCTTAATATTTGTTCCTCCAGTCCAATATTAACTAGTCAGTCTGGTAACAGGTCTCAAACAGTCTTTCCATCATCTGTTATCTGATCCTTTTACTCAGAGAAGCCTTGGAGGAAACATGGGGCCAAAGCACGTGCTCTATCACCGAATTAAGGTCTTTCTTGCGTGCGATTAGAACAAAAGTGGGCAACTTTTTCAAGGCCAGAGGCTGCACTTTTAATCATGCCACCAAAAATCAGTATTTTTGTCCTAAATATTAGAGTTATGACCTTAAACTGTTCTACAAGCCATAAAAAGATTGTGGATAGGGCTGCATGTGGCATGTAAATTGCCCATCTCTGGAACAGAAGGCGGAAACTCCTCAAAACTGGGAAACATAGGGTATCCATTACTTTCTGAAAGCAAAACAATGCTCTCTTGCATCCCAAACTGCCAATCTCAACTTCAGAGAGAAATATCCTCCAACCCCTGGTTGCAATAAATCACTTCCCAAGAGTCAATAACATATCTTACCCTGACAGATGTTTCATTGGCAGACATGCAAAAACTTTGCTTCTCTGTCTTCTAGCGTGCATGCTCCAAGCCGATTAGGACTGATCTATTTATTAAACATTCTGAAGGCCGCTCAGAACTAATTTTGTCATTAAAAACAAAATTTCTTGGCACCAGCACAGTGAGTTCAGGGTCTTTACTTTCCTCCAGTACAGAACACTGGTGACCAAAAAGTTAATCTCTAGCTTGAAAAGCACAGTGAATACTGAACCAGTCATTGATGAGCATCATCCTTGCTAGTTCTATTTTTTTTAAAAATATTTCTTTCTTTAACAAGAGAATGATCATGCATCACGTGAGTCCCTCCCTCCTCCCTCCCTCCCTCCCTCCCTCCCTCCCTCCCTTCCTTCCTTCCTATTTCCCTTTTTCCCTCCAGGAAGGCATCAATGCACCTATTTAACAATATCCAATAAAATACAATTAAAATTCAAACTGCAAAAAGAATAAAAAAGTAAAGACTCCCTCAATCAAGTTTAACTCCTGGTGACTACTTAGGCATGTCCATGTAGGGTTTTTTGTCAAAAGCATGAAAGGGGAATGACATTTTCTCTCTCTCTCTCTCTTACAGAAAGCCTTGGGCTTTCTGATGGTTTTCCCTCCAAGTACTAACCAGCTCTGACCTACCTCAACTTCTCAAGATCAGTTACACATTGCCACCTGGGACTACAGAAAAAATAGCAGTTCAAATAAACATCCCAGAAAAAAATCAGGTTACAATGCAATTGATCAAAGATGGCTCAGCAAAAATGGTCTTCACTTGAGATGGAAAACAGGAGAAACTGCTCATAGGAAAGAAAGCTGTCCCTCCAATTACCAATTGTCTAGCTTCTGATAGTATGTAGACTTAGAGAAAGTCCTCTGAGGATATCCTTAATACTTGAGTAGGTTGCAGTGAGACAAATGTTGAAAAGCTTTAAAGAAAGCTTCACTTTCCGGCACCTTGAACTGATGATAATGCCTTAAATCAAAGACAACAGCTTTGTTAAAATTATAATTCCAGACAGCTATTGGGGTAGATGAAAATTCCAGATAAACTTGCAGTGAACTGAAGTACATGACTGTGTGGTTTCTACAGAGGTTAAACTGATCTTGGGCTGTACTTGAGCTTTATAAGAGGAAAGTCGTCATATTTTGTGATCTTTCAAAAAATACAACACAAAGTTCTTTCAACTGCTTCCCAAGCAAATTGCTGTTGGTGATAAATTTTTCATACATGGCAATATAGGAACCCTAAAAATAAATAACAAAGTAAATATATATCTCACATGAAAAATTTGATTGGAGATCTTTGCAGCAGTTTGGAAGTCCCAGGCAATGATGGTACGGTCAGCTGAGTCTTGGCTTACTGCATCAGTGCTGGTAAGAAATTCTTTTCCTTCATGGAGAAACATGATGTCCAAGGTTTGCTGAACTGCAGCTTTGTAGACTCTTATAATCTGTGATTTTAAAAATGCCAAAACCCAATAATTTATTTATTAACTATATTTCTACCTTCTTTCCTCCAGCAGTTCAAGGCAGTGCATATAGCACTCCCCCCTCCCACAATTGCAACCCTGTGAGTAGATTAGGTTGAGAGAAACAGTTACAGAGCCCAAAGCCCCCAATGAGCTTCCTGTGGCTAAGGATGAACTTAAATCTGGGTCTCCCTGTTCTGAGCCCAACTTCCTAACCACTACACCTCTACTGGCTCCTCAAATCTCTGTTTAGACCAGCTAGAATGGTATTATTTTATGGTAAAACAGCTGTGACTCCCAGTACCAGAAGGGAGGAAATTCATTCAAAATCGGGATGAAAAGAGAATGCAATCATAAAGAAGAGATGGACTATACATAAATGGTCTGCAAATTTCATTTAGAGGAGACAAATTGGGAGGTTCGAGTAAAAAGTCATGTCCAAGTAAAGCTCTGAGTATATAAGTATTAAGGTTAAAGGTTCCCCCCGCACATTTGTGCAGTCGTGTCCGACTCTAGGGGCCGGTGCTCATCTCCATTTGTTAGCCGAAGAGCCAGCGTTGTCCGAAGACGTTTCCACGGTCATGTGGCCGGCATGACGCGCGCAGAACACTGTTACCTACCCACCGAAGTGGTACCTATTTATCTAGTTGCATTTGCATGCTTTCGAATTGCTAGGTTGGCAAGAGCTGGGGCGAGTGCAGGAGCTCACTCCGTCACGCGGGGCTAGGGATTCGAACCTCCGAACTTGCGACCTTCCAATCAACAAGCCTGGCGTCTTACCCGCTGAGCCACCACGCCCCTTTTAAATATAAGTAGCTTCAGTTAAAGAAGGCTCAAGCTATTAACAGAAGAATCTGGAGTGGTTCAATTGCTAGGATCTAAGTAGCTAGTTCAGATAGAATAATCTCTAAAAGTTAAGTTAAATTGTAACTCTAAGCAAATGTGACCTTAAGAAATACTCACAAAGCCAAGCCTGAGTATCTTACAAAATGATCTGGTAAATATATTTATAAGCAGTTGAAACCCTGTTTTATCAACAGCAAACTTGTTAACTTCAATTTATACAGAGATATGCCAACTTCAGTTTACCATTTTAAGTTGAATAAATATTACTTTATTCCTATTTCTAAACATTATACCATTGACTGAGCCTATCTATATTCTCCCTATGTTCCACTAAGTCACATTACTAAAATAAACCAACGAGTTCCAAACTGGGGCAAGATTTGGCAGTGACAACACCAACACGAGGGAACTTATATAAGTCTCTAGAACAGAGCTTTCCAAACTTTTCATGTTGGCGACACACTCTTACAGCAGGGCATAATTTCGCGACACAGTCTTACAGCAGGGCACAAGGCAGGCATTAGGACCTGCGCGGAATCACAGCAGCTTTGGAGGCAGCAGGGCACAAGGCAGGCACTAGGACCTGCTCGGAATCCTGGCAGGGCAGGTTTGGAGGCAGCAAGGCACAAGGCAGGCACTAGGACCTGCGCGGAATCCTGGCAGGGCTCAGAGGCAGCATTAGCCGCGACACACCCAGACACTGCAGCCGACACACTAACGTGTCCCGACACACAGTTTGGAAAGCTCTGCTCTAGAATAACATTTTTTAAAAATTATTTGTTAAGGAATAGCTAAACAACCTTCAGATTCCTGACAGCATCTTCAATCTCCATTTAGTAGTTCTCCTTTTCCACATGGTTTTTATTCTAATAAACCTTTTATTAAACTATATGGAGCCCAGATTCTGAAACAGCATCTTGGAGTCATCACTGTCGTCATCATTGTCACCTATTAATACTGCTACTGCTTACTATTAATTTCAAAGGTAGTCTTTTACACTATTTAATGGATGATCTAAAAAGAGCTTTTAATACTTCTTTTTTAATAATAATTTTATTGAAGATTGTATTATACAGATAAAACTAATACAATCTACATAATCCACTCCCTTTTCGCACTGAAGGTGTTGCCTAGCCTGGCAATGAAACGTCTGCAAGAAAACAACAAGGCTCAGAGAGCACCATGGACTCCACAATCTACATAGTACAAAAATATATAAAAAAGAAAAAAAATATTAAAAAGTGCAGAAAAAGAAAAAAGAACAGAGAAGGGAAAAAAGAAGAAACCTCCCCTTTCATCACCAGCAAGTATAATCAACATTAACAACTTATCACTATCTCTTAAAGTAAAACCAAGCATCTCTTCATCCCATACCTCACCCCATTCTCTATAAAACAATCTCTAAATCCTCATCTCTCCATATTAATCAGCCAAAGACCATTAAGGGTTATCAGAAATAACAACACAACTATTACAAACTATATCTACTAAACCCAATTTGAACCCTTCCTTTTATATTTATATCTTCCTTTCTGTTTAAACATATCCCCCATTTCCTCTCTTCAAATAAACAAAATCTTTAAAGCATCATCATCCAGTCCCAATCAACAAACCATTAAACAATACCAGAAATAGCAACCCATTTATTTTAATCTTGATCAAATAAACCAATTTCATATTCTTTCTTCTTTCTCCCAACAATCATTTAAATCCCTCAAACAAAGTTCTAACATCTGCTTTCTCATACTCTCTTTGTCTCTTCTCTCAGAATCCTTGGCATCTTTATCTAGCCCCTTTTGTAATTCTAGTAGAAAAAAATTATCCACATCTTAGTTCATATTCTCACTGTCTCTTCTCAGAAAATCTTTGACAGCTTCAACAAGTCCCTTTGTAAATCCAGTGTAGAAATTATCCACATCACTCTTCTGGTTTAATATTTGTATATCTTTTTTTATTATTAAATCATCATCCAGTTTCATTTGTAAATCCATTATTTCCATCTCTTTCTTATAGGCTATCATTTTTGAATCCACATTCAAATCAATTTCAGTTTTATTCATTGGGGCTTGTTCCTCTTCAGCAACACCTTCTAATTTTTCTGTAATAGCAAATAACTTTATAACTTCCTAGATCTCTCTTAAGATAGCCACTGATGCATTTATTTCCTTCTAGTGCCCTCTAGTGTCCAACCTTCAAAGTCATCTTATCAGTTGTTTCCAAATATAAACACAGACATTTTCCCACCAGCAGGATTCTTTAAATTAACTTCAAAGTCTTAAATCAAGTCCATCTGCGCCCTTAATCCATTTAAAACTTTCTAAAGCTAACACTAATAATCCTTTTGCTGTATATTCAGGAAAAAAAATCTTTTTTTTTTACAAATCTTTAAACTCATAGTTAAAACTTCTTTTTTAAACTCACCCAGTGATTTCAATAAGACTTGCCAATCTGAAGGATCTCAATCTTTAAGAAGCAGCAAAAAAAAAAAAAATTAAATCCAAAGTGATTAAGAGGTGAGCCTCAGTCAAACCTAAAGTCCATGTAGGCTACGTTACTGGCTATAACCCTGGTGAAATCCTGCAACTCCCAACCGATTGCAAGCCTACTGCAAAAACGCAGTTCCGGCCATCTGCTCACAAAAAAACAGCTGTCCAGAGTACATGTGGGTAACCTTGAGATCTTTTCTTTCTCCGGAGAGATTTCAGCAGTCCGAATCCAGCATTCAGATGCCATTTTTGGCTGCAATGTTGTCTATTCTGGAGATGTCAGTTCACCATGGTGCTCACCAGAAGTCCGCTTTTGATACTTCTTTTGATGTTCTCTTTCTAACCATTGATAAAATTTCTTTCAAGGAGGAAGATTGGACCTTATATAGTAGATCCTTTCTGTATGCTTTTAAAGAAGACTTTATTAGATTTCTTGATGTTTTTATTTTTCAAAGGACATTTTATTTTAACATTATGTCGTTAAAAACAAAATCTCTTGGCAAGCTGCAATCCAACTGTGCCTTCCATAGAGGTGCACTGAGGGAGGATTTTTTCTGGATTTTTTCCTTTGCAGTCCCCAGCTGCATCTGGCCCATTTTCAAATTGGCTTCCTTTTGTTGGCTTCTGCCACACCAAATTTGGACTTGTTCTGTGACTGATAAATGGACAGACAGACAGACAGAATCACAATCCCCACAATTAATTCCCAACATTCCATCAGGTTGGGAAGAATAATCAGGCAGGGAAAGCATGTACATCTTCCAACCCCTTTATCACAGTGATTATAGGGGGCATCTGTATTTTCTTCTGTGCAACAAAGCAACATGTTGCATTTGTATTGAATGTATGTGTCTGTAAAGATGTAATCAGGATAAGCGCATATATGTTGCCTCTGTGTTTTGTGTGTGGGTTTCTGTTCTCCCTTTGTGTTGCATCTGTGTGTGTTTGTATGTGTACATTGCAACAATTGGGAGGAGGAGAAAGAGGCTTAGAATGGAATAGTTGGCATTATTCTGAGCAACTCGCCTTCAGCGTCTCCCATAGGGATGCACTGGGGAATTTTTTTCCAGATTTTTCTTTGCAGTTCCTGGTTGAATCCAACCATTTTAAAACTCAATCCTTCTTTTGCCAGCTTCTCCCGCACAGACCCAAATTTGATCTTCCTCTGTTCTGTTTTGGAGAGTTATGATGACCGACAAGAGACAGATAGAGGTCCCAAGTCCCTTTGCATAACTTCCTTTCAAGCATTCTAATGGGTTGGGAGGAATAAAAAGAATTCTCAAACAGAATACTATGAAAATGAAGAGACTGCTTTTGTTGCTATGTGCCAAGATGCTTGCATAACACACAAAGCGATTAAGATTCTCCTTTCAATATTTGCATGTTAATTCTAAACTGAGCTTTATTTCTGCAAAGAAATAATTGTACTTGAATAACTCAATAAGAGAAGACATGAACATTGCCAGAGAAATAAATGTAAACTACTGGCTAGGAGAACTATAGTCAAAATAAACAGTGCTTTACATATTAAAAGCCCTCTGCTGCTGGTCGCTGCTGCCTTTTGAATGAAAATTTTGGGGTGGAAGAAAGTGGAAGGAACATCTCATATCAACACTCTACCATAAAATTTTTGAATGATTTCAAGCTGCACAAAGAATATGTAGGTTTCTGATTGAAAGGGAGAACTCCAATAAACGCACTGTACAGGAAATTGTTGCTTGGCAACAGGAATCTTTGGAAAGGAGAGGAGTTAGAATGATCAGATGGGGAAAAGCACAAAAGTGCACAGAATGCTAGACAAGCAAGTGGAGTGACAGAAGCTAATTAGCAGTAGAGAGAGAACATAAGGGTCAGGAGAAAAGAAGCAAGAAGGTAGTGACTGAGAGTCCTAGAATGAGGATTTATATTTTCATTGCTGATTAAGGTAGGCCAAAAATATAAAAGAATTAGGTTTCTCAGAAAACTTTTTGTCTAAAAATCACTCAAAATGTGACTATGTGTATCAATGAAATTAAAAAGCAAGAGGATTTATTTGCTAGAATGCTGGCCCCACCCTCTTTTTTTTTACTCCCTTATTTTCTGGACAAGCTGTTGCCCAATCTTGGAAACATATAAAGCAACTGACAGCCATAGCATTGGTTCTTCTAGCTGCATTTTCCAAAATTTCAGATACTCTTTTTCAGACTTTGAGGGAGTTGCCAAGGACTGAATGAAAAACTGTCTACACCAGGGCTCTCAAACTTGTGGTCCATGGGCTGCATGTGGCTCTCTAAGTCATTTTCTGAGGCCCACAATACTTTGTAGGCACTTAAACTGCCCACAAGGCCAGGGCACTGAGTGGGCCATAGGAAGTTATCCTGGAAGAAGAGCAGCAGAGTGGCTCACCTCAGCAGACCTCCCAGGAACAGCAGTTCCTGTTGGCCAGGCTACATTGTCAGAAGCCTCTTGCAGCAAGCAGCACCACCCTCTGGATACCCTCACCCACTTTGGTGCTCTGTGACTGCACCGAGCCTCTGGGCTGGGACAGCAAGGAGGCCCAGCGAGGGCAGGGCAGACAGGGGCAGCCCAAGGGAGAGGTAGCAGCCAAGGAGGAGACCCAGGCCTGGCTGCCTGCTGTCTCTGTTGGGCAAGAAATGGGAAAGAGAGTGGGCCAGCAAGCAAGATTTGTTTGTCAGACAAAGGATAGAAGGAAGGATGCTGCCATACAAGCAAGCAAGCGAGGGAGGGAGGGAGGATTTGGACAGTTCTTGAATGGGTTTCTTAGATTCTGTCATTCTAGATATGATCTTGAAAAAAAATATATTTTATATTTTATTAAATTTTAGATATCAGACTAGTAAAAACACCAAATATAGTGTTCTGGTTAATGTAAAACAGTGCCAGCTAAATGGCCAAAGTGAAATGGCTATGTTTCACAGCTCTTTTTCACAAGTAGTGTTTTGAAGTTAAAAATAGCCTATTTAATAGATGTATGTTTAATGGCGTATTATTATACTTCTCATTTTCTTCAATGTTTGACTCACTAGAGACTTTTAATCAATGTAAGAACAGACTTCAGAGTTGCAGCCTTCAGGCTAATGAACTAGTCCTAATGTGGCACTCAAGACAATTTAAGTTTGAGATCCCTGGTCTATATGCACAGCAAAGCTCTATTACCGATCTCTCTCCAAGAAACCTTAAATAAGATGGTTTGCAATCTTTTAGCACTACTTTACAGCATGTGTACAGCCTATGGCAAATACTTTTACATGCGACAAACACATGTGATATTTATCCAGAAAAGTGCCTTCTATCATATCAAAATCGGATCTAAGTGAAACCACTTCAAAGGCAACTATGTCTTCTGAAATATTAAATGTAATAAATAGAAGTGTAACTCCATGTTGGGGCTAAGTGACTGCATCCTTTATGGGAATGACCATGAGGCAGTCAGGCTCAAAAACTAATAAGAACCCTGGCAGCATACAGAAGTTTATCAAAGTGATAAATTTTGGTTATCTTTGCAATAAAGCCAAAGTTAGAGCTACTCTAAAGGACAGAGAATAATTGTTCTGTTGCCTTGATGACAGATGTACTTTTCCTCCTAGGAACTCTGGATATGCTATTATAAGAGAGCGCAACTTTTTTTCATCTGAGGGACAGGACACACACTTTACTTATTTCATGGGAGAACTATGAAAAATCTGGCCACTGAAATATGGTCATTTGGTACCAAATTTCAGTGGTAGGAACTTGTGGCTATTCCAGGGACTGTAGAAAAGTTACCTCAGAGCCACATGCAGCCCACAGGTTGCCCACATCTTTGCTGATGGATCCAAGGACTGGACGTTGGTTGGGAAGGGAACACGGCAGCATTTTGCTTCTTCTGAATTTAATTATTTGAGTTTATTAATTCATGCTGGAAAGACAAGCACCAGCCTTTGGCATCATCTTTATTTACAAGAAGGCCTCTAGGGCCACATAGGCCCCCAAGGCATCCTTAGAAAATACAAAAGGTGGGTAACATTTTATGCTGCTACTTTATTGTTTGGAAGGGTGTCCATCAGCCAAGAAAAACCAGGTAAAGCTAAGATGAGAGGTGAAGTACATGGCAGGGAGTTGTCTGTAGCTTGAATCATGTCAACTGGATTTCTATTTTCTCAGTGGAAACGTTTCGCTCCTTGTCCAAGAAGCTTCTTCAGTCTGAGCAAAGTTAGTAAGGGAATCCTTAAATATGTTTCTAGGGTGGCTGCGGGACCTTGCACCTGGGGCTAGGTCATGGTTATTTGAGATGTTTATTTCTAAGTCCCTTTATCATCCAAAGGAGGATCGTTAAGATTACCTTGCTGTTGTTGAGATTGCGAAATGGTCAGCTACAGACAATTCCACCTGGATGACTGAGAACCTTCATCGACATATGGCAGGGAGTTTGCTTTCAAATAAATTAATGATTGTGGTTGGAGTCCATCAGTACCACGTTCACTACCCCTGAATTAAGGTTTGGCTTCTCTCTGACAAGCATATATTCTATATGGAAGAAATGGAGGAGCCTTTATTTGTGAGCCTGTAATCTTCTTTTTCCTTCTTGCAGCCATGCCAGAGGAGCAGAGTGATAGTATCTCCTTTTATCTTTAAATAAATCAGATTTCTCTGTAATATCTAAACTAAGTAGTTTAAAAGTAAATGTGAACACTCACTCTCGCCTAAAGGTTGTGATCAGGACAAAGTATAATTTGGAAATTTGAACTTACATATGTAACACTAAACCATGGCATTATGTTCAAGGGGATCTCAAAATATGTTTTTATCCACTGTTACTGGACAAAAATGGCCTGGATGGCCAACTAAATCAATGCAGATGGATGTATTTCATTTAGAAAAACAAACGTTCTGGGCTTCTGTCCTTAAATTAGGGGGCTGATCAGTACAAATGGTGAACAATAAGCCAGATAAGGCCAGCAAGAAATATGAATTGGCCACAATTAGCAATCCTAATCAAACTAGTATGAAGTTTTTCATTAGGAAAAAGAAAAAAATGTTACCACATTTACTCTGTAACTCTGAATCTAATTATGTTACTCCCTCTGGTTCTAGGATTATCAGCAGGTATTAGTCAGAAACTTTCAAGCATGTCTTCACCTATGATAAGGACTAGACATTTTCATTCATTTTCTGAATGAAACTTATCATTCTCATGAACCTCTCTCAAATTCCTCCTTGTGGAATTATAGGGAAAATATGACTTTTCTAGTAAACTAAAGTAAGCAAAAATCAAAGACTGGTAAAATTGCCAACACATATGAGAAAAAGGAGAGATTGATTTTTTAAAATTATACAGACTCGGAGAGTTATCAGCTGCTCTTCTGAGTTGAGTGGTAAACAGAAAGGCTTAAAAATGCAATTTAAGGGAAAACAGGATCCAAGCTTTGGCATGTATATAAGAAAAATATTATTTCATGGATCATTCAAAGTGAGAAAGCACCACCTAAAATACATATATTATAGGACAGGCACTCTATGTGTGTATCACAATAGCAAAGCATATGGGAAGTCACCAGCCAGCACTTTTCCAAATTAAGGGTAAATTGAGCACATTATGACATCCCAATTATGAAATGCCAGGTAGAATATTGTCTCTCTCACCCTAGGAAGGAGGCAATGGCAAACCACTTCTGAAATCTTGCCAAGAAAACTGCAGGGACTAGTCCAGGCAGTCGCTGAGAACCAGACACAATTGAACGGCAGGAAAAAAAAATAACCTTTGCTAAAAAAAGAAAGCTTGAATCGAGAGAGGGACTCTTAAGAAGGAAGAATACCACAGCCTCCCTCAAAGCTGGCAGAAACACCCTCTCCCACAAGGAGGCACTGATAATGTTCCAGATCCAGAGAATAAACCCCCTTCTGGGCACACAAAGAAGCCATGAGGGACAAGGGTTTAGGCTACAAGTAGCAGAGGACATCCTTGAGAGCATCTTATTTATTTCCTCAGTGAATTAGATAGGATAGAGGTCAAGATGAATCCCGGATAACCTGGCAAGATGTCCCAGTCTCCACACTAGACCCTACCCAAGTGGAATCCAGACTCAAGCAAATCTGAGTGACTTTATCAGAAAAATGTGCTGTTGTTGTTTATTCGTTCAGTCGCTTCCGACTCTTCGTGACTTCATGGAGCAGCCCACGCCAGAGCTTCCTGTCGGCCGTCACCATCCCCAGCTCCCCCATGGTTGAGTCCGTCACCTCCAGAATACCATCCATCCATCTTGCCCTTGGTCGGCCCCTCTTCCTTTTGCCTTCCACTTTCCCTAGCATCAGCATCTTCTCCAGGGTATCCTGTCTTCTCATTATGTGGCCAAAGTACTTCAGTTTTGCCTTTAATATCATTCCCTCAAATGAGCAGTCTGGCTTTATTTCCTGGAATATGGACTGGTTTGATCTTCTTGCAGTCCAAGGCACTCTCAGAATTTTCCTCCAACACCACAGTTCAAAAGCATCTATCTTCCTTCGCTCAGCCTTCCTTATGGTCCAGCTCTCGCAGCCATAGGTTACTACAGGGAATACCATTGCTTTAACTATGCGGACCTTTGTTGTCAGTGTGATGTCTCTGCTCTTAACTATTTTATCAAGATTTGCCATTGCTCTCCTCCCAAGAAGTAGACGTCTTCTGATTTCCTGGCTGCAGTCAGCGTCTGCAGTAATCTTTGCGCCTAGAAATACAAAGTCTGTCACTGCCTCCACGTTTTCTCCCTCTACTTGCCAGTTATCAATCAAGCTGGTTGCCATAATCTTGGTTTTTTTGAGGTTTAACTGCAACCCAGCTTTTGCACTTTCTTCTTTCACCTTCGTCATAAGGCTCCTCAGCTCCTCCTCGCTTTCAGCCATCAAAGTGGTATCATCTGCATATCTGAGATTGTTAATGTTTCTCCCAGCGATTTTAACTCCAGCCTTGGATTCCTCAAGCCCAGCACGTCGCATGATGTGTTCTGCGTACAGGTTGAATAGGTAGGGTGAGAGTATACAACCCTGCCGTACTCCTTTCCCAATCTTAAACCAGTCCGTTGTTCCGTGCTCTGTTCTTACCATTGCTACTTGGTCGTTATACAGATTCCTCAGGAGGCAGACAAGATGACTTGGTATCCCCATACCACCAAGAACTTGCCACAATTTGTTATGATCCACACAGTCAAAGGCTTTAGAATAGTCAATAAAACAGAAATAGATGTTTTTCTGAAACTCCCTGGCTTTCTCCATTATCCAGCGGATATTGGCAATTTGGTCTCTAGTTCCTCTGCCTTTTCTAAACCCAGCTTGTACATCTGGCAATTCTCGCTCCATGAATTGCTGGAGTCTACCTTGCAAGATCTTGAGCATTACCTTACTGGCATGTGAAATAAGTGCCACTGTTCGATAGTTTGAACATTCTTTAGTGCTTCCCTTTTTTGGTATGGGGATATAAGTTGATTTTTTCCAATCTGATGGCCATTCTTGTGTTTTCCAAATTTGCTGGCATATGGCATGCATCACCTTGACAGCATCACCTTGCAAGATTTTAAACAGTTCAGCTGGGATACCGTCGTCTCCTGCTGCCTTGTTATTAGCAATGCTTCTTAAGGCCCATTCAACCTCACTCTTCAGGATGTCTGGCTCTAACTCACTGACCACACCATCAAAGCTATCTCCAATATTATTATCCTTCCTATACAGATCTTCCGTATATTCTTGCCACCTTTTCTTGATCTCTTCTGCTTCTGTTAGGTCCTTACCATCTTTGTTTTTGATCATACCCATTTTTGCCTGGAATTTACCTCCGATGTTTCTAATTCTCTGGAAGAGCTCTCTTGTCCTTCCTATTCTATTGTCTTCTTCCACTTCCGCACATTACTTGTTTAAAAATAATTCCTTATCTCTTCTGGCTAACCTCTGGAATTTTGCATTTAATTGGGCATATCTCCCCCTATCACTGTGCTAACTGGTTACAAATGCAATTAGAACTTTCCCAGAAGGAAATTAGCCACCTTAAAGCTGCTGGATGACAGCCCACTGATGCAATAAGAAGAAGTAGGAAGCTTTGCTTCTTTTATCAACACTGAGAAGGCCCAAACCTGGGTAAATACCCATGCTCAGTCAGATTTGTTTTGCCCTCCTTCACCTACACTCTAGGCCAGGCGTGTCCAACCCGTGGCCCACGGGCCACATGCGGCCCTGAACAGCTAGTAATGCGGCCCCCAAAAATCGTAAACTTTTAACATTATTTTGCATTTTTTTCGAGCACGGACTGCATAGGTAGAAACAACGGAACACTGTGTAGGGGAGGGGGCAGTGCAGTGCTAACGCCGTTGCTGCCCGCTACACACGTCAGCTTGTGGTGACTTGGCGTTATATATAATATTTCAACCTACCTACACGTGTTCTGTGACGACAGGCATTTATTGTTGTTGTTATTATTAAGTAGACATGTAAGTTTTCTTATTTGATTATTAAACTTTGCTTTGCTTATTTGCCTACCTAACAATTTACGATGGACTTGTTGTGTTATTTCTTTAAAAAACTATTTATTGCTAAATAAATTTATTCCAGCATGGCTTCTACATCATTTCAACAGAAAACAGAACCCAAAAAATAAAAGAAAAAAAGAAAAATCGTGGATGAAGGAAGAGTATTCAACGAAAAATGGACAGATGTGTACTTTTTTGTCGAGGCAAATACTAAGGCACTATGCTTAATTTGTAGGGAAAATGTGTCAGTTTCCAGACTACAATTTGAAAAGGCATTATACGGAAAAACATGCTGCCAAATTCAAAGTGTATCAAGGAATTTGTCGTAAAGACAAATTAGCGGAACTGAAAAAAGTCTGTCGTCTCAACAATTTTTTTTAAAAAGTCACAATTCAAAAGGACTCTATTATAAAAGCTAGTTATTTGGTTTGCAAATTTTGGTTGCAAAAAAATTTATGCGCGAAAGCTTTAAAAATGGATGTCATGCAAATTGTCATCAAAGCAGTGAATTTCATAGGGGCCAAGGGATTGAATCATCGCCAGGAGTTCCTTAAAAGTATGGTTGCTGATTATGGGGACATCATTTACTTTTCTGAAGTAAGGTGGCTAAGTCGGGGTAAAATGCTGAAAAGATTTTATGATTTGCGAAATAAAATCAAGTCGTTTATGGAATCAAAAAGAAAATTTGTGCCAGAACTTGAAGATGAAAAATGGCTCACAGATTTAGCATTTTTGGTGGATTTGACCGTTCATTTAAATGAGTTAAACATGCGTCTTCAAGGTGAAAACCAACTTATCACTGCAATGTTTCAAACCATAACAGCGTTTGAAATGAAACTTAAAGTATGGCAAGCTCAAGATATGGAACATAATTTTATACATTTTAATATGTTGGCTAAACACAGTCCTGTGAACAGCGAGAAATATGCAGCCTTGCTTTTCGGTTTGATACAGGAATTTGAGAACAGGTTTCAAGATTTCCGGAAAAATCATCAATATTTTGGTATATTTTCAACTCCATTTTCAGTCGACATAACTACATTACCTCTGAATTTTCAAATGGAATGCATAGAGTTGCAGTCAGACATTCAACTCAAAGAAAAATTTGATCATGTCTCTCTACTGGACTCTGATAAGACCTATCTTCCCAGAGAAAAATATCCCTCGCTTCACAATCACGCCTTATTCATGACATCGCTTTTTGGCAGCACGTACATTTGTGAGCAACTATTTTCAAGGGTGAAGCACACAAAGAGTAACATTAGAATAAAAATTTCTGACGAGCACCTTGAGAACTGAGAATTACAACCACTTTCATCGAACGAGACATTGATGCATTAGTTCCATAAAAACAAGGTCAAATATCCCACTAGTTTTATGTTGCCCTCTTTTTTTAAATTTTATAATAAAAATATAAAAAAATAAATGAAGTTTTATTACTTATATACATTAACTATATTATATGTTTTATGTGTGGCCCAAGACAATTCCTCGTCACTCAATGTGGCCCAGGGAAGCCAAAAGGTTGGACCCCCCTGCTCTAGGCATCACTTCTGCTGCTTCATCTCCCAGAGACCCTCTGAAAACCAAGGGGATGTTCAGGATTATAGAGAGTAAGGAAGATGATCTTGATAAAGATATGCAAGATCTATCCAGGGCAACGGGGAGTGAAATATATTTTAAGTCCACAACAAACTGATAATATTCAGAAGCAGCTCAGACAAACACCTCCCTAATTCACTGAACTATAAGTAAGATTGGGGGTACAGCACAATCAGACTTGCAAGTAGTTTTAACCTTCCTGTGGAGTTGATTTCTTGGTCTGGTCTATCTAGTGGGACTGACATCCAAAATACAGTACCAATCAGTTTGAGCACACTTGGGCCAGTATATTGCCCAAGGGCAATCAAAGCCCAGTTTTACCCTGATTTTAATTATGCTATACTATGCAACCTAGGAGCTCTAATCTGGATGCTATCTTGTATGCCAACATACTGTTGCCTACATTCCACAGACTGTAAGTTACAGTTGTAATCAAAATTATTCAACCCCCATTGCAAATCAGGTTTATTGTCAAAATTTACAGACTTTCAGCTGTTTGCAATGAACAAACAAAAGCAATTGAAATAGCTCAACACAACAAATGCTTCAAGTGGTGTTCCCACTGAAAATGCAACCTACAATGACTTCTATAGTCTCAAAATTATTCAACCCCTTCATGGCAAGCATCTTTTTTTTTAAATAAAATTTTATTAAGATTTTAAAATACATAGTTAAAAATTAGAAACAGAAAAAGAAATAGAAATACAAAATAAAGTAAAAAAAAAGTGTAGTAAAGTAAGAAAAAGAAAAAGATATGAAAAATAGGTAGCTTCCAATCTATCTCTGGTCAAATAATAAGATCTATCTTAAGTGCTGGTTTTTAGTACTATATATAGAAATAATTCTTTGTCTAATATATTCTATTATATTTAATCTACTCTTCAAATCCCCATGTGAGCTTCGCCCCTCCTGCATCTCACAAATAGTCCATCAATGGTTTCCATTCTTTGTTGTTGTTCAGTTGTTTAGTCGTGTCCGACTCTTCGTGACCTCATGGACCATATCATGCCAGGCCTTCCTGTCCTCCACTGCCTCCCGGAGTTTACTCAAGTTCATGTTCATCACATTGGTGATGCTATCTAACCATCTCATCCTCTGCCGTCCCCTTCTCCTTTTGCCTTCAGTCATTCCCAGCATCAGGGTCTTTTCCAGTGAGTCTTCTCTTCGCATTAGGTGGCCAAAGTATTTGAGCTTCAGCTTCAGGATCTGTCCTTCCAATGAGCAGTCAGGGTTGATTTCCTTTAGGATTGACTGATTTGACCTCCTTGCAGTCCAAGGGACTCTTAAGAGTCTTCTCCAGCACCACAGTTCGAAAGCATCAATTCTTCGGCGCTCAGCCTTCCTTATGGTCCAACTCTCACAGCCATACATTACTACTGGAAAAACCATAGCTTTAACTATACGGACCTTTGTTGGTAAGGTGATGTCTCTGCTTTTTAATATGCTGTCTAGGTTTGCCATAGCTTTCCTCCCAAGGAGCAAGCGTCTTTTAATTTCATGGCTGCAGTCACCGTCTGCGGTGATCTTGGAGCCCAAGAAAATAAAATCTGTCACTGCTTCCATTTCTTCCCCTTCTATTTGCCAGGAAGTGATGGGACCAGATGCCATGATCTGAGTTTTTTTAATGTTGAGTTTCAAGCCAGCTTTTGCACTCTCCTCTTTCACCCTCATCAAGAGGCTCTTTAGTTCCTCTTCACTTTCTGCCATTAGGGTGGTATCGTCTGCATATCTGAGGTTGTTGATATTTCTCCCGGCAATCTTAACTCCGGCTTGTGATTCATCCAGCCCGGCATTTCTCATGATGTACTCTGCATATAAGTTAAATAAGCAGGGTGATAATATACAGCCTTGTCGTACTCCTTTCCCAATTTTGAACCAATCGGTTGTTCCATGTCCGGTTCTAACTGTTGCTTCTTGACCCGCATACAGGTTTCTCAGGAGACAGGTAAGGTGGTCTGGTACTCCCATCTCTTTAAGAATTTGCCACAGTTTGTTGTGATCCACACAATCAAAGGCTTTAGCGTAGTCAATGAAGCAGAAGTAGATGTTTTTCTGGAACTCTCTTGCTTTTTCCATGATCCAGCGAATGTTGGCAATCTGATCTCTAGTTCCTCTGCCTCTTCGAAACCCAGCTTGCACTTCTGGTAGTTCTCGGTTCACATACTGCTGAAGCCTAGCTTGTAGGATTTTGAGCATAACCTTGCTAGCATGTGAAATGAGCACAATTGTACGGTAGTTTGAGCATTCTTTGGCATTGCCCTTCTTTGGAATTGGAACGTAAACTGACCTTTTCCAATCCTGTGGCCACTGTTGAGTTTTCCAAATTTGTTGGCATATTGAGTGCAGCACTTTAACAGCATCATCTTTTAGGATTTTAAATAGCTCAGCTGGGATACTGTCTTCTCCACTAGCTTTGTTGTTAGTAATGCTTCCTAAGGCCCACTTGACTTCACTCTCTAGGATGTCTGGCTCAAGGTCAGTGACCACACCATCGTATTTATCAGGGATATTAAGATCTTTCTTGTATAGTTCTTCTGTGTATTCTTGCCACCTCTTCTTAATCTCTTCTGCTTCTGTTAGGTCCCTGCCTTTTTTGTCCTTTATCATGCCCATCTTTGCACAAAACGTTCCCTTGATATCTCCGATTTTATTGAAGAGATCTCTAGTCTTCCCCATTCTATTGTTTTCCTCGATTTCTTTGCATTGTTCATTTAAGAAGGCCTTCTTATCTCTCCTTACTATTCTCTGGAATTCTGCATTCAGTTGGTTATATCTTTCCCTTTCTCCCTTGCCTTTTGCTTCCCTTCTTTCCTCAGCTATTTGTAAAGCCTCATCAGACAGCCACTTTGCTTTCTTGCATTTCTTTTTCTTTGGGATGGTTTTAGTTGCTGCCTCCTGTACAATGTTACGAACCTCCATCCATAGTTCTTCAGGCACTGTCTACCAGATCTAATCCTTTAAATCTATTCCTCACCTCCACTGTATATTCATAAGGGATATGATTTAGGTCATACCTGAGTGGTCTAGTGGTTTTCTCTACGTTCTTCAATTTAAGCCTAAATTTTGCGATAAGAAGCTCATGATCTGAGCCACAGTCAGCTCCAGGTCTTGTTTTTTCTGATTGTATAGAGCTTCTCCATCTTTGGCTGCAAAGTATATAATCAATCTGATTTCGGTATTGACCATCTGGTGATGTCCATGTGTAGAGTCGTCTCTTGTGTTGTTGGAAAAGAGTGTTTGCTATGATCAGCGTGTTCTCTTGACAAAACTCTATTAGCCTTTGCCATGCTTCATTTTGTACTCCGAGGCCGAACTTGCCTGTTATTCCGTTTATTTTTTTACTTCCTACTTTAGCATTCCAGTCCCCTATGATGAAAAGGACATCTTTTTTGGGTGTTAGTTCTAAAAGGTGTTGTAGGTCTTCATAGAACCGGTCAACTTCAGCTTCTTCGGCATCAGTGGTTGGGGCATAGACTTGGATTACTGTGATGTTGAATGGTTTGCCTTGGATTCGAACTGAAAGCATTCTGTCGTTTTTGAGGTTGTACCCCAGTACTGCCTTTCCCACTCTTTTATTGACTATGAGAGCTACTCCATTTCTTCTAAGGGATTCTTGCCCACAGTAGTATATATAATGGTCTCCTGAATTAAATTCGCCCATTCCTGTCCATTTTAGTTCGCTGATTCCCAATATGTCGATGTTCAATCTTGTCATCTCATGTTTGACCATATCCAGCTTACTTTGATTCATTGATCTTACATTCCAGGTTCCTATGCAATATTGTTCTTTACAACATCAGACTTTCCTTCCACTTCCAGACAAATCCACAACTGAGCGTCCTTTCGGCTTTGGCCCAGCCACTTCACTCTTTCTGGAGCTACTCAGAATTGCCCTCCGCTCTTCCCCAGTAGCATATTGGACACCTTCCGACCTGAGGGGCTCATCTTCCGGTGTCATATCTTTTAGCCTTTTGATACTGTCCATACTTTGGCCACCTAATGCGAAGAGAGGACTCACTAGAAAAGACCCTGATGCTGGGAAAGACTGAAAGCAAAAGGAGAAGGGGACGGCAGAGGATGAGATGGTTAGATAGCATCACCGATGTAATGAACATGAATTTGAGTAAACTCCGAGAGACAGTGGAGGACAGGAAGGCCTGGCGTGATATGGTCCATGAGGTCACGAAGAGTCGGACACGACTAAGCAACTGAACAACAACAAAAACAACAATGGGTTTTCTTGGCAAGGATACTGGAGTGGTTTGCCATTCCCTCCTCCAGTGGACCACGTTTTGTCAGAACTCTCCGTCATGACCTCTCCGTCTTGACCTGACTTCATTGAGTTACGCATTCTTTGAGATATTGATAATTTGAATTTTCTTTCAATAAACAAGTCATTTTATCATTTTCTGCCATATCCATCAATTTTAACATCCACTCTTGTACTGTTGGTATATTCTGAGTTTTCCAAAATTGTGCATAAATAAGTCTTGCTGCTGTTATCATATATTGTATAATTCTAAGAAAATGTTTTTCTATTTGTAAGTCCAATATTCCCAATAAGAATAATTCTAATTTAAACGGAATCTGTATTTGTAATATACTCTGCATCAACATATGTATTTGAGTCCAAAATTTATTTGCAATTTTACATGTCCACCACATGTGGTAAAACGACCCTTCTTGTTTGTTACATTTCCAACAAATGTTAGAAACATTCCCATATATTCTTGCGAGTTTCTGAGGGGTCATATACCATTGATACATCATCTTATAGAAATCTTCCTTCAAGTTATAACACAATGTGAACTTCAATCCTTTAATCCACATATTTTCCCATTGCTGCATATGTATATTATGACCAATATTTTGTGCCCATTTAATCATACATTCTTTGACTTGTTCTTCCTCCATTTCTCTTCTCAGCAATGGCAAGCATCTTCAGTACTTACTAGAGCACCCTTTTGCTATTATGACCTGCTGCAAACAAGATGCATAGCCAGACACCAGCTTCTGGCAGCGTTCCTGAGGAATCTTAGCCCATTCCTCATGAGCAATGGCCTCCAGTTCAGTAATATTCTTGGATTTGTGTGCTGCAACTGCCTTCTTCAAATCCCACCAGAGATTTATTATGGGGTTCAAGTCAGGTGACTGTGATGGCCACTGTAGAATCTTCCAGGACTTCTTCTGCATCCAAGCCTTAGTGGAATTTGAGGTATGCTTGGGATCATTGTCCTGTTGGAAGGTCCAATGACGCCCAAGCTTCAGCTTTCTTACAGACGGCATGACGTTTTCTCCTAGGATTTCCTGATACTGCAATGGTTCCATCTTGCCTTCCACACGCTGCAGGTTTCCAGTACCAGAGGATGCAAAGCAGCCCCAGAGCATCACCGAGCCACCACCATGCTTAACTGTAGGCAGAGTGTTTTTTTCAGCGTATGCTTCATTCTTCTTCCTCCAGACATACCGCTGATCCATCGGGCTGAAAAGTTCCAGTTTTGTTTCATCGCTCCACAGAACACCCTGTCCCAGTGCCTGGGGGCTGTGAGGGCCTGGATGGGGAACAACAGGTTTCGGTTGAACCCTGGTAAGACCGAGTGGCTGTGGATTGATGGCTCAGCGTCTTCTGGGAAATTATCATCTTTGGTTCTCAATGGGGTAGCACTACCCCGTTCAGAACCGGTGCGTAATCTGGGGGTTCTTCTAGACTCACGACTCCTGCTCGAAGATCAGGTGGCAGTCGTGGCTAGGAGGGCTTTTGCGCAACTTCGGTTGGTGCACCAATTACGCCCATTCCTGGAACGCGATGCCCTCCGTACAGTCACTCATGCTCTCGTCATCTCCCATGTAGATTATTGCAATGCGCTCTACATGGGGCTACCCTTGAAAACTATCTGGAAGCTTCAGCTGGTGCAGAATGCGGCCGCGCGGGCAGTATTGGGTGCTCCAAGATCTGCACATGTAACACCGTTGCTCCGCGAGCTACATTGGGTGCCGGTTTGCTTCCGGGTACAATTCAAGGTGTTGGTTATCACCTTTAAAGCCCTACATGGCATGGGACCAGAATACCTGAGGGACCGTCTTATCCCCATGTTATCGACCCGCCCCACCCGGTCATCCAGAGAGGCCCTGCTACGTACCCCATCAATTAGAGAATGACATCTGATGGGGTCTAGGAGGCGGGCCTTCTCTGTGACAGCGCCCACTCTATGGAACAGCTTGCCCCCAGAGTTGAGACAGATCTCCTCCCTCCCGACCTTTAGGAAAGAGCTGAAGACCTGGTTCTGCCGCCTGGCATGGGAAGGAGGAAGGGATAGTTCCTCATGGAGATGGCTAATCCCTTAATTTTAATGTCCTTCTTTTAACGAATATCTTATCCATCTGGATTTATAATTATCTTATATTGTTTGTAATTTTATATATAGATTTTAACTATTGTTATCCTGTAAACCGCCCAGAGTCCCTTATTCCGGGAGATGGGCGGGGATAAATTTAAATAATAATAATAAAAAAAAACAGAATCCCAAAACATCTGTGGCTTATTTATATGATTTTGAGCATATTGGAGCTGACTTTCCTTGTGCTTTTGGATCAGTAGTGGTGTACATCTTGGAGTTCTGGCATGAAAACCTTCTGTGTTTAGTACGCACCTTACTGTGCTCACTGAAACCTCAGTGCCTGTTGCCACCAAGTCTTGTTCCAGGTCTTTTGCAGTCACTCAAGGGTTTCTCTCAACCTGCCTTCTCAGAAATCTGGTTGCAGCCATTGACAGCTTCCTTTTTCTGCCCCATCCAGGTAGTATAACCACTGTTACTTTAACCTTGAACTTGCAAACTATGCTTCCAACGGTGTCTCTAGGAATATTCAGTACCTTCGCTATCTTTTTGTATCCTGTTCCTTGTTTGTGAAGGGCGATGATCTCTTCTCTTACCTTTTTGGACCATTCTTTTGACTTAGCCATATTTCTAACATGCAGTCAAGCATGACACTCAACAAACCCCTAGCCAGTTCAGGTATTTCATGTGTTCCAGCACAAGCACACCTGGTGCAACTAATGAAGCCCTTGATTAGTTGCATCAGGTGTGCTTGAGACAACACCTGCGTGCTGTTGTGATGGATTCTATTCAGGGGGTTGAATAATTTTGAGACTGGAGAAGTCATGATAAGTTGCATTTTCAGTTGAATTTGGGGACACCACTTGAAGCATTCGTTGTGTTGAGCTATTTCAATTCCTTTTGTTTGATTTGTTCATTGCAAACAGCTAAAAGTCTGTAAATTTTGACAATAAACCTGATTTTGCAATGGGGGTTGAATAATTTTGATTGCAACTGTATATGCAGTATACTGACACACACTTGGGATGTTCGTAGAGGGAACCATTGCAAAACCAGTTCAGAACTCAATATAACAGTGAAAGATGCATATGGTTAATAAATGCAGAATCAATTCATCTCCATAGCATTTCTCCTGGAATGATTTTTCTCCTCAATCAAAATGTGTGACTTGGTAAGAGAAGAATTGCTTGGAAAGAGACAAATTGTGTTCCAACAATATTGCATGGTTAACTGAACAATGGTTTATGAATTAAACTGAACCATAAACAAAGCCCACTGGTTTACATGACATACTTGTGCCAAACTAACTAACTAACACCATTTTAGCTAGCATGTTGTACCAAGGCTACCAGTTTCTATACTTCCTATTCAGATACCTGTTTTGCTATTAAAAACATATCCTTATCTCCCTACCCATCTACTACTAACAATTCAGTCTTCACAGAGAAGATCCATGTTTCAACATACATATCCTGCTGAGTGACATGAATTGCATAACATTAGAATTAATCTGACTGCAAATAATGATATCAGAAACATTGAAAAGATTAGCATAGATATTTGGATGAAGAAGGCCTTAAATCAAAAATATTGTAAGAATATAAAAAGTAAAAACTTGGAACAAGAGAGATTTAAAGTTAAATAGGATGTAAAAATATTATTAATAGAGAAAAAACTCAGAAGTCATACAAAAATGGGTTTTGAAACTTCCAAGTTGAATATTGGTAGAAAATCCAGTGGGAGCAGCAGTGTGGATTTTAGTAAGGCTGACAGAAATGCCAGAATATTCAAAATATGTGCTTAGAGCAGACATGTTCTTTCTTATGATTATAATCTCTCTATGGATATTAAAGCACCAAAATGTTAGTTCTTAAAATAACTTACATCATATTCAATTGCCTTAGACTATTCTCTGGGGAACCTGATCGCTGCCCTTTACTACAATGATAGACTGCTATTATTGCTTAATTAGTCAGTTTCCTTTTATATGCAATCTCTTACTTTTATCATATAACTTATGAAATAGTAGTTAATTGTCACATCCTCCTTCTGTGCAGTACTTCCTGTAAATTGGATATTATATGTTCTGTAACTGTGCATCAATATCATGATTGCTTGGAAGTAAGTCCCACTGTCTTTAATCAAATTTTCCCTGGATCTTCATGATGGTAGATCCAGACTCTAACATTAGAAATCCATAAATAAATGTTAAAGGTTCTTGCAGGTGAACAGAAAAAAAACACAGCAGTTTTAAAAAATCACAAATTGCTGCTTATTTATTTATTAATTATATTATTTATTTATTTATTTATTATTTATTTATTATAGCAAATGATGCCTTACTAATAAATCAGTTTCTATGGGTAAAAATTACTTTTTAATAGATATCACAACTCCCAGAATATGCACAGGAGTAGAGTGACGATGAAATTAAATACAAAATAGACTTATCAAACATGCTCTTACTTTTTTTCTTCTTTGTCCGCTTTTTGTTTTAGAGAGAATGTATCAAGAATTTTAGCTGTTTGCTTTTACAACACGGTGCAAAAATAATAGAAAAAAAAATCATGTTCCCATGCGATTTCAACAGAAAATGCCAATTGTCCTCTCCAAAATAAAATCATTACCTACCCACATACATTTATTCTTTCCAGGATGCTTATCAAGCAAGTACAAATAATTTGGTTTCAATTTTATCTTTACCTTAGAAGACCTTATATCCCAGGCTTTAACTTCTGGACTGAATCCTCCACAAACAAAAACATTGGGATCAAGAGGATGAAATATCAGGGTGCTGATTCGAAATTCACTCCTGCTGCTAAAAAGCTGTGCTCCTAAAATAACAACAGAAGGAACATCAAGATTGATTTTATTGGAAGAGTTTACACTAGTGTACACAGTATTCCCATATTGTAAGCTAAATGGAAAATTATAATGGTAAAATAATTATGAGAGCATTCATTAAAGGCTTCGGTACAAGACTTCTGAATAATACAGAAGGATTTTCACATGAGTAAAATTTAGAGGAGGCACATCCATTTGAATTTTGTCACTTCTATTCTTATTTCTGTAAACACCATCAATTTACAGAATATTTCAGGACAGTTCCTGTCTTCTGAAGATCTTACAATCTAAAATTTGACACAAGAAAAACAAGAAAAGGAAACCACTGTTTATACTGCTCAGCTCCTCCAAAACAGTTCAAAGCCAATCTGCAATCATTTTGTCTGACCTTAAAAAAACAGAACACTATGAACTATCTGAGGGACCATCTCTCCCCAACTACATCAGCCTGTCCCATTAGATCTGGCAGAGAAGGCATGTTGCAGGTGCATTCCGCTAGGGGCTTACATTTGGTGGGTCCCAGGAGGCAGGCCTTCTCTGCCATGGTGCCCGCCTTATGGAATATTCTCTCTCCCCCCCCCCCCCAAAGTTAGGTTAGCTCCATCCCTGTTCATGTTTCCGAAGTCCCTCAAACCTGGTTATCTCACTAGGCCTGGGGGTCCCAGGGAACCGGAGACATTCTTAGATGGCTCCATTGTGATTGATATATTCACTTTCTCCGTAGCTTGTGGTTTTTTAAAATTTTTATAATGATTGTTTTTTATATATTTGTTGTTTTATTCGATTGTTGTACACCGCCCAGACTCGCTTTCTGTGAGATGGGTGGCCATATAAATTTGATAGATAGATAGATAGATAGATAGATAGATAGATAGATAGATAAAACTAATCAGTGCTCTCTTCCCGCTGATTGGTAAAAAAATGCAACAGAAGTTATTCAATCACTGCCCAGCCTCTAAGCTACCACAGATCCTGAAGCAACAAAAATCACCTCACTCCATGTAAAAGGAATATTAAATAAATTGTTAGTGCTCCCATGCACATGTTTAGTTCATGTCATGTACATTTCTCTGATCATTTGTAAAAAAAAATTAAACATCTGAGGGGTTATTATGAGGAAAATCTTTCCAGATGCATAGCTGCCTTTTCTCTTAAATTTAAAATCTTCTCTCAAGCTGCAAAAGTGAAAGGACAGCATGTTAGTATTTTTGTAGCCAGCAGTACCAATAACTATGGTCGAATGCTGCTATGGCAACTGGAACAGGGGACAGGGAGAGATACATACTAAACCATGTCTACAGACTCCAGATCAGGAAGCTGAAGTTCAGAGCCAGGAGGCAGAGTGAAAGAAGATTCCCACCCATGGAAAAATTGAACCACCCTCTAGTTCTGCAGAACTGCAGTGTTGCATAAGAAAAGATCAGTTTTGCTCTGGTTTCCAACAAATCAGTGTGGAACAAGAAAAAAAAGTCTCAGATGTAGGAACACTGGGGTTTGGAGTCATCCAGGGCCCAACTAGGACTAGTGGTCACACTCCTGATTTGGTGTTCTTGTTGGAGCATTGCTTATGTGATCTGGAACTGGTGGACCTACCTTTGGTCCCCGTCATGGTCAGATCATGCCCTGGTGGCTATGACCTTCTCTAGGGCCACACCCCTCCGCAGGGAGGCAGGACCTATTAGATCAGACCGCCCCCGGCGACTGATGGACCCAGTTGGGGTCTCCTTCTGGGTAAGGAGGATTCGGGGGTGTACCTGCAGGGGCGCGCTGAGGAATTTGCAGATTTTCTGACATATAAAATCACCCAGATTTGTTCCAGTTGGATGCCAGCGTGGATAATGGTCCGGTGGAGATACCTGGGGTAGGTTCTTGCCCGGTTATCTGGGAACACTTTGACCCTGTTGCCCCTGAGGAAGTGGACAGGATCCTAGGGACTGTGAGCTCGACCACTTGTGTGTTGGATCCATGTCTCTCCTGGCTAGTAAAAGCCTCCCGGGAGGTGACATCTGTGTGGGTACTGGTGGTGACAAATGCATCTCTGGAAGAGGGGGTTGTACCCCAGCCTTTTAAAGAGGCTATGGTTTGCCCCCTCCTAAAGAAGCCATCACCGGATCCCACCCTGATGGACAGTTTTTGTCCTGTCTCCAACTTCCCGTTTTTGGGGAACGTTGTTGAGAAGGTGGTCGCACTGCAGCTCCAGAGGATCCTGGATGAAACAGATTATCTGGAACCCTTTCAGTCAAGATTCAGGTCTGGATATGGGACGGAAACGGCATTGGTCACGCTTTTCGATGATCTCTGGCGGGAGCGGGATGGAGGGGGTGTGACCATCCTGGCTCTACTTGACCTCTCGGCAGCTTTTGATACCATCAACCATGGTATCCTTCTGGAGCAGGGTTGGGGGTGGGGGGCGCTGTGTTGTCCTGGTTTACCTCCTTCCTCCGGGGCCATTTCCAGTTGGTGTTGATCAGGGGTGAGAGGTCCCGCCCTCGTCCCGCTTCATCCCCGTGCCGCAGGGCTCGGTGCTCTCTCCGCTCCTGTTTAACATCTACATGAAGCCGCTGGGTGAGATCATCCGTCACCATGGGGTGAGATATCATCAGTATGCTGATGATACTCAGTTGTACATCTCTACCCATGGTGAGTTAAGCGATGCCACGACCGCCCTCTCCTGGTGCCTGAAGGCTGTTGACGTCTGGATGGGGAGCAACAGGTTGAAGTTGAACCCTGGCAAGACGGAATGGCTGTGGGTTTGGGGCTCTTTGGTTTCCAGATAATTACCATCTTTGGTCTTGGATGGGGTTGCACTGCCCCAGACAGACCCTGTGCGTAACCTGGGGGTTCTCCTGGACTCACGACTCCTGCTCGAAGAGCAGGTGGCAGTCGTGGCCAGAAGAGCCTTTGCACAACTGCGTGTTGTGTGCCAGCTATGCCCATTCCTGGACCAACAGGCCCTTCACACAGTTACCCACACCCTAGTCACCTCCCGTTTGGACTACTGTAATGCACTCTACATGGGGCTGCCCTTGAAAAGTATCCAGAAGCTTCAGTTGGTTCAATATGCAGCGGCCCACATAGTTTTGCGCAAGCCTAGACTTCCCCATGTGTCACCCCTTTTGCAGGAGCTGCATTGGTTGCCGATTTGCTTCCGGGTCCAATTCAAGGTGCTGGTTATCACTTTTAAAGCCCTACATGGTTTGGGGCCAGGTTATTTGCAGGACCGCCTTTCCCCAGTTACATCCACTGGTCCCACCAGAGCAAGGAGGCAGGGCAAGTTGCGGGTCCCTTCCGTTAGGAAGGTACATCTAGTGGGACCAAGGAAAAGGGCCTTCTCCGTAGTGGCTCCCTCCCTTTGGAACATCACTCCCCCAGATATAAGATTGGCCCCCTCCTTGCTCCTGTTCTGGAAGGACCTAAAGATGCAGCTCAGTCAATGGGCCTGGGGTCCCCAAGCTTCGGAGCCAATCAAGTGGCTGGTATGAATGTGTTTGCTGCCGCCGGGGGGTGTCTATTGTGTTTTTATGGTTTTTAATTCTGTAAGCTGCCCAGAGTCACCATCTGTGAGTTGGGCGGCCTGATAAATCTGTTAATAAATAGATAAATAAATAAATAAATAAATAAATAAATAAATTTTGATTTAAAACGTATGAGAAATAACAATGAACAAAATTTGAGAAATGTTGCTCAGCGTTACATCAGGCAGAAGGTGTAGAAACCCAATTTTTGCTCTTAATGAGGTTGTTAATGTTTGAATACAAGAAAGGAATTTCACTGTATGTGTGTTGATTTAGAGAAAGCTTATGATAAAGTGAATAGGATTGAATTATAGAATATTTTCCATAAAGATTTATTGCTGAATACAATAAATGTATTTATGTATACAGTAAATGTATGCTGTAATGATGGGAAAGAGGATGGTAACTTTTTTGTACTTTTGTATGCAGTTGATGCCTTTTTGTTGGCTCGGAGTTTACTCAAATTCATGTTCATTACATCGGTGATGCTATCTAACCATCTCATCCTCTGCCGTCCCCTTCTCCTTTTGCCTTCAGTCTTTCCCAGCATCAGGGTCTTTTCCAGTGAGTCCTCTCTTCTCATTAGGTGGCCAAAGTATTTGAGCTTCAGCTTCAGTATCTGTCATTCCAATGAGCAGTCAGGGTTGATTTCCTTTAGGATTGACTGATTTGACCTCCTTGCAGTCCAAGGGACTCTCAAGAGTCTTCCCCAGCACCACAGTTCGAAAGCATCAGTTCTTCGGCACTCAGCCTTCCTTATGGTCCAACTCTCACAGCCATACATTACTACTGGAAAAACCATAGCTTTAACTATACGGACCTTTGTTGGCAAGGTGAAGTCTCTGCTTTTTAATATGCTGTCTAGGTTTGCCATAGCTTTCCTCCCAAGGAGCAAGCGTCTTTTAATTTCATGGCTGCAGTCACCGTCTGCGGTGATCTTGGAGCCCAAGAAAATAAAATCTGTCACTGCTTCCATTTCTTCCCCTTCTATTTGCCAGGAAGTGATGGGACCAGATGCCATGATCTGGGTTTTTTTTAATGTTGAGTTTCAAGCCAGCTTTTGCACTCTCCTCTTTCACCCTCATCAAGAGGCTCTTTAGTTCCTCTTCACTTTCTGCCATTAGGGTGGTATCATCTGCATATCTGAGGTTGTTGATATTTATCCCGGCAATTTTAACTCCGGCTTGTGATTCATCCAGCCCGACATTTCTCATGATGTACTCTGCATATAAGTTAAATAAGCAGGGTGATAATATACAGCCTTGTCGTACTCCTTTCCCAATTTTGAACCAATCGGTTGTTCCATGTCCGGTTCTAACTGTTGCTTCTTGACCCGCATACAGGTTTCTCAGGAGACAGGTAAGGTGGTCTGGTACTCCCATCTCTTTAAGACTTTGCCACAGTTTGTTGTGATCCACACAATCAAAGGCTTTAGCGTAGTCAATGAAGCAGAAGTAGATGTTTTTCTGGAACTCTCTTGATTTTTCCATGATCCAGCGAATGTTGACAATCTGATCTCTAGTTCCTCTGCCTCTTCGAAACCCAGCTTACACTTCTGGTAGTTCTCGGTTCACATACTGCTGAAGCCTAGCTTGTAGGATTTTGAGCATAACCTTGCTAGCATGTGAAATGAGCGCAATTGTACGGTAGTTTGAGCATTCTTTGGCATTGCCCTTCTTTGGCATTGGAACGTAAACTGACCTTTTCCAATCCTGTGGCCACTGTTGAGTTTTCCAAATTTGTTGGCATATTGAGTGCAGCACTTTAACAGCATCATCTTTTAGGATTTTAAATAGCTCAGCTGGGATACTGTCTTCTCCGCTAGCTTTGTTGTTAGTAATGCTTCCTAAGGCCCACTTGACTTCACTCTCTAGGATCTCTGGCTCAAGGTCAGTGACCACACCATCGTTTGTCAGAACTCTCCGTCATGACCTGTCCTTCTTGACCTGACTTCATTGAGTTACGCAAGCCCCTTCGCCACGACAAGGCAGTGATCCATGAAGGGGCTACTGAGGCATAGACCAGACCAAATTTCCCTATGTGTAAAGTGGGAGCATTGCAACCTTTCTGTATGGTTGTTGAGTTGTTGAAACCATGTTAAACTGCATACTGGAGTGCTATATAAATTACTGATACAGAAGAAAGCTTAATGAATGAAGGCCTCTTTATTTACTATGCTGTTTGGGGAACAGCATAAAAAAAGACAACAAGCATAAGGAAAGAAATTCAGGAAAAATAGGAGGTCAAAGATATATAAAATGAGAACATGAGAGTAGAGCAGAGGTGCTAGAAGAGAAGAATTTGAAGGCAAAGTCAAATTCCAGGACCCCACTCAGCTGAATGAGCAGGAGAGCTGCTCAAAACACAGTAAGGCTGATTTATCACATTTGGAAAAAATGTACGGTACCATTAAAGGCGTGGTGGCTCAGCGGGTAAGACGACAGGCTTGTCGATCAGAAGATCGCAAGTTCAGAGGTTCGAATCCCTAGCCCTGCGTGCGGAGTGAGCTCCCGCACTCGCCCCAGCTCTTGCCAACCTAGCAATTCGAAAGCATGCAAATGCAAGTAGATTAATAGGTACCACTTTGGTGGGAAGGTAACAGCATTCCATGTGCATCATGCTGGCCACATGACTGTGGAAGTGACTTCGGGCAACGCTGGCTCTTCAGCTAACAAACGGAGATGAGCACCGACCCCTAGAGTTGGACACGAATGCACAAATGTGCGGGGGGAACCTTTACCTTTTTACCATTAAAGGGGATGGGCTTTTTATATTTAGAATTATATCACCACTTCACCTATCACAAGAAAAAAAAGTAGGCAGGAATGACATTATAGAAGTTATAAAAATGCAAAGATTAAAAGTCTGAAAGACAATCAGGAAGTTACAAGAAATTACATGGAGACATGACATTATACAGCAGATCTGGCTGCAAAAGAACATTAAGATGCATGGCAGAGGAAACCTCAGCTAAATTTTTAAATCTATTTAAATTTTTTAAATAAAAATAATTCAGAATTTCAAAGAAAGAAATTCAGGAAGTAGTGCAAATGAAAAGGTGATGAAATGTATTCAGTGTAGTCACAGACTCTGTCCTATGGATGGCTATGAAATTAAACTAGCCTACACCTACTCTGTAATCAAAATTGCAGTTATGAAATTACTTAAAGGTGGTACTAAATGCATTCTGCCAGCTTGTAAATAGAGAGTCCCCTATTCGGGGAGATGGGCGGGGATAAATAAAATAAAATAAATAAATAAATAAATAAATATTACTGTATCGTATTGTCTCTGCAGCAAGATACTGCAGTTTAACAGAAAACTTGGTTTGCAAGCTTTGGGTAAAACCTGGCATTTGTGCCTTTGGCATGATGGTGTGGTGGCTCAGCGGGTAAGATGCCAGGCTTGTTAATCGGAAGATTGCAAGTTCAGAGGTTCGAATCCCTATCCCCGCATGACGGAGTGAGCTCCCGCACTCGCCCCAGCTCTTGCCAACCTAGCAATTCGAAAGCATGCAAATGCAACTAGATAAATAGGTACCACTTCGGTGGGTAGGTAACAGCGTTCTGCGTGCGTCATGCCGACCACATGACAGTGGAAGCGTCTTCGGACAATGCTGGCTCTTCGGCTAACAAACGGAGATGAGCACCGGCCCCTAAAGTCAGACACGACTGCACAAATGTGCGGGGGGAACCTTTACCTTTTTTTACTAGAATATTGTGCCCCTACCTGGTTCCCTTCAAATGTGTTGGACTAAAGACCTCATCATTTCCAGCAGGCACAATTGTGGGAAGGCACCAGGCTGGGAATAGCTGTCTTAGAATAATTTGTTGACAGGGAAGGGGAATATGGTATCAACAAAAGAATCTTAAGGTTTTTGTATCTAGGATATTAAGGAGATGTAGAATAATTCTGAAACAGAGAGAGAATAAGTACGAGAAAAGCAGGATTATGCAACAGATGTCCAAAGGTAAAAGGGAGCATAATAGAAAAAAATGAACAACATTGTGAAATGTGACTAAAGAAAACAAGCATTAAAAAGCTTTATATATTTGACATCAAGGATGGGGGAGAGCTATTAAACCAATGATCTGCTCTGAAGGATCTTGTGAATTTCCATTTCTTTTTCAACCAGAAACCTGCACAAACAAAACAACAGGAGTGTACAATGGACAATAAATTTTAGTCAGTCTTCCACTGTGCTACTGCAGTTCAAGGGAATATTGCACATTTGAGAGAATTAAATAAGGTAAATTATGCAAATAACCATCATGTACACTACTGAACAACATTTCAGCAATGTCTCCCATAAGAGTCAGAAGCTATCTCATTAAATGAAACCACTGGACTTCTCTTCTTTAAGAAAACAATAAAACGTGCAATATATTTGTTAGCAAATCTCCATAGATTAAAATCTATTTTGTTGCTGATTTAGGAGATGGCGTGGGAGGGACACTGAATTTTTCTCTTAAATCAAATAAGGATTTGCATATACTCTCAAGTAAGGCATTGGCTGTTCCCATGGATACATTCTTTTCTAAATTTAATTGTATGTGGTAATCTTCACAGAATCCTGTGGCTTAATACCAATCGCCTTTGTAAACAACCCTTCTAGAGCTGTAAATTAATGCCACAGGAAATTCAGCTATGTGGATTTGAATTTTATCTTCTGTTCAGTGCCATTATATTTATCAAATTAATGATCTTAAGGTGGGAAAGCAAATACATTTTCAGTATTTTCACTGCTTTTATATTTCAATGAATAATATGTATTATGAATGTGTTGTCTATAGGAAAGCCTTGTTTTTCTATAAAGTGTGCTTACAGGGCTAAGATGGAAAACATTTCCTAATATGCAATAATTTGATGTAATGCTTCCCCTTCCCTCTCATAACATGATGAAACTGTCCCCTGGTGATTAACGATGCACCTACAAGATCACACTTTTTTATTCTCAGTAATTACATCTGGACTAAGCAATGAATCCTAGCTCATTACCAAAACAGAATTTAGACTCAATATAAGTATGTTTTGAAAAAAACAGAGAATCTTTATCTGTCCCTTCTATGCAACATTAACAAGTTATTTATTTTGAAAACAGAATTGCAGTATTTCTGATCCTCCTCACCAACATGTGCAAGGGTATCAAGAACCATTACAGTTTTAGTGTGCTCCAAGAATTTAATATAATTGTCCTCCCTTGGGAAAACCATGTTCTGGAGCAAAAAGCAGCTGTTTTTCACTGGAATAAGTGCAGCAATGCTCAACTAGGGGTGTAAGCCATTCCCTCCTAGGTGTGTTAAGTTGTTGCCAAGATCCCTGTTGTTTATCAGTAGAAACCAGCCACTCAACAATATTCAACCTGGCTCTTTTTAAAATATTTTTCACTCATTTCATTCATTCAAGGAGAGTCTTGGTTTGTAGGAAAACCAATAGTTGTCCTCTTATCTACTAACTAATCTTACATAACTTTAGCTCAACAGTGGGCAATATATGGCCCAGAGCTGCTGGGACTCCTTTCTGCAATCCTTGGATCCTCTGACCATGATTGCTGAAAATTAACAATTTTTTTCCTATGTTGATGAAAACTAATGTAAGTCCTAAAATCGGCATATTATCATTTTAAAAAATAGTCCTAAAACTCCCCTCAAATTTCTTGTCCACCTCATGCATGTTGTGGCTCCATATTTGCCACCCTTAGCCCTACCCCACCCCAATGCTAAATGCAATTTTGGCTACCCAAAGGTTGCCCAGCCCTGTTGTATCTGCTCTTAAGATCTCAAACAGATCTGCAGCTTACTTTGGGACTCTGTCACAAGATTAAAATTTCCTGTACAACCAAGGGAAACTGTAATCACAGACAAGAAATACTTACAACAGAATTAATCAAATCTGTGGCAAATAATATTATCAAGGATTAGAGATTGGCATGTCTCTAAATACCAATGGCTAGAGAACATTAGTGGGAGATGTCATTGACCTCATCTCTTGTTTGTGGGCCTCCAAAAGGCATCTGATAGGCTACTGTTGGAGTAGAATACTAGGCTAATAAGATATTAGTCCAGCTCAGCAGAATTGGAGTACAGGAAATTATACACAAGGACTTATCATCTTCTCTAAATGCAAAATTCAAAATTAGGCATGGAACCTGGTCTGATCTGGAGTACAAATTCCTGTGAAATCATGCCCTTTGTAGCAAGAGAAATAAGCTGGGAAATGTATACACCGTGGTCCAGAAGGTTGAAATACTGTAATTTAAACAAAGGGGAATATTTCTAAAAGAAGCACAATAATTGGGAAAGGATGATAGAACAGATAAAGAAGCAGCAGACCAAGCCCAAATTATAGGAAGAGGACCAAAGTTTGGCTTTATATCCATCTGAAAAGCTGTAGTTTCTTCTTCCCAGTTACCGGTACCTATATTCTCCTAGTTAACAAAATGTCTAACTGTCAGAGACCTCAACCTGAAAATATGGAATATTTGCCAGTCAATATCACTAAGTCTTTGGTGACTGAGGATGCTCAGGGACAACACTAATGAATGGAAGAAACTAATCCTCAGTAATTAAATGCTACATGTTTAAATATAGCCCAGGAAGAGATTGAAATTGCCATTGATCTTCCTGTGACATCTAGCAAAGGAGAAAATGATGTATCCCACCAGCTTTTGATTTTAGACAATTCTGTGATACTGCACCAGCTGCAAGTTTGAAGCATACTTTGTTAAGGACAGAAAATGTTTTACAGCAGAGCTTTCCAAACTGTGTGTCGCAACACAAAAGTGTGTCGCCACACAGTCTGGTGTGTCGCCACACAACCCGGAAGCGCTGATCATCATCAGCGATTCCGGGTTTTCCCGCGGCCAACGGTTGGTGTGTCGCCGCGGGAAAAACTTGGAAAGCCCTGTTTTACAGAGTTTATAATAAAAGTCCACCAAAAGCTGTTGTGGCCCAAAGCAATCTCAGAACAGAACCAAAGATAATGTATTCAAAGGAAGAGTTCCTATTCCTATTGTCTACTGCCTCTGAAGTCATTATGTAACAGCACCCAAAGGGAGAATGCAAGGTGAGAGAAAGATGCCAATTCTTCTCATTCTAATTTCTGTTTCCATGTTCAAAGAAGATAAATGAACATAAAATAACAACAAGCATTAAGAGTAGGGCCAGAAAACTCCATGGGCTGACATGGAAAAAGCACCCTACAATACCTACCCCAGCACGTTTTGCTATTATGGACCATTTTACCCAGGAAATCCCATGCTGTCTAAAACAAAACAGAAAATATACCAGTTTCCCCTGAAATTTGCAAGGTGACAACTACTCTAGAATCAGATTGCCTTTACATTTTTTTAAAATGAACATTGTTTTAATTGTTATTTAAATAAAACTCTGCTTTATTGTCTTGTTTTATGACATACTGTTGTCTTATCTATTTTTTTCACTGAAGATTGCTTTTAATTGTTACTTTTTATATAACATTTCCTTCAAGAGAAAGTGATAAACATAATTAAATAACATTAGAGTGCTGATATACTGTATATGTCTCAAATTCATGAATGATGTAACAGTATAACCTGCAAGCAAACATTTGCCTGTTTTATTATAGACAAAATGAAATTAAAACTATATTTTAAAAAGTTTTTGGCTGACATCCCAGAGATACTTTACCTATTCCCTTCTCTCTTGTCAATAGTGGCATCCTTTTGTCCCTAACCTTTAGTGCAATTTCCTTCTGACTTCTCTTTTAACTTAAACCTTTCTACCTCCAACTCAGTTCCTTTTCACTTTCTTCAGAATGAAAGGTGACATTGTGGAATTTTCAAAATGTTATGAAAAAGTACAAATGGGATGGGATGGGATCTCATATTAAGCAATATAAACAGACAGAGAGACATTTATATTTATTTATAGTCAGTGACTAGGAGCTCAGAGATGATGTCTCATATCCAGTTCAGGTAAGACAAGATATAGTATGTTTTTCACATCAGCCTCCTTGAGAGATATGCAATAAGATGCCTACAGAGCAGTCAAGTCAATTATAAATACTAGCAATCTATTGTTCAGTCCTTAGTATTCCAAAAATTATGTTGATATATGTGGCCCTACCATGCCCTGAGTACATAGAATGTAATATCAAAGATGTTGGAATCCCCAATCAATTTCTGGTCTTCTATACATTTGGCATTTGGAAACCATGTTACGAGCAGTTTCACAAACATGGCTGTCATGTTGGGTGTACCTAGTCATATATCATCCACTTACCAGAAGACAAAACTGATGAGGTTAGTCCCTATCAACAGAGCTTATTTTTGCCCTTTTTCTGGACAGCTGATTACACTTTCAGATAAAGTACTGGGCAGCAGCCATCCACTGTTTTAATTCCTAAAAATTCTCTAAGGTGTTTGTGGGGCAGAGTTATCCGTAGCAATCAAAAGTAAAATAAATAGCCACATCACTATAGCCTAGTGATTTGCTTTGTGTAATGCTAGCTGCCTCACTTGTATATTATTTACTATCCTGGCAATTACATATGTTTTCAGTACAAAGTCAATATTTTTGCATTATTAAAACATCTAACTTCTCAAGTGAACTTAAGGTTCTGAAGCTTTGAGGTGTTTCCATAGCAGTATAATGACAGCTATTTTTTTTAAAAAAAATCAATCTAAGCTCCCCAAAAAAGCACCACCACCACGTTCTTCCTGACTGCTCTGGGCAGCTAAGGTGGATGTGACAAGCTGGAACAGGGAAACCATCAATGCTTATGTGAGAGAGGGGTTCATGCCATATATTTTAAAAAGGGCAGTTGTGTTCATTCTCTTGAAGAAGCCCTCCCTTGACTTAGCTGTTTTTGACAACCTTTGCCTAGTCAAGGAGTGACCTAGTCACTGAGTGGCTCAGCTACAAAGCGTCCTAAAAGAAACAAATTATCTGGATTCCTGCCAATCAGGATTCAGCCCTGGTCATGGAATGGAAATGTTATTGGTTGCTCTGGTGCATGACCTTCATCTGGACCTTTTGCACCTCTTTGTTCTATTAGACTCTTCAGTGGCTTTTGATACTATCAACCATGGAATCTCAGTGGACCTCAAAGGGGTGGGAGTCAGGGACACAGCTTGAGTGGTTCTGCTTCTACCTGAGTGTGCAGTTCTAGTCTGTAAACATGGGAAGACAGCACTCAAGGCCATGATTGCTCAGTGTGGAATACCACAGGATTTGGTGCTCTCCCCCATGTTACTTAACATCTATATGAAGCCACCTGGAGAGGCCATCCAGAGGTTTGAGGTGAGGTGTCATCTATATGCAGATGACAGTCAATTGGGGATGACATGGAAAGCTCAAACCAGCATCTGGGGTTCAGGGTCTCATTGGGGTGAAATAAGTCTAGACTGAATTCCTCCTAAACTGAGTTACTTTTTGTCAATAAACATCCAGGAGAGTTGCCCCAGTAGTTATTCCAGATGGGATGGCACTCTCCTAAAGAAATTGGTTTATGTTCTGGGAATCCTTCTGGACTCATGGCTACTGCTGAAGCAGCAGGTGGAGGCCATGGCCAGGGGGTGGTCTTTGCCCAGCTTCAGCTGGTATGTCAGTTACAATCTACCTGGACCAGGATGCCTTGGTGACAGTAACTCATGCTTCGATTACTACTTGGTTGGCTTACTGTAATGTGTTCTTTATGGACAGCCTTTGGAGATGACCTGAAAGCTGCAACGCATCCCAAAATGTGGCAGTTAGATTGTAAATGGAACAATCCCATCCTAATAGAGCACAGCTTTCCAAACTGTGTGTTGGGACACACTAGTGTGTCTCCTGGAGTGTTTAGGTGTGTCACGCGGCAGACAGTTTGGGCATGAAAATCAAAGAAGGGGAGCAGTCACCTCTGCCTATCAGCACCAGAGAAAGAAGGGCGGAAAAGCGCGCCCAGCGGAAAGCAGCCCGATTGGAGCCCACCTGAAAACGGCAGGAAGAAAAAAGGATAAAAAGACGGCCGGCAGAGGAACGGGTTGCCCTGCACCTTCTCTGCTGACCACCGCCTCTGAGACTGCCTTGCCGACCCAGCTCACTGCTGAATCCTGCCTCCCTCCGTCTTCACCGCGCAGGTCCTAGTGCCTGCCTTGTGCCCTGTAAATGTGTGTCACGAAATGATGCATGTGTAAAAAGTGTGTCACCAACATGAAAAGTTTGGAAAGCTCTGTAATAGAGTAACACTACTACTAAAATCATTGCACTGGTTACCCAGTACAGGTTTCCAGGCCCAATTCAAAGTGCTTGTGATAACCTACAAGCTCTATGTGGTACAGCACTAAATTACATCAGCACCTTCTTACCAATGTTGAATTATTCCATATGGTAAGAACATCATCAGAAGGCCTGCTTGAAGTCCCCACTCTAATGAGGGGAGGAGGATATGGACCAGCGGCAGACCATTTCTGTTGCAGACCCCACTTTGGGTCTCCTTACCTTTGGAGGCTTCAGCAGCCTGTTCCCTCCTGCAATGCATTTTGTAAAGCCATTAAAACAACACTATACCTCTGTGTTTTTAACCAAAACTGAATGTTTCTGGAGGCCATCTGAAAGATTTATTTTTGTTTTTATTCTATATTTTTACTCTGTTATATGTTGCCTGAAGTCAATGGGTTGAAGTAGTTTACAAAACCTGTGAGATTTATAAACAAACAAACTACAATTTGCAAAGCTATGAGTTTGTTTCAATATCAAACCCTTTTCCTGGCAATAAGCCATGCTTAACTTCGCAACAAGAAACCGTAATCTGAAATCATCATTTATTGTTGACTTGTAACTCCTAACTTATTTTGATTCTAGCTTGATGTTACACCTAATTTCAGAAATCAGGCTTAGCTGGGGACAAACCAGAAGGAAATAAGCAGAAGAAAATATCACCCCGCCACACTAAAATGTACCAAAGGCTAACTCATTCTTGACTTTTCCAAACTACCTTTCCTTCTACAAATCATTTACTTCCTCCCTGACAGTCATTCCTCTCAAAGCAAAGCTATCACTTAGCTATACTCTTCAACTGTTCTCTCTGTGGTAGCCATAAAACTTAAATTTATATATTAGCTCCATTTTTGTTCTACTTCTTTGGTACTTCAGGAGCTTACTTAGGGTCTGCTCAGAAGCCAAAGAATTACAATTGCAGGGGCGGGGTTTTCTAATTTTTGGACAACTATAAGAAAATTTTAGTCATTTTGGCATTTGCATCTTCCAATCTCAAATGACATCAGAATGAGGGACTTCCAGCGGGAATAGGGACTTCTGGTGGGAATATGGCAGACTGAGCAGCTGTGCCCATGAGCTCCGTGGGCAGAACTGGCATTGTGGCATTTTTTTTTCAGGCTCAGGCTGCTTCTCCTGTAACCCAGAGCTTTTTTCCGGATTAAGGAAACCCATTTGTCCTCCGAACGACGAGTTGTACCCAGGAGATCGTGGACGGCGTGCACGAATGTATAACTGGATTGATAATGAGGTTATGATTTTGTTTTTGTTTTTTTAAGACTTGGATTAAGATATATTGGAATTGTTTTAAGATCTGTTTGATTTGCAAGATTTATTAGATATTTATAAGATATAATAATAATTGATTTTAGGTTTAATAGTTAAGATTATTGTAGTATTATTAATCATAAAAGCAGACAATTTATGTATTTGTTAATTAATTAAATTATTAATTATAATAATTAAAATATTACAATAATTAAAATATTAATTATTAATTTATATGCATTTATAATTTGATTTTTATTATAGTGGACAGAAATATAGAGAATAGTGATAGGAAGGAAATAACTAAATGGATGTTGTCTTATGGGGGAAGGAAGTTGATTTAGAAATTTACATATATACAGTATATATACATTTTCTTTATATAAAGGGAAGGAGCAACTGCATTAGTGATTTATATATGTGCTAATGGAAAGATTTATAGAAATGATGTGATCTTGGTTTGATATACAGTAAGAGACTGATTAGAGAAATTGCTGTATATTCTTGCTTTTGAAAGTCAGAAGTCACCTTTATATGTAATCTTTAAAATTCTTTTTTCTTGTGTTTTCACTTTTTAGTTTTTTCTTATTGTAGTTTTTTTTCTTTTGTTGTTCAGTTTTTATCTTTGTCTTAAATTTAATAACATTCTTTAAAAAAAATCAAATGACATCAGAATGATGATGGAGGGAAAGAAGCAGAATCAAGCAGACAAGTTTTAAATAACCTAATTTCCCCCTGAAAACTAGACCAATATATTTATGATAGACAAGAATTTAAATTATATTTAATGCATGAACACTAATGTAACTGTAGTGTTGGGCAACTTTACATCAATCAAATAAAGTGCTTTAAATCACACCAGAATGGCATTTTAGTTTGCTAATGGGCCACACTGCACTCATGGCATACAAATAACATGATTTTCCTCACCCCACCCCAGCAATCTGCAGGTGCAGCTGTATTGTTTTATTTGTGACAAAGTGCTGGCAGTTTAATTAAAATGTTCACTGTTATGCAAATGCTACAACATATAAATTTCAAATTTAAAAACAAAATCAGCATCTTAGATTTGGCTGAGTTTTAATAACCAACATCAGTTACAGCACACTCCAAAAATGACACAATAAGTAGTTTAAAATTATATGCCAGGGCAGAAGAATCTAAACTTTATGCAAAAATGATTTCAAGCACTGGCCAGTTATCTCAGAAAGAGAGCTGCTCCACGTAATAATCTGTTTAGCACTGAATTGGATTTGTCTTCCATTATTTTGTATCATCGTAATGCAACATACAGAACAAAAAGTTAATATTCGCTTGAGCAGATATTCCCTTTTGGTGCCCTCCAGAGGTATAAGACTGCTATTGTCCTCATTTGCAGGGCTGTGCAAGCAGTTAAAAGGGAACCTCTGAAGTGCACAGGAGTGTATATGAACCATTTCTTCCCAATCACTAAGAAAGTTGCACTGTTTCCAGGACTTGTGCTGTTGCTTCGAATGCTCTTCCTGGCTGCCTCTATATGTATGTATGTTCTCTCTTTGGAGGACTTTGCTTAGCTTTATCTAATGCGACAAGGATAATGGGATTTATGCTGAAGCCTAGCTGGATGGCTTAGCTAGAGTAAACTGGTCTAGAATACTCAACTAGGATTGGGAGACCTTAATTTACACCTTGATTCCATCAGAACATTTACAGGGTGACATGAGCCAGTTTCTCTTTCTTTCAAAAAAAAAAAAAAGGGGGGGGGAAGTGGGATAAAAATAAATCAACTTAACAAATCTGGCTATGGGACTTAGTGGGGTGATCATCCATTTCTCTGAGCTAATTAATGCACTATGGCTAAGAATCTAATCTAAAACAGTGACAAAAATGAAGAGCAAAACGGAAGACTCTGAGTATTTTGCTGGACTACCAGGATAAACTATAGAAGCAGGGAGAGCAAGTATGGTGTTGTGTTAAGCTGCTGGACTAGGAGTAAGAAGACTCAGGTTCTAGTTAAATCTCAGCCACAGAAGCTCACTGGATGACTTTGGGTCAGCCAATCACTCACAGCCCAATCTCTCTCCCGGGGGAGGAAAGTGATGATCCCATGGGTGTTCCTTTGATTTGTTGGTATATTTGTCCATCAAACTGAAAGTAGGTAGTGAGGCAGAGGTTGATGAGGTCCATGATTCTATTTATTTCTATCTTCGTGTATTTGACTAGGTCAGGTGTGTTTCGTAGAACTGCTGCCATGGATTCTTTCGCCACTACAGTGCCTCCAGAAAATCAAAGATGTAAAAATAGAAGAAGATGAAATTATGGTGTCATTTGATGTCATTGCACTCTTTACATCCATAGACCCAACACTAGCGAAAGAATTGAGATTGTAATGCAGCATCTAGAAATGATAGCACTCCCACGTATACAACCCAAAGTCTGGATCTGGTATCTAGATGACACCTTTGTCATAATAAAAAAGGAACAACTGGAGGAAACAAATGAAACCATCAACATCTTCAATGGAATAAAGTTCACAAGGGAAGAAGAAAACAACAACACACTACCCTTCTTGGACATCCTCATCAGTAGATGAAATGATGGCATTCTAGAATCACAGGTCTATTGGAAATCTACCCACACTAACCAAGTCTACCGGAAATCTACCCACACTAACCAAGTGCTCCATTACCAAAGCAACAATCCAACCTCCCACAAGAGAAGCTGTGTAAGAACATTATTCAGACGAGCACTAACGCACTGCAGCAACCCAGAACACCAGAAAAAGGAAACAGATCATCTATACAGCATCTTCCAGCAAAATGGATACCCACTCAACTTTATCAAAAAGTGCCTGACCACCCAACCCACTACAACACAACCAACAGAAGCTATGAAAAGGATAACACTGCCACATCAGAAACATCTCAGAAACTACCAATAGACTGTTACAACCACATGGTATCACCGTAGCACATAAACCAACCAAAACCCTTCAGAACATCTTAAGTAACCCAAAAGACCCAGTAGCCCAAGAAGGAAAAACAGGAGTTAGCTACAACATACAGTGTAAGGACTGTAGCAGCCACTATGTAGGACAGATGGGCAGAAGACTAGCAGGGCGCATCCACAAACACCAACTAGCAGTCAGAAAACACGATGAAAACTCATTTATTTATTTATTTATTTATTTATTTATTGATTGATTGATTGATTGATTGATTGAATTTCTATAACCGCCCATCTCCCCCTCAAGGAGGGACTCTGGGCAGTTCACAACACAATATCAACAAAATATAATAAAAACTATGATAAAAATAGAATTACAATAAATTACAATAAAATACAATAAAATAAAATAAAATCCAAGAGGCAGATAGTTCTAAAGTGACGTTGACTATGATTAAAATTAGATATCTAAGGTGGCTCTAAGGAATCAGCCATCCCCAGGTTTGACTGCTTTCCTTTTTGCCCCAGGCGAGGTCACAGAGCCAGGTTTTTAATTTTTTTCTAAAATCCAGGAGCGAGGGGGCCTGTCTTATCCCTGGTGGAAGGATGTTCCATAGGGCAGGAGCCGCTGCAGAGAAGGCTCGTCTCCAGGACCCCGTTAGGTGGAATTCTTTCATAGACGGGGTCCGCAGCATGCCCTCTCTGCAAGATCGGGTGGGACGGGAAGATGTCATGGGGATGAGGCGGTCCCTCAGGCGGTCCCTTAATCTCACAACACATGGACAGACTCAACCATACTTTCAACTGGGAAACTGGGAGCATCTTAAACCAAGCCAAATCCAAAAACACTAGAGAATTCCTGGAAGCTTGGCACTCAGACAAAGTAGCCATCAACAGACACACAGAGGTAAACAACATTTACATACCATTCATAAGAGACAACAGAAAAGCCAAAAGACCAGAACACCGCCTTGCCAGCAACCAACACCCAGATATGCAAAGATTAACACCAGGATTAGCACCAGAGGAGCAATCAAACAACACAATATACCCTAATCAAGGAACTATTAACACAAGTCAATCAAGCAAGCAGCAAACAACAGCCGAATCAAGGAACTCCTAAGGAGAGAACAACACGTCCTCCAACACAAGCAGGACAAGCCATGGTATATAAACAGAGAGCAAGTCCCACTCCCTTTTCACACTGAAGATGTTGCCTAGTCTGGCAATGAAACATCTGCAAGAAAAGAACAAGGCTCAGAGAGCTCCAAGGACTCCACAGTTCAACCCTGAGCTACAAATATTCTCTTCGATTGACTTTGACCTTGCACTTATGAGGAGATGTGAGGATAGAGCAAAGGAGTTGGGTCTGTTCATCTTTGAGAAAAACATCTGAGGAGGCATGTGATAGCACTCTTCAAGTATCCAAAACAATATCACACAGTGTATGACTGTTCTCTACTGTCTCAGAGTGCAAGACATGGAATCATGGTTTTCAATTACAGGAGAGCAGTTTTTCATTGAACATTAAGAACAGTTTCTAAAGGTAAGAACAGTGACAGGAAATCAATCACTGGAGAGCACTGGTGATCTCCCCCCTCTGGATGTGTTAATATGAAGTCCTGAGTGCCATCTATAGGGGATGATTGGATTTCTTGCACTAAGGAGGGATTGGACTTGATGGTCTAAATGACTCCTTTCAAGCCTGTATTTCTATTGGCCATTCCCCATGGTCACATTAATGGGCTTTCCCACTCATTCTTGAGTTGGGAGAAAATTATATCAACATCCACAGCCTATCTCTTCCATGTCTCAGAGGTGAGGCTGGGCAGTGTGGCTGCCCCCCCCCCAGTTTAATAAGGGGTAATTTCACAGCAGCAGCTGGAGGATCCCCCACCAACCTTTCCTCTCCCACCCAGCATCATCTACTGATGGGTACACCAGCCATCAATTGTTCTCCTGAACATGTGGTGGGGCAGGTTGGGGGTTCAAGTCTTAATTGTTATTATTTATTTATTTAGCTTTAGTGTTTTATTATTTACTGTGTGCTTCTTCCGACAGGACTATTGATCTTCCTGGGAATCAACAGTTCTGTCAGAGAACTAGAAGACTGATATACTTATGTCAAACAACCCCCATCCCCCAAAGCTTGCTTGAGAGATCCGAAGAGTTGATTTGAAATTCAAAGCAGAGAAGTCTGAGTCAGAGAGCTCTCAGCACTACTAGACCTTTCTTTCCTTTTACCCTCCTGAAGCTAATTTCCCCTGAGAATTGTTTTCGTTCAAGCAAAAAGCTCTTCCTTCTTCCACCTCCATTCCACATCGGTGTATGTGCAAGGACATGTCACACGTTTTTCCTATTTTATGCACTCCACAGCACACAAATAACACCCACACCCACCAATTCCTGGGTGACAGATCTCCTGATCTCCTGGGAGTTTGACAGACCATTGTAAACAGAAAAAGAGCAGTTATCCAGTCTTTCTTGCAGCGAAAGCCAAACTGGCTATGGAGGTGCAATATACGGGTGGAGAGGGCGAGCACTTCTGCAGCAGACTTGCCAGGCAAATTGGAACAGAGCAAACTGGTGTCCTACATTGTCCGCATAGGAAGCTTTGTGTCGGGAAAGGAAGAAAAATATCACTGCCTCAGTAGTGAGGTGAGGATGAGATGAAGTCAATGTCATGAGGACCTGTCCTCAAAAACACATACCAAAATGTCTTCCGAAACGCCTTGTGGCAAATAGCCCTATGATTCAATATTGCTGCCTTAGACATCCACCTGTCCTTAACCATACACCTATCTGTACCTCATCTGATCCCAATTTGCTCTTCATGGGGCTCAATTATCTCTATTGTGCATCACACTCCTACTTTGAGCATGGCAGGTGCTCATTTCCAAATTCCTGGGAAAATATTTAAAGATCCAGCCCAGTAGTGGCAGAAGCAGTAACAGAGATCTATTGTAGCTCTCTGAAAATTAAATACTGAAGTAATTAAGAGAGGCAACAAGGACTCTCCCTACTTGATCTGGAACTCTGTAAATTCCCCAAAGGCATAGAGAAATTGTGCTGCCATACCTTCCGTGTAACACAGGGTCATAAGTTAGCCTTTCCAACCTGGTATCTCCAGAGGTGTTGCACTTTCATAAATCACCAACCAGCATCTCTGTATAGTGCTAGGTTGGGGGAAACTGCCTTAAAAAAAAGCGGGGACAGGTGGGTTGCAAGTTTACAAATTTGAAATTTACCCAAATAATCACAACCAGGAAATCAAGCCAGATTTCTTGCAAGCCTGCTTTCAAGAAAGTTCCTCTTAACCTGTATGAAAAAGTATTTACAAGAAAGTTTACTCACAAAGTTGCAACTAGAATACATCTAAATGAAATTAATCAGTGATGAAATGAGCTCTCTGCTGACTAAGTAATGAAGAGAGGTGAATGAACTGTAATTAAGTTCTAATCTGAACAGCTAGTTTCATATTTTTCAAGTGAGAATGCACCCAATTTGGTTTCTGGTAACAAGCTATTTTTTGCTGAAAGCAATACTGACGTATCTGTGAGAAATGCAGGGTAATGATAAACAGGAAGAGGAGGATGGGGATCCTCAGAGTAAACTAATCATGGTATTTATGTTGTGTGTACTCATGCATGCACGCACGCACAAACATACACACAGGTGTAGAAATTAAATACTGAGGAATCCTCCAACATCTAAAACAGCACATTTTTATAAAGGTCAGTCAAACACCAACAAAAAATCTTTTACAATGCTTTTGAAAGCTAACGCTTCAGGGAGAACACTCCACTGCTGTGGGATTTAAGAGGAAAACCTGTTAACAGAAGCACAAAATCTAATTTTCTTGCTTGCCCTCAGCATTTGGGACAAAGATTTTTATATAGAATGAAGCATTATCACAGAGATAATATTTGTGTTCTAATATCTTGCTTAACCACAATGTGGTTTGTTTACCATTAGGTTAAGAGTGGAAAAGGTGCAGCCCAGTGGGGTGTCTGGTATGAGCCACAATCTGTCTTTACAGGCCACAAATCATCCAGCCTTCTCCTTCTGTCCCCCTGCTTTCCAATCCCTGCACTTCAGGATGCTTTTTCATAGCTTTCTTGCCACTGATACACCTCCTGACTCTCTGCTCCTCTCCTCTCATCTCCAACCCTCTCTCCACCTTCATGTCTTATTGCCTCGGCCATTTTTCCACCCCCTTTGTCTCCCTTTACTGTTCTTGTCCAATCTCTGTGGGCTGTCTCCTGTAACCCTTCCCATCCATTTCTTTCCAAGCTTCCTCTTCCACCTCTTCCCTTCCAAAAAATATCAGTAGAGGGAGCCATGTCACTGAAAAAAGCTGTCAATCCCATAATGTCGTCTACTGATGAAGAAAAAACTTGCAGCTTTGGGGGAGAGATTTTACTATTACAACCCTCAAAAAATTAAATCAAATCAAACATTGTACCATATAACAATTACATAATTTTGGGGTATTGATAATGGTTTTGGCTTTTGTTTTTATTTATTTCTTGTGCAACCCCCAAAGTTTGAATGAGTGGGACAGTATATAAATATTGCAAATAATAAGCAAATAAAAAATAGCCTCAACTATTATGAGTTCTGGCTCTACCACTTGGTGTAGGTGACCAATGTGATAGAACAGGTTGGAATTGTCAGGCCTTTTTTTGGTATGTGAGAGTAATACAAAACATGTCCCTTAAACATGTCGATGAAGGTTCTCAGTCATCCAGGTGGAATTGTCTGTAGCTTGAATCATGTCAACTGAATTTCTATTTTCTCAGTGGAAACGTTTCGCTCCTTATCCAAGAAGCTTCTTCAGTCTGAGCAAAGTTAGTAAGGGAATCCTTAAATATGTTTCTAGGGTGGCTGTGGGACCTTGCACCTGGGGCTAGGTCATGGTTATTTGAGATGTTAATTTCTAAGTCCCTTTATCATCCAAAGGAGGATCGTTAAGATTACCTTGCTGTTGTTGAGATTGCGAAATGGTCTTAATCTTCCTAGGCACAGAAGACAAAGCAGGAAGGAAAATAGGGGAAAGATTGTGCCTGAGGCCCCCACCTCTATTCAAAGGAGGATTTTCCAAGTTGGCATAAATGGATTACTTGACCCCCCCTTTCAAACCACTTATCTTCCCTTAAACATACTGTAGCTAGGGCTTGACATACATGTTCTTATGTCTTATCTTTTCAGATCTCTTATTTCTAAGAGCTTTTAAGAGTTTTGTATTACAGACACATACCAAACTGAAACAACAAGAATTTTATCCTTGTTTACCTTAATATCCTAACAAAATCCTCCTTCTGAAGCTGAAGAGGCACTGGATAGATGACAAAGTATGTAAGAGGAAAAATAACATGTGCAACATGTTCAGAATAACATGTTCAGTCCCAGCTCCAACTGATCTTCCAAGGTGCAGAATGACATAGCCTCCAAAGGGGTGCAAAAACTCTGCAACCCAGAATGTCCTAGCAGCTCTGGCCATGCATCAGACCCCCTTGGGGCCTCTTTAAGATTTGTGGACTTCAACTCCCAGAATTCCCCAGCCAGCATGCTGCATCTTAAAGTCACCAAGGTTGTAAAACACTGCTCTACCATTATGCAGAGCTGCCAGCAGTCTTGTGGCTTCCCTAGAGGAAGGGAAGGGCTGACTGTATGAACCAGAACGTCTTAACTTCTTACTGTTGAACCAGAACCAGAACGCCTTAAAGATGTTACAGCTGCAATGTATAGATAGGGTTCACATAACAGAATGCTCACTCACGTCAAAAAGTCCCTGCCCGTATGTATGGGAGGTCTCCTGAAGAGAAGTTGGAGTTTTTGAGGGGGGCAGCTGGGCTGTTCGATTTTTTTAAGAAAAAAGCTCTGTGCGCATTGTGGGCATTGTAAATGTTCTGGTTTATTTTGAAGTGGGATAAGGGTTTAAGAATATTTATCTGGATTGCTTTTAGGGTTTGGCTGATTTCATTTATCTTTAATGATTTGGATTAAGATTATTAAGGTATAATAAAAAAATAATAAATGTCTGGTTTTGGGTTTAATATGATTAAGATTATTAAAATTGTTGTATTATCAAGTACAATGGCAAACAATTTATATGTTTTTTAGTTTGATCTTTACTATAGTAGTGTCGTGGTTAGGGGAAGAACAACGCTGAGCCCAGATTGAAGCTCTAGATCTTTATTGTTCTACCTTGCACAGAATCTTGCCAAACTAAGCTACGCTAACCAGTTCTCTGGAGAAAAACCCCAGGCGCTCTAAGGCGGATCCAGCCTGACTTTCTTGGCCGGACGCCCAAGGTCTTCGAGGCCGTGAACGCGTTTCTCACCCTGGAAGACACCCCCCTCCCTCCTTGCCTGCAGTCTCCATAACATCACCTTCCCCCTCAGAGACACATTCCATCACAAGTAGACAGGAATGTATAGAATAGTAGTAGGAAGGAAATAAATAAATGTTATCTTTGGGGGGGAAGTTGATTAGGATATACACACACAGACACATGCATACATACACACACATACACATGCATACACACACACACACACACACACACTGTATATATATCTTTTAATATAAGGGGAGGGAGCAACTGTATTTAGTGATTTTTATAATGTGCCAATGGAATGATTTATAGAAATAATGTGATTTTGGTTTAATATAGAGTAAGAGATTGATTATGGAAAATTGTTGTATATCCTTGCTGTTAAAAGTCATAAGTCACCTCTTTTTGTAATTTTGAAAAATTTTCTCTTGTGTTTCTACACTTTAGTTTTTTCTTGTTTTTTCTTTGTAGTTTTTTGTTTTTCTGTAGCTTTTATCTTTGCTTGAAACTTAATAAAATTCTTATTAAAAAAAGTCCCTGCCTGTAGAAATCAAACGTTTTAACAATAATCTAGCCTAGAGAAGATAGCAACTTTAAAAAAATACCTTACCAAACTTGTGCCCTATAAACATTACAACTGAAAAGGATATGAAATGATTTTAAAAATTAGCAGAATACTCCAGTTAGTATGAAGATGGCATTCTGTTTCCAACCCCCCAAATATTATAAAGGTAATAATATTTATTTATATTAACCATATTATACTGCTGACTACTTAAATGTATTAGTACCTGTTTCAATATCTGTTAAATGAAGCATAAAATCAAAGCCTCCACTGAGCACATTTCTTCCACAGGGGGACCACTGAATAGTTCGGACAGCACCGGTATGGTTAGAGTATGTTTTTAAACAGCGTCCTTCATCCACAGCATTCCAAACCTAGAAAAAAAAAAATTCTAAAAATATTAAATAACCAACAACTTATTTTAGGGTCAGCAGGAAGCAGAACTGATTTCTGATAAACCATTTTATCATCAGAAAATAACATTTATGTATTTTACAATTTATAATTTTTAAAAAATTACATTTCAATACATAATACAACGAGATAATTTGCACAATAGAACTTCTGAATATGTTAAATACACTAATAATGCAGAATACTACGATGCACAGTAGGGGGGCGCGATGGCTCAGTGGTTAAGACGCCAGGCTTGTCAATTGGAAGGTCGCAAGTTCAGCGGTTCAAGACCTGAGCGCCGCATGACAAAGTGAGCTCCCGCACTTGCCCCAGCTCTTGCCAACCTAGCAATTCGAAAGCATGCAAATGCAAGTAGATAAATAGGTACCACTTCGGTGGGAAGGTAACAGCATTCCACACACGTCATTCCGGCCACATGACCACGGAAGCGTCTTCGGACAACGCTGGCTCTTCGGCTAACAAACGGAGATGAGCACCGGCCCCTAGAGTTGGACACGACTGTGCGGGGGAACCTTTACCTTTACTTTATACGATGCACAGTGGATCTTTTTAAATTAATAAATATTTGACCATAGAGTATTAAGAGAGGTATATAAATTGTTATCATCTTCAGAATACTCAGTAAATCTATAAACATGTTTATTCATTGATTCTTTTTTTTCACCTGCTGCAATTGAGAGATTTTTCTAACATTTCTGTTTCTTACATTTGTAGGTTAGAAAATAACTGTCAAAAATGAGGACATTCACTAACATTTGCTACTTAGAAAAAAGTCTACAGTACTGTACTCACATATATTGAAACAAAATTCCAAAGCACTGAAATACTGAGTGCTCCATATTTCAGTGAATACAGAGAGTATAGCACTGTATTCTCTGAAGCTGACATCTAAATCTTTTTCTTATTTGCAGAACAAAATGCTTGAAAGTGTAGGGCAGATTCCCATGAGGCCAATCTGCTATAGAATACATATTTTTATATTGGCTTTACAGAAAAGGAAGACTTTCTCAGTCCAATGTCTTCCAAATGTGTCAAACAATGTATCTCATAATCTCAGACATTTTGACTGGAGATGGTTCAACAAACATGGACAGATTCAACCATACTTTCAACTGGGAAACTGTGAACATCCTAGACCAAGGGTCGGAAATGGCAGCTCGCGAGCCAGATCTGGCTCTTTGGCCCCTTGACTCTGGCTCTATCTCTCTCTCTGCCGCCCGATATCCGGAAAGCCGGTCTCCGGAAGCAGCAGGCTTGGCGCAAACCCTGGGGAAGAAACAGAGAGGCTGATTGGTGGAGGCTCAGAAGGAAGGACACCTCCACCAATCAGCACGCGCCAAAGGGGAGCAGAGAGGCGGGCTGAACAAGGTCATCAGGAGCACAGGATCCGTCCCCAGCCCAGCCCAGCCCAGCCCAGCCCGGACCGCAGCTTCGGCGCCCTCCCCTCGCCATCGCTAAGGTCCCAGGCGACGGCGGGGACATGTTCGACCTGCTCGTGCAGCACCCGGGCGCCTGACGTCAAGGCGGCTGTGCTTCCGCGCCCGGCGGGCGGGCGAGGCAGGAAGAGAAGGGGAGACATTCAGGGGGCCCGGCTCCGTCCCTCCGGCTGGCGGGTGGCCAAACACGGGCGCGCACACGCACAAACGCGCGCGGGGCAGCCGCAGGCAGATGAGACGCCCCGGACTAGAGAGGCCGAGACCCCTGGAGCCCGGGGCCCCCAGACCCCGCTGCGCCTCTTCAGTCCCAGGGAAAGGAAAAGCACCCCACCCCACCCCACCCGGCAAAGGGGCTGAGGCCAGCAGGGGCCCCGAGCGGGCACCGCGCAACCCTTCCCGCGGCGCCAGCCTCTCCCTCCGCAGAGCGAGGCTCTCCAGGACGCGGGCTGGAGAGAGAAACATCTCTCTCCATCTCCCGCTGGGGGAGAGCCAAATCTCAAATCTGGCAGGAGGCGGAAGCGGGAGCTCAGCTCGTGAACGGCAGCAGCCCCTTCCAATGGGCAACCAGGAGGAAAAAACGAACTCCATGCCCCACCACGCATACACGGACTGAAGCAGACCCTGGGACACAGGGATGGGCGGGGAGGCAGGCAAACAGGCAGGAGGCTGGAAGTAGCATCATCATCAGATGGCATCCCCCCATCCAGAAGGGGGGGGGAGCAAAAAATCCTTGTCTTTGCTATGTGCTTGGGATAGCCCCCTCCCTCTGGCTCTCCATCTCCCCCCCCCCACATATTAAATGCAGCCTTAAAGCATTTTATGCTCCAGCTGTGAATAAACAAACATCCCATCAGCTGCTAACTCTCTCCCCTTGGAAGAAATCTGGGAGTCACGGGAAGCAGCCAGCAGCATTGGCTGGTAGGGCTCAGGAGCCCCCCCCCCATTACTTTCTCCATATCTCCCTCTGCTTTTCCATTCCCCCTCCTGTTTTTTTCTCCCAGATTTCTTCCCTTCCCTGAAGGGGTGCAGAGGCCGGAGAGGGAGCCCCTCCGTCTCCCCTTCTCTCCCTGCCCCACCCGCCCGCCCGGCGCGGAAGCGCAGCCGCCTTGACATCAGGCACTGGCGGCACGCGGCATCTTCCGCGCGGGGTCCCGGCTGGTGTCCGCGCTCGGGCGCCGGCGGGGAAGGAGGCGCGGGTCCCGCCGGGTGGAGAGGGCGCAGCCTTCCGCTCTCCCGCGCCCGTCCTGCCGGCCGGAGGGTGGCAGCTCTTTCTCTGCCACTCCCGGTGGGGCGGCCGGGGCGGGTTCGCGGAGCCGCTGGCTGCACCCCCTCCGTCCGTGAGCCCCCCGCCCCCTTCCACGCGATTGGCTCCCGCCCGCAAACCCCGCCCCCTTCCACGTGATTGGCCCCCGCCCGCAAACCCCGCCCCCTGGCTCTCGAGCACTTCAAAATGTGCATGAGCATGTCAAAATGGCTCCCGGCACAAAAAGTTTGCCGACCCCTGTCCTAGACCAAGCTAAATCCAAAAACCCGTGGGAATCCCTGGAAGCTTGGCAGACAAGTTAGTCATCAACAGGCACATAGAGGTAAACAACATTTACATACCATTCAAAAGAGACAATAAAAAAGCTAGAAGGAAACAAAAAGACCAGAACAGTCCTTGCCAACATTCAACACCCAGATAAGCAAAGATTAACACCAGGATTAACACCAGAGAACAATCAAGCAGTAAACAACAGCCTAATCAAGGAACTGTCAAGGAGAGAACAACACCCCCACCAACACTGTCAGGGCAAGCTACTGTATATAAACAGAGAGCAAACTCCACTCCCTTCTACAGGGCTTTCCAAAGTTTTCCCACGGCGACACACCAACCGCCCTTGGTGTGTCACCACGGGAAAACCCGGAAGTCCCGCCGCCGCGGCAGCGTGCAAAAAGCCGGAAGCGCTGCTGCCGCTTTCAGTCTTTGCGCGCTGCCACGACTGCGGCGCCTTCGGATTTTGTGTCGCCGCGGGGAAACCCGGTGCGGGTGGGGGCGTGCATGGCGGGGGCAGCGGCGGCCTCCGCTAAAACGCGGAAGCACCGATGGCGCGCCAGTTGCCGCCGCCGCCGCTGTGCACGCCCCTGCTGCCACTTCCGGGTTGTGTGGCGACACACTTTTGTGTCGCGACACACAGTTTGGAAAGCTCTGCCCTTCTAGAACAGAAGATGTTGCCTAGTTGGGCAACAAAACGTCTACAATCAAACAACCAAGCTCAGAGAGCACCAAGGACTCAGCAGCTCAACCCTGAGTTACAGATATTCTCTTCTATTGCTGCTTCAACAAATTTGGAGGTTGTTAGCTTGGCAAAGGCTGAAATGATTAATGCAAGAAAACAAGGATAATTGTTCTAACAGCTAGGGAAAATTAAACAGACTTAATTTCCACAATGTTTGAATAGACATTAAGAATTACAACCTATAATTATACTTTTGGTTTCAGGATAATCAAGATATTTCATTAATCAAAAGCTATCATCTTTGTATTCACCACTTTAATAAGAAATGTATCTAAAGAATTTATCAGAAAAGTAATATCCTGCTAAAATTTCTCTTTATGAGAAATTATGTTGACTTCCTTTTTTGTATTAAGCATAATGCTAATATCCCATGGCAATAAAAATGATGAAATAACATTCCCAATTACTATCATCTACTTGGCTTTAAAACTTTTAATAATTTAGTTTGCTTTAAAACTTTTAGTTATTTAGTTTTCTTGCTGCATACTGCAATTAATTTTTAGGCAACTTTAATCTTCAGAATTAGAACTACCAATAAATTAATATGATATGAGTTGATATGGATGATCAGATGATTTAGACACTCTTGCATTATCATTTAACAGCAATTTCTGTTGCTGTGGGGAGAGAGTGGAGTCACAGTACTTGATGGCAAACTAATTTCTGAATCAGGCCTTATGTCTGATACTACAAACATGTATTTGGAGCAAGCCATGAATACTACATTGGGCAAGGAATAAATGAATAAATAGTCCTTGGTTGGTTGAAGTCTCATTGAATCACTGTAACCGCAATATGAGCTCACCACATTGTAACTTAATTGTTTGGCATGTTAACTGACATTTAATAGTCTTTATTTAATAGTCTTTTTATTAGTCTTCAAAAACAAAATGCTCTGTAGGGCAATCAATTACTATAAAGTCTCTGAGAATATATTTAAGTAAACCGTACTGTCAATATAGTTTATTTCATCTTATTTGCAGGGAAGGGGTAAAATGCTCTTGGAAATAACACTTTTAGAAAGATTAGGTGAGCCTGTCACATAGTAGACTAATAAAGAGTAAATCATATCCAGATGGAATGTGAAAGAGCATTCCCTTTTCAGAAAACAGCTGATTGAGTAAAGCTGAAGAGACAGGTTGTAAATTACTCAGAAGCTCCTTTCTGATGTTTTTAAATGATCAACTATAAATAGGGAATGTCCACAACAAAGCTTCATACTGCATATTTTCTCCATTCTTTGGAAGAAGCAAACAAGCATCTCCTTGAAGACTGGACATACATAAAAATAACATTTCTTTTTTTTCCTACCCAATTCATCAGCACTAAGAAAATTACTACATGGCTAAATGTGGATATGAGTTACAGAGAATGTATGGAATCCACGATCACTTTTTCACTCCTGTTTAATCCTCCTCTTCTCTTATGCTTTCTTGCTCCACTCCACCAAAAAAATTCTTCAAAGTTCTGCGCCCAGTATTATTTCTTACTCTGGATCCTGTTTCGATATTTTCCAGTGGGTTAGTCAGAGGGGCACCTGAGCAATAAAATGCAACTGGTACTTTCATAGCTTTAAATGTAATCAATACTGTTTGAGATAATAAAAAAGGTTACATGTCAGCAAGTATAAAAAAAAACAATTACAATGACAAAGATACTGTTTGCCTGCTAAATTTAATTTCAAACATTCTCATCCTTCCAGACAGATTTTAGAAGGATACAGAGCTTACAACAATTACAACCATAAAATACATACTTGCAAAAAAAAAGATAAAATTAATAAATAAACATAGCCAGTAAAATACAGTAACAGCAGCCCAATAGATTCAAAAACCTGGCAAAAAAGAAACTTTCAAAATGCCCCCCTAAATGTCAACAGGGAGGGAATCATGCTTACCTCAGGGGCAAACTGTTCCATAGCAACAGAAAACATTTCCAGGTCTCCACCCTTTTAGCTTCACAAAGTATACCTTGGCAACTCGGATGTGTATGATGGGCAGTTTCAACCTGGAAGAAACTGTTCCCCAGGTATGAAGGGGCACTTTGGAACCTATAAGTAGCCAGTGCAGTGACCAGAGAAGAGATGTTGCCTTGCTGAATTGCTTTTTACCTGTCAGCACACTAGTCACCACATTCTGTACCAATTGAAGTCTCTAAAGAGTCTTCAAAGGCAGTTCCAAGTATAGAGGGTTGCAGTACAGCTAGTCCTTGTTTAGTGACCAATCCTCACATTTACGACTGTCGCAGCATCCTGCAGCCACGTGATCGCCATTTGTGTGCTTCGCAACTGGCTTGCGAAAACCAGAGTTAATAGAAAAGGCAAAAGTAAAATCGTAATTCGCGGTCACATGATGTTTCACTTAACAACCAGTGCTTCGCTTAACGACCAAAGGGAAAGTGAGGTCGTAAGCCCATCATGGTCATGTGATGTTTCGATTAGCGACCGCAGCACTTAACGATGGAGTTACCAGTCCCAATTGTGGTCACTAATTGGTTTCTTTAATACTTGCTGACATGTAACCTTTTTGATTATCCCAAACAGCATTTATTACATTTAAAGCTGATGATACTTTACCTTGTGCCAACAGACACAGTGGATTTCAGTGAAGGTTGCTGAGAAGGTGGTCATGCTGCAGCTTCGGAGAGTCCTGGAGGAAGTGGATTATTTGGACCCCTTTCAGTGAGGTTTCAGGTCCGGGCATGGAACCAAACCAGCATTGATGGTGCTTGTGGATGGCAGAAGTGGGATGGGAGTGGTGCATCCATCCTTGCTTTCCTTGATCTCTCAGCAGCTTTCAATACCATTGATTATGGTATCAATCATGGTATTGACCAGTTCGAGTTGGAGGCACAGTATTGTGATGGTTAATCTCCTTCCTCCAGGTTCAGTTCCAGTTGGTGTTCATGGGAAGCCCACATCCCCTTCTCTGTAGAGTTCCTTGTGGTTCAATGCTCTCCCCATTCTATTTAGCATGTACATGAAGCCACTGGTTGAGGTCATTCAACACCATGGAGTAAGGTTTCATCAGTTTGCTGAGTATAAATAATTGTACATCTCCATTCTGGGTTCTGGAGGCTGTGAGGGTCTGAATGGGGAAGAATGGCCTTCGGCTCAACCCTATAAAAAATGAGTGGTTTGGGATTTTACCAAAAATGTGGTGCTGGCTACCAGCATGGCTGGCTTCAAAAAACGATTGGACCAATTCATAAAAGTAATGGGGATCAATGGCTGTTACCTTTGATGGCAATGTGAGTGCCTCTGAAGGTCATCTGCTGGGAGACTAATGAGCTTCCTTGTGCAGCTGGTTGGTCACTGTGAGAACAGACTGCTGGATTAGATAGGCCAGGGGTCCAATCCAACAGGGCATTGCTTCTGTTCTTATGTTAGGGCCTCCTGGATCTGGTGATTTTCTATATTTAGTTCTGGATTGGGTGGCACTAGCCCAGTCAGAACCGGTGCACAATTTGCGGTCTTCATAGACTCATGACTCCTGTTCAAAGAACAGGTGGAAGCCATGGTCAGAAAGCTTTTGTACAACTTTGTTTTGTGTGCCAATTGTACCCCTTCCTTGACTCAGAAGCACCACTCAGAGTCACTCATGCTTTGGTCACCGTTTGAGTGGATTACTGCAATGTGTTCTATTTGCGCTTGAAAAATATCTGGAAGCTGCAATTGTCCAGAATGCAATACTGCAAGCAGTTATGGGTACACCTTGATACACCGATGTTACGCCTTTGCTCCATGAGCTGCACTGGCTTCCAGTTTGCTTCTGGGTGCAATTCAGGGTGCTGATTGTCACCTATAAAGTCTTTCATGGCATGGTGCCAGGATATTTGCAGGACCACCCATCGCTAATTGTTTTTACGCTCCTCATCAGGTCCAACAGAAGAGCCATACTCCAGGTCCCATTGATTTAAGAATGTTATCTAGTGGGACCTAGGATGTGAGCCTTTTCCTTAGTGGCATCTGCCCTTTGGAACGCCATGTCAGCTGAGATTAGACTGGTCCCAACTCTGATGGCCTTTTGGAAGTCCCGGCTGTTTTCCCAGGTGTGGGAGTCAGGAGGTTAGTTAAGCCCACAGGTTTCATTAATTTAATGTTGATTAGTTTCTCTTTGGTTGCCATTTTATACTTTTTTTTACTATATGTTCTTCTTTTTAGTGTTTTAGCTGTGTTAGCTACCCAGAGTCACTATTGTGAGATGGAAGGCCATACATATCTAATGAATAATTAATTAATATAGATCAGAGCTTTCCAAACTTTTCATGTTGGTGACACACTCTTACAGCAGGACATCATTTCGCGACACACTCTTACAGCAGGGCACAAGGCAGGCACTAGGACCTGCGCGGAATCACAGCAGGTTTGGAGGGAGCAAGGCACAAGGCAGGCACTAGGACCTGCACGGAATCCTGGCAGGGCTCGGAGGCAGCAGCAGCCGCGACACACCCAAACACTGCAGCCGACACACTAACGTGTCCCAACACACAGTTTGGAAAGCTCTGATATAGATATTAAATAGGATGAAGGAGATCATAAAGCCCTGAGACACCCCATATTTAAATTGCTACAGATTCATTCTATCTTTTCCCATTACTATTGACTGGAACCAACCACTTAGGAATGCCTTTTAATTATGCATGCCGAACTTCTACATATTAAACTGAAACACAGTGCTTTGCAAGCCAACCATACATTAAAAATCAGCTGATCAAGAATCACCATGTTCTTGGGATAGAAAGAAGAAAGGAAAATTTTATATTTAATGTAAAATTATTGATCACAGATTCAGCACACTTCTTTTTTCTAACTATGTCACATGTTTTGCTTTTGGCAAACTATGACATCCCATTTAGAGGCTAGCCTCTGAGACATGCCTTTTCACTTGGTTCCACATCTGCATGTGCACAGACACAAATCAAAGTCAAGAATTAAAGGCCACCCTAAGCTTATCGTTTGATTCTGAAATGATAGATGAGATAAAGTAGCAATTGCTTATTCTTGAGCTGGGAACATCTTTAACTTTGTAAAACCTCCAAACATATGAATTTAGTAAAATAATCTCAATTATAGAGTTTTAACCCAAAACAGTTCAATGTCTGTTATTTCACTTTAGTAAGTTATTTGTCAGTTTGTCAATTATCATCTTGACACATTTGCACATTTATATTAGCAAAAGGTACAAAATGATCAATAAAGTAAATTGCTGCAGAGGACAGGAAAGGATTAAATACCTTGTGCTGTTTCTAAGGGAAGAACCTGAACCAATTCATTTACATTAGAAAACACAAATTTTGCTAAACAATAGAAAGATTTATTATTTTATTTATTTATTATTTAAATTTGTATCACCACCCATCTCCTCCAACCAGGGAACTCTGGGTGGTTCACAACAAACAAGTTGTGAAAACTTGTGAAAAAAGTTAAAAATATAAAATTACAACAACAATAAATTACATATAAAATCCAAATAGAAAGATGTTAATAATAAGGCGTTTGATCATCCATTTTCCAGAATATTGGATCATGCATCCTCTGGAAGAGCAACTCATTATCCGGAAATACAAAAGTCCCAATACCACACACAACATGAACTTAAGTACATTCAGATGTTCATGTTGAAGCTCTGTACAAATGTGATCCCTGAATATGTTAGCAGGAAGACCACTCAGTTACCATCGTACATCTATGGGTAGTTAAATGAAGGCTGAGAGCCAGTTTGGTGTAGTGGTTAAGGCATCAGGCTAGAAACCGGGAGACTGTGAGTTCTAGTCCTGCCTTAGGACTCAGCCCTAGGAAGCAGCAAGCACACATTTCAGTCAGATGATAATTTGAATAAATTATGCACCTAAGTATTCCAGCTGAGCTTTGATTATAGAGTTAGAGTATTCTCATAATTTATTTATCAAATTTCTATCACCACCCATCTCCATCCTATTTCTGCTTGTTAACATTTGCCTTTTGAGGTACTACACTGTACTGGTGACATGTTTAGCTTATGGACTACTAGAAGCTCTATCCTAGATCCTGAACTGCTGTCAAGAAATGTCACCAAACCTTTATTTATGTATATGATTTTTGCCCCCTAAACAAAGTACTTAAGTATTTTAAAAGGAAGGCAGACCTTCACTGAAAAGTTATACATTGAAATGTTGATAATTCGGATGGATGAGATCCCATTGATTTGTATCCAGTTCTGGGATGACCCCCGCTGGAAACATTGTGATTAATCTTATTCTAAAACTGTACCCTGAACCACATGACAGTGCATTTGAGATTTGATGCTGGCTGGTTTTTAAAAAGAGAGATTTGGCTGCTGCTCTTTCCTCTTGTCTATATTTAGTTCTGAGTTCCAAGGCCAGTGGATAGCTCCACAGTTTCAGCAAAGTCCTGCAGAGTGCACTGTAGTTGCCTAATCACAATGCAAGTATAGTACACGTCACCAGGGTTATGTTTGCTTTCTTCAGGAATGGGAACAGCTGGAGCATCAATCTACATTGGGCATCCAGAAACAAAAAGGAATCCAGAGCGGGTTACCAATTAAACCACTCTGAACCTAGCCACAATTATTTAGAAACCTGTTTAGCTCAGGAGAACTTTCTGCTAAGTAACTATTGTGGAGATTTAATTAATTTACACTTCATTTATTTTAGTCAGGATTTTATTCATTACTTAGAAATAGCTTATACATGAATGAGAGCAGGGCTGTAATAAAATTACACACAGAAATAAAAAGCCAGCACTGTGACCCTGGAATGGAGAGTGATAACGAAAACCAGACCGATGTTCTTATTTAGAATGTGAATGGAATGGGGTGAGAGGAGGAAGTATAGGGACAGAATAAATGCTATTGTTTATAGGACTGAATGGCAGTATCTAGTAAGATAGAATTCTGATAGTATGAAGGAACGCAGAGGTGCCATAGTAAGGTCACCCCCAATCTCTTATCAAAGGCATTCCGGTGCAGGGGTCACACTATGATTTACAATAGTTTCTTTATCTTTCTTATGTAGTCTAACAAGCCAAACATATATAACCTGTAACCTTGCTTTGTTCAGGGCTCTTCTGCAAGGAGCCCAGTGATCAGTGTAGTAGTTTGTGCATACTAGTAAAGATATTTTGTTCCATCTATCTCCAATTACTCTGCTTCCTAATTTAATTGGGCATTTTCCCCACAGCATTATATAGGTTCCTAAGGGTAAAATGGTTTCTCCATCTCAAATTGGAACAGTATTTCTCTTTAAAGCAGGGGTGGGGAACCTTTTTTCTGCCAAGGGCCATTTGGATATTTATAACATCATTCGCGGACCAGGGGGTGGGGTTTGCGGGCGGGAGCCAATCGCATGCACTGGGGGGCTGGGTTTGTGGGCGGGAGCCAATCGTGTGCACTGGGGGGCTGGGTTTGCGGGCGGGAGCCAATCACAAGCACCAGGGGCGGGGTTTGCGGGCGGGAGCTAATCACAAGCACCGGGGCGGGGTTTGCGGGCGGGAGCTCCTAGATTTATTGAATTTCAAGTCCCACCTGCGGTTGCCTTGGCAGGGCCAGACCAAATGATTTCACAGGCCTTATACAGCCCGTGGGCCGGACGTTCCCCACCCCTGCTTTAAAGGAAGACATTCATTTGTATCAGTTTCATGTGTAAAAAGGATCAGAATTTTCAAGCCAAATGAAGAATTTCCTGGAATACCTGAGGACTTGTCAAGAATCTGAAACAAAAAGGAATCTGGATTGTGTAAAAAACATTAATATGGAAGGTGCTAAGCTTCCAGATATATGAGACAATATTTAGAATGAAGTTTAAATTAGTATAACTATTATGCTTAAATTAAGATGCTTAAATTGGCTATTTTTTCAGGAAAATTAAAATACCAAATAATTCAGTAGCCTAAACACTAGCCTGAAAACCAAAGCATTACCTTTGCCATTAAGATCATTCCCTACACACACACACCAAAAAAAATACTGAACTGACAGTGAAAAAAGGCTGTACAATAAATGCAGCAAGGTCTTGTTGATGCTTTACAAGGAGTACCTACATAGTATGCTGCCAAGGTTAGCTGCAAAAACTTTCAAATACTTGTGAAATGCTGAAAATGTTGTGATTACAATTCATCTTAAAATGCTTTCTCCATTATAACATTAACCTAATGCCATCCCAGTGGAATGATTTTATAACTCATTACATGACAGTTAAGAAATCCCTGGGGAAAAAGAATTCCATAGCATGATGAACCACCTCTAGTTAAAAAAAAAAGTGGGAAAGCCAATGCAGTTTTAAGGTAAAGTCTTTCTCAAATTGAGCTCAATTTGTCCATGGAATTTTCTTGATAACAATATGGAAGAAGTTTGCCATTGTTTTATTCTGTTTTTTATTGTTTTTTTTAAACTACTCTATCTAGCCAACAGTTTCCCATGCAAATAGTAGTTTCCCATCCACATAGTAACAAGAGATAATTCTGCTTAGCTTCTAAGATAGCCAGGTCAGTAGTGATGCTCCCAACAACAGAAGTTTACTCAAAATTAAATTTGATTAAGTTCAACAGATATAAAAACAAATCAAGGAATTAATAAACAGTAGCTTGAAAAGCACATGGGAAATAGTCTGTGTTTGGCAAGATAACATGGAAATTGGAAATAAACAGCATTTGCAGAAACATATCTCAATTCTCCAATGGAAATAACCTATTGTACAAATCTGCTTCCCCTCCTCTAAATTTCCTCCCAGTTTTGAAGCAAATTTGGCAGACAGAGATGGGCATCACAATATAGAGGACATGTTTTTAAAGCTTAACTGTATATATTTGTAAGCCTTTTGCATTCAGTGCACTTTTAAACTAGATGCAGCTTTTCCATATTTTTCTCCCTGAAAATGTACTGACAACTATTGTCATATCTGATTCTCCCTGAAGATAAGTCAAATTAAAAGGCAAAAACAAAATAATGCTTCATATATGCATCCCTTCCTTAGTTAGCACCTCCATAACCCCCTCTACCTGATGATAATAATTGCTTTGGAACTATGGAAAATTTAACTATAATTTTTGTAAATTTATAATGAGCAAAGATGAATATCGGTATAAATCCACTAAAGCAATATTAATGTGCCCCAAATACTATCCTAATAACTAATACAATCTTGCAGATCTAAAAACAGCAATTCCAACAAATTCATTTCAGTGTTAGTGAGAAATGTGAACCCAAATTTGCTTTCCTTTTCCTCATACGACGAGCAAACTTGACAATTCGGGGAAGAAATATAGCACATTCTCCTTAACTATAATAGATTGGAGACACAGAAACAAGCATTCATTGTACAGACAAAATGAAATGGAAAAACTAAGGAAAATTCAACTTGCTTAATAATAAAAGTTCTGCATTGAATGTAAATGCTTTATTTCACAATGTTGCATGTTGCTATGGAATATTCCATCCCAGAGTTATTAAAGCTTCAGGGAACAGCTGCCCTAAATATAAAAAATAGTTATTTCTCCTCCCTGTTGGGGGGTTGGGCCACAGGATCATCTGCAGGGCCGCAGTGAGGAATATTCACACTATCTGGTGGATAAAGTTGCTCAGATTCGTTTGGAGTTGGACTCCAACTAGGCAAGTCCAAGTGAGTTGCCCAGGGTGCAGTCTTGTGAGGTTATCTAGATTGAGTTTGATTCCATGGTGCCAGTTAGTTCGGCCACCTGTTAGTTAGATCCTGGACCCTCCTGGGTTGTTAAGGTGGCCTGGGAGCTGACCAAGGGATGAGTCCATGCAGTGGTATCTGCCTCAGAGAGAAATTGGTTCTGCTGGCCTTGAAGGAGGCAGTGGTATGCCCCCTCTTCAAGAGACCATTGTTGGACCCTCCATTCTCGACAATTATCATCCAGTTTCCAACCTTCCCTTCATGGGGAACAATTACAGAGCACCTTGAAGGAAACAAATTATCTGGACTTGTTTCAGCTGGGTTTCAGACCGGGGTACAGTATGGAGACAGCGTTGGTCACACTTGTCTATGACCTTTGGCAGACCCGGCATGGGGGGGGAGGGTGCATCCATCCTGGTGCTCCTTGATCTCTCAGCAGTGTTTGATACTGTTAAGCATAGTATCCTTCTGGACCAGCTGCAGGGATTGGGAGTGGGAGGCACTGTTTTGCAGTTGTTCACCTCCTTTCTCAGCGGTCGGTTTCAGCGGTGTTGATGGGGAGAGAGGTCGCACCCCCAGCCCCTTATTTGTGGAGTGCCTCACAGTTCGACACTCTCCCCTCTCCTGTTTAACATCTACATTAAACTGTCAGTTTGGGATTTGATATAGTCAATACGCTGATGATACCCAGCTTTAAATCTAAACTCCAGGGCTGCACAGGTAAAGCTATCAATATACTGACCCAGTGTCTGGAGGCTGTTTGAGTCTGGATGGGGCAGAACAGACTTTGGCTCAATCCTGCCAAGACTAAGTGGATGTGGCTGTTTGCCCCCCCCCAGGGTTGGGGACGTTTTCATCATTGGTCTTGGATGGGGTACCACTTCCCCTTTCTAGACCGGTGCGCAACTTGGGGGTCCTTCTGGACTCACAGTTACTGCTCAAGGAGGGCCTTTGCACAGGTTCATCTTGTTCACCAGTTGCACCCCTTTCACCACCAGGAGGCCCTTCAGACAATTATTCATGCCCTGGGCACCTCACAACTGGATTATTGTAATGTTCTCTATATGGGGCTACCCTTGAAGACCATCCGGAAGCTACAACTGGTACCAAATGCAGTGACTCAAACAGCAATGGGCACCTCCCAGTATGCCCATGTGTCACCACTACTACATGAGCTGCATTGGTTGCCAGTCAGCTTCCGGGTGCAATTCAAGGTGCTGGCCATTACCTATAAAGTCCTTTATGGTATAGAGCCTGGATACACAAGGGACCACCTATCTCCAACTGTTTCTGCCTGCCTGGTACATTCCAGCAGAGTGGGTATGCTCCAGAACCCTTCTATTAAATGTTATCATCTTATGGACTTCTCTGTTGCAACTCCACCGTCTGGAACAGCATCCCCCCAGAGATACAGACAGCACCCTCTCTCCTAGAGTTCTAAAAAGCACTTAAGACCTGGCTTTGGTCTCAGGACTGGGGTTGACCTGTTTGTGGGGCCCCTGGTTTGGTTTGATTTGTTATTGTTTGATTGTTTTAGTCTGAGCTGCCTATGGGGTTGTATGTTTTTAATGGGTTTGATTCTTTTGTATTTGTAAGCCACCCAGAGTCTATGGGAGTGGGCGGAGGAGGAGGAGGAGGAGGAGGAGGAGGAGGAGGAGGAGGAAAGGATTCTCCCCCATTTTAAAGGCTGGGTTGGATGTGGCCTACAATTAATTAAATACTTACATTTCTAATGTTCTTACATAGACTTTCCAAAATAATTTAGTAGTTTTAGCAATTGCTCATTTGGGATCTCACTCATGCACTGTATCCTGCTACTATTAAAATGGTAAGCAGCTAAGTGGAGAGAAAGAGCAGTATCACCCCCTGCATTACATTTTTTCATTAACAGTTTTGGCTACAACACTACTCATCAAACTGCCTGGAATTACAGTAGTTTTCATACTGGGAGAAAGTGGATCAGTTACTCTAACAACCAAATAATGAAAATAATCTTTAGCACTATGAGAATGTGCTTTATTTGTCTCACTATCTGCCTTTTTAATAAGGCAATACCACCATAAAGTATGTGCCAGGCAATGAGGTTCCCCTGGTTTTCAATAATTAAAAAAAGTAGAGAAAATCACTGACAAAACAGTCCAGCCTGCATCATGAATCTCCAAATCCTGATAGATGAAACTCTGCAACTTTTGCCCCTAACAGACAACAGCAGCTACCAATGTTAGTAAACATTCCAATTTCAACTTGTTGAGGACCCTTCATTTTGATCACAGGGATTTTCAGAAGCCAAGAGTTATTGCAGAAATATCCCCAGGGAAGGAGTGACACTACAGCCCTTATTCGCACTAAACTGATTGCCCCTTTGACTTTGATTGCAAGATATTTAGAACTTTCATTGAAGAGATGCCAAGAGACAAATCAACACCAGTCCACATTTGTAGACTATGTACATAACCCTATACTTTTCCTATCTGTGTCTTAAATCCACCCAGGGAGAACAAAACAAACAGAAAGAAAAAGGAACTAATGGCTGCCAACAGAGATAATCCCTGTATTATCTCTGCACATTTCTCTCCTCAATAAAGCCTATCATTGTTTGAACCAGCTTTTGAAGCACTCAGCCACCCATTTGTCAACTGACAGGCAGCTACCTATATATCTGATACATTCAAAACTACCTTTAAAGTAACCTAGAGCAGGTAATCAGGAGAACATGGCACACCACAGTCCTAGAGTAGCATATGTTCTGCATGTTTAAATCCCAGCTGCAGTGGATTTTCCCTATTTAAAAAAAAATTGAAAACCAGGGGAACCTCATTGCCTGGCATGTCCTTTATGGTGGTATAGCCTTATTAAAAAGGCAGATAGTGAGAGAAATAGAGGACAAGAGAGAGTAAAAGAGAGTAACACTAAGCTAATTTAAACAACTTCAAGTTCCTGGAACAGATGAATTACACCTTAAGGTACTAAGGGAATCAGGGGAGGTGAATGCAGAATCATTAACTGTAATCTTTGGGAATTCCTAGAGAACTCACCAAGTCCCAAAAGGCTGAAGAAAGCAAATATTTTCCTATCTTCAAAAAAGGGAAGACGGCAATCTAGGAAATTACAGACCTGTCAGTTTTACATCTATACTGGATAGGATCATTAGAGCCGATTACAGATAGTCTTCATTTAGTGACTGCCTCCAACAGTGACCATTCAGTTACAGTGGTGATGAAAAAGTAATTTTGTGACCAGTCCTTGCATTTATGACCTTGACAGGCCTGTAAAGAAAAGGAAAGCTGAAGTAAGATTGTAAGCACAGTCACGGTTTCAGTGACTGCTTCGCTTAACAACCGAGTTGCTAGTCCCAATTGTAGTCGCTAAACGAGGACTACCTGTAATAATGTTTCTGAGCACTTGGATAGAAACATAACAATTAACAAGAATCGGGATGGTTCAAACAGAGGCAAAATAGCCATCTATCCAAAATGCTTTGAATAGATCCTGCACCAAGAAGGTGGTTGGATTAAATGACTTCTACAGCCACTTCCACCTCTATGATTTTTTTTATTTCTCTGAAATATCTTACTTAAGAACTGGAAACACAGCAAGCCCTATATTCAATCGTTACTTCCTTCAAGCTGGACAACTGGTTCACCATTATGTCTCTGCCTTTGGAACACATTTTTTAAAATATAAAAATGTAATATTTTTGTTGTTTATTCGTTCAGTCGCTTCCGACTCTTCGTGACTTAATGGACCAGCCCACGCCAGAGCTTCCTGTCGGCCGTCACCATCCCCAGCTCCCCCATGGTTGAGTCTGTCACCTCCAGAATATCATCCATCCATCTTGCCCTTGGTCGGCCCCTCTTCCTTTTGCCTTCCACTTTCCCTAGCATCAGCTTCTTCTCCAGGGTATCCTGTCTTCTCATTATGTGGCCAAAGTACTTCAGTTTTGCCTTTAATATCATTCCCTCAAGTGAGCAGTCTGGCTTGATTTCCTGGAGTATGGACTGGTTTGACCTTCTTGCAGTCCAAGGCACTCTCAGAATTTTCCTCCAACACCACAGTTCAAAAGCATCTATCTTCCTTCGCTCAGCCTTCCTTATGGTCCAGCTCTCACAGCCATAGGTTACTACAGGGAATACCATTGCTTTAACTATACAGACCTTTGTTGTCAGTGTGATGACTCTGCTCTTAACTATTTTATCAAGATTTGTCATTGCTCTCCTCCCAAGAAGTAGATGTCTTCTGATTTCCTGGCTGCAGTCAGCATCTGCAGTAATCTTTGCGCCTAGAAATACAAAGTCTGTCACTGCCTCCACTTTTTCTCCCTCTATTTGCCAGTTATCAATCAAGCTGGTTGCCATAATCTTGGGTTTTTTTGAGGTTTAACTGCAACCCAGCTTTTGCACTTTCTTCTTTCACCTTCGTCATAAGGCTCCTCAACTCCTCCTCGCTTTCAGCCATCAAAGTGGTATCATCTACATATCTAAGATTGTTAATGTTTCTTCCAGCGATTTTAACTCCAGCCTTGGATTCCTCAAGCCCAGCACGTCGCATGATGTGTTCTGCATACAGGTTGAATAGGTAGGGTGAGAGTATACAGCCCTGCCGTACTCCTTTCCCAATCTTAAACCAGTCCGTTGTTCCGTGCTCTGTTCTTACCGTTGCTACTTGGTCGTTATACAGATTCCTCAGGAGGCAGACAAGATGGCTTGGTATCCCCATACCACCAAGAACTTGCCACAATTTGTTATGATCCACACAGTCAAAGGCTTTAGAATAGTCAATGAAACAAAAATAGATGTTTTTCTGAAACTCCCTGGCTTTCTCCATTATCCAGCGGATATTGGCAATTTGGTCTCTAGTTCCTCTGCCTTTTCTAAACCCAGCTTGTACATTTGGCAATTCTCACTCCATGAATTGCTGGAGTCTACCTTGCAAGATCTTGAGCATTACCTTACTGGCATGTGAAATAAGTGCCACTGTTCGATAGTTTGAACATTCTTTAGTGCTTCCCTTTTTTGGTATGGGGATATAAGTTGATTTTTTCCAATCTGATGGCCATTCTTGTGTTTTCCAAATTTGCTGGCATATGGCATGCATCACCTTGACAGCATCACCTTGCAAGATTTTAAACAGTTCAGCTGGGATACCGTCGTCTCCTGCTGCCTTGTTATTAGCAATGCTTCTTAAGGCCCACTCAACCTCACTCTTCAGGATGTCTGGCTCTAACTCACTGACCACACCGTCAAAGCTATCTCCAATATTATTATCCTTCCTATACAGATCTTCCGTATATTCTTGCCACCTTTTCTTGATCTCTTCTGCTTCTGTTAGGTCCTTACCATCTTTGTTTTTGATCATACCCATTTTTGCCTGGAATTTACCTCCAATGTTTCTAATTTTCTGGAAGAGGTCTCTTGTCCTTCCTATTCTATTGTCTTCTTCCACTTCCGCACATTGCTTGTTTAAAAATAATTCCTTATCTCTTCTGGCTAACCTCTGGAATTTTGCATTTAATTGGGCATATCTCCCCCTATCACTGTTGCCTTTTGCTTTCCTTCTTTCTTGGGCTACTTCCAGTGTCTCAGCAGACAGCCATCTTGCCTTCTTGGTTTTCTTTTTCTTTGGGACGTTTTTTGTTGCCGCCTCCTGAACAATGTTGCGAACTTCTGTCCATAGTTCTTCCGGGACCCTATCTACTAAATCTAGTCCCTTAAATCTATTCTTCACCTCCACTGCATATTCCTTAGGAATATTAGTGAGTTCATATCTAACTGATCTGTGGGTCTTCCCTATTCTCTTTAGTCTGATTCTAAATTTTGCAATAAGAAGTTCGTGATCTGAACTACAGTCAGCTCCAGGTCTTGTTTTTACCGACTGTATAGATGTCCGCCACCTTTGGCTGCAAAGGATGTAGTCAATCTGATAAAAAAGTAATATACATTTTTACATATATAATTTTTCACTCTCATTTTCCAAGGTTATTTATTTAACAGTAATTACAATTTGCCCCAATCCCAAAAGAATAGGTGGCATATAAGTATGAAAAACAAAGATATAAAAATAAAAAATACAAGTTGGTCTATGACAGGGGTCGGCAAACTTTTTATGCCGGGAGCCATTTTGACATGCTCGTGCACATTTTGAAATGCTCGAGAGCCAGGGGGCGGGGTTTGCGGGCGGGGGCCAATCGCGTGGAAGGGGGCGAGGTTTGCGGGCAGGAGCCAATCGCGTGGAAGGGGGCGGGGTTTGGGGGCGGCATCCAATCGCGTGGAAGGGGCGGGGTTTGGGGGCGGGATCCAATCGCGTGGAAGGGCTGCGCTGCGCTTGGCCGGCCACCCCGGTCCTCGCTCACCTTCCATGGCCGGTCCTCGCGGGCTGCCGGCGACGCTCCCGTCCCCCTGCACCCCAGCTCTCCAAGGCCGGGGCCACCCTCTCTGCCGCTCCCTTTATCGGAGGAGGGACCGGCGTGCCTTGGGAGCTGCTGCTGGCGGCATGTCTGGGCGAGGCGCGCGGGCGAAGCTGCCCGTCTGGCACTTGGGCGCTCCCGAGCCTCTTCCCTTCTCCCTCGCCACGTTCGGGCGTTGAGGCCAGGCAAAGCCGGGCGGTCGCGCAGGGGCGAGGCGAGGAGTCCCGCTCCTGCGCCTACCGCCACATCCGTCCGTTCCCGGCCTCTCTCCCCATATCCGGCGGGTGCCCATGCCAGAATCCCCGCGACCCGGAGGCAGCGACTGCTCGGAGGGCCCCAGCGAGAAGAGGCGCGTGATCCCCGGTGGATCCCTTCGAGGGGCCGCGGGGCTTCCCCGCTTTCCTCCCAAGGAGGCCTCGACGGCGCACCCTCCCGCCCCATCAATCCCCCCACCCCGCCGTTGGGCGTCAGAGGCTGAAAGGATGTGGCAGGAACGGCCCTGGAAAGCGGGGCCTGCGGAGCGCCACCTTTGGGGAGGAGGGTCCAGCCGGCGAGCAATGGCGGCACCGGAGTTTTCGCTGGAGCGCTGTCTGTCGGGAGAGAAAAGCAGCCACCGCACAGGCCCGCTTAAAAAACAACCACCCCGAAACCGCTTTCGAGCCGCCTCTCTGGAGGGTCCCTGCGGTCCCGCCGGGTGCACCCCCCCACCCCGCCGTTCGGCGTCCTCTCCCCCCGCTAACCCAAGCCCTGCGGCGGCCGGGGGAAGCCGAGCCAGGCGGGGGTGCAGCGGGGCCCAGCGGCGCGCTGAGGGCGAAGAGCCGCCTGCTCTCCCCTTGGTCGCCTCCGGTCGCTACAGTCGCCCCGCCGAAACGGAGCCTGGCTTGGCTCCCCCGGCCACCGCAGGGCTCGGGTTAGCGGGGGGAGAGGACACCGAACGGCAGGGTGGGGGGGTGCACCCGGCGGGACCGCAGGGACCCTCCGGAGAGGTGGCTCGAAAGCGGTTTCGGGGTGCTTGTTTTTTAAGCGGGCCTGTGCGGTGGCTGCTTTTCTCTCCCCACAGACAGCGCGGGCGGGCGGGTCCTCTGGAAGGAGGCCGGCCGGAGTTCTGCTTGCAGCGGACGAGTTGCTGCTGGGCCGAGCAGATGCTTTTGAGACCTAACGGAGGCCAGCTTGCAGCGCAAATGGCAGTCGCTTACTGAGCGAGTGCATTTTAAAATCTGCTTAACCACCACCACCCCGCACTTCTCCCTCTTTGAAAAAGGAAGGCCGGAAAAGCGCAGTTTCAGTCTTGCGTTAAAGGGAGAAGCTGCCCTTAATGACAGAAGGCCATTCAAGTTGGAGAAACCTCGCGGGATGGGCGGAATCGCTACACACAAGCCACACGCCCCATTTCGTTCCTCCTTCCCTATCGCTTAATTGCCAGGCGCTCCTCCCCTGGAAACCCCGCGCTGTCTGTCGGGAGAGAAAAGCAGCCACCGCACGGGGGGGGGGGGTTAAGCAGATTTTAAAAGGCACTCACTCAGTAAGCGACTGCCGTTTGCGCTGCAAGCTGGCCTCCCAGGTGGGAAAGGGGGCGGCATTAACGCGACACAGACCGGGGATAGGCCGGACTCGGTCCCGATGTAACCCCGCCGTTAGGTCTCAAAAGCATCTGCTCGGCCCAGCAGCAACTCGTCCACTGCAAGCAGAACTCCGGCCGGCCTCCTTCCAGAGGACCCGCCCGCCCGCGCTGTCTGTGGGGAGAGAAAAGCAGCCACCGCACTGGCCCGCTTAAAAAACAAGCACCCCGAAACCGCTTTCGAGCCGCCTCTCCGGAGGGTCCCTGCGGTCCCGCCGGGTGCACCCCCCACCCCGCCGTTCGGTGTCCTCTCCCCCCGCTAACCCGAGCCCTGCGGTGGCCGGGGGAGCCAAGCCAGGCTCCGTTCTGGCGGGGCGACTGTAGTGACCGGAGGCGACCAAGGGGAGAGCAGGCGGCTCTTCGCCCTCAGCGCGCCGCTGGGCCCCGCTGCACCCTCGCCTGGCTCGGCTTCCCCCGGCCGCCGCAGGGCTCGGGTTAGCGGGGGGAGAGGACGCCGAACGGCGGGATGGGGGGGTGCACCCGGCGGGACCGCAGGGACCCTTCGGAGAGGCGGCTCGAAAGCGGTTTCGGGGTGGTTGTTTTTTAAGCGGGCCTGTGCGGTGGCTGCTTTTCTCTCCCGACAGCGCTCCGGCGAAAACTCCGGTGCCGCCATTGCTCGCCGGCTGGACCCTCCTCCCCAAAGGTGGCGCTCCGCAGGCCCCGCTTTCCAGGGCCGTTCCTGCCACATCCTTTCAGCCTCTGACGCCCAACGGCGGGGTGGGGGGATTGATGGGGCGGGAGGGTGCGCCGTCGAGGCCTCCTTGGGAGGAAAGCGGGGAAGCCCCGCGGCCCCTCGAAGGGATCCACCGGGGATCACGCGCCTCTTCTCGCTGGGGCCCTCCGAGCAGTCGCTGCCTCCGGGTCGCGGGGATTCTGGCATGGGCACCCGCCGGATATGGGGAGAGAGGCCGGGAACGGACGGATGTGGCGGTAGGCGCAGGAGCGGGACTCCTCACCTCGCCCCTGCGCGACTGCCCGGCTTTGCCTGGCCTCAACGCCCGAACGTGGCGAGGGAGAAGGGAAGAGGCTCGGGAGCGCCCAAGTGCCAGACGGGCAGCTCCGCCCGCGCGCCTCGCCCAGACATGCCGCCAGCAGCAGCTCCCAAGGCACGCCGGTCCCTCCTCCATTGAAGGGAGCGGCAGAGAGCCCCGCGGGCTGTGCGCGAGGTGTGGGCGGCTGCGGGTGGCCCCGGCTTGGAGAGCGAGAGCGCGTAAGAGCGTAAGTTTGGGGGTGGGATCCAATCGCGTGGAAGGGGCGGGGGTGAGTTCAGCTGCGGGAGAGCCACACTCAAGGGGCCAAAGAGCCGCATGTGGCTCGCAAGCCGCCATTTCCGACCCTTGGTCTATGAGAATGTCATCTGACAATAAATGGAATATGTGCAAGCTCCATGATGATACTAGGATTCTAATGACAAGATGGAGCGCCTATTTTCTTTTTGTATTCCAATGGGTGACTTTATTATTACATTAATTTATTTGGGACAATGATTCCCAGCTGCATCTATTTTTCTTAATATAGTATTGTGCTGTTTTACTTACGTAATGCTTGCACAATTTATGACCCACCAAACACAGCCTAATATCTGTATACTGCCACGTGCTTGATAATCTTGTTGGAGCAATTATAGGATCAGGAAAAAATAGGGTCATATTGAGCTGTTAAAGGCAGTTGATGTACTGCTTTTCAAAGTTTGTTGGGATAAGAACAAACTGAATCAACTCAACCAACATCTCCTGTGATCTCATACTTTTCAGCTGACATCCATCTTCAAATAAGTGTAAGAGTAAATAAGTATAGGCATCCCTCCCATAAGGGATCCAAATTGTTATCTTACTTTGGTAGCCAACCAAACATGTTTAGTATTCTCTATGTATCTTGGAGAAAGCCAAAGTCTTGATGTGACATCATACTTAACTTGGAAGGTATCCTGGTCTCTCCAAGACGCAGCAGAACTGAAGAGACAAGCCCCCATCTTCCTTTCCCATTTTGAAAGTAGAGGGCTATTCCCAGATGTATGACATCCAAAACATTCTCAAGTAGTAGCATGATATCCTAATACTTTCCCCAACAGACCCTATTTTCTGGATCCTGTAGAAGGCTCTCCCTAACAGTGCAATACTTTAAGTCCTGCTAATGCTATGAAAATAAGACACTTTACTGTTTTCTGAGCATCTTTAAAATGAGCACAAGGTGAGCATGGCTTCCTGGCTCTTTCAATGTTATAAAGAACTGGGCACATTTGTATACCTCATCTTGTTTCCTTAAAGTTTAGCCTTGGGCAGAAGGAACATAAAGATTAAAGAATACTATCTGATGCTATTCTTAAGTCACCTTGCAACCACTCATCGAAGATAAAGAGTGTCTGGGATCAGAAATAAAGGATGAATGGGATGAAGATAGTAAAATGGAAGATTAAAAAGGGGCAGATTTGAAGGATCAGGAGAATATTAGCAAACATATCTTTTCCAACTATTTCTATCCACAAGAGCAAAACCCAAATCCAACCTCCTATTTCTCCATTTTACCAAACTTTATTAGCTAAACTCTCTTTACAAGTTACATAAAAACATAATTAGCAATATTTCAAAACACTATCTAATGTTTATTTGATCATTTATATTATCCTTCACTGAATTTACCACTTGAATTCCCAGGCATTTTACGAACTGAATCTTTCTCCCTTCCCCACAAAGTGCAAATATTGCCATCCATTTCAAAATGCTTTTTTGTAAATATAAGCTTACTTCATCTTTCTAAAGAACACGCTGATTACTTTTTAAAATCCTTTATGCAAATAAATTAGTATGTTTTCAGTTAAAATTATTCCGCTGATAAAGGAAAAATGACAGAAGTAATAGCCATCTTCTAATCTCTGTTTCAGTTTTAGGCTATGACCCATCTGCTCTAATGTCTATAATGTTTTAATTCCAGTTATTGCATATTTTGCATGCATAAACTACAGATTACTAAAAAAAAGTTGGATTTCACTGAAAATTTAAGCTCACAGTGCTGTATTTTCAAGTAAGCAAGCAACTTATCTGTAGCTAACATAAAGAATTCTGTATCAGAAGAGTAAACTTTGTAGATCCTAAAGGACTCCTTATCTGTAACCAAATGAAATTATCCTCTCACAAAAGCGATATGATGTGAACACCTGCATGTTAAGTTGGGACACAGAGATAAGCTGAGTGTCCTTCTGGTGTACTGACCACCCTAATGCCCCAACTGATTCCTTTACAAGATGGAATCATGGGTCTAACTTCTAAGGGAAGGTGGTTTTACATCATCTGAGTGATCACAGAGAAGCTTCAGGATTAATTCCACATGCCTGTGTGGCCTTTGATTGGTGGGGCGGGGCAGGGTGGACTACAATAGTCAATTGAAACCAGCTGCAGTGCTGGATATCACAATAGTCCATAATTTGTCTATGAAGGTTCTCAGTCATCCAGGTGGAATTGTCTGTAGCTTGAATCATGTCAACTGGATTTCTATTTTCTCAGTGGAAATGTTTTGCTCCTTATCCAAGGAGCTTCTTCAGTCTGAGCAAAGTTAGTAAGGGAATCCTTAAATATGTTTCTAGGTGGCTGTGTGACCTTACACCTGGGGCTAGGTCATGGTAACATCTCAAAATAACCAAAATGCTGTATCTTTAGACTGTTGCATTTAATTCTGGGTTATGTAACCTCAATCACTATGAAAAAGGGTTAAATATATTAATACTGAAGTTAGTAGGCAAGAAACATCAACAGTATAAGTATAGTATTTAGTAATTTCTGTTAATTAACTAGCAATATGGCAGCATTTCCAAATGTGACATTTAGAGCATCCTAATGCGATCATGAACAAACCCAGGGATAATTCAGCTCATCTGCTACAAGACCTTGATTGCTAGACATCTGAAAACACCACTTAAGCTATCATTAAAACTGTAATCAAGATTTTTTTTGCTCTAGAAAATTAGGCATGCTTGCTTACCTGAAAATACTGCATTTTGATCTCACATGTTCAATGAAGCTGTGGCTAGCCAACTTCCTTTAACATTAAAAATGTGACTAAACCACAACATGTATAAAATTTGCTTACTTGAATGGTGTTCAATGATCACTGATACCAAGCTTTTCTCCTTAAATAGCTCATTTCAATAAGAAAAGAATCATGTATTTCAGTTCCAACCATGATTTCCCTCCAAAAACAAAAAATTAAAATATTCTTTGATAAAGAACTTAGCATATAGTTTTGACCTATGGCTTCGAGGAGAATTTATATAATTTTTACATGAATATCTAGATGGTCCCTGACCACTAGCCCACGATCATAATGGTGTTTCTAAAGCATGGTATCTTACCCTTTACTGAAATTGTATTAATATAAAATACTAACTGTTTAGACTAGAGAACTGTAAGCAACTCAACAGTGTCTGAGAATCTAGCAATATAATTACAGTACAGGTAGTCCTCAACTTACGACCACAATTGGGACCGGAATTTCCATCCGTAGGTGATGTGGTTGTAAAGTGTGACATCACGTGACTGCATCACTTAGCGACGGCAATCCCTGTGCTCCCCATTGCCATCATTAAATGAAGTTCACTGGTTGTTAGCCAAGGACCCACCACAATCCAAGCCATTCCGGGCTTTTGTCCCTCCCAGTCCCAAGCCTCAGTAAGATAAGGGACTGCCTCCAACTCCCTCCACCCACCTATCTTCCCGCCCCCCCATCTCTGGCCTTTTGGCCACCCTGCATCCTGCTTTGAGGCACTGATCATAGCTGCACAAGAACAGGTACTAAGCACCAGATCCATAGAAGCAGGGGTCTACCACACTAGACAGGACCTGAGGTACAAACTACGCAGAGAGGCCTCAGAGACAGTCCAACACATAGTGACAGGGTGTAAGATGCAGGCAGGAACAGGATACACTGAATGGCACAACCAAGTAGCTGGCATTGTGTACAGGAACATCTGCACAGTGTATGGGCTAGACCCTCCCAAGTCCAGATGGGAGATTCCACAGAAGGTCGTTGAGAATGACAGGGCTAAAATCCTGTGGGACTTCTAGATCCAGACGGACAGGCAGGTACTGGCCAATCAACCAGACATCGTGGTATTAGACAAGGACCAGAAGACAGCGGTGGTGATAGATGTAGTGGTGCCAAGTGACAGCAACATCAGGAAGAAGGAGTAGGAGAAGCTGGAGAAGTACCAGGGCCTGAAAGAGGAACTAGGGAGGATGTGGAAAGTGAAGGCCAAAGTGGTCCCAGTGGTGGTAGGAGCACTCAGGGCTGTTACTCCTAAGCTAGAAGAGTGGCTCCAACAGATCCCAGGAACATCATCAGAGCTCTCTGTCCAAAAAAGTGCAATGCTAGGAACAGCTAAGATACTGCGCAGAACCCTCAAACTCCCAGGCCTCTGGTAGAGGACCCGAGGTTGAAGAAGACACATACTACCCATAGGAGTGCAAAGGGATTTGTGTGTGTGTGTGAGAGAGAGAGAGAGAATGTTTTTCTTGTATTGTAACCCTTTGACTCCTCTGAAGTAGGCAGTAACAAATTTCTATATAATGAAATACATGAAGCTAGTTGTCTAGCTATATTTATTTCATTACTCTAGCCCAGTAATATTCAGGACCATATCTTTATGTAATTTACCAAATGGAAATGGTTCTACCCACTTTCAGGAAAAAATAACTTATTGAAAGAGAGGAAGCAGTCTCATCTAAAATAAAATGGTGTGGTTTGAAGCTTGTACTATGACACCTCAACTGCAGAGCAATCACAGTAGCTGGCTTCTAACACTAGTAGGCTGTCTGAGCATATTATTATGGCTACAATGTATTTTGAAAAACATGCTGACAGAACCTACCAATTAAAGTTTGAATGCTAAGCCTTGCTTCTGAGAAACAACCTAACAAGATCACATATTTCTAGGGCATTACAATTGCTAGATACTTGCTAGAAATCCAGATATATAAGGTTTTGGGGTGTTTTTTTCAGAACAAGCATTCCAGCAAGGACATTCACTTTGAAGTGTTACAGTATTTACCCATCCTGATATAGTGTGTGTGTAAGTAAGTAAGTAAGTAAGTAAACAAATAAATAAATAAATATCAGGGAATCTAAGATTACTTTTGAGTTTTGTGGATATAATGCCAATATAGGTATATATTTTTTGTGTGTGTGTGTGTGTGTGTGTGTGTGTATGTTGGGGTTTGAATAAATACCCAGAATTTACAGATAGATTAATTAGACAGGAGAGGTAAATAGGTGAGAGGTAATACTTTCTGCAAGGGGCGTGGTGGCTCAGCGGGTAAGACGCCAGGCTTGTCGATCGGAAGATCGCAAGTTCGGAGGTTCGAATCCCTAGCCCCGCGTGACAGAGTGAGCTCCCGCACTAGCTCCAGCTCTTGCCAACCTAGCAATTCGAAAGCATGCAAATGCAAGTAGATGAATAGGTACCACTTCAGTGGGTAGATAACAGCATTCTGCGCACGTCATGTGGCCACATGACCGTGGAAGCGTCTTCGGACAACGCTGGCTCTTCGGCTAACAAATGGAGATGAGCACCGGCCCCTAGAGTCAGACACGACTGCACAAATGTGCGGGGGGAACCTTTACCTTTACCTATAATACTTTCTGCAAGTCATTCAATTAGCAGCCATTGTTGAAGTAAGTGGTGACACATACTGCAGCTGATATAGTTTAAGCTGGGTGTGGCAGATAGTTTGTTTAACCTATAACGTGATTGGTTGATATTTGTATAAAAGTAGAGAAGTTCTGGTGTTCATTCTTCTTGTTACTATCTTCTCATTTGTATCTATGTTGGACGTTATTGGACTGTATTGTACTATGTATGTATATAGAGTAAATAGATTATTTTATCTAATCTCTTGTGAGTGTCTGCTTACTCGATAGAACGTATTGCTCTGAGGTCTAGAAGGAACATTGGCAGCCCCAGCGCTGTGTATTCTGACAGGTTATGGGCCCAGCAGTGGAACGTGTGCAGTTGGGACTCTAACAGGTCACTGGCACGGCTGTGTGGACGTTGAAGCCTATCCAGGAGTCGTGTGGCTATCTGGGGCAGATTTGGAGCTTTTACCGGTTCTGTGCCTGGCTGTGTGTTTCCTAAGACGGACTTGGAGCTGTGGGACGTTCTGTGAAGTCTGTGCCATTTATTCATCGTTATCTTGCCCAGGAGGGGCCGTGAGTGATGAGCACAGCAAAGATGCAGTCAATTATTGGAGGAGGTTTCCCTCTAACATGGCTGAATGAATCAAATTATCTTTTGTGGGCGTACAAGATGGAAATGTTTTTGCGACGTGAAGGTCTTTGGAGTGCCGTGAGTAATCCACCAGATGATTTGGATAAGGAGGAAGATATAGTGAAAGATGAGAAAGCATTGTCCAGCATAGTTTTATGTGTGGAGGACAGTCAATTAAATTATGTGCATGGCAAGGAGTTAGCTAAGGAGTCCTGGGATTCCTTAAGAGATGTGTATCTCCATAGCACACCTCTATGTAAAGTCATGTTAACCAGAAAACTGTATCGTGCGCGTTTGAGTGAAGGAGACAGTGTCTCAGCACATTTACAGCACATGATGGAGCTCTTCTTAGAATTGGCTCAGCGAGGGATGCATTATACAGAAGCACACAAAGTTTATGTTATTCTTAGTTCACTTAATGAGAGGTGGGATAACCTAGTGACCAGTTTTGGGTCATTATCTGAAAGTGATTTGACTGTTAATTATCTAACCGGTCGGCTTCTGGAAGAAGAGCAGAGAAGGAAAGAGTCTAGCAGCAAAGTAGCTATGCCACGGAGAAAAGAATCTTTTCTCAGAAGATGTTTACAGTTTTGGGTCACTTTTAAGCAAGCTGAACGGGATCATGTTAGCTTGGCTAATGGGAACTGTGCATCCGTAACTGGACAGGGGTCTGTATTTGTACCTTGTTTAAATGTTAATTTAGATATGTTATGTGTACCAGACCTGGAATATAATACCCTTAGTGTTTCTCAATTAGATAAAAAAGGATATGAAGTAAGGTTTGTTAAGGGTGAATGTATTATTATGCTTAATAATCATGTCTGTGGAAAGGGTTTGTTTGTATGTATGTGTGTGTGTTTGTGTGTGTGTGTGTGTGTGTATATATATATATATATACACACACACACATATATATATATATATATATATATATATATATATATATATATATCAGGGAATCTAAGATTACTTTTGAGCTTTCCAGATATAATGCCAATATAGGTATATAGTGTGTGTGTTTGTGTGTGTAAATAAATAAATAAATAAATAAAATCAGGGAATCTAAGATTACTTTTGAGTTTTGCAGATATAATGCCAATATAGGTGTTCCTCTCCATAATGGGAAAAATATGGTATTTGAATGAAAGAGCAGATTCTGTCCTTTTAACTTTTACACAGGCCTTTTTACCTATTGCTTTAGATAACTATTCAAGGCAGAGGTGCTATGATCTACCTAAAATTGGAGGGAATCAAAGGGTGGGGTTTGTGGATTTAATCAAAAGCTCCTTTAATTTATCTGCCATAAAAATTCTACAGATCTGCCTAAATGTGCATATTCGTAGAAATGGCAAAAAAATGTATTTTATGCTACTGTATTTAAAAAACAGTGTGGTCATAGAAATTATAGTATTGCCACTCTTAATCTCTGTGCTACCAGATTATATCTGTATGTTACTCGAGAAAATTCTGAGATATATATTGCATCTAGGATTTATTATTTATGTATTATTTATCCCCCAAACTAGGATTCCCCATTTAACCATGGGGATCCTTCTTGGGGACAAAGAATGGGATCCAAAGGAATTCACAGGCACAGTATAGGTAATGCCTACCTTCCCCAACATGTTTCCACTTGTCCCGAAAGCACTCAGCCTTTCAGAAGCAGAAAGGCTTCCCAGACCACCGAAGAGTGTGTGTCATGGTGAAGGCAACTTAGGGATAAGGAAAGAATTACTGGAAAATGGGCAGACACAACTAATCCAACCATAGCTTTTAAGAACTCTCCCCTCATAGTCCCATGCATCACAGCCCATCGCTTTCAACATAGTAGCCTGATTCCAAAGGAAGATATTTTGGCTTCTGGGGAAAGGGTGAAATCAGCTTCCACCAGTCACCTGTGTGCTTGTTTTTGTTTTTGTTTTTTAATTTAAGACTTTTTATACACACACACACACACACGAGTACATATATCTTGACTAATAATAAAAAGTTCTAAAGGTTCTAAAGCATAGGATAGTCTACATTGGCTGAACAATGAATCACCAGGGCCAAATCATAAAATATATAAAGAGAATATCAACATCTTAGAACAATGTATACTATATCCCCAGAATCATTTTGTTGTTGTTGCCTTTGAGACAGTGTTGACTCCTGACGACTGCCTGGACAAGTCCCTGCAGTTTTCTTTGCAAGATTTCAGAAGTGGTTTTCCACTGCCTTTTTCCTAGGGCTGAGAGAGAGAGACTGGCCCAAGGTCACCCAGCTGGCTTTGTGCCTAAGGCAGGACCAGAACTCACAGTCTCCCGGTTTCTAGCCTGGTGCCTTAACCACTACACCAAACTGGCTCTCATCCCAGAATCATTAGAAAGGCAATAAAAATTTATAGACATCTAAATTATTTAAAAAGAGAGGAAGATTATCATCTGGCTTCTACCTGGAGATTAGCAATTGGTTGTGGGCATTCAACACCAATGTCAAAACAAGCAATGTATAAGGACGTGACATCTGTTGTCAAGTTCAGTTTCAGATATACTTTGAAGAAGCCAGCAGCATGGCTAGAGAAACATGAGCCCATAATATTCATTGTTTCCTATGGCATTACCTGGAAGTCATTTCACTGTTATTTACTGTAAACAAATAATAAAATATTTAAAACAATATATAGACATAAAATCTAAAAGAATAAAAACAAACATACAAAAAGATATTAAAGAGAAAAAAATCTGGGAAGTAGAACAAAACAGATTTCCCCTTGATGCCCTCAACGCCACAACACAGAAAAAAAGGTGAACTTTTCTATGAAGACACAGTTGTGTTGATACTAGCAAGAATGCCTAGTAGTCACTTGCCGTACCTTATTTACCATTGGCTCCCGAGAAACAATTCAGAAGATTATTCTAAAGTTTGAGCAAAGATATGTGGGAGAAAGCGATTCTTCAGGTAATCTGGTCCCAAACTATTTACTTATTATATTTATATAGTATCAAACTGAACTGACTCACAGCAATTTAGAGGACAAATAATTGCAATATACATATAATGCAACATACATAGAATACAGACTTCCTGCATAAGAATACTAAAGGGTGGGGTTGAGAGGTTATGATTACTAAATGACCAAGGATGGACTTGAACCTGGGTTTCCCAGGTATATACAGTAGTATATAGTTCAATAATAACTATACCATATATAAAGGGAGAAGACCTTTAACTCACATCTACTTCACTGAAGCCATGATGAAATATATCTTAATACATTACCAATATTATATGTCATTATTACTGTGCTTTTTCAAGATCAGAGCATTTCACATACTGTACACCCAGTATCTTGAATATATTTTATTTCTAAACATTTTATTAACTTCACTTAGCACATTCCGAATATAGCTAAATCCTCTGATATCAATGAAATGGATCCCTATTTGTATTTTTCTGTCTCTTTTTTAAAAAAATGAAATCCAGACTTTGTTGCAATGTGTTCCTGATGGTAATAAATGAAATGATCCCTGATTAGTGGGTGGAAGAAGGTTTTATGCAGGTTATTGAAAATCTTGTTCTTTGGCTTCTTCCTGTTAATAGCTATTTAACAGATTTTTGACACACGAAGAAGGAAAAAGAAAATTTCTGCTGAAAATCCAGCACCACAAGCCTGCCTGTCAATGATTAAGAGCACTCCCAGGGAGACTTCCAGCAGAGATTTTCAATACAACAAGAACATAACAGAAGGGAAAGAAATCAATATTGCGCATGCTTGCTGTCTCTCTCCGCCTCTCTCTCACACACACATACACACACATTTTGATTTTATTTCCACATTCACAATGCCTTACAAAATCTCTACATAACCTTTGGAATGATGAAATTCAGGTTCTTCAGCACAGAGAAATCAAGTTAAAAGATAGTACTGATTAGCTGAAATCAAGTTTATTATATTATAGCAATCAGTCATTATGCATAAAGGATAAATGACGTGAAAAGAAAATGGACCTTTGCATGTATGTGAGCTAAAGATAGCATTAATTTTAGGCTTACAAACTGCCAATTTGACAGCTGTTTTTCAGGTTGTTTTTCAAATAGTGAATGTATTTATTTATTTTTAAATATGTATACGCTGCTTTTCATTCCAGATCAAGGCCATCGATCCCAGAGTAGAAAGCGAAACCACAGCATGAAAAACGACTAAAAGATACAATTAAAAATGCATTATCTGCCTGTCTACTCAAATCAACTCTCATCCAGTTCAGTATGCCTTAATTGCTGGGTAGTGGATATAACAGAGGAATACAACCTGAGTCTCCAAGTGTAACATGCAGCCCCCAGATCCCTTACAAAATCTGCCAATGAATTATAAATGCACATAGAATTAAATCCATAGAATTAATCAATTTAAGTTTAATTTAATGTTAATTTGTTTCTGTCTAGTGCTGCTTACTTCTTTGTTCTGCCACAGGAGTGCAAAGTCAAGCACTCCACTCAGAGGCAAAGCATGGTACTGTATATATAAAATTGCAGATATAGGCTTCTGCTGGAACCATGTGTAAAACATAAGCTACGCCCATTATCTATTTTAAATTTAACATGGCTTACTGATGCCAGCATTAATCTGACCCACCATGAACTTCACACATTTTTTCTGACAAAAGTCTAAGGGTTGCACTTTGCCTTCTGCCAGTTATGAGAGACTGAAGGAAATCATAGCGATTGCTTAAGGCCACGAGTACAATATGTAAAGTCTACAGTGCCAAAAATGATACATGTTTCCATCAGCCTCCTCTGGCTGGTGTAATACATAAACCATTCCTGAATCTCAAGGAATAAATGTGCAAAGTTTCCAAAGTTCTTATGTAAAAATGCTTCCAGTGCTCTATATGTAACAATCAACAGAAACGTAAAGATACACCAAGTTCAGAGGAGAGTTAAAGGAAAAGAAATTTCCAATCAAGCATAAGGGAATGTCTTTTTGTTTATAATATAAACTTATTTTTACTATTAAATTAATGTAATTACACCTCACTACAATTGATCTCAACTATGAGTGGGGTTTTTCATAGCCTTTAAAGCCCAAAGGCTTCTTTAAAATTAAGTCTCCTTTTAAACAAGCAGCTTCCAGAACCAAACTCTTCAAAGTATGATTCACTATACAAATGGACAACCATATAAAATCTATCTATCTATCAAGCCACCCACCCACCCATCATCTATTCATTTATACTTTGCATAGTTCCAGGCAGAAAAGCAAGCTAGTGAAATGTATTTTATTCTTGTTAAAAAAAATTAGTTGATATGCATAATCTTATCACCTTACAGATGTGGACAGGGATATTAGATATGTGTTACAAAAATCCAGATGATCACTATATGATCATATATATAATTTATATATAAATTTAACTGTGGAGTCCTTGGTGCTCTCTGAGACTTGTTGTTTTCTTGCAGACGTTTCATTGCCAGCCTAGGCAACATCTTCAGTGCGAAGAGACAATAGAAAAGCCAAAAGACCAGAATACAGCCTTGCCAGTAATCAACACCCAGATATGCAAAGATTAACACCAGCATTAGCACCAGAGGAACAAACAGCACAATATACCCTAATCAGGGAACTATTAACTCAGTCAATCAACCAAGCAGCAAACAATAGCCCAGTCAAGAAACTCCTAAGGAGAGAACAACACCCCCACCAACACAAGCAGGACAAGCCATGGTATATAAACAGAGAGCAAGACCCACTCCCTTTTCGCACTGAAGATGTTGCCTAGTCTGGCAATGAAACGTCTGCAAAAAAACAACAAGGCTCAGAGAGCACCAAGGACTCCACAGTTCAACCCTGAGCTACAAATATTCTCTTCGATTGATAAATTTAACTCTTTGTTGCTGGCTACTAGTCGTCCAGACATTTGCAGTCCAGCTCCAGTAGCCCTGAACCAAGTATGTACCCAATTCAGTCTACTAAAATTTATGGTAGAGTTCCAGGAAAGAGATGGTCAAGTATTACAATATTAGCCCCTAAAGGGTTCAAACACATACATGTTTTCAAGCAAATTGTTTTAATTTAAATAATCATCTTGGGAAATTAATTCCCTGTTTGTTTGTTTTCCCCATGTGAATTGGCATGTCAAAACTAGTGGAATTGCCATCGTATGAAATATACAAAATAAGGGTTTTCCTAACAGCAGACATACAAAGATTTCTTTTGAATCACTGTACATATCATCTTGGATTTTGACATCACAAACAATATTCAAACAATATTCTTTAAATACTAGAAAGATATAATTTTAAGTGGCATGGTGACATTACTTCTAGGTAGAGCTCACATACAGCTAATTACAAATGCAAGTTTATAAGCTTCTTTAGAAAGGGAATATTTAAGTCAATTCTTTAATACCAAGTACTAAGTAATTAAATAATAATTACATAGTATATTAATAATTATAATAATTATAATTACATTTAATTATATATATAATTTGAGGGGGCGTGGTGGCTCAGCGGGTAAGATGCCAGGCTTGTCGATCAGAAGATCTAAGTTTGGAGGTTCAAATCCCTAGTCCCGCATGACGGAGTGAGCTCCCGCACTAGCCCCAGCTCTTGCCAACCTAGCAACTCTTCCAGGGTTCCACCGACTCTTTTATTCTTATTAATATATTAATAATTAAGTAATTAAAGCCACTTTGATGGCTGAAAGCGAGGAGAAGCTGAGGAGCCTTATGACAAAGGTGAAAGAAGAAAGTGCAAAAGCTGGGTTGCAGTTAAACCTCAAAAAAACCAAGATTATGGCAACCAGCTTGATTGATAGCTGGCAAATAGATGGAGAAAAAGTGGAGGCAGTGACAGACTTTGTATTTCTAGGCGCAAAGATTACTGCAGATGCTGACTGCAGCCAGGAAATCAGAAGACGTCTACTTCTTGGGAGGAGAGCAATGACAAATCTTGATAAAATAGTTAAGAGCAGAGACATCACACTGACAACAAAGGTCCGCATAGTTAAAGCAATGGTATTCCATGTAGTAACCTATAGCTGTGAGAGCTGGACCATAAGGAAGGCTGAGCGAAGGAAGATAGATGCTTTTGAACTGTGGTGTTGGAGGAAAATTCTGAGAGTGCCTTGGACTGCAAGAAGATCAAATACAGTCCATACTCCAGGAAATAAAGCCAGACTGCTCACTTGAGGGAATGAGCGACTGAATGAATAAACAACAACAAACTAAGTACTACTATAAACACAGTTACAAAGAAATGTGCTTTATCAGGAACAATGAAAAATATAGAACCGTACTTGTCAATGACAACTTTCAGTTTCCATAGAAATCGTATGCCCAAAAACAAAATGTTTCAGAAACTTCATTAAAAATTACTAAAATTTCCTTCCATATTGCTACCACTGATTTCAATGAAGCCTACCTGAAAAATATGCTTTCATAATAACATTGCCTTCCAAACCATTATCTGTCAACAATATACTCTAAGAGTCTCTATAAATATACATAAAATGAACCTTTTAAGTAGAGAGAAGTTTACTTATTATGTAAGATTGCACAAACAAAACAAGTATTTTGATTATTTTCCAGTATTTATATTTCATCCCAATCCTACCAGACTCTGGGGGCTAGTGACCAGGAGACTGTGAGTTCTAGTCCTGCCTTAGGCACAAAGACAGCTGGGTGACCTTGAGCCAGTTACTCTCTCTCAGCCCTAGGAAGGAGGCAATGGCAAACCACTTCCGAAAAACCTTGCCAAGAAAACCTTGCAGGGACTTGTCCAGGCAGTCTCCAAGAATCAGACACGATTGAACAGAATATGTATAAATATATATAATCCCAATCCTAACAGACTCTGGGTAGGTAACAGTAGGATAAAATATAGAGTCCAAAACCACATAAAGGACAGAACACCTAAATAAAATGGTAGGGGGCGCGATGGCTCAGTGGTTAAGATGCCAGGCTTGTCGATCAGAAGGTCTCAAGTTCGGAGGTTCAAATCCATAGCCCTGCGTGCGGAGTGAGCTCCCGCACTTGCCCAGCTCTTGCCAGCCTAGCAATTCGAAAGCATGCAAATGCAAGTAGATAAATAGGTACCACTTCGGTGGGATGGTAACAGCGTTCCGCGTGCGTCATGCTGGCCACATGACCGCGGAAGCGTCTTCAGACAGCGCTGGCTCTTCGGCTAAGAAACGGAGATGAGCACCGCCCCCTAGAGTCGGATACAACTGTCCAGGGGAAAACCTTTACCTTAACCTTATAAATAAACATTGATTAAAAATTAAAATAATTGTAAAAAGAACAAGTTATAAAAATACATGCTAACATTTTCTGTTTTTATACACTTTTGACTTACAGTAAACAAATTAACCTTAAAATATCATATTGTAACATGATCTTATTCATGATTGGTTTGCAGCTCTTTGACCATGGCAGGGATAAATCCAATAAATAAATAAACAAACAAACAAAGGTGTAAGTCAAAAGGAGCTGAAAATGGAGAGCCGACTACAAATATTTTGCTGATCGGCAACTCTGGCTTATTTCTCATTTCCTCAGCAAACTGCACTACAAATAGACTAAGGTATGACATGGGGCGTGGTGGCTCAGCAGGTAAGACACCAGGCTTGTCGATCGGAAGATTGCAAGTTCGGAGGTTCGAATCCCTAGTCCCGCGTGATGGAGTGAGCTCCCGCACTAGCCCCAGCTCTTGACAACCTAGCAATTCGAAAGCATGCAAATGCAAGTAGATTAATAGGTACCACTTCGGTGGGTAGGTAACAGCGTTCCGTGTGCGTCATGCCGGCCACATGACCGTGGAAGCGTCTTCGGACAGTGCTGGCTCTTCGGCTAACAAACGGAGATGAGCACCGCCCCCTAGAGTTGGACACGACTGTGCAGGGGAAAAACCTTTACCTTTCTTTTTTTACACATAAATTAGGTGCCTAGAAACAACTAATGACTGGAAGAATGTTCAGACAGAATAGTTTTCACTTGTCTGGGAAAAGCAGGCAGGGTAGGGGCATCTGTACCTCCAGGAGGACAGGGCTCATCAGATTCAGATTCCTTTTCCCAAAATCAAGGATTATATAACCTGTAAGAAAACTGGCAATTTTGTTAAGAGCAGAACCATCTTTTTGAAAATAAAAGACTGGTCTAGATTATTATGGCTATATAACATTTCAATTTGAGCCGGTAAAACATATTCTCTGAATAAAGAAGCTATTCTCCTGCCCCCAAACTATTGATATACCAATTTTTATATATCAATTTTATATACCAGTTACGATTATTAAGCCATTATTTGCTAAACCATGGTATACTGAACAAGCTGGGTTCATACATCTCACTAATCCAAAAAGACCCAAGATTGCAGCTTATCTTTAGTAACATTACCACAACTGCTTTGCCCCATGGCCACTGAAAGCTTATATAACTATTACAAAATATATATGGCCACTGGGTCTAAAAAAGGTTTTTCTACCTCCCCAGCAAAACACATAATAAAATTAGAAGAGCTATCATTGTTATGGAGTGGAGATTAAAGGCACAGGGTTGCCATTTCCAAAGTATACCCGTGACACATAATTTGAGGAAACAACTTAAAATGTTTAGAAGGTTGAATATGGAAGATATTACAAACCTGAAATTCAAGAGTAAGTTTCAGAGTAGGAAATAGATATTCTAATTATAGCATGCTGCGCAGCAGAAACAGCTCAGCATCTCATTTGTTGTACATGTAATGCCTGGCAAAGATTTTCTTATTTTTTTCAGATGTGCAAGACATTGTTTTACACCTGTTAATTTTTAAAAAAAATACTTTAAAGATGTTTCTGCTTAAGTTGTCTATTCTGATAACAGTTTGGATTGGTGTTGTCTTTTATTTCATAATGCACCGTTGGATATTCTTTAAGGCCAAAATGAAAAATGGATAATAAGTATAATAAATAAATATGTAGTATATAAATCATATATGAAAGCCAATAGCTAAAGGTACTAAGTTAGAAACCAGGAGACCATAAGTTCTAGTTCTGCCTTAAGCACAAAGTCAGCTGGGTCACCTTGGGCCACTCATTTCCTCTCACCCTAGGAAGAAGGCAGTGGCAAACCACTTCCAAAAACTCTGCCAAGAAAATTGCATAGACTTGTCCAACAGTCAAGATTGACTTGAAGGCATACATACACATACATATATATCATGTAAGATAAGGGTTCTACAAGATTTGGAAAATATTTAAAAAGAAGTGTGTGTGTGTGTGTGTGTGTGTATGGAGAGGGAGAGGGAGAGGGAGAGGGAGAGGGAGAGGGAGAGGGAGAGGGAGAGAGAGAGAGAGAGAGAGAGAGAAGTGTGAAGTGAGGTCTGTAGTGGTAAAAGTACCCCTTCATAAGCTGTGGTTCTGCTTGTTGCTCAGGGCTGCTCAGCAAGCTGTCAATGCTTTGCTGGGAGCCCAGTGTACACTCTAACTGTTTGCATGCTTAATAAATTTCTGTTGTATCTTCAAAGTGATTTGGTTGTTTTAAGAGAACCAGGTTTTGGCCACAACAGGTCAGATGAAGAACATAATTTTTTATGCTTTCTGTCTCCTGCCCATTCAATCACTTCCCTATTAGTAATTGTTTTCCATTGTAGCTAAAAGGGTGAACATTTCTTTATTCTGCTGAAAAATGAAATAAAGGGAAGCTCAATTCTAATGAATGCTTAAATGTTAAGCATTCATTAGAATTGTTTAATTCATTAGAATTAAATGTTCATCTTATCATATGAAACCCCTGACCATACCTCAAAAGTAACAATCCACTGGGACCAACACCTTTACTGCAAAAGGTGATTGAACAATATCTCTGTTTCCTTTGCACACTGTGCATGCATGCATGTACAGCAGAGCTTTCCAAACTGTGTGTCGCGACACAAAAGTGTGTTGCCACACACAGTGTGGTGTGTCGCCACACCACCCGGAAGCGGCGGTGCGCGTGTGCACGGTGGCAGCGGCAGCGCTGCCGCTGCTGCTGTGCGCGCGCGCGCCGCCGCACGCCCCTCCGCGCCGCCGCTGTGCGCGCACACGCCACCACACACACCCCTGCGCCGCCGCTGTGCGCACACGCGCCGCCGCACGCCCCCCTGCGCGCGCCACCGCATGCCCTCCTGCGTCGCCGCCGTGCCGCCGCCGCCGCACTTTGGAAAGCCCTGATGTACAGTATGTTTTGATTGTACCAGAACATCAGGGATTATGCAAAGACAAAGGTAGGAAAAGACAGACAAAAAGCTCTGGCAAGACTCTAGCAGTCCAGAGTCAGGAGAACTTTGTTGTACAAAGAGCAGTTAATTTCAACTTGGGATCATCAACCAAAGTAGCGCTTTAGGTTCCAAACAGAGAAAAGCTTGAAAAGAAGTGAAGATGCATGTATGCGTGTATGAAAAATTATGATGCAGCTTTGTATGGCACAGGATGAGGAATATGTAGATACAGCATGATTTTAGTACTTCACCCAGGGCAGAAAGTTAGAGGCCTTTTCCATTATGCAGACATCTGGATCAATTTGTATGTTGCAACTTTTAGATCCTCATAAACCTTTTACTTTTCCCTGAAGGCTTTGCTCCACCAATTGATTGCACAGTAAGAATGGAAAAGTGGGTTCTCTTCTTTACCCACAAAATGAGCCAATTCTCTATTTCTTCCTGAATGACATAGTTCTTTATTTAATTCTCCAAGGTGCCAAACATTCTCCCCTACCAGAAAAGAAGACAGACAATAAAATAAGAGCTATAACCCTGAGCTATTAATGCATTATTAATTCCTTTTCAAGCACTTTTCCACATGTAAAGTGCTTAATAGTAAGTAACTCATAATTCTGCTTTTAAATGCAAGGTCGGTCTGTAATAAGGCCTCCCTCATCTGTGATCTAATCATTGATGAGAGGGCCGACCTGGCATGTATTACCAAGACCTGGCTGGGCCCAGAAGGGGGGGGGTGTCCCTTTCAGTGATATGCCCAGCTAGGTTCTGGATATGGCATCAGCCAAGACTCCAGAGCAGGGGTGGAGGTGTGGCGATCGTCATCCAGGAATCCCTTACGGCTTTCAGGGGTGCTGCTCCACAGGTCACCAGATGTGAGACTCTGTTCATTAAGTTGGGCTCCAGGGATCAGTTGGGATTGTTGCTGTTGTACCAGCCTCCCTGCTGCATGGCAACCTCCCTGCCTGAACTCCTTGACTCCATTTCTGGGTTGGCAGTGGAGCTCCCTAGACTTAAGGTCTTGGGGGATTTCAATCTGCCTTCTCTGGGAGTGGGGCCTGAGAGTTCATGGCCACCATGAGTTCATGGCCACCATGATGGCCATGGGCCTATCCCAGATCATCCAGAGCCCGACACGGGACAGTGGTCACACACCTGATCTGGTGCTCCTGTTGGAGCAGTGGCAATGTGATCTGAAATTGAGGGGGGTGCTCTCACTGTCTCCCTTGTCATGGTCAGATCACGCCCTGATTACTATGGGATTCTCTAGTGCCACTGTCCACTGCAGGGAGGCTGGACCCACTAGACTGGTCTGCCTCTGGCGACTGATGGACCCGGATGGGTTTCAGAGGGAGCTGGGGGTTGTTCCTGCTGGTCTGCTGCACAGTCCATCGGAAGCCTTTTTGCTTCTATTTGTATATAATGAATTCTGCTCACTCAGGTTTCGGAATTTATTTGTTGTATATAATAATACTAACTTGCTTTACTTTTGCTGCTGATGTTACGTATAATACTGTTACGTTTTTTTATGCTGTGATATTGCGTGAATCACCTTGAATCATATATATGGGAGACAATTAAAATATACTTTGTTTAAAACACACACATCAGTCATCTTTCTGTTCGTTTAGGGTAGTGTTTCTCAACCTTGGCAACTTTAAGATGTGTGGACTTCAACTCCCAGAATTCCCCAGCCAGAAATGAACTTAGGAAAACTTCAGTTAGAAAATGAGACAGAAAAATAAACAGCTTATTGATCCTCACAATAGCTTGAAAGTACTGTAACTAAAATTCCCGCCCAGATTCGATGCAATTATGACCTCACCCTTAAGCAGTTTGCTACTGTCTATTACAAAGTAGCCTTTTTGCAATGACAGACCAAAGGGAGAAGCAAATTGCAGTTAGCACTCTAGTCTTGCAACATTTATATTTAATCTAACTGTGCCCTCTACTGGCTTAAAAGTTACAGGACAACAATGAGAACAAAAGTAACAGTATCAATCACTTTTAAAAAACAAACAAACCTCTACAATGGTTATTCCTCAAAACAATTAAAAAGGATTCAAGTTCTACTGTCCAGCGATTTTTCAAAATTTATATATGATCATACACATTACACAAATCTGAATTTGTTTTATCCAACAATTCTCATTCCTTGACTTATTGGAAAGAAAATTGGCCTTCTAATTTTAAATCCCGTTTGTCTAAATGTATCAGTTGCAAATTTGCATTTTTAACAAGTAATTCAAGGGACCATTTTAGCACATCTTTACATGAAATTATGTCATTGCAATATATGCCTGTCACATTTAAATTAGAAAACTTAATTATTTCTTATTTAGAAATGGGCCTTCTTGTCAATTAAGGACTAGCATGTTTTAGACCACAAATTAGGAAGTAAGAAGTGGCTTGATTGACACACTAGCAATAAAACTAGCAATATACTAACTGCCATTATGTCGATGAAGGTTCTCAGTCATCCAGGTGGAACAGTCTGTGGCTTGAATCATGTCAACTGGATTTCTATTTTCTCAGTAGAAAGGTTTCACTCCTTATCCAAGGAGCTTCTTCAGACTGAAGAAGCTCCTTGGATAAGGAGTGAAACCTTTCTACTGAGAAAATAGAAATCCAGTTGACATGATTCAAGCCACAGACTAACTGCCATTAGCTTAGCAATTCTGGAGTCAGTTGGGTAGTAAGGTGTGAAGCACCTAAGTGTTATGGGACGACTACAGAGACCCTGAGATGTGAATTCATGAGCCCACAAGTGACTTTATATAAATTAAATTCTTAAAACTAACAGACCATATTCCAGAATCTTATCATGAACTATGACTGGCCACAGATACCACTGTAAATACTTTCCTAAAAGTTATGATTGAGTAGATTTGTTGTCATCAAAATGCAAGACACGCTGGTCATTAAGTGGAAAGTGGAGGGAGTCCCAGGTAAGGAGCGCAGGGGTGCTGCAGGGGATGGGGGAGGTCCTGGGAGGCCAGGCACAGGCCGTGTGCGAGTTGGGTGAAGGGTGCTCGGTGCAGCATGAGCTCAGAAAGGCAGGGGAATGAGGGTGCAGGGTGCATGCGATCGCAGGGAGGCCAGGAAAAGAGGGCACGGGGTGTGTGCATGTGTGTGATCGCAGGGAGGCTGTGGAAACAGGGTGTGGGGGGTGATTGCAGGGAGGCAAGGGAAGGAAGGCGCTGGGCACATGCATGCATGCAATCGCAGGGAGGCCAAGGAAAGAGGGCACACAGTGCGTGCAATCGCAGGAAGGTGTCAGGCTCAGCCCAAGAACAATGAAGAGTCAGTCCACTCAAACTCCAGTTATTTGCTCACACCATATAGACAGAATCTTGCCAGACTAAAGCTACTCTACCTAACCTAAGGGGAAATAACCTGGGAGACTCTAGGGCGGGGCTATCCTGAACCTCTTCGTTTTCCCACCACTGCCTCCTGGACTGTGCCTCCGCTTATCTCCTCCACCTCCTTGGAATGTGCTCCCTCCTTCCTGAGAACCAGTGTCGAAATCCACTACAGGAGGCCGCAGAAAGGGGTGCAGGGGTACATGCATGCGTGTGTGCGATCGCAGGGGGGCCGTGGAAAGAGGGTGCGGGGTGTGTGCGTGTGTGCAATCGCAGGGGGGGCATGGAAAAAGGGTGCAGGGTGCGTGCGTGTGTGCAAGCACAGGGAGGCTGTGGAAAGAGGGCACGGGATATGTGTGAGCAAAGGGGGGAAGGAGGGCACAGTGTGTGCAAGTGAAGAAAGGCTTGGGGGGGAGACTTACCCTGGCAACTTGAGACCTTCCCTGCTGGCTTCCCATTGACTTTGCTTGGGGGAAGCCGGCAGGGAAGGTCGCAAATGGCGATCCCGTGACTGTGGGATGCTACACCTGGTCGTAAGTGCAAACTGGTTGCCAGGCACCCCAATTTTGTTCATGTGACCGTGGGCAGGGGCTGTAACGACTGGAACTTCGAGAATCGGTTGTTAAGTCCCTTCGTTCAGCACCGTCATAACTTTGAACGGTCGCTGAACAAATGGTCGTAACTCAAGGACTACCTGGTAATAGGCAACCAAAAGTAACTAGGTTCATAATGAGCTGTGTGTATATACTTTAAGAAGTCACTGCTACCTCCTTCTAAAAATCCTCCTCTTGCTGCCACCCTTTTCTTCTTTTTCATTCTGTTCTAATCAATACTGCCATGAAAGAGATGGATCAAAATTGTTTGCTTGCAGAAAAGTTTTTAATTAGTTTATAAGATCCTCACCGCATTCCTAAAGCAAATTATGTAGCTGCAAAAGGATAAGCAATCTGAAATACAGGTAATACTCTAACGACCACTGGTTCAGTAACTGTTTGAAGTTACGACAGTGCTGAGCGAGTGGTACTTCAACCGGTCCTCAAAGTTCTGGCTATCCCAGCACCCCCATGGTCACGTGATCGTGATCTGGGCACTTGGCAACTGGCTCACACTTATGATGGTTGCACCATCACACAGTCATGTGATCGCCCTTTGCAACCTTCCCTGCCAGCTTCCCACAAGCAAAGTCAATGGGGAAACTGGCAGGGAAGGTCGCAAGTCACTCTGGTAAGTCTCCCACACCCTGCAGCAGCCGCGCACACATCCCACACACCCTAGCCCGCTCAGCAGCAGCCACTTACCTGCCTGCTGGCCTGCTTGCAAGCTACCTGAAACTTGCAACTTCCTGCCAGCTTCCCCACTGACTTTGTTCGTTGGAAGCTGACAGGAAGTTGCAAGGAGGTCCTGGGTTAACAACCCCCGATCCTCGCTTAACAATGGCAACAGGACTGCCAGGATTGTCGTCGCTAAGCGATGCAGTCATGTGACGTCGTACTTTACAACTGCATCACTTAGCAATGGAAATTCTGGTCCCAACTGCCATCGTAACCCGAGGACAACCTGTTATTTGTACAGTATATGCTAGTTGGGCAACTGTAACATACAGAGAGAGAACGAGGACTATTTTATGCATTGCTATAATATCTATTATAGAAGAGGTGCCAGATATTTCGAAAGAATACTTCAGCACTTCATATGCCTGTATAATTAAGCTGAAGAATAGGCACTCATGGTTTTGGTTCTCATTGTTATCTCCCCGTTGATTCACTGATTAAAAAGCAGCCCAGGAAAGCGAAATCTCATGTCAGTCCAACTAAAAAGTATCTATTTTTTTCTGAAAGGGGTAACCCAAGAGCTTTTTAAAAAATTAGAAAAGAGGCATCAGGAACAGCAAAACATGAAGTATTCATCTGCTGATGTGAATCACTAGAATTAACAGCAGGACACCACAGAAGCCTTTCACTAATGCTTTGTAAATGTCACTACAGCAAACCTAAGAAGCATCTTAAGTGCTTTAATTACAAGGCTGATTTATGAGCAGCCATTTAATATCAATCACAAGAAAGGAATATTTAAAGGAAATTGTAGTTTATAATAGGTCACAAGAAGTCAGTGTCAAATTAGAAAAGCTGTACCATTCTTGACGGTGAGAGGTTTTTTTATTCTGGAATAAGAGGCTGAGTTGATTCAATACAAAAGAACAGAGCCTTGCAGTTGACTATACTTTTATAGATTCAGCACAAGAATATGAGATTCAGAGAAAGAATCCAATATCAAAAATTGTATGTTGGTGCCTCAAAAGCAGTGTTTTTCAAACTTGGTAACTTTAAGATGTGTGGACTCCAACTCCCAGAATTCCCCAGCCAGCATGGGAGTTGAAGTCCATACATCTTAAAGTTGCTGAGTTTGAAAAACACTGCTTTAAAGGCTTTAAACTATAGCTGCTGTAACTGTATGTAGTGTGAAATAATTAAGATAACTGGGAAGTTAACATATGAAACAACAGCTTAGAATACAAATAGAAAGTTAACAAATGAAGCAAGGTAATTTCAACTTCTAGGATCTCAAGCACCGCATGTCAAGAAGATTCTTGCATTTGAACCAATTGCAAACAGTGTAAAATATTTGTAGGAAATATTTGGAGAGTTATTCCCAATTAGAATAGCTGTTATTAGATGAGATGGAACAAAGATCTGCTCAGTATACAGAACTCTCATCTTCTGACAGTCTAGCAAGTAATAACCTATTTATCTCTACTCTACATTCTTGCCAGTGAAATCAACAAAACAGATTTTAAATCAAAACTATGATTGCTATCTCTATATAAATTGTACACTGTCCTATATAACTTACTTGTTTATAAAGCAAGAACATAATACTTTGTATTTTCATAAAAACTCATTAGCTGGGATCTCATTTCATGTTAACCAATAGTTTATTTAACCATATTTTGTTAAACAAACATATTAGTCTAGTTGACACATGCTTACAAGCCATAATGGTTAGGGTCACACGTCAAGCCAAAACTAAATAAACAAAACTATGGCTTAGTTGAACAGCATACCCAAGATCTGGACGGCTCTGACCCTGTTGGCCTTGAAAACTTTGTTGTTCCCCTGGATGTTGGACTAGAATGCTGGATGAGCCCATCCTGGAGTGGTTTTAAATTGGGTATGTTGTGGTTGTCTCACTTAAGTTGTGGTGTGGGGTTTTTAATGTGTTATTTTTTGTTGTTGTTGTTTTATGCTTTTTAAACTATATGTAAGCTGTTGTGCAAGTGGGGCAGCCCTATAAATCATATAACTAAATCTATGAACCCAGCCATTCAGAATACAGGTAGTCCTCGTTTAGCGACCACAATTGGGACCAGCAACTTGGAGCATTAAGCGAAGTGGTCACTAAGTGAAATTGCAACTGTGCTTATGATCTTACTTCAGCTTTCCTTTGCTTTACAGACTTGCAGAGGTCGTAAATGCAAGGATTGGTTGTAAAGTTACTTTTTCATCACCATCATAACTGCAAACAATCACTAAACAAGGCAGTCGCTAAATGAGGACTGCCTGTATTTAGAATAGCAATGGCAACTAATGTTTATAACAGGACTAAAGAGATTTCCAAACTTAGAGTAGCAGAGTAATCATTCAAACATTTGATATATTTTCATGCTCACCATTTTTTTTAATTTAATATCTTTATTTTTGTAACAAAACAATTTTTATCTTAAAAAATAAAATTAAAAAAATTAAAAATATAAGGAAGGAAAAGAAAAAAATCTATCTTATATTTTATACTTATCAATAGTCACTGATTTACCAATGAATTCACTACTATAATATGAGCAATACGAGATATTATTGTAAGATATCACAGAATCTCTGCCATAATAACACATATTGCTGCATCCTTTGATTGGTAGAAAATATTGCCTTTTCCAAAACAGATATACTTTTAAACATACCTAGGCTTTGGTTATTTTAATTCCACCCATCTCTTAGGTTCTATGCAAGTAACAATTTAAAGTAATCTAAACAAACATTTATTCCAGAACTCAGCACCAGGATTAGTACAAGAGGAACTATCAAACAGCACAATATACCCTAATCAAGGAACTATTAACTCAGTCAATCAACCAAACAGCAAACAACAGCCCAATCAAGGAACACCTAAGGGGAGAACACCACCCCCACCAACACAAGCAGGAAAAGCCATGGTATATAAATAGAGAGCAAGTCCCACTCCCTTTTCGCACTGAAGATGTTGCCTAGCCTGGCAATGAAACGTCTTCAAGAAAACAACAAGGCTCAGAGAGCACCAAGGACTCCACAGTTCACCCATTGCCACATTAACTGAGTCCCTCCAACTATTTTGACTATGGTTTATGGTTTGGAATTTATAAACAGAAAGTAAACTCCACACTTGCATATACCCTACCTCAAGGATCAGTAGCATGGCACCTGTGAAGACCAGGGTATCTGCAATACTCCTAAACAACAGTAGCAGATCCTTACATTTAAATTTAATTCAATTTAAAATTCTGTTTTAAAAAATTGAAACAGGTGATTTCACATCAAAGTCCCCAGCTTCTAGGAGAGAGATCACAAGCATCTCACAAGATTTTTTCTGAAGATTCAGTTCTATCTGAAAAGGTTAAGGCAACTTCTGCTGAATTAACAGAACTGCAAATATCAATTGTGAGTCCCATTCCCATTCATTTCCTATTGTAATATGGAAAATAAGAAAAAGACAACAAAACTAAGGCTATAACCTATATATTTATTCTTAATAAGTCTCACAGTCTTCATTGAAGCTTATTTCTGAATACTCTTATAAATGGAAGTTTATCTATTTTGAAACTGTGGGATTTCTTTTGTGTATTAATACATAAACTAAACTATACATGATGTCCCGACTGTTAACGAAATAGCAGGTTACTAAACTGACCACAGAACCAGGACGTAGGCTGGGGCCTCTGATGCTTTCCCTGTATTTGGAGAAGGATTAAAAAATATGCACTTGTATCATGACTCTAAACCCCACAACTAAGCTCTTGCCAACCTAGCAATTCGAAAGCATGCAAATGCAAGTAGATGAATAGGTACCACTTCGGTGGGATGGTAACAGCGTTCTGCGTGCGTCATGCCGGTCACATGACCATGGAAGAGTCTTCGCACAACGCTGGCTCTTCGGCTAACAAATGGAGATGAGCGCCGGCCCCTAGAGTCGGATACGACTGCACAAATGTGCGGGGGGAACCTTTACCTTTATCATGACTCTAAGCCCCCCACGCCCAGCCCTTCAAAAAACAAATGCAGCTCTAGAAGCAAGAGGGACACTGCCCGTTGTCCACCTGAGGCTATGCCTGACTGGCCTTGGTCTCTGCCAACTGCTATGGAGATTTTGCTTCTTCCATTCCCCCATCAGCAAGAGCTTGGTGAAACTGGTATCACCGTTCAGTATTCTTCACTTCCACAAAATTTAGACAATATTCATCAATAGACAATTTAATCTTAAGTAAATGCAGACTGTTATGGCCAGACTATTATGGTTTGTTTAAAACAGCTTATAAAAAGGCTTGGGGGGCTTCAATCTTTATATAAGTAATAGTTAATTAAAGGCATTTATACTGCAAAAGTTACCTTGACAGTTCTATCCATAGACGCAGAAAGCAACATATGGCTCCATCTGTGCAGAGGACACCAGCGAACTGCATTAATTGGACCGCTATGCTCAGCCATGTGAAACAGCAGTTTCTTTGGAATTTCAGCAACTGTATATTTCGATCCTATGTATGGCATAATATACTTGGAAATTGTAACAGACATTTTATCTTCAGCTGTACCAAATTTAATTGGAGAACGTATGCTTTCTTTGTGGTATTCATTTTTTTCCTGTTGCAGTTTTTTTGAAATATATGGTCTCAGTTTTTGAATAGTTACATCTCCATCATGACACATCTTCTTCTGAGCATTTGCATTTCCAGAAGGCATTTTAGGTTCCAATAAAGGGTTTAATGGTTGGGTACACTTACTCGCTTTTTTTAAAGTAGCACAGTACAATTTCTGGGGATGAGCTGTTACTATTTTTTCATTAGGTTGTAGATGCTGTTGAAAGGTATCCTCATAACACATGTTCTTGCTGGAGCTGCCCATATATTCCACAAATTTGACTTTTGTCTCAGAAACAGTATTTAAGTCACCACTGGGCTGAACAAAACTCACAGCAGAATCTGTTAGATTACTTTCACTGCTAATAGCACCTCTGGATCTTCCAGTCTCTGCTTCAGAATCCGAATCATCATAAGCAACAAGTGAAAAATTCATTATGTCAGCAATGGGGGAAAAAACCCTGAAGTGTGTATCTTTGGATTCTCATGAACAATGAGTAGTTTCTGTAATGAAAGGAACCAGCAAGTATAAACAGTTTAAATAATTCTATTTCAGGATCTTTCTTACTTACAAAAGTCTACATAATTCATTTCCAGGGTTTAACAGTATTTGTATTTTTAAATTTTTAATTAGTGTATTTTTTATTTATTCAAGTTATATGCTGCCAAATCTGCATGGACTCACAGCGGCTTTCAGTCAAAATCAAATATAAAACATCAATAGCAGCAACACATAAAACATCTGTGATAAACAGGTTTAGGCATAACATTCACAGTAAACATTAAAATATTTATTTTTATTTATTTATTTATCGTTCAAATTTCTAACACCGCCCATCTCCCCCCCAAAGAGGGACTCTGGGCAGTTTACAATAAAAATAAAATCTAAAATTCAGTATAAACTCTAATACATTAAAATGGCTACAGCTAAAAAATAGAATATAAATAGAGTAAAATTCAGATGGCAACGAGATACTATTTTAATCCATGAATATATAAGGGGCCATTCTAGGGCACCAGCCATCTCCAAGAATGACTATTCCCCTCCCCATCCCAGGCATGGTGGCAAAACCAGGTCTTCAGCTTTTTTCAGAAGTCCAGGAGAGAGGGGGCTTGCCTCACCTCTGGGGGAAGCATATTCCAAAGAGCGGGAGCTGCTACAGAGAAGGCCTGCTTCCTGGACCCCACCAGATGGAATTCTTTGACAGATGGGGTCTGTAACATGCCCTCTCAGCATGACCGGGTGGGGTGGGTCGATGTTCTGGGGATGAGACGGTCCCTTAGGTAACCTGGCCCCATGCCATGTAGGGCTTTAAAGCTAATAACCAACACCTTGAATTGGACCCGGAAGCAAACCGGTACCCAATGCAGCTCGCGCAACAAAGATGTTACGTGTGCTGATCTTGAGGCACATAAAATTGCCCGCGCGGCTGCATTCTGGACCAGTTGAAGCTTCCAGATACTCTTCAAAGGTAGCCCCATGTAAAGCGCATTACAATAGTCTATATGCACCTATGCTTTTTTTAGCTGCTATAATACCTGTGACATTAAACATTAAAACATCCATGGTAAGATTAAAAAACATTTAATAATTCAGAAATATCCTGACTAAAAACCCATACGAAAAATGTATACATCTCCATTCAGAAATAACATCAATCACCAAAGGCTCTCCAGAACAATTCTGTCTTCACAGCTCTCCAGAAGTCCTGTACCATATAGAACAATCTAACATCTAGAGGAAGACTGTTCTATAAAGTTAGTGCTAGTATGGAACAGCATCTCCTCTTCGTTTCAGCATCCGATTTTGCAAAAATGTAGGACAATCAAAAGCCTCTCCGTACCTGATCATATTGGGCTGGTCAATTCCAGTTAAAGAAGGTGGTCTTGGAGATATTGTATAATCAATCTAATCTAATCTGGCCCACAGATTGCCTTTTTCCAACTCCAAGATAATGCTACTTATTTGCTGAATAGAAAAACTGTCATGGAGCCAGCACTTCTGATTTTATAAAAACCATTATAAAAAGCAAGTATAGGGCCATGTTCAGTTTAAATGAACTGATATGTGAATAGATATAGCAGTACGAACTCAAGGCTATGTCTGACAGTGTATATAAACATATAAAATTTAGGCTAGCCAGTTAGCCTAATAGAATACTGAAAGATTAACAATTTGAGATATGAGTGATACTACCTATTCACTTGAAGTAAAAATGCCTTGGATTTACAAGTGCTCACTATGAAAGTAAACATGGAAAGTGAAAAATCTGGGTTGTTATAAATATTAAAAAGACAGTCGTGTTAACCAGAATGCTTACAGTTTACAGCAAAAGTGGTAGTTTTGTTTTCTTGAGCTCAAAAATAGATTAAGCATTAAATAGATTAATGTGTTAGAGAAGTAAAGATTACCATCGGCAAGGAAGAACTACTTAGGTCATGTCATACAAGCAGATGATGGGCCAGAAAAAGCAACACTTGGCATGGTTGAAGGAAGAAGTAGGGGAAGGCAAGGATAAGCTCCTGCATCTTTAACACAGGGCAGTTTAGCAGGTGGAGTGTCACAGGAGAATTATAACACTGTTAATGAGTCTGAAACTCTGTCCTCTTTGTATCTGGCCAGCCTGTTTAGGAAATAGGGGCATTTAGAAAACGTGCTTCAGTACATTTATTTCCCCTCTTAGAACGAGCAAAGACCGCTCTGGAGCTTGATTGATACCAACTGCAACCGATGCCATTGAAACAGATCCTGACTGGGCCTGGGACGAGCAAATAAGGAAGAAAAAGCCTAGTGACTCAAGCCATTGACTTAAAGGGGGATCCACTTTACAGCAACACTACCTGAGAGCAGCCTCCTCTGACAGTTTAGATCGGCTTGCAGCGTGGCCACATCCTTCCCCCAGAAAAACTCCCCTAAAAAACTCGACTTGGTCTCAAACGTTCCTACTTTACTCTCATGAGCGTCATCCGTCTTTCTTCCTGGCTTGTGTTTTCTTTTCTTTTTGACGAGAGTCTTGTCCCTCCTGACAGACCTTCCCGCCTTCCGCCCACAGGGGAAGCCAAGCCCCTTTGTTTCTCTCCTCCTCGTTGTCCTCAGTTCCGGGCTAGGAACGCCTTTCCTGATCGGAAGACGATCAGTGTCGCACGAGCTGTTCTCTAGCTGATGCAATGGGGTTGTTCCTGCCGGAGAGCCGCTGAGGAAAGCCGCGGTTCCGCGGACAGGTAAGGTGGGAAGAGAGGTAAAAGGAGGCAGAACGGGCAGGTCCCTTACAGCCACCTTTTCTCTCTTGAGAAGTCGCCTGTGGACCGGAGTAAAAAGGAGATCCTAGAGGGAGGGAAAAGAATTCTGTGGGAGAGGATGAGAAGCTGATTCTAGGGTTGGGGAGGAAACTCTGCTGCTTCCGCCTGGCTTTCTGGGCTCGGTGATAGGTGGTGTATGTATCTTTTGCACGTGTGAGAATTAGCCCTTGAGCGAATACTAGGCCACCCTGACCAGGAGGTTGATAATTAAGATTTGACTCGTGCGTTTCCATATTTAAAGCACTTTACAAGCTTCTCTGGTTGAAATGCGTACAATGGCTCTGTAAAATATGACACTACGACTGTCCCAGCCGTATTGCAGATGACAGACTGAAGCTGAAACAGAACCCCTTGCCTAACACTGTCTAATAAGATCTTGGCAGATGTAATTTTCATGTCAGGGTATGATTCGGTTTCTTAGACGCTGGTGCAGTCCAGGTGCAGAAAACGGCAGAAAGACTCAGGGAACACGGGAAGCTGCTCTTCTTAGACCAGATTATTTCCAGCCCAGGATTGTTGAATCAGACTGACAGGATGGTACTCTCTAAAAGCTCTGCTAGGGGCCTTTCTCATTACCTGTCAGCTGATGCTTTGGAATTGTAATTGGGGCCATGTACATACTATGTATGCCCTGATGGTCAGACCTTGGAGAACTGGTCCTCAACTCCAAATAACAATATTGGCTTGACAGAACAATGTCTGTTTTAAGATAGTTCCACATCATCATCATCATCATCATCTGGCAGAAAAATATTGCCTCCTAACCCTATTTTATTTACTGAGTGGGGTTACCAGGCTAAGAAACAATTTTGCTGGCAAAGCTCTGAACATATGGATTAGATGAGTGGCATCATCTTGATCCCAATTAGGTACCAGAATTGTGAATACAGGCATTTAAAGGCATGTGTCATTCAGCCGTATATGTTCACTGAATAAAATACTATTGTGGAAGCTGTGATTATGTTTATTGAACTAGTGGTTAAGGTGCTGGGCTAGAAACCAGGAGTCTGTGAGCTCTAGTCCTGCCTTAGGCATGAAAGCCGGCTGGGTGACCTTGGGCCAGTCACTCTCTCTCAGCCCAACTCACCTCACAGGGTTGTTGTTTTGGGGAAAATAGGAGGAGGAAGGAGTATTAGGTATGTTAGCCACCTTGAGTTATTTATAAAAATAATAAAGGCAGGATGGATGGATGGATAGATGGATGGATGGATGGATGGATGGATAAATAAAATCAATCAATCAATCAATCCCAGGTTCAAAACCTTTTTACATCATACCTAGTTAAGCCTCAGTTTGCTTCTGCTCATCTGCCATAAAATATTAGAAGTGCTTGGGGACTTCTAAAATACAGTAAAAATACTGTTACTGTAATTTAAATCTCCCATTTGTAAGATAATAATAATATATTAAAAACTACAAAACACAACAAGCTTTCCTTCTTTTCCAAAGCACAGATAAAATGACTTAGTTTATTGAACAGTGAGATGTATTAAAATATTTGGCAGAAAATAATTCAACTATTGAAACCAGACTCTGGGAATAGATGGTAGCACAATAGTGATATAATTGGAATGGAGTTCTCAAAACATACAATAGAACAAGTAAATGAGTATTGAACAAAATGTTGCAGTTTATTACAAGAAATATGGTTACTGTACCAAAGCCATAAGGCAAATTTCAAATTTGAGTACTTTTCAGGTAGTATAGCAATTAAGATGGAGATATATGTTATTTCATCCTGGGTTATGCCAAGTTGGAGGAAGGGCAGTTATATAATGTGTCAAAGATCAAAAATAGCTAACTAGCATTATAGGAAAAGCTATTTACTCAGATTAAAGTAGTGAATTAGTTTATTTTGCAATTGTAGTTTAAATATAAGGTGAGAAATACAGTGTGATAGTAAAAAAAGCCAGTGGGTTAAATGCCATATCACATTAGTTGATTTCCTTTCCTTTCTTCTTCCTGTGTGTCTCAACATCTTCACTGGAGCTGATGCCTCAGGAGTAGATGGGGCAGATATAGGGGACAGAAATAATATCTCGCACCGGCTGATGCCATTTCATCAATAGACAGACACTTTGATTTTGCTTAGATACAGAAGTTAACAAAAACAATATAGGTGTTGTATGTATCTTTTGCACATAGTGCAAAAAGTAATGGTGTTTCCCACTTCACTCTAAAGATACTTAATCAGAAATGGAAAATCTCTGATTCTCCAGGTGTTGTTGGAGTTTATTCGTTTAATTGCTTCCGACTCTTCGTGACTTCATGGACCAGCCCACGCCAGAGCTTCCTGTCGGCCGTCATCATCCCCATGGTTGAGCCCGTCACCTCCAGAATATCATCCATCCATCTTGCCCTTGGTCGGCCCCTCTTCCTTTTGCCTTCCACTTTCCCTAGCATCAGCATCTTCTCCAGGGTATCCTGTCTTCTCATTATGTGGCCAAAGTCCTTCAGTTTTGCCTTTAATATCATTCCCTCAAGTGAGCAGTCTGGCTTTATTTCCTGGAGTATGGACTGGTTTGATCTTCTTGCAGTCCAAGGCACTCTCAGAATTTTCCTCCAACACCACAGTTCAAAAGCATCTACGTATCTTCCTTCGCTCAGCCTTCCTTATGGTCCAGCTCTCGCAGCCATAGGTTACTATGGGGAATACTATTGCGTTAACTATGCGGACCTTTGTTGTAAGTGTGATGTCTCTGCTCTTAACTATTTTATCAAGATTTGTCATTGCTCTCCTCCCAAGAAGTAGACATCATCTGATTTCCTGGCTGCAATCAGCGTCTGCAGTAATCTTTGCGCCTAGAAATGCGAAGTCTGTCACTACCTCCACGTTTTCTCCCTCTATTTGCCAGTCATCAATCAAGCTGGTTGCCATAATCTTGGTTTTTTTGAGGTTTAACTGCAACCCAGCTTTTGCACTTTCTTCTTTCACCTTCGTCATAAGGCTCCTCAACTCCTCCTCGCTTTCAGCCATCAAAGTGGTATCATCTGCATATCTGAGATTGTTAATGTTTCTTCCAGCGATTTTAACTCCAGCCTTGGATTCCTCAAGCCCAGCACGTCGCATGATGTGTTCTGCGTAGAGGTTGAATAGGTAGGGTGAGAGTATAGAACCCTGCCGTACTCCTTTCCCAACCTTAAACCAGTCCGTTGTTCCGTGGTCTGTTCTTACCGTTGCTACTTGGTCGTTATACAGATTCCTCAGGAGGCAGGCAAGATGATTTGGTATCCCCATACCACCAAGAACTTGCCACAATTTGTTATGATCCACACAGTCAAAGGCTTTAGAATAGTCAATAAAACAGAAATAGTTTTTCTGAAACTCCCTGGCTTTCTCCATTATCCAGTGGATATTGGCAGTTTGGTCTCTGCCTTTTCTAAACCCAGCTTGTACATTTGGCAATTCTCACTCCATGAATTGATGGAATCTACCTTGCAAGATCTTGAGCATTACCTTACTGACATGTGAAATAAGTGCCACTGTTCGATAGTTCGAACATTCTTTAGTGTTTCCCTTTTTTGGTATGGGGATATAAGTTGATTTTTTCCAATCTGATGGCCATTCTTGTATTTTCCAAATTTGCTGGCATATGGCATGCATCACCTTGACAGCATCATCTTGCAAGATTTTAAACAGTTCAGCTGGGATACCGTCATCTCCTGCTGCCTTGTTATTAGCAATGCTTCTTAAGGCCCATTCAACCTCACTCTTGTTATTTATTTATTTTATTTATTTATTTATTTAATCAAATTTATCACCGCCCAACTCCCCCAAGGGAGTTAATGTTAATGTTTCTTCCAGCGATTTTAAACATAAAGGATGGCGGACATCTATACAGTCAGTAAAAACAAAACCTGGAGCTGACTATAGTTCAGATCACGAACTTCTTATTGCACAATTTAGAATCAGACTAAAGAGAATGGGGCGTGGTGGCTCAGCGGGTAAGACGCCAGGCTTGTCGATCGGAAGATCGCAAGTTTGGAGGTTCGAATCCCTAGCCCTGCGTGCGGAGTGAGCTCTCGCACTCGCCCCAGCTCTTGTCAACCTAGCAATTCGAAAGCATGGAAATGCAAGTAGATTAATAGGTACCACTTCGGTGGGTAGGTAACAGCGTTCCGTGTGCGTCATGCGGCCACATGACCGTGGAAGCATCTTCGGACAACACTGGCTCTTCGGCTAAGAAACGGAAAGGAGCACCAGCCCCTAGAGTCGGACACGACTGCACAAATGTGCGGGCGATACCTTTACCTTTTTAAAGAGAATAGGGAAGACCCAAAGATCAGTTAGATATGAGCTCACTAACATTCCTAATGAATATGCAGTGGAGGTGAAGAATAGATTTAAGGGACTAGATTTAGTAGACAGGGTCCCGGACAGGATGTCTGGCTCTAACTCACTGACCACACCATCAAAGCTATCTCCAGTATTATTATCCTTCCTATACAGATCTTCCGTATATTCTTGCCACCTTTTCTTTATCTCTTCTGCTTCTGTTAGGTCCTTGCCATCTTTGTTTTTGATCATACCCATTTTTGCCTGGAATTTACCTCCGATGTTTCTAATTTTCTGGAAGAGGTCTCTTGTCCTTCCTATTCTATTATCTTCTTCCACTTCCGCACATAGCTTGTTTAAAAATAATTCCTTATCTCTTCTGGCTAACCTCTGGAATTTTGCACTTAATTGGGTATATCTTCCCCCTGTCACTGTTGCCTTTTGCTTTCCTTCTTTCCTGGGCTACTTCCAGTGTCTCAGCAGACAGCTGTCTTGCCTTCTTGATTTTCTTTTTCGTTGGGACGTTTTTTGTTGCCGCCTCCTGAACAATGTTGCAAACTTCTGTCCATAGTTCTTCTGGGACCCTATCTACTAAATCTAGTCCCTTAAATCTATTCTTCACCTCCACTGCATATTCATTAGGAATATTAGTGAGTTCATATCTAACTGATCTGTGGGTCTTCCCTGTTCTCTTTAGTCTGATTCTAAATTGTGCAATAAGAAGTTCATGATCTGAACTACAGTCAGCTCCAGGTCTTGTTTTTACCGACTGTATAGATGTCCGCCACCTTTGGCTACAAAGGACGTAGTCAATCTGATTTCAGTGTCAACCATCTGGTGAAGTCCATGTATAAAGTCATCTTTTAGGTTGTTGGAAGAGAGTGTTTGTTATGCACAGTGAGTTGTCTTGCCTATGTCCTGCTTCATTTTGTTCTCCCAGACCATGCTTGCCTGTAATTCCAGGTGTCGTTTGACTACCCACCTTAGCATTCCAGTCTCCTGTGATGAAAATAACATCTCTTTTTGGCGTATTATCCAGTAGGTGCTGCAGATCCTCATAGAACTAATCTACTTCTGCTTCTTCAGCATTTGTGGTTGGGGCGTATATTTGGATCACTGTGATGTTAAATGGCTTCCCCTGAATTCAAATTGAGATCATTCTATCATTTTTGAGATTGTATCCAAGCACTGCTTTAGCCACTTTATTATTAATTATGAAGGCTACTCCATTTCTTCTGTGGTCCTCTTGTCCACAGTAGTAGATCTGGTGGTCATCTGATGTGAAGTGGCCCATTCCAGTCCATTTCAGTTCACTGACACCCAAAATGTCTATATTTAATCTTGACATCTCACCAATAACCACATCCAATTTGCCCTGGCTGATAGATCTTACATTCCAGGTTCCTATGGTGTGTTGATCTTCAGAACATCAGATTCGTCGTTCACCACTAGCACCGCCGGCCGCTAGCCATCCTTTCGGCTTTGAGCTAGCTGCGTCATCACATCTGGGGCTAGTTGAACTTATCCTCTGTTCCTCCCCAGTAGCATTTTGACCATCTTCTGACCTGGAAGTCCCATCTTCCGATGGTATACCGACATATCTCTGGTTGTACTGATCCATTTAGTTGTTGGAGTATAGATTCCATTATCCCTGACCACTGACCATGCTAGTTTGTGCTCAAGAATATGTGGCTCAGGCTGCCCCAATTAACTTTGGACAGGATAGGTTATCAGTATGTCAGATGATGTCTGAAGTAATATTGGCTACTTCAGACTAAGGTAGGGTGAAAAAGGCTGAGGAATAGCTTCCCTAGATGACAAAAAAGTTTTGTAAATGTCCTATGTCAAGGGTCGGCAAACTTTTTGAGCCGAGAGCCATTTTGGTATGCTCGTGCACATTTTGAAGTGCTCGAGAGCCAGGGGGCGGGGTTTGCGGGCGGGAGCCAATCGCGTGGAAGGGGGCGCTTTGGCGCACGCTGATTGGTGGAGGCTCAGAAGGAAGGGCGCTGCCACCAATCAGCATCTCCGTTTCTTCTCCAGGGTTCTTCTCCTGTAGAAGAAACAGGGACGCTGATTGGTGGAGGCTCAGAAGGAAGGGCGCTGCCACCAATCAGCATCTCCGTTTCTTCTCCAGGGTTCTTCTCCTGTAGAAGAAACAGGGACGCTGATTGGTGGAGGCTCAGAAGGAAGGGCGCTGCCACCAATCAGCATCTCCGTTTCTTCTCCAGGGTTCTTCTCCTGTAGAAGAAACAGGGACGCTGATTGGTGGAGGCTCAGAAGGAAGGGCGCTGCCACCAATCAGCGTCTCCGTTTCTTCTCCAGGGTTCTTCTCCTGGAGAAGAAACAGGGACGCTGATTGGTGGGGGCGCCCTTCCTTCTGAGCCTCCACCAATCAGCGTCTCTGTCTCAGCGTCTTCTCCAGGGTTCGCGCCGCTTCCGGAGACCGGCTTTCTGATGTCGGTCGGCAAAGATGGAAAAAGAGCCAGCGTCAGGAGGCCAAAGAGCCAGATCTGGCTCGCGAGCCGCCAATTCCGACCCTTGTCCTATGTAATTGCTTCCTGACATTGATTACATTATGCAATAGCCTATAACAGTATCATTTTTTTAAAAAAAGTACATTTTCTAGTAGTTGTGCTACTGATCCTGTCAGTAACTAAACTAATTACCCTTATGCAATTCATAGATAGATAGATAGATCCTAATCTTTCTTTATTATTTGTCTTCTAGAATTCTCCAAGCTTGCTGTTTTGAAGTTTCTGGATAAAACGGTATAAAACGCACTTTAAACTAAAAATACAAAAGACTTTCCACACTCCTTAAAATGGCAGATATTCCAAACGGAAGCTTTTGCTCTCTTAAGCCACTTGAACTGTTTGAACAAGTAGCTGCACAAGGAGAAAAGGTCAGATCACTGAAATCCAAGAAAGCATCAAAGGTAAAACTGTACTTTATTAGCTGAATTTCCCTAAATGTTAATAGAGTGTTCCTTCTGTAGAGTCCAGCTATATAAACATTTTTAGGTAGCCTAATAAGTTGCTACAAAATATGAGTACTGTATAGGATTTTTGGGGCGTGGTGGCTCAGCGGGTAAGACGCCAGGCTTGTCGATCGGAAGATCGGAAGTTCAGAGATCAAATCCCTAGCCCTGCGTGTGGAGTGAGCTCCCGCACTAGCTCCAGCTCTTGCCAACCTAGCAATTTGAAAGCATGCAAATGCAAGTAGATGAATAGGTACCACTTCGGTGGGTAGGTAACAGCGTTCCGTGCGCGTCATGCGGCCACATGACCGTGGAAGCGTCTTCGGACAACGCTGGCTCTTCGGCTAACAAACAGAGATGAGCACCGGCCCATAGAGTCGGACACGACTGCACAAATGTGCGGGGGGAACCTTTACCTTTACCTTATAGGATTTTTAGGGTTTTTTTCTGTCATCATGCCACCAAAATTGAATTCTAAGTTCCTTGATTAAATATAGCGTTGGGTCCAGAGTATCCCTTCTGTAAGCAAAAGGGCTCCTTACACTGTTGAAAGTGATTGAAAACCAACGAAGGCTTTCATTAGACTAATGATGGGATAGAAAAGTTTCACTGATTCAGGGGAGACATGATAGCAGTCTTCCAATACTTGAAGGGTTGCCACAGGGAAGAGGGTGTCGACTTATTCTCCATAGCACCTGAGGGTAGGACAAAAAGCAATGAGTAGAAGCTCGTCAGAGGGAGATCCAACCTGGAAATGAGGAGGAATTTCCTGACAGTGAGAACTATTAAGCAGTGGAACAGCTTGTCTCCCAGAGTTGTGGGTGCTCAATCGCTGGAGGTTTTCAAGAAAAGACTGGACAACCATTTGTCCGAGATGGTATGAGGATTCCTGCCTTGGGCAGGGGGCTGGACTAGAAGACCTCCAAGGTCCCTTCCAACCCTATGATTCTATGAAAAACAATGGAAACATTTTTTCAGTGGTAGGGGAAAGCCTGATTTAGTCCCCCACCTTTCCTGATAGGCTATATCAGGGAGTTTCAAACGTTTTCAGGCTGTGGAATCTGTGCATTAAAAAAAAATCCTGGAAACCCTGACCAAGAGGGGTGGGGCTTCTGAATGTCAGCTAACAAGCTCCACTTTTTCCACTGTATCTTAGAAAAATGTCTCCTGAAGAGCAGCACTGTGCTGGGAGCAGAGGGCTGAGTGCATTCAAGAATTTTGTGAAGGGGGGTTACCCTTATTCACTTGCGGAGAGTTTTTAGGGGGGGAAATTTCACCAGAGACTAGAGGGGGGGGAAACCCTTTCTACAAGGGACAAGGGGGAGAAAAACCCTCCCCACCTTCCCTTAGTCCCTTGCAGAGAGTTCTTTTTTTCCCTTAGGTCTCATGGAGACCCATTCAAGTCCTTGTGGAACCCTAGGATTCTGTAGAGTCCAGTTTGAAAACCCCCAGGCTAAATGATATCAGGAGGCAGGATTTTGAGAGGAAAATGAAATTCTCCATTAAATAGCGGGGAGGAAGTTATTTTGTTCGCTCTACCTCTACCTCTACCTTTTGCTCACTCTACCTAAAGGAAGCCTAGGCTCAGGATTGTGCAGCTTGTGCTCCAACTGTAACATGTTAGATATGATGCTCCAATAGAAGAGAATATATGTAGCTCAGGGTTGAACTGTGGAGTCCTTGGTGCTCTCTGAGCAACCAAGTTCAGAGAGCACCAAGGACTCCACAGATATGATAAACAGAGATAACCAGTCTCACCGGTGGGTTTTCTTCTTGAGTGCTTGCAACAACTGCTCTTGGTAATTTGGCTTTGCCATATCTCAGTGCAGCACAGCCAAGACAGAATCTCAGTTAACAATATTATTGCCTTGTGGAACAGCATCCCCCCCCCGCCCCAGGATCCAGATGGCCCCGATCCTGTTAGCCTTTTGTAAGTCACTGAAGACCTGTTTCCCCAGGTATTCAGGCCCGGAGGTTAGGCAAGCTCTGTTCTTGATGTGATTTTATCATTGGAATGAATAATTTACCTCGGGCATCATGGGCTATTGTTTTTAGCTGTTGGGTTTTTAATCTTTGTATGCTACCCTGAACCACTATTGTGAAATGGGCAGCCATATAAATTATTTAAATAGATAAATAAAAGTGTTCTGTAAAAATAATTGGGTTTTGAAGAAAGACATGATAGGCAAGAGAAGCAATTTGGTTCTAGTTGGAATGAGCTCACCACAATCTTAAACTGAATACCTTTAATAACCTTCCCTTTTCAGTTCCACTGTGCCCCTATGAAAAAGATAAATATTTGTACCTGTTTTGCAAGTGGAAAAAGTGCAATAGAGGCCTTGAATGACGTGCTCAGCATTACACAAGCAGGTGGTTTGGCTGTAGTTTTCTTTTGCGGGGGGGGAGAACCAGCAGTTTCATTCCCATGCAGATTTTCATCTTCACACTATAATTAATTTCTATGCATGCTAGATGTCAAGAACGTTGAATATGTATGTATGTCTGTAGCTGCTAGGCTCAGTGTCTCTAAACTTAATTTACTTGAATGCTGTTGTGCTTTTTTTCTTACTTTATTCCCAGGATGAAATTGATGCTGCAGTTAAGTCGTTGCTGTCATTAAAACTAACCTATAAAACAGCAACAGGTCAAGAGTATAAAGCAGATTCTCCTCCAGCAGATTTCACTCCAGTCAGTAACAGTCCAGCCAACGATGAAGATGATTTTGTGGACCCCTGGACAGTGCAGACATCCAATGCAAAAGGGGTGGATTATGATAAACTTATAGGTGTGTGGTGGACTATTATCTTAAAAACCTTGTTATTTAAAATACAGCACTCTTAACAAAGACTCTTTAAAGATGTTCTTCAGTCTCTGCCCTATTTTTGCCACAATCTTGAAGTTCTAAAAATTGGTTCTGCATTTTCAAATGGCATTTTTCATAAAATATTACCTTTCACTGGTTGCCAAATGGGTGCTATCTTCAGGCTTTGCAGATGGAGTTTCATAAAAGTCATGGTTACTCAGGAAAGGAAGATGCTAGACTACATTGACCCTTTATCTCATTCAACTAGTATGTTTCTTTAACATTCAAGATTCCCAAAGAAACCTTATTAACTTTCCTATCAACTTTTTAATTCTCTACATTTATAGACAGCAGGGTATGGAACTTTTTTTCAGATTGGGATTGCATTTTCAAAATTGTGAGTAAGTGTAGATTCTAAAAGCCATGGGATGTGACAATGTCACTGGAATGGGCAGAACTAACATTAATAGCCCATTTTTATGTTGCTATTTAAGGACTGAAACCAAATAATATGGCTGCTTTATAGCTTAACTGGCCCTTTAAAACAGAGCTTTCCAAACTTCATGTTGGTGACACACTTTTTAGACATGCATCATTTCGTGACACACTCTTACAGCAGGGCATCATTTCGCAGCACACTCTTACAGCAAGGCACAAGGCAGGCACTAGGACCTGCGCGGAATCCTGGCAGGGCTCGGAGGCAGCAGCAGCAGCCGCAACACACCCAGACACTGCAGCCAAGACACTAACGTGTTGCAACACACAGTTTGGAAAGCTCTGCTTTAAAAAGTAAAATATTACATTTCCAAAAATTGCTGCTGTTGTCACTGAATTTTGGCAGGTTGGTGGCCATAAAAATAGATCTGGGACAGACGCTATGCTAGGCTGACCATATGTCCCGTTTTGAACGGGACAGTCCTGTTTTTTAAACAATTCCTGACCGTCCCGTCGTTTTAATCAAAATGTCCATTTTGTACCGTTTTTTTTTTAAATTTGAAAGTTCCCGCGAATCTGTCCATCAGGATGGAGGCCGGGTCGGAAAAGGAAGAGCTGCTGACGACGGACGGCGAAGGCGTGAAATTCAAATCAGATCCAGGGCCTCCGATTGGACAAAGTCAGGGGCCAGAACCTCCACCACCTATCAGCCCACGCATTAGGCAAGCTGAGAGGCGGGCCAAACAACAGGAGACGCGATTGGCTGGCTGAGCCAGATCCATCTGCGGTCGGAGCGAAGGGGGCTCCCCGGCCCGCCCGCTTGCCGGCATGGCTCGCTTTGCCTTGTCTCTGCCCTGCCGGCCAGGCAGTGACTGCAGGTGGACCGAGTGTGCCCTCCTCCCGGGGCCACGGCCCTGGCCAAGGAGGGGCAAGCTCGCACTCCCCCCCCTGCCCCCTTCCCCCAGCACCCTTCTGCCCACATTGGGTGACCCTCGTACTCCCCGCGCCCGCTGCAGCAGCGGAGGGCTGGAGGTGTTGAGGGGAACAATGAGAGAGCGCCCACCCGCCCTGTTTGCCGGGGCACCACAGGGACGCATGCACGCACGCACGCCCACTTTGTCCAGCGAGCCGTGGGTAAGTTAGGGTCCCGTTTTTGTCTCAAGGAAATATGGTCAGCCTACGCTATGCACATCCTAGTACTACATATGATTCTTGGGTGCCCGTCAGTCCCTGATGTGGAACATTGATGTGCAGTGTTTTCAGTCCCAATGGCCACAAATGTTTCTCATCAGAGGCTGCACATGTTCCATCACTGATATGCACATCCTTGTTTCATCTCCCAGTAATCCACTGCAGACTGCTGTTTTCCTACTGCCAATACTAGTAGAAAACTAGAGATCTGGTACCTGACAGTCAGATTGTTTCTTTATGTGACTTTATACTACCTCAGACACCGAAAATGCTAAGCAGTCTATAGTTCAAAATATCTTCATTAAAAAAATCCACAAATCTAAAACAGTACAATAAGAAAAACATAATGATACAATATAATTATAATCAACTTTTATTTGAGGCATTGCATATTTAACCAGTGTTGTCTCCGATGAAATAATCAGGTTTTCGCAAGTCTCCAGAGTGCAAGGGAAAGGGCTGCTCTTGCCTCAGGTGTTGGGGGAGGAGGCTATTCCATAGGACCCCACAGACAGTGCCTATCTCTGGGTCACCTCCTGTCAGCTCTCATGTTAAGTGGGGACTCTCAGCAGATACTCTCTGTTTGCACACACTGGACAGGCTCATTCTACCTGGAACAGGCAGTCCCAAAGATACCCAGGTGATTGTCTGCTTGTTTGGAACTCGGATGCTGGTTTCTCATGCTTTTTGTGGCTGAGGGAACCATGATGGACAACCTTTCAATGGCTGAGAGCTACACTTAATTTTGAGCAGATCAGGTGAGGAGTATAGTGGGTGAGGTAATAACCTAAAGATGTGCAGGATGATGATACAAAGCACTGGGGTGGGTGAGTGGGGTAAAGAGATTCTGAATTTTAAGATTTTTTTTGAGGGGGAAGCTCTCCTTAGGCATGTTTCTAAAGTAAGTTCTAGGCATATCCAAAGTTTTATTGTGTTTTCTCTGTGAAACAATGGAAACTCTTTTATTGTAAAGTGGTAGGTTTTTTTTTAATGGGAAGTGATGTATGATGTACACAGGTTTTAAATAAATAAAACAACACTTAAGATTTTTGACAATTTACCCACCAAAATTCAACAGTTGAAATATATTTCAGGGTCACATCCAGCTACATAGAGAAAAAATATAGGGAGCAAAAAGTTATAACATGAGAAAATTTACTAGAAGACAGATGTTTCTATGGATGCATTCATAAGCACACTAACAACATGATCTCATTGCATTCAGTAGACCTTACAGCATAAAACTCAGGACATACTGTATATTCAGACATCAGGGTGAAATTTTTACTGAAATATGAAGGTAATATAATGTAGGTTGAAATGGGTAACTTGAAATCTAATTAATTGCATAAGTAGAATTGTTCTGTCAGCAAATATTTATTGTACACTTTATTTTCAAGTCAAGACCATGACATGATGCACATGATCAAAGAAACAATAAAAGATAGGAAATTCTCAAGTAATTTATTAAATGCAATAATCTTCAATATGGATTATGATTAGCCATGACAAATTACAGTATATCACAAAAAGACTATATTAAAAAAAACAGCAATTGCACCAAACTTTATAACCCTTCTGGAGATCTCAATGGACCAATCAAATCAGCAAAAATAGTCACTTTTTGACCTTTCATTTGAGATCAAGTGTAGTATCTCTTGTGTTATCATAATTTACATGTGGTGCAGCATATCAACCATTTTCCCTTTTTTATTTTCTGAGGGGTGGTGCTCTATGATGTACTGTTCATTAATAGTTTATTCACCATCATGTATATAATTTAGTATCTCTTTCTGTTGTCTTCAGTTCGATTTGGCAGTAGCAAAATTGATAAAGACCTCATCAATAGAATAGAGCGAATTACGGGACATAAACCACATCATTTTCTACGGAGAGGCATTTTCTTTTCTCATAGGTATGTATGCTTTATCACTAGCTTATTTGAATCAAACAAAATTTCCATTCTGAATGTCTCTTTCATTCATCTTAATATATTGAGTACTATTCTACAAGCATCTCTATGAAAGAAAACTAAAACTTGGGGCATGGAATGGAAATGGTAGTCCTACATTCCTTATATTTCAAAAGTAGAATGTTGTTACATGATATAAATTCTAGTACAGGACTTTCTTTTAAATACAAAATAATCATTAAAATGTGTTGACATCTGTTCTCATTCATCTTAATTTGACTGGACCTTTCCTTAAAAAGCATGCAATGTTTCCTTACTTTCCTCCAGAGATATGAACCAAATTCTTGATGCGTATGAACATAAGAAGACATTTTACCTTTACACAGGCAGGGGTCCCTCATCTGAGGCAATGCATGTTGGCCACCTTATCCCATTTATTTTTACAAAGTAAGTAATTCTGATCAGTTTTTTTATTAAATGCTTCCTTGTTTTAGAAGTGATTAATCTCGATGGCAGATATTTGCGTTATACTAGTACAGAGCTTTCCAAACTTTTCATGTTGGTGACACACTTTTTAGACATGCATCATTTCGTGACACACTCTTACAGCAGGGCACAAGGCAGGCACTAGGACCTGCACGGAATCACAGCAGGTTTGGAGGCAGCAAGGCACAAGGCAGGCACTAGGACCTGTGTGGAATCCTGGCAGAGCTCAGAGGTAGCAGCAGCCGCGACACACCCAGGCACTGCAGCCGACACACTAACGTGTCCCGACACACAGTGGAAAGCTCTGTACTAGTAGCTGAGATCTGGAATTAGGGCATGGATGTTGAGATCAATACACAAAAAAAGTTTGCAAAAGTATCATTTCTTTGTTGCTATCTTTCCTGGAAACAACCTCTTGAACTTTGGTGTACTCTCCTGAATTGTGTGGTATAAGGCATTTTAGTGGGAAGGGGAAATCAGCCAAAATTGGATGCAAATATTTTTTATGAGCAGAAAACATATGTATGTATGCATACAGACATGCATGCATGCTTCTGCTCATGAAAAGTATTTGCATCCAATTTTGGCTTCATTCCCAGAGGTACTGAGAGACTTACAAGGTATCAGTATTGTAGAATTCAAAATCCATTAATCCAAAAATCAGTTAATACAATTATAATTAAACCAACCCAATGTGCCACCATTCGGGTTTGCATGATCGTTACTTGTCCCCAAATGCTTTTCTAAAAATGCATACTTTTACTACTCTACAAAAACTTTATAATGATCCCCCCTTGGGTCAAGATATCCTGGGGTAGGTTGTTCCAAAAGATGGGGCCTGCAGTCCCTGAAAATGGCATTCCCTCAGTGGTGGGACACCCAGTAAGCTTTCTCTCCCATATCTTACTGGACAGGTTAACTCAGAGAAGGTAGTTATGGACATATCCTGGCCCTGAGCCATGTAGGGCTATAAAGATGTCAACTAGTATCTTGAACTGCACCCCAAAGTTAACTGACAAACAGTGTAGCTCCCATAGTGGTGGTGTTACATAGGCAAATCTTAGTTCTCCTGGGATGCTGCATGCTGAACCAGCAGAAGCTTTCAGATGATATTCAAGGGCAGCCATGTAGAGGGCATTGTTTGTAGTCCATATGTGAAGTGTCAAAGCATGGATGACTATGAATAAAGCCTCTTGATCCAGGGAAAGCGACAACTGGCACACAAAGTGCAATTGTAAAAAGGCCGCCCTGGCCATAGCCTCCCCCTGCTGTTCTAGCTGGAACCACAAGTCCAAGAGCGCCCCCAAGTTGTGGCCTCGCTCAGTACATCCAGAGTCTACCCCATCCAAAGTCAAAGATGGACTATCTCTAAATTCAGTTGGTTTCCAAATCCATAGCTGCTCCCTCTTGGTCTGAGCCTGTTTCTCCCATCCATATCCCAACAGCCCTGCAGTGGTTGGGCCAGGATTTCCACCATATCTCTAGCCCAGCCCAGGATGTATATACATAACTTGGAATCATCAACTAATTGGTGACATCTTATTTCGTGCTGGTGAAATCATCCTTCATCCTGCAGCTTTTTGTAGTTGTCGTGCAGTGAGGACCAAGCCCTGCAGCACCCTATAACAGAGAGCTCAAGGGCTTTCCCTACACACCATCACTTACTGGAACTGGCCACTCAGGAAGGAAGACAATAATTGAAAAACAATGCCTCCCATTCCCTTCCTCACACCTGATCCAGAAGGATACCATGGTTGATGGTATCAAAGGCTGCCAAGACTTGCATTTTCCCTATCCTGGACCTGCCAGATGTCATCAACCAAAGTAACTAATGTGGCTTTGCCCCATACCCAGATCTAAATCTAGAAAAGGCCTAGATAATACATTTCATCCAGATCTCTTCATAGCTTTAGCCCAACAACTTTCCCTAAAAAGGGAATGTGGGAGTCCAGTCAATAATTATCTGAAATAGCTGGGTCAAGCAATGGTTTCTTGAGAAAGGGATGTACCATCTCATCTTTTGACATGAATGTATGCATTTAGCACTGCCTGTGCCCAACCTCCTGTTTCTCCCTGTCTACTAGAGCAGGGATCTTATTCAGAGGTGGCATTGCTGACAGCACAGAGGATCCTGTCTACTTCCACAGGATCCACAGGTTTAAATCAATCCCAGAAAACCTTTGTTGTCTCAACTAGGACTTGCCTACCTGAACATCAACATTTTGTTCCACCAAATACTGAAAAAAATTCATTGCAATGGCCCAGCAGATGATCTAACAGCTTGGTTTTCCCTGACAGGGACCAAGTCACTTTAAACCAGACTTTCTCAGCTGGGGTTCTGCAAGGTATTGTGATTGAAAGTGGTGGGAATTTTATACATCACAACTCAGCTGCTGATCTGCCACTTGCTGTTCTTGTAAACTTTGTAAATATGGATTGTGAGGGTTAGAAGGGAATTGTATTGTGAAATGTTTGTGTTTTTTGCCATTTTTATGCATGAGTTCCCTGAGACCTGAAAATTATTTCAAGGGTTTCTTCAGGGTAAAATGGCTGAAAAAGTGTGCTTTAAATAATGCTGCTAGGCAGGTATCCATGTTTGCAGTAAGAGTGGAGATTTAGGCTCGCTTTGCCACTCTTATCATCATGGTATAGCAGAGCTTTCCAAACGGTGTGTCAGGACACGTTAGTGTGTCGGCTGTAGTGTCTGGGTGTGTCGCGGCTGCTGCTGCTGCCTCCGAGCCCTCCCAGGATTCCACACAGGTCCTACTGCCTGCTTTGTGCCTTGCTGCCTCCAAACCTGCTGTGATTCCACACAGGTCCTAGTGCCTGCCTTGTGCCCTGCTATAAGAGTGTGTCGCGAAATGATGCATGTCTAAAAAGTGTGTCACCAACATGAAAAGTTTGGAAAGCACTGTGGTATAGGCTTGAAGTTGAGCTTTTAACAGGTTCTTCATTTTACACCAGCATTGCTGTAAGTATCTTTTATGTTGCTTCATCTCCCAGAGGTCCTCGATAAACAAAAGAGCTCCCACAGAGGCTGCTCAAGAGCACTCCTCTCAGGTGCCACCACCGACACCTTATTCCAGAGATCAACCAGGCATTCAACTGTCCATTAGGGTTTTGAGAATCACCCCAAGTGTCCTTTGGAAACCAACGGGATTCATTTAATTTCTGGAGCTAAGAGGAATAGTTATTATTTGAGTTTGTTCAGCCACAGTATTTATTTCACACAGGCAGGGCAAAGTATTTATTAACATCTGTCATCATAGCATCACACAAGTATGGAATTTGGTATCCAGAGACTTGACTTATCTCTAATGCTGCAGGAAAAAATGAAGGAGATGATTCCCAAAATCTGAATATCAAACTTAAGTACTGTAATTGCATGAATTGTCCAAAATAATTGCTGTTGTAGGAAAATAGAATGTAAAATTAAGCACAATAAAATCAATTATTAGAACCCAAGGTACAATGTATTGATATGATGAGAGTATACTGAAGAAAAATAATTTTTCAGTAATGTGCAGTACTATTCATAGAGATAAATTAATTGGCATTACTGAATTGCTTTCTGTTTTAAGTTGCAAGCTACTACTGTGCAGGAAGAGGGTACTATCATTCCAAGGAAACATGGACATCCCCAAGGACTGGGCAGGAAAATGACCGTTTGCTTGTCATGACATCATCATATCAGTAACATGACTGATGTACTTGCTTCAGATGTCATAACATAACTATGTAATCACATCATTTACACAGTAACACAATGATACATGCATCATTTTGATGTCATCATGGCTTGTTATAAATATCAGTTCAAAGATGAAGGACCTGCTCCGCAATTTATCAAATACGTGTATTTTTCTTGCAAAATAGGTATATATGCCTTACCACATTATATTAGCCTATCAACAGGCAGATGTGTACCGACATACCATCAAGTATATGCAAAGAAATGTTGCCGACTGAAAAAAATGTTTCTCCAAAAGCTAAGGAATGTGATTGTGAAGAAGTTTATTTTTAACCTGCATTTGCATGTGACATAATTTAACTAGAAGTTACCTTGAAACACTTTAAGTAAACTTGTTTTGTTTTTTACTAGGTGGTTACAAGAAGTATTTAATGTTCCATTAGTCATACAATTGACTGATGATGAGAAATATCTGTGGAAAGATCTGACCATTGAGAAAGCCTACCAGTATGCTATAGAAAACATCAAGGACATAATAGCCTGTGGATTTGACATTAATAAAACTTTTATCTTTTCTGATCTCTCTTATATGGGGTAAGGTTCTCATTCTTTGATATTGAATGATCAAGTCTTCATTTTGGGATAATCTTAAACCACCCAGCAACCTTAGCACAGTTCACTGGTGCTTCCTTAACCAATTTTGTTTCAGGGAATCTAATACATAATGTGGCATATGTCAGTTGTAGAAAGAACAGTGCTTAAAAAAAGCTTTTTAAGATAAAAGCCATCATAAAGGGAATTCTTCTACAGAATAATTCTGTTTGAGTTACTGCTATTAAAAGTATGTTTGTTAACCCTGTATTTCTTTATCACACTCTTCAGCCATTTGAAGAGATTCAAATGTTATGGTAGAAATGCAATTCCTGTGTTTTATTCCAGTAAGGGGAACAGAGCAACAGCAACCCTTGAGACTCTCTCAGCTTTAGAGGAAACATCATTTTATTAAAAGGAAATAGTTTTTGAGTTGTTTTGTGTTTATTGTTTGGCTAGGCACTAAAAAAGCATCTTGTGGTTTTCCATAGAGTTTTAACATTCTGGGATTGCAGGCTTAGGGGCTGTAATATATCAAATTATTTGAGCTGATCTGGCTTCACTTCCTGATAGTACACTTTTCCAGGCTGCACTGGCCTGGTATATGAACACAGCAGAATCAGTTCTGCTACTATCTGGTGATAATTAGTAGCTTTGGGTGGGGGGGTGAAAATTGAACCAACTTTGGTTGTTAAAACCAATTGATGTTCCTTTATCCCATGAAAAAAATAGCATGAAAAAGTGTGACAGTACTTGGTGGCTTAAAAAGACTTATATATGAGAACATAATAGGTCTGTATAAGCTTATAAGTATACTAGAGTGATACCTGTTATAAAATAATTTGGAAATGCTTTATGAAAAATGTAATTAAAATACTGCTTTAAGAATTTTATTGAAACAGGAATCATTTGTATTTTTAACCCTGAATACAATATATTAAACATCTATGTTTCCTCATACCAGATTGCAATGTTGACTTGTGAGCATTCTCAAGAACACATTCTTCTCTGTGTTGAGATTTGGGATTTTGATTTCTCTGCTCTTTTCCCAGGAGAAGTCTAGGCTTCTATGAAAATATTGTTAAAGTTCAAAAGCATGTGACATTCAACCAAGTGAAAGGAATCTTCGGTTTTACAGATAGTGACTGCATAGGTGAGTTCTGATAGGATCCTGGTAACTCATTAATGCAAGATATTGGAAACAAAAACCTACTTGAAGTTCTGGTTCAACAGTGGAATCTAATGTTTGAATATTGGACTAAGTCCAGGGACGGCAAGTTCTAATCTCACTAGGTCATGAAGAATCCGACAATTAAGTTTGCTGGTTAATCCTTATAATATACCTCTCAGTATTCTTCTGAAGATAAAATTAATGCAGAAACCATCCTCAGCTTTTTTTTGGGGGGGGGGCGGATATGGAATAAAAATGCTGTAAGTAAATTCACTGGAGGCACCTTTGTTTTATAAGCATAGTATTTATTTATTTTTATTTATTTATTTATCTTATTTATACCCCGCCTATCCCCTCCCTACTGGAGGACTCTAGGCGGCTTACATACATGTAATTCATATCTATGTTATACAATCAATCATTACAGTATATTATACTGTAGTTATAGTATACATTATAGTAGTTGAATAGATATACATTTATTAGTATACATTATAGTAGTTGAATAGATATACATTTGTTGTAGTTGTGATCTACCACACAGATGGAGAATTTGTGGCCCTGTAGATGTGGCTGGACTACAACTCCCAGCATCTTCAGACACCATTACGGATGGTGAGGGTTGCTGTGAGCTTGAGGATCCCAAGTTTTTCCCTTCTGCACATGGCCCTGGAAGACTGTCATTCCTGCTTAGGTAATGTTTAGACAGTTAAAAGTATAGTGTAGGGCAGTGTTTCTCAACCTTGGCAACTTTAAGATGTCTGGACTTCAATTCCCAGAATTCTGGGAGCTGAAGTGCACACATCTTAAAGTTACCAAGGTTGAGAAACACTGGTGTAGGGAAAAGAAAAAGTACGCTTCAGTTATTGAAATGATCACAACATTGGGTAAAAATCAGTGTCACAAAGTGACAACCTTTTATACAAAAGCACCAGCTGTGATGTTTTAAATTACTATGTAAGATTTTAAAATATTTATTTACTCACATGCTGCCTATTAAATGTTCGATACTGAAATATATTTATATACATTCTTTATATATAATAAGTTACTTAACTTTAGGCCTCTCATAACTAGCATTTATTACTATATACATTGAAATCTAATTTCTGTATTTAACAACACTATTTTTCATTATGCTTAAGTACTCTGTGCGCAACAAGTGAGTATTTTGTGCTCTCCTAGGAAAGATAGGTTTTCCTGCTATTCAAGCAGCTCCATCCTTTAGCTCATCATTTCCACAGATCTTCAACAATAGGAAGGATATCCAGTGTTTGATCCCATGTGCAATTGATCAGGTAAGAAAGTTGTCTGAGATGTTTTAAATAACTTCCAACAAATCCATCACAAAAGGAGAGTATAAATATTAGAGGTAGATATATTCTGCAGACCTCTAATTGCAGCTTACCTTTGATCCAAGCTTCTTTTTTAGACAAATTTACTTAAGGAAATTCAAGGAAAAAAGTTTCCCCACACTTCCTACCAGCTGTAGTGCTCTCCCTCTCCCCACCTACGCTCCGGAGACCCCTTCTGAACAATAAAGAATGGTATATAACTAGCTTTTAGAAGAAGGAGTAATCTGTGTTCACTTTCATATAGCAGGTTCCTGCTGTGGTGCTTTTTGTTCTGTTTTTCTGCTTTTAGGATCCCTATTTCAGAATGACAAGGGACGTAGCCCCTCGGATTGGCTATCCCAAGCCAGCACTACTGCATTCTGTCTTCTTCCCAGCCTTGCAGGGAGCACAAACAAAAATGAGTGCTAGCGATCCTAACTCCTCAATCTTTCTCACTGATACACCCAAGCAAATAAAAACAAAGGTAAGAAAGCAGAACTGTGTACAGGTTGTATTGCTATTGAGTTCCAGTGTGCTGCTTGGTCTTCACAGACTATTCATTCCAGCTCCACCTTTTTCCACACTTTTTCCCCAAACAATATTGTAGCAGATATCCAAAAGTATATTTTTAAGCAGACTGAACCTTAAATACTGAACTCTAATCATGTGGTCTTTGCACTGTAAGCTAAACTAACAGCAGTATTTAATGTACTAAGGATCTTGCAACTGACTGTCTCTCCATGGCAAGGTTCCTCAACCTCAGCCATTTTAAGATGTGTGGACTTCAACTCCCAGAATACTCCAGCCAGCAATGCTGGCTGGAGTATTCTGGGAGTTGAAGTCCACACATCTTAAAATGGCTGAGGTTGAGGAACCCTGCTCCATGGCACCTGAAATCACTTGCTCCATAGAGACAGTTGCTAGACGAGCTATCAGGGTGTGTGATCCCAGTCTGCTTAGTCTGCTTGGCTTTAAAGAGCTTTGGCTTTCCTCATAAATAATGTTTTGCATATCTGTTGTAGCATGCAGTCGCCATACCCTGGAGGAGATCGCACATGACATTTTGCAAAGTTACAGCATTTGTAACTTTGTGGACAAAAATGAAGCTCGGAACAGGTTTAATATGAGAAAATATGATTCTTAGATACGTAGTGAAATACTTTCAGGTTTCTTCACATGTTTCTGATGCCATACTTGAATATATTTTTCCTCACAAGAATATTCAGCAGAGGATTTCAAAATAAGCTGTTAAATCTTCATCTTGACAAAGATCACTCAGTGCCATCCTTTTATGGATATTTGCAATCTATCATTAACATAAAGATGGAAAGGAAAATCCGTAGTACGAGTCTCACAAAAAATATTGGTGGTGGATGAAAATGTGACTCAGCTTATAAGCTGTATTTGTTTTTTATTTGATATGGCCGCCTTTACTTTGCAATATCGGAATACAACATGTTGCATGAAGCTTATATAAAACTTTAATATTTATAATATGTTTTTATTACCTGTACATATATACATACTGGTATATTACCTATGCACTTATTCCCAGAATGGGAAAGTTAAAACAAAAGCTTCTGAAGAAAAGAAAACTTGCATGCCAACTTGAACCCAGCAGAGCATAGGAAAAATCAGTATTCTTCCACTGCATGTAATTACTCAATTTCTCTATTTTTATATGCATTGAAGTTGCTTTCTTACTGAGTATTCAGAGTAGTCAGTCAACAATTACTAGTTCAGATTGTAAACTTTTGATTAACATTGAAAAAAGCTATAGATACTGTGTATTATATATAAAGTTTAATTTATAGAAAAACTTTTTCCCCACTTCTAATGCATATTCTTGTATCTTGCTCCAGATTAATAAGCATGCTTTCTCTGGTGGCAAAGACACTGTTGAAGAGCACAGGCAGTATGGTGGCAACTGTGATGTAGATGTCTCTTACATGTACCTCACCTTCTTCCTTGAAGATGATGACAGATTAGAACAAATTAAGCAGGTAATTGCCATCTCCTTTGGGAGATGTTTTGTTCACCCTGATAAAACATTCAGAGACAATCATCATGTTTCAATTTCCCCTTATCCATTTTATTTCCCCTTCCCATGTTGTTCCTTCTGTGACTCTCTGTCTTGAGTCTGATGTCCACTGGGAAGCAGTAGCTATTGATGGCCTCAAAAGACCTGATGGGTAGGTGAGGCCATAGACAGAAACTCTCATCTTGAAACGATAAATTTCAGGTTTCTCTGTGTGTACTTTTTTCTCTCTTTCTCTAAGAAATCCTTTTAGTTCTCCATACAGAATCCTTTTCTATAGGACAGGAGCCTTTGGCTTGGCCAGAAAGAGGTGAATTATTAATAATTGCCATTACCTCCATAAAAGTTTGGCATATACCTTACTGAGTGGAATGTACTTTCTTTTTTTGTGCCTTTGAATTAGTATTTGACTCCTGGTGACTGCCTGGACAGGTCCCTGCAGTTTTCTTGGCAAGATTTCAGGAGTGGTTTGCCATGGCCTGCTTCCTAGGGCTGAGAGAGAGTGACTGGCCCAAGGTCACCCAGCTGGCTTCATGCCTAAGATGGGACTAGAATTCACGGTCTCCTGGTTTCTAGCCTGATGCCTTAACCACTACACCAAACTGGCTCTGGAATATATCTTATTGAGTGCTAAATATGCTCTATTGAATGAAAAAAGACTAAAAGATGTGCAAACCTCTAACCAGTAGTAGGATAACTATCTTTTAGCTTTCCCCTTTGTCTCTCTAACTTAGTCTCTCTCCCCTATTATTTCATTTCTAAGCATACTGATCCCCACTTCTCCTGGCTAAGAAACTGCCCCTCTAGGCTCAAGATACCTTCCATGCCCAAACTCTACTCTCTTAAGGCATACTACCTGCAGTATCTTGTCTCCTAGTCCTCGCCAAAGCCCTGTACGCTCCTATTATTTTATCATTACTGTATATTTTGATCTCTCTGGAGTTTCTTTACACTGTTACAATATCTTGGCTGGGAGAACTGATACAAAATCTTTTAAGACTTAACTGAAACATGCTGAGATAGAAGACATTCAGTTTTTACCAGAACTGGTATTTTAAGCTTTGTTGGCAATAGGCAACAGCAAGGGCCAGTGCTAAGACAACTCCTAGCCCAGATGCAAGGCACTGGCTACGTATAGCAGGATCCAGCCATATTCCGTTGCCCTTTGGTCCTGTGTGCGCAAGCAGCTAAAGGATTTGGGGTTCTGTATTTCACTATAATGAGCATGAGCAGAAACTTCTCGGTATCCTCTAATAATTTCAATGTTAGAAGGATGTACCACAAGGACTCAGGTTCCTGAGCCAAACTGTAGATTTTTCTTAAAGCATTTCATCGAGGCATCGGAATCTACTTTTCATCTATAAATTTTATATTGTTTCCTCTGAACACAACGTAATCGTTTAAAATAAAAGGCAGCTATTTTTTTTTTTGTTAGATTTAAACCATGCCTTGTCCCGAAGGAGTTCAAGGTGGTGTACGTAGCACTCCCTTCTCCAGTTTTTCCCACAGCAGCACTATGGTTGTGAGAATGATTGGCCCAAAGTCATTCAGAAAGCTTCCATGTCTGAGAGTTGAATTAATCCTGGGTCTTCCGTCCTAATCCTACACTTACAGTAAACTACTGTGCTGCACTGGCTAAGTATTCAAAGAGTTAAAAGGTACTCCTGAGTCATCAAATCATACCTCTAACCCACTACCCTGTGCCTAAAGTATCCCTTTCTGTGACGCTGTGTAAGACATTCGGAGGGAATGATATTTCTACTCGAGAAAGGCAGAGTGCTCTCCGTGCCCACCCAGTATCTTTCAGGAGATTCGCAGGAGATGTTATTGGATATGAACATTCCCTTTGACTGTGGCATTCTTTGGCAGGCTTACACAAGTGGAGCACTGCTGACAGGAGAACTCAAGAAAGTGTTGATTGAAACTCTTCAGCCCTTGATTGCAGCTCACCAGCAAAGGCGAAAGCACATCACTGATGAAATGGTGAAGGAATTCATGACTCCACGGAAGCTGGCATTTGACTATTAATTCTGCAACTGCATGTTGATTTATCACTACATAAAGACTACATGCTATTGTAGTTCCTTGTTTTTCATTTTTTCGCCTTAATTATGTACAGGCATAGGCAGCACTGCTTTTGACAAACTATTAAGTTATTCTTAATCGATTAATGGCTATGTGCGAAAATCATGTATCTGTACTTGGAAAAAACAGACATTAGTTGTAGATAATATTTGGACTTCATAGGTTAGCAAGATAATTTATTTCCTGGAGAAGATTATTCTTCCACATAATACTTGGGTTCATGGAACGTGTTGTTGGGAAGAAAACTGACATCACATTAATAAAGAATTCAGCTCTGTGGAACGTTTTTATATCAAGTAGGAGTTCCTGTTTCAACTATAACTTAAACTCTTGGTTACAGTCTGTATATATTTCTTTTCATGCATTTACTAATATACTAATTGTAGTACTGTCTTTCTAAAGTCATGCAGAATTGATGCGTCTTACACTCATAAGTATGTTTATGACTGCCTTCAAAAGCATAGAACAATTTATTCCTTGAACGATATCAAGCTGGGACATACTCAAGGTGTACTGAAGTTTTTAACATTTTTTACATTTTGCCAAATCATGTTACGTAGCATTTCTAACAGAAAAGTAATTATTTCCTAGGAGCAATAAGACATTTATCAGAGTAAAAGCTCTTCTCCTCTTGTCTTTGTTTCCAAGCATCCTGAATGCAACTAGTTACACCAAGCTATCCTGTGATGTCAGTGAAGTAGATCTCAGACAAAGGATATGTTTGTTTCTGTTTTGCTTTGTTTATATCAAGTGACTATATTTATATTTCTAGTATAATTGTTCAACAAAAAGTAATCTACAGAATGTAGCTTGTCATTCAGTATCTCCTATATATAGCTTCTTCGTTTTGGATGCAAGCAGCAATAATGGTTCCATTGTTTTTCTTTTAAATAGAATAATAGAATCATGGGGTTGGAAGGAACCTTGGAGTCTTCTAGTCCAACCCCCTGCCCAGTGCAGGAATCCTCAGACCATCCTGGACCAATGGCTGTCCAGTCTTTTCTTTAAAACTTCCAGTGATGGAGTACCCACAACTTCAGGAGGCAGGCTGTTCCACTGCTTAATAGCTCTTACAGTCAGGAAATTCCTCTTTATTTCAAGTTTGGATCTCTCTCTGTAAAGTGTCAACTCATTGTTTTTTTCTTACCCTCAAGTTCTATGGAAAATAAATCCACACGCTCTGCCTTGTGACATCCTTTCATGTATTGGAATACTGTCATGTCTCCCCTTAGCCCTTTCTATAGGCTAAACATACCAAGTTCTTTCAACTGCTCTTTATAGGATTTAGTCTCCAAACCCCTTACCATCTCTGTTGCTCTTCTCTGCATTCTTTCCAGTTCCTTAGCATTCTTTTTGTATTGTGGCAACCAGAACTGCACAGTATTCCAGGTGTGGTCTGACCAGTGCAGCATACAACAGTATTACTACTTCCCATGATCTTGACATTATACTGTATGTCTGTTGACACAGCCCAAAACTGCATTGGCTCTTTTGGCTGCTGTGTCACATTGCTGACTCATGCTTAATCTGTAGTCTTATCAAGACACCCAGATCCTTCTTACTGCTAAGCCAGGTACCACCTATCTTGTAACTATGCATCTGATTTTTCCTGCCTAGGTGCAGAACCTTACATTTCTCATCAATGAACAACATTTTGTTGGATAGGGCTCAATGTTCAAGTTTATCAAGATCCTTTTGAATCTTTAGCCTGTCTTCTGCAGTGTTAACAATCTCTCCCAGCTTTGTTTCATTGACCAATTTTACGGGTATCCCTTCTATTCCCTCATCTAAGTCATTTATGAAGATTTTGAAGAGTACTGGGCCCAGAACAGAACCCTGAGGTACCCCACTGCATACCTCCCTCCATGGGAACATAGACCCATTAAGGACCACGTGTTGGCTGCAGTTGTTCGGCCAACTGCAAATCCATCTGGTAGAGCAACCACCATCTCACATTATCCCAGTTTATCAAGAAGGAGGCTATGGTCTAGGATAGATTAGGAAGAATCAGATGGGATTCCTTTACTGATCCCAAAACATTTAGATCAAGTTTCTAGTATTCATGAATCAGGGAATAACAGTGCTAATTTGAGCTTGAGAGAAGACAATAGAATTGTTCTCTGCTCCTGCTGCCCATATGGGGCGTGGTGGCTCAGCGGGTAAGACGCCAGGCTTGTCGATCGGAAGATTGCAAGTTTGGAGGTTCGAATCCCTAGCCCTGCGTGTGGAGTGAGCTCCTGCACCAGCCCCAGCTCTTGCCAACCTAGCAATTCGAAAGCATGCAAATGCAAGTAGATAGATAGGTACCACTTCGGTGGGTAGGTAACAGCGTTCCGCGCGCGTCATGCGGCCACATGACCGTGGAAGCGTCTTCGGACAACGCTGGCTAACAAACGGAGATGAGCACTGGCCCCTAGAGTCGGACACGACTGCACAAATGTGCAGGGGGAACCTTTACCTTTTACCTGCTGCCCATGACTTGAGACTTTTTATGGCAGCAAATCCTGTGAAATAACATACAGCATGTGTATATATTTGTTTAAAGCAATGTACAAGAAGTACATTCCAGATTGTATAGGACTGCGATGTTTACAGCTCTGGAAGACTTCCTACCCCATAGACATTTGCTCACATTATTTCTATGCGTTATCAGCATTTCTAAAGGCTACGTGTTATAAAATCTGCATATCCAGTCTATTTTTCATATAATTTTGTAGTAGGATATATTTTATGTAAGAAAGGTTGTATGAAAATAGAACTTAATTCCAGCTTGATTTTTTTTTCTGCTTAACTGAAAAAAATAGTCTCTCCTTTTCAGGAAAATAGAGCATTTATGCACTAAATGTCTCTGCAAAATCCATTCATTAATGCACATTGATTTGGGGCATGACATATAGATAGGAAATAGTGTTTCCCCCCTCCCCAATTACCTGTGAATTGGAGTTAGGAGTGCTGTTAGAGTTGCTGAGAAAATAAAAGCTGTTGGAAACAAGAGAATGGGTGGAAATGTAAATGGCCAAATTAGTCTGTAGATTCCACCCCTCCCCCGCCTTCAGAGCAGCTGTTTGCCTGGTGAATTTAACTCTTTTTATAATACCTAAGTAGCGCTTGATTCTCCTTTTTCTCCCTGTCCAATTAACTCTTGTCTTTTCTCCATCCAGTTTTGTTCTCCCCCCTCCCACCCCAAATCAATTCTCTTCCTTTCCCAATGCAATTATTCTTTCCCTTCAGTCTTATTTTCATTCTGAGTTTGGAATGAGTTTGTTATTTTGGTTCTTTTTGCTGGAAAGAGAGAAAAGAGTATGTGTGCTATGTCTGAGAATGTGGAAACTATTTTCTATATGAGGTTATTCTGTTAATATAAATTTATTTGTTGCCTGATCTTGACCTTTCTAAACTGTAGATTTTGACACACATATATAAGGGTGTCAGTTGTGCAAATGTATTGAGGTTATTCTGTTAATATAATTTTATTTGTTGCCTGATCTTGACCTTTCTAAACTGTAGATTTTGACACACATATATAAGGGTGTCAGTTGTGCAAATGTATTGGACACGGGCAATCTCCAGGGCTGCTTTAGCTGAAATTGTCAACCCTAGGCTGACAAGGTAGAGAAGCTGAGAATTGTACAGCACTTCCTATTATTTTTTCTTTCTTTGTGTGGGATTGTCTGGATCATTTGAAGTTCAGGTTCCTCGTCCTTTCAGGTAGGCATGGTACGCATTAACACTGCATATATGGAAAAATTAATTGAAAGTTTATCTAATTACTTATTGCACATCTAAAGTTTGAGCATCAACACTACCTTTGGGGCAGGAGAAAAGAAACTGATACAATTATGTTGAGTTAATAATGCCTTTTTCTCTAGGCCATAAAAAAACTGGCTTCTGATATAAATCTGACATTGCAAAGTCAATGTTGTTTTATTAACAATGCTCATGGGGTTATAGATTAGAAGATAATGCAACAAAGAAGATTGCAATCTAAGCTAGACCACTGCAATTCATATATATATGTATATACTGTGTGTGTGTGTGTGTGTGTGTATATGTGTGTGTGTGTGTATATATATATATATACACACACACACACACACACACACACACACAGTATATAGTGTCCAGTATACATTTGTGCATGTGTATGTTTCTTTTTCGCTTTTTCTTCAATAGTACAATTATTAAAAGTCCCATCAACTCACCTCACAGGGTTGTTGTCGTGGGGAAAATAGGAGGAGGAAGGAGTATTTGGTATGTTCGCCGCCTTGAGTTATTTATAAAAATAATAAAGGTGGGATAGAAAATAAATAAAATAAAAATAAAATAAAAAATTTAAAAATGACAGAAAATAACCATACTCAGTCATTTTGTAGAACAGCTTAGTAGTACTGGTCTAAAGAGAATTCCTTGATAATGCACAATAAAACTGGAAGATCTTACGGAGCAAGAGACTTTCACCATTAATACCAATTACAATGGGGCAAAAAAGTATTTAGTCAGCCACCAATTGTGCAAGTTCTCCCACTTAAAAAGATGAGAGAGACCTGTAATTGACATCATAGGTAGACCTCAACTATGAGAGACAAAATGAGAAAAATCCAGACAATCACATTGTCTGATTCGGAAAGAATTTATTTGCAAATTATGGTGGAAAATAAGTATTTGGTCACCTACAAACAAGCAAGATTTCTGGCTCTCACAGACCTGTAACTTCTTCTTTAAGAGGCTCCTCTGTCCTCCACTCATTACTTGTAGTAATGGCACCTGTTTGAACTTGTTATCAGTATAAAAGACACCTGTCCACAACCTCAAACAGTCACACTCCAAACTCCACTATGGTGAAGACCAAAGAGCTGTCAAAGGACACCAGAAACAAAATTGTAGACCTGCACCAGGCTGGGAAGACTGAATCTGCAATAGGCAAGCAGCTTGGTGTGAAGAAATCAACTGTGGGAGCAATAATTAGAAAATGGAAGACATACAAGACCACTGATAATCTCCCTCGATCTGGGGCTCCACGCAAGATCTGGCCAACATACCAGCAACAGTGTGTGCCAACCTTGTAAGACTTACAGAAAACGTTTGACCTCTGCCATTGCCAACAAAGGATATATAACAAAGTATTGAGATGAACTTTTGATATTGACCAAATACTTATTTTCCACCATAATTTGCAAATAAATTCTTTCCGAATCAGACAATGTGATTGTCTGGATTTGTTTTCTCATTTTGTCTCTCATAGTAGAGGTCTACCTATGATGTCAATTACAGGCCTCTCTCATCTTTTTAAGTGGGAGAACTTGCACAATTGGTGGCTGACTAAATACTTTTTTGCCCCACTGTACATACAAATTTGTATTTGTGTGTATTTGCTGTCAGTATCTTATCTTTATAAACAGACGCGCACACACAAATCAAAGCCACTGGAAAGTGCTTTAAATTTGCTAGTGTGCCACTTCTCAGTTTATTGTCAGTTGCTTACTTGGCAAGTTGTTATACATAGCAAATTTGCATGCTATTTAACCTGATGGCCTCGTATGCTGTGACGCTCTGATCCATAATGCCAAGTTCCTTAAATATTTGGAAGAATTACAATAAATTTTGTAGTTTATAAAACAGCATCTTGAATAAGATAGTTATGGCATGCATGGGAACCCAGTTAAGTGTTTCAAAGTGATTCTTGAAAAAAGATCCTTGCAAACTGAAAAGCATGGACCTTTTTATTCAACATGTTGAGGATTATCGCCAGAATCTGTATTGCATTCAGGAAATTAAATTGAATAGGTTTTGTTCTGGCTGGTGGTCTTGTGATTTTCCAATTTCTCAAGACAGCTGTGTTGTTTTATTAACAATAAGTAGATCAAAATCAATGCAAATTCTTACAGTTCAGCATTTGGAGCTGCAAATTGACAGTAATGTCTGTCTATATCACTTGCATATTTTCTGTATTCAGCCTGAATAAGCAAGTTGCTTGGTACAGCAATTCATGTTCTTATTTGTTTGAGTAGAGGGACATACTGCTCACCTAATTCTTCATCCCTTAATTAACCACTTTGGGCAAGGTCAACTCTTGCCAAAGTTTCTTTTGCCTCTCACTTAAATCGTTACAGTGGGTAATTCAGAATTATGAATCGGGAGTGGGGGTGGACTTCAATTATTTCCTAGAATGTCCCTGACACAGCATAGCTTCAGAACAATGTGGAAGGTAAAAATGGCCGACTCTTAGCTACATAGTACTTTTTACAAAGGTGCAGAGCAGGTGTTAAAGGTGGGTCCTGCAAGGGCACTGTTATCTCAGGAAATGCTCAAGAAAGTGATCTGCTAATATCACTCCTAGATTTGTCTGCTGTTAAGAGAAAACAAAAGGTTTAAAGTACCAGATGGACAGCTGTGTGTGAAGGCAGCTTATTTACTTATGAGGAAGTAAAACAGAGCTCCTCTCTTCTCTTTCTGTAGCACAGGGTCCAAAGGTGATTTATATACATTTCTTGGACAGACAGATGTAGTTGAATCACAATCACAAAAGGAGTGAGGCAAGCAGAAAGCAAAAGGAGCAAGTCATGAGTACATCTCCAAGCAGATGCTAATAGGTAGAGTGTTGATAGGTACAGAGTGCTCTAGGGCAGCATTTCTCAACCTAAGCAACTTCAACTCCCAGAATTCCCCAACCACGCATTGTAAAGTTGCCAAGGTTGAGAAATGCTGCTCTAGGACAGGGTTTTTCAACATGAAAATGCTGAACTTCTTGGGATTACATGAGAGACTAAAGGTTAAAAAAAAAGCTCACTCAAACACAGCCAATTTTCTCTCACTAGAGCTTTGCCTCTTCATCAGGGGTTCTGGGATTTTTTTTTTAACTGACAGGTCTTATGGCCTGAAAAAGTTTGAAGGACACTGCTCTAGGTATTGTGGTCAGGAAAAGGTCACAAGTTCAGGTAAAAGAAAAAAGAAAAATTAAGCTTTTTAGGAAAAGAGAAAAAAGAGCATTCTCTTTTAAAAATCCTACACAATTAGCTTGGAGTTCTCACAGTTGGGTTCCTAATTTCCCCTTTTTCCTAGTTAGATATCTTTAGGATTGATTAGCAACAGTTATTATTTCAACAGCATTCTTCTTTTGCCAATCAAGGGCTGAACTTTTATTGGGAGTCTTTCTATAAAGAGTCACAACTATAGGACCAAACTGATTTCTATCAGAGAGGCCGGAGTCCTACCAAACCATAGTTTGCATATGATCCATAAAATCAGGTCTTCTTTCTTCCAGTTTGCACTTTTGAACCTTGTGCCAATCAATTGTTATCAGTAAAACAGTTAAATACTGTTTTTGCAAGGTCTTACTTTGTTTCACTTATTTCTTATTGGAATCTGTAGGCTAACAACTTCCCATGCCATGAAGACACTTCATAGTTTTGAGCCCACTTTGTGTTTTTTTCATGACCAGACTTTTTAGATTTGCCAGTTGGTCCATATCCCAGGTCCCAGTCCAAAGAAACTGGGTGCCTGAGTTGGAGTGATCCTGAGTAATTTCAGTCCAGGAGTTTATAGTGGGTAAGCATACAGGAGTTTCCTGGGTATTTGAATTCCCTCCATTCCTGAGTCTAAACACAGAGAGAGAGGAGACAAATTATTGGGGGACCCTTGTGTTCCACATTATTGCAAGCAATAGCCTGAGGGTGACTGTATCCCTTGACTGAGACACAATCAAGACAGACCCAACATACAACAACACAACAATAAACGTGGGCAAACCTTTGGGGGGGGAAATCCCAATCTTCATAGTCCTTGGAATATGTTTATCCACTGGCCTGCTATTTGGATTTAGAAACAGTTGCCTTGACATGGAGGCTGTCGACAGCATATCATAATTCATGAAGTTGGCAATTGGGTCTTTGTTTAAATGTGGCAAAACCCATTTTTTCCCAAATGATCTTTTAAGCTTAGGTGAGATATCATAGACTACAATTAAAAGAAATCATTTTTTAAAAACATGTTTAGTCAATAAAAGAAAATCCATCCAAGATTTGATAGACAAATCTTGTTTGGTTGATTAAAAGAATGAGCTACAGCACGCTTTCAGCTCCTAGAAAAAGATCAGAAGCTTTTGTTTCTATGTTAAATGTAACACATTCTAGCAATGTGAACCACATCCTAACTGTTACTTGTAACTCTGGTCCATAAAAACAAACAAAAGCATCCTAATTCCTTCCCCTCAGGCTGCACAAACACACCCTGAAAAAGTATTGAGAGCGTAATAAAGTTTTAATGCATATATCCAATTCTGATATTTGCATACACAAAGATAATTTATCATCACAAGAGTTTGCTGAAAATAAATTGGCTTCAAAAAATAAGCAATCACTTATAGAATGATGCTGAAATAAAATCTTCATTTCCCCAAAGGTTCCCCAAGCCTAAGAACAGCTTCGTAAGTTAAGAATATCATCATGTTTGTAGGAAATGCACGAAGTGAGTTTAGTCCAAGGCCTTTGAAAAGAACTCTTACTCCTTCTTCCCTTATGCTGTCTCTGGCACAGTGTATTAGTCCAGCATATTTACGCTGCCCATCACCATCCGCTTGCATCCGGGCTTTAATGACATCCATTGGGGTTGCTGTACCCCAGGCCAGAACACCAGCACAGCCTCCAGAAAGAAGCACAGCCCACAGGTCTGCATACATAAGCATAAATAGTGTAAATTATCATTAATGCTCCAAAACCATTAAAAATCCAAATTTTGCTAAAAGAAATATCCCAAACTTGCTAACGACATTACTATAAGTACCTCAGAGAAAGCCATTTTTCCCACCTTAAAAATGGAAGGGTTGTCTTAGATTGGCTGAAGATAAAGTAGTGAAGGCTGACAAGGTTTTTTGTTTTTGTTTTTATCTTCCTTTTTGAGAGAGGATCATCTTAAACTCAGTGTCATCTTCCTTTGGGGTAAATATAGCATTATGTAAATTAGTATAATCCTCATAAAATATCACTTCAAGGCAACTCATGAACCGTTGTGTCTGTTTCCCAAAAAACAGAAGACCTTCAGTCCTCGTTATCAAATAAAACTTGAATAAATAAAACACAAACAAATTCTTCTTAGTTCCTTGGGACCAGCAAATAAACATAATTTTTTTAGGCCAGTTTGGTCTAGTGGTTAAGGTGCTGCGCTCGAAACCAGGAGTCTGTGGGTTCTAGTCTCGCCTTAGGCATGAATGCCGGCTGGGTGACCTTGGGCCAGTCTCTCTCTCTCAGCCCAACTCACCTCACAGGGTTGTTGTGGGGAAAACAGGAGGAGGAAGGAGTAATAGGTATGTTCCCCGCCTCGAGTTATTTATAAAAATAATAAAGGCGGGATAAAAAATAAAATAAAAAAATATATATTTAAACACATACAGTGACTGCTTCTAAGCAGATCTGAACATTAAGAATTTGAGATAGTTTGCTATACGGATGTAATCCTTCATACCGTGTATCTTATATTAAGCAAAAAAAAAACCTGTTAGTGAACTATCGGGACAAAAGGGCATAGCTAAAATAAAAATGTCATAATGCCTCTTTGACCTGCCTTCCATAGTTCATGCCCAAGATGCCTGACATTCCTATTGTGAAACACAAGATGGGCCTTTCAAGAAGATCCCTAATTCTATTAATCATCATGCTTCCCCTTTCTCAAGTATGTGACAGTAGTTTCCTCCCTCTTCAAATGCTACCTTCATCTGACAGAGTGGTTTGCTGAAAAATTCCAAATATGCTTTACTCTCTTCATCTCATCTTGATTTTTATGATTTTCTGTTAAATTAAGCTACAGGTTTGCATCACACACTTGAGCAATCAGTCTACAGTGTTATTTCAAACACAGTGTGACAGCCAGGTTATTATTATTTTCTTCCAGGGCAACACTTCAGTGAGGGGGTAAACTAGAATTTTCTTCAAGGCTCAGGTTGTTATAGTTTTACCCTAAATAAAAGTGTATTACAGTTTGGTGTAATCTGCTACAAGAAGTTCTTAGCCAGAGTAGCAGCCTTTCCTAAGGGTTTTGGGATTGCTGGCTGGCAATTCTGGTAACTGGAATCAAAATGTATTTGGAGGGCATCAATTTGGGGGAGGTTGGGTTGTAATATTTATTTATTTGGAAGCCACCTGACCCCAGAATGACCCTGCGACCTTGCTATTAAAAGTAATAGCAATAGTGGGAAGCAGTCTGAGTCCACATCCTCACCATCATGCTGTCCACGCTATTTCGAACAAAACCTTTAAATTATGTATTTATTATTTCTCTGACAGCTGATTGTATTACTCAAGCAAGGAAGCACATTAAACCAAAAGAAAACCCCTAAGGCAAGCAGAAAGAAATCTAAACTCATTTTCCTACCACAATGAATAATCATTTTCTGTGCCTCATACTTCCATTCTCTTACATTTCTTGTATCTTTCCTTCACTTTCATAGATGAGAGCTGCTCTGCACACACATCCAATTTTTTTTTACAGATACAGGCTACCCATCTCCTCAAGAGCTAAAATGATCTCGGCAAGAACCCCCAGAACTGAGGAGTGGCAATGGGGGCTGCTGCCTCAAGATCTGCCAGGAGGAAATTAGCACCATTTTTTAACTTTTTCCACCCCTTCTTCCCTCACTTATTGAGCATATATACATACCCTTCACACTATTCCCTTTCCAGGTAAATAATATTAGGCCAAAACAGCTAAATCAAGTTTACATCAGCATCATTTACTCTTCATACTTTTCTATGCTTGCAAATCATCCTTACTTCCACCACATCTATATATCACTTCATACAATTGCCCTTTGTTCTTACCAAGTTATAAAATGCTAAAAAAAAAAATTCACAATTCGAAAAATCCTTGCATAATTCTTGCTGCTTCAGTAACGAGTTGACATGGAAGCCTAAAGACATACGTTAATTTTTCCAATAAATTATGAACCCTTGCAAAATATACGCATATTTAATAATTTAAAATTTTAAATGCACAGCGTTACTTACTGTAAATTCAAGAGAACAAAGCTAAAAAAATCCTTTTATGGAGGAAAAGCTGCTGAATGACATCAGAGGACACAGCCTCTGTCAACCAGTTTCATAACAGTTCAAACAGAATTTTGTAACAAGCACTTTAACAGTGTTACACAACCTGTGCAATCTATGTGAATTATCATTAAGCTTATTTTATCCTATCTTATATGCAAAGGATCTGCAAGATCTATTAATAAAAGTGAAGGAGCATAGTGAAAAAATGGGAATAAAATTAAATATAAGGAAGTCCAAACTAATAACAACAGGTAGAACAACCAGCCTTAGAACTGATAATGAAGATGTCGAAGTGGTAGATAACTTCTGCCTTTTAGGATCAACCATCCACAGCAAAGGAACAAGCAGTCAAAAAATACACTGCAGACTAGCACTTGATAAAGCAGCCATGAAGGCCTTGAAAAAGATATTCAAATGCCTTGATGTGTCTATACCTACAAAGATCAGAATCCTACAAGCCATGGACACTATGGAAGTGAAAGCTGGACCTTGAAGATGCAGGACAGGAAGAGTATTGATGCTTTTGAACTTTGGTGTTGGAGAAGACTCCTGAGAATACTGTGGACAGCCAAGAAAGCAAACCAATGGATCATTAAACAAATCAACCCAGAGTTCTCACGAGATGCACAAATGACCAGGTTCAAATTATTCTATTCTGGACATGTTATGTAAAGACCTAGCTCACTAGAGAAAGCCGTAATGCTGGAAAAGATGAAAGGAAAGAGAAGAAGAGGGTTGCTAGCAGCGAGGTGGATGGACTCAGTTACACTGGCGATGGATGCACCATTAGAAGACCCGAAAGACCAGGTTAGGGACACATCATAATGGAGAAAATATATCTATGTGGCCACTAAGAGGTGACACTGACTTGATGTCACATAATCAATCAAAAAATCCTATCCAATCCTATCCTATCCTATCCTATCCTATCCTATCCTATCCTATCCTATCCTATCCTATCCAACTTACCATTCTCTGCATTTACCCTCAACCCATGAGCCAAAACAGGGTTTGGAGTAGATGATCTCAAAATCCCTTTACAATTCTAAAATCCTATAGATCCAGAACACCTACTAGATTGATAGGGAGGAGATCAGAAAAGGGTTAGAGTATACACTAGCCTTCCCCATCAGCTTCATTCAAAAGCCAATGGCCAATCGGCTTGTGCCTGAAAGAGGAAACTCATCACATGTAGCATTTTCAACAGGGTAGGCAACTTGTGGCCACTATCCCCACTAGCTGCAATACCATGGGGTTTTTTAGATCTAAAAATGCCACAGAAAGGAAATGACTGACAGGATTCTTTTGAAACCAACAAGTAAGGCATTATGTTCAGACAACTGCCAGTAGGCACAGCTAGTCTCCCTGGAAATCACCTCTCTTACCAGTATGGCACAGGTAGTCATCTGGTTCTCAGGCCCATAATGCCTCATTTTGGGGAAGGAGCCCTCCAAGAGACATCCTGACAGATAAAACTGCCTGCATTGGTATGTTTAACTATAGGGAAGTAGGGTGTGGGAGTGAGAGAAGCAGCTTTGTAATCTCTGGCATCATCCTACACCTCTATGAAATCATTCCTAGCACAAAAATGTGTGGCCATGTAAGTTCCTGCAGACATCTGAGGGACAGCCTGTATTCAAAAGGCTGAAGTATTCTCCCTCCAGTATTCTTAATGGCTCTTAAAAGGTTTGTATACAACAGAGTAACAAAAGAAAATGCAAGGTAAAAATGAATACATGTCAATCTGTCATGACACAAACAGGCAAGATAGACTTGTATAACAGACAGTTCCCATTTAATGCACATACCTGGTTTGTTTTTACCAGCTGGAGTAAGCCAGTCACACAGGACAGAGTAGGTGAGGAAATAGGCTGCACATGAATGACAATCCCTGCCCAGCAGAGCCAAAGATCCTTTGTACAGACCAGCAAGGCCTTCTTCTTTCACTATTGTCCTCAAACAATGCAAGGAACCTTGATACTTAGGCCTGGAGTCAAAGGGATGAGATGATGTTGTCAAGCCATGTGGGTCTTTCTGGATCTGTAATCTTACTTTGGCTATTTCTGCAGGCGATATTAGCACAACCTAGAGAATATAATTAAGAATTAGCAATTTAGAGTTAGATCCTTGCTGCCCAGATCCTGGAGGACCTTAACTCAACTTCATGTATCATATCTGGTCCTTTGCTTTGACCAAAATATATTCCTATTTTTTTATTTTTTTATTTATTTATAATTCAATTTATATTCACCGCTCCATCTCCCCCTAGGGGGACTCTGGGCGGTTTTCCAACCATATTTGCGCTCTGCATATCTGCTCTGAAAATTTTCTCTAACTCTCTAGAGGAATAGGCAACATTTTGTTAGTAGGGAGGGCATGCTTAATATTTCAGGGTGTGTGTGTGAGGTTCATAATGAACAAGTTGGATCATATACCTGAGAAGCGCAAGGATTTTTCTGATTTCTTTCAGTTTAAGGGAAGTTAACGAATTCCATGTATTTTAGGCTTAGAATGCAGTTTTCACAGTTTCTCTGCATCCAAACAATGGGAGACTGCACTGCTGACTTTTGGTCAGTGGAAACTCTGAGGCCACGAAAAAGGACCTTGGGACCATAGATTGTCCACCTCAGCTCTAAAGATTTGGAGGTAAGTAGCAGATGCTGACAGAATCTGTTCCATCAACAGACAAATACACCCCATATTGTTTTATTTTTTAACCTACCCGGATAGCACCAGTAACACAACCTGCAAAAGATATATCCACTTTTGATGGTTTTCTGTCTGCAGAGCCATATCGTAATCTACAGATACCATAAAGGAAGTTTTTGTAGACCCCAAATGAAAATGATGAAATCAGTGATGCCATTACAACTGTCATTGAAACGCCTCTGAAGAAACCTGGCACCTGAACGGAACAGAAAAGTGAGGAAAATGGCTTTTTAGAATAGCAGAATAAGAAACATAAGATTCCTTACAATGAACAAAGTAAGTATAACCTAATGGTTTTAGGTTTTGGTGCTAAGCAAAGCACAAAAGAAAGCTGTAGCCACATATAATTATTTTATATTACAAATTAGGAATAACAGCAATAAACATTCCAGATTAGGGTCATCTTCAGAGATATTTAGAACCAAACTTACAATTGGGCCTTTCCCTGCTTGCACTAACACACCATGGCAACATCTGTTTTCTCCTGTACCCCTATGATGTTGCCTTCTCTTACCCAGCCCATGAGCAAGATAGTCATCCTTAGCAGTATTGATACTAAAGTAGTATTTTCCTCCTCCTTCTGTCACTAAGGTCATCCTCAAGTTGTGTAAAATCTGTTAGGCTTTGTCACTTTCCCTTGGAGGGAAATCAAGTGACAGCAATGACTGGGAACAGGGGCAGGACACGGACTGGCAATGAAGACGACAAATTTAATGCAAGTATCACTTTCTGCCTACTCAGAATGGGTAGCATTTCAACTCAGCAATGGGGGATGGTGCTACAGCAAATGAGACACCACTCACCACTTAGCATTTGCTAGTTGGGATTCAGAGGAAGAGACTTAAATTGTTTATCCCCCCCCCCAAACAGCTCCAATCTGGATCAATACATCCCAATCTGAGGGAGGTAAAAAGGCTGGCCAGCAGATTTTGGGTACAATTAAATGACAGCAATTAAAAATTGTATTTCCGTACATTTAAATATAAAGTCACAAAAAATAGCCAGGTAAAATATTCCCTGCTTTATTGGAACGCCACATGCTACCTTTTTTCCATGTGGCTACATATTACACAGTAAGAAATTACCACTTGGTACACTTGGGGTCCTTCAGACATTTTGGGCTACAACTTCTACAATGCCTCATTATTGGCCATGCTGGCTGCCGCTGATGGGAACTGAAGTCCAAGAATTCTAGAGGAAAAGTTCCCTACACCTGGCATGTGTTCCGCTATAGAATGAATATGCTATTTTTTTTTAATTTGGAACTACATGCAAATCTATAGATTTCCCCTGTGAATACTGTAAGCCTCTTTGCTTTAAGAGGTAATAAGGCAAAAAACAAAATAAAACTGATGCTATGATCAAGATAGATGTACTGATTCTTTGCTATACATACCCTTTCAGTTCTGTATGTATCTCTGATGCAGTGCCATATTCCACGATAGCGTGCTTCTGTTTGAATTCTCACCTGTTAAAGCAAGGTAAAGCAATCCATCATACATATCAAATATATAAGGAAGTACCGCAATTGGGCATTTTATTAGACATACATTTTGTTTACAATCAATAAGAACAGAAGCAATATATTAGTTAAATTAAAGGTACACAGTGTTTGCTTTTGAAGAAGAATGCTGGAGATCCATAGCTCAGGCAGTGTTTATACAACACACTAAATCAGATAGACACATTTTGGCCTAGTATGTCGTGTGAATCTAGGCCGGGGATGAATTTATAATTTAGTGTGATGTATCAATCTACAAACTCAGGATAAAGTATGGGTCGGTTAACCATGAGTAACAGAACTGTAACTGTCTACTGTGGTTCTGAAGTTCTGAAAGGATTAGGAGGGTGAACCTTGGAATTCCTTCTGCTAAATCCTTTAACTTACCACAGAGCTTTTACCTGAAGGGGGAAAAACTGTACACAATGAACTAAGCTATGGTGTGGTTTGTTTGTTTCTGTCTTAGCACACTATGTGCATCCAGCCACGGTGGATTGTAAAAGATAGTTTATTAAGCAAAGCATGGCTTACCTCAAAGTGTTAACCCAATCACAGAGAAGAAGCCTACTCACTTTCCCATGTGGTAGGGATGATACACAAAATAGTATTTTTAATAAATTGGCTGAAATACCTTTATTGTATCCAATGGATAACCTACTGCAGCACTAACGCCACCTGAAACAGATAATTGTATGTGAATTTGTTTTGGAAGTGTTATAATTAAACATGTTCAAGCCTACAGAGGACAGACCACATTCTTGAAGCTACCACATTAAAGCTTCTCAAATCATCCCATGCCTGTTCCACTTTTACCAAATCCCTCCATCTTGCTTTGGAATTATTGTTTGTATACACTTTAGATGGCCTATGAGAGTTAAGACTTCCCCACCCCGCCCCACAGTGCAGTTTGTACAACAAAATACAATTAGATGTGAGGATTCCCAAAATGCACCACAGGATGTGCCTGGGGATGAGTACTCATACAAAAACTAGTGCAACCAGATTGTGAAAATTGTCTTTGTCTTAAATTTATTGTGTATTAAGCTTGTATCCATAACTCTGAAACCAACTTGGGAAAGGAGAAAAAGAGTCCTGTATACTAAGTGGATGGGAAGAGTAAATGTCCTCAAATTGGAGAAGTGATATTTACACCACCTTGAATTCCTGGAGGACTGGGAAGACATAATATTAACAAAGAAACAAGCAAATTATATGTATTTTACTAGGGATAAATGTAGGTGCTTAACAAATATGAAAAAATGGAGGAAGGCAGACATCTATGAGATTGTTCATTCAGCAAATTCAAATATTCAAAAATACAGAAAGATCCACAGTCAAGAATTTCAATGTAAAATGCTCCTGTTCCAATCCCAGTTTTTTGTTTTATTCTTTTGTCATGGAGGACTTTTCTCCATATTGGGTTTTGCTTTTTTTTTCTAAATGCCCTTTTTTATTCCACTTCTGGAAACCTTGGGGTTCTCCCAAGGCAGTGAGACTTCCTTTTTCTGTGAGATGATACTATTCTGACTACATAACTACCAGCACACTGAGAACTGAGACAGATTAAGCATATGGCATCTCCCAACCAGATTTATATATGAGGAATTCCAATCCTGATTTTCCAGGATTCTCAATCACAGAGAACCTCCACAGACAAAGAACAATCTGCACTATAGATGCTATACCCTGTGCGTGTGGAAGGAGACAGAAGTGGAAGATTGAGTGACCTTCACTCTAAAGTGGACATTAGTGAAATCTATAACAAAATACCACACAAAAAAATGTTTCTCATTTTTAACAGACACTTGTTTAAGTGACATCTTTCCTTACTTGTATCTATTTAATAATGCAGGCTATTCAGCAGTGCCTATTTCTCATTTGCAAATATGCTAGTTAGTATGATATAAAGGGATATTGCTGCTACAACCCCACATCACTCCAGAAATCCTCTTGTCTAGGTTTTGTAAAGCTATTTCCTCTTTAGCTGCTAATCCTTTGCTTTTATTCAGCAGGATTTTTTTCTCCTTTCCGTAGTGTCCTATGATTAGACAGCCTCAGCAAAATATCAGAGAAATAAATACATATCTAAGCTTTTAGATGTGACTCTTGATTCCGCATGTTGGTAATCTGTGTCCCCTAAACATTTAGCATATGAAGAAAGGTTAAATATCCAGGCCTTCTTCAAAATATTTAATTTCTCTGAGAAATATTATTCTGCATCCACAAGCTTCCCGATTCAATTTCTGGGATTAGAATCTTTTAAAGAGGGATGACGGCTGTTGCCTTCAATCAACACCAGCCAGAATAGCCAATGGTCAGGCTGATGAGAGCTATAGTCCAACAACAACTGCATGGCCACAGAACCTACTTCTGCTTGGAGCTCAAGCAAGGTAATTCACTTCCCTATCCCACTTTTCCATTTTTTTTCCAGTTGATACTCAATGTTCCATGACTTCTAGCAACTACTGAGCATACTCTGTTCCTATTGGCTTATTCTGGGGGTGTGGTGTTTGTTGTTTGTGGTTGATTTTCTACTTTGGCATGCCTAGGAATTTGATGAAGCATGGGAGTATTTTTCCCTTGCTACACCCTATTTTCTCCCCAAGGAATACTGAGTTTCCTATTAGAAGCAGTAATAGAAGACAGTCCAAGCATAAACCATAAATGAAAGAAGGCAGAAAATGAAAGAATATGCCTTATGCTGGTCTTGACAATATTGCTGTTCTAGATACCAATTGACCTTTTCTAATGTGCCATGAATGACAGTAATTGTATAGCTTTTTAACATTCTCCAAGGATTTCCATACTCCAAATATAGCCATCATCAGATATTTCTACGGCCCCAAATAGTCTCAGGGATTTAAAAAATTGAGCTGCTGCCACAACTGGAGAAGAAAAACAAACAAGTCACACAATCCCATGAATGAACTTTCTATTTTCCATTAACAATTTAATATAAGTAAGTGTATACTATGAAACTAAGTACATTTACTCTAAAATAACTCATTGTAGTGGTTGAGGTGTTGGATTTGGACCAGGAAGACCGAGGTCTTGGTCTCCATTCAACTACTGTAAGCACTTTCCAGGTCAAGAAACCAATATGGCAGGGATGCTCCTTAATGAAATAAGGTAGCATAACAGAATCTTGAAGGCCTATCCAGCTTTCTCTCTGTCCTGTCTTATATTAAACAAAATCAAGGCAGGGTTATTTTGAATTTCTTTCTCACATTTTCCTCTTTCTTAGGACTATGTAATCTTTTCTGCAGGTCCCCCCCCCCTTAATGGCTTATTCATTCTGTCCCTATACACAAGATTAATTCTACATCCTTCACAATTATGGGCTCACGGGATGACTTGAACTAGTCATTCTTTTTCAGCCCAACCTACCTTATCAGCTTGTTGTGGGGATAGAATCAGGGGAGATCTCTCATGTACATTCTCACAGAAAAGATGAGATATAAATAAAGTTCCATGTTTCCAAATTAAGTGTGCTTTTGTTTCCAACACTGCCGAGATATTCTGCTCCATTGAACATCATAAGCAAAATAAATAAATAAATAATGACCTCATAAGAAACCGGTGCTGCTCGAAAGAGAGATGAGGCCTTAATTACATCTTCAGGGGGGGAAAAACAAATGGAATGCAAAGTGAAACTTTGATCACATCTCAATACTGTATTCAAGGAAAACATAGAATTGCTTCAGGGCAGAGGCTTCCTTATCATAATACACTAGAAACATGCAACAAGAAACCAGATACCTCATACAGAGAAAAAAGGAATTCTGAATCTAATCCTTTCAATTGTCTTTTCTAAATATATATGGTTCTCATTGGGGGGGGGGGGAATCTTTCAGTCCTAGGTAGCGTATTCCTTATACCGTACTCATTTTTACAGTCTCATCTGTTTGATGTTGTGCTGTTTGAAGAGCTGCCCAGTCCATGTCTGACTTAAAGATCAAGAATAATCAGAATAGAGAGTATGAATTGTCCATCAAAATTTAGCAAGTGGATTGTAGATGGAGCACAATAGCATACAGGTTATCTAGGTATATTTCTAGTTAAGCTATAGTACTATTTTCCACATGTGTATAAATTGCCTATGCAGGTTTGGTACTCATTAATTACAGAATATTAACCATGCTATCAATCTGTCAAAGTGAGCCCATTGCTCAAGGTTCCTTGTTCATGAGCATGGGCCAAATACTCACATCAGACATTGGTATGCAAGTACATAAAGGCAGCATTTGTGTGATGACGTGCCCATGTCTTCATGTTTGCATTACTGTGGTTTGCTGTAGACACTGCTGTTCTTGTCCTTTTTTAATTTTAGAAAGAAACCCACAACTTTATTTTCACTCTTCTAAAGCATGGGATTTCCATAATATTCCTTCTCTTCGGAATTAGTACTTCTAATGGTTATGTTGCTTGCTATGCCTCCCTCTTTCACTTTCTCCATACTGATAATGTACTTTCATCTTTTTGTTTCTATCTTTCAAGCAATATGTATTTATGGAATGCCTCGCTGGATCGTCACCTTGTTGTGGTGAGTGGGCTTGTGTGTTTCCAATGAACCCTGTGAGCGAAGCCATCGGGAGTCATGTACTCCTGGTAGGGTCACCCATGGCAGTAAGGTCCAGGGGGAGGAACCAGACAAAGAACGATCCAAGAAAGTCCTCAACGGCAGAAGAGGCGGAAGATAACAAGATGTATTGTTACAACGGCTGCGAAGGCGGATGAAGGCTGCAGCAGACAAAAGGTCACCAATCGTCATGGTACCCATGCCATTGGATTAGAGCCTTTTTCTGTGAAGGTTGTGTGCTGATCGTTGTGCACCGATCTCCACACATAAAACAAATTCATGCACAGGCGTCTTCCAACCACACCAAACCCAAAACAACCAAATGTCCCATGGCGATTGACGAATGGCAACGGGGGCAGGACTGTGAAATCCGGAAGCTCCTAGTCATGGACCAGCACATGGGCGGTGGATACAGATTCAGTCATCCTGACTCAAGGTTCGAGGCAGTTGAGTAGTTCGGCAGCTGTATCCACGACTGAGCAGCCCTATTTAGGATCCACTCTGCTCACCCCATATGGGGAGGGGGCTAGAAACATAGGGGGGTGCCCTAAACATATCATTTTTTCTCACTGACTGGACTACCATGACCAGTGGGGTCACCATCTAGCGGTCTTAAAAGACTCCTGAATTTTGGAACATGGAATATACGGACACTGCAAGACAACATGGATAGTGAACGACCTGAACGTAGGACTGCCATTATTGCAAGGGAGCTGAGACGTTTTAATATTGATATAGCAGCACTCCAAGAAACTCAAAGAGCAGGAGAAGGACAGTTGAAGGAAGAAAAAGGAGGTTATACCTTCTTTTGGAAAGGACTGCCTGAACAAGAACAATGAATAAATGGGGTAGGCTTTGCTATCAAAAACGACCTTGTGAAGCTCTTGTCAGAAGTTCCCACTGGCATTAACGAACGACTCTCAATTCTCCGAATAAAACTCGCCAAAAACCAACAGGCAACTATCCTAAGTGCTTACGCACCAACACTAGATGCAGATGAGGATATCAAGGAAAAATTTTATACCCAGCTGGACACCATCTTATCAGAGATACCAAAGGAGGATAAAATTATCCTCCTGGGCGATTTCAATGCAAGAGTTGGGCGTGACTTTGATTTGTGGCCGGGGATCATTGGGAAAGAAGGAGTTGACAATAGCAACATGAATGGAATCTTACTTCTGACTAAATGTGCAGAGCATAACCTTGTCATTACTAACACACTATTTCGCCAGAAAAATAAATTTAAAACATCATGGAAGCACCCACGGTCGAAGCACTGGCATCTTTTAGATTATGTAATTGTCTAGTGAAGGTGAAGTCTTCTTGCAAATCCCGCAAAAACAAATAAGAGATGAGCTTGCAGTACCCCCTAGTTTGGAGAAAGTCAGTAAAGCCACTAAACAAATGAAAAATAACAAAGCTAGTGGACCTGATGGGATTCCTGCTGAAGTCTTTAAAGAAGGCGGGCCTGAACTTACACAACTACTTCATAAGCTCATCAAAAAAATCTGGATGAGGGAGGAGATTCCAGCAGACTTTAGGGATGCCATAATTATCACTCTCTTTAAAAAGGGTGATAGAACAGACTGTGGAAACTATCAAGGCATCTCCCTTCTAGCTACAGCAGGCAAAATCCTGGCAAAGATCATCGCAAACCATCTATCTCAGAGCTTTCCAAACTGTGTGTCGGGACAAGTTAGTGTGTCGGCTGCAGTGTCTGGGTGTGTCACAGCTGCTGCTGCCGCCTCCAAGCCCTGCCAGGATTCCACGCAGGTCCTAGTGCCTGCCTTGTGCCCTGCTGTAAGAGTGTATCACGAAATGATGCCCTGTTATAAGAGTGTGTCACGAAATGATGCATGTCTAAAAAGTGTGTCACCAACATGAAAAGTTTGGAAAGCTCTGATCTATCTATATCAGAAGACATCCTCCCTGAAACGCAAAATGGCTTCCGCCCTTCCAGGGGAACAGTGGATATGATCTTCACTGCACGACAGCTTCAAGAAAAATGCAAGGAGCAAAACCGCCCTCTGTACATGGCGTTTATTGATCTGACTAAAGCTTTTGATACTGTAAATCGTACTGCTCTCTGGACCATCCTTCTGAAAATCGGATGCCCTGATAAATTTGTGAACATCTTGCGGCTACTCCATGACAACATGATGGCAACAATCCTGGATAACAATGGCTCTCAAAGCGATCCATTTAAAGTGGAATCCGGCGTTAAACAGGGATGTGTTATTGCTCCAACCTTATTATTTGCTATCTTCATCGCTATGATTATACACTTTGTTGAAGAGAAACTTCCTACTGGAGTAGAAATTATATATCGAACAGATGGAAAGCTTTTTAATCTTAGTAGGCTGAAAGCAAAAAATAAGGTAATTACAACTTCTGTTATAGAACTTCAATATGCTGATGATAAGCGAAAACCACCAGCATTGAAACAATGATCATCCAACATCAACTTCGCTGGACCGGCCATGTTGTTCGAATGCCTGACCATCGTCTTCCAAAGCAGCTACTTTACTCCCAACTTAAGAATGGAAAACGGAATATTGGTGGACAGCAAAAGAGATTCCAAGACACTCTCAAAGCTAATTTTAAAAAATGTAATATCAGCATTGAGAACTGGGAAGCCCTAACTCATGAGCGTTTCAATTGGAGGTCATCCTTTATTAATGGCGCTATGGACTTTGAAGAAGCACGAGTACAGGGCGAAAGGGAGAAAAGAGCTAAGAGGAAGGCACGTCAGGCAAACCCTCATCATGACCGTCTCCCACCCGGAAACCTATGCCCTCATTGTGGGAGGTTGTGCGGATCCAGAATTGGCCTTTACAGCCACTTACGGATCCACTGCTAAAATTTTACCCTTGGAAGACAATCTTACTCGGCTATGAGTGATCGCCAATGAAATGAATGAATTTATGGAAATAGCTCAAATCCTCAGCTGCTGCCAGAGCATATATTTACTAGCACTTTCCTTGACCAACTGAAAATGGGATTGTTGTAAAACTGATTTGATCCTTACATTTCCCAGCTGGCCAACATTTTCGAAGTACACCTGATTAAGGGCCTCACAGAAATTGGCTGAATAGCCTGGGAAAGAAAGGGTGGAAAACAGCCTATATGCACTTCCTGAGGCCCCTCTTTCCTGTAATCCTTTGGTAGTGATGCTTGCAAGACAGGACCATAATCTGAAAAGTGAATAGACTTCAGTCTGCTAAAAGAAACAGATGGGGGATAGAAAGAAAGAGAGAGAAATAGTCTTGTGGTTTGCAGTTGCTGGTTTTCTTCATACTAATAGTTTTCAAATATCTGTGAGAAAACTACCTTATTGAAAATCTGCCTGGGAGCCTTCTAGTTCTTGTATCCATCTGAGTAAAGCCTGTCAGCAAGTTTGTTGGGCAAATAGTCTAAATGGGAGCCTCATGGCTATGGAAAAAAGTAAAGGTAAAGGTTCTCCCTAGTCGTGTCCGACTCTAGGAGCTCACTCCGTCACGCGGGGCTAGGGATTCGAACCTCTGAACTTGCGATCTTCCGATCGACAAGCCTGGTGTCTTACCCGCTGAGCCACCACGCCCCCTCCATGGAAAAAAGTACTCTTCCTCAAATTGTGTGGAAAGAGAAGAAATAAATTACATTCAAAGATGAAGGTGCCTCTACTGTTCTAGTGCATTAACTTCTTGATTAGATGCAGCAGGGGGTGGGGGAGATCTGCAAAGGAAGGGCAGAAACTACTATAAATTGGCCAAGTTCAAAGAGTCAACATCATAGCATTCTCAATTCACCAGTCCAATTTGAACATAGCAAAATGCCTATTAAAACACTAACAGGTGTTTTAAAATTCCACTGAAAATCCGATTGCACCCTACACTAGCATTTATTTAAGCAAGAAAGCATAAAAAAGACTCCTGAAGGGGTGGAAGATACAAGTTTGCTACTGTCTAGTTCCCAGTTGTCCAAGGCTATTAAAATCTCTGAATATATTCTATAAACAGAGTTGAGGACAGTGATTCCTTGAGCTAGGCCTGCATGCTATTTGTATAATAGAGTCCTGAACAGCCTACTTTACAAGAAGTCTACAGAATACTGAATATACAACTAAACAAAAATACTCAGACATGTAACTACTGATTACTGAAGCTAGCTTAAAAATGATGGGTTCTGCAAAATTAGGATGGGCTTCTGAGTTTACTATTGCTTATCTAGGAAGCTCTTTGCTGTCTTGTTTTAGTGGGCTGCAAAATATCCAACACAGTGGCAACATCAAGCAGGGTCACAATTCATAGCTTAGAAACAGAGAAAGTCATGCTGCAGTGTAAAAGAGTAGAAACATTGCTAGGAGACAGTTTAACACCCACCCCAAAGTGATTTGTCCAAAACAGTAGTGCTGGCCTGTAAATAAGAAGTCTAGCCCAAATGTTCAGACACAGAGAAGTCAAAGATACAGTATATGAATCCAGTCATACTGTATATGCAAACAAATATACTTAATGTATCTCCCTCACCTCTCCATTCACTCGGTATTTACTGAGTGAAACCCTTCTTTCCTTTCTTCTGCAGCTCTCAACATTCTCTCCTTATCTCTCCTTATATCCTTGGAAGATCTGTCAACTTTCTTTCAAAGATTTAGGAGAGTGTGTGGGAAGTACAAGGGTTGGGGAAATTTGTTTCACCAGCAATACACATTTAATTCTAGACTATTCATACCTATATGGAGACTCCTGATGTCAAATAATCAAAATGTGGCATTTAGGGGGCCAGATAACACGTTATTTGAGGATCAAAATAACTGTCCTTCAACCACATAACCTGAAGGAATAGAGTGAAGCCTAAAATAACAAACACAGATATTTCAGAGGGTTTTGAAAGAGCTCTAACCTGAATTAATAATTACACAAAACAACCTGCACAGAATAGATTATTGCAAGTTCTCTAATTTCCCTAACTATATAGTTTCTCAGCAGGAAAAGTGTATCCCTGAATAAGATCACTATAATTATTCTGACTGGTTTTCTACTTCCAAGAACTCAAGATGTTTTTTATCAGGCACATATTCATCCTGATCTCTCTTAAGTGTCCTTCTTAATCATTGACCAACTTCAAACAACAGCTGCTTAATACAGGTAGTCCTTGTTTAGCAACCACAATTGGGACCAGCTACTTGGGCACTAAGGGGCATGGTGGCTCAGCGGGTAAGACGCCAGGCTTGTCGATCGGAAGATCGCAAGTTCGGAGGTTTGAATCCCTAGCCCTGCGTGCGGAGTGAGCTCCCGCACTAGCTCCAGCTCTTGCCAACCTAGCAATTCGAAAGCATGCAAATGCAAGTAGATTAATAGGTACCACTTCGGTGGGTAGGTAACAGCGTTCCGTGCGTGTCATGCGGCCACATGACCGTGGAAGCATCTTCGGACAACGCTGGCTCTTTGGCTAACAAACGGAGATGAGCACCAGCCCCTAGAGTCGGACACAACTGCACAAATGTGCGGGGGGAATCTTTACCTTTACCTTTTACTTGGGCACTAAACAAAGCAGTCACTAAGTGAAACCATGACTGTGCTTATGATCGTACTTCAGCTTTCCTTTGCTTTACAGACCTGTAAAGGTCGTAAATGCTAGAATTGGTCGCAAAGTTACTTTTTCATCACCATCATAACTGCAAACACTTGCTGTATGGTAAAGGTAAAGGTTTGCTGTATGAGGCAGTCGCTAAACAAGGATTACCCGTAGATTATCAGATGAATTATGAACGGAGACTGGAAACACTCTGGGTTGAGTTCCAGATTAAGAAATCCATACTGGTTGTTTGATATTCATTACCTCAAGTCTCACTGCAGTCAGCTGGACAACAAATCACTATTACTTTCAGTGGGATTACAGTAAGAATAGCTTCCTCTCTGCTAGGACCTTCTTTCTCCTTTTATTTTCTCAGTACCTTAGAAAGAACTGTTTGTACTGTACAAAATCTCATGGAATGATCAAGGTCCAGCATTTGACAGATCCAACATGAGTGCCTTCTTTAGAAGTTATCTACCACACATATGCAATAGGTATGCAGTAGAGATATTTATTTAATGCAATCTCCATTTACAGTGCCACTTGTTATATAGCTAGGATATGAACTGGTAATACTTCCATGTCTGAATATGAGAGCTTGCTAGCCTCACATCTGTCTAGAGCAGCCTTCTTGAAGCTGATGCCCTCTAGATGTTGGGCTAACTCACCACCATCCCTAGCCAGCAAAATCAATGGGCCTGTTATATATATATAAGCAATGGGCCTGTTATAAATAATAACTAGAGGGCGTCAGGTTAGAGAAGGCTGATTTATGACAGATCTATATTTTATGCTTGGCCCATCCCTAGTACAGGCCGCTCACCACTTCCCGAGTGCAGAAATTAATGATTTCATCTTCTTCCCACTCCCAGCACATTGAAAATGTACCCCATGCCTGTGTTTTCCAGCTTCAGTTCAAAATTGCTGTTTTCCAACCTGAGCCATCTTAAGCCCTTCAGAGCAGATGGTCTCCAATGCTTTGATCCATTCTAGGAGCAGCCCCAGTTCTGATTGGCTGCATGGCCTGGCATGTCCCCTCCCCTCCAGCATCTGGTCATTGCCCAGAGCAGCCATTTAACTCGGAGCTCCCAAGCTGCTGCATTCTCTGCATTTTTAAGTAATCTTGCAGTTGATCCAGCAGTGGCCTGTTAAGTCAGTGAACTATCTTCAATCCTAAAAACTTATGCTCCATTCAACCCTTACATGTCCCAGTGGGCACCCTTTTAGTTTATGATGCCCAGGCTGAGTGAAGCATGCTCCCCCTCCTTCCCCACTTCCTGCCCACAGTACTGCCATTTTTATTTGGAGTACAAAAAATGGAGACTTCCACAATATTTCCTCAATACAGTATGTACCACACTGATACTTTTTGCTATATTTCAAGGTAATATTTTCTCTAGGGAAAACCTTACACCCAGAATATATTCAAGGGTTGAAAGTCTTGAAACACAGTGGATTCAGATTTTTAAAAAGTTAAAAAGTTTTAAAAAGTTGTTTCCAGTTCTCAGTTCTAATGCAATTGATTGGCAAATTATCTGCACATTTAAAAGCACCCAAAATTGGAACGTTGAATCCTGAAAAGGTTTCACGGGTGGTGGTGGTGGTGATGGTGTTTAACAGACAATATAAAGCTAGATCCATATCTCAGAGGTCAGTGGACACAGTCATGCAGGAGCCACATGAATGGAACAGATATGAAAGTCATTCTTCCTCTTCCCACCAGACCACTCCCATGCTGGGCTATGGCTTAACTCTCAGATGGTCAGCATCATCCGTTGCACAAACATTCATAAACTTAGTTTTTTGTCTTTGTCTTTGTGATGGAATCTGTCTCTGAGGGAGATAGATATAAAGGTGATGCTATGGAGATCGTGGGGGGAGGAGGAGGAGGGGGTGCTTTCCAGGGTGGGAAACGCATTCACGGCCTCGAAGACCTTGGGCGCCCGTCCAAGGAGGTCAGGCTGGACCCGCCTTAGAGTGCCTGGGGTTTTTTTCCAGAGAACTGCTTAGTGTGGCTTAGTTTGGCAAGATTTTGTGTAAGCTAGAACAATAAAGATCTAGGACAGGGGTGGGGAACCTTTTTTCTGCCAAGGGCCATTTGGATATTTATAACCGGGGACGGGGTTTCTGGGATTTCCACGGACCGGGAGCCGGAGTTTGAGGGCGGAAGCCAATCACAAGCACCGGGGGGCAGGGTTTGCAGGCAGGAGCCAATCACGTTGAAGGGGCGGGGTTTGCAGGCGGGAGTCCCGTGGGCCTTAGGCGGGAGCCCCGCAGGCCTGACGTTGCCCACCCCTGATCTAGAGCTTGAATCCGAGGCTCAGCGTTGTTCTTCGCCAAACCATGACAGTCTTTTTTTGTTTTGCCCTGTTGCTCCAACTCCTCCAAGCTTTACAGATGAGTTCCTCATGGATCATATGGGGAATTTGTGTGTGTTCTGCCCTTGTTTTTCCCAGTGGTAGTCTGAATACCAGGCACGTTTAGGAAATCATATTTGTTTTATTATGAGTACTTTTATGCCTCTTCATTCATTTTGACTCTAAACAGCTCATGTGATTGCTTTAAAAAGAAGCACTAGTGCTGTGTGTTAGTGGTAGCCTAGTAAGGAAGAGGAAGAAGAGAGCAGTTTATACAGACCAGCTGCTAATGCAGTTCTGCACATGTAGCCAACACACACATGAGGTGGCTACAATTTCTCCAGTTGGCAAAATATCCCTTGGTGAAACTGAGCCCTGAAATAAAGAGGCGGCTGTTGATTGAGTAAATCTGTTCATTCTCTTCTGCAACAATGTGGCCACGTTGCTGGAAGCACAGGAAACTTTCTTCTCTACTATCGCATCTGCTTAGGGTATAATTGGATTAAATTGTTTCAAACAGAAAATAAAGCTTTGTCTTCTTGTGTGCATCCAAAGGTTGAATCAGCAGCACCAACTATACAGCTTTTGCAAACAGTTTACAGTAAAAGTGAGCTGTTCTAAATCAGACTTCGATGCTGCTCTCAGAGTGGGTAGGGTTATTCTCATAAAACTGCTCTTGCCTTAATTGCTTTGCAAAAGACTATATAAAGGCCAGATTGATAATTTGCATTACAAATATCTTTCCACGTTCATTTGCATTACAAATATCTTTCCACGTTCTGTATTAATTTAGTAAGCCACGATAGTCCCGAAGGCCATGGAATATTGCCGCTGCAAGCGTTCTGACCCAAAGACATCCTTAGCTTCAACGCATTTGCCTTATGTCACTCTACAAGGTGAAGGAGAAACGTTATGAACATCTGTGACTGTAAAGGCTAAGCCAAGCCTGAAACATAATGAATCCTGCCTAGCATGGTTTCTGCACATTTAGACTATTACATTTCAGGAGATTAAAAAGGAACCTATGATCTATAGGTAAATTGCAAGTAGGGTAGACAATATAGTATGGTTAAGAATGTTATTGTAAACAAATGCCATATTTAGCCCACAAGGGGAATAAGGTAACTTCTGAGCTGGGACTGATAGGAGACTTTTCTCTTTTAGGTAAACAATATGCTCAGTTTAAATTGTTTCAAATTGAAAATAGACTTTTGTCTTCTGATATGTATCCAAATTCTGGGAGTTGAAGTCCAGACCTCTTAAAGTTGCCAAGGTTGAGAAACACTGACCTATTATGATGGTTTTGCAAAACAGTTTATAGTAAAAATGGGCTGCATGAACTATGCAGTGCCATATATCAAATATTCCCTCTTTATTTCTTGGGTCAATACCGCTAACACACAGCTTTCCAAACTGTGTGTCGCAACACAAAAGTGTGTCGCCTGCGGGGCCCAGGTGTGTTGTGTCAAAACCCGGAAGCACTGATGGCACGCCGGTGGCGGTGGCGGGCCATCAGTGCTTCTGGGTTTTCGCATGGCACACAAGGACACCGCTGCCGCCACCGCTGCAGCGCACAAAAATCTGAAAGCACCGCAGTAGCGGCGGTGCTTCCGGGTTTTTGCACGCCGCCGATACAGCGGCGCTTCCAGGTTTTCTCGCGCACCGCCGATGGTCTGTTGCCGCGGGAAAAGTTTGGAAAGCCCTGCGCTAACATATAGTATTTTCCTAATTTCACTCACAAATAAAGAAAAGGTGGAAAAGGAGATACTTATCATCTGTCCTAGAATAATCCAAATAAGACTTTGGTACCTGGCATCACTTAGGATGGCACAGAATTTTGGATATATTGGTAACAGTTTTTGGACCGAATGGGATTCAACACCATTGATCCATCTTGACTATACGTCAGTCTGGGCTGAACCCATATAAATATTCAGCTGTACTGTTTGTATTAAAAATTTGTTTCCAAAATAAATATTTAAAATATCATTTTGACTCAGCCTTATTGGGCATAAATAAGGAAAGTGAACATATAAAGTTCAACACCTATACCTTGGGTTTTACAGTTTGCCCAGTTCTGTATTGAGAGCAGTCAACAGGGAGAATACCAAAAAAAAGTCTCATAAAGCTTCAGCATTTTGACTTGCTTGGATTCTGTGTGGAGGGCATTTTTAAAAATCACAGATGAACATTTTTTAAACATATAATCTTCTTCTTATCTGCTGAATCATGCAGTCCCAGGAATGCTGAACCATGGGATTCTCTGGAATGCAGTAATCAGTACTAAACTGGTAATGTCTCAAAGAACAGGAAGAACCAATGGAGCAATTACTGAAAAGTAGCTGCCAGAACATTCAACAGATTGGTCAATAACATTTCTATTTTTATAGGAATGAATTGGTAACATTCCTAGTTTACATATATGCCACCCTCTCCAGAAATGACAGCATCAAATGCATTTCTCTAATAATTTCTTGACAATTATAGTGGTAAAACATTAGAAGTAATTACATCCAGCCCTTGTCTCTTACCAAATTATTTAGAGCACAGCCTGATTTCACTAGGACAAATCAGAACAAATTTCAACAATGCCTACTTATTTATTTTTATCTATTTATTTATCAAATTTAGACACTGCCATCTCACTATGGAAGTGACTCTGGGCGGTTTACAAATAAAAGATCATAAAAACTATTATAAAAAATACAAAAAATAGAAAGTTAAAAGAGAAAAACTAAAAAAGGCAGAGAGAGCGTCTTCAAACTACCAACCACCCCCAGGGCTGCCTACCACTCCTGGACCCCCAAGCTAGTTGGCAGAGCCAGGTCTTGACGCTCTTCCGGAAGGCCAGAAGAGTGGGGGCCAACCTCATCTCTGGGTGCAAAATGTTCCATAGAGTGGGGCAATGGCACAAAAGGCTCTCCTCCTAGACCCTGCCAGCCAAATTCTTTAGCCAACGGGGTCTGTAACATGCCCTTCCTGCCGGACTGGGTGGGATGGGTCGATGTGATTGGGATGAGACGGTTCCTCAGGTAACCTGGGCCCATGCCATGAAGGGTCTTTAAAGGTCATAACCAACACCTTGAATTGGACCCAGAAGCACACTGGCACCCAATGCAGCTCACGCAGCAGATGTGTTACATTCGCAGCCCTAGAGGCGCCCCTAACTAGTGGTTAAGGCAACGGGCTAGAAACCAGGAGTCTGTGAGTTCTAGTCCCGCCTTAGGCATGAAAGTCAGCTGGGTGACCTTGGGCCAGTCACTCTCTCTCAGCCCAACTCACCTCACATGGTTGTTGTTGTGGGGAAAAGAGGAGGAGGAAGGAGTATTTGGTATGTTCACCACCTTCAGTTATTTATAAAAATAATAAAGGTGGGATATAAAATAAAAATAAATAAAAATAAATTCTGCACCAGCTGCAGCTTCCAGATACTTTTCAAGAGTAGCCCCATGTAGAGCACATTGCAGTAGTCTATATGGATTCAATACAATATTGAATATATTGTATCAATAAACACTTAATGGTGCGGGCAACAAACTTGCATTTTAACTTCAATCGATCAATTGAAATGCAATTCAATCAATTGCATGACAAATAACAAACACAATAAATTCTATCTGTAATGCCCAAAATGAAACTTCATATATGCAATATTTTATTACATTTTTCATATGCTTAATCTGAGAGTTCCCTGATCAAAATTACAGTCTTCCTCCTTTCTCTTCAAAAGGTGTGCATGATTATGAAGCAGAATACCAGAATGTGCTAGATGGTGCATTCTGAGTACACTGCATGGGATGTGGGCATGCTAGATTAGAGATCCTCCTTTGCATAGAATAGCATGGACATGTTTTGGGGTAAAATTGAGTTTTGGTTATGCTTGTGGCATACTAACCAAAATGTGTCAAAACTGCAAGGGTATTGTCCTTACAGTTAGTAGAGAATGCTGTGTATGGCACAGGTACCACTAAGTTAGGTGACCTAGACTATACCTTTTCTATCTTATAAAAACCATTATGTGAAAGCTTCAATTGACCAAATACAAGATAGGTGGTGGTGTCAATATCTATGGGCCCATCTGATGACAAACATAGCATATGGAAGATTGTGACTTGGAATGCAAGAAGAGTATTTTTAAAGAGCATGAATTAACAAATGAAATGAAGAGAAGAAAAATATATCTGTTGTGTGTTAAACTAAAAGGATATTATAGATCTGAATGAATGTGGTCTGATCTTGCAAAGAACTGAAAGTGTAGGTTCAGTTATGAATGGAAGGGCTAAAATGTATGTCAGGAAATATGTACTGGTGTCATTTGGGTTGGTGTGGGTGGATGTGAAAGTAGGAGCCCATAGATTGGTGACAGTTGCATGTTATATTACCATGAATGGTGATACTGAAAGAAGTTGGGATGAGTTTTGGGAAAAATTGTGCAACATTCTTAATGAATGTGGTTCAGGGGATAACATTATTCCATTAGATAACATGAATAGATTGGTGGGAATTGGATGAGAGAGTACAGAAACAGAGTTTGGGCCATTCAGAGACCTAAGAATGAATGAGAATGGCGACTGTTGGGATAGAGCCTTTTAATAAAAATGACTCTTTGTTTTGAGTATGTGGTTTTAGCATAAGTCTGTTCAGGCATAAACATGGCAAACGAATGAATACAAATCTAAAAGCATGGCTGATTTATTTATAATGAAAGCAAATTAGTGAAGGATTCAAAAAGTTCTGAACATGGAGCAGATCATCTTTCGGTAGCATCAAGAGTTGATCTTGGGGGGAAAGGAGACATGAAGGAAAAGGAAAGAAATAAAAGAAACTAGGGTAAAATAGAATTGCAGGAATAGAAAGTTTGAGTCCTGTATTAAAAAGTATTTTAAGATAGATTAATCTTCCAACTGAATGAATGGAAAGTAAATATAAAGAAAAAGAATATGAAAGTTATGTTATAGAACATGCCGGAGGTGTGTGGAGTTACACTAATGGAATATATGAAAAAATGTGCTTGGTGGAATAATGAGGTAAAAGGCTATAGATAAGAAAAAATGCATATAAGAGTATGATTGTTGAAAAATGATGAGAAAAAATATAGTATAATGTATATAGAAAGAAAAATATAGTTGCGAATGTAAACAAAGGGATCAAGGAATGGTTAAGATTTAAAAAGGCAGAGGAAACACGGTGGTTTTAATGGAAATAAAAAACTATTTTCTAGGTGGGTGAAAAGAAGCCTCCAGAAGAGTGAAGAATTAAAAATAAGTGTGATGAAATTATTTGGGATGAAACTGAAGTGAGGAAATTCTGCAAGAAATATTTAGAGATTTGTATGGGAATGATAAATAATAAGTGAAAAGTAGTAAAGCTAGAAATTCAGATGGTATAACTGGAGGAAGGCTAAAATATTGATGCTGGCCACATGGCTGTGGAAGCGTCTTCAGACGACGCTGGCTCTTCGGCTAACAAACGGGGATGAGCACCGGCCCCTAGAGTCGGACACGACTGCACAAATGTGCGGGGGGAACCTTTACCTTTTACCTTGCTTATGGAGTGGCCGATGCGTGTGAAGATTGTGTCTAGGCCATTGAAAGAATGCCATTATGGTTCCTGTCTCTATAGGGAAAGGTAACAAGAGTGAATGCAATAGAAAAACTACAGAGGGATGAGTTTGCTAAGTATGTCTGAGGAGGTGTTTGGCAGAATTTTGATCAAAAGGTTATGAGAGGTGACAGTGAGCAAAATGTGGGAAGTACAGTTTGTACTTTTGCTGAGCAAGGGATGTGCTCCTCAGCAGTTCATTCAGAAGTATATGAATGTGAGAACGTTTATTGTACATTTTTTGGTGTAGAAGGAAGCTTATGATAAACTGAATTGAGTTGAATTATGGAATGTTTTCTATGAATATGGAGTTGAAAGATGGTTGCTGAATGTGATAAGAGTGGCACGTAATGGAAGTAAACCATGCATGAAAATAAATGTTATACTTAGTGAATGATACAACACTGACCTTGGAGTAAGGCAAGGATGCGTGGTGTACCCTTGTTAATGTTTTTATTGTATGAAGATGTGTATAAGGAATATGTGTGGTAATATTAGGGGTGTGTTATTTGGGGGCATGAATGTACATGTATGCAAATGGTGCTGTATTGTTGGTTGAGAACCCAAATGGTTTGCAATGAATGTTAGATAGATTGTATGATACACAAGTATGGATCTGAAAATTAATGTATGGAAGAGTAAGATAGCTGTGTGTTTGACAGGGGAAATGAAGTGAATGATTACAAGTTATACATAAACAGTAAAAAAATTAAAACAGTAAAATGATACAGGGGCAACCACAGTGACAGTCACTGGTTTCAAAATGGCGGGTGCAACCAGCTGGTCAAAGCCCTGCCCCTTTTTAGCGTGCATTACATGCAAGTAAAAAGGGGTGGGGCTTTGATCACTCAGTTGCACCTGCCATTCTGAAGCTAGTGAGCATCTCTGCAGATACGCCTGTAGGTGAATTTGTGTATCCAGGTAGAATGTTTACTAAAGATGGGGAAATAGATGAAGAAATTTTAAGATATGCAAATGTTAGCAGAAAGGTAGTAGATAATATATGATCTGTTGAGAGGAATGAATATTTGTCTAAAGAAGTAAAAATGGCTATGTTTAAGTGCATGATTTTGCCCACTTTGTTAGATAGAAGTGAGAGTTGGGTATGTTAAAAGAAACAAAAATAAATGGAGCACAGTGAGAATAGGTTGTTTAACGGGGGAGGGAGGGAGGGTTCTGAATTCTTGTGGACAGAATAAAAAGTGAGTGTCCAGTACAAAAGAAATATGTTGAGGCGGAATTGAATTGTGAATTAAATATATTAAAAAGGGTAACTGAGTCGAAGGGGAAAACCAAGAAAGTAGATGTTAGATGGAGTTGATTAGATCCTCAAAAAGAGAGGTGAAAAGTTAAAACAAAGAGCAATGCCTGAAGTAATATATGGTTGTGTTGGAAACAAAGGTGGTCTGCAAGGACAGAAAGGAAATATATGATCATATTAAAGAATCAAACGTGGAAGGATTACTGGCACTAATCCCAATGCTGCTACAGCCTCAGCTAACTATTTGCCTGATTAAGTTCTTTCAGATAATCTGAGTCCTGGATGTCCCAAAAATCTTTAACTCTAGTGCTGGGATATGCTCATGATATCAAAGAAACAATTGTCTGCCTTCATAAAAATACCACCGTATTATTTTTATGTCTGTTACCTCCAATAGCTCCAGCAACGAAATCCATCTGCACCGAGTCAGCTGTGTTTGTTCGTCCAGTAAAAAATGTTTGAATCACACCATAAGAGGGAGGAAAAATCTGTTTTTCCAGGAATGAGAACGCTGGAGGGACGTGCTGAGTTTGAACACTGGGTGCTGAAGTCAGCAGCACTAGCTTTCTGCACCTCTCTCTGAAGATGAACTGAAAGACATACATCACCAGAATTTGGAAACCAAATTATCCAGAACACGGGCAATCCGTAACGTCATAGCAGCCAGCCTGCAATTGTTGCAAGGGACAGAGACCTCTCTCCTCGTACCTTTTGCCCTGCAAACCAAAGTATTAACTCCGAGCTGAACCAGGGCCAGATAACGGGTGGAAAGTCTCTTAATTTAAAAAATGAAATCCTGCTTCCTGACTTGCTGAATCTGTTGACCCAGCAGAGAACGAGGATGCAGATCAGCCTGGTATTCAGGTCAGATGTCCCTAAGTAATCATTCCTCATCTACACAGGAGGGGTATAATCTGTTGGGGGGGGCACATGCTTTGAGTGCTCTGGGTGCACGGGATCCAAGTTGCTATCTCAGGCATTTCAGTAGCAAGGCTTGGAAAGACCTTTATCTGAGAAATACTCAGTCAAGCCAGCACTAGGCTAAGTGAACTGATTATCTGATTCAGTGATTAGGGTTACCTATTGCATTAAATCATAGTTTGTAATTATGGTTTATTGTCTACGCCACAATTGGATGGATCCACACAATATGCTACGTTATAAACTATGCTTTATAAACCACAATGGCTTGGTTCACACGGGATTGTTAAATGGGCAACTAATTCAGATATTTTGCCTTAGTAGAACAAATTGCCTTAAGCCAATCTTCTCCAACCTGGTGCCCTCCAGTTTTGTCGGACCCCAATTATAAGCATACAATTATGGATGTTGCAGTTCAACACATCTGGATGACATTTGGTTGTGGAAAGTTGTCCTAGCCTCTTAGGTGGAGCCTGATACATATAGACAGCAGGAAAGATAGTGTTTAATTGTAAAAGGAAAGAATGTGATTGTGATAAGCAATTAACTACAACCCCATCCCAAGAAAATGCACTTGAAATCATGCTTCAAATCAGAAAGTGAGCTGAGAGAGAAGCATATCAAAATGCAGTTAACCAGTAGCTTTGTCCAGTTAACACTTAACCATTCTAAGTGATTGATTAACAAGGATACTTCTCCTTTAGTCCATGTGATTCTGCACCTATTGCCAAGTATGATTAGAGGTGTCTCATGACATATGTTCCTCCTAAGATTCTTGGCCTCGACTGAAGAGTCATTTGGGGTCTTGTGCCCAATGTACCTTACAGGCATCTCTGACCTACTGCATCTAGTTTGTGCCTGCACTATACTCTACTGACATCTTGGCCATCTAGGTTTACATACCATGTGCGTCTCTCCCCATCACCACCCCATACGAAGAGTTCCAAGTATTGTATTATTAGAAAAAAACGTAACTAATTTCAGCTCAGATCTCCAAGATCAGTGCTTTTAGCTGATGGAAGAGATGTAAACTGAAGCATGTATTTCAGTAAGAATTGATTGCTCTATTGACCAGGCAGAGACAAAAAAAGTGAGGAATGGCCACCAGGCATAACACAAGAATTAACTTTGCCAAATCAGATGGAGCGTTCATTTAATCCAGCTTCCTGTTTCTGTTACTAGACTGTTTCAGAAAATATAGACAAGATGGGTTTTTCCTACTGTTCATCCTCAGCAATTCATGTTTTTGAACACATGAGCTTCTATCTGTTCTGGCTTGGATGCCAATTTGGCAGAGTCTATGGCAATGAATGAGGAAATATCTTGTGGGGTTATCTGGGATTCTTTTGAGCTTGTCGAGCCTAAGAAAGTGAATAGGGTCCTCAGTAGTCTGAATGCCACCATCTGTGGACTTGATCCATGCCCTTCCTGGCTCCTTTGGGGCATCAGGCAGGGCATGGGCAGATGGATCTACAAGATTATCAGCACTTCACTGGGAAGGGCATAGTATCACCTGTGCCATCTCCTGAGAAAGCTCACTCTGGATCTGGCTATCTTTTCTGCTCAGTTTCCAATCTTCTCAGATAATTTGGGTCATTTTTAGTCAGTACAGGGACAGAAACAACACTAGTTGCTCTGGTAGATCACCTATATTTGGACTGAGATTGTAGAAGTATGCCCCTCTTGGCCCTATTAGACTTCTTGGTGGTGTTCAGTATCATTGGCCATGGTGTCATTCTGGACCCCTCACAACAGTTGAGAGTTGGGGCATCATTCTTTGGTGGATTCACTCCTACCTAAGTGGAGAGTTCCAGTTAGGGTTCATGAGGAAGCAGTGATTGAACCCTTGGCTTCTCCTGGGCTTGATCCTCTCCTTCATCTTATTCAACATTTATATTAAACCACTGAGGGAAGTCATCCATCGGTTTAGGGTGAAGTTTCATCAATATACAGATGATACCCAGCTATTCATGATCACTTTGAACTGGTGCCAGGAGGCTGTAAAGATCTGGATGGGGCAAAACAAATTCAGATTAAATCCATCCAAGATGGAGTTGCTGTTTGTCAATAAACTTCTCACCAGTCTAATAACAACAGTTTCGGTAGTTACTCTTGATGGAGTCATAGTCCTCCCTGAAAAAGTTAGTTTATGGCTTGCAAATCCTCCTGGAATCTTGGCTTTTGCTGGAACAGCAGGTGGAAGTCATAGTGGGGGTGGGGGGGTAGGTGTATGATCCTATCTTAACCAGGATGCCATAGTGACAATTACTCATGCCCCAATCACCACCCTATTAGACTATCATAACATGTTCCATGCAGAGCAGCCTTTGGAGATGACCCAGAAGCTGCAACTGGTACAAAAGAAAGTGTCAAAATTGTTTTAAAGTTCCTACACAGGTTACCGGAAGGCTTCTGGGCCCAATTCAAAGTGCTGATTATTACCTTCAAAGCCCTTCATGGGGCAGGATCAGGTTATATCAGGCAGTGCCTTGCGGAAATAGAATCTGCCCTTCCAGCTAGGATACCTAAGGAGGAACTGTTAAGGTTCCAGCATTTTCTGAGGTTCATGAGGCATGGACCAGACAACAGGCCGATGGCTCCCACCTTATGGAACACCGTACCCTTGAAGTACAAGCAGCCCCAATTGTTCCAGTGACTTTTTAGTCCATAGCTTTGTTTGGGGGACCATTGTAACTGAGTATTATTATTTTCATTGCGTTTTTATTGCATTATATTTTGAACTATCATAGGCTGAGAATCCATATGGATTGGGATAGCCTATGTAAATAAGTAAATAAATTTGCTATTATGATTCATAGCTACTGATAAGTCTCTTCTTAATCACGTTCATGGCAGGGCGAATCTACATTTGGAACTGAGCAGAAAAGTGAGCAGGAAACAAAAAAAATATTGTTGCCTAGTCTGGCAATGAAACATCTGCAAGAAAACAACAAGGCTAAGAGAGCACCAAGGACTCCACAGTTCAACCCTGAGCTACAAATATTCTCTTCGATTGGTACCACATATGGGCCGCAAACGCTCCAGATAGCATGGAAATGGGAGAAATTTGCAGGTAGGCAAACCTCCACCAAAGAACAGCTGTTCTTTCTGCATGAATGCCTACGACAGCATGCCCTGCCCGCCAGTGTCAGATAAGATAGCACAACAAAGTGGGCAAAAAATGATATGGCTACTGATCATGGATGCCCACCACAGATTAAACAAATATCAACACACTATAGACAGCCTCAAGGAACAACTAGAACAGACTATGACCCCTGATCACATCAACATACCGACTACTACCATCAAGACCACATAACTGAGAGAAGCAGAAAAAGGGAAAGCTAAACTCCAAACTAAACTACTTAAGTTAAACACCAGAAACAAAGTGTCAGGATGTCACCCATGCCATCCTGCCATGGCGCCAGGAAGGAACACCCCGTCAGTCTGTTAAACTCACAGGGAACTGCAAACTATGTTAATCAAAGTATTGCGCCAAGCGATTCAGTACCTAGGATAGATCAAAGGGCGATATCGCTGCGTTAGTTGATTCGGACACAAAAAGACCTGAAAACTGAGATATGAAGGGAAGGGCGATCAAGCTACGAATCCCAATCGGGGGGGGGGGGGGGGGACGACCTTGGACATTTTTAAACTGTTGGTTGCGGGAGCTTTATTCACTCGAGTCTTTAACGTGCAATAGATCACTGGCTTTAATAAAGATAATTTCATATCCCTGAGTGGCTTGTGTCAGGAACTCTGATTTAATGGTCAACGGATCAAGAGCATCACACAAAGAAGGACCAGAACCGGAATGGATGGTCAACATATCCAGCCACCCATTATCCACTACAGAACACAATATCCTATAGAGAGGCCTCAATTACAACACAGGGGATGCGAATAAATTAGAATTCTATGCAGCTTTAGAAGCAGCATTGAAAACTACAGGACTTACCACAGAAGCCCAAGAGAACATAAGACAGATAATCATACCACAAACCAGAAGGACATGGAAACAGAACCAACTGAAAGCAGAGGACAGAGCAGCACTCAAAAACCTAAAGAGGGACCAAACAATCATCATCCTCCCAGCAGACAAAGGCCATACCACCATCATTATGGACAGATCGCAATATATACAAAAGGCTAAAAAATTACTTGAGGACAAAGAAACCTACACCCTAGTAAACACCAATCCCATACAGAAACTGGACAACAAGGTAAAAAGAACTCTTAACGACCTCACCAAGAAAGGTCAAATCACAAAAGAAGAACAGAGGTGGATGAAAAGCAGTGGACCCATCCTCCCACGCTTTTATGGACACCCCAAAATACACAAACCTGGCATACCACTTTGGCCAATTGTATCGTTACCAGGGACTCCCACCTACAACATAGCTAAAGAGCTCACAAAAAAACTTGGGCATCTTACAGAGGAGAGCAAATATTCTATCAACTCCCCAGTAGAGTGCCTCCAGAAAATCAGAGACTTAAAAATAGAAGATGATGAAATTATGGTGTCATTCGATGTCACAGCACTACATCCATAGACCCATTACTAGCGAAAGAATCCATGGCAGCAGTTCTACGAAACACACCCGACCTAGTCAAATACACTAAGATAGAAATACCCAGAATCATGGACCTCATCGACCTCTGCCTCACTACCTACTTTCAGTTTGATGGACAAATATACCAACAAATCAAAGGAACACCCATGGATCACCACTTTCAGGACTCATAGCAGAGATTGTAATGCAGCATCTAGAAATGATAGCACTTCCATGTATACAACCCAAAATATGGATCCAGTATGTAGATGACACCTTCATCATAATAAAAAAAGGAACAACTGGAGGAAACACATGAAACCATCATCATCATCTTCAATGGAATAAAGTTCACAAGGGAAGAAGAAAACAACACCACACTACCCTTCTTGGACATCCTCATCAGTAGGGGAAATGATGGCATTCTAGAAACACAAGTCTACTGGAAATCTACCCACACTAACCAAGTGCTCCATTACCAAAGCAACAACCCAACCTCCCACAAGAGAAGCTGTGTAAGAACATTATTCAGACAAGCACTAATGCACTGCAGCAACCCAGAACACCAGAAAAAGGAAACAGATCATATATACAGCATCTTCCAGCAAATGGATACCCACACAACTTTATCAAAAAGTGCCTACCCAACCCACTACAACACAACCAACAGAAGCTATGAAAAGGATAACACTGCCATACATCAGAAACATCTCAGGAACTGCCAATAGACTGTTACAACCACATGGCATCGCCGTAGCATATAAACCAACCAAAACCCTTCAGAACATCGTAAGTAACCCAAAAGACCCAGTAGCCCAAGAAGGAAAAACAGGAGTTAGCTACAACATACAGTGTTAAGGACTGTAGCAGCCACTATGTAGAACAGACAGGCAGAAGACTAGCAGAGCATATCCACAAACACCAACTAGCAGTCAGAAGACATGATGAAAACTCTTTCATCTCACAACACACAGACAGACTCAACCATACTTTCAATTGGGAAACTGTGAGCATCTTAAACCAAGCCAAATCCAAGATAGGCAAACTAATGGGAAAAGCCATATTTAACACCTTGCTGGAGAGTAGGATTCTTTTTTTTATCATGATGTTCCTGCTCCCTCCCATCTCATAAATCAACGGTGTCTTTGAAAAGAATGTCATGAGACATTGGGCTAGGAGGTATTTATTTTCATTTCATGCACACTGCAGCAAAACATGCACAAATTGTATGAAAAGGTAAACAGAGAAAGCTCCAGGACCACAAGCATTTTTGGAAGAATGTAAGGGATTAACTTTAAATTTCACAGATTAATAAAAATATTGCTTTGACAAAGAGAAAAAAGGCAGCTGTGATTTGCATATCATAACTAAACAAGTTTATATGAAAAAGACACAGGAAACAATTGTCAGAAGTCAGTAGTATGGCCATATCTGCATTATGTGCTAGATTATTTCTGGATGTAGTATGTTGTATGTTGTACAAACCCAGGTAAAAGTGTGATTCATGTAAAATGCCTAAACTGTAGTTTTCAGCAAGCTGTCTTGCAGGTTTTCTCTCCTCAACTTCACTTCCTCATAAAGTAACTGGAAAGTTACTTTAAAGTCAACAGTATTCTGGCCTCTGGATTCAGAGAGGCGGCTCGAGTGGCCATAAAGCAGGGTTGCTTTCTTCTCCAGCTCTTTTCACGCAGACACCTATGGGCAGAGGGGAGATGAAACAGGAACACAAAAGGGGCAGGGAAGCCGCTGAGGAACATGCTATTTGTGGTGACTCCAATGCCCATCAGGCTACCACAGAGGGATAGTGGTTTGTTTTTACAATCGGTTTTTTTAAAAGGCAAGGAAATGTCAGCCTGCCAACCACTGCAGAAGCAGCTGGGGTACCAGCCAAAACAGCGGCTTCCAAGCAAATAAAAAATACCGAGTTTGTTGGGTCATTTGGCACCAGATCACTGGCTACACTTACTCATGGACTGAGACAAATACAGCTGAGCATGTCATACGAACGCACTACTTGCACTGTTTGGATTCACTCTGAAGTATAAAGTGGTTTGTTTGACTGACACAATATCTTCGATAAGCCCAGCTATTAGCTCTTATCTTTTACTATTCTCTCCCTTCTTCCTTAACAATTGTGCAGGGTATCTAATACTTGTTTCACAGAGCTGTGTTCTACTAAAGTATATACAATGAATCGTTGCCTTTTAAGTTGCCCTGCCTAGACCAGTGTTTTTCAACCTTGGGAACTTTTAAGATGTGTGGACTTCAACTCCCAGAATTCCCCAGCCAGCATCTTAAAGTTGCCAAGGTTGAAAAACACTGCCCTAGACTTTGTTGGGGGTTTTTTTGTTGTGAGACTAACAAAGCTTCCCTCCCAAGATATTCACAGGCGACATACATCTCAGGAGACAAGCCCTGAGTAATGCTGGTAGGCAAACAGTGGTGCGTCTCTATGACAGACATCCCCATGGTTAACAATTGTTTATTCAATTAATCCTGGGTTCCCGGGACACACTGAACTACAAGCTAATGCTATACAGTAATTTTTTTCAAAGGATGAGCACTTTGTGGCTCAGTGTGCCCTACGAGTACAGCCATTACGTTCTGCTTGGAAATTTCCAGGGCCATCTTCGTCGCCCGCTGGAAAAAAAAAATCGCCGATACGCTTCATTATATAACGTTACGCGTGTATATCGAAAGCAAGCCACACTGAAGCTATCTTTCAGGTAACGAGCCCAGATCGGCAGATTTGGCCTTTCAGTTCATCCCACCTCTGCTGCGTCCGTCCGTCCGTCCGTCTGCCCAGATCAGTTTCTCTACTTGCAACCCCCACCAGCTCGAGGGCAAACGATCTTCTCATCCCCTGAGCGTGAATTACCGTGCAAGAGCCCACGCCCCCGGCATGCGTAACTGCCCTGCCCAGCACCTTCCCCCGAATGAGAGGGAAAGCACCGCCCCTAAGGCGGCCTTAAACCCGCAGCACCTGCCCAGCCTTGCGCAGATGCGCTGACACCACAGCAGGGGCTGATATTCGCCGCGGTCTAGTAGGCGGCGCTCCCTCCTCCCCCTCTCGCTTCCCCACCGCCTTCCAGCGGCCAAGATGCCTCCCCAGCGGAGCGCCCAATGAACAGCCGGAGCGGAGGGCTTAACTGGGAGGGCGTTGTCTTGAAAGCGGCCTCCTATTGGAGGCTGCCTTTTCCCCAAAAGGCTTGGTCTCCCCCTCCTCTCGCTGGCGTCAGAAATAGAAACGATCTGATCCAGTTTGGGGACAAGCGAGAGAGGAACGCGCCGGCTCGAAGGGAGCCCTGGATTTCCCTGGCTCGCTGTCAGAACGCAAGGGGGGCGAAGGAGGGAAAGAAAGGCCGAGTTCCCCCTCGCAAGTAGCCTCCGGATTTCTTACCTCCCTTCCGCCTTGGAGGAAGCCGAACCCCCTCCTTTATTCCGTAAGGAAGCTCGTTTTAATACTCAGAGCCACAAGGTGCATTGAAACAAAAACCCGGAGTAAGGCGCACTTAAACGCTTCAGGCTTGAAAGCACGCTTTGGGCACGGCGATCATGGCGCTGGATTTCCTTGCAGGCTGCGTAGGAGGTAAGAAGTGGCGCTTTGAGCGATGGGGAGGATCGAGGTTGACATAGTTCACGCCACGGCAGTGAATGGCTTGCGTAGATCCGGGACGGTGGGGCGGGGGGGAGAGGCAGCTGCGGCAGGCGACTGCTGCCTCCCCCTCCGTGGCTTGGCGCACTGCAGTGAAGATGCGTTGCCCACCCGCCCGAAAGAGGCCGGAGGTGTTGCATTCATGCGCAAACGGTTAGAAAGGAAGGAAGAGGCCACCCAAAGCCTCAACACGAGCGGTGAATTTATTACTCCCCTCCCCATCATTTTTGTACTTGATTTGTTCTGATTGTACACCTGGGAGGTATGTCGCCGCTTCTCTGCTGACCCCATTGTCCCTGTCTGCGCTGGATTGGCTTTGATACTGTAGAACTGGCGAGTTAGCGCTCAGAAATTGGGTGGCCATGGGCGGGTCGGCTACCTCTTCACCGACGCTTGGCGAGACCATTGTGCAAAAGCGGAAGCCGACTCTTCCTCTTTACCGTCTTCTCCACCACCACCATCTAAACTTTCCAGGCCGGGAATCGAACTTGGTGTGGCACTGGGACCAAACCTAAAGAGGTCTGTTAGGAAGAAAGCTCCGTTAAGTGTACAGTAGTGGAACTAAATCCTAGATGTAGCCTTAAATTCACACTAAATACAAGTAAATGGGCTCCAGTTGTGGACTGGGGAGAGAAAGGTTGAGATTTATTGAAGACCAAAGCAGCCCAGAACTCACACGTGGATTTCTCTTATTGGATGAATTTTTTTCAGGATAGATGGGATGCACATCCATTTCTAAGAAACTCCACATGAAGCACAAATACCCACTGGGGAAGGAATAGACCAACATTAATTCTTACAGGCAAGATCTGTGAATGAATCTCTTGCTGTTGCTTCCACCAAACCAGACCCAACCAACCGCTCCTGAGATTGTGAGAACATTTTTAAAAAATGGAAAAGCTTCATTTTCCTGTTAGGAGTGTTTAAGATACTTTCAAACTATGCTTTTTGTTTGTACATGTCTCCACACAGATTCAAAGTATCACTCCAGTCCATTTCATTGTGAAATCACATGAGATGGTGGTTCCTTTTTTTGTTTATTCGTTCAGTCGCTTCTGACTCTTCGTGACTTCATGGACCAGTCCACGCCAGAGCTTCCTGTCGGCCGTCACCATCCCCAGCTCCCCCACAGTCGAGTCCGTCACCTCCAGAATATCATCCATCCCTCTTGCCCTTGGTTGGCCCCTCTTCCTTTTGCCTTCCACTTTCCCTAGCATCAGCATCTTCTCCAGGGTATCCTGTCTTCTCATTATGTGGCCAAAGTCCTTCAGTTTTGCCTTTAATATCATTCCCTCAAGTGAGCAGTCTGGCTTTATTTCCTGGAGTATGGACTGGTTTGATCTTCTTGCAGTCCAAGGCACTCTCAGAATTTTCCTCCAACACCACAGTTCAAAAGCATCTATCTTCCTTTGCTCAGCCTTCCTTATGGTCCAGCTCTCGCAGCCATAGGTTACTATGGGGAATACCATTGCTTTAACTATGCGGACCTTTGTTGTCAGTGTGATGTCTCTGCTCTTAACTATTTTATCAAGATTTGTCATTGCTCTCCTCCCAAGAAGTAGACAGTCTTCTGATTTCCTGGCTGTCTGCAGTAATCTTTGCGCCTAGAAATACAAAGTCTGTCACTGCCTCCACGTTTTCTCCCTCTATTTGCCAGTTATCAATCAAGCTGGTTGCCATAATCTTGGTTTTTTTGAGGTTTAACTGCAACCCAGCTTTTGCACTTTCTTCTTTCACCTTTGTCATAAGGCTCCTCAGCTCCTCCTCGCTTTCAGCCATCAAAGTGGTATCATCTGCATATCTGACATTGTTAATGTTTCTTCCAGCGATTTAACTCCAGCCTTGGATTCATAAAGTCCAGCACGTCGCATGGTGTGTTCTGAGTACAAGTTGAATAGGTAGGGTGAGAGTATACAACCCTTTCCCAATCTTAAGTGATCAGTTTATCTGGAGCTGGAGTGTAATGTTGCAAGTTGTAAATCAGCTTTTCCCAGCTAGATTCTCTTGGTCATTTTTACAGACTTGGGGGTGATTGGGGAAAGCTAAAAATCAGGAAGAAACTTTTTCATTTTTTCCTTTCTGACAACTTTCTAGGGTTTTTTTAATCACAGTCTCTAGCCATGCTCCCAGGGAATTTTGGAGTTTGTTCAAAATATTCAGAAAACACTATGTTAAGGGAAGGTTAATGTAGGTAGTTTAAGTTTACTTCCTCATAGTACTGTTTTTTAATTAAGTTCCAGTATAGAAAACACAGTTGCTTGCTTTGTTGTTGAGATGGTATAAGTAGCATTTTCCAATGTGCTCACCCTTGTTTTCATTTCTAGCACGCACCCTTATTTATTTGCTTTTTGTGTATCTTTCCTCCAAGCATTGAAACTCCCTTCTTTAATTTTTCCTTGCATGCAGTCTGTGGGTGGTAGGTTGGACCGAAGGAGACAAAGTCATTTTTATGCCTTAAAATGAATTTGTACCTGGGGCTTCCTGGTTCTAGCCCATCACTGCATTATGTTGATTCAGAGATGCTGGCAGTCTGTAGCCAATTAAATGCTTCCCTTTGGTTACTAACTTCTCTGTGTTGTCATTACATAGACAAACATGCTGTCCTTCAGATTTTCAGCTCCAGCATTTAAGCCATTTAAATGTAACTTTAAAATGCTTTGGCAAGGCTTTAATATGTTTAAGGCTGCAGCACACATTTGTGTTCTTAAAGGAAGAACTTTGGATACTAAGAGCCTATTTAGGTTTTAATCCCAAAGATAAACATTTAAAAACAAATGTGTAGTTTTGTGTGTGTGTGTGTGTGTGTGTATATATACTGTATATACACACACACACACACACATATATATATATATATATATACACATACACATACACATATACATACATACATTGTATATATGTACATACATACCACCACCACCCCCGTGCTTGTTCTAAGTTCTTGTATAATTTCCTATGACAAATGCAAACTGATGCTCCAGTTTATTGTAATCTAACTAGCACAAATTAGTGGATTTTGCCTTCCTCTTTATCCTGTGTCGGAACTGATCACATGATGCAGGAGTGACAACTGCCTTGCAGACAGGGTGTATCTGTCCTGTCTCCCACAAAGCAGGTTGCCAAGGTTTGGGCGGAAGAGATACTGTATGCTCATCTGAAGAAAAGATTGAAGCAAGATAGAGGGATGAGGAATGTAGGAGGAGATAATTACATCTACCCTTCCCTTCCACAGAAAGAGAAAGGGGTGGGATTTTTCTCTCTGGCCAGATGAGGATTCTGGGACGTTTTATTTATTAAGGTTTTTTGGATTAGAGGCTGTGATAGTTTGTATCTTATTTTCCAATATTTGCGAATACTATCATACTAGCCACTCCTATCACATTTTCATTAATATTGGGTAAATTTACAGCTTTGCCTGTACAGAAATATTAATCTGTGTGCTGGTTTAACTGATCTACAAATAGGTCTAGCTGAATATGCAGAATTTATCTGCAAAGCCTACAAATATGTAAATTATGTAGTTTTACATATTGAAAAAGAGCTCCATTAATGGGGCAGGGAGCATATCAATTTGCTGTCCCCATTGTAGCTGCTTCCACTGGCTGAAGGCCCCAAACCAGGCAAATTGGTTTCTTGGAGCCAAAGGCCTTTTGGTCCTCCTGAAAGGTTCCCAAGGTTGGAGCCATTAACTTTGCCATCCTGCCCTGGCTTCCTGTTGCTGGCTCAGGCAGTTTCCTCCCCATTGAAACTAACAGATGATAATGTGGAATGAAATTGTTCCCCACCCCTTTCCTTAGTCCCACAAATGGAAAATGGGCAGGGAAAAGTCTGCCATTTCAGTCCCTTCTTTCTTAAAATGGCAGAAGTAAAGACTGGGACTTTAAGCTTGCTGAGAGAGTAAACATTTAGCTCCGTGTTGAAGAAGCCAATCACTTCCAGCCCAAGCTTCTGTCATGTGCAACGAGAATAGGATTATGGCTAAGGAAACATTTGGTGTTCTACAAATTTTCAACATGCAGTTAGTTTTTTTTTTTTAATTGTCTTGGAATAAGCATGTATTTTCCAGCAAAGCATGGAGCAGGCAAACACTCATTAGAGAAATGTTGAGTGTTTGGACTGCCTGATGGGTATGTGCATACTGGAAGCACGTCCTTCTGTGCTCAAGAATACTTTGCCAGGTTGACCTGTTATCAAGTTGCCAATGATATGCTCTTGAATCATGAAACTTTAAATACAGGCCTGTATTTAGTGAACTTCTCAGGTATACTCAGCTGGGCTAGATGTTATATGATAGGGCAGGAAGTAGCTTATGGAAGTATAGTTAGGACAGTGATTTATATTGGTTTGTCCCACCTGTATTGTTGGTGGATGGTATCTAGCAGTTTTGCAGACTTTGGGAACATTTCCTGTACTACTTCTCAACTTGCATCTCGTCAGCTAGAATGAAAAGTGAAGAGTTCAAGGCAGTCTTTCCAGGATGTATTCTGGTCTTTCATTTGGCCTTCACCAAGCTTCCACTAGGAAGCTGCAGCTGGCACCAAATGTGGTGGTGAAGGCACTTACGGGCAGGCCTCGGTATGCCCATGTAACACCTCTGTGCACAGGCTGCACTGGTTACCAGTAAGCTTCCAAGTGCAATTCAGGGTACTGGTTTTTACCTATAAAGCCTTTCATGATAGCCCAGATGCTGTATGGGGTTGAGATTTGGGGGTGGGATGAGAAGGTAATTGTCCAATTGGAAGTAGTCCAAAACAACTTTATAAGGAAGATCTTGCCCCCCCCCCCCCGGCACCTTTCCATCGCTATAAAGCCTTTCATGACATAGGCCTGGTTGTCTAAGGGACCACCTTTCTCCCATCCAGTAACATCTGACAGAGTGGGTATGTTCTAGGTCCCATCTTTAAAGCAGTGCCATCTGGTGGGAGCCAGGAGGTATGCCTTCTGTGTCACAAAGCCTGCCCCCTGGAATAGCACCCCCCTGGAGATTTGAGTAGCCCTGACTTGTGGTCCTTTAAACAGGCTTGAAGACCTAGTTTCCCCCCCAGGCTTTAGATTAGGTGGAATGTGTGTCCTGAGTGCAATTGTGCTATTGTGTTGGGAATGTTGGCCCCTTGGTTTCTGCTATCTATCATCTGCTTTATTGTATTGGCTTTTGTTTTTAACTTGTAGCTGCCCAGAGTCATTGTAAGTTGGGCAGCCTTCTAAATTTGATTTATAAATTAAAAACAAAAACAGGCTTTCTGGAGTTGTGTTGGGAATTGCACACTGGCTGGGTATTCAAGGACCCACAGTCCAAATACACCTGGAAAACATCAGGTAGGCTGTTCTTGAAAGATCTTCCATCTGCAAGACCAGTGTCAGGAAATTGTGACCCTGCCCCCCTCTTGTGGCCCTCCACTTAGTAAATAAAAATGGAATTCCTGGATTTGCCATCTGTTGCCCATTTGTCCATCTCTGTGGAGTCCTTGGTGCTCTCTGAGCTTGGTTGTTTGCTTGCAGACGGTTCATTACCGGACTAGGTAGCATCATCAGTGCGAGTGAGAGTGGGGTTTGCTCCCTGTTTATGCACAGTAGCTTGCCCTGCCAGTGTTGGTGGGGGTGTGCTTTTCTCCTTGGTAGTTCCTTGATTAGGGTTTTGTTTTCTGCTTGATTGTTTGCCTGAGGTACATATATTCTCTTCTGTTGTTCATCTCTTTATAGTAAAATGATTCTAGGCAGACATTCTTTTTATAATATGGTGCTGCTCAAGTCAAAGCTCATTTGACACTGCTTGCAATTCTAATGTTATTACTATATCCTTTTTACTTTCTCTCAGTGTCTGATCTATTTCACCAGCCACTGAAGATGGGTTTGTACTTTGCACTAAGCTGTATGTGATTTTTGTCTTCTGTACATTCCTTAATCTATATTTTACTTGATGGCCTCAGTGGCATGATACCACATGGTTTTATTGTGCTCTCTGTTTATTTCAGGTGCCGCTGGTGTATTGGTAGGACATCCATTTGATACAGTTAAGGTGGGTTGACTTTCCACAAACTTTCTTACAATATGTGATTAGGCTGAAGGTAGTATGAGCCCCTACGAATAGAATGGGGAAGGGATCTAGACATTTGAGACCATTTAAGTAAAACACCTCCTAGAGACCTTTCAATAGATTACAGTCATACTAAAACACTATAATGTCCCATATTGCATTAAACTTTCCACAGAAATGGAACATTTAGAGTTCCAGGTTACGTCATCCCTTGTTTGATGCACTTAAAAAGTGTTCTGAGGTATAAGTCTTCAATCGTATTTTTAATATGATAGTTCAATGGCATCTAATAAACCCTAGATATAGTTTTGAGTGTACATAACTCTTTTGTACTAAAACAAAATTTTAAATTTTAAAATCCTGCTTTATCTGGTGCACTTCTTTTATTTGCGTTTGAAGCAATTAATTTGTTAATTATATTGACCAGATGACTGTTTGCTGCATGATGAAACAGTCTTGCTGATTTAATGTGCTTCTTCCCATCCAAGGAAAGATGTTGTGAGTTTTCAATGACAATTTTTATTTTCTTGTTTAAGACATGGATGTATATTGGCTGCTGTTGGAGATCAGTAGTAGAATTTTTGGCAAGAAAAAAACTAGAATTTGGGTAATATTTGTGCCTGTATAATATCTCAAAACAGGACTGTGAAATAAGATACAAATAATGGGAATACAGGGATTTGAGTTGCAAACATGTTTGTATTTTTACTTTAGAGAAACCCTCACTGAAATCTGTGGGGCTTTTTTTTTGAATATTTATGTGCAGGGTGAAGCTATATGCTACAGAATATAAATTAAAGTAAATGGGCTTAAATCCAAGTATTTCAGCTTGTATGTGAACTGTGTAACCTTTTTGAAGAGAAAATGTGTTGAATAACACTCTGTAAATAACCTTAAATAGTCAAAGACTAGTTAGCAGCTATAAGTCTTGAGAAATGTAAAGTCTGTTGGCTTATAAGTGTATTTTTTAGTTATTTCATGCCAAGAAATAATCTTTGCTATGAATTCATTCTGTTAAATTACCCTGAACCTCTTTCCACATTATCAGAACGAGCAGATTCTAAGAGTTACATTTAATCCTGCATATATTTTATAGACAGGTTTACAGAATGTAAGAGTAAGCGGGCATTCCTGAATTGAAATTTATTTTATTTTAATTATGTTGGTGCTTTTATACTCCACCCATCACGAACATGGTATCTGTGGGATGTCTAAGTGGTTTTTCACTGGATTTCTTAGCTTAAGAAAGATGATTGCATCATATGTCCTCAAACTGTGCCTGGGCACCAAACAATATACTTTCTTGGAAACATGTTTGACAGTGTATTCTTACAAAGCAAATGTATCATGGCTGGGAGGTTACTTAAGTTATCATAAATCACCGAGAGACTTTTATAATTTGCACAATACCCACATTAAAACATAAACAATTTCTTCTGTAAATATACATGCCTATAAGTTTATCTTAAATGTTTAGCTTGCTACCGTGTTGTCAAAGGAACAATGATATGGCTACTCGCACTGAGAGAAGGGATCTGTTTTGCAGACAGATTCTATACATATTTATTTGGAAGTACATCCCACTGGGGGATGAGCTTCCAAGAAAATATGCACAGGATTGAATCATTACTTTATTTTAATCTGTCAGAAATAAAACAACTGGTTTTGTGAAAGGACAGTTTATGTAGAATTAAATCTTTGTTAGTCTTACCTAATATGACCGTCTTTTCCTGAGCAAGCTGAGTAGCGAGGCACGATTTTCTCTTGAATGCTAGTTTTTTAAAGTAAATGTAATGGAATTTAAAGCCAAGTTTAGTCACTTTCCAGTAGCTGTACAGATTAGGCAGGTTGGGTTTGTGGGACGGGGAGGGTAGGGCACGTAAAATGGGGAAGATGCTGAACTGTTTTGGAACCAGCTCTTCACGTGGAGACTCCTCCCCCCCACTTTGTTGATGTAATGTGTACAATTGATTTGTTGCTTAACTGCCTTTACTTTTTGAGCTAGGGGCTGTCTTCATTAACAGCAAAAGTGTTACTTTGTTGTAGATGACAGATAAGCCTCATCACGGGAGAGTTACCTAGTAAGTATAGACCAGGTGAACATTCTGTTTCTCTCGGTCTTAATTTATTCCAACATTTATGATTAGTTCAAATTTTTATAAACAAGCAAAAAGTACCATGTATGGTATATTTCCTTCCTTTTTTTAGTTTTTAAAATGTTTCTAGAGTGGAGGGAGTGGGGTATGTAATGTCTATAAATACTGTATGAGCTGTACTTTTGTTTTTAAGAAAAGCCTAACTTTTGCGGTTTGTTCTCTAGTGTTTTTATTTATCCCCTTTTGTGCTTAAAGTTTGTATACATGTGCTAACAAGCAAAAGCCTCTTAAATTGTGAATTCTGTTTCAGCCACTCCTTAAGTTAGGAGCCCATTTACTTATTTCCCCATACAGCTATGACTGCTTCTGTGTTAATGCGTTTTAGGTATTGGTACTGGAATGATTTCTGGGCCCACTCTCAGGATGCTTTTTAGTATTTGAATTGCCAGCATTTTATTGTTATTCACCTTCACAAAACAGAGAAGAAAAGCTAGGAACCAGCACTTAATAGTGGATTTTATAAAGAAATGACATTGGGACCAAAATGGAACTTTTATTCTAAAGATGCTCTTAAGTTTCAAACTATCATTAGTTTCTGAGATTCTTAAATAGTTTTAAAATATGCAGGTTCCAAATTGTTCCTCCAAACAGGTTTTCTGACCCTGAAAAACTAGTGTATAGATTGCTAGAATACATTGTACTAAGATTAATTAGACTTCTGGCTCAGTCAGTCATAAACCGAAGTAAGCTTGTAAAAGTCTTGCAGTTGTGGTCCTAAAGAAAAATTCTAATTCTACGCCTAGGGAATATTTTCACTTACAACCAGTACATTTTGAGTTTATCCATTCATGGTTCTATAGATGAGCAACACCAAATTCTTTAGAAGTATCAGATGTGCTAATTAAACCAGCATTAATTGAACAGCCAAGTGAGGGTTTGCCTTACCGAAGATCTTAATTTAACATCCTAGCAAGTGACCACTCCCATTCCATATAGGCTTTAACATAAATCTGAGTGGCTCCCAAAATGCAAACTATTATCTGTGGCATCGTGCCTGCACATGTGCATAGCTACATTATGTGTATGCACCCAAAGGTACTATCATACTGCCTGCTGATTTTTTGCCATGTCAGTAAATTCTAACTACATTTTATAGGTACGCCTTCAAGTTCAAAATGTGGAGAAGCCGCTTTACCGTGGGACTGTACATTGTTTTCAGTCTATCATAAAGCAAGAATCTGTAAGTAACTTCCTGAATGAATGTGCATGATTGAACTTAAGGGGAGGAGGAGCTATTTCAATATAAGGAACGTGGTCCCCATTTCATGTTATGTGGTGCTGGAACTGCAAATGCCACCTGGTAGTTTGAAGGTACCCAGGCTACCTGTCAAGAATGGCTTCTTCCCAGGACATAATCAGGGTCATATACAAATTGCCCCCAAAGTTACTTTGGCACTTCAAACAAACTACTATAACCTTTGCTTTATATTGTTTGATCATTATAGATATAGTTTATTTATTGTTATTTAAAACTATTTATTTATTCCGGCTCGAAGGACCACTCTTGCCAACCTAGCAATTTGAAAGCATGCAAATGCAAGTAGATGAATAGGTACCACTTCGGTGGGTAGGTAACAGCGTTCTGCGTGCGTCATGCCGGCCACATGACCGTGGAAGCATCTTCGGACAGCGCTGGCTCTTCGGCTAACAAACGGAGATGAGCACCGGCCCCTAGAGTCGGACACGACTGCACAAATGTGCGGGGGGAACCTTTACCTTTTTTTAAAAAACTATTTATACCAATTAATTATTGTTGAGGTTGTAACCCACCAAGACACTTTTGTTTACAACAGGTTAAAAAAATCTAATTAAAAAATAAATAAATAAATAGTAATATAGGAGGTTAAACCATCAGTGCACAGCTTCCACATTAAATCATTCCACATGATTTAAATAGAATTCAAGTTAGTGCTATTCATAATTTTCTAAGATAGATGGATGGATGGATGAATAGATAGATATAACACTTAATTGTATAATTACCATATACAGATTGGTCATAGATGGTTAAACGTCACCATCTTTGTGCCTCAGTTTTCTCTTGCTCTTGGAGGGAGTCAACCTGTCAGCTTTCCCACAGCCTGAAGTGATCAAGGCCAAGACTTTACCACCACCTTTTACAGTGGGGCAAAAAAGTATTTAGTCAGCCACCAATTGTGCAAGTTCTCCCACTTAAAAAGATGAGAGAGGCCTGTAATTGACATCATAGGTAGACCTCAACTATGAGAGACAAAATGAGAAAACAAATCCAGACAATCACATTGTCTGATTCGGAAAGAATTTATTTGCAAATTATGGTGGAAAATAAGTATTTGGTCAATATCAAAAGTTCATCTCAATACTTTGTTATATATCCTTTGTTGGCAATGACAGAGGTCAAACGTTTTCTGTAAGTCTTCACAAGGTTGGCACACACTGTTGCTGGTATGTTGGCCCATTCCTCCATGCAGATCTCCTCTAGAGCAGTGATGTTTTGGGGCTGTCGCTGGGCAACACGGACTTTCAACTCCCTCCAAAGGTTTTCTATGGGGTTGAGATCTGGAGACTGGCTAGGCCACTCCAGGACCTTGAAATGCTTCTTACGAAGCCACTCCTTCATTGCCCGGGCGGTGTGTTTGGGATCATTGTCATGCTGAAAGACCCAGCCACGTTTCATATTCAATGCCCTTGCTGATGGAAGGAGGTTTGCACTCAAAATCTCACGATACATGGCCCCATTCATTCTTTCCTGTACACGGAACAGTCGTCCTGGTCCCTTTGCAGAGAAACATCCCCAAAGCATGATGTTGCCACCCCCATGCTTCACAGTAGGTATGGTGTTCTTTGGATGCAACTCAGCATTCTCTCTCCTCCAAACACGACGAGTTGTGTTTCTACCAAACAGTTCTACTTTGGTTTCATCTGACCATATGACATTCTCCCAATCCTCTTCTGGATCATCCAAATGCTCTCTAGCAAACTTCAGACGGGCCCGGACATGTACTGGCTTAAGCAGGGGGACACGTCTGGCACTGCAGGATCTGAGTCCCTGGCGGCGTAGTGTGTTACTGATGGTAGCCTTTGTTACGTTGGTCCCAGCTCTCTGCAGGTCATTCACTAGGTCCCCCCGTGTGGTTCTGGGATTTTTGCTCACCATTCTTGTGATCATTTTGACCCCACGGGGTGAGATCTTGCATGGAGCCCCAGATCGAGGGAGATTATCAGTGGTCTTGTATGTCTTCCATTTTCTAATTATTGCTCCCACAGTTGATTTCTTCACACCAAGCTGCTTGCCTATTGCAGATTCAGTCTTCCCAGCCTGGTGCAGGTCTACAATTTTGTTTCTGGTGTCCTTCGACAGCTCTTTGGTCTTCACCATAGTGGAGTTTGGAGTGTGACTGTTTGAGGTTGTGGACAGGTGTCTTTTATACTGATAACAAGTTCAAACAGGTGCCATTACTACAGGTAATGAGTGGAGGACAGAGGAGCCTCTTAAAGAAGAAGTTACAGGTCTGTGAGAGCCAGAAATCTTGCTTGTTTGTAGGTGACCAAATACTTATTTTCCACCATAATTTGCAAATAAATTCTTTCCGAATCAGACAATGTGATTGTCTGGATTTGTTTTCTCATTTTGTCTCTCATAGTTGAGGTCTACCTATGATGTCAATTACAGGCCTCTCTCATCTTTTTAAGTGGGAGAACTTGCACAATTGGTGGCTGACTAAATACTTTTTTGCCCCACTGTATACTGCTTCTTCTAATAACCAAACTTTGGCAATGAGTGCCAACAGTTGACCAGCTTTATCAAGATACAGAAAAACATTAAAAAAAACATTTAAGAAAATGAAGACCAAAACAATAGCAGCAGCAGCAGCACTAGTGGCACGGCTCTTACTGTGGCTGATAATCTCCCAAGGCCTTCCAGCCTAGCCAGGTCTTCACTGCTGCCCAAAGCCAAGAGTGGAGGCTGTTCCCCCACAGTTCCAGCCATCTTTAAGTTTCGTTAATGATACAAATTGCGTGGATGTTTGATACTCCTAGTGGGTAGTGAATTCCTTTACAGGGAGACAGTAACTGGAAATTCATTCCTGCCTAGTTGTAACAGAAGTATTAATGTGTCAGAATATTGTAGCAACATTGAACAGTTGTCACAAGTTTAGAGTATATCCAGAGGATACGCATAGTTATTATTATAGAACATGCATATGAATGTGCATATTACTGGTTTAGGGCAGGCTGCAGCAATTTCATCAGTATCCATCTCTGCCTCAAAGTTTTGGATGGCTTGGGGAAAGCAAAGAAAGACCAACCCAAATAAAGCTCACACAAGGTTGCTGCTTTTCTTGCTACTTTACTATCGATCTCAGTTCCTCATTTGCAAGGTCAAAACTACAGGGTTCAAACAAAAAGGAACTCCTCAGCTTCCTTAAAGATGTATAAAGATGCATATTCGGTTCCTAAGGGATGTGCTCGGCAAGGAAGGAGTCCAGTCTGCACTGATAGTAACTACAGCAGATGGTGGTAATAGCGGTCTTTGTTTGCTGACTCATCCCCTGATCGCGGGGCACTAATGTTCTCTGTTTTATTAGAACAAGAGTCCAATCCTGATTGGTGGAGATGGAATTAGCGATAATTTGCCTTGTTCATTCATATTTTGATAGTCCACAGAGATATTAAATAAGTAGTTGCCAAGCGTAAAAAATTGTAATATTAGAGACAGGAGAATGTTTGAAAAGAGGAGCTGCACACTGAAATTGGGAATTGTGGGTTTTATTTGGCATTTGGGGGGCTATTAGTTGTGATTTGGCTAAGTGAAGGCTTGCACACAAATACTCAAATGAGCAGGAGATCTTGGGGATATGATTTTTGGGTGCTGCAAGTCATCCAGTCACCTTACACAGTCCAGGAGTGCCATGCATCTGAACATGCAGGCTTTCTTTCCAAGCAAGAAGGAACATAACCCTAAAGCAGAGCTTTCCAATCTGCCGCCGTTGGCGACACACCAACAGCAGCGGCGGGGTGTGCACGGCTGCGGCCTCCACTAAAACGCGGAAGCGCTGATGGCGCGCTGCTGCCGCCGTGCACGCCCCCACCGCCGCTTCTGGGTTGTGTGGCGACACACCAAACTCTGTGTTGCGATACACTAAAGTGTTGCGACACACAGTTTGGAAAGCTGTGCCCTAAAGGATAATTCAAACATTCTATCTGTTGATATGCGAAAACAAATGTTTGCAGAGTTTTAACAGCTTAATTTTATGTTGTTTGAGAAGAGTCTTAAAATGCCCGCTTATCATTTATTTGTGTGCTTTTTTTCATCTAGACGCTTGGACTTTATAAAGGCATTGGGTCACCTATGATGGGACTTACCTTCATTAACGCCCTTGTCTTTGGCGTTCAAGGGAACACTCTCCGTGCTCTTGGAAAGGACACGCCGCTGCATCAGTTCCTTGCAGGTTCAGCGGCAGGTGCCATTCAGTGCGTGATCTGCTGTCCTATGGAACTGGCTAAGACACGGATGCAGCTGCAAGGAACAGGAGAATACAAGTTGAAGTCCAAGAACTACAAAAACTCTTTGGACTGCTTGGTGAAGATATATCGAAAGGAAGGCCTGAAAGGCATCAACAGGGGAATGGTTTCCACATTTCTGAGAGAGACACCCAGCTTTGGTTTCTACTTTTTGACATACGACTGCCTAACCAGGTATCTGGGGTGTGAGGCGGAGGACAGCTACATTGTTCCCAAGCTGCTTCTGGCAGGAGGCATGTCTGGCATAGTCTCCTGGCTCTCGACGTATCCTGTGGATGTGATCAAGTCCCGCCTTCAGGCTGATGGGGTTGGAGGAGAAATACGGTACCAGGGTATTCTAGACTGTGTTAGAAAAAGCTATCGGGATGAAGGCCTAAGGGTGTTCACGAGGGGTCTTACGTCCACCTTGCTTCGTGCTTTCCCTGTTAATGCTGCAACTTTTGCCACTGTTACCGTGTTCCTTACCTATATGAGGTCAGAGGATGGCCAGATCAGAGGCGATTTAAGTGGATGTGAGGCTGGTCCAGTGATCCAGCAGCCTTCGAGTTTTTAAATTGACTGGAAGATGAAGTTGTACCTGTTACATATAAGATGCCATCATTTTTTTAAAAAAAAATCTGGATACCAGAACTATACATTTCTGTCTGTATAAGACATATTTTAACATCTCAGTTATAAAAGCAGCTTAATGCTTTAGAAAGACTGAGTTAACTCTAGAAACTCAAGACAATAAAAGGACTTGCCCTTTTAATATGTGCTTAAAAATACATCTGCATTTTTCCAGTGCAGGCTTGACTTCAACTCCCATAATCCCCCAGCCAACACATTATTAAGGAAATTCAGTGCAGCTACTGGTCACCAGGTTGAAGAAGTCAGTTTCAACATATTGCAGCCAGCTCAAAATGCCATACTACACCTATCAACCTCAATGCTAAACTCCTATGCAGACTCTATCCATGTCCAAACAGGAACAGAAAGGGAGAATAGGGGCTTTGAACAGATAATGAAGGCTTGTATGCACAGATGTTACACCCTTTTCATGTTCGTTGGGAGTCTAGGTCTAGGGCCGGTAGCATACTTCTCTCAATGCACATTGAAGGTCTGGATGGGGTTCTCTATTTTGATTACTGCTGAATCTGACTACTATATTCTGTTTAGAGCCGGCTGTCCTGGTAAATGTAGGGCTAAAAACACTTGCTTCATTTTCCTGCACTTTATGCCAGGGGAGCTTGTGTTATATTAGCCTATAATTCACGGCCATCTGATCAGTGGCCTTGCTGGTGGGAACTGATGGGGCTGAAGAACAACTGGAAAACTACAAGTCTTTCCCCCGTCTATATTTTAACATCCTGTTGCAAGTCATTCTGTAAATGATGTAAGCTACACGGTTACCTTTTTTTAAAATTAGCAGTACCTGTTAGGAAGCTTATAGCCTCATCCTGCTAGTTGTGAATATTTTAGTGCTTTATCTCTTGATCAGTATGCAATAAGATCAGTATCTTAACCATGCTGCTCAGTATGCAGATACCTTCCCTGCTATTTTTAGATTATGGCTTGTTTTTCTGTGCTTCAAATGCACTTGTGCAGGCAGATTGCTGCTATTTGCATTTGCCTCTTAATTTTTTTTTATGTATGCAGTTGCATCTTGTAAATTTTAAAAAATATTTTAGTTACTATTGTTTTGAGTTGAAAGCTAGAGTAAGCTATCTAGAAACCTGTTACAACCCAAAATGTAGACTCTCTTGATTATTTTTAGGGTGGTGGTGATATATGTGCTTAAATTGCCATTTCTCCGTGATTGGGGTATATGCGCATAATTGTGAACTATACGTAATAGGATAAAGGATGAAAGTATATTTAAAAGGATTTAACAAAAGTGTGTTTTAGAGAATGCAATATTTAAAACAGAAGTAGAGTTCAGTAGTTTTGGAAAGCTTGGTGGACAAGTGACCTGACAAACTATCAAGCCTATTTCATAGCATTCTTAAATAGTAATGCTACAATGTAGTCCCACTGATATCAGTAATATACTAAGTGGTTAATTGGGTTTCAGTAACAAATGTTTAAGGTTGCAATGCTATACACGCTTACCTGGATGATATCTGATTGAACTCCAACTGGGCTGATTTCTCAACAGCAAAAATACCACCATTGGCCTAGTGGTACTGTCTCTCAGGGTGTACTGATAAAACTATCTGGCCAGTCAAACATCTGTTTCACATCACTAAGTGAAGAAAAAAGTCTTACACTAAATCAGAATTTGGCATCTCCTTCTGTAGTAATGAAATCTGTAGGAGTTGCCTACTAAGTATTGGAAATCCCAAGAATAGTTAGCTTGACATTGGAAGTTTCTCTTCTCTTCATACCCTTCTCACCAACTAATGAAACTGTTCTGGGCAGAAAAAACATTTCTCTAATTTTATGCCAATATTTTCACATATATAAAGGGGGTGAAGAAATGTACAGTTGTGTGACATTTCAATGCAGAGATTTGATTCCAAACAAATTTAAGTAGATCTCCAAACTTACACGGAATTGAATTGGATTCATTCTGAGGCGAGTTTGGCACATGCAGAGTATTTTTCCAAATCAACTGAGAAAATCAAATCAACCCATTTGGTGGTGTAATTCAAACTGAAGCCACTACAGAATTGGGCATAATGTTATTCTGGCTAACTTCCTCATAAAATGGTTTCTACAATAACTCTTTTCCACAATAACATAATGTAAATGTGCTCATTTACCTGAGTTGGACAAAAAGATGTGGAATTCCTCAAGTGCAAAGCAAGATTTAACACTGCCACTTACCTATTTAAGAAACAGTGTATGAACATCGTGCAAGATTGCCAAGCAGCAGTGAGTGTAATCTTTAGACCTGAAATGATTAAAAGGGCTGAGGAAACAGGATATGAGACAACTTCATACTATTTCTCATTGCCTATAAGGACGCTTTAATAAGTTAACACTCAACCAGTAGTCACTATCTAGCACATGGTGGGTTGTCGAAGAGCCCTATAAATGCTTTAAATTGCAGTTGCACCATTAACTAGACCCTGCAATATAAAACATGTTTAAATACCACTTTTCTCACATGCTTTTACGTACTTCCTATTCTTTTTTCATTGCTGCTCTCAAGAATGTGCAAGCCCCCTCCCTCCCCAAAATTGGTACCACCTGCAGACCTAACTTTAGGCCAGAGCTAACTAACATTAGCTCGGTTTACTTGATTGTAAACCGCCCAGAGTCCCCTTATGGGGGGAGATGGGCGGTGATATAAGTTAGAAATAATAGTTATGGGTTCCAAAGCATCAGCTGAAGGCCATTATTCTAGCTGCTGAATAGACACGGTGAAGAAAAGCTGGTGGAAAATCTATCCATGTGATACAAAACAGAGGCTCATATACAGAATGTACCATTAACTAATTGCAGTTGAGGGTATTATTTTTTGGGACAGGTGCAATATGTCTGCTTGAACTCTTTTAACAAAAATCTAGCCAATTATTTTAACAATAATTATGCTGGAGAAACCTGTAAAACTGGATTGCTGCTTCTATACCTTGCAGGTATACTGGATGTTTTGACACTACTTGCAGGGACATTCAAATTGAATGTGAAACCCAAGTTGTTTATTGTTCAATGACACTATCCTTTTTTGTACAGTATTCTGTAACTATTGTACATAGAAGAAATAAATCTTTTTTTTAATGTAGTTCTTTTTTGGTGTGACTAGGTTCACATATCACACTAACTAAACCAAGGATGAGCAACTGGTGGGCCCTGAAGCCCCTGAAAAGGATTTCTAAAAACTGTTATGGCTCCTATCCAATGAAGTGGGAAGCATGCAAAAACTATAATACAAGTCCTAATACACATACAGTTCAAAAACAGGAACATTCCCCATCTATCCTTACCCATTTGGCAACCCTGAACCCTCCAATGTTAAAGGTTGCCCTTGCAAAAGATTGCCCACCTCTGTATCAAACCAAGACCCCATTATGGCTTAGCATTTTTGTAAATCAGGAGCTGGAAGAGGAACAGTACACTTGCTCCATTCTCTATGTGGCAATACACTCTACTGGATATCCCAGGGTTCTTCTACAGGTTGCATGAGGTACAGTTTAGACACTAATCTATCATCCAAGCTATTCTGGCTAGAATTTTAGCATCTTGATAGAATAAACATGGGGTGGTTGAAGTATGGTCATTACAAGCTTCTCTCTCTTCTTGCACCCCCTTTTGTAAGGAGCTGCTGAAAAGGATGACATTGGTAGGATTTGTGGGTTTTTTGTTTTGTTTTCACAGATCTGACCAGTCTTAAATACCAGTGAAAAGGTTTGCCTGTTGGCAGCAACACTACCTTTGTTTCTTTGAAAACATGTTCGATGCCATCGTAACATGAAGTGGGTTAATTTCAAGTGGGGTTGTTTATGCCTACTGTAATTTCTATACCTACTCTATATCAACCCACTATTTTTCACATATTCTGCTGCTATTGCAAACATACCTAAAGAGCCCGTTTCTATACCTAGAGTGCTGCTGTGTGTGTTTACTCGAAATTAAAATACATTGGCTGGTGGTTAGCTGTCCCGAAAACCTGTGATGGAGGAAAACATTTTTATAATGACCAGTGAAAACAAAAGTTTTTTTGTTGCAGCGGTATCTGGGGGGTAGGGGTGGGAGCAAGCAGCGTCAGAGTAACGGAAGCACTGTTGCAGCATCGCAATGCAAGTCCATCCCTTTTTTATGTACATTTGACAAAAGCAGTGGGAGTCTGGTAGTACAACTGTATATCTTGAAGATATTTAGCAAACTTGGATCTAATGGTTGCAGAAGACTCTTTGCAGTCTTTTACTTCCCTCCAAAACATTCCTGAACTGAGTGGTACAGAATCTCAGTAGAATAAACTTGTACTGATTTCAAGAGATTTGCTTTTGTGTTACTGGTCTATATACTGCTGAGCGGGGACAAGACTTAAAACTGTCCTGCACAATCACTGGCTTCTACCCATTAAGCAAGTTACTAACTCACATCCAAGTTATGTTACCCTCTACTCAGTAAGTTCTAAGTTCTCTTGTCATCAAATATTATTTACAAAACATGGCAGGCAACTCAGAAAACATACTTATGCAATGGAACGTGCCACATGCTTTCTCAAGTTTACACAAATAAAGCTACAGATTCAGGAACATCACATCATATTGCTGCTTGTAGCTTCATACTCATTTTTGCCATATGGATCAATCAAATATAAAGACCTGCAGTGGTAATAGGCAAATGTGTATATCTAAGCAAGTTCAAAGTTAAAGTCGGTTTCAATTGGAGTAGCTTAAAATTTATTCATTCTTTTAGAAGGATTAAGGTCTGTGTTGAGAGTGCTGGTATAGTATTTGACATTCTGTGAATTCATGGAGAGGATTAAATGATCTATTTGGCTCTACCATGCAGTGCTAAAAATATTCAGTTTTGACAGAACAGCATTTAGACTTACTGTGAAGTATTTTTCTGGTCACCAGAAGACCCCACAGGAAACAGTTAACTCCACCTCCTCTAGCTAGGACTTCTTCCTGTTCTATAGAGAAAACTTCCTCCCTTCAGTCACAAGCACTGACTTTAGGTGAGTGTGGGTCAGCTTTTCCTTAAGTGCATATTCCACTGTAACAACAAAAGTTGAAACAAAGATGTATGGAAATGGAAGAACAATGTATGAAGCATAACACAGTGAAGTAACTTGCATCTCAATCCTTGATCTCTTAATCTTCTCCTAAATAGAATGGAACTGTCTAGTCCAACTTCTGCTGATGAGAAAGGTACTTCATGGTAAGTTCAACTCATGTTCTGCCACCAGAGATAGATAAAGAGACATACAAAGGCAGTATTCCCAGGATAGGTCAGTGTGACACTACAGAATTAGTCGTCCAGCACAATGAAAGTCCATGTCAAAGGATACAAACTTATCTATTGTTCTGAGAGATCTGTGCTCATTTAGCTCAATCTAAGTACATTCACTAGGTCAGGTAGAACTGGGCAGGAGTTGAGAAGCACATTCTCTTCTGCTAAGTAGAATTTGGAAAATGACCAAGGACATGAAAAAGATCCAGAACCTTCTTGCCTGGTGGACCACACATAGGTCTCCTACTGAATGAGTCCCGATCGCATCAAATTATGCCTCAAGGCATGAATATAAATGGTCCTTCTCAGGAGCCCATGGCAAAGATTTTTTGGTCCTTTTATCAAGATTTGCCAAATCAATATAGAAGGAATAAGTAGGTCTAAGTGCCAAGTCCTACAACGGATTTTAGCAGATAATGACATCAATGTTGTTGCAGTCCAGGAAACTCACGCTGAAAATGAGGACCAAATTAGACAGAGAGGCAGGATCCCTGGCTATGACCTGCTGGGAGCAACATACCACCATGCTTATGGAGTGGCAATGTAAGGTCAACTGAAAAGGCCCAGCTGTGCTCAGCCTCTAACCTCAACAATATACATGAGGTAACTGTAAGAATAAGAATAATAACTGTAAATAATAACTAAGAATAAGAATAAGGGGTGTGGTGGCTCAGCGGGTAAGACGCCAGGCTTGTCGATCAGAAGATTGCAAGTTCGGAGGTTCGAATCCCTAGACCCGCGTGATGGAGTGAGCTCCCGCACTCGCCCCAGCTCTTGCCAACCTAGCAGTTCGAAAGCATGAAAATGCAAGTAGATTAATAGGTACCACTTCAGTGGGTACATAACAGTGTTCCGCATGCGTCATGCCGGCCACATGACCGTGGAAGCATTTTCAGACAACGCTGGCTCTTCGGCTAACAAACAGAGATGAGCACCGGCCCCTAGAGTCGGACACGACTGCACAAATGTGCGGGGGGAACCTTTACTGTAAGAATAGGGGAATTAACAGGAATTAACATATATAAACCCCCGGCTACTACCTGGCCTCCACAAGTTATACCTCTGTCTCCACATCTAGCTGTTTACCTTGGAGATTTTAATAGTCATCATACTCAGTGGAAGTACAGCGAAAATGACGAAAATGGTGAGGCACTTGTTAACTGGGCAGATAACAGCTTGTATTTGGTATTCGACACAAAGGACAGAGGAACATTTAAGTCAGCAGCTTGGAAAAAGGAATACAGTCCTGACTTGTGTTTTGTGACCACCACCGAGGAAAAATTGCCAGTGAAAAGCTCTCGACTGGTACTAACAGACTTCCCCCATAGTCAGCACCGCCCAATCCTGATTGAAATTGGCACAAGTATACCTCTGGTGTCATCCTTTCCCCACCCAAGGTGGAATTTCAAGAAGGCGAAATGGGATGTCTTTACTGAAAATCTAGACAAATGCTTGGGCTGGATCTCCCCCAAATCCAACAATTATGAGAGACTTACAGGCGCATTTATATGTGCAGCAAGAAAGGCTATTCCTAGAGGATACCGCAAGCAATATATTCCAGGGTGGAATGATATGTTGTCTACATCTAGAGCTACAAGGGACAAAGTCCATACAAGACAAATTAGACAAAAACTTAGTGCTCTCAAAACGATCTGTCCTGAACAATCTGAATATTCACGCCCTTTTTTCCCCTCTGAAATTACAAACGCACTCAAGGACATAAAAGCTGGCAAGGCACCTGGACATGATGGTATACATCCTGAATTCCTCCTGCACTGTGGAAAATACGCAAAAAGATGGTTGGCAGAATTATTTTCGGATATTATGGAAACAGGTATAATACCACACAAGATGAAGCAAGCAAAAATCATTGCAATACTCAAACCGGGAAAAACAAATGACCAGCCAAAGAACTACCAACCAATCGCACTGCTAAGCACTGTCCATAAGCTTCTCGAAAGGCTTCTGCATAATAGAATCAGCCAGAAGATACTCCAGATAATTCCAGTGGAACAAGCTGGATTTCGCCCTGCACGAAGCTGCGCTGACCAAGTGCTTTCACTAACAACCTATATAGAAGCAGGATATCAGGCGAAGCAAAAAATGACAGTTGCCTTCATAGATTTAAGTGCAGCATATGATAGTGTGTGGAGACATGGACTACTTTATAAATTAATACAAGTAACTCCATGCCGAAAAACTATCCGACTTATTGATAATATAGTTGCTGGAAGAACTTTCTCTGTGACTATAGGAGAGGATATTAGCATCCCTAAAATATTAAATGGACTACCACAAGGCTCGGTTCTTGCACCCCTTCTTTTCAATCTATACATAGCTGACATACCACACACAAAGTCTAGGAAGTTTGGCTACGCGGATGATTGGGCTATAGCCACTCAACATAAATCCTTTGAGACAACTGAAGATGTCCTCACTTCCAATCTAGACATACTGGATAAATATTTTTGTAAGTGGAGATTACAGCCCAATCCAACTAAGATGGAAGTAACATGCTTCCACCTTTATAATAGATCAGCAGGTAGACAGCTCAATCACAACATGCATCCCAAATATCTTGGGGTCACACTGGATAGGACACTTTCCTATAAAGGACACCTGATGAAGACTGCTGCCAAACTGAGAAGTAGAAACAACATTCTACACAAACTATGCGGCACTAGCTGGGGCTCGACAGCGGATACGCTGAGAATGTCCGCAGTCAGCCTGGTTTACTCAGCAGCAGAGTACTGTGCCCCAGTGTGGCTTAATAGCCCTCACACGAGAAAGATCGATACGCAACTGCAAGAGTCAATGTGCATCGTTAGTGGAACAATACAACCTACTCCCACATACTGGCTGCCCGTTTTGAGCCATATACCACCTCCAGATGCAAGACAAAAGAGCGCCCTTCTTCAAGAATATCGGAAGATTATTGGTAATCCCCAGCTACCAATACTAAATGACGTAGCCTGCTTGGAGCGAAACAGGCTGAGATCGAGACATCCAGCCATTTCTACCGCTAAAGCTCTTCTAGATGATTTCAATATCCACAACACGTGGAAACATTGGCTAGGAAACTGCCCTCCACAATGTCAAAACTTGCCCTGCATCTTGGAAAAACCACCTGGATTTGACCAGCCCCGTGTGATATGGACAACCTTGAACCAAATTTGCACGGGTCATGGTAGATGTGCAGATGCCCTTTATAAATGGAACAAAACATCATCATCAAATTGTGATTGTGGGGCCAAAAAACAAACTATCCAACATATAGTGACAGAGTGTCAAAACCGAGCCTACAATGGAGACTTTGCTATTTCTTGGCTGTGACAACTGAAGCAAAAAACTATTTGTAACCTAGACATACGTTTGTAATTTTCCTGTCTATATTTTATATTTCATATTTATTATGCTGTTTTTTATTGTAATGCGATGTGAATGTGCCATACGATAAATAAATAGTCCCTATCTCCCAAACTCTCCAGCCAAGATTATAACTACCAAGCAGGTTGTCTTCCAAGTAAGGAAGTCAATGGGAGTCTAATGGGATTGAAAAGGCAATCAGTGACAGGTACCCTGTCAAGAAACAGGGAATCACTGGAGTTAAAAGGAATGCAAGGAAGTGGCACGCATAAGCATGCCTTAAAATCAGTGCTCCCTCTCCATCTAGCAGAATGGAGCCTAAAGCAGTTACTTTCTATACCACGTTTGTTGCCAGCCCCCTCTAGACCCACCTGTAGAATCTGAATAGTTCAGGAAGCTCTGTGGCCGATGCCATGGGTTCCTGTATTAGTACTACCATTTGAAAGTGTGCCAGGTCTGCTGATCCTAGTTGTGGATATTGCTTTGGGGCCAGGAAATCTGTCAACTCTGGAAGGTCAGTGTAGTGATTAGTTCATTCAATTTCCAGGTTTGTAGTTGCACCTATTCTGGGTCTGGATGAGAAATTGGACCTTGAGACAGATTAAGTACCACAGGTGTTCTTCTCTCATCTCCACTTGGCTAATGAGCCAGAATACAGCAATCAGACCCACCCATGTGACTCTTGTGTCCCACCTTCAATAGTGTTGGAGAACACAGTGTGTATAGAAGAAGTCTTTTTGGTCATAGTAATATTAGGGGATTGAGCCCCTGTGCTGTCGTCTTGCAGTTGGGAGAATCACTGCTTCATCTTTCTGTTGTCTGCTATCACAAACAGGACAAAAGAGAGGCATTCTGTCCTGAGTCCTTGTGAAAAATCTCCCTTAGACACAGGCAACCCAGCCAGCCCGGTGGTGTTCATTGTCCCCTTTATTGATTCCACTGATATGGACAGGAACTGTCACTCTCCACGTCATTTGATGTGTGGACTCTCTCTGAAGATCCTTTGATCTGGGTCTGCTGTAATTATTTAAATAGAATTTGTTGTACCCCATCACCTGGACTGATCGTATTTTTAAGGCTAGTTGTACTGCCTTCTGCTCTGCTTGGTTGATCATCAGTGTTGATTTAGAATGGGACCCTGTCCCCTGCCCTATTTTGGGAACAGGCTCTCCATCCCATTAGGTTGGCATCTACAATTGTTTGACCCTAATCAGCTGAATATCAGGTTGGCTGGGACTAACCACTTATGCAAGGACTGAGTAACTTTTCATAACACTGTATGTACAAGTGGGGTCTACTGGATATACTCTGATCCTGAAAAAGGAGAGGGTGCCATTGTAGCAGCCAAGTCCAGTCTTGTAATCCTCATCTCCTGTAGCCATGTCAGTTTCTTAAAGATTGGCCTTCTGGATGGTAGGATCTCTCTCATAACTTGAGAGGTAGCCAGCTCTTTTCTGTCTTGATGGTACTTCCTTGGTGTGGAACCTGTTTGGATGACAGAATCCTATTGGCTAGGTTCACCACAAAGCTGTGATCCCGGAGACAGCTGGGATAAGGTTCTTCACTGCTTTTTCCATATGGGGGCACTCTTATGGGGAGTAGGTAATCTAGAGAGGCATTACGATGGACTCTTGTGTTCTTAAATGGCCCAGGCATGGATTTTCCCTTGTTCTCTTGTGGAAAATAAAGAATCCTTTGCATCTTGTAGGGGATTTGATACACTGAACAAAAGGTCATAGCTTTTTTTGCTTCTTCGGTCTCTCTCTCTCTCTCTCTGCAAATAAGCAGGTGATGAGAGTGACTAGCATGAGTGGATGGGCTTCTGAGAAATTGAGACCAAAATCTAGGATTGTGTAGAATTGTTGTGGAAAAAGCATCACTGGAAGGGGAGGTTAAGGTGGCTCCTCTACCTTACATGGATAGTCTAGGGCCAACCAAAGCTTACCCTTTAGTTAGTCCTTGAGCCACCAAGGCCTTGGATATCACAAGGCCAGCTTGCACCTCGTCTTTTCCTCAGGGAAGTCCTTTCCTTCACCCACATAATTCCACATCCAGCACCTTTTGGCTCTTCACATCCATCCTCTTTTTGGGAGGAATGTCACTCCACTGGATTTGTTCCTGTTCGGGAAGGGGGGGCTGTGTGCTGCTGCTCTGCTCTTCCCAACCTCTATCCTGCAGCACTGCTGGCATCACCCAGCACTTCATCCATTGGAGGGAGGGGTTGAATCGGTCATCTGTCATGTGGCTTCCTATTGTCTTGCCTGCCTGCTCTGGAAGCAGCCACTTCCATAATTGACCTCAGCCTTCCAGCTGCCAGATCACTTTTAGTACTCCTTCTTGCTTCTAGTGGGGAGCACTAGAGGAGTCTTCAAAACCTCTATTCATGTGTTAGACAATATCTTGATTGCTACTATTGCTCACCTCCTCTAGTGCATTCTTCTCTTGTTCTGGAGTCTGACATATCCTTGATTAGCTTTGCTTTCCCTTTGGCCAAATGGACTTTACCCATCTTCTAGGGGCTTCCCCAACTCAGTCATGTAATCCACTTGGCTGTGGCCTTCTGTTGGTATGTCAATTAACTGCCATGAGCTGTTTTGGAGCAGGTGGCATGCTTTTTTTTCCTCAGCTCCCAAAATGGAGCTGACAGGGAAAGTCACTGCTTCTTCTACAAGGACTGAAGGGAGGAGGTTCCTCTACAGGATAAGAAGTTATCTTAAGTTTTGCCTTCTAGCTAGAAGAGAAGTTAATAAGCTCCCATTATCTTCATATTTGGCGGCCAAAACTTAGGAAATACTAATGTTCAGAATCCCGCAGAAGAAAACAACAAAATGTCTGTCAAAACAGACCTGTTCAAGAACTTCTACAGAAACAATGTACCAAAACAGAAACTGAAGCTAGCTAAACTTCCACTTACTTTCTACTTCCTAATCTTCCTTAAAAACAATCTATTTATTAAGTTCAGAAGCCACTTTTCAATAAAATACTTAACTATGCAGTATAGGAAATACAAGTTCTAAAATTTGATTTTTGTTGACAAAGTACTATCACACTGGACACAACACTTTGGCATTTTAGGCAGCATAATTGATGTCTTAGTTATGACATATTTCATCTCTATTCTTGTATGTGCAAGATAAAAGAGCAAGTACAACCATTTGACCTGATCCAGCTGTGTAGTAGTATTAATTAGGACAGATGTCCCTCTAGAAGACCACATCCTTTCTACTACAGAAGCAGTAATGTTGTCAAAATTATGCACAAAAAGAAGACAATGAAAAATTATACAAAACAAGTTTTTTTTAATGTGGAGAACTTATGATTTCCTTGGCCCAGAAATTGAGTTGGCTGGTTATAAATTTGGTACTTTTAACAATAGATTAGACATGCCCTGCACAGGACAGCTATTCTAATGTAATTCAATCCACAGTATTCTAATGCTAAGGACTAGCTTTCATCTCAGATCTCTTTATTACATTGATATTATGTTAGAATTCACATGCCCAATACATCATACCATACAATAATGGATTCAATTGATACCACCTTACCTTGTCAAAATGGAGGAACAGCATCCCATGAATTACCCTGTCCCACCATTTACTGATTGCAGGGAATATGGTATATCCCCGTGTCTGCTAAGAAAGAATGATCTGTTGAAAAAATAGTCTCTCTCTCTCTCTCTCTTGCAATCATCAGATCTGCTCTTGAAGGCTGAGACCCTGTGGAGCACATCTGGGAGGTTGAAAGTAGAAGAAAAGGAATGGGAAATCCCACAGCAAATATCTGACTACATAATCCTGGAGGGAACCCAGTGAAACTTGAAATTTTACTCCAGGAAAATTCATACTATCTGCAAAAACCAGAAACCCATACTGATTTAATGAAATGCTATGCAGAAGACAAGTACACTTACATTTTTAAAATTTAAAAAAATCTGATTGAATGCAAAAACAAGTAAAGGTAACTTGAGTTTTATTTATCTTCTAATTTCTGGGAGGTTAAAGAACTATAATTTGTTTTGGACAACAGAAGAAAATAGGCTGTGCTTACAGATAATTTTCTGCCATATTCTTTCTTCAGGAGCACTGTTTTATTGTTGCCCACTCTATTACACGGGATGTACATATCAGTTGTTATTAAAAGGTCAGTGCCTGTACAATACATTCTACAACTGAGCACCACTTTCCTTAACTGAACAGGCAAAGAGAAAGTACACGGAACATCAGCATCTGGCAGTATTTTTCCCAAAAAAAGAGACTAAAATGGGTTTAAGTTGATTAACACTATTAAATCACATCTAATATTTGTTACTACATGATTTCATTACAGCTATACGATACAATTATACAAAATGTGTTAACATCAAAGAATACAACCAAAAAAAATTTAAGATAGCAAACAAAACCTATATAACTTTTTTTTAATCTTTACAGGAAAATACTTTTGAAGTATGCATGTAACTGCCCATTCTTTTAAAGAAAATCTACTGCAAGCAAAGTTATCAACCTCCAGAAAAAAATCACACATAGCATTACTAAGCATATCCCCAAGAAGTGTACAATATGCACACTTTGAAAATACAAAATTAAAAAATTGTAAGCAACAGGTGAGCTTCATATTTATAACAATGTGAAAAGTCCAATTTTAGCACTGTTTGTAGAAAGAACTGTCTTTGATGCAAGTCCATGAATTGTCTGTCTCTTCCAGGTAGGATCACACTTTACAAAAACACCATGCTCTTGAAACCAAATTACAGAGCAAAATGGAGCATTGTAGCAATGCCACCTTAAAGTTTATTTTGCTACTTTATCAAAAACAAGTCCTTAGGCATGTAAGGTTCTTTTTTTGCTTTGTTTTTTAAATTCTTTCCTAGAAACAATATACAAAGGGGGAAGCTTATTTATTTTCAACCATTCTCCTGTAAGGTAAAAGATGTTTTGAGTTCAAGAGCTTTCTTCTTGCAGTTTCACTGGTTGTTTTTGGCCTTAGCATGTGTTAAGATGTGAGATTTCAGATTAGTTGACTGAGCAAACTTCTTATTACAGCCATCAAAAGGGCACACATAGGGCCTGTCTCCAGTATGAATTCGCACATGTGTGCGTAAATTGAAGTCCAGTGAAAAGCGTTTGCCACAGCCTTCAAATGTGCACTGGTGAAAAGAAAACACAGGACATTAGCAGCTTGTTTACAGATCTTCACTTGCAATATTAGATTTACATGAAATAAAGTTCTATTCTGTACAATTCCAAATTGGGTCTCTGTTCTTCGTAAGTGAGTTCCACTGAAACTGGAAATGTTCACTTGTGCTGTTGCACAGCAGAGAGGCACAGAAGTATGCCCTCTTTGCAGAGAGCTTACAAGGTCTTCTCCATGATGGTACTAATTTTGTAGAATTCAGAGATCCACCTAAAAACCTTTTCAGGTATACTTCATCTGAGTCAAAACATCTGTATCATAAGATTGTTCTACAGCCAGATGGTTGCAAGCTGCCATAAGGCAGAAATATAAAGAATATAAAGAATCTGTGATATAGTTCCTAATTTCAACTAATTCTCTTTAAATCAACATGAGGAAAGAGGAAAAAGCCACAGGAAAACACAACTAATAAGGGAAAGTTCTCAATTATTGGTATTGCATCATAAATTGAACAAGAAAGTAGGGACAACCTAGACAGACAGAGGCCATTGTCGATCCAGAGATGGTCTCAGCAGGTTTGGCCTTCCAAATATGAAAACTTTCCCAAACCTAGCATTCTCTAGATGTACTGAAATTGCAATCTGAAAAATTCCCAGATGTATGGCTAAAGAGACTAGATCAAAGAAGCTGCTCTAAAAGGTTCCAAAGATACTCTACCCAAACTCCCATTTTCAAAATATAAATGAATAAATAAATTTGTCAAAATACTCATAAACTATTGAGAATTTCCTTCTTTTTGCAACCTTAAGTAGGCACTACTTAACAGGTATCTTATCAGCCTCATCCTACCTACTATCTCATACTACATGGATGGTGGTCTGCATTTAAGTTGGGGAATTCAAAGTATTACAGGTGTTACTTAGAAAACATTAACTGGAATTTGAAATATTTTAAACCATTTAAACAAAACAGTAACTCATATACAATTAACAAGAAATTACCATGAGTTCTAGTCCCGCCTTAGACATGAAAGCCGGTGGGTGACCTTGGGCCAGTCACTCTCTCTCAGCCCAACTCACCTCACAGGGTTGTTGTTGTGGGGAAAATAGGAGGAGGAAGGAGTATTAGGTATGTTCACCGCCTTGAGTTATTTATAAAAATAATAAAGGCGGGATTAAAAAAAAACAAACCTCTTGAAAGCAAGAATCAGAATTTCCTATATACTGCAGCATAGGACAAATTTACGCATTAACAGTGTTCTTAAACTAAAAATAAAGAATGAAACTTACCTCTTTAATGTGAAGTTGCCCTTATTTAAAATATTTTTTTAAATAAACCGGAATCTCCCAGGGAACCCCTAGTGACCCCTCGCGGAACCCTAGGGTTCCATGGAACCCTGGTTGAGAAACCCTGACCTATGTACATAAGCAAGTGAATGTTGTTCAAGTAGCTTCTTTGTATCTCAATCTGAATTTTTAAGAAAGCATATTTTAATGGGGAAAAATGGTCAGGAGCCAGCACATACCGATTAAAACATACTTTTAATTTTTCTCCAATTATCAATAAATACCTAATTTTTTTCTTGTAGTTTTAGTGGCTGCACACACTTTTTTTCAAGAGAAAAAAATCATATTTATTTCTGCTTTTAACTGCAAACTCAGGGTTAGGGTTATGTTCATGCAGTCCTGGCTATAAATGTGTGATGTAATGTTAATTTCTGTATTTATCAAGAATAAAACATCCAAAGAATGTATTGGGAGATATATAGTAAAGGACTACTTTAGCCAGTGAAATCCAAGTTTGAGCAGCTGTTGCTTCTTCTTAATGCTTCATTCATAACCCTCCTTCCTGGACAATTTTTACAAAGTAAATATGGGAAACCTTTGCCAGGGAGGCATGGGTGATTGTTTGGCCAAGGCAGCAAAAGGAAGATTGCTTTACATAGTCATACTGGGCATGGCAAACTAGTCCTCCTACCAGGTACAACAGCAGTTCAAAGAGAGTCGTCTTTTTAAAAAAGAACTAAAAAAAGATTGTGAATAGATTTCTCTACTGTAAGGTTTCTGTTCATCGTGCCCGTTTGCATACAAGCACATCCTAAGAATATGAGAGGAAACAAATTTTAAAAATATGTAATTGTTTAGGCTGTTGTCTTGTTTGTACATCTTAATCTGGCAAACTGGACAGTATGACCCACATAACGTCTAACCCTGCCCTGTAATGGCAAAATGCAGCATGTCAGAAAAGGGAAAACCAGTTTTTAGAATATTGCACTTTGTCTATTTCAGTTACTTATTACTTCTCCCAACTATTTTTTTAAAGTTATTAACAATGATGTCGTGTGCAGAAATGTGGCCAGCATCTAGAATTCTTTTTCCATTTTGGGGGCAGGGGAGAAAGGAAATTATTTGCATTTCAAGCATTCTCTTAGGAAGAATTAGTTTTAACTATTTTTTAAAGGTCCAATTTGTTAACAGTTGAACTAACAATTTTAATGAAGTTGTTGTCTTATATAATTTATATGCACCAAATTAAAACTGAGAATACTGTCTTAATCCAAAATACTGTAGTACAGAAAACACTTTTCAGTTATGGCTCAATCAGGTGAAATATAAATGGGCTTCTCACTAACTGGCTTTTATTTCATTTTGGGAGCAGGGGAAAGAGTTGGCTGAAAAAGCCTCTGTACAAATACTTTCCAGGACTTCAACTGGTATTATGTCGTCACACAATTTATCAAGTTTCAGAAATAAAACAAAAAAAGAACACACATCAAAGAGAAACTAACTAGATTCTCATGACAATGTCATAAATGGATTGTCTCACTTAGAATACTTGAAATAGTTACCTGAAAGGGTTTTTCTCCAGTATGAACTAATTGGTGCCTCTTTAGCTTTGAGCTCTCAACAAAGGCCTTGCCACATTCTGCACAGACGTGTACCCGAGGCCCATGAGTATGTAGATGCTTCCTCATGGCAGAATTATCCCTGAACATCTTTGTGCAGCCCTTCAAAATAACACAAGTAAATTATTTAGTTGTCAAGGCAAGCCCAAACACCAGAATTATCATCTTTATCTGTATACAGTACATTTGGAAAGTATTCAGACCCCCTCCACTTTTTTCAATTTTGTTATGTTGCAGCCTGATACTACAATCGTTCAAATTCATGTTTTGTCACATTAATCTACACTCAGTACCCCATAATGACAAAGTGAAAACAGAATTTCAGAAGTGTCTGTAAATTTATCAAAAAGGAGAAACTGAAATACCACATGTACGTAAGTATTCAGACCCTTTGCAACAACACTCGAAAGTTAGCTCAGGTGCCTCCCATTTCTCTTGATCATTGCTGAGCTGTTCCTACACCTTGATTGGAGTCCACCTGTGGTAAATTAAATTGATTGGACATGATTTGGAAAGGCACACACCTCTCTATAGAAGGCCTCACAGCGGACAATGCATACTGTATCAGAGCAAAAGCCATGAGGTCAAAGGAACTGTCTGCAGAGCTCAGAGACAGGATTATTGCAAGGCACAGATCTGGGGACGGCTACAAAAAAATTTCTGCTGCACTGAAGGTTCCCAAGAGCACAGTGGCCTCCATAATTCTCAAATTGAAGGAGTTTGGCACAACCAGGACCCTTCCAAGAGCTGGTCGCCCAGCCAAACTGAGCAATTGGGGGAGAAGAGCTTTAGTAAGACAGGTGACCAAGAACCCGAAGGTCACTCTGACTGAGCTCGAGAGCGCCTGTGTGGAGATGGGACAAAGTTCCAGAAGGACAGCCATCACTGCAGCCTCCACCGATCTGGGCTTTATGGCAGTGTGGCTAGACGGAAGCCTCTCCTCAGTGCAAAACACATGAAAGCCCGCTTGGAGATTGCAAAAAAGCACCTGAAGGACTCTCTGACTGTGAGGAACAAGATTCTCTGGTCTGATGAAACCAAGATTGAACCGTTTGGCCTCAATTCTAAACGTTATGTCTGGAGGAAACCAGGCACCGCTCATCACCTGCCCAATACCATCCCAACAGTGAAGCATGGTGGTAGCAGCATCATGCTGTGGGGGTGTTTTTCAGCAGCAGGGACTGGGAGTCTGGTCAGGGTTGAGGGAAAGCTGAATGGAGCAAAGTACAGAGATATCTTCAATGAAAACCTGTCCCACAGTGCTCAGGACCTCAGACTGGGCCGAAGGTTCACCTTCCAACATGACAATGATCCTAAGCACACAGCCAAGACAACACAGGAATGGCTTAGGGACAACTCTGTGAATGTCCTAGAGTGGCCCAGCCAGAGCCCTGACTTGAACCCTATTGAACATCTCTGGAGAGACCTGAAAATGGCTGTCCACTGACGGTCCCCATCCAACCTGATTGAGCTTGAGGGGATTTGCAAAGAAGAATGGTAGAAAATCCCCCAATCCAGGTGTGCAAAGCTTGTCACGTCATACCGACAAAGACTCAAGGCTGTAATTGCTGCCAAAGGTGCTTCAACAAAGTACTGAGTAAAGGGTCTGAATACTTACGTACATGTGGTATTTCAGTTTCTCCTTTTTGATAAATTTACAGACACTTCTGAAATTCTGTTTTCACTTTGTCATTATGGGGTACTGAGTGTAGATTAATGTGACAAAACATGAATTTGAACGATTGTAGTATCAGGCTGCAACATAACAAAATTGAAAAAAGTGAAGGGGGTCTGAATACTTTCCGAATGCACTGTACACTGACTAGGCTTACAATTATACTGGACCAAAATATGGTTTGGTTTTGGTGTAGTGCAATGTGTAAGTGCAACCACTGCAGTCTACATGATTTAATGTTGACCCCATCAACAAAAGAATTCCATCTAGCGGGGTCCAGGAGGCGTGCCTTCTCTGCGATAGCACCCGCCCTGTGGAATATCTTGCCCCCGGAGGTGAGGCGGGCACCCTCGCTCCTGGCCTTCAGGAAGTCTTTAAAGACCTGGTTCTGCCGCCTTGCCTGGAACGAAGGAAATAATAGTTCCTCCTGGGGGTGGTTAGCTTAGTAATATCCTCCTTTTAAGAACACACCATCTCTTGGATTTTTCTATTTATTTTATAGTGGATCTTAGATGTATAGGTTTTTAATTTTTTTATAATATGATTGTTAACTGCCCAGAGTCTACCATGGTAGAGATGGGTGGTGATAAATCCAAATATTAAATAAAAATAATAAATAAAATGTTGTGTGAAGTGAGAGAGCCAGTTTGGTCTAGTGGTTAAGGTGCTGGGCTAGAAACCAGGAGTCTGTGAGTTCTAGTCCCGCCTTAGGGATAAAAGCCGGCTGGGTGACCTTGGGCCAGTCACTCACTCTCAGCCCAACTCACCTCACAGGGTGGTTGTTGTGGGGAAAATAGGAGGAGGAAGGAGTATTAGGTATGTTCCCCACCTTGAGTTATTTATAAAAATAATAAAGGTGAGATAAAAAAAACCTCTTGAAAGCAAGAATCAGAATCTCCTATATACTGCAGCATAGGAGAAATTTAAACTACAAGGTATTAGCAAAGAAGGCCCACCACATAAGCAAAACATTTATGAAACTCCTATATTAAAAAGGTTTTCACTGAAATAAATTGCTCAAAATTGCTTCACTCACTTTATGAGGACATGCTATCGTTCTTGGAGCATCATCTTCTTTGATTTTTCTTGGCTTCATTCTTACAAGAAAATAAAAAACAAGCACTGATTGTTGAATATCAGGTAAGTTATCAGAAGTACCTTCTGTCATAAATCACCATACTATATTGTAATTGCCCCTTGATTAATTGGCTGAGCTGTTTTAATTAGGGAATTTAACAATTTACTATTCAGATTCTATGAGAGAAGAAAAAGCTGCCAAGTTTGGTTCAGATAAAAACTCAGAAATATACCCAAAGGGACAGTATATAATTTGAGGACAATAGGACTGACATAGAATTAATTGCAGAAAGGATTACTTAGCAAGTGGATTTAAAGAAACTAGGCAGCACTTTCTAATTTGTTACACTTGTTTTAATACTAACCACCAATGTCTCTTGGTGGAAGTAAAAATTAGATACACGAAACTGGGACAGCTGGAGAAGGTTTGAACCCAAGTTGCTGTGCTGTGAAATTATTCTGCAGTAACTGCAGGCAAACTCCTCAGGTGGATCCCAATTGTATAAAATATACATTCTTTTCAGTAATGTGGATAAGGCCATATAGCCCATTGCATTTCCCCCAGAAACAAAGTGACAATGTTTTTAGTACAGGCTTAATGTAGTATCTTTTGAGTCCTGTACCAGTGGACATTTGAAGGTTACAAATGAGTCAACTAAGTTAGTTTTAAGATAATTTTTAGAGAAAGGGACTTGAGATTGGGAAGGGCTTGATTACTCTCTTTGGCCAGTAGCAAGTTTTTGCAACTTGGTGCCCTCCAGTTATGTTAGACCAACTCCCAGAATATGCCAGCTAATACAGTCTATATGACAAGATTTCTACCAAATGGGGAGCCCATGGTGATCTCAGGATTGTGACCTCATAAATTTAGGGGAAAATAAGAGCTAAAAAGCAGCACCATGACATAGAGGGCTGAAGTATATATATACTAATTTGCAACAACCAGCCCATTCTTGGGCTGCAGTCATCTATAAAACATTGATATTTTTTGAAGGCAGATATGGTTTCAATTCATTCTTGAAAGGCGAGCAGTTATTTCTTTCAAAATCCAGCCAGCAAACATTAATTTTTAACATCTGTGACCTATTCTGAACATCAAGGCGATTAATTATATCCCTGCATTGAAATTATACACCTGCATCAACCCAATTCAGTGATTTTAACTGAGACCAGAAAAATCACATATTGCCAGAAATAGGAATTATTTTTTTTAAAAAAAAAATCTAAAGCAGTTTTTTTAACACCTACCTTGCAAATTCAGCCAATTGTTTAGGATCAGAAAGGTCAATACCAGGTATTCCTCCAGGTGGCAGCTTCTTTCCCGTCATGTATTCCGAGTAGTCAGGAGGGGAGTTCTCGCCAATGATCTGTTCTTCCACCACAGTCTCATGGTCAATGTCTTTTTTGTCATCTGCAATGATTAGAGAAAACTGAATTTTGATTTAACATCCACGAAGGACAACACTGATAGTCTGGAAAATGCTTCTTAGACAAAGTTTGTACTAAGAAACTAATTCAGCTATTTTTTAGGCAAAAATACAGAGTTTACACTTAGTAAGTATTAAAAAATCATACTTAATAAGTATACTGATCATTCATTTTTAGAAACTAATTTCCTTAAACACATGTGCATTATGAATTATTAAATATAACATCTGATACATTAAGAATTATTTCAAATGCATTGTAACTAAAGGGAGACATTCTTTGCAGAAAAGCTTTTTGTAAGTGATCACAATAATCTGCACATTACCATCGCTGGTATTTATCTTAATTCAATCATAGTAGGACTATTAGTGGGTACTGATGTTTTTTACCAAGTGTTTTTCCCCTCGACTTGAAAAATTATCAGAATTCCTGCGATATAAATAAAACAAGACACACATACTTACTGCAATTCTGGCCAACTAAAATCTGTTGCAATAACTTTTTAAAATATATTTGAGCAAAATTTCCCTGGCAATTCCCCTTCCTTTTATTTTAACTATCAAAACTGCAAGTCTGTTGTTTGTTTTTTTCCCTAATAAACAAATTTATATAATGCTTTCCACCAATACATTCTCAGAGAAGTTTATACTGCAAGATTATACTGTGATTTAATGAGTATGCACTCACTTAGGCCACTAACTTTAAACAGCTGCTTTTCTTCTATTATGATTGTGCAAATAAACCATTTCCTTTATTTCCATATGGATGAGGAGACCAATCTTTGTTCCTAGTTCAGTTCCACCCTCTAGGCAAATTATTGGCAAACCCAATTAACAGAGATACAGAAACCATACTAATGTAAATGTGTCAGAATAGTTTGTATCATTTATTTATTTATAAATCATATTTATATGGCTGCCCACCTCACAGAACATGACTGGGCAGCATACAATAAAACCATAAAATAACTATATTAAAGCATAATATTAAAAACACTGATATTATTAAAAAAGGCTAGGAAAGAGCATTGGATATTACGAACAGTGGAGCCACCTCAGCAGATCACCGTTCCCCTGACACCCTCAAGCATGTTGACAAAGTCAAGTTTTGGGAGATTTCCAGAAGGATGGCAGAGGGGGCCAATCTCACCTCAGGTGATGTTCAACAGGGCGGGTGCCACAACAGAGGAGGTCCCCCCAGATGTAACTCCTTAGTAGGCGGGACCCACAACATACCTCTTCTGCTAGATCTGATGGGACTGGCAGATGTAATCGGGAAGAGGCGGTTCCTCAAATAACCTGGCCCCATGCCATGAAGGGCTTTAACGGTCAAAACCAGCACCTTGAATTGGACCCAGAAGCAAACTGGCAACGTGTGCCATTCTAGGGGCACACATAATTACCCGTGCTGCCGCATTCTGCACCAGTTGAAGCTTCTGAATACTCTTCAAGGGCAGCCTCATGTAGAGCACATTACATCAGTCCACCCAGGAGGTGACTGAGACATGAGTGACCGTGAGTAGAGCCTCATGATCAAGGAACAGGCACAACTGGCACACAACACAAAGCTGTTCAAAGACCCTCCTAGCCACAACTGCCATCTGCTCTTTAAGCAGGAGTCGTGAGTCTAGGAGGACCCCCAAGTTGCGCACCAGGTCTGTCTGGGGCAGTACAACCCTATCCAGTACCAAAGATGATATAGCCCCAGGACCAGCAGGTCCAAAAGCCCATAGCCACTCAGTCTTGCCAGGATTCAGTTGAAGCCAGTTGTTCCCAATCCAGACCCCCACAGCCTCCAGGTACCTGGATAAAACATCAACAGTACTGTTTAATTCGCCAGAGGCAGAGATATATACTTGGGTATTATCAGGATACTGATGATACCTCACCCCATGGCAATGGAAAAGCTCACCCAGTGGCTTCATGTAGATGTTAAATAGGAGAGGAGAGAGTACCAAAGCCTGTGGTATACCACATTGTAGGGGTCAAGGGCAGGATCTCTCCTCCCATCACCACCAACTGGTATCGACCTCAGAGAAAGGAGGAGAACCAGCACTACACAGTGCTGCCCACCCCCAATCCACAGAGCCAGGCCACAAGGATACCATGGTCGATGGTACTCAAGGCTGCTGAGAGGTCAAGTAGAGCGAGGATGGATGCACCATCCCCATCCCGCTCTCTCCAGAGATCATCTAAAAGCACGACCAATGCCATTTCTATCCCATACCCAGGCCTGAATCCAGACTGAAAGAGGTTCAAATAATCTATTTCATCCAGGAAATGCACAAGTTCATCCAGGAAATGCAGCAAACAGCAAATAGAGAATCCATTTACAGCAAGTAAGGTAAAGGTAAAGGTTCCCCCCGCACATTTGTGCAGTCGTGTCCGACTCTAGGGGCCGGTGCTCATCTCCGTTTGTTAACCGAAGAGCCAGCGTTGTCCAAAGACACTTCCACAGTCATGTGGCTGCATGACACACGCAGAACGCTGTTACCTACCCACCGAAGTGGTACCTATTAATCTACTTGCATTTGCATGCTTTTGAATTGCTAGGTTGGCAAGAGCTGAAGCTAGTGCGGGAGCTCACTCCGTCACGCGGGGCTAGGGATTCGAACCTCCGAACTTGCGACCTTCCGATCAACAAGCCTGGCATCTTACCCGCTGAGCCACCACGCCCCCTACAGCAAGTAAATATGCATTCAAATTTGAAGAAAGATGTTAAGTTTAACTTTGCACTATGTAGAAGTTGTGAGGTAGAATTCATATTGGTAGACGGTGGCATATAGATTTCCTCTATGTTGCGCTTTGCTATATCTTGCAGGCAACTAATGAAGAGGTGCATGTAGGCATGCACTATTATATTTCCGATGAAAATGTTGCAAGTGCCATTATGGATGCATAAATGTAAATACTAGTACAATGTAAGTTTGGTGGTCTGTGGGCCCAGATGCATTTAAAAAATTAGTCAGGCGAGGCTATTTAACCCATGAAGTCCAACCCTACTAAGTGCAGGAATTCAAATGAAAGAATTTCTGGCAGATGGCTATCACACTTCTGGTGGAATATATCCAACAAATGGGAGCCAATCCCCTTTCTGGAAAACTGAATGAATGCATCTTTTTTTAATGAACTTTGCATTTCTTTATTAAATTTCATTGTAATTTTAAGCCCTTCATTAAAAAATACCAAATTTGTGTCATCTATACTTCTGGTATATTTTCTCCACCTCTTCATCAATGTCATTGATAAAATAATTAAAGAATACAGGACCTAAGACTGAATTCATGGCCTTCCACTTCATACATCTCTGCAAATGATGAGACATTGCTAAACACTCTTTTGAATATAGTTTTCATATCATTTTTATTTCCACTTAATTGTCAAGCCATTTGGCCACAGTTAAGTAGCTCACTAATCACAGTATCATGGGTACTTTATCAGATGTTCCTCTGAAATCAAGATATATTATGTTCACAGCATTCCTGTATCTACTAAAGAAGTTACGCAGTCAAGCAACCAACAATCACACGTTAATTCACAAGATTTTTTCATGACAAATCTATGTATTGTTCTACATGCATGAATGGGATGGACAAATTTGGCTTTAGGACCTTCAGTGCTAAAGCTCAGCTAAGGTAAACATAAATGCAATTGTACAGAAAGTCTAAATGGTTACCAACAATATTGCAATCTATTTGGCATCCAAATAAAAAAACCTGGGGTCTATGAAATATATGCATGGAAGATCAGAAAATAGTTATGGTATCTGACAGATTCATAAATTATAATGATTTGACTATCTGGGTATCCAAAAGTTGCAATGTTTACTGCAGAGCAGTTAATATATTCTAGCAAAATCCAACATTATTCAGGTTCAAAGCTGATACCTACTTATGAACCTCCCTACACTAGTGAGAAGATCATAATACAATATAATATATAGTACCAAGACATAACATGTTGCGTATATATTTGACTTAGTGTGGTAAATCCACCTTTTACACACAAAAATTATATACCTGGTCTAGGACCCTTTTTTTGTTGTTTATTTGTTCAGTCGCTTCCGACTCTTCGTGACTTCATGGACCAGCCCATGCCAGAGCTTCCTGTCGGCCATCGCCACCCCCAGCTCCCCCAAGGTCGAGTCCGTCACCTCCAGAATATCATCCATCCATCTTGCCCTTGGTTGGCCCCTCTTCCTTTTGCATTCCACTTTCCCTAGCATCAGCATCTTCTCCAGGGTATCCTGTCTTCTCATGTGGCCAAAGTACTTCAGTTTTGCCTTCAATATCATTCCCTCAAGTGAGCAGTCTGGCTTTATTTCCTGGAGTATGGACTGGTTTGATCTTCTTGCAGTCGAAGGCACTCTCAGAATTTTCCTCCAACACCACAATTCAAAATTCAAAATTCTATGACCCTAATAAAGATTTTATCTGAAACAGCTAATCATCGGTTAACGACTGCCTTGCTTAGTGACCATTCAAACTTACCACAGCACTGAAAAAGTAGGTTTATGACTGGTCCTCGAACTTATGATGGTCGCAGCATCCCGCAGTCATGTAATCACCATTTGCGACCTTCACAGCCGGCTTCCGACAAGCAAAGTCAATGGGGAAGCTGGCAGTAAGTTGCAAGTTGCAGTTGCATGACATTACACTCAACGACTGCAGGTGATTCAATAATGAACACAGTGGAACGGACACCGTAAGTTGGGCGCAGTCACATGTTTCACTTAATGACCGCATCACTTAGCAACAGAGTTGCTGGTCTCAATTGTGGTCATTAAGTGAGCACTACCTGTATACCAGGTCACTACAGCGTGTTCAACAAATGATCATTTTAAAATCCTAGCTTAGTGTTAACATATAAAACCAGCAAATTTGGGAAGGCTCAGAACACCAAGGGATGAACCAGAGCAATCTCTCCTAACTCTAAGAGCTGTAAAAAGGTAAAGGTTCCCCCCGCACATTTGTGCAGTCGTGTCCAACTCTAGGGGCCGGTGCTCATCTCCGTTTGTTAGCCGAAGAGACAGCATTGTCCGAAGATGCTTCCATGCTCATGTGGCCGCATGACACACACGGAACGCTGTTACCTACCCACCGAAGTGGTACCTATTAATCTACTTGCATCTGCATGCTTTCGAATTGCTAGGTTGGCAAGACCTGGAGCTAGTGCGGGAGCTCACTCTGCACGCAGGGCTAGGGATTCGAACCTCCAAACTTGCAATCTTCCGATCGACAAGCCTGGCGTCTTACCCGCTGAGCCACCATGCCCCCTAAGAGTTGTACAGTGCTCCTATTCAGAGCCTGGTAACCCTCAAAACAGGAGCATGAAAGCTCCCAACTAAGCCACAATACTAGGATAAGAGTATGGCCAAATAGAAACTACAGAGCAAGACTCCTGCACACACAACAGTAAGGAAACATAATATTCTGGTACATCAAAACTATTTCTTCACTTACTAGTAAAAAATTATTTTAATGTTCATGAACTGAGCACAATCATTTTAATGCCACCATTATAATAGCATTAAGTATTCAATCATGCCACGATTGCTAAGTACACTGCTAACCTAATGGTCTATAACATATAACTGTAAAAAGGAGCAGTTTAGAGAAGCTGATCATAAACAGATCAGACAACTGATTCATATGAGAAGTTAGTAATAGTGAAATGGGTACTTGCAAATGGTTTAATAAGCAAGACACAGAATTTAACAAATCACTGACCTGAAGGACAGTGGGGAGGGAATCATAAAATAAAGGTTTGTGGTATATGTCTTGTATTATCAACTATAAATGGAAAAGGGGAAATTTTTTATTGTAAATAAAATTTTAAACATTTCCCCACAACAAATAAAATAGTTCCTTATATAAAAACTAATATATTTCAGATACCAACCCTTTAATTAAATGCTGTTGTTCATGGTTATTTCACAGCATTAACATTAGAGAACACAGACGGTAGCAACATAAACAGAATCAGTACTAAGTAAAGACTTCACTGCGCCCAGAATAAATTCAAAGCACAATCACACATTGTGCTTGCTCTTAGACTTTTAACAAACTCCATTCTTTCTACAGGTAGTCCTCGACTTACAATCATTCTTTCAGTGACTGTTCAAAGTTACAACAGTGCTGAACGAATGCGGTTACAACTGGTCCTTGGAGTTACAGTCGTCCCAGCACCCCCGTGGGCACATGATCGCCATTTATTACCAGTTACCAAGCACCCTGTGATCAAGTGATCGCCATTTGCAAACTTCCCTGCTGGCTTCCTCAGAAAGTCAATGGGAAGGACAGCAGGGAAGGTCACATATCTCCCCCACCCGCACACCCTCCCCAGCCCCTCTGTGCTTGTACCACACTGACCGCTCGTCTCCCCAACCCACAGTGCCTCTTGCACACTGCCATGCCCACTCCCGACCCGCGCAGCACCTCTTGTGCGCCGCCACGCGCTCTCCCCAACTGGCACCTCTCATGCACCTCTGTGCGCCTTCCCCATCCCATGCAGCACGTCTCCCACACTGCCGTGCACCCCCACACACCCTCCCAACCCTCCCCTCACCTGGCAGCAGCCACTTACCTGCCTGCTGGCCCGGGACTTGCAACTTCCTACTGGCTTCCCCACCGACATTGGTTGTGGGAAGCCGGCAGGGAGTTGCCTCGCCTAATGACCATGGGATTCAGTTAATGACAGCAACTGGGACTGCAGGGATTGTGCTTTTTGACTGCATTGCTTAGTGATGGAAATTCCGGTCCCAATTGTCATCATAAGTCGAGGACTACCTGTACACTATAATAATATAATGGTGGTATAATACCACAAGTATTCTCCAGACGTATTAGCTATGCTGACTAGGAATTATAGGAGTTGTATTAAACATTTGGAAGATTGAGGAAAGCTGCAACACACATAGATACTCGAACCTGCTTATGAACATGCAGCAAAACCTGCAGCAGATGGCATACATTTTGCAATTATGATTATGTATTCTGAATATTAACTTAATTTCTGTGAATCACTCAATGTAATTATTTGAGAATTTGACAATACAGCAATTAAACTGAAATTACTATTACACCATTTACAGTTTCTATCAATCATGGGAACAGTTAAAAAAATTAAATTCAAACAGAAGGGGACAAGCCTTTTATCCAATGGGAAAAATCTCTCAAGAGACAGCAGTGCATAAGATTTAACTATTTCTATATATTGTCTATCCAGAAAACATTTTTCACACATCAAAGATTCCTATCTTTACATTACATGGAAAAGAAAATGTTCATAGTTGTTTTATAATACTCTGTACATTCAATCAGAAGGCAAACCAATATTTGCAGTTCTGTGAAATATTCTTTCAATGAGTTTTAGGATCCATTCAAACTTAGAACAAGTTGGGGCTAGATAAAAATCCAATATTGTGCTCAGTGAAAATTATGCAATACTTTGGTATATATCTCAATTATATTTAAAAAAACATTAATTTTTAAAATGAGTAGTCTGGTTTCCCTTATTTCATTTTCTGTGTATAAAGCTGAATCATGATAATTTATCAAACCTATTAAGCTGGATTCAGACTAAACTTAGTTCCCATTTAAATCAACAGGATTTGAGTGATAATTTAGCCCACTTACAGTATTTCAATACAATCAAAACTTAACTAATTAAACAATACAATTCTATGTTTACCCAGTAAAACCTTTGGGCTGAATGAAGCTCCTGGCCCAGGAGACTCTGCTCATTGTCACTCATGCCCTCGTGACCTCCCATCTAGACTACTGCAATGCGCACTACAAGGGGCTGCCCTTGAGGAGCATTTGGAACAAGGTTTCTCAACCAGGGTTCCGTGGAATCCTAGGGTTCTGAGAGAGGTCACTAGGGGTTCCCTGGGAGATCACAATTTATTTAACATATTATTTCCAATTTGGGCAACTTCACATTAAAGAGGTCAGTTTCATTCTTTATTTTGAGTTTAAGAACACTGTTAATGCATATATACAGGCCTACACATGAAACGAATATAATTATTTTGTAACTTCTGGCCTATATTTGAGCCTGAACGTACAGGGTTCCTCGAGGCCTGAAAAATATTTCAAGGGTTCCTCCAGGGTCAAAAGGTTGAGACAGACTGATTTGGCAGCTTTAACTGGTGCACAATGCAGCCACACAAGTAGTAAATGGTACCGGTTACTCCATGAGCTGCATTGGTTTCTAGTATGCTTTTGGGTGCAACTCAAGGTGCTGGCTGTCACCTTTAAAGCCCTTCATGGGTTGGGACTGTGTTACCCGAGGGAACATCTTTTCCAAGTTGTTTCTACCCATCTGGTCCAGCAGGATGGGCATGCTCCGGGTCCCATCGGCCAAGGAATGCTGGCAGGGAGGGCTGAGGAGGCGTGCCTTTTCTGCTGTAGCACCCACCCTATGGAGCAGGGCTTTCCAAAGTGCCGCCGCTGGCGAGAGACCAGTGGTGGTGGCGGCGGCACGCGCACGGCGGCGGCGCGGGGGGCACACGTGCACGGCGCGGGTGTGTGTGCGGCGGCGCATGCGTGCACGGCGGCAGCCTCTGCTAAAACGCGGAAGCCGCACCGCTGCCGCCGTTCACGCGCGCCGCCGCTTCCGGGTGGTGTGGCGACACACCACGCTGTGTGTGGCGACACACTTTTGTGTCACGACACACAGTTTGGAAAGCTCTGCTATGGAGCATTCTCCCTCCAGAGGTTAGGATGGCCCCGACCCTGCTGATCTTTCGCAAAGCACTAAAGGCCAGGTTCTGTGTCCAGGCCTGGGGCCCCAAGGATGTGAAGGGTTCTGTTTCTTGGTTGTTCTACAACCAGCAATAGTGATATCTTCCTCGGCTGCTGTGTATGTTAATTTTTATATTTCTGATGAGAATTAATTTTTAATTTATTTTAAGATTGTTCACAGCCCAGAGTCACTTGCGGAGATGGGCGCCCATACAAATTGAATGAATGGATGATTAAATAACCAAACAGCACTGACATTTATTTTCTATGGGAAAATAATATATGTCTTGTAAATTATCAGTTTTTGCCCTCAAGTAAGCAATCTCACTTAGCCATACATAAAACTATTACTAGTTTCTAAGCAACACAAAACTAGAGCATAAAGGGAATGCGAGCCACAAAGGTTTTTGACCCCCCAGATGGCAATATTACTAATGTAAAACTGCTAGAGTAAAAGAGTTTATTTTATAGAATCTAGTAAGGACATAGGCATCTTCAGAAACCTATGAATTTCAAAAGGGGAAAACAGTTTTTTTCCCTCACCAACAATCATACTGATTAATTATTCTATTCTAGGGATTATATCAACACTAGGAATCATTACATTTTGAGTTTTCAAACTATACATTACCTATGAGACAAAACCATTGAATTTCAAGTTTATTCAACAAATATTGATTTTTTTAATTACTTAAAACACTGCAATGTATACAAACATTCTAATCAATCCAGCAGACATAGTGTGCACAGAAAATAGTACAGAAAATCTGTACTAGATAAGCTGAATTCTTTTGTTTTGTGTTTCTTTTGGGAGTATGAGAATTCAATGACTTATATACACAGCTAAGAATCACAACAATAAAGCTAAATCAAATTATTATTTTTTAAATGTCACCCTTAGTTGTGTATACTTAAAAGTATTTTTACCAGAAGTCATTTAAGTTCTAAAAACCTACAGAGTGTCTACAACTGTCCCACTACTACCCCAATATTCATGCAGCAACCCTCACCATCTGAGTACATGATGGTGATTCTTTGAAACTGTTGGAAAGAGCTTTTAAGGGCCATGTTTGGGGTCTGGGACAGGAAGTACCAATCCTATATTCTTGCTGTCTCATATATGCAAAAACATATAAAAGTTAATAGCTTTCAAATCAAGTATCTAATACCAAAGCACCAATCTGCAGAGGTAGAGGACTGTCTCTTTCCTCAGAAGGTGATGATAATAACAACAACAAATAACAATAATAGCAACAACTATTTTAGGATACTTTCAAGTCCATAGTTATTTAAAGACCTAGTATATGTCATTTAAAGGGTTAAAAAAAGAACTATACTCATCCCATCCCTACATACAGCTTCAACTTTATTTCTTGTAAAGAGTTCAAACAGAATAAAGTGAAACCAGGAGCTGTTCTAACACTACCCAAAGTACTGACAGATTTAAAAGTATAACCCACCCGTCCTAAACAGAGAATGAGCGCAATAGGCTTCAGCCCCTTAGTTTACTCATTTTGACCAGAAACAGAGATGCTACCCAAACGTTTGAGGAAGAGAAGGTGGGAGGGAAAAGGGAAAGGAAGATGCCAGGAGGAAAAGGAAATGAGGAGGGTTCTGCGAAGCAGCCGCCGCGAAGCCAAGAACGCTGATGGGAAAGGAAAAGGACATTAGGAGGGGCATCCAAAGGAAGAAGACTTGAAAAAAAAAAGAAGCCTGCGCGCTGAGGAGAAAACTTGGAAGGAGAAGGAACTGTATTGTGAAGAAGCCCGCAAGGAACAGCTGGCTAAAACCTTAAGGGGGCGCCAAGAGATGTCGAGAACAAGCAGTGGTTAAATAAAATCAAATCGGACTCAGTTGCGAGGACAGCTGAAAAAGAGGCGAAGGCTGTGAGCACTGAAGCGGCTTGGCGGCGGGAAGAGCGCCAGCGAACGATAAAGAAACGGGGCAGAAAAGGCGAAGGAACGGGCTGCCGTGGTAGCCGCGCGGCTGCCCCGCCCCCCGCCTCCTCCCTCCTACTGCAGAAACTACGCCATTGCGGCCTAGTCCAGGAATCAGCGAGGGAGGGAGGGAGGGACGGAGGCCGGGCGCGCGCGCGCGCTGTGTCCCCTCCCCCCTCTCCCTCTCGCAGCGGCCATCTTGGCGGGGCCGTCGCCATCTTTCTTTCCCTTTTCCCCCCCGCCGGAGGGAGCCGGGCAATCAGGCAGGAGCAGCGCAGACCCCGCCATCTTTTCGGGGGAAGCCGCCATACTTGCCCTGGCGAGATGAACATGGCGGCGCCCATCACACACATCCAAACATGGCCTCCCTTCAAAACAAAACGGGGGGAAGAAGCCTGCCGGGCACCGTCCGGGGCTCCCCAGACCTTCCCCAGTCCCCGACGCAACCTGCCGGACTCGTCCCAGCCGCTCTACTTACCCGAGGCCCACATGGTAACAGAAAACTCCCCCTCCAGGGTCTTGATCTGCACCTGCTTCTGTTCCCATTTCCTGGCACCGCCGCCCCCTTCGGCTCCGCCGCCGCCTCCCGTCAGATAACTCTTCTTACTGCTCTTCTTGCCGCTCCCGCCGCCTTTCTTCACCCGGCCGCCGCCAGAGGAGGAACCTCCGCCCGAGCCGCCTTTACTGCCCGCGGCCGCGACGGTGACCAGAGTCTGCTCGATGTACTCATCCTCGCCAGCCGGAGCCGGCACCGGAATGAGAATCTGGTCCTCGAAGCCGTCATCGGCCCGCAAACCGTCCGAGTCGTCGCCTCCTACCACCTCCTCGCGGGTCTGCACTAGGATCACCTCCTGGTGGTGCGGGTGGTGGTGCAGGTGGAGCTGGCCCCCGCCGGCCCCGACTCCGCCGCCACTCGGGTCACCGTCGGTGACCAGCGGCTGCAAGGCGATCATGGGTGGGTGGTGGTGATGGTGGTGGTGGTGGTGGTGACGGCGGTGGGGCGGGTGGTGAGGGCCGCAGTCCTCGCAACACTCATCCTCCTCGTCTTCGTCCTCGTCCTCCTCGCCGCCCACCACAGTGGTCTCAATGGTCTCCACTGGGATGGTCTCTACCTCGATCTCGTGCAGCTCCACGATCTCGGCGGGCATTTCCGAGCCGTCTGTAGCGATGTATAGGGTATCTCCTGAGGCCATGGTGGCTGAGCCGCCAAAGGCGGCGGCGGGCCCAAGCCTAGCAGTGGGCCTCGGGTCCGCTCCTCTGCCCGACGTCGGTGGGGCTCAGCCTTCTCTCGCTTTCCTTCCTTCTCTTCCGCCGTCGCCTCCTCCCCCTTCCACACAAACACCACCAGTTCTTCGTTAGGAGGGTGGGAGGGAGGCAAGCAGGCAGCAGCCTCAGCCGCCGCCAAATCCCGCCTGCGCCGCCTCGCGAGACTACCGCCGAGAGATGCAGACACCCTAGTTCTCCCTCACCCGCCATCCACACCCGCGGAGGCCGCGGTAGCCGCCGAGACACGCCCCCTCGCAGCCCTGGACCAATCGCAACACTCAGCTGGATTTAAGGACACCTCTCCTCGAGCAAACTCTCCGGCTTGACCAACTGGTAAACGGGCCGGTTACTTCTGGACCACCCCTTTTCCTCCTGAGCGCAGCCTATCACAATGAAGTTGAGCTGAACAGTCCCGCCCCGCCGAATCCAGTTAGCTTATCGTTGGCTTCTTACGAGGCTAGAGAGAGAGAGAGCCGTTGCTCTTCTGGTTCCGCCCACTCCTGTAAATGAACCGTGAGAGAAAGATCCCCTCAGCGTTGGCAGTTGGCGGCCGCCGGTCTCCTCCGCTGCCTTTTGGGTCGGGCGGTGCGGGAGCGTCTTCGGTTTTCCTCTTCGGGTCCTGAGAGCTTTTGTGGCCGGGTTTGGCTACCTGGGGGAGCAGACGGGTCGCATCGACATACCTGGAAACTTTAAAAGGGAAGAGAAAGCTTGCTCGTCATCAGCTTCCTTGCCTTTTTTTTAGATAGGCGAGAGAGAAAGTGCAGTGCGGTCGCTGTTGATTTTCTGTCCAGATCACCTGGTTCGTCCAAATTATTTTTGTTTCTCCCGAGTTAGCACTTCTGTTGAATCTTGTCTTTCATGATCCTGAAACAAACGGAGTCCGGGTTTGCGCAACACTCTACCGTAGTCTAGTTTGTGGCTCATTGTGTGTGTGCACTGAAGAAACCGCGGTTCCTTAATAGATCACGGCTCAGTTAGCGCCGGTTTACGCGTGGGGCGAAGAAGGAGAGGTTCTTTTCCTGTGAAAGAAACGGGGAGCACTTGAGGTCCCGCAGCCCGTTGCCCTCCGGCCACCCGCAGAACCGAGGCAGTGTTTCCTTGAAGCGCCCTATTTTGCTATCCCCCGAATCGGCAGGAATTCCCAGTCCGCGTGTTGCGGGGTGAATATTCTGCGGTATAGTAGGGGCATGTCTCTTCTGATCTTTTCATACAGAATGTCATTTTTCCTTTTGGGTAAAGTGTAATTAGGATTGCAACTTGGATGGTTACAGTAGCGTACATCCCATCCCAGTGATGAGTGCAACTATTTAAATGAAGTCATTAAACGTTTAGAGCAAGTACAGCTTTCTAGGTGCTTCACGTTGACTTTGTTGTTGTTGAAACCTTAGGGTTTTTTTGCTACTGTTTAAACCATTTGGCTCACATTACTATGTTGGTTTAATTTCCAATAAAAACTCAATGCAACTTCTGTGTCTATTTTTTGTTTGAGATCCGTGAGTCTTCCCTGGAAATGTTAAAGGTGACTGGATGAGTATAGGTCAAGCATGACTTAAGGAGATCTTCAGTGGGGGGGGAAAGGATCAGACCAGATTACTATTAGGATGGTAGATCACTAGGAAATACCAGGACTGCAAGCTAGAATGGAAATTTTAAAAAAAATTAAAAAGGCAATGGCATATAATTCCCTTATATTAGCAAGAAAACAACTGGATGGGCCCACAAAGTCCCCAGGAGCTGAGTTTGACTTAAAGAAGACTCTACTTTTTTAGAATTCCAGAATTGTGAAATGGCAGTAGAAGTATATAACTTATTTCAATCACAATCTTCTTCCACAGTATGTTATAAATAGCAGTAATAGCATGTAGGACAGCCCTTATTTTCAGATTAATAATCTAGAAGACATGAGTAAGACACAAAGGGAGAGCAAATAGGCTCAAACACCAGTTCTTACCACCACTAGCTGGGATGGAAGTAATGTAGGTGACTGGTGGAATGCGTGATTGCTAAGGAGAACCAAGTAGATAGCAGAGGTCCCTCAACAGAGGCAATGGAACAGCTCTGCTTTTCTTTCCGTTCTGCGGTATCCGCAATATTGAAGTCTCTCTGTTCATGTCAACCATTAGTTAATCTAGGAACAGAAAATTGTCCTCCTGTCATATCCATCTTTTCTTGTTTTCTTGTACTAGCTAGAGAAATAAGGGTGAGATTTAGAGACAAGATTGTGCCAGGGACAGCCTGTTAACAGGGTAAAAGTACAGGAAATGACCTCATGGATTTCAGAAATAGTCACTGGCCTGTTTGTAGAAGCACTCCTACAGTGTTCGAGCAAGGGAGGTGAGGAGGGATATCATTGAACGTAGAGTGGCCAGATGACTGAAGGTCACTGGATTTGAGAGAATGCAGTATTATTCTCATGTTAGAGGCACTATTCACCTAAACGGGGCTCAGGAACTTCCAGTGTAGAAAAGTGCCTTTTAGCCATGTTCAGGAGAGAGCTGAAAATAGAACTCCTACATTTCTGCAAGAACGTTCTGTTAAAATATAAAACTATTGAAATGGCAATTTTACTTTGGAAATCTTTTCACTTTTTTTAAAAAAACTCTGTGTTGGGGTTGGGGGACTGTAGGCTGGATTTGCCATCTTGTTCTCTTTTATCTGTTTGTATTTCTTACTTTTTGGGGGAGGTGGCTCAGCGGGTAAGACGCCAGGCTTGTCGATTGGAAGATCGCAGGTTCGGAGGTTCGAATCCCTAGCCCTGCGTGCGGAGTGAGCTCCCGCACTCGCCCCAGCTCTTGCCAACCTAGCAATTCGAAAGCAAGCAAATGCAAGTAGATAAATAGGTACCACTTCGGAGGGTAGGTAACAGCGTTCCGCACGCGTCGTGCTGGCCACATGACCGTGGAAGCGTCTTCGGACAACGCTGGCTCTTCGGCTAACAAACGGAGATGAGCACCGGCCCCTAGAGTCGGACACGACTGCATAAATGTGCGGGGGGAACCTTTATCTTTATTATTTCTTACTTTGCCTTATTTTATTGTGAGCAGCCCAGAGATATTCTGGAGTCAGAATGTTGAACTGAATTGTATACAGTTTAAATTGTATACACTTTACTTAAAAAAATATTTGGTGTAGTTCTACAGCTTAGAACACAAAGCTCTAACAAATAAGTGCATGATTAATTAAAAGTGAGGAAAACATTTTGGTGACCTGACAGGCTTCTACCACTTTGGAATGGGAATAAACAGAAGGTAAATTGGGGTATATTGGTAGACCTGTTTGGTTTTCAGTAGATCACCCAGTGTTTATGCATCCCAATTGTTAAGTATTTTTCCCTTCCTAGAAGACTTTACTGAGAAATAAGATTTGGGGACCGGGGCAATTTACAAAAGAATACTATATACAGTGGGGCAAAAAAGTATTTAGTCAGCCACCAATTGTGCAAGTTCTCCCACTTAAAAAGATGAGAGAGGCCTGTAATTGACATCATAGGTAGACCTCAACTATGAGAGACAAAATGAGAAAACAAATCCAGACAATCACATTGTCTGATTCGGAAAGAATTTATTTGCAAATTATGGTGGAAAATAAGTATTTGGTCACCTACAAACAAGCAAGATTTCTGGCTCTCACAGACCTGTAACTTCTTCTTTAAGAGGCTCCTCTGTCCTCCACTCATTACCTGTAGTAATGGCACCTGTTTGAACTTGTTATCAGTATAAAAGACACCTGTCCACAACCTCAAACAGTCACACTCCAAACTCCACTATAGTGAAGACCAAAGAGCTGTCGAAGGACACCAGAAACAAAATTGTAGACCTGCACCAGGCTGGGAAGACTGAATCTGCAATAGGCAAGCAGCTTGGTGTGAAGAAATCAACTGTGGGAGCAATAATTAGAAAATGGAAGACATACAAGACCACTGATAATCTCCCTCGATCTGGGGCTCCACGCAAGATCTCACCCCGTGGGGTCAAAATGATCACAAGAACGGTGAGCAAAAATCCCAGAACCACACGGGGGGACCTAGTGAATGACCTGCAGAGAGCTGGGACCAACGTAACAAAGGCTACCATCAGTAACACACTACGCCGCCAGGGACTCAGATCCTGCAGTGCCAGACGTGTCCCCCTGCTTAAGCCAGTACATGTCTGGGCCCGTCTGAAGTTTGCTAGAGAGCATTTGGATGATCCAGAAGAGGATTGGGAGAATGTCATATGGTCAGATGAAACCAAAGTAGAACTGTTTGGTAGAAACACAACTCGTCGTGTTTGGAGGAGAGAGAATGCTGAGTTGCATCCAAAGAACACCATACCTACTGTGAAGCATGGGGGTGGCAACATCATGCTTTGGGGCTGTTTCTCTGCAAAGGGACCAGGACGACTGTTCCGTGTACAGGAAAGAATGAATGGGGCCATGTATCGTGAGATTTTGAGTGCAAACCTCCTTCCATCAGCAAGGGCATTGAAGATGAAACATGGCTGGGTCTTTCAGCATGACAATGATCCCAAACACACCGCCCGGGCAACGAAGGAGTGGCTTCGTAAGAAGCATTTCAAGGTCCTGGAGTGGCCTAGCCAGTCTCCAGATCTCAACCCCATAGAAAACCTTTGGAGGGAGCTGAAAGTCCATGTTGCCCAGCGACAGCCCCAAAACATCACTGCTCTAGAGGAGATCTGCATGGAGGAATGGGCCAACATACCAGCAACAGTGTGTGCCAACCTTGTGAAGACTTACAGAAAACGTTTGACCTCTGTCACTGCCAGCAAAGGATATATAACAAAGTATTGAGATGAACTTTTGATATTGACCAAATACTTATTTTCCACCATAATTTGCAAATACATTCTTTCCGAATCAGACAATGTGATTGTCTGGATTTGTTTTCTCATTTTGTCTCTCATAGTTGAGGTCTACCTATGATGTCAATTACAGGCCTCTCTCATCTTTCTAAGTGGGAGAAGTTGCACAATTGGTGGCTGACTAAATACTTTTTTGCCCCACTGTATCTCAAATCAAACTATCGCTAGTAAACAATCTTTTTATGTAGATGTGCATAGCAACTTCCAAGTGGAGTGGAACAGAAAAACGACTACTTGAATGCCAGTGCTTAACATTATGCAGTGTGTAAGTCTCCTTCTGCTATGACATTTTGCAGTAATTGTTGGGTGACCACGGGGGGAGTCTATCGGAGCTACTGTAAGTTTCAAGAGGGATGATGATTGCCTTAATTTCCATTATCCTTAGTATGTATTATCTGACCATGCTTTCTCAATTGCCAACCTCCCCTGTTATATTACCTATTATATTCTGGTGATGGTGGTGGTTTTAACTATAAGCTTTGCAAGGATTAATCTTTATATATTTCTGACCATAACTATTAAATGATAATAGCGGCAAACAACTGTACATGAAGATACATGGGGTAGGCTCCCCACTTTGTCATTTGTTTCAAGCAGCAAGAAGAAAGTGGTTCTTTGGACAGTAACACTGGATGTACCAAGGACCATCACCTTGGACAACCTTTAAAACCTATTATACAAATGTATGCAGAATAATGCTATTAATGACTGCTTGTCAGGTTCAGAAGCAGGATACCTCTGATTATCAGTTTGGATAAAGTGCAGATAATGATTGAGTTGCCTTCACGTTCTAATTGTAGACTTCTCAGAGGGTGCCTTTGGTCTGATCCAGCAGGGTGCTTGCTACATGCTTTATTTAATTTATAAACATTAGAGTTGTTGTTTTGAATGGAAACAATTAATGCAAGGTAATTTTACAGTTGCTTCTAACAATTGCTTTTAATAATACTTCAGATACTCCCCCTTCAATAAAACTAGTTATGTGCCCATCACCTGCTTATTTAGACTTTGGAATAGCACCCTTGTAACAGGAATCTCAAGAGAAAAGTAACGCTATCAATTTATATCCTTCCGGTGTACTCATCCAATAAATTGTGCATGTTTTTCTTTCATGCCACACTTAATTTTACAACTTGGACATAGAAAATCCCAAGGAAAACAAAGGTATCTAATCTGCCCAATTAAAGCTACAATGATGGTGTAAGAAACTTTGGACAAGCTAGTATCTTCCTTGGAATTGTATCCTGTATTTTTGGTTGTGCAAGAGAAAGCATGAAAGTTTCATACTGCTACGGATGTTGGAGACAGCAGTCTTGCACAATTTCAAGCTCATACTTTTTTTGAACACGTGATTTTACAATCAGAAATTCAATACTTTGGAAGACATACCTGCCGATAGTTTTGCTGCAGCTGCTGTTCAGCCTTTCAGTGTTTACTTCTTTGATTGATTCACACATCACACACAGCAACATAAAGTTCTACCATTCATTATGGGAGCCAACTTAGAGAGGTTCCAGTCACTATGTTGATTGGGTAATAAAGCAGAATACGGAGTTCTCCTACACAAGAAATGAAGTGAGGAGAGAGGCAGAGTTAAAAATGACTTCTACTGTACTAGTAACTGGCAGCAGAAGAGCTATGGGTCTTTTGCTGACAATTTTCTGATCCCTCAGAATTATCACTCCATAGGATAAGAGGACTGGCATCAAACGAGTCATTTCCTGCTGCTTCTCTCATATGTCCCCCATGGGAAGAGAAAAGACCAATTTCTCCTTTTACTTGAGCCTCTCTACCCAGCCTCCTGGCATCCATGGCAAGAAAGCGGGGGGGGGGGGAGGCTTTCAGTTTTCCAGTCCTATGGAGTGATCAGCCTGTGAGGTCAGAGGACTGGCACCAAATAAGCTGTTCTTCACTGCTTCTCTTCCCTTTTGTCCTGCCACCTGGCAGGGGAGCGTCAGAAGGAGAAGAAGTGGGTATTTTTGGTACTGATTCTGTCTCAACTGTTGGGATTATCAGGAGTCAACTCAGCATTGTTTCATAAGCATAATAGGGGGTCTTTCTAGTAAAACATCTCTACTGTGCTTGTGGGATGTTACCTGAGTCACCTGATTTCCTCTTCCTCCTCCTTGGTTTGGTGTATTAACATTCTCCATTATGCTTCGGGCACACCTGCAAGCAGGAGGGCTGCACCATGCACCTCTCGTCCATTCCATCTCGCACACAGATCTACTATGAATCTACTCATATCCAGATCTACTGAATAAATGTAAGCTATCTCTATTTTTCTTCATCTAACTAATGTGTGAAGACTGAATTTATTTCTGAATGCAATTAAGCTTAAAGTGCAAGTTCCCTGCTGGTTCACGCTTCTACTCTGCAAGATTGTTGTTAGCTGCTTGGAGTTCTTTTATTAACCTTCAAGACTCCATCAAGGGTTATGGGCCCAGTACAAGACCAGTTGGACTCACAGCCACAAAAAGGGAAGCTGCTTTACACATTTAAAAAGTTAAGTTCAGAATTTTTTTCCCTCTCTCTAAACAATGGAGAAAGAGGAGGGGGTTCCCCCCGTACAAAAATTGACTGAAGATAATTACTCAGCATGGCTATTCAGATTAAGGATGCAGGTAGATTTTGAAGATTGTTTGATTGCTCTGGATTCACCAGAACCAAAACCAGAGGATGGGGAGGAAGCCAATAAACAATGGAAGAAAAAGGATAAGAGAGCTAAAATTCTCATTGCTAGATCTCTTCCAGATCATAGATTAGCAGAGATTAAAAATATTTCTACTGCTAAGGAAATGGTTGAGAATTTATACACCCTATATTCAGAAGCTGATGATCAGAAAGTGATTTCTTTGTTGCGAGAACTGCATGCATGTAAATTGGAAGACAGTGGAAATGTAAACGACCAGCTGATAAAAATACAGGCCATCTTTGATCAGCTGAGCACAGCTGAGAATCTCATGAATGAAAAACGTAAGATTTTTTTTTTTTTTTTGCTAAGCACCTTACCAAATAGATTTTTTCCTTTTGTTGCTGGTTTGAATTGAGAAGGGAAGAATTTTTCTCACCTTCTGGGAGCAATTAGATCGGAATGTTGGAGGCAAGAAAATTTGCATAACAATAGATCGCCTAGCAGAGACACTGGTTACCTAGCTACGAAGGGTAAACATGAGCTAGAGCCATTAGTGACTCATCAAAAGCCCAAAAAGGCCATTGTTTGTATTGCTTGCAAGAAACCAGGACATTTTGCCAAGTTTTGCAGAAGCAGGGACAAGAAGGATTTTTCCAAGGGAAAAAATTTTAAAAGTGAAAAAGCTTTACACACTGTTTATAAAGGTGATACTGTTCTTAAAGCTGATACCAATGAATGCCCCAGACAATGGGTAATTGATTCAGGGGCCAGCAGACATCTATGTGGGAATAAAAGTGACTTTTGTCAGCTAAGTGAAAAAGCAGAAGGAAGCATAACATTAGCAGATGGCAATTCAATTTTGATTCAAGGAAAAGGAAGTGTGCCATTGCGATGCTTCAATGGAAGTGAACACAAAGATCTTATGGCAACGGATGTCTTTTATGTACCGGACTTAGAAGCCAATTTAATGAGTGTCTCAACATTGAACAAGAAAGGTTTTCATGTGATTTTTAGTGCTAATGGGCAATGTAAAGTCACCAGTGGAGAAAAGATTTATGTTACAGGTTTTCAAAAATATGGCATTTACCAGGTGCACTGCGAACAACTGCCACCAGATGTCAGCCTCGCCTATCGGCAGCAAAAGGAGGACAACAGTGCCACCACCTGGCACAGGCGTTTTGCACACCATGATTTTAACGCAATTTTAAGAATGAAAACTGAAGGCATGGTATGAGATTTTGAAATAAGCAACCATGATAAATGCCAATCAAAATGTGTGATATGCATCAAAGGAAAGGCAACAAGACCAGCCATACCCAAACAAAGGGAAAGGCGGGCAACTAAGCCACTCAAACATATCCATACTGATTTGTGTGGACCTCTTCAAGCATCAGCGGGCGGAAATAAATATGTTTTATACTTTATAGACAATTTTTCCAGATACTGTGTGACCTACCTATTGAAGGAGAAATCCCAAACAGTAGACATGCTGAAAGCGTATGTAGCCATGGTGACCAACAAGTTCAACAGAACCCCTCAAGCCCTTCAAAGCGATCAAGGAGGTGAGTTCATTTCACAAACCATGCAAACATACCTAACACAGCTAGGCATAGAACACAGACTAACCACTCCATACACGCCTGAACAAAATGGAGTTGCTAAAAGGAAAAATTGCTCACTAATGGACATGGAAAGATGTATGCTTTTAGAAGCAGATCTGCCTGACAAATACTGGGCAGATGCTGTTTTAACAGCTACATACTTACAGAATAGACTGCCAACCAAAGCCAACAAGGTAACACCTTTTGAGCTATGGCATGAACGCAAACAGTTATAATTCTATATATACTTATCTAATGCAAATATTATTCAAGTACATATATATTTCTAATACACTTATATAACTATCATGCTTTTTAAACCTACTGTATTTTCCATAAATGAGTCCCATATTTCATTATAGTTGTCCAAACATGCACGCTGTTTGTCCAGAGCTCGAAAGATCATCAGTGACGCCTCCCATCCTCATCATGGTTTTTGCCAACCTCTACCCTCTGGGAAGAGGTTCCGCTGTATCCGATGTAGAACAGCCAGATTGGGAAACAGCTTTGTCCCCCAGGCTATTGGATTCTTGAATGCTTAAATAAGTTCTTTTAGGTGAAATGCTGGATGTGTAAAGAATGTATATTTTATAGTAACTATGGATTTTTTATTAGTATTTTAGTGTTTGACTGAAATTGTGAGCTAAAGAATGTATATTCTATAGTAACTATGGATTTTTTTTTATTATTAGTATTTTAGTACCAATCAAAGAGAATATTTGTAGCTCAGGGTTGAACTGGGGAGTCTTTGGTGCTCTCTGAGCCTTGTTGTTTTCATGCAGACGTTTCATTGCCAGGCTAGGCAACATCTTCACTGCGAAAAGGGAGTGGAACTTGCTGTCTGTTTATATACCCTGGCTTGTCCTGCCTGTGTTGGTGGGGGTCTTGTACTCTCCTTGGTAGTTCTTTGATTGGGCTGTTGTGTGCTGTTGTTGTTGTGTGCTAACAGCACACAAAAAGCCCAATCAAGGAACTACCAAGGAGAGTACAAGACCCCCACCAACACAGGCAGGACAAGCCAGGGTATATAAACAGACAGCAAGTTCCACTCCCTTTTCGCAGTGAAGATGTTGCCTAGCCTGGCAATGAAACGTCTGCATGAAAACAACAAGGCTCAGAGAGCACCAAAGACTCCCTAGTATTTTAGTGTTTGATTGAAATTGTGAGCCAACTGCAACTAAATTTCATTCTATTGTGCACTTAGTGTATAGTGCAGAGCTTTCCAAACTCTGTGTCGGGACACATTAGTGTGTCAGCTGAAGTGTCTGGGTGTGTCACTGCTGCTGCCTCCAAGCCCTGCCAGGATTCAGCGCAGGTCCTAGTGCCTGCCTTGTGCCCTGCTGTAAGTGTGTCGCGAAATGATGCTCTGCTGTAAGAGCGTGTCGCGAAATGATGCATGTCTAAAAAGTGTGTCACCAACATGAAAAGTTTGGAAAGCTCTGGTATAGTGGGATGACAATAAAGTTGTTCTATTCTATTCTAAGTCTATGTCTATGTCTATGTCTATGTCTATGTCTATGTCTATGTCTATGTCTATGTCTATGTCTATGGGCAATCTGCTCAGAGGTGGCAAGTGTAATCAGATCTTCAATCAATTGAGTGAATGGGGCCATACATTTATCTTTCCAATGCTGCAATATCAGTCTTTTAGCCATAGTAAGGGCACAGAGAATCCATTTATGTTGTTCAGTTGTCAAATTCCATGTACTAGGTAGGTAATTCAAGAGAATATTATCCTCTGAAAATTTTAGCTTTTGTTGCACAGTCATATTTATATAGTCCACTACTTTCTCCCAAAACTTAGTATAGGATGTTGTAAAAACATGTGTTTTAAAGAAGCATTATCCGTATTACATATCCAACAAAATGCTGTCTTAGTCCTTTTCTATACAAACATAGCGGAGTCCAATAAATTCTAAATATTATTTTTTGTTGTATAAGTCATAGTTTAAGGTCCATTGACACTCTTGCAGACCCAGGCAGTTATTTATTTATATTATTTATATGGCCACTCATCTCACAACAATGACTGTGGGCAGCATACAAGGGTTAAAACAACAGTTACAAGCAATGACTCATGATATCTGAGGGAAGCAATATGCCCCAATCAGAAAAACCACATCAACAGCAAGGCTGGCCCAAATGCTTGGAGAAACAGCCATGTCTTCAGAGCTTGACAGAAGGCTAACAGGGTCAGGGCCATCTGGAACTCCAGGGGGATGCTCTTCCGTAGGGCAGGCACTGCCATTGAGGAGGCACGACTCCTGGATCCAACCAGATGACGTTGTTTGATAGAAGGGACCTGGAGCATGTCCCTCTGTGAGATCTGGTGAGGCAAGCAGAAACAGTGGGAGAGAGGCAGTCTTGCAAGTAGCTTGGCCCCATGCCACATAGGGCTTTATAGACGACAAACAGCACCTTGAATATTTGCACTCTCATCCACTCCAAAACACTTTTTGGAGATCAAACCTGGTATTGCACGGCTTTGTTAGGAAGTACTGTCTATTTTGACTGCAGCTTTAATGGGATTTTAATGGGTGACCACATGTGTCTGTGATGGATGGAGCTGAGTTTACAATGTACTGTAGCTGCTATGAATATCTACTTAAATTGAGAAGTCGACTATGTTTACAGAGTTAGGCAAAATTAAGCATATAGTTTTTTTCTTTTTGGATTCAGAAATGGAATTTATTTCTTTTCTGGGATTTTGCTGATTTGCACTTGTTTCAGTTAGATTTTTGAATCTACGATTGTACAGATCATAACACGGTTCACTTGTTGTATGAGTGCAGCCCAATGTGGTTTGTAAATCATGGTACATGGCTTAACATGATGTGCTAAATCCAGCCAAGATTGTTTATTCAACAATGGCTAAAGCAAACCATAGCTTAGTGTAAGCTTGCACAACCTTTTCCAAGCCAAAGATTGGATCTGACTTTTGAGTTGGCATGTTAGGACTCAAAAAAGTAGTGGATGGGGAACAAAACCTAAAATTAATTTCATTTACATTTTACTTAGCTAATATGATTACTTTTGTCATGTAATTAATCCCCCCCCTTTTTGTCATATTAAAATTTCACTTGGTAACAACTTTTGGAAGTTTATGAGAGCCACTCCTAAGGTGTTCCAGGACAGGCCACATACCAAATTTATATAATATATAATTTTAGCTTATGGTTGGTTGCCTTAACTATTATGTAGAAATTCTGTCTTTTTTATTGTTTGGCATACTGTCTTGCACTTCTTTGAGAGAAAAGCAATCTATAAATTAAATAGCTGCAGCCTGAGGTACAAGTCTGCAAATCTACTAACAAGCGTTATGTAAAGATGTGTAATTATCTCTAATTATCCGATTATAGTAAGACAGCTATGCAGTTAAAGAAGAAAGTAATTTGTAACAGAAAGGCAGGTAACTGATGGATATCACCTTTTAATAATGAAAATCTGGACTAATATTTTTTGAAAGTTTGCTTTCTTTATTTTACTTTGCAATTCTAAACTTTTTTTTTTGTCCCTTTGAGTCAGTGTTGACTCCTGCCTAAACTAGTCCCTGAAGTTTTCTTGGCAAGGTTTTTCAGAAGTGGTTTGCCATTGCCTGCTTTCTAGGGCTGAGAGAGTGTGACTGGCCCAAGGTCACCCAGCTGGCTTTGTGCCCAAGGCGGGACTAGAACTCACGGTCTCCCAGTTTCTAGCCCAGTGCTTTAACCACTACACCAAACTGGCTATCCAATCCTAAATATACACCCCCAAAATTAATTCTGTGCAAATGGACTTTAGTAATAGCAAGTAAATCAGGTTAACGTAACAGATGCATGTAGTGGTAGTAATTGGCACCAAGTCTACTCAACAGTAGTGCTGTACACAGCATAGAACCTATCCTCACACAGGACTCTTAACAGAACCCAGCCCTAGTTGTGACATAGTAAACATTGCCAGTATAAAGGTGCATTATCGTTTTCATCACACATCCTCCATTCATTGTGGCTGGCTAATATTTTGTACTATAGAACATGGCAGGATAAAGCTAAATTAGTCTTGCTCTGATTTAAGACCCTGCCAGTCTTATGGGGACAGGGAAGAAACGGGGGGTTGCTAGGTTCTTGTGGTGATGTTGTAAATTTCTAGTGAAGAAAGAATTCCTGTTGAAATTCTGGCAAAAAAATCAGGAGGCATCTGCTAGTACCTTTTCCAACCGGTAAATTTTGTTAAAAGGAAAGATGCTACCAGACTCCTCCTGATATTTTTAGCACCATAGACGAACACGGCTCTCCACCTACAATATTGAAATTAATTGCTATTTATGTCACTGACCACTAGGTGTCACAGTTTCACAAATTAAATATATAGTCTCAAGAGATCAGTTGTACTTGGCAAAATAGAGGAAAGTCATTCTGTTTCTTGCTATTTTGTATCACAGAATTGGAAAAAACGGCCGAGTCCAGCCTCCTGTTTAGTGCAGAAATCCAAATTAAAGCATCCCAGTCAGATGGCTGTCTGGCCTCCATATGAACACATCGGCTGAAGAGAAGCCCTCCTATTTTCTTGGTAATTGGTTCAACTGTCAAACTGCTCTTAACGTTACATATCATTAGGAATTATAGAAGAACCATGTTAGTCTGCAGTGGCCAAAGAAAACAGGATTCAAAAGTGTGTATAAGCTTACAATTTCTGCATGTGGCCAAAAACCCAGGATTCTGGTAGCACTTTTTCCGACAAACACATTTTATTAAAAGGCCTAACCTTTTGTGAGCTGCAAATGACCGTCTCATCCCCAGAACATCGACCCGTCCCACCCGTTCAGCTAGAGAGGGCTTGCTACGGACCCCATCGCTTAAAGAGTTTCACCTAGCGGGGTCCAGGAAGCGGGCCTTCTCTGCAGTGGCGCCCGCCCTTTGGAATATCTTACCCCGGAGCTGAGGCTGATGTCCTCGCTCCCAGCCTTCCGGAAAGGCTTAAAGACCTGGTTCTGCCGTCTTACCTGGGAGGGAAACGTCAACAGTTCCTCTTGGGGATGGCTGGCCCCTTGAAGCCTCCCAGTGACTTATTTTAATATTCTTCTTGGAATTTATATTTTGTATTTATGTAATTTTATATATTTTTAATCTCTATTCTGCTGTGCACCGCCCAGGGTCCCCGTTGGGGGAGATGGGTGGTAATATAAATTTAATTTTTTAAAAAAATTGTTTGTCGGAAAAGGTGCTACCTAAAGGTGCTTTATCTTGCGATAAAGAACTCTGCAGAAATTGTAAGCTTACACACACTTTTGTGCATCTATAGTTGGCCATGGGGCACGATAGCGCAGCGGTTAAGATGCCAGCTTGTTGATCGGAAGGTCGCAAGTTCAGAGGTTCTCGGCTAACAGATGGAGATGAGCACCGGCCCCTAGAGTCGGACACGACTGTGTGGGGGAACCTTTACCTTTTACCTTTAGTTGGCCATACTAAATGTACTTTCACATTCTGCTTTTCTACATGCAAAGGCCCACATACGTTCACATGTGAAATACTTACCCAGTCCAACTGGGGGTGGGCGTTTTTTCACTGCAGACATTTGCATATTTAAGGTACACTGATGTCCACAAGGCTTAATTATGAGTCAGTATGTTAAGGGTTGCAGAGTTAATCACATCCTTGATTTAAAAACAAACATCAGACTTTGATCTTTTGTATTAGATGTTAACATTATTTTTCACTCAACATTGTTCTGTTACTGAGCAAGTAAGTCTGGACAAGATAGCCTCTGACTTTGGCCTTTCAATTTCCATTTTAGAAGGAAAGGGAGGAAGAATCTTTCAAATAAGAGCCCGTCCCCCATGATATCTGAGATAATAAATTATGTGACGCATCATACCATGTCAAACAATATACATTGGAATAAGTCAATACTCAATTATAATGATCTAACAATTACCAGATGCAAAAAAAGCCAAAGGCAGTATTAAAAGTTAGCTATCAAAGTTAATCAGAATTGAATTGTGAATATGCATATTAAATATTATATACTGTACATTTGACACAATAAAGAATATGCTCCGATTAGAAGGATCTTTTCTTTTCTTTTCTTTTGCCTTTGAGCCAGATTTGACTCCTGGTGACTATCTGGACAAGTCCATGCAGTTTTCTAGGCAACATTTTCAGAGGTGGTTTGCCATTGCCTTCTTCTTAGGGCTGAGAAGAATGACTGCCCAAGATCACCCAGCTGGTGTTCATGTCTAAGGCAGGACCAGTTTCCTTATTTCTAGTCCAGCACTTCTAGCCCTTCTTAGTGACAGTATTCATATGGGTCAGAGAATGTATACAATTTACAAACCCATACTAACTAGACATTATGTATTGATAATTATCTTCTTTGAAAGTTCTCCAGTCATTTGGAGGTAATGCACACCCATGCAACAGGCAAAAATTCTTGCCAGGTGTCTGTACAGTTTTGCTGTAATGCTCATGACCTGTGAATGTGCCCAGTCACACTGGTCTATGCACATTCTGCGTATATTTCACAGCAACAAAAGGCATACACAGTGTCAGGGAAATCAGGGAACAGAGTGGGAAGGAAATGCAGCAGTGGGGAGTGGTTGGCTAGTGATCTGAGGAAATCACATCCCGTTACAAAATTGTTATCTCTTACAGATAACTATCCAGTTGCTTTTGTTGCATTGGCCATAATATATTTAAATGTTCAGATACCCTACAGTACAAAAATTAGAAACAATATTACCCTACCCAAAGGTTTACAGTCCAAAGATAAAGACTAAAACTATCAGGGTTGAAGACCAAGTAAAGTGAAAAAAGAAAGAGAATCAGTTAAGACTGGATACACTGAATTTTAAGGATGTGGTAATTACAGTTACAGTTACAGTTACAGAGGAAGATGTCAGGTGAAAGAGTTTCCTGTGATAAATGCATGGGGAAAGAGATGCAGAAGGAGAAATAAAGAGGATAATCTATTCACATTAACCTATTATCTTCATTTTAAACATAAAAGGCAATGCAAAAAAATTGTCAAAGAACACGTTTAAGAAAAAATATGTCAAAGAACATTTTACCCCCTCATGTTAGATTTGATTTACTTTTAAGTTCACATTCCCACCGAGGATGATTACATGCCATCAAGCTGTTGTCAACTCTGAGGGGCCACATACTGTAGATAGATTTTTCTCCTTGACGATCTGTCCCTAACCTGGTCCTTCAGCTCTTTCAATGGTGCACTCATTGCTACTGTAACTGAGTCCATCCACTTTGCTGCTGGTTGTCTTCTTCTTCTCTTTCCTTCCACTTTTTCCAGCATTATAAGCTTCTTCAGAGAGCTAGTTCTTCGAATAATGTGCCTGAAGTACAATAATTTGAGCCTGGTCATTTGTACCTTGAGTGAGAACTCTGGGCTGATTTACTTGACGATCCATTTGTTTGTTTTCTTGGCTGTCCACGGTATTCTCAGGAGTCTTCTCCAACACCAAAGGTCTAAAACATTAATACTCTTCCTATCCTGCTTCTTCAAAGTCCAACTTTCAATTCCATAGAGTGTCACAGGGAATACCATTGCTTGCAAAATTCTGATCTTTGTAGGTATAGACACATCATGGCATTTGATGACTGCTTGTTCCTTTACTTTTGAAGCTATCCACCACTATTCATTGTCAATTCTAAGACTGGTTGTTCTATCTGTTGTCATTAGTTTGGTCTTCTTTATATTTAATTTTAGTTCACTGTGCTCCTTGACTTTTATTACTAGGGCTTGCAGATCCTTTTCATTTTCAGCTATCAGGATAGTGTCATCAGCATAGTGCAGGTTACTGATTTTTCTTCCTCCAGTTTTAAAACCACACTCATCTTCTTCCAATCCAGCTTCCCTTAATATATATTCAGCATATAGGTTGAATAAATAAGGGAAGAGTATGCAGCCTTGTTGCACTCCTTTGCCAACTTGGAGCCAGTCTGTTTCGCCATGTTCTGTCTGTACTGTGGCATCCTGGCCTGTACATAGGTTTCTCATGAGGACAATGAGATGTTCTGGGATTCCCATTTTTCTAAGCAATTCCACAGCTTGATATGATCGACACAAAGGCCTTTCTATAATCAATGAAGCATATATTGACTTCTTTTTGGTATTCTTTGGCTTTCTCAACTATCCAGCATGCATCAGCAATAACATCTCATGTTCCTCAGCCTTTTCTAAAGCCATCTTGAACATCTGGCATCTTTTTTTCCATGTAGGGCTCTAATCTGTGTTGGATGATCCTAAGCATTATTTTGCTAGCATGTGAAATTAAGGATAGAGTACAATAGTTTATACATTCCATTAAATCTCTCTTTTTTGGTATTGGGATGTAGATTGTTCTCTTCTAATCTGTTGGCCACTGTGTCATTCTCCAGATTTGCTGGCATAGCTTGGTTCGAACCTTGACTGATTCTTCTTCTGTTGCTTTCCATCTTTCTGTGGGTATTCCATCAGTTCCTGTAGCCTTTTGACTTGGTAATGGCCAGAGTGCTGATCTAACTTCATCTTCTAGTACTAGAGGTTCTAGTAAGTAGGGAATATCTTCTAAGGCAGAGCTTTCCAAACTTTTCATGTTGGTGACACACTTTTTAGACATGCATCATTTCGCAACACAGTAATTCAGTTTTACTAGCAAACTGGATGTTAAACTAACTTATAAGAGATACAGACACATACATAAATTGTAACAGCGAAATGTATGGGGACACAACATATCTCATGAAAACAGAGTTCCCCTTTACAGCAGGGCAAGGCTTGGACTGAGCTCCCCTCTTTCAGCCAGGCACAAGGCAGGCACTAGGACCTGCACGGAATCCTGGCAGGGCTCAGAGGCAGCAGCAGCGAGGCACTTGAGGCTCTGAGCATCGGACTCAGAGGTTTCTCCTTACATTCACGCGACATACACACTGCAGCCGACACACTAACGTGTCGCGACACACAGTTTGGAAAGCTCTGTTCTAAGGTATTGTGGATGTTGACATCTCTACTGTACAATGTGTCAGTATACTCCTTTCATCTTCCTTTGAATTCACACCTTGGGTGACCCTGCTGGGAATATATACTCTTGGCATACACTCCTGACATTCTTCATTCATCCCTCCCAGTAATACCCCCCACCCTGCCATGATGAGGCAGCACAGCAGGACTTGGGGGGGGGGGGCGGACGGACATTCCAACCACATCAGTATTATATTTGATTATATTATGCAATAATAATATTTTTTTACCAAGTTGTTTATTTCTACTTTTTTAGTATTAGGATGGTTTATCAATCAAATGAGCTTGTGCCCTTTAGGTCAGAACTTATATACTTCTCTTCATAGCAAAGATTCCTTTCATGGGAAGTGCACTTGTGAGAAAATACTGTTCTCTAAATCTTACCCTCCATTACTTTTGTTTTTTCAGAGCATGTTTTATGGAACTCTAATATTTCAAATAACAACAACAATAATAGCAGCAAAGGTTCTACTTGTTGCATTTTTTTATTCCACCCTCCTTCCAAGTTCAACAGCCCTGTGATGAAGCTTAAGCCGAGAGAAAGTAAGTGGCCTAAAATCACCCAGGGAACTTTAAAACTGAGTGGGGATTTGAACCAGGAGCTTCTCCATCAGCATAGGACACCTCCCGTTTTATCTTCCTCTTTCCTGCAGCCTTGTCATGTCCTTGTGAAAGTCCCAGAACTTTTCCAGAATAACTTGTCATAATGAATGCATGTTACTAATTACAACTTCCTCCCAAGGAAGAATCTGTAACACATCAAGTATCTTCCACGGGATTAAAAAAAAACGTTTAAAATTCTTGATTTTGATGTATGTGGTCTCTGGAGGAACCACATTGCCCTCCTCCTGTATTGCATTTTCCAAGAAAATCATATCAGTTGAACCCTTAGCACAACTGCTGACCCAGTGGTCTGGGAGTGACCCCAAATGCCCAGCAATACACCAGTGGCTAAGGAGGATCTACCTAGTTGAAAAATTTTGGGGATTTTTGTAGTTTCTTGAAGAATCCCCCATCTTGCAGAACTGCATGAAAATAGTTGTATACATTTCCAAAATACATTTTGACTTGAGAACTCTTCCCTGTGGCACGGCATACATGGATTTGGAGAGAGAGTGTGCTGTGCAGGGTGAAAACAATGCCTGAGGATGTTCAGCTTGTTTCTTGGTTTTCACATTCTGGTGTTTCCCAGGCATATGTGAAGCACTGTCATATCCGTAGCCTCAACAGTTCAGTAACTCTGCCTGATTCTCTCTCAGCGTTTTCTTCATCTGTTCTGCAACATCTTTTCTTTCTATTATAGTTAGCTATTTGCAGTAAATGTTCTTCCACAATCCACTTACCATCTTCCTCATGTGCCTATAGAGACAAATTTCAAGTGTTCAGTATGAGAGACATCTGGTATTTCCTCCACAACGAATCCATAGTACCAAGCATTCCTTACCTCTTCTAGAAGTATATATAGTACTTTCTTAGGGTTGGGATTTTTGGGGGGAGGGGAGGGTGCCATCAATCAGTGTTGACTCCTGGCAACAGTTGTCTGCCCAAGTCCCTGCAATGTTCTTGGCAAGAGTTTTGGAAGTGGCTTGCCATTGCCTTCTTCCTAAGGCAGAGAGAGAGAAACAAGACAGACAGACACTGGCCCAAATTCACCCAGCTAGCTTTGTACCTAAGATGGGACTAGAACTCAAGGTCTCCAAACTGGTGTGCAACACTAAACTGGGAAAGGAATCTTTGCTATGAAGATAAGTACAGTACGTAAGTTCTGACCTAAAGGGCACAAGCTCCACCAAACTGGGTCTCAGCTAGTACACATCTGATCCAAAAGCTAACTCTGGCTATGCTTGCATTTTCTGCCTTTTTTCAGCCATTTGATGTTCCATAACTGACTCAGAGTGACACTTCGGTCTTTGCTTGTGTTTATTGGTCAACTTTACAGGGGAAAGGAACAGCACCCAGCTGTCATGCCATAGGTCAGAACAAGGTTTCTCAGCCAGGATTCTGTGGACCCTAGGGGTTCCGCGAGAGGTCACTAGGGGTGCCCTGGGAGATCACGATTTATTGAACAAATTATTTCCAATTTGGGCAACCTCACATTAAAGAGGTCAGTTTCATTCTTTATTCTGAGTTTAAGAACACTGTTAATTCACACGTACAGGCCTACCCATGAAAGGAATATAATAATTTTGTAACTTGTGGCCTATGTTTGAGCCTGAATGTGCAGGGGTTCCCCAAGGCCTGAAAAATATTTCAAGGGTTCCTCCAGGGTCAAGAGGTTGAGAAAGGCTGGGTTAGAATGTAATACCTGGAAGGGGAATTTTTCCCCTGCCAGACACAAAGTCGTGTCTATCAAGTTTGGCATTGCGTTAAGCCACTTCTCTTTCTCTGTGTACTTTTTAATGGGTAATTTTCCAGAAAGAAGATGTGTGGTATCTTTCCATTGTAAATACTGTTGAAATTGACTAGTATTGTCTTCATGACTCTTCGTCATACAATTTCCTCCAATTATTATTCACACCCCTATGGCCAAATCTGCGAACTATGCAGGGATTAACATTTGGCTGAACCTAAAACAAGAAAGCATGGAAAGCAAAATAGGCCAACAGCCTTGTGGCTCCAAACAAACTTTTCACATTCTTACCATTAGGCAGAGTCCTGCAGAAAACTGATGAACTTTGGAGTAACAATGAAGAAAACTTGCAGATTTGGATGGTGATCTCTGGAAAAAATAAGATCTTTTTGCAGTTTTTCAAATGCCACCAGATTATTGGATCATCACAGACCATTATTTAGTGATGTGTTGGAGAAGCAAACTGTTTTTCTCATATGATGTTCTGTCCCCTTCAATTTGCATCATCAAACCTGACTCATGGTCACAGGTTTCTGCTGTATTCTCACTGCAGGCTTCTCCTGTGATGTTGTCACAAGCCATTATGTAGCTGCCACCTGCACCATCACTAGCTGCTTTCTCTCTCAGGTCTTCTAACTACTGTACAAAGTGGTAAGTACGAACCATACTGATTTGGAGTCTGCTTCCCCTTTTCACTCAGATCTTTGTCTCTTTTCTACCTTATCTTTTTAACTCCCCCAGATTGATAACGTGCAGCTCTTTTCCACAAGGAGAAAGGAATTGTGAAGGCTAGTGCCAATTTCCTTCTGCCTGTAGGAGTGGGGGAAGTAAATCACGGAAATTTCCACCTTCAGATGCCCCATAACATTGACATCACTTCAGTCAAATGTTGGGGACTGTATACATCAGGGCCAGGTTAGGATATGCATTAGTGTAGTGGAAAAAATAAACCTAACAAGCAAAATGGAGACTGACACACACACCACTTTGGATATGACCCAGGTCAAACCCAGTCCCTCTCTTTGCCTAATCCCATCAGACCCAAATTGACTTTCCTGCCCCAGACAAAGCCCCCTGCAATCCCATCTAACCAAAGAATAGAAATCTCCCCACCAGCTCACAGCACAGCCCAAGGGCCACCCTTACAAGGAAACCCCAACCTTCCATCTTCTTAGCAGCTGATGACTTCAACATTCCATCTCCTTAACAATGAACTTCCCCAGCTCTGTTGCCCTCCTGAAAGGCCCATTTTGCCTAACAATAGAAATAATCCCAAGAACATGGACAAGAACCTGCCTAGTTTCCCCAGAACTGGCCAGCAAATCAGATCCCTAGGATTTCCCGCCTTGTAGCCCTCAACCTCTATAAAAATCTTTGGTTTTCCATTGTTCAGGGTCCCTCTTTCTTGTACAGGTAGTCCTCAATTAATGACCACAATTGGGACCAGAATCTCGGTCGTTGAATGAAGCTGTTGTTAAGTGATACATGTGACTGCTTTGCTCAACGACCGCAATATCAGCACTCCCAGCTGTGGTCGTTAAGTGATTTTGTGGGTCGTTAAGTGGACGGAGTCCCAGGCAAGGAGTGTGGGGTGCCTCGGGGGGTGGGGGAGACCCTGGGAGGCCCAGCACAAGCCGCACGCTGTCTCCCTCTTGTCTCTGGGTGCTGTTTCAAGATCTCCCTGCCAAAGGATTCCACACACACACCCGGATGCACCCCACGCTCCTTACCGCACTGCCTCTCTGCTCAGGGGCTGAGAATCTGTAAAGATGTAAAGCAGACACTCAATGATCATTGCAGTAAAGATGGTTCTTCTCGGTGTTATGCTCCTTACTTCAGCAAAAAATCCAAGACATTAGTTGCATCTCTCTTGCTATCCAGCTCAGCTGCTGCTTCTCCCTTCAATTGTATGCCTTTCTGGGAGTTGTGTATTGGATTCAACACAATTTTATTATACACACACATAACAAGCATACATTCTTGGCACACACTTTGATCAATTTCACATTGTAATCCCAATAATACCTCCTCTTTAAATCAATTCAGGATCAACAACAATTGGAGAGAACACCCCAAACCCAAATCCATACTGGAACACTTATTATTGTTGTTATTGTTGTTGTTGTTGTTATTATTATTATTATTATTGTTATCATCCTAACAAGAATGTAAGCCTAGGCATATAATCTACTGACTCTTCAGGCTAATCAGGTCTGAATGACCAATGATGTTCCTGCAGCTCATGCCAATGGTGGACCAGGAAGTTGAGCACCATGCTGATCTGAGCCAGTCTGATAAATGAGGCCTCAGTCCTCTTTGATGCTGTCCTTGACATCTTCCTCAGGAGGACTCCTGCAGGCTCATGTACAGTATCTAGATCCCATATGAATTTTCTCCCCTTGTTCTGGACTTTTCAGAAGGTTGTTGTGATAATTTACAATATTAGTAACCTGAAGATTTTCCAGAAGTTGTAATTCTGGGACTTCCGGTCGGCGTGTTAGCCGAGGCTTTCAGAGCTCTGAAGCCTCGTCCCAGCTGCTCTCCGTGTGCAGTGGATCTTGGAAGGAGAGAGATCACTGAAATACTCCCCTGGACAAGGAGAGTTCAGAAGATTTCCCGAGAGGGTCGCGGATCGCTGCTCCTCTCTGCCCTCTCGTTCTCCACCACGAGAGGAGTGGGAGGTTGAAGCGGCGAAAGCGACTGAAGAAAGAACAAAGCTCTGTGGGGAGCAGCAAGCCTCAAGGTAGAGACATTAGCGCCAGCTGAATCTGACTTCTTAGATCACTTAAAGGAGAGGGGGAGGGGATCTTGTTTTTTTTCTCTCCCTCTTCTGTTTTCTTTTTTTATATATTTCTTTTTATTACCATCTAAGACCTATCTCTGGACCTTGTTTGTGGATGCTGGTGAGTTGTTTTTTTTATTCTTTGCCAAGGAACTGTTATATGGGTGGAAATTAAAAAATGGACTTTGCCTTGTTATAGATGGTCTCTTTTTATGAATTTTGATTGAAAAGATTTTTCGATGGTAAAATGGTTTACCTTACATTTGGGATTACAAATTGTTTTATTCTACCTATAAATTTTTGTTGGATTAATGAATCTGTGTTTTTTTTTTTTTTTTTGTGGTTGAGTTTTCATTGAACATAAAACTGCCTGAGAATTGCCTGGGTTGTTTACTTTTTCTTATCGTGTTTTGTCTGCCTTTGGATTTTTTAAAGAAACTCTTGTACTTATTGGATTACAATTGTGTCGCCATGACTATTATTATTGGGTGACTATTTTTTTTCTTTTTTCTTTCCCTTTCTTTTTTCTTCCCTCTATGTTGGAAGAAAGAGGAGGAAGAATTAGTATTAAGAAAGGCATTTTTTAAAACTCTTATAACAGTGACATTATTTCTACAATGGCCACAAGAGGGAGGAAGGAGAAAGAAAAGGAGAAAGATGTCAGAAGACCCTCTCTAGAACCAACAGAAGGGTCTTCAATGGAGATGCAAAGGGTTTTAGATGCAATCACACCACTGGGTCAACAGGTTGATAAAAAGATAGAAGACATGAAAAAAGAATTGACCCAGGATTTAAAACAGGAATTTAGGAAGGAAATACAGAAAGTTAAAGAAGTTGTAGACAATTTGTCAGTGGATCTTAAAGACACACAAGGAAGGGTGCAAACACTGGAATCCAAATCAGAAGTAGTTACCAAAGACATTGATCGAAATTTATATGCCATTGCATTAGCAGAAATGAGGGAGAAAGAATTTATTTTGAGATTAAGAGCAGTTCTGGAACAACCTGATGAGAATACAAGGGAAATTATTGTTTTTGCTCTAGCCAAATTGTTAGAGATGAAAGAACAGGATCTTGATCTCAAAATCGATAAAAAATTTAGAGTTAATTCACGTTATGCTAAAGAAGGAAAAGTTCCAAGAGATATATTGATACATTTTGTGAGAAAAGTTACAAGGGATCAAATTTTGAAAAAAACACTACAACATTGGATTGAATATAGCAGGAAAGGGAATAATTGTATTAAAAGAAATTCCCTTAAGAATATTATGGAAAAGAAAAGACTACTCCTTCCTTACAGATAAATTAAAGCAAAATAATATCCCATTTCTATGGGAGAGATTAGAAGGAGTAACTTTTATGTATAAGGAACAAAGATTTAAATTAAATTCTATTCCAAAGGAGAGAGCATTTCTGGAGAAATATAAGGCAGATTTGAGTGATGCATCAAGAGACTTGGAAGAAAATGAAATGACCCCAAAAGACAGTGAAATAGGTGAGGATTTATCTGAGTTGGGGGCTTCTGGACTGGACCTTAAAAAGAATTTTTAAATATGAATATACCTATGGATTACAAATACCTAACTTGGAATATAAATGGAAAAAATGCTCCCCAAAAAAGGAAAAACATTTTTTCATTTTTTAAAGAAATCGAGATTGGACATAATTTGTTTGCAAGAGACTCATATTTGTAAAAAAGATATTAAGTACCTGATTCAAAAACAACTTGGAGAAGAATTTATCTCAGCTGGATTAAAAAAAACCAAGGCTGTTGTTTTGTATATACAACCAAAGTTGAATCCACAAATGATACTGACTGATGATGAAGGAAGATATGTTGGAGTTGAAGTTAATATACAAGGGACTAAAACATTGATTGTGAGACTTTATGCTCCAAATATTGACAAAGGAGTATTTTATAAAAACTTAATGGACAAACTGTTGGATTTACCTTATGAAAATTGGTGCCTTATGGGTGATTGGAATGGGGTAATCTTTCCAATGGAAGATAGACAATCTCAAAAAAGACTGAGACTTACGCAAGGAAAATTACCCCAAGCATTCTTTGATTTGAAAGATATGTTGGATTTACAAGATATTTGGACACTCATGAATGGAAATTCTAGGGAATATACATACTTTTTGGAGAGATATAGATCATTTTCCCAAATAGATATGTTTTTGATTTCTAAAAGCTTGATGATGGATGTTACTAAGGTTGAAATATTACCGAAGACTTTCTCAGATCAAAATCCAGTTATGTTGACTATTAAGGGGAAAAGGAATACATTCCGATGGAGATTAAATGAGACAATTTTATGGAAAAATGAAACAGTTGATACTTGTAAAAAAAGTTAAGATAATTATTTCAACTGAATTTAGATAAAGGCACTAATATTCAGTTATTTTGTGATGTCAGCAAAGCTTATATGAGAGGCTATTTTATCCAATATAATGCTCAGATGAGGAGAAGAAAACGAGAGAAAATCCAACTGATTCTAGATGAAATTAAAAATAAAGAGACTTGTCTGAGAGATAATCCATTAGATGAAACTTTGATGACTCAAATTAAATTTTTACAAAAACAAATGTCAATGATATTGATACAGGAATTAGAGACTCAAATGAAATTTGTGAAACAGAAACATTTTGAATTTGCAAATAAACCAGGCAGATGGTTAGGTTATAAATTGCGCAAACGAAGACAAAAGAATTTAATTTCTAAAATGCAACATGAGGGGAGAGCTTTGGTGGACAACGTAGGTATCCAAGAAGCTTTTTACTGTTATTATTCATCATTATATAAAAAGCAAGATGTTCCATTAGACGACATTGACAAATATCTGAGTAAACAAAAATTAACTGTTCTTGCTGATCAACAAAAGCTATTGCTTAATAATCCTATAACGTTAGAGGAAATGGACATTAGAAGAGATTAACAAATAAAGGGCTTAAAGATCAAACAAGAAGTTTTTAAGATGAGGGCTTTTGCTGATGATTTAGTCTTAATTTTACAGGAGCCATTGGATACTGCGGAACATCTGATGAGGAAATTGAAAGAGTTTGGGTCACTGACGGGGCTGAAAGTAAATAAACAAAAAACAAAAATGTTAATTAAAAATATGACCATGTCTGACCAAGAACTACTGATGGGTAAGACGGGTTTTAGGACTGAAAAAAAGATGAATGTTTTGCCTAGGATGTTGTTTCTGTTCCAGACTTTACCGATTTTGATGACAGATTTACCATTTAAAGAATGGCAGAAAGATATTTCGAAATTTGTTTGGCAAGGCAAGAAACCAAGAATTAAGTATAAATTGTTACAAGATACTAAAGAACGAGGAGGTTTGGGCTTGCCTAATTTAAAACTATATGTTGATGCTTGTTGTTTGCTTTGGATGAAGCAATGGATTACTTTGGAGAACAAGAAACTATTACAGCTTGAAGGACATGAATTAAGATTTGGGTGGCACTCCTATTTGTGGTATGATAAAGTTAAAGTTAATAAGGATTTTAAAAATCATTTTGTTAGGAGTGCCATACTAAGGATCTGGAACAAATATAAGGTAAGACTGTCTCCTAATGTACCGTTGTGGTTGTCACCTCAAGAAGCATTTGTTCCAAGAGAAAATGTGGGAGGAATAAGTTGGTTAAAATATAAAGATTTGTTGAATTTTGAAGAAAGTGAACCAACGTTTAAAACAAGGGAAATGTTAGAGTTGGAAGGTTTTACATGTCACTGGTTTACCTATATACAATTGTCAGAATGCTTTAAAATGGATAAAAAGAACTTTAACTTTGTTAATGAAATAACTAAGTTTGAAATGGAACGTTGAACGTTAGAAGATCTTTGTTAAGGATTTGGAATAAATATAGGTCAATTTTATGTTACAAGATGCCTTTGGATTTCTACACAAGAAGCATTCTATAGAACTGAAACAAGAGATAAAGACAAATGGCTGACTTATAAGGACTTGTTAGAAAAAGAACAAGGAGAATACAAAATTAAATCAAAAGAACAACTTGCCTCAGAAGGATATACTTTTCAATGGCTTTCCTATATGCAGCTTATAGAGAAATTCAAGTTAGATAAAAAAGACTTTGGATTTGAACAGAGTAAATTGGAATTTGAAATACAACTTTGTGAAACAGATGAACATTTAATTGCTAAAATGTATAAACTACTGTTGAGAGGGGAAATGCTGGAAGAACAAGTTAAAGATTGTATGATTAAATGGGCAAAAAACATCGGTCATAACATACATATGCAGCAATGGGAAAATATGTGGTCTAAAGGATTGAAGTTTACTCTGTGTTATAATTTGAAAGAAAATTTCTATAAGATGATGTATCGATGGCACATGACCCCCCAAAAACTTGCTAAAATATATGGGACTGTTTCTAACATTTGCTGGAAATGTAATAAACAAGAGGGGTCGTTTTACCACATGTGGTGGACAGGTAAGATTGCAAAGAAATTTTGGACCCAAATACATACGTTGATGCAGAGTATACTACAAATACAGATTCCGTTTAAACCAGAATTATTTCTGTTGGGAATATTGGATTTACAAATAGAAAAACATTTTGTTAGAATTATACAATATATGATTACAGCAGCAAGACTTCTTTATGCACAATTTTGGAAAACTCAGACTTTACCAACGATACAAGAGTGGATGTTAAAACTGATGGACATGGCAGAAAAAGAAATTGACTTGTTTATTGAAAGAAAACTCAAGTTGTGGATATCTCAAAGAGTGGAAACCATTGATGGACTATTTGCGAAATGCAGGAGGGGCGAAGCTTACATGGGGTTTTGAAGATTAGATTAAACGTAATAGGGTATATTAGACAAAGAATTATTTCTATCTATTGTATGAAAAACCAACATTTAAGGCAGATTCTTTTATCTACGTGACCAGAGATAGATTGGAAGTTACCAATTTTCCTATCTTTTTCTTTCTTTAATTTACTACACTTTTTCTTTCCTTTTTCTTTATTTTGTATTTCTATTTCTATTTCTGTTTCTAACTTCTAACTATGTATTTTTAAATTGTAATAAAATTTATTTTTTCTAAAAAGAAGAAGTTGTAATTCTGGCACACTTCTGCATTCTTCTTCTTGCATCAGAAGACCATTGCTTCTTATTTCTGGATCTTAGGGGCAAGCTACTTAAACCAAGAGGTATAGGATTATAAGGTGTTGCAGAACTCGCTGGGTCTCGCCCCGGGTCAGGCAGGACACTGTTCTCTCTGGCCTTCTTCCGGGGCCTTCTCCTCCCAAGTCTTGCCTTGTCCATCAGCCCCGATGCTTCTGCCCATTCCCTCCTCCTAGCTCCTCAGTCAGCTCACTCGGGCGACCTCCACAGTTACCAAGCCCTTCTTGGTTTCTCCACACTCCCCCGCCCGTTCCTCCAGAGTTGGTGAGTCCACGCCGGGAGCCTCCTGCTTGGCGTGGACCAGGAGCAGTTGCTCTAAACCGTGAGCAGTTCCCCAGGCTGCGCCTAAGGAAGCCGGCGGGCTCCGAGCAGCTCGCGAAGGCGACAGCAACTGGGGGCGCCGTGCCGGCTCTCCGGAGTCCGAGGCGCGGGGCTGACTCCGCTCGCGAGGCCAAGCATCCAGGTAGGCGGCTCTCGGAGCTCCGCGGCTGAAGCGGGCGAGGGCGGGGCGGGGTCTGTGTCGAGGGTGCTCCGAGCTGATATAAGGTGCCTCGCTGGAGCGCGCTTTTCTCTCCTGCGCCGAGGCGAGCCTGGTTAGTGTGGCAGGGATGGGTAACCGGGTCACCCGCGGGGACTTCGAGTGGGTTTACACCGAGCAGCCCCACACGCAGCGGAGGAAGGAGATTTTGGGTAAGCTGGGGTCGAGAAGGGGCTTAACGTTCAGAAAAACTGGAAAGGTCGCTTCTTTTGGTGAGGTGGGGGCGCCCGTCCATCTTTCTTTCCCTTCTTAAACGCAAACAGTTGCAGTTTATCCCCCTCAGCTTCCCAGTTGATGCCCGGTGCCACCACTTGGGATGAAATGTCAGTGCGGGTTTTCTTCCTTCCAGGACATCTTTGCAGCTTCCCATCTAATCCACAGTCCTGGCTTCCTCATCCAAGTACTAACCAGCTCCGAGCCTCCTTCGTTGTATGTTCTATAACAGAGCTTTCCAAACTATTCATGTTGGTGACACACTTTTTAGACATGCATCATTTCGCGACACACTCTTACAGCAGTGCATCATTTCACAACACACTCTTACAGCACAAGGCAGGCACCAGGACCTGCGTGGAATCCTGGCAGGGCAGGTTTGGAGGCAGCAAGGCACAAGGCAGGCACTAGGACCTGCATGGAATCCTGGCAGGGCAGGTTTGGAGGCAGCAAGGCACAAGGCAGGCACCAGGACCTGCATGGAATCCTGGCAGGGCAGTTTTGGAGGCAGCAAGGCACAAGGCAGGCACTAGGACCTGCGCGGACTCCTGGCAGGGCAGGTTTGGAGGCAGCAAGGCACAAGGCAGGCACTAGGACCTGCATGGAATCCTGGCAGGGCAGGTTTGGAGGCAGCAAGGCACAAGGCAGGCACCAGGACCTGCATGGAATCCTGGCAGGGCAGTTTTGGAGGCAGCAAGGCACAAGGCAGGCACTAGGACCTGCGCGGACTCCTGGCAGGGCAGGTTTGGAGGCAGCAAGGCACAAGGCAGGCACCAGGACCTGCATGGAATCCTGGCAGGGCAGTTTTGGAGGCAGCAAGGCACAAGGCAGGCACCAGGACCTGCGCGGACTCCTGGCAGGGCAGGTTTGGAGGCAGCAAGGCACAAGGCAGGCACTAGGACCTGCATGGAATCCTGGCAGGGCAGGTTTGGAGGCAGCAAGGCACAAGGCAGGCACTAGGACCTGCATGGAATCCTGGCAGGGCAGGTTTGGAGGCAGCAAGGCACAAGGCAGGCACCAGGACCTGCATGGAATCCTGGCAGGGCAGTTTTGGAGGCAGCAAGGCACAAGGCAGGCACTAGGACCTGCGCGGACTCCTGGCAGGGCAGGTTTGGAGGCAGCAAGGCACAAGGCAGGCACCAGGACCTGCATGGAATCCTGGCAGGGCAGTTTTGGAGGCAGCAAGGCACAAGGCAGGCACCAGGACCTGCGCGGACTCCTGGCAGGGCAGGTTTGGAGGCAGCAAGGCACAAGGCAGGCACTAGGACCTGCATGGAATCCTGGCAGGGCAGGTTTGGAGGCAGCAAGGCACAAGGCAGGCACTAGGACCTGCGCGGACTCCTGGCAGGGCAGGTTTGGAGGCAGCAAGGCACAAGGCAGGCACTAGGACCTGCATGGAATCCTAGCAGGGCAGGTTTGGAGGCAGCAAGGCACAAGGCAGGCACCAGGACCTGCGTGGAATCCTGGCAGGGCAGGTTTGGAGGCAGCCAGGCACAAGGCAGGCACCAGGACCTGTGTGGAATCCTGGCAGGGCAGGTTTGGAGGCAGCAGGGCACAAGGCAGGCACCAGGACCTGCGTGGAATCCTGGCAGGGCTCGGAGGCAGCAGCAGCCGCGACACACCCAGACACTGCAGCCGACACACTAATGTGTCCTGACACACAGTTTGGAAAGCTCTGTTCTATAATGTGCCAGGTGCTGCCGTGTGCTGAGGATAACTTTTCCTGTTTAGTCGGTGGGGGCTGTATGAGTCTGGGGCATCAAAATAGAGGTCTGAAGCCTTTAAGCCCATTTCCTATGTAGGCTCTTCGCTTCCTTCACAACTGACTCCCCAAAAGGGTTGACCAAGTAAGTCGTAGTAGTAAGGGTAGGATGCAAGTGTTTCTGGTGGGACTACGGGGTAGCCAGAAGAAGCCTAGTGGACACAACGATTCCTCTTTGTTGCAGTCATGCTGGACAATAACAACAAAACCTGCCAAGCTATAGTTTGCCATATAACTAAAAAATAAAAATAAAGGAGTGACAACCCAGCGGTTTGCTCAGTGCTCTCAGGGTAGGATTTGGGAAGAAGTAATCAGGATTCCCAAATGTAGCAAGGCTGGCTTATTTTCAGATTTTGAAAAAAGCAAAACAGCATATACAGTACATTACCACCTAAGGAGCTGTAGCCCCCTTGTTCCTCATCTCTGCCCTGGCCCTTCATTAAAACCTTATTTTTTCAGAGTCTAAAATGAATCTTTCCCCCTCATCCTATTCTCCCTCTTTTCCGATTATTTTTGTCACAAATAAGTTCCTTGATACTTTTTGAAACCTTTCTCCTGGTCTCATGTGAGGTGGTTACTGGGATCCAGTTTGGCAATGCCAAGAGACAGGATGAAATAATGATGGGGCTTGCTAACTTTTAAGAAAATTAATATTATTTCATTTTTATCAATTTCTTCCTCCTCCAGAAAGCTCAGGCTAGGCTCTGCGGTTCTCTTTCCCTTTCTTTTTACTGCACAGCCATTCTCTGAGGAAGATTCGGTTGGGTGCTCATGGTCACCCAGCTGGGGACTGGACCCAGGTCCTCCTCTGACCAGCACAGCTTCCTTTATCTTTGAGAACAGGTTAGACGGCTAAGCACTGCTGCAATCAAAGTCCTTCCTGAACTGGCACCACGCCTGACTCTTTGATACCAGAATTATTTTTTATTGTCTGAAGGAGGGTTGTATAAATTCCTTTCACTTACCACCCACCTTTTTTGTTTATGAAGTCAGCTCCCCCTTGGTTGCACCAAAGAGTGTTGTGCAAAATACCTGGCTGGAGCAACTTTGTTCAACTGTATTATACCCTAAGGGGCAACTTTGTCCCGTTCAATTCCATCTGCCTCATTTACTCTGCAGAGAAGTGTGTCAAGGATACTTCTTTAGAAATGGGGTGACTTGTGTTCAAACTGCTACATGGCCATTTAAAGCACATTCTGTGCCCATTGTGTGTCCAATCACTTGCCTCCCTTGGCTGTATTGGAACCACATTTTGTTTTTACAGGTTTAAGTAAATGTAACCGAATGTTTGTTATTCTGGAAAGTTGTGTGCTGTTTGACTTGTTCCCATTCCCATTCTCCCTTGTTGACTGAAAATGATAGGAGTTTTCATCCATCTTCTCTGGAGGGTGATAGGTCAGGGAAGGCCAGACTAATTACTTACTTAGGGCAGTGTGTGTTGGATGATTGTATAATACTCATGTTACTTGTTCCATCTCTTGTGGCGTTTTCTTATATTGCCCTCCTAGCACGGCTAACCTGATAATGGAATCCTTCCTGAGACAGGAAAGTAGTATCAGAAGCTCCTTGGCACTTCATCATTGCCTCAGACCCAGAAGCATCTACTCCAAGGTGTAAGGGGAACTTCCTGTGAAGAACATAACAACCAGGCAGTCGTGTCTTCCCCAGAATACTCATTCCCCTCCATCCCAGGTAGCAGTTAGCATTTTGTTCCCCAAACCCATGCGTAGACCTTACTGGGCAATTTTGAAGTTCCCTCTGCTTTTAGGGGATATCTTCCATATCATTTATTATTAATGATCATTAATCTAAACTGGGATGAACCATGTTTGAGGGATTGAGGGCCACGACTCTGCCTCCTCGGGTCCCAAAGTCATGCTGCCCATTTTTGGCCCCTGCTCTGCTCCTTCCAAAGATTGTATTATGGCCTCTGGTCAAGATAGACCGTGCGATGCAAGATAATGCTAAGGCAAGTTCCTAGTCTCAGTAAGGCCTTTTGGCGAGGCAGGGGGGTTGTGGGGAGAGCTGTGCACAAGGTTTGAGGATTAGCTTCGCAGCATAAGAAAGAGTCACCAGTATGAGGTGGCATCCTTAGGACTGACTTCCCATTCTTTTTCGCAGGCCCATCTTATACAAAATACTGCTTAAATCTGGGCTCATATTATTGTGTGTTTTGGAGGCAACAAAGAAAGCCAGGAATGCTGCCTGATGACATCTCCCTGTTAGAGCCAAACCAACTATCCATTTGCGTTTCCAAAAAACAGTAGAGAAGCCCTTCTCCAGGCAACCTGAAATCTAAGACCTGATTTGAATTGCCCTATAATGCACATCAGAGGGAACTGGTACTGCATTATCGTTAAGAGCTTGAACAATGAGTGGCAGCCTTAAGTTCGAATTTTGTTCTTATTATTATTGTAAATTACTGTCACCTGTTTTTATTTTATTTATTTATTTTATTTAATTAAATTTATATAACCGCCCATCTCCCCCAACGGGGAACTCTGGGCGGTTTACAATAAAAAATAAATTAATATTAGTTATCAAAGGAATTAGAGGTGCACTGCAACTTTCAATGAAAAATACCATTGCAACCCATATAAAAATGGGGCTATTAAGAATCAGTTATTATATAAAGCTTTCTATCATAAGAATAGTGAGTAGTCAGAACTCATGTAAAGCAAGAAGTGAAAAAATTAGGCGTTGCCATCTGCCAGCCACAGCCTCCTTATTCCATGGACAACCTTCCAGTTTGTATTGGTTCCCGAAAGCAATGTTGAAAAGCTAAATATGATCATTAAAATATTACGTTTGCTACAAAATTCAGTTTCTTCTCTAAGGTCTATCGTACATGTAAATGTAAAAACTGAAAAATTTCAAAAAAATGCAGTTAAGGAAATATAAATTATTTTTCTGTATATTGAAAGATGTAGAACTCTTTATTAGGCTAAATCAGAGCTTTCCAAACTGTGTGTCGCGACACAAAAGTGTGTCGCCACACACAGTCTGGTGTGGCGACACACAACCTGGAAGCGCAGCGCTTCCGGGTTTTCCCGCGGCGACACACCAACTGCAGCATGCAAAACCTGAAAGCGGCAGCAGCGCATCCGGGTTTTTGCGCGCTGCCGCAAGGACGGCACTTCCGGGTTTTCCCGTGGCGACACACCAACGCCGGTTGGTGTGTCGCCGTGGGAAAAACTTTGGAAAGCCCTGGGCTAAATGCTAAGTGAACTTTGAAGAGCTTTATTTTAGAGCTGCAGATTCCAGTCCTGCTCCAAATCCTGTGCAGATTTGCAGTTGCATCTAGGCTACTTGGGACAAAGAAGCAAACAATGGTTGATTCTGTTTGGTTAGCCACATGATTTCTCTCCCTTTAGCTTTCAAGCCATTTTGATACCTTAGATGGGAAACCTAAATTATATTAATTCTGCTATTTCCACCTGTGTCATTAAGAGGGGATTCCATTGACAGAGAAATTCTACTTTGAAATGGCCCATACATAGGAGATACTGTATGGACCTATAAGAGGAGAACTCATTCTGCATCTTTATAGTTTCAACCCTACCCATAAGTTGGTTGAAATCTCTCATTGACAGATTTCATTAACTAATTCTTGCTTTTCTCTCCAAGGTCACCAAAAAAAAAGAGAGCATCAAATAGATTCAAGATTGTTTCTAGCAAATATATTTATATGTTTGTTCTATACTTACAGTTTGTTGTGGTTACCTATTGGCACAAATAAATAAAATACATATGTGACAAACAAAAATACATATATGACAAATAAAGCTTAGATAGCTAACGGGAACCTTCTGGAACTCAAGAACACCACCACCACCAACAGATTAGTTTTGTATATTTTTCTCTGTATGGAATGAACCAGGCTGGAGAAGGAGAAAAGGTGTGAGTTTGAAAGCAAGCAACCTTGCTTTCACTTTTCCCGAAGGGAGGGCTGAGGCAGAACAGGGCGAGTCTTACCGAGGGCCACGCAGCCGCTGCTCTGCAGCAAGAGGTTTTCTGTTCCTGCTTCGGTTCTTTCAACGATTTGTGAAAATAATCACTTCCGTCTCATCACGTTCTCTTACTTTTGAGGCTGCACAACTCTCTTTGAGGAATTGGTCACACTTAGCATTTGAGTAATCTGCTGGGTTGTGTAAGAATAAAAATAATAAAAAAAAAAAAACGGGGCAGGACCAAAATTAAATCTAATCTAATTTAATTGAAATTGAAATACATGTGGTCAGCGTGATTACCTCTCCACCATATATTTAATCATTTCTGTCGCTTTGGGAGGCTGCATTCGAGACGCTGAGGAGGACACATCTTTGTGGGCCTCCTGTTTGGCCGTCCTGTAGCTCAGTGTTTCTCAGCCTCGGCAACTTTAAGATCTGTGGACTTCTACTCCCAGAATTCCCCACCAGCATGCTGGGGAAGTCTACAGATCTTAAAGTTGCCGAGGCTGAGAAACTCTGCTTTAGCTAGCTGTGTGGGAATTTGATTTTACCAGCATGCTACACTGTACCTTTTATGTTGTTGTTCATTCTTTAATAATATCAGTGTGAAACTAATTTGTGTCAGTGACAGACTATGTGGGGCCCATAGAGGAAGAACTGCTGCTGGTATTGGCCCAGCCTCCAGAAATCAATCCTTCCCCAAGAAAAGCAACTTTGCCCGAGTTCTGTAACGTTCCTGCTGCCAGTGAGAGCCAGGCCCCGCCCTCCTTTCTGACAAGCCCAAGGCAGATTTCCCAGCGCTCAGCTACTTAATCAGGCCAACTTGTATAAATGGACTTAGGAGAGTTTACTCTGTGGTGCTGGAATGAACAGCTCAGGGAGTCAAACCACCTTCCCACAAAAGCAGTCACTCGCTCAGGCATCTTGCGGCCAAATATTAGCTTTCTCTGTTTGCATGTAACCCAGTTTATAAATTGGAGTCAAGGTGCTAGTCCTCATTCTTGAGTCAGAGCATCAGCATAAAGTCCTTAGACTTTGCTAGTGGAAGGTTTTTCTGGAATAAGTGGTTTCCCCCTCCACTTTTTTAAAAAATTAAGTCCAGAGTTTTATTGTTTTTCTGGTCCTCTGAGGTGGATGGGTTTCACCCCCAGCTTCCAGATAACCCATGTGCTATTTCCTTAGTGCTGGTAAAGGGAGGCATAAAAAAATGGAGTGCAGGCTGAAAAGAAGGAATTTTTCTTCAACTGTTGTGCCTATATACTGTATATTTTCATGGTTCAACCTTGTATATAGAAATTTAACTTAACTTTGTATATATGTATATATTGTATGTGTGTGTGCGCGCGTGCATGTGTGTGAGCATGTCTGTATACATCCACACAAACACATATACAGTACGTACACAGAAATAGAGAAGTATAGATCTCCAGGAAGATGTTCCCACAGGAAGGAAAGCAATTGGCTACTGTTTTCCTGGAAGAGAAAGCTGGAAGGGCAGAGCAACAGGCCCATTGTCCAGTGGAAGGATCTGGTGGCCTCCCATCCAGATCAAATACCTTGCAAGCTGTTCCTAAAGTGTCTCAGTCTGGGCAGGATTTCCTTAACCTGACTTAGAGTCAAGTTGGCAGAAGCAGAGGTCAAAAGCAGCTTAAATGGTAAATATAGGTACGTCCAGAACAGCAGTTCAACAACTGAAGGAGCAGATTATTTATTTATTTGTTCATTCATTCAGTTTATATGACTGCCCACTCACCAGGCGATGATGATGATGATGATGATGATGAAGAAGATGATCACATATATACCAAGTTCGAGTATGAATTTATGGATCTTTGTCTATTGTTTCTACTTCATGAAGTATATTGAGAAAAGATCCAATCTAAATCTTTAACTATGTGAACCTAGTGCGTCTGAACAGATATGGCTGTATCACATTGCCTGTAGCCTATGATGGAATGGTTTGCCCTGACTTTTTAAAAAAGAGCCTTCTGCAATGACGTTTTGTATAATTTCCTCCACATGGTGGGTACATAGATATGGTGTTTAGTCACAATCAAAACCACGAGGAAAAGTGGTTCAGCTTTGGACAGAAAGGGATCTTTTACAAGTTGATAGGAAAGTTGTGATTAAGGAGGTGAGATGCTTATTGCTTTACAGATTGTCACATCTCTGTGGACAACAGATTCCCTGAAGTGTGTGCATTTTTTGTTACCTAGAACCTATTGGTTACCTAAATATATTTGAGCAAGAGAGGGATAGAGAGAGAACAGACTCTGACGTTAGTGATATGAATGAAGCCACCTGCGATTGAAAAAAGAAATTGGAGACATGCCAGTTATGTTTAAAAGTATTACAGGTGACAGTGAACCATTGGTTCCCAAGTAGTTTATGTGAAGTTAGACCGAGGTATATCCTTTCTTCTCCATTTGTCAGAGTGGCCTGTCCTTTTATGTATGCTTCTTCTAGATGTTCTTGTTAAGTTTATGAACAAACTTACAAACAATCTGGGAAGGGCATTACTCACATGATCTTAATTTGTTTAAGTCTGGGAAATAGTGGAGAGGGACAGGGATTAGAATCATTGCAAGTGCTGAATTTTAACAATTACATAATTGCATTAACTTGAAGTATAAGTGTTAATAATTAAGAAATCAAGTGGCCATCCCACCATTTTAATATTTTTATGTGGCCCACAGTATCTTGTTCAAAGGCTGAAGCAGCCCTCGGACCAATGGAAGTTGTGCATGGCTGCCCTCAAGGGGGCCCCGGAGCAGCCAGGGGCTCCACGTCGGGTAGCAGCCTGTGCTCTGGTCTCCTGCCCATGGCAAGGCGATCCCTCTTCCTCACAAGCAGGTTGGCTCTTGGTGAAAAGTTGATCTCAAAGCAGCGACGACGGTAGGTCAAAAGGACAACACACACCCGTGGTGCTGGACTGTGGTATCTCCCAACATGATCAAAGGTCAACAAAAGAAGGGAAGTGACACATAGAAAAACTCAATAGCATTAGTTAATGTTTTATATTGCTCCCATGAAGATAGCAAGTAGCACTTGTTGGGGCAGAAATGTCTCTTAGGTTTGTATGCTGAGGCCATGCTGGTTGGAAATTCTGGGAATTACAGACCAGACACGTCTGGAGGGTGCAGGAGATGGCTGCTACAAATTCCCTTATATAAACTGTCTTGGTGTTAGGAATTTTGGTTGAGTGTGTTGCCAAGGAAACTGCATGGGCTTGTCCATGTAGTCTCCAGGGGTCAAGACTGACTTAGAAGCCAAAGTAGCAGAGCTGTTCTGCACATTCCTGGAAGCAAAGGATCCCAGGGGCAAGCTTAAACACCATCCTAAGAAGCCCCTCACCAACCTAGATAGGGGCAGGGTGGAGAGATCACTTGACGATACAGTAATGTGTTTCCTCTGCTCTTAGTCACCACTAGAGGGAGCCATGGCTTAAAATTCCAGTCTTTCCCCACAGTACAGCATTTCAGTCCCTAGTTCCAGGACTATTACTAACCACCTTGAATAAGCTACCTATTTTTTTTTTTAGTTTAAACTTTATTAATTTTCAGAGTATAGCTAAAATACAAAATAGAAAATACAGAAAAGCAAGAAAATAGAACTAAAGAAAAAAGAAAAAACTATAAAAGTGCAAATAGACAGAAAACAAAGACAGAAAAGTGACTTCCGACTTTCTCCAGTACAGATATAGATAAATTTACAAAAATAATCTCTTACCATTGATTAAACCATAGTAACATTATTTCTATTAAAACAAACCAATTAATCATTAAAACCCAAAATCAGAACATCATTTTTTTCTATCACAAGCAAGTACTTTAGAAGTGGTTGCCAAACAGATATAAATCCAGAAACTGAATGTTCTCTAATTAATGCTGTTAATTTAGCCATTTGGGCCAGATCCATTAATTTAACAATCCAATCTTCAACCATAGGTATCTGTGGATCTTTCCATCTCCGTGTGTATAAAAGTCTTACAGCTGTGATCATATATAAAAGCAAAACTCCATGTTGTTTCTCCAGCTCCTTCTCTATCAAACCCAAAAGGAACAGTTCTGGCTTTTTTTGTATGTTCACTTTTAAAATCTTTTTGATGATAATGCATATTTGATCCCAAAATGTTTTGCCTTTCTCACAGGTCCACCAGAGATGATAAAAAGTTCCTTCTCCCTGTAAACACTTCCAACAAACATTAGTTACACCATTATACATTTTGGATAGTTTATCAGGGGTTAGCTACCAATGATGCATCATCTTATAAAAAGTTCTCTTTTAAGTTATAATTTAAGGTGAATTTCAAACCTTTATTCCACATATTTCCCCATTGTTCAAGCATAATATTATATCCAAAATTCTTAGCCCATTTGATCATGCATTGTTTTACCTGTTCATCTTCCTTTTTTAAAAAAAAATTATTAGGATTTTAAAATACATAGTTAAAAGTTAGAAACGGAAAAAAATAGAAATACAAAATACAAAATAAAGAAAAAGGAAATAAAAAGTGTAGTAAAGTAAGAGAAAGAAAAAGATATGAAAAATAGGTAACTTCCAATTTATCTCTGGTCATTTAGATAAAAGAATCTGCCTTAAATGTTGGTTTTTCATACAATAGATAGAAATAATTCTTTGTCTAATATATCCTATTATGTTTAATCTAATCTTCAAAACCCCATGTAAGTTTCGCCCCTCCTGCATTTCGCAAATAGTCCATCAATGGTTTCCACTCTTTGAGATATTGATAACTTGAGTTTCCTTTCAATAAACAAGTCAGTTTATCATCCTCTGCCATGTCCATCAGTTTTAACATCCACTCTTGTACTGTTGGTAAAGTCTGAGTTTTCCAAAATTGTGCATAAAGAAGTCTTGCTGCTGTAATCATATACTGTATTGTATAATTCTAACAAAATGTTTTTCTATTTGTAAATCCAATATTCCCAACAGAAATAATTCTGGTTTAAACGGAATCTGTATTTGTAGTATACTCTGCATCAACGTATGTATTTGGGTCCAAAATTTCTTTGCAATCTTACCTGTCCACCACATGTGGTAAAACGACCCCTCTTGTTTATTACATTTCCAGCAAATGTTAGAAACAGTCCCATATATTTTAGCGAGTTTTTGGGGGGTCATGTACCATCGATACATCATCTTATAGAAATTTTCTTTCAAATTATAACACAGAGTAAACTTCAATCCTTTAGACCACATATTTTCCCATTGCTGCATATGTATGTTATGAGCGATATTTTTTGCCCATTTAATCATACAATCTTTAACTTGTTCTTCCATTTCCCCTCTCAACAGTAGTTTATACATTTTAGCAATTAAATGTTCATCTGTTTCACAAAGTTATATTTCAAATTCCGATTTACTCTGTTCAAATCCAAAATCTTTTTTATCTAACTTGAGTTTCTCTATAAGCTGCATATAGGAAAGCCATTGAAAAGTATATCCTTCTGAGGCAAGTTGTTCTTTTGATTTAATTTTGTATTCTCCTTGTTCTTTTTCTAACAAGTCTTTATACAGTAAGTGAACCATTTGTCTTTATCTCTTGTTTCGGTTCTATAGAATGCTTCTTCTGTAGAAATCCATAAAGGCATCTTGTAACATAAAGTTGACCTATATTTATTCCAAATCCTTAACAAAGTTCTTCTAATATAATGATTTTTAAAGTCCACATTAACTTTAACTTTGTCATACCATAAGTATCCATGCCATCCCAATCTTAAATTGTGACCTTCTAAATTCAGTAGTTTTTCATTTTTCAAAACAATCCATTCTTTAAGCCATACTAAACAACATGCTGCATAGTATAACTTCAAATCTGGGAGGCCCAAGCCTTCCTTTGACTCTTTCTTTTGAGTCTTGCAAAACTTTATGTTTTATTCTCGTTTTTTTCCCTTGCCATACAAACTTAGAGATATCACGCTGCCATTGTTTAAAAGGTGCTTCTGAAGCCAGTATAGGTACTGTTTGGAAAAGGTATAAAATTCTTGGCAAGATATTCATTTTAATCACTGATATTCTACCTAATAGTGATAGTTGCAATTTCTCCCACCAATCTAAGTTTTTTTTATATCTGTCCAAAGTGAAAAATAGTTATTCTGAAACAAGTTGACATTCTTTGATGTTAAATATATACGACCTGTTCATCTTCCAAATTCATCTGTAATAACATTTTATACATTTTAGTAATAACATGTTCATCATTCATACAAAGTTCCATATCAAACCTAGTTATTTCATTAACAAAGTAAAAGTTCTTTTTATCCATTTTAAAGCGTTCTGACAATTGTATATAAGTAAACCAGTGACATGTAAAACCTTCCAACTCTAACATTTCCCTTGTTTTAAACGTTGGTTCACTTTCTTCAAAATTCAACAAATCTTTATATTTTAACCAACTTATTCCTCCCACATTTTCTCTTGGAACAAATGCTTCTTGAGGTGACAACCACAACGGTACATTAGGAGACAATCTTACCTTATATTTGTTCCAGATCCTTAGTATGGCACTCCTAACAAAATGATTTTTAAAATCCTTATTAACTTTAACTTTATCATACCACAAATAGGAGTGCCACCCGAATCTTAATTCATGTCTTTCAAGCTGTAATAGTTTCTTGTTCTCCAAAGTAATCCATTGCTTCATCCAAAGCAAACAACAAGCATCAAAATATAGTTTTAAATTAGGCAAGCCCAAACCTCCTCGTTCTTTAGTATCTTGTAACAATTTATACTTAATTCTTGGTTTCTTGCCTTGCCAAACAAATTTCGAAATATCTTTCTGCCATTCTTTAAACGGTAAATCTGTTGTCAAATCGGTAAATTATTTACCGAATAAGCTACCTATTTTGACAATATCCTCATGTGTCTATAAAGGCTACTTCTTCATAGCCTCAAAGATGCCACAAGTCTCATTGGCTTGGATCTTGGATTTGGGAGAGCAAGGGCTTCTTCCTTTCCAAAATAGGCAGGACTGAGATCCAGCAAACAGTTCTTCCAGCAGTGGAGGCCATTTTTATGGGTTCTGCATTTCCCATATTGTACTGCAAAATTCCTAGTCTGTTGGAGTTGACTGTCGGGGAACAGAAGGAACTGTCATTGAGCAAAGACATGAGTGAAAATTTTCATTATTAACTTGAGTGAAACTTTTCATGGAGTACTTTCATGAGTGTGAGAACAAACTGAGGATCCCAACCAGTTTCTGCCAGGAATCGGCAGTTGTTCCTTCTGTAATGGATAATGACTTGCCATTTGAAGCAAACTTTTTGTGGCAGGAGCAATGGATAAATTGGTATCCTGGAAAATTGGTTGAACGTTTGTGTGAAGCGCAGTTATCAAAATACTCCAGGAGAGGCAGATGAGCCAAAGAGCTCTGGGAGTACCTCACACTGTTGCCAGCATTGGCAGCATCCATAGCTTCAAGGAAGCTATAAGACCATAAGGAAGGCTGAGCGAAGGAAGAAAGATGCTTTTGAACTGTGGTGTTGGAGGAAAATTCTGAGAGTGCCTTGGACTGCAAGAAGATCAAACCAGTCCATACTCCAGGAAATAAAGCCAGACTGCTCACTTGAGGGAATGATATTAAAGGCAAAACTGAAGGACTTTGGCCACATAATGAGAAGACAGGATACCCTGGAGAAGATGCTGATGCTGGGGAAAGTGGAAGGCAAAAGGAAGAGGGGCCGACCAAGGGCAAGATGGATGGATGATATTCTGGAGGTGACGGACTCGACCTTGGGGGAGCTGGGGATGGCGACGGCCGACAGGAAGCTCTGGCGTGGGCTGGTCCATGAAGTCACGAAGAGTCGGAAGCGACTGAACAAATAAAACAACAAATAGCTTCAAGGATGCACCATCCTCTAATGGGATTGCAGTGCAAGAGGGATCTAACCATTAAAGTTAGGCCTCCAGGGTTTTGTAGAAATACTTCTGCTTGGGATTTTGGGGATGGTGATCCCCTAAAGTTAAGAGATGTACAGGTAAGTCCTCACTTAACGTCCACTTGTTCAGTGACCGTTCAAAGTTACAATGGCACTGAATGGGGGGACTTATGACAGGTCCTCATAGTTGCGGCCGTCACAGAATCCATGCAGTCATGTGGTTATTGCCGGCTTCTGACAAGCAAAGTCAATGGGGAAGTCGGCAGTAAGTTGCAAGTGGCGATCTTGTGACTACGAGATGCTGTGACTGTGTGGGATTTGCCTAATGATGGCAACTGGGACTGCCGCAACTGCCATTGAAAGTTGGCCCAGTCACATGATGTCATGCCTTATGACCGCATCACTTAACAACAGAGTTCCTGGTCTCAATTACCATTGGTAAGTGAGGACTACCTGTATCTTGAATTATCCTCCTCCCAATACGACATCAGAAATCAAGGGGTCCCTTGTAGCTTGAATCATGTCATGTCATTTCAACAGCCACCCTAGAAACATATTTAAGGATTCCCTTACTAACTTTGCTCAGACTGAAGAAGCTTCTTGGATAAGGAGCAAAACCTTTCCACTGAGAAAAGAGAAATCCAGTTGACATGATTCAAGCTACAGACAATTCCACCTGGATGACTGAGAACCTTCATCGACAAGGGGTCCCTTCTTACTTTTAGTGCTAGACATCCTGATAGTAGATGCTTGGGTTCAACAGGGCCAGCTGTAGGCTAAGGCTGAGTAGGGCTCCAAAGCTGCGGCGGCACCAACGTTGCCCCTCCTTCCAAATGATTCTAAAATGCAATTCTTTGCATCAGAGGAAGGTGGCACTTACAGTAGGGGTCATACTGTATACCAGGGCTTTCCAAAGTGCTGCCGCTGGTGACATGCCAGCGGCGGTGCGGCGACGGCGGCGGTGCGGGGGCACACGTGCGCGGCGGCGACACAAGAAGGCATGTGGCGGCGTGCACGTGCACGGTGGTGGCGTGGGGGGGCATGCGGTGGCGCGGGGGGCGTGCGGCGGCGCAGGGGGGCGTGCGGCGGCGCGCATGTGCATGGTGGCGGCGGCAGCAGCTGCCGATGCCACCGTGCACGCACGCGCCGCCGCTTCCGGGTGGTGTGGCGACACACCAGACTGTGTGTGGCGACACACTTTTGTGTCGCGACACACAGTTTGGAAAGCTCTGCTGTACACCCTTGAGCTGGCCCTGGTGTTCAGCTGTCACATTCTTCTATGGCATCTCTTCTTAATCTTTGCCCAGGGATTATGGAGTTACAGTGTGCTATATTCTCGTGGGCATCATGTTTTGGTGTCAGCCGTTTCAGCATATTTTCCCGATGGCCTCTTTTTAAAGCAGAAGCAGGAGAGTTTTTAGTTCCAGAATTATACCTGAGGTTTAGGTCTAGAACTAAATTTCACATTAAGCCAAGTTCAAATAAATTTTTAAAGTAATCATCACTTATTAAAGTAACAAAGCTTTAGACAAGTTAAGAATAGTTATGTAATTAATGGGGAAATGGAACCAAATAATGAAATATCAGATTCCAGGACCTCTGTTGGAAGGTCCCAAGGAAGGATTTGAAAGCACATGATAGAGCAGCTTTGCTGAAACTAAGCAGGTCTGAATTTAGTCATTGTTGGGCTAGGAGACTGCCTGGGACATGGGCTCTATAACAGAACAATGGAATATTAATAAGCAATAAAAGAGTTCCTCATATAAATGGAGTGGTGGCTCCAGACTTTGTTGCTGTTGTCTGCTTTACTATCACACGTGGTATGTAGTTTCAGTAATTTTCAAACAATTTGGTTTGCAGTATAACCTCTTTTCTTCTTTCTGTCCCAAGGGTCTACTTATGTGGTATAGATAGTCCAAGGAGTGGTGACATGACACTGCTGGGCTAGACGACCCTTTAATTTCATAGGAGCAAGACTGTTCTCAACTCCATTTAATTTCATCTTTCTTTCCTCCCTCAGCCAAATATCCAGCCATCAAGTCTCTAATGGGACCAGATCCCCATTTAAAATGGATTGTGACAGGAATGGTATTCACTCAGCTTCTTGCCTGCTACCTGATGAGAAATTTAGCCTGGAAGTGGGTTTTCTTCTGGGCCTACGGTTTTGGGGGCTGCATCAACCACTCCATGACGCTAGCAATCCATGACATCTCTCACAATGTTGCCTTTGGGAACAAGCAGGCCAGGTGGAATAGATGGTTTGCAGTCTTTGCCAACTTGCCTGTTGGATTACCTTACTCTGCCTCTTTCAAGAAGTACCACATTGACCACCATCGATACCTTGGCGGAGATGCTTTGGATGTGGACATCCCTACTGATTTTGAGGGCTGGTTCTTCTGTACTCCGTTTCGGAAACTCATCTGGCTTGCCTTCCAGCCATTTCTTTATAGTTTGAGGCCACTATATGTCAACCCTAAAGCAATTACTGAGATGGAAATATTTAATGCTTTGGTACAATTCTCTGTTGACCTTGCAATCTATTATTTGTGGGGTTGGAAGCCTATTGTTTATTTAATAGCAGGAACGATGCTGTGCCTGGGTTTGCACCCTGTTTCTGGGCATTTCATAGCAGAGCATTACATGTTTTTGAAAGGATATGAAACATATTCATACTACGGACCCCTCAACTGGATCACCTTTAATGTTGGCTATCATATGGAACATCATGATTTCCCCAGCATTCCCGGATGTAGGCTGCCAATGGTAAGCACCGATATTCCCTCCTTGCAGTGTTTCCAATTGTTTGTGTACATTGCTTATTAAACTCCTTCAAAGGCCCCATCATGTCATGTAACAGGGAGGAGGAATAATAGAATTAAAGCATGCAGAATAACATAGGAAAAGCCAGTTGGTTTAGCCCCTGACACCAAATTATGGTTTGGATTGAGGGAGAAAATTACAGGCATTATGAAAAATGCTTTTATGATTATCAGTGCAAAATCAAATGTATGGGTAAATGATCATCCTTGTTTTTTCTACTGGATTACAAATGAAATGTCAAGTCAATGTGGCTGCTTTTGACACTTTCTTCTGTCCATATTTAATGGGAGGCAGCTAGAGTATGAACAAGTATTAGTGTATGTGCTTTGAGACAATTGCCATAATTCAGTTTTTCTTCCTCCTTATCTTCCATTACATTTGCCCTACTCAGTTGACAGGCTACTTGATTTCACTAATTGTTTTTCACTAGGGATTATTGTTGAGTAATATATTCCCAAACCTGCCTGGCGATATACTGTACGTTAGGGCTGCCTTCTGCTCCAAGCTATGAACTTCATTTTATATAAAACTGCATCAGTGTTTGGAACTGAACTTGTTCTCTGACAATTAAGTGTCCTGAGGTGAAGATAAACTTGGATTCACCTGCGCATATTTTTACCCACACAAAAAAACACCCTTCTAATGGAAAATAACACAACTCTGCCATCTATTGCACACCAGCCCCCCCAAACAACACACCCACCCCAGTATCAAATCTCTAAGCTAGGATGTTATTTGTATAACCTCTCTAAAAAGAACTAAGCTGCTTTCAAGAATTAAACATTAATTTTTGCTGCTTGTACCAGAAAAAAATGAACTCCCAAATGATTTTTCCACTACTTTACAGCACTGTGCAGATGCAAAATCAGTGCCTAAAGGGGGATCTGCCTTGCGTCTGTGGCCCCTCCCCAAACCCCACACATGGCAAGTTATCTCTGCAGAAGGGTACCTCTGCCCGTATGTGCCAATACGTGGGGGCGTGGAGCCTGGATTCCACAATCAACAGGCTAGCCTGTTATGAATCCCATTCTTCTATTCTTTTTTCCAGTGTGAGTTTCTGGTTTTGGCTTAAACCTTTTGTTGTAAAGATTATCTCGTGAAGACTCTCGCCACCCTTAACAGTACCTTCAGTTTGGGGGAGTCTTTAGCCATGTTGTAACACGGGTAGCTATTAAAGGAGTTAAACACACGGGGAGGCAGTGGGAAATACCTTCTCCAACATTCCAATAGTAAAAGGTAATGTGAATATTATCTACTCAGCCTGGGGGCCAAAAGCAAGGTCTGCACGCACTGGGGGCGACCCTCTCAGCCTTCTGTGAACCATCCCTACAGACCCTTGGGCAATCTGTCTTTGGGCATGCCCTCGCCGGACTTTCTCCTCCACCTTTCTTGATTCATTTACGGTGTAGGGCAAAACGACGATCCAGCTTGATCTTGATTTTTGATAATACCTCATCTTCACCCTTCCCTTCAAAGGCATTCTTATATAGCAGTGAATGCTTTCTTTGGAACTGGGTCTGTCTGGTGGAAAAAGAAAGGGTGGAAGAGCATTCCACTGGGCTAGAAGGAGTGATGGGGAGGTGTGGCGTTAATAACTGACATCATGGGCATGTCCAATTTCAGGCTGTTTAATACAATCCATAATTACACACGTTGTTTAATTTGGCCTTAGCACAGCTTTCCCCATCAGAATATTTTGAAGAGTGGCACATTCCTGAATAAGACTAACCTCAATCCTGTTTTGAAGAATATGCTGCCACGGGGTGAGATGTTCACACTGGGCCTTGTTTTCTACCCAACTAATACAATGGGTTATTCATACAGGTTTAATATTTACAGCAAAATAGGTAACTTATTAAAGGAGTAAGAGCCTGATGGGGACATTCTCATTCATTTAATGATTGGTAATTTTGCATAAATGAGAGCAAACAAGTTAAATTTTTCCAGAACTTAAAGCAAACATTCAAATCTAGTCATCGTCCTAATAAAAATATAGCTTGATTTTTTATGGAGCACCAAATATCAAACACTTTATTTTGTGGCTAACATTTTACTGATTCTGGGTTACAAATACCACTCCCCCTGAACACACACACACACACACACACACACACACACACACACACAGTTTTCAGTACACAGAGAAAAACCCATACTTGCTCAAGATTTGTTTCTATGATTCTTCATAACATGTTCTCTTTTCCCTGTTTCTGTTCAATTCAGCCCTGATAACTGAAGGACTACAAGTCCTATCATGCTTTACCAGCATTGCGGAGGCTATGAATTCACTGTGATATCCTTGGAATCATGACTCTCATACCAGAGCCTAGTTTTCTAGTCCATGCTCCAGTCTTTTCATAGCATCATCAAAAATAAACTATAAATCAGTTAAACATTCCTTTAAAATGCTTGGTTAGGCAAATAAAAGTAAGAATATGGATTGAGAGTTGTTATCTAGAATCTTTCTGTACCAAGCTTTATAGTATGGGTGAGCCGGTTGTATTTTTCTGTGGACTATAGTAACTAGAGGTTGAAGTTATTTAATACATAATAGCAAATACTGGTTTAGCTTAATAAATCCAATTTATCTGATGTTCTTTGCCACTTATTTCTTTTGAACTCACCTTTCTTCACTCCAGCTCCCTCCTGCAATTGATTTTGCCACTATTGAATCTCATTCTCTGACTTTTATTCATTCTTTTCTTAAGCTGCTGATCCACAAACGAAATTGACTTGTGTTGGGTACGAAAGCCGTCTAGATATTTTAGGTTGCAGCTTCCATCATTTCAAACCATTGACCTTGGTGGTTGAGGTTGATGCAAGCTGGAAGGTCAGTGGAGGGTTATCTGCATCTGACATTAGAGATAGATTTTGTGTAACTTTCTGATCCAGTATTAAGTAAAGTAGGGTTTTGGGAACAGGCCCAAATGTCTGGATTTGCACAACACATTGACCTTGTCAGCAATCATGCTGGCTGCATTTGCACAATGCATTGAGCCATACATTAGTCAACAGCATTTTAGCCCGGTGTGTTATGCAAACCAAGCATGTTCTGCTTTTCATATGAAATGTACGAAGGGCTAGCACTTTTGGAAGGAACCATAGTAGGAAATGGTTGTTCTATCTCTGAATCCTATTTCTTGGGGAAAGAAGGGTATCAGAACGATAACCCAACAACCACGGTGAATGTCAGTGGCTACCATTGGAAGCAAACCCCACTGTTATGAAAGATATGAACATGTGTCACCTGCTGCCTTATTTTTCCCCTGACTCTGCCACAAATCATGCTTATGAAAGATTTTGGTTCATTCATTTAGCAACACGCATAACTTTCTAAACCTTTACCAAATTCCCTCCCTACCTTCACATTTTTCTTTTTTTTTTTTTCCATAAGTTTTATTAATTTTAAAATACACATTAAAAGCTAATACAAAAGAAAAGAAATAGAAATACAAAGTAAAAAAAGGGAAAAGAAAAAGTGAAGTCAAAAAATAACAAACAAGAAAAAATATAGAAAATAGATGTCCTCCAATTTATCCTTGAACTTTAAGTACAACAATTAACTTTAAATGTTAGTCCTTAATACAATACACAGAAACTTTTCTTTGTCATATACCCTTTGATTTCTATAATCCAATCTTCTGTTCTTCATATAGGTTTCGCCTTTCTTGATATCTTCCAACAATCCATCTCTGGTTTCTACTCCTTAGAATAGTAATCAAATGTTCATTGTTTCATCAATTAAATGTTTTCCATTTGCTCTTTCCATTTTTACATCTATATTTATATCTTCAATAAAGTCCAATTAGTATAACAAATAAAGGCCTTATCTACGTCTAATAAAATACAGTATATTCTGTTCATGTTATGACTATATATTCCATTAATACATAATCTAACATATTACATAACATAATACATAATATAGCAAAAATACAAAACCTAACATAACATATAACCTAATACATACAACATATTCTTGTAATAACCTACATTCTAATTCCATCTCATCATCTCATTGTCTTCTCATAAATGTGTCTCCAGAAAGAGTAATATATAATATCAACATATTTATTTATAATCTTGTATCTTACACTTAAAATATCATGTTTTTATGCATCTGTAAATTTCTCATATCTGTGCTTACTCTGTGTACAATACCAAATCCGCATTTTCATTCACCTTGCATTCCAAATCAATATCAATAAATCTCCTGTTTAGGTTATGCCAATATCACAATATGCAACTTGTTTATTTCTGTAACTCATGTGGGATATCAAAATGTTTATTTTGCCATATCTGTCAATTTGCATATTAAAATCTTCCTGTCTCAGCTGCCACAATGTATTTATGCCCAAACATTTAATAGACCACTTCCTGTAAAATATCATAATCTTCTTCTGTACCAATACATTCAAAGTCCTCTTTCCCTGTTTCTCTACTGGTTCGAAAGATCTTTCCTCTGTTTCTAAATCTGTCCCTTGTATCTTCTGTTCCTGAGCCACCAAAACTATTAATATACGTTCTATGGATTTCTTAATTTGCAAAAAATTTTTGCTGGTTTCTTCCTTAAAATCCTGAAGTACTGTGAGAAAGGCCATTATTTATTGTTCAAAGCGTAATCAACTGCCGTAGTCAAAACAAAAAATTTTCTCAGGGAGCAAGGAACAGCTGTTCTATTATTTATCAATAATGTCTATTTCTTTAAGTGAGAAAAGCTTTTAAAGTAAGAGATGAAAAAATTCCACAGAGCAGTATTTCAAACAGTTTGTAAAAGGAAAGATGAAAATATATTCCAAATGAAAGATAGTCCTTTCTAAAAAAAAAGTAGAAAAAGAAAAAAAAAAAGGTAAAGAGGCACACATTCTCTATACTTTATTCTTTATTCTTCTTTATTCTTCAGGCTGCAAGCTGCTTAACCCAAACAAACAATTTCTCAAAAGTCAGTTAGTTTATCGAGTGAGAAATACCAACAAAGTCTCTTAAGTCCCAATTTCTCTGATACAAAAGAAAGGCAGAAAAATACAAAACTTGTTCACTATGTTGCCAAAATAAAATCTATCAAACTTCCACCAAAATTAATTATAGCAAAGAAAACACAAAATTAGCCAACATTTTGAACGAAGTCCAAAGATAAATTTTAGAATAATAAAAATGTACTAATCTAAAAAAGAAAACTAATATAAGGTGGTCTAAAGGCTGGCTGTCACTCTTGTGTCTCCCAAGAGACTTACTGTTCTCTGCAGAGCTAGGATCCTCTTTCGGCCATTTCATTGCATCCACCCCCCGTTCTTCTCTGCGGTGGAAACAACAAAGAAAAACAGGAGTGTGCAATTACAATGGCTCTGTGAGCAATCTTCTGGTTCCCCCTTCTCCAGGGGGAAACTTCAGTGGTCCGTAGACCCCTGCAAACAAGATAGAAAGTTAGCCAGGTCTCAGAGCTCAGAGCTCTGAGAAACTCTGACTTGTCGAGCTGCCAGCCAGGCTTGGAGTCCCCCTACCTTCACATTTTTCTGTAAGTTGCTCCAAAACATAAAATGTTTGTGCTTCGGGGAATGTGTTCTAATGCCCTCAACCCATTTCTTTGGCTCCAATCTGATTGTGACCTTCCAATTCTATCTGTCCTGTTTAGAGATGGGGCATCCCAAACTGTACACAAAATGGCAGGGGCATCTGGGGGGAGGGGGGAAAGTCAAGAATGTGGCCATTATGGAGGTAAAAAAGGGTAGGGCTTTGATCACAGTTATGTATTGCCTGGCAAAGCATTACCAAAGAAAAACTGCATAAAAGTAGTTTCCTGTGTTTGCAGTAAAGCTACCTGTGGAATAGCAAGGTCTAGCCACCACTGTGGCATTAACTGTAATACATCACCCACCCTCCAGAAACTGTTTTCCTACTGGGGAGGTAGAGTAATGCAGTGTAGAGCATGTGATTAAAGATCCAGTGACTCTACTCATGCAACATACTTAATGATGGTTAATTTAGCTATGGATTACTTAGTGCAGTTCTTTGAATTTGCCTGATGCACTGAATCGTCAGCTGGACACATGGACCGGTGTTGCCCAACAGCTAAAGTCGCTATGCGGCTGGCTTCAGGGTGCCATGCAAATAGACCCACCATTTTAAGAGAGTCAACTGATCGGCAAATATAAACCAGTGTACGTGCTCCTTCCCCATGAGGGGGAACAAAGAGACCGACTGCAGTAAGAAAGCGTTAACTGAGGTCGAGTGCTGAGCATTCACAGAACCTCGGAATGCCTTTCTGGGCAAGTGGCTATTTTTTTGTCTGGCTCATTGCCCCTCAAATTAATAACTTCTGTTGTGCTTCAGGATGTTTGGTTCGGTCTACATCAACCAGAAAAACCAAGTACAAAAACCTGAAAAACTGGGTTACACCCCAGGTAGGTCATGCTGACTGGAAACATTCGATTACATTTTAACACCAATTAACTTGACCCTTTCACTTGAAGGACAAAAATATGTTGTGTGTAAAAACATGGAATTGGGAGCAGCAGAAGCAGGGGTCAATAGAAAGTCCGTGCACTGAATTTAAAGGGTGGGTTTAACTTGTTTTAACTTGTACTGTTGCTCTTCAGTGTAAATCATATCTTAAAGCACCCAATCCCCCATTGTATGGTTTATTGGAAGCTGCTCATATTTCTGTTTAAAAAACAAGGCCAGGATAGTGCCAATTTATCAGGTAGGAGTCTGAGTAGTCAAACTGATTTCACCTCCCCTTCTGAATGACAAAGATCAATAATAAATCTGCTATCACCTTGCCACCATAAGGAATTTCAAGGCATCCATCATGTGCATTTTGATCACTCTGCCTGAGCCTGGACACCCTTTAGATACGTGGGCTTCAGCCATCAGTATTCTCAGCAATGGCCCTGTTGGCTGAGGAATTCTGGGGCTGAAGTTGGGGAAGGCTGAATTAGATGGTATAAATTGAAGAGAAGAGATGGTATAACTGCATCGTTTGATTGGTGCTAAAAATGATTGTATCTCCTTAAAAAAATCTGAAGAAAGAGAGGCACCTTTGCTTTCTCTGAATGGGTCCAAGGTAACAATGAACTAATTCTGACATTATCTCCTTGCTATTTTCTCTTACCAATGAAATTATAATTAATATTTGTTTAGCACACCTTAAGTAAAATGGAAAGGATTAAGTTAAGAACATAAGAAGAGCCGTGCTGGTTTAGGCCAATAGTGCATTATAACCAACACTTCACACCCCCAAGTTGGCATTATTGCTCCCCCAAAGCTGTAACAGCGTTCCGCGCGTGTCATGCGGCCACATGACCGTGGAAGCGTCTTCGGACAACGCTGGCTCTTTGGCTAACAAACGGAGATGAGCACCGGCCCCTAGAGTCGGACACGACTGCACAAATGTGCGGGGGTACCTTTACCTTTAAAGCTGTGATTCTGGAGATAACAAGCAGCTGAGCACAAGGAGGGCAGGGACCAATTGTATCTCTGGGAGTGTAATGGTATATGGGAATGACCTTGGGAGACAGGAGGAAGAGCCGCAGACTGGACAACCAGCATATAAAAGATTTCTCAGCCCACAAAAGGACAGGAGACACAGGAAGCATTTCAGAAGGGATCCTCCCTAGTTTTCCAGAGAGTAAAAGGAAAGGAGGGGGGAAATACTTTCAATCTTGCACAATTCTGTTAATGCAGCCTTACAGTAAAGAGTTAGTATTTATGGTTGTGCTTCTTGTCTGGACTACCTCGAAGGGCTAACTGGCAGGAAGGTGTTGTAGAAACCAGGGGCCATTGCTGAGAAAACCTGTCCTGGTCCAATTCCCTTAATCTCGTGGAGGGTGGGTGGGTGAGTGGAGGATCCAGAGTAAGTCATCCCTCGGTGTTCAAACTAGATGGGCAGAATCATGCTTGCCAAGGTGTTCCCTGAAATGTCCTACCATTTAAGCCTTTATAGGTGAATTGGGCCTGGAAACCTACTGGTAACCCATGGGGTGACCACATTCTCCTGCAATTATAGGTTTCACTGACTAATAGCCTGGCTGAGTAGTTTCCAAAAGCATCCTCATGCCATTATAAGCCTAAGGGGTTGCAGTAGGCAAGTAATTGTTAGAACTGCCATATGCCTGAAGGACATGATTCATTTCAAAGGGGATTTGGTTTAATTACAACTTCCAAGTGTATCTTCATGTAATTGAATCAGGTGCCTTTAAAACATTTTGAAGAAATGAAAGGATTCAGAGATTTGATGGGAGTTCAGAGTCTCAAATATTGTTGTAACCTTCCTTCCATACAGTGGTGTCTATGGAGATGGTTTAAACATGGAGGATGCAGCGTTGCAATCCAAGCTCCATCCCTTTTGTACGTGAGTTTACATCACACACACCTATAAAGAGGCAGGGCTTGGACATGTTGTCATGTCCACCAACTTGTCTGTTTCAACTACCCCTGTGGACGCCACTGCATTTATCAATGGACAGAGTAGGGCAGGGGGCTGAGTGATGTTATAGATCTATAATATTGCTATGAGTAGGTAGCTAGTGACTTTTATCAATTGTGTAAATTTTGCCTATCAGAGCACTTTGGGGTGTGCTGCTCTGTTGATTGTCATACTTTTCTATTCAAATTTGTTCAGGTAGATTCCCTGGCTGGGGTTAGGGGAAAGAAGCTGAAGATTGTACTCCTGATTTTTAAAAATCCATTTTGCTTTTTCATGTCTGATCACTTTTTCTCCAAACCTGTATCTTTATATCTTTATTGTTCCTTAACTTTTAAGCTATTTGTCTTTCTAGTCCCCGTTAGGCTGTAGATCCAGTCTGCTTGCATTCTTCAGCTCTTTGTTCCCCCTTTCAACATAATTTTCCGCACTATTTTTTAATCTGCTTTTTTCTGCTACTTGTCTGTCTCTTTCTTGTCTTCTACGGAGTGATTCTTCTTCATTCTGAGAATAAGCTGGAATAGTATACTTAGTATTGTGTAACAAATTATTTATATGTACAAACTCAAATTTTAATAGTACAATATTTTCATACTTTAAAAAAAATTACTGAGTGACGAAGAATTCTGTCTGTACCTGGAGTTTATGGAGTGATGACAGGATGCAGATCCTGTTGGTGCACTATATGTCTTGTAACCCAACACCAGAGCTGGTCTTGGAAGTGGTGCTGAAGGTCACCGTGTTGTTGCAGCTCAGGAGTTCATGGACATGGTTTTGATGGCTTCTCTCAAATAATTTCTGCCCGTCTCATCACACACATTAGATTAAATCTTTTACGTCAAGGAAGGTGCTATTTAGATGGAAGAGCCAGAAGTGACTCTTTTGTCATGGATAGATCACCTCATAGTCACAGTTTGTTGGACAACTTCCCAGCAGGAGCAAGGAGGCAACTTAAAGGATCTGCCCTTAGCAGCTTCTCGAGCCATTGAATTCCAGAATTCACTAGTGAGGAAGCTTACTGTTATGTCAAACCTATCAGCTGAAACCTTGGTGGCTGATTGAAACAATCAACTGTCCCAGGCTATCAATCACTCACCTCCTCTGCCTGCTTGATGAGCTTTTGGTTCTTCTTGGTCTACTGAGAAATTGTAGGAAAGAAGCAGGCAAAGAAAAGACTAGAAAGCTAGTGGTGAAAATCCATAAATGCATATGACCAATTCTAGTTTAGAGTGCATTGCTTGAGCCATTGAGCCTTTGGTGAGCCTGAAGAGTCCTTCTTTTCAAGTTACATATTGGGAGACCTAAATACTGTACTTGAAGGAGATTCAGAAATTAAGCTGTCGGACCTGTGTTGGGTATTTGCTAGCAGGAGCATATAGCACTTGTCATGGCAGATTACTGGACTAAATTCAGATAGTTTAATAGATAAATCCCTAAATGGTTTGGGCCCTGCTTATCTGAAGGATCAGCTTTCCCATATGTTACATACCGGTAGCTATTATTATATTATATTATTATTATATTATATTATTATTGCAGGTACTGGAAGCAACTAGGACAAGGTTTTTTTTGGTGGTGGCACCTTCCTTATGGATGACCCTATCCCTAGAGATCCAGACTGCTCCGTCCTTGGCCTGTTTTAAGAAGTAGTAGCTAGGAGTAGCTCATTTTTATACTCAAGCCTTCATCTTCTAAGAGTTTTTTACATTGGATATTTATATTGCTGTATTATTTTGTGGATTTTATAAGCTCTTTTGATATTATATTCTATGATAGCTGGATTTTATTCATGTTAACCATTGTGGCTGATATTGTTGGGAATTTCCAATTTATAAACAAACAAAACATCACAGATAAAACTGCTATTGGCTCTATCTGAGAGCACACTTTATAGACAGAGGATAGGAGATGTCCATGACCATAAATGCAAATTGCTGTAATTTTGAGTGAATTTCAGTGGATGTTGTGCCTAGCTAGAATGGGCCTGTTCCACCTTGCCTCAATTTTTTATCTGCCCCATGTCAAAGTCCCTGGTAAATTATGTTACATATCTATGTATCTAATTCCATCAACCAGGTTAAGCTGATAGGTTTCCAGTTTGTCTAAGAATGCCTATTTGAATGTGTTTCTATGTCCAAGTCATCATTTATCACAACACACTTGTTAATATAAATTCATAGTATCTATATAATAAATAATAAATATTAATCAAATATTTTAAATATGTTTAGCTGCACTGTAAGAACCACCTGCCACTTGGATTTTACTGTATTTTTATTTTTATTGTTGTTTTTATTGTATTTTAATGATGTTGTGTTGTGAACCGCCCAGAGTCCCTTCTTGAGGGGGAGATGGGCGGTCATAGAAATTTAATAATAAATAAATAATAATAAATAGAAACAGGATGTATCAATATCTACCCAATCTATGAACCAGTTCATGGCTTGTACAAATTACTTTTTTACTCAGATCCCATTGCGAAGGTAGAAAAGTCAAGACATGAATTTGTTTCATTCTCTTTGTTGTAAATATATAATGACACAGAAAAAAACCCTTCAAATCTCAACTTCTTAATTCTTCAGATGAAGTTCAGGTATTATTTTGGATAGGAACTGAAATGAATAGCAACTGTTATTTCTGTCTTATTCATATGAACATTCAAGAACATATTGTGGTATAAGATTTTAAGCTACAATCCAACACAAAATTGTGAGTTGAGTTTAGGATTGCCTTGCCTATACATCTGATTATGAACTTTGTATTCGTTGGCAGAGAAAGAGTCAATAAACTAGCACCTGCACACTCAAATTTGAAGCTGTCTGTTATTAACAAACTTTTATACCATGCTATGTAAATAACTGTCTCCTCAACAAACAATGAAAATTACACAGGGAATGTTTATAGATTCATTCGATCAATTTTGATGAGGGAGATATAATGGCATTAAACTAAGTATTTTGTAGGTGAGAGATCACTGATTAATATCTTCCCATTGATCTTTACAGGTAAAGAAAATAGCAGCAGAATATTACGACACCCTACCTCAGCACCAGTCATGGGTTCATGTTCTCTGGAACTTTGTTTTTGATGATAACATCGGTCCTTATTCAAGGGTTAAAAGAAAATGCAAATTGGTTTCTGAATCTTCCTAGATACCAACCCCAGCTTTTTCTCTCTGGATTTCTGCACCTTGCATTTCTTTCCTTCGCAAATACAAAATGATGCATTTTATGAAGTGTCCTAGGTAGGCCTAGCTGATGTAGATTTCTGATTCCAAAGGATTTTCTTAAATCTAGGTATGAAGAAATATTCAAATGAAGCTGGGTAAAAAACCTTTTGCTTTACTACTGCGCAGTACAAAAGTCAGGGACACAGTCAGAGGAGGGAGGAGCTTGAATTTACAGACCTGGAAAGTAAATAAAGGTGGCTAGCTCTATCTATTTTGACTAGTTAGAGTACAAGGTTGGGGAAGTCTGATATTGCATACAATGGACTTCTATCTCTGTAGGTAGATAAGGAATTCTTCAGGTAGAGGAAGATGGAGGATCTCCACTCCATTTAAGTAGCTTGTAAGTAATGTGCAAGTACTGTATGTGGGAATTCCTCATCTCATACTGTTATGATGGGCAATGGTTTTGAGAGCTATAAAATAAAGATGATCCATTCTTAGAGGTTTATATTCGTTACAATGATTGAATCTCCACACTGCTGCAAGCATGGGTTACTAAGTGCCCAGTAGTGTACATTTAAGGAGACTGAACTTGCATAAGGAGACAGCTCTGTTTATGGCTTTAAGTTATATAACACAAAGAGAAAGCCCACATGTACCTACTCAGAAGTAATCTAAATAGAAATTAATGCAATCATCAAGGTAAATGGGTTTAGGATTGCATCCTAAAATGGATTGCAACAAGTATATTCTTAACACAATTATCTGTAATTGGGGAGATAACACAGCTTGATAGCAATGGATATGGCTTGTGTGCTTCAATTCTTGGTATTCCTAATGTTGGAAAGAACTTTCTGAAAAAATTATCCAATCAGGTTGAATGATGCTGGTTTGGATGGGAAAATGGCAAGACTGGCTTATAAAGCAGATTAGTTTTACCTGGTTGCCCACTTTTCCTTTTTGCTTTCTTTTTAGGTTACTACATATGATATTAGTTTCCAGAGAGGTTAACCATTTATTCTATTGCAGCAAAAAACCAATAAAACCTGTGGTACCTTAAAGATGAATGTATTTATTATCACATAAGCTTTCATGGACTACAGTCTGCTTCCTCAGATGCATGGTTCATTATTCTGAAATTTATATTATATACTCTTGATATGACAACTCACCCCCCAAACAAACAAACAAATAAAAAACACAACCCCAGCAGCCACATGGCTCCTGAAGTGTGAAATTGGAGGTGCTTCCACATTAAAAAAAATCAGAGTTTTCAAAGGAAACAAAAAGACTTTATTAAAAAAACCCTAGCCAGTGCTCCACTTATTCTTGTTTAGTACTCAACTCCCCACCCACCATGTTGGAAGTTATTAAACAACATGAGATGCACAGTATTAGTACTTCCTTCTAATCAATAGATGTTTATATTGTCCAAGGCAGGTAAAGAAATCCTATGTTCTGGACACAAATGTTAGTCTCGGTCACTGACTTTCCCATAAAGTTAAAGTTTGAGGAAAGTATTGAGGGTCTTGCTCAGGAGAAACCACCATATAATTTCAAGAGAAAACAGTTTCAATGATACCAGCAAAATTTTTCATGTGGGTTTCACATATCTCTAGTAGTTTGCTCAAGCCAACATACATTTTAAGCCTAAGCAAAGTAAAATAGTATGCTATTAATTATCACAGAATATTTATGACAAAATATTGGATGATGTGTTATGGGGAGACCTATTCAGTGCAAACTTGTTTTGGGAGAAGAATAATAGTAATTCTGAATGTAACCACTATATACAGAAGACATGCTTAAAAATCATGAAAGACAATTTAATTTGTCTTAGGGGCTGTTCTATTCTCCAGTCTAGGTCCAGTGATTTGCAGCCATCAATTTTGTAAATTGATATATTTCATACAATATCCAAGAGATGTAAACATGACAATGTGAATTTTCTATTTCTCTAACTGCATTTCTGGTAGCACCACCAGAGGTCGGATAAAGACCCAGTTTACACAATATGGGAAACCATAATATGGTTTCCTTAATTTTGGTATAACATCTTGTATGAATCCGGACAATTCAATAAACCATGGCTTCATGCAATGTGTAAACATAGTCACAGCCATTTCCTTTGGAATGCCACAGTTGGTCAAGATTGCCAAGTTGGCCATCCTTGTTGTTAATAAGTAGAAAGTTATATATTGTGAGCCCAAATCCATTGCAAGAAAGAACTGAAAGAAAAGCCAATCAATGCCACATGGACAATGAACAATTTATTACCAATATGAGATACTGTGATGCACTGATGTACCGCTTTAATATTGTGGTAGCTTTGAGACCAGGGACTTCCTGGCTGACAGCTGACATCCTCTGGCCTCAACTAGTGATGCCATTAATTAGGTTCTGTTGGCAAAAAGGGTCGTCATTTACACTGCAGACTATCAGTAAAATTATTTTGAAGTCATCTAATAAAAGCAAATGGATCACATGTTTCCTTACCTACTATATACTAAAAACAAAAATGTCATACATTTAAATAAGCAAATACAAAATACAAAAAGGCTGACCAAATCTGATGTGCATTGTCAGATGAAATTTTAAAAATCCAGATAAATTTTTAATATTTTCCATTTCAAAGATTTTAAGACTTTTTTCTTTCTTTTTTAAATGAAGCAAATCCAAGGCAGTAGCAAGCTTCAAAGTCTGCTGAGTCTGCTAATAAAAAGGATTTTAAAAACAAAAGATGCTGTCAGGTGTCCTCTTTCACCATTCTGCATGATCTTGGTACACTTAGAAATGATCCATCACTTGTCATGTCCCTTGCAACTTCCAGATGGTCTCATAGCCATTATGTTGTGCTGATTCGACTCAATTCCTGCCTGATGGCTGGAAAACAACAACAACAAGCAAATAAGGTGTAAGCCAAGGTTTATAACAAAGAAAAAGGTTATCACAATCTCACACCTAATCTAAAGGCCATAGACATATTCCATGAGAATCAGTTGAAACAGCAAGTATAGAAGCAGCATTGAGAAAACAAAGATTAGCTCCTGGTAAAAATCCAGAGAGGACACAAGCATTTCAATGGGCCTGCAGTTTCCTCTCCCCTGGTTTCTTATTACACATGACAAACTTTGTGGTCTTGAACATTCAGGTTTGGATTAAGACAGAGCTTTCCAAACTTTTCATGTTGGTGACACACTTTTTAGACATGCATCATTTCTTCACAGAGTAATTCAGTTTTACTAGCAAACCGGAAGTTAAACTAACTAACTTATAAGAGATATGGACACATACATAAATTGTAATAGCGAAATGTATGGGGACACAACATATCTCATGAAAACAGAGTTGCCCTTTACAGCAGGGCAAGGCTTGGACAGAGCTCCCCTCTTACAGCAAGGCGCAAGGCACAAGGCAGGCACTAGGACCTGGGCGGAATCCTGGCAGGGCTCGGAGGCAGCAGCAGCGAGGTGCTTGAGGCTTTGAGCATCCGACTCAGAGGTTTCTCGTTACGTTCACGCGACACACCTACACACTGTAGCTGACACACTAACGTGTCGCGACACACAGTTTGGAAAGCTCTGGATTAAGATGTCAAGTAGGTAAACACTCTGGTATATTTTCTTAGTGTAGCAAGGGCACAGAGAAGATAGTATGACAGACAAGGCACCTTTCCACCGCACTAGGAAAGAGGTGTCAACTTTATATGCCAGAAACTTGTTGAACAGAAAGCCTGGTCTGTATTCTGGCATCCTCAAAACATATAGTGACAGTTAGCAAATTTACTCCCAGGCCACTGTTATTTTTTTTTAATGAGAATTGCCTCCATCATTCTTTCTCAGACCTGCATATAGCTTCCAATTGTTCCTAAACAGCAGTTCTTCAACACTGTAACAGATCTCATTCTGGCTTGTGTTTTTGCAGCTCCCTACCTTTTGCAAAGTATCTATGTAAGTTGTAGCAGGTGGCAACATCTAGCTGACCTTGGCTGATCTCAAAAGCTAACCTTGACTGGATCTAGCTTACCTGAACAGGAAACTACCAAGAAACTGGAAAAACACTGGAAGTCAAACCATTGTTGCTACAGAAAACTTCACAGATGTGTCCATGTAGTCACCAGGAGTTGAGCTTAAGCAGGTTTGGATTCTACTATGGCAGGATGTATTTTACTCTCCTTTAAGCCAAATCCTGAGTTAGTCAACAAGTTGACGGGTAATCTTTCATTCTGTGTTATCTTGCAACGGTGTCTTTTTCTCTCTCCAATAACCCACCTTGATTGTGTGTTTAAGGTATGGCTAAAGCTGCTACAAAAACAAATATAGACATAGGAAGGGAGCATGATTTCCATGTTCTGTGAAATTTAACTGAGCATGTTTTACCGGGCATGTAAATCATAAGAGATTTCAGATCAAGCTGGAAAAACAAACTGCTTCAAGTATTTATCTCCTGACTTCTCTGGGAATCTGAGTCTTAAAACTGATCGGTAAATCTTCCATTCTTTCTTGTGCTAAACTAAAATTCCTGGTAGAGGATTCTCCTATCTACACCTTCCTAAAACTGGACAGTGGAGAGGGGGTAGCTAGACAGCCATGACAGTTAAATGGACATAATCCTGACAAGATGGACAGTCTCTTGCCTTCTCTCTCACTCACTGAAGCATCTTTATTTACTGGCTGGGGATAAGAGGAACAACAGTCCTAACATCTGGAATGCAGCATCATGAGGAAGGTTGTGGTGGATTAAGCACTCATGCTTGTCGACAAACACTATTTAACCAAATCAAAATTTATAACATAACTCGCAGACAGGAAAGGGACTCCCATCTTGATCCCACAGCCCAGGTCAATGTAAGAAATGAACCCCTCCCTGGCTTCTTACCATCAATTATCTCTTCTTTTACTTTGTGTAACTCTTTTACAACTTCCTCCAATATTTCCTACAGAAAGAAAAACAGAAAGCAGTTGAAGAGTGCTCTTCAACACTGTAAAGGCCTAAGTGCCTTGAACTGGTAAAAATCGAATTCTCTCAAACATGCCTGCAAATCTAATCTGAATTTCTGCTTTTGCACCATACACGAGTTAAAATGCACTGCTCAGAAATTTGATTTACTGAAGTTAAAATATGTATAGGTTTACTTGAATTGCATAAAAACAAACTGGCAGAGTTTATTTTGGCACAGAACGTCCACATGATGAATCGACATGGATATGTCAAAAGCAGCTCTGACACTACAAACAGATGGACACTTCTTGGATTTGAAAGTAAGGACCAGTTGAGACACCACACTTATTTTAGAAAGAAAGGATTTGTGTTTTATTGTTGGGGTTGGTAAATGCATGCCCTTTACTACATAGGAAATGTTTATTTCTTTATATTTCTTTATATTTCTTTACCACCCATCATCTCATATAGCAACGACTCTGGGTGGTTTACAGTGAATAAAAAGAATATAAGATTCATTATGAAATATAAATATGCATAAATATGAGAGATATAAAATATAAAATATTTTCATGCTGCCCTCTGTAACTGCTTTCTCTTTTGTAACATTTAATGCAGTCTGTTAAGAGGCAGGGTCACAAGGGACACTGGTCTTAGTAGCGTAAAGACTTAGCATGCAAAAAGTCTCAGATTCAGTCCCTGGTATCTCTTGTCTGAAATCTGGAGAACCAGTATCAGTACTGAGTGAGACAGACCAAGGACCTGAGTTAAGTATAAAGCAGATCGGTTACTTGTGGAGTCTTAGCACTTAGGGATGGTTTGTTGGTTTCTTTGTTAACCAGGTTTGGGGAATCAGAAAATAATTCATAAATCCACAATCTTTTCCCATGTTATTGTCTTCATAGGTCATGAAAACAATTCATCTCTTTGTGAGACAGGCATTTCACAGCCAATTCTTTCCAAATTATGTAAACCAGTGGCCCTCTGGAGAACCACAACTCAGTGGAAGAACATTCAAAATGCTTCAGGTTCCATCCCTGAATTTTCAGTTAAACAAGCAATGAGCAAGGCATAAAATGGGGCGTGGTGGCTCAGTGCGTAAGACACCAGGCTTGTCGATCGGAAGATTGCAAGTTCGGAGGTTCGAATCCCTAGCCCTGTGTGACGAAGTGAGCTCCTGCACTAGCCCCAGCTCTTGCCAACCTAGCAATTCGAAAGCATGCAAATGCAAGTAGATGAATAGGTACCACTTTGGTGGGTAGGTAACAGCGTTCCGCCCGTGTCATGCGGCCACATGACCGTGGCAGCGTCTTCGGACAACGCTGGCTCTTCGGCTAACTAACAGAGATGAGCACTGGCCCCTAGAGTTGGACACGACTGCACAAATGTGCGGGGGGAACCTTTACCTTTTTAAGGCATAAGACTTAATAACCGCCCAGAGTCCCCTTCGGGGCAGATGATACGGTGATAGAAATTGAAAAATAAATAAAGAAGGAAGGAAGGAAGGAAGGAAGGAAGGAGCGAGCTTGATACTCTGTAGAAATACTGAACAAAATTGTTGCTTTTCCTGGTATGAAGACCATTAATAAACATTTCTTCTATCAACCAACTCACTTGCTTCATACGATCAAAATCTAAAGTGTCCATTGCCACATCATTGCTGCTGCTTGCTGGCTTCATCCTTGAGACAGAACAAAAGAAAATAAGAGGCAATTTCATGCTGTGTTCCACACAACTAGGCTATGTTTATTGAGAGGAGATGTTAGTAATTTCTTATAAAATGGTATATAAAAGCAGATGGAAGCTCACCATAGAGCTCACCAATAGTTAATTCTCTGACACTCCATTGTGCTTCCTGTATCACTTAGCAGTCAGGTAATTTTGCTAAACAAGCAGCATCAAGCGCTACCCACTGTGCATCGCTGAAAGACCATTTTAGCCTGGAAAACGCACTGGGAAGGGAGGGAGCAAGCCAAACTGCATTTGTGTACGTGAAGACTTTTTTACCTGTAATGCTAATTCAAATAGTTTCCATGACTACTTTGTTGCATAACCTGTTATTGCCGTTAATTATTTACTAGACACTGTTTGCAATGGCTTCAGGGCCAGGATGGCTGAGATTCAAAGATACTCTCAAAGCTAATTTAAAAAAATGTAATATCAGCATTGAGAACTGGGAAGCCCTAACTCATGAGCGTTTCAATTGGAGGTCAGCCTTTATTAATGGCGCTACGGACTTTGAAGAAGCACGAGTACAGGGCGAAAGGGAGAAAAGAGCTAAAAGGAAGGCACGTCAGGCAAACCCTCATCATGACCGTCTCCCACCCGGAAACCTATGCCATTGTGGGAGGTTGTGCGGATCCAGAATTGGCCTTTACAGCCACTTACGGATCCACTGTTAAAATTTTAGCTTTGGAAGACAATCTTACTCGGCTACGAGTGGTCGCCAATGAATATCTTCATCATCACCATCTGCCACCAACAATATCACTACTACCCACATACTGTTATGTGCCAAAGAGCTCTATCATCTCCGTACAATGTCTCCTCTCCTCTCAAGCCATCTGAGTCACAACTCATTCCAAAGCCTGAGCCATGGGGACATCATGTGGTCAACACTGTGCAGTGCACAAGAGATAAATCAGGAGTGAGAAGGAGTTTACAGTATATGACCTCTTTTGGCCTGATGTGATATGGGATGCTGAATGATGACGACATGGTAAATTAATTACAGGAAAATTACAAGTGAAATGTCATTATCAATGGACTATTGGCATTTAAGGGGGGTGGGGGGTTGGACAGTATAGAAAAGGTTGTATGTGGATACCTAACTTTCAGTCCTTCAGACCCAAATAATTATGTCCTATCTTTTTGGTCAAAATTCAACAGATAAAACAGGCTATGCAATGGATCAGAAAGAAAATATTAATTAACACCCATAGCAGTTTATTTTTCTTCAACTGCAGAAAAGGCAATAAAAACAATTTTGTACAATTTACAATATTTTTTCCTAGCCTACTTTTACACACCTACATTATATTTTTCTGCAAACCCTGGAGGCCGAACTAGGGACTTCCAGCAAAATATTTCAGGCTCAACATCTGGACTAACCAAATGGTTTTAATGCTAAAATTATAATCAGATTTGGCTAAAATCTAAGGGGTACATGCATGTATATTTTACTTTTGAGAAGGAATCTACTAAATTTCATTATATATTTTTAATGTAATTTATTAAATTTATTGATTACATTTATATGAAGCATGTAGTTTGATGCTTCTCAATTCTTGTTTAAACTTTTTACAGAGCAGTTACTGAGGTATGTGTGTGATCAGGCATGGAAACACATGTGGGAATGGGGGTCTCCTCTATTATGCTGTTATTAGTAAAGTAAGAGAAACTGCTGTTGACAACAAAGTGCCTCTCATTTTGTGCAAACCTGAAGCTTCAGGGTACAATTTTCATTGTGAGTGTTGCATTTTGGAAGGGATGAATGGGGATGAAAACGGTTAAAACAACCCTCATTGACATCCTGATTTTAATTAAGCCTTCCACAGCCACTGCATAAAATATTGAAAAAAAAGTTAAAAAGCATAATCGAACATCAAATGATATGTTTAGTATGTTGACTTTCTCTAATGTTGAAGTAACATTCCCATATATCTGCAGTTAAATGAACTGTAGGTATAACTTTCCACAATGTACAGTATGTATTTTCTTTATGTACCTTCTATACCTCATATATATATGTCCTCCCCTCAGGTTACTTTATGTAACAAGTTTTATTTACTTCTAAGACAATATGGTTTTTTTTAAACAAAACAGTCCTAAAATATGCTGATTTTAATGCATTTTTTCAAACTATACATGAGCTTCCTCCCCCCGCCCCCCAGCAAAGAGCAGTGGCTTCTGCTCACTACTATCCTCTGAGCTCTACTGGAACTCACGCTAATGGTTCACAGCATTTCCATGTAAAAGCAATCCAGGATGGATTTCAATTACATGCCTAATCCTTATGTAAACATCACCCGATATGTGATTTGTTAAGCAGCAGAAGAGCAAAAAAAAAAAAAAAGGTGGCAAGTCACACCCAGGCATACAGCTTGTTAGTTGTTGCATGAAAAGTTACATGCTTTTGCAAAGGATAAGCCAAGACACTACAGAGAAGTCAGAACAGTTTTTCAGTACCTAAAAGATGGTTGAAACTGAATGGGGCCTTTAGATTCAGGACTTCTCACCACTGTTGGGTTTCTATGCAATGGAATGAGAGGATACAACATGATCACATCCAGAAGCATCATGCACAAGTCCAGTACATGCAGGTGATCCATACAGGATGCTCTGCAACTAACCTAGACAGTAACGAAGTGACCGGTTTTTCCATGGAGTTGCTTCTCTCCCAAAGTTTCTTCCCAGCATCTGTGTAAAGAGCAGACACAGAAACAGAAGGCTGTAGGACCTAGAGTGTGGAAGAAGAGCTTGGACAGAGATTTGGGGGATATGGGTTTTAGAAGAAAAATACTAAACTAACTTTTAAAACCTTATATGTTCCTAATAGTAACAGATGTACTAGTGGAATAAACCCAAAAAGATCCAGTAAATCTGCCAAATCATGAATTCTCAATAAAACCCCAGAACACTAAAGAAGGATCCTTTCAGCTAACACTGTGGAAATGAATTCTTCTTGCTTCTTCTTAACCAGACAGGAAAGTCAGACTTTTAGTAACACAGTAACTGCTAAGTGTTCTGTATTATAAAAATAATATAGCTTATAATGCATTTATATTTCTTATTTTCATCATCCTTTGTAATATCGCCAGGAATTATTATCTCAATTTTTTACCAAATATCCAGGTCGTTCAGATTCTTCAAGCTGTTTTTATCAGACCAATCTGATTTTACTTCATTGACCACAGCTAAATATTGCTCTATAATCTGTACAGAACGCCGCAATATCTCTTCTAATTTTTCTTCGATTTTTTAGAATTTTAAGTGTTTTTTCTTTTATTCTAATCAGATGTGAATCTTCGGTTTTGTTTGCTGGTCTAAATTGATTTGATTTGATGATATAAGTTAGCATAGCTTTACATTCTCGTTGTGTTATACAAATTTTAGTATTACTTATGCCCTTTTATAGCTATTTGCCCTAGTTATTTATAGTATATAGATTATTCATTGTAAAATTAATTGTAATTTTATAGGATTTTTTTGCTTTTTAATACCTGTATTCTGTAATTTTACCTTAATAATTTTATCTTTATCTTATTTTATGCTATCAATATGACTTTTTATTTTTATTTCTATTTTAGCGTAATTGTTATGTTACTAGTTGTATGCTGGTCTATGACCGAAATAAAAATTGATTGATTGATAGTTTTTTTCCCCCTCAGAAGATATGTTAATTTCCCTAGCAAAGATGAATTACTGTTGCTAGGTTCATCTACAGGTAGTTATAATCCTATTATACTCTTGCTTGAATAATCCACAACAGATTGGGCTGGATTCTCCCAATACTTTAAGGTAAAATCAAACAAACTATATTACTGCTTAGCAATAGGGGTGCGATGGCTCAGCGGGTAAGACGCCAGGCTTGTCGATCTGAGGGTCGCAAGTTTGGAGGTTCGAGACCCTAGCCCCGCATGACAGAGTGAGCTCCCACACTCGCCCCAGCTCTTGCCAACCTAGCAATTCAAAAGCATGCAAATGCAAGTAGATGAATAGGTACCACTTCGGTGGGAAGGTAACAGCGTTCCGCGTGCGTCATGCCGGCCACATGACCGCAGAAGCATCTTTGGACAACACTGACTCTTTGGCTAACAAATGGAGATGAGCACCGGCCCCTAGAGTCGGACACGACTGTGCAGGGGAACCTTTACCTTTACTTTTCAGCATGATGTGTTAAATGCAGGCATCAAATTACTAAGGTGGTTACTCCCTGAATCATTGAGTAGGGACTTTCTTTCTTAAGATTTCTGACTACCTGTCACATGCATTTTGCATAGCTTAGATTTCATCACAGAAACAACTGTTGTCAAAGGGAAGATCACAAGTAACAGATTTGAATACCTGAAGAATTCTGCTGTTGGACAGGGCCTCGTGTAACAGGTGAAGGAGAAGTGCTAGCATCTTCCTAAAAACAAGCAAAATGTTATCTTAATATTGTGTTCTTTGTGACTGCTATTTGGAGTACATATGGTTAAATATTCCTAGACATAAGATAGCAACAAAATAATCTCCTTAGGTGACAAAGGAAGTTGTCTTTAACCAGGGAAAGCTATTTATTCACTCAGCCCTGTATTGTTATAATATTCCTAGACACAAGATAGCAACAAAATAATCTCCTTAGGTGACAAAGGAAGTTGTCTTCAACCAGGGAAAGCTGGTTAAGGGGTACTGCTTCCCCATGAGAGATAACAGTGGGGCTGACAGAGAACCACAATACCTAAAGCATTTTTCAATTGCCTGATGAGGCAGGCCAAATGTTTCAATATCAAATTATATATAAGAGCAGATAAAGGGCACCCTTCACAAGATCACTCTGATAGGCATCCAAATGACTTCCATGATTCAAATGTCACAGAATTAGACAGTATTCCACTTACATTTTGGCTTTCCTCTTCTTTTTTGTCCACTGGCTTATCTGACTGGGATGCTGCTTTTCTCCTTAGGACAGAGTGAAAACGGCTATAAATCAATTCCTTGGAAATACATTCACAACACAACCCTAACATTCACTGGCTTGTGAGAGCCAATTGTTAAATTTTATGCAATTCTGCAAGCCGGCTGAGAGCAGAGCGGAGCCTTGACATCTAGTGCATCAATCAGTTGTTCTGTGGCTAGCGGCATGGCATCGGGGTGGCAATGGAGCTGGCAGAACGGCTTGTTAAAGATTTAGTAGTACACCACTGGGTGTATATAATGAAGAATTCACATTGACTAGCAAATAGCTCAAATAAGAGCTTCATCTTCTGCCTGAAACAACACTGATGGTTATAATTAGAGATATGGTCTTTTGCTTTGTAAATCTGGTTAGCTTTTATAGCAAGTGTAGTTCCTTTGGGTGAATTAGCCTGCAGTGGACCAATCCCTTCCCACCCTTCTAGTCTTTTTTGAAATTGTGGGTAGGAAAAAAGAGGCAGTGCTTGTCACAGATGATGCAAGACATATATCCCTCGATTACTGTAACCGAGTGTCACAATCACTAACCTTTTCGCCAACAGTTTATTCATTTCCTCCATAAGTCCACCTCCTCCACTACTTGTTCGATTGGCATCACTCTTGGAAGCACCACTGGGACTAGAACCTCCAGACCCATCCTCTGGCTTTTAAGACAGAAACCAACAATTTAGATTCCATAGGCATTAAAAATTCGATTTAACTGTTCAGGAAAATCTAAACATCAAAGGCATCCATTGAAAATTCTCTATGGAAGATGGAAATAGTTATTCACTGCCTTTCTTACTCCTTCATATACCAGAATTTCAAGGTTCCAGTTTTAAGCTTATAATGCCTCTGTCAGAGCTGAGAGCCTTACCCGTTGCACTCTCCTTAGTTTGGCACCAGCCAGAGCCGCTGCTAGTCCCGACACTGATCCGTCATCAATGCTAGTTCCTCCACCACCTGCTGGCAATGGGGGGGGAGGAGGTGGCGCAGTTCCCGTAGGTGGAGGAGGAGGGGGAGGGGGAGGGGGTGGTCCACCAGACGATGTGGGTATTCCAGTGGCAGCAGAGGGGTGACCTGGTGGTAGGGCAGGACCTGAAACAAAGAAGTGTCATTCAGGAATTGCAATACACTGTCTTGTTCGCTTCCATTGCTGATGGTTGCTTGGGCCAGTAACAGCAGGCAAAATGAAAGCCAGGACAGACATAATTTCTAGGATCCCTAGAATCTACCAGGTCATTGTGTCACTGTAACACAAGCCATAGGGCTTGTTGGGAAATAACTTGGGTCTTCCCTCTTGCCTGTAACAACCAGCTGGCATCTCTTTTCCCCATATTTAGCCTCTAGTTGGATACCTTATTTTAGGCTTAGGAATGCTACACCAGGAAGGGGATGTAGCTTAGCATTTTAAAAAAAATAGTGAAGTGTAATAAACAAACAAACAAAAAATACACCAGTGATTGTACAGTAAAACCTACTTACATTGCAGTGAACATAAGAGGAGAGGAAAAAAGGGGATTCAAGATCATATAACTCAAGTTGAGAATTGTAGCTACAGTATATGGGCACTTTATTCAGTCATGTTCTGTTCTGGCAATTTCACTGCAAGGCAATACTCTTGAAAGCAAAAGCTACTATGATGGTTTTGCTTCAATATTTTTATTCGGGGTAGTGGTGATGGACAACTGTCCCACAGCAGTACAAGCTTTTAATCCAAAAATCACCAGGCAATCCCTCCAAAAAGAAAAACTTGGCTAAGTACAATTAAATTTTAGTTCCAAATACCTGTTTTCAAAAGCAAGGAAGGGTTGTTATGCAAAATTCCAAATGATTCTTATGTACATAGGTGGTTTAAACAGATTGGCACTGATCCCAATTATTTGTTCTCCAAATGTATGATATTGGCATTTTACTGTATTAAACAAAGATTATGGGACAACTCAGTACAGGAATTAATGGCAAAGGCCGAAGCTTGGTGTTCACCTTAACCTATGCCCTCACTGTGGGAGGTTGTGCAGATCCAGAATTGGCCTTTATAGCCACTTACGGATCCACTGTTAAAATTTTACCTTTGGAAGACAATCTTACTCGGCTACGAGTGATCGCCAATGATGATGAATGAGAATAAATTACATGTTTCAGCTTCCTATGTATCATATCAGTTTACATTTAAGTAAATATAGAATAGCTTTTTCTAAAGCCAGATTAAGTGCATTGCCATCAAATTTGTTATACGGTAGATTTCAAAAGATTCCCATCTCTCAAAAATGTTGCTCCTGTAATGGTATTGACCTTAACACTGTGGAACATATTCTACTGCACTGTGATTTTTACAAGAGTTTTTGTCAGGATATAATTGGTGCTATTTTAAAATCAAGGCCAGGAAGAGATATTTCTGAATATGCTAAAATTTTACTCTCAGGTAAAAATCTGGTGACAGCCAAATTTTTAACTATGAATTTAAAACAAGATCTTTATAATAAATTAATATGTTAGAGTTTTAAATGTTTTCTGCAATCTCTATCAACTTATTTTATGTGTCAAACCTTATGCTAAACCTCTTGATTATATCCATACTTTATTATTTAGGTCAGAGCTTTCCAAACTGTGTGTCGGGACACATTAGTGTGTCGGCTGCAGTGTCTGGGTGTGTCGCGGCTGCTGCTGCTTCCGAGCCCTGCCAGGATTCTGTGCAGGTCCTAGTGCCTGCTTTGTGCCCTGCTGCCTCCAAACCTGCTGTGATTCCGCACAGGTCCTAGTGCCTGCCTTGTGCCCTGCTGTAAGAGTGTGCCACGAAATGATGCATGTCTAAAAAGTGTGTCACCAACATGAAAAGTTTGGAAAGCTCTGATTTAGGTCTTTGGACCGTAATAAGCATTACATGCATATGTACGTACAACATATAAACAACAAGGGATGTAGCTTACTAAAACTTTTCTCTGCAGAAAGTCTCATTCAGTCACTGGCATTTCCAAGGATCTCTGGAAAATGTCTTGCCTTGAACCCTAGAGAGCTGCTACCAGTCAGTGTTGGCACAGCAGCTTCCTATGTTCCTGCATAGGTGCAATTCAAGGTGCTGGTAGTCACCTTTAAAGACCTACATGGCTTAGGGCTGGGTTACTTATGGGGCCATATCTTCCCAATTGTTTCTACCTGTCCTGTCTGATCCAGCATCTTATGAGACATCTTATGGGTACCATCAGCCAAGGAGTGTCGGCTGGCAGGGCCTCGAAGAAGAGCCTTTTCTGCCATGGCGTCCGCCCTCTGGAACATCATCCCTCCTGAGATTAGGCTGGCCCCCACCCTGCTGGCCTTTCATAAGACTTTGAAGACCTGGTTCTGTGCCCAAGCCTGGGGCCCCTGTTTCTTGGCTACGCTGAGGGCTTTTTATGGTTCTCTGGCTGCTGTGTGTTTTACTTCTTGCTTTATTTGTATATATTTTATTTGTTTTTAACGTTGTGAGCTGCCCAGAATCATGTACTTGAGATGGGTGGGTATATAAATCGAATAAACAAACAAACAAACAAACATTATTATTCTACTGGATGAATTGTGGCTCCTCTTCTTAAATTCAGATCACTCTTTTCCAGGCTAATAAACAAAGCATGGAACAAGAAATGTTCAGCCTCAGAAGAGGCAGTTTGTTCCTTTCAAATGCCCAACATTCTTTTTTCTATAAAATACTACTTTTATAAGAAGCAGTCTGTAATAAAAAAAAGAAAAGAAAACCTTCCTTTATCAGCCTTAAGTTTTCCTCTGCCTCTGAGAGATAATGTATAAATAATCCAAGGAGCCTCCCTGTCACCAGGCAGAAATGTTCCGTCCCCAGCCCTGATCACTGGACCTTTTCATAAGTCAGTGACTCTCATTTAAATTCAAGATTAATTTGAACAATCATAATGGATATGTCCATTCAAAAGTTTTGGAATGCTGTTCTTACAGGCAAAGCAATACAATGGTTTTTCAGGTATTTCATATTTTATACTGGCTAAATTAACCACACCAAAATAATGGAAAGAAGAAAGATTTGTATAATCTTCCTAATTTTTTCAATAAAGTAGATTCACCGTATTTTCTAGAAAACAGAACCAGTTCTGTTGGAGTCTCTGTGTTTTACCATAAACACACTAAAAAGAGCACAGAAGCAAGATATTGGATAAGTACACCTGATCTGATCCAACAGGGTTCATCTCATTTATACGCAAAACTTTATTCTAATATATCAGATTTCAATCTACATTATTTCCAATTTATATAATAGCTTGCTCTCCCTTTTGCCAGGTTAAAATTGCTTCCAGGTGACGAAGTATGAGATACTTCTCTTTTTAAAGTTAGCAATTTTAGAACACAAAACATTACTATAAGGAAATATAAATAGGCAAGGTAATAAAAATATTGAGGAATAGCCACTTTAGTAGATTTATTGCAAGGCCTCCTCTCTCTAGTGTAAATATTTCTCATAATCATGCTAATAGTTAGACTTTAACCTGTTCTTTATAATTGTCTTTTGATTAAATCCTCTTGCCTTGTATTTTGAACAAGCATTTTCTAATATTAGACGTCACACCATTGCCACCAATCTTTTTCTTTTTTTCAAACTAACATTACTTTAGTACCGCATATAAAAGTGATCTTACATTAATTTAGCCCTTTAAAACCATTATTAAAATCAAGCCAATAATCAGTAATTACAGCCAATATAATATGAATAATCAATTAAAAAAAGAATTAAGAGTTTCTATCTTATTTCAGAAAGTCTGTCCTTATTATAATGAATCAGACAAAATCTAGTATTTTAAAGCCTTATATTAAAAGAACACCAATCTTCAGATTTGCAGAATTATAATCTATAAATGGTTTTCAGGTTAAGCTGAATTCAGTATCAGACTTGTTTTTTTTAAATATGAAGTTATTTTTTAATACTGAAGCATATTCCCATAGCTTAGTCTGCTGTTTCTCTAAAAAAGAAATTAGTAGAGTGTTATCATACACTCTGTTTACTTTGTAATAATATAAGGCTTAGTAATGCTTAACAGAAATGCAGCTGGCAAGAAAGAAAATCAGTATTTAAAATCTGTTCCATTCTACGTTGAATTATCTTCCAGAACGCTTGAGCTTTATGACATTACCATAATGTGTGGAAAAAAAATCCATCCTGATTATTGCATTTCCAGCAGGTTTTTTTAAAAAAATAATACTTTTGAGTAAGAATTATCTATTTCGGCAATTAACCAACAATTCTCCATTCTGCATACGTGCATTTTTCCCAAGTGAATTACTTTCATTTGACTAGGAAGGATTTCTTCTTGCTTCAGATTAGCTTTTTCTTGTCAGTTAAATAACACAGAATTTTAATCTATCTAAGTATTGGAAACTCTTCCTAAATTCGAGGGCTATAGCAATATTCAAATTTGTAAAGTATACTCTTTACTTTCCTATCCAAAACTCCCATAAAAATGGAGATACAGTTCTATACTAAGATGTCACATTAAAACTACAACAAAACAGACTATCTCACATTTTGTCTTTCTACTCTCAGAAAACCAGATACCAGATTTCTCTTCCAATGCTATAGCACAAACTGTCCATTCCAATTTCAGTAATGGTTTGTCTGTAATTTCAGTAGGACTCTTTGACTAATGAAAATTCAGAACTATTCTAGCAGAATCAGCCTAGGCAACATGAATGCTGCTATCATTTTTATCAGGGTTGGGCAACCTTCTGTTGGCCAGGAGCAGCTGCATATAACATTTTGGTTGGCAGCTTATAAAGTGAGTAGGGCCATGTCACAAACGTGTTCAGGATTAGGTCTGGGGTGTTCTTTCTTTTTTTAATTGTGACATGCCTGATCTGTACATTGTTTTAGTGCAGGCATGAGTAACTTGCAGCCCAAGTTACTGTAACTTGCATGTGGCACCTGAAATTCTTTTATGGAGGCCTGGAGTTGGTTCCAATTGGGTCACTGAATTACAGTGATGCATTTGCCAAACAACTGTAGCATTGGCTGTTGTGGGTCTTCCGGGCTGTGTGGCCGTGTTCTGGAAGTTGTGGTTCCTAACGTTTCGCCAGCATCTGTGGCTGACTCTACCTGGGCACAGAGAGTTCGCTTCTGTCTGTGCTCCTGCCCTCTGAAGATGCCGGCCACAGATGCTGGCGAAACGTTAGGAACCACAACTTCCAGAACACGGCCACACAGCCCGGAAGACCCACAACAGCCATCGAACTCCGGCCGTGAAAGCCTTCGACAATACATTAAACTGTAGCATTATTTCCTATAATTCTGAGCTGGAAACAAACAATAATGTATACCATAAAATAAGCTTGGAATAATTAAGCATACAAAGATTCCTACTCAGACCACCTTCTAAAAAACATTCAGGGGAAAGAAGGAAAATCTCTGCCCATGTATGTGATTGAGTCTCCCCTCTTTGTTATACCTGCCTTAGTCAAACAAAAAATGTTAAGTGGGTCTCTTGGCTACCAAAAAGTCGGCCCCTCTGTTTTAGTGTCCAGATTGCTTGCTTGTATGACCTCACTAAGTATAACAATATTGTCAGATTATTCAGCTACAAATTGCAGATCTAGCTTTATGACTTCACAACTAAAGTTAAAACCTGGATACTGATGTCCTTGTTTACTCCTTGCTCTTTCATTGAAAATGCTTTGAACATGAAAAGGGCTTAGGACACTAAACCAGCATTTCCCAGCCCTGACAAATTCCAGATATGTGGGTTTCAACTGCTCAAGTAGCACGGCCATTAATAAATTTAGAATCTGCCAAGTGTAGGAAACATTGCTCTAAACTAATCATGATTCTACATTACACCAGTTACAGGTAGTTTATATCCTGAATTCATCAAAAGGCTACTGAAAGACTGGAAGATTGGAAAATAGGACTTTATAACTGTTGAAAACTACTTACGTTTTGCTATATAATATATATTTTTAAAACATATATTTTAGAAAGGAAATATATTATATATACTTATATTTTTAAGCCAAGTACTTACTCATGTGGGAAAAGGTAGATGAAGTCATGTAAGAAGGGGTCCTCTTGGACAAATTCATCTCAGATATAGCAGCATAATGAGGATGTAATGAAACAAAATGTGACATAGATGGATAGAGCTGGTGTGGAGAATGAAGCAACTGTTGGGAGGGCCAAGAAAAAGCCTGGATAAAGGATCCAGGTGGGCTGGTCACAACAGGTAAGTGTGAAATGGGCACTGCTTCTAAGTAGGAGAAAAAAGATTGATCTTTCCTCTTTACCTGTGTCCTAGAGAAGCTTAGAGGAATTTGTGTAGCTAAACAATCGTCATGCTGGCCATTCAGACCTGACTGAGGTACATTTGCTGAGGCATCTTGGACCACTGCATCTGTAGACCCCTGGATTCTGCCATTCTGGGCAGCAATCACAGGAAGGACTACTGGAATATGGGGCTGCAGGATCAGCCCCTTTTGTATAGGGGATGTAAAGGTCACAGGAGGAGAAGCAGACTGAGGAGAATATGACAGGGAAGAACATCTTGTGGACTGATGAGGGGAAGCAGAGGCAAGAGGTGGAGATAAAGAGATTTCCTTGGTGCTTCGTGAAACAGTTCTGTAGCCTGGCCAAGCTGGTGGAAAGGTAGGGCCAGGAGATGACGGGAACCCAGAGGAAGAATATTGGTGGCAAAGCAGAGGGGATTCCCTGGCGCCATGAGCAGATTTGAAAGAGGCCTTGCTAGCAGATTCAGGGAGAGGAGATGCTGATGAGATTGCCTTGGCATAAGGAGGAGGAGGAGGAAGAACTGCACCAGTGGAAGTAGAAGCACTGTAGTTACTGTAGTCAGGAGGAGGAGACTGGCAGTGAAAAGGGGAAGAAGACACTTTAATCTGAAGGGTGGAGACTATAAAGAACAGAAAAGGGAAAAAGAATAATATGGGTTGGTACTGAGGAATGATAAAAGGCATCATGGTTAGTAGACGGGGGAAAAGGGAATGAAACAAAAAATAAATCAAAATGAACCCAATGCTTAACAGTTAAAAAAAGATTAGTGAAGATACATGTATTACGTTTATTCAGAGGAAGCCAGAAAAGCTGCTAATTTGTTTAGTTTAAAGCCAACAGAAAACACAGCACTGAACTGCCCTGTGAATACCAAACCTTTTAATCCATAACCAATTTTACTGAAGACCCACTTTTCAAGACCCTACTCATCTAACACATAGTTTTATTTGCCAAACACTTTTTTATTTATTGTACTTATATTCCTCTTCCTTCTAGAAGTTCAGAGCAATTTACAGGGTGATCCATTTGATCTCTTTTTCAAGTACCAATTATATCTACTGTTTCGTAGTAGCATTGCTAAAGTACCCCAAATGATGTTCATTGGGCCCAAGGCAATCAGTCTTCTTCACTCCAGCTCCCAAAATTCTCTGCAGCTATTACCAGTGGCCACGTTGGCTGGAAATTCTGGCAGTGGTTCCCAACATACCTGGTACCTGTTTGGGGAAGACTAACCTAGGGGGCCCCTTTGATCTCAGTGATGGAATTTTATGCCCTATATGGATTATCTCTTAACTACAAATGATGTCCCTTCTGCTCAGGAGAAGCAGTAATTCACAAACAATAATGATTAGGCATACTGTAAGCCATGTTGCACTAAGTTAAAAGTTATTTTGCATGTTGTTTAATTTTGGGGTTACTGTACTGTGGTTAATCTCAGTCAGCTCCTAGGCTGAAAAGGTATCTGTATAGAGAGTGAATGCACCTTAATTCCTCTCATAAGTTCCCCCAAATCATATAGCAGCAGACTGATACAGTGATAGAAAAATTAACGTTCACTTTAGAACAACCTTCCTGTTGTTCTGTAAGAACAGCACATACAAAATTAAGAGTCTTGGGGTAAAAAGTGAACCCTCTCATGTTATTTGTCCCATGTTTCTATGCTAATAAGGGGACAGAATGTGAGGATGTAACCAGTATGAGCTTTCTATTTGCATTGGAGGTAATTTCAAGCAAAATTTATTTAATCCTTACCAGTGAAAACACCCTAAAGAAAATTAGAAAGAACAAAAAACTGCTACATACTGCATTGCATTTCAATGCAAAAGCATCCCTGTATGCATTTTTGCATAAACTTTAGTAACTGAAACCACAGAATAATTATAGCAACAGACAAGAAGCCAAACCTTTTCAATAAAAGCACAAGGAGCAGCCAGAGGTTAATAGGGAGAATCAGGAAAAAAAAGCTTGACTTCCAAAAGCATGATACATGCCTGTGGTAGAGGTTCTTCTTTCCAGAGATTCCTGGCGCTGCTGCTGCTGCTGCTGCTCCATTGCTTGCCTATAATAAAGGGGTTTAAAAGGAATCCAGCTTTAGTTCCCAAAATGCATTGTGTTCAGCAGCACTAGTTGCTTAACACAAGGTGGGTCCAATTGGGGATTTTTTAAAAATTATCTCTGAGTATAACCAGAAGTCATTGGACAAGAAACAACACTTGATTTCATTCACTGATCTAGCTCAAATGTGTTAGGAGGCCAGATTTCTGAAGAATGTTATCTTATCAGGAAGAAGGAAGCAAGAGACCTCTTTCCATGGTTTGTTTAGTATTCTTCTGAACCAGATCTCTAATTTGTATCTCTCCTAACAAGCCTGAATTATAAGCCAAGACCAGTGATTTATGATCTTGGCTTGCTAAAAGAAAAACATCCCAGGAGTCCACTTCTGATGGAAGAGGTCTTCATGATATTTTTAGCTCAGGCCTTCCTCCCGATCACAAGAATAGCCAAGTGGCAGTGATCAAGTGGCACGCACCAGCATACCTGCTTGTTCCTGATAAACCAGAAATCTAAATTATGCTTGCCCACTGCAATTTTAGTAGTGGATCAATGTATATTCAATAGTACATGAGGTTCTGGTTCATCAAGAAGCATTACACATGAAGTTCCCATAAGTAGTTATTCTTGGGGATGGCTTGCGCCTTAGAGTGCTCCTCACATACATACGAACGGAACTCGATCTTTTATTGCCATCTGGGTTTTATTTTTTATTTTATATTTATATGCTGTCCTTGTATTTACATTTTATGTACTATTTATGGTTTTACTGTTTTTAACTTTTTAGCTTTGTTGTAAACCACCCAGAGTCCCCCTTCTGGGGGGAGATGGGCGGTGGCAAAATTTGAAAAACAAACAAACAGACAAACCAATAAATAGCTAGCTAGCACATGACTGTCCCTTCGACACCAATCGCACATCATCATCACCAGGGCTATGAAATAGTAATTATATTTGTGCCAGCACTGTTTTACCTAGTGAAAGACAAAGTATCATCTCGGCCCAGCAAAGGCCACTTCAGAAACAGCATGACTAGTGTATGTTCTCACTGGAGGGGATTCTTCTTTTGCCCTGCGCCAATCCCCTGGCTCCTGTTGCAGTGGTGTGCTGGCATGGTTAAGAGGATAGGAAGGAGTGGAGCTCCGCCACCATGCCAGGTGGGAAACTTCTGAATATTCTTTATACACTTGGTTATATGTTGCACTGCCTGCCCACCCTGCCTCTGGAATTTTTTCCCACAATGCTGGAGAAATATCCACAAATAGAAATGCAAAAAAACAAGTGTAGGAGATGAGAAACAGTAGCAATTTATTTTCTATTCTATTTGTGAAGAGGGAGAGGGGATTATTATTATTATTTATTATTACTATGGCACAGATTTGTGAAACCTGGGAGAGCGCTCAGTTACAGTTCAGCTTGAAAGGACAGAAAACGAGCACTGACTGGATGGCCGTTCTTTGTGCTCAGAGAGGGCAAGCAATAATTTGCTGAGAAGCTTTGAGAGCTCTAGACAGGCAAATGTAGAAACACAACTGCGCTTTTAATGTGTTGATGTCTAAATAGTTCTGCAAATAATCAAAGCAGCATGGGTCAAGTTTGGATGCATCTTAAAAGTAGTGGGAGAAAGAAAGGATTGTTTTCTGGGAGAACTCTAAATCTAAAATGGCTCAAAGCACCTATAAAAGCCACTGGCGAAGTTGACGTTGGTGCATCTTCTTACCTCTTTTTGCTAAAGGCTGTCCTCTAGATCATTTTTTCTAGTTCTGATCACATGCGTTTTGGGGTGGGGAGAGTACGAAGGGTCTTAGGTTCTCACACCTGATCAGTATTGCAGGACCATAGCACTGGACATAGTTACTGTATTTCCATAAGACAACTTTTAGTTGCTCTGATAAGACACAAATGAAAAGCCACTTCCATTGTCAACCCCACACCCTCAACCCCTTGTGGTAACTGGGTTAATTTGAAAAGAAAGTTAAGTGTGCATTCAACTGTTTTCAATAAGACGATGATTCAGTGATAGGCCAACTTCACTGACACTATAGATACCAAATGTTTAATGACAGCTAATTTTATATTAAATATTCTAAATTGCTACATGTTAGGACCACCTTTCTCCAATTTGTCTCTACCTGGCCCATCAGATCTGGTAGAAGGGGCATGCTCTGCATCCGATCAATTGAAGAGTCTCACCTGGTCAGACCCAAAAAGCATGGCTTCTCTATAGCAGAACCTGCTATTTGGAACACTATTCTTCCTGGGATTCAATAAACGCCAACTTGGCTGGCTTTCTGCAAAGCCCTTAAGACATAGCTTTCCAAACTGTGTGTCGCGACACTTTAGTGTGTCGCGAGACACAGTTTAGTGTGTTGCCACACAACTCAGAAGTAGACGTGCACGGCGGCGGTGTGTATGGCGGTGGCGGCAGTGACGATGGCAGCGGTGCGCCATCAGCGCTTCCGCATTTTAGCGGAAAACACGAGGCTGCCGCCGCCGTGCACACTTCCACCGCTGCGCGTCCCCTGCGCCGCCTCCGTGCACGACCCCGCCACTGCCGCCGGTGTGTCGCCAACGGCAGCAGTTCGGAAGGCATTGCCTTAAGACCTGGCTTTTCTCTCAGGTATGGGGTCGGGAGTTGGCTAAGCTTGTGAGCTGTGTGAATTTGTTATTTGGCTGATTATTCTTGGTTGCTGTTAGTCTTTTGTTTCTGTATTGATGTTTTTATTGTGCTAGCTGCCTAGAGTTGCTTTATGTGAGATGGGTGGCCATATAAATCTAATAAATAAATGCATGCATAGAGTGCTATAAGCCTTTCTAGCTCAAGAGCAACATGACTGTGGTTGATGTTTGCTGCTTTAAAAATGCAATTTTGCAGGAGGGTTTCCCATACAGTATACAGATTTTTTAATAGTTATGGTAAACGTGTACCAGTTTCTTAGATAGCCAAGATTGGAGAGCCTTATGTTGACCATTTTTTTAAAAAAGGTGGGATTAAAAATCTAATAATAATAATAATTATTATTTCAGGAGTCCATCTGATTTCCAAAGGTCACGTAGGGAATTCCCTGAGAGGCTGATGGACAGTTCTGCTGAGGCCTCTTGCTCTCTGGAATATGGAGGCTATTTCAGCCTTAGACAGAATTGTGGCTGAGCAGCCTCTCCTTGTCTACCAATCCAGCAGGGGAGCTTCTTGGTTTACTGAAGAGCCCCAGGAGATGGAGCGGCATAGGAGATGCCTAAAATGATGATAGTAGAAGATGGAAAGTGGGAGGTGACAGAGGTTATTTGGGATGTGTAAGCGTATTAGTTGTGAGGAAATGAACAAGATTTTATGCAACGTGAGCTCTATCACCTGTTGCTTGGATCCTCCCTCTTCTTGGTTCATCAAAACCGCAAGGGAAGTGGCAAGAGATTGGGTCAAGGCAGTGGTAAATGCATACTTGGGAGAGGGAGTAGTATAGCCTGTCCTGAAGGAGGAAATGATATGCCCCCTCCCCAAGAAGCCATTGCTTGACCCAACTGTTTTGGACAACTACTGGCCTTTCAAGGGAAATTTGTTGAGAAGGTGTTGAATCTGCAGTTACAGTGAGACATAGTCAAAATGGATTACTTGGATCTTTTTTATTTGGAGTTCAGGCCTGGGTCCAGAATGGAGAACTGTGGATGATCTATGTTGGCACTGGGATGGGGGAGTGTGATCCTTCTGGTCTTTCTCAATCTCTTAGTTGTTACAATATGACTGATCATGGTATCCTTCTGAATTGCCTTTGTGGGTGGGGGAACACTGTTTTGCTTCTCTTTCTTTAGGGGGAATTTTCAGTTGCTAGTGATACTGGTGGAGAGCTAAAGTCCTAGGGCCCTCTGCTGTGGGTGTCACAGGTTTCACTCTCTCACCCCTCCTATTTTACATCTACATGAAGCTCCTGGAACAGGTCATCTGTCAATATAGGTTGATATGTGATGATATCCAGTTGTACATCTCAACCCCAGGTTAACAGGAAATGCAGTCAAGGTGCTGTCCCAGCACCTGGAAGCTGTGAGGGTCTCAATGGGAAGGAACTGAAACAGGCTTAACCCAAGCAAGACAGAGTGGGTATGAATTCAGAAGCCATATGAATTTCCATCCTTAGTTCTGGATGTGGTCACATTCCCCATTTGCTACACTAGTTCAGAGTTTGCAGAATCTCCTAGACTCACTCAAACAGTATGTAGCAGCTGAGGCTGGGGGGCTTTGAACAATTACATCTTGTGCACTAGTTGCGACTATTCCTAGATTGGAAGACTTTCTCACAGTCCCTTATGCCTTAATCACTTCATGATTGGAATGCTGCAACTCATTCTACATGGTACTGCCTTGAAGACCACTTAAAAACTGTCCAGACGGTTGTAGCTCAAAATGAAAAGGGCTCTATGTGATTTGCCTGTGTAACACCTCTACTATGAGAGCTGTACAGGTTACTAATTGTCTTCTAGGTGCAATTCAAGGGGCTTTTCAAGCTTCTTCAAGACTACCTTCTCCCATTAGCATCTACCCACCCAATAAAATCTGGACAAGTAGGCTTCCTCCAGGTTCCTACTCCTAAGGGGAGTTTTTTTTATTATCAGGGAAGGGCTTTTCTGTTGTTACTCCTCTGGAAAAAACATTCCACAGACATCAGATTATCCTCAACTCTGTTAGGTTTTCAAAAAGCTGTGAAAACCTGCCTTTTTCAGAAGGCCTTTGAAGTGTGATCTGAATTTATTCTTTCCTCTTGTGGGAATGTCTGATTGTTGCTGGGTGCTGTTTCTTGAAGCTTTGATATAATTATTATTATATTCTTCAATTGTTTTTAATTTTCTTACTGGACCTGGGAATGTTAGCTGCTTAAAGTAATGCGTGATTGGAGTTGCACAAAAGCCCTATTAAATAAACAATCAAAAAACAAAACTATTCCTGTTGATTAAATGGAGACAATCTAAATTTATCTAAGCTTTATAGTTGAAGGAAATTATACTACTTCTCTGTTTAGAAATCAGAACACTTGCACCACTACTTTTCAAGAAGAGCTAAACTCCAACTGCTTAGGTTTCTCGTATGTGTTATGTCTTGCAGTTCTACTCCGAAACCATTAAGCAATATGTAATAGTTTCTAACAGCTTGCTAGCTGAAATCTGACATATAAATCCTTCAATAAATAATAACAGGAATAAAATAAAACAATGAATTACTTCCAATCTTGGGCCAACCAGTCCCTTCCTTATTTAGTCATTTACGTCTCATAAAGCTCATAACAGCAATTCTCTTGTCAAACAGATAAGAGGAAATGCTGGTTTGATGAGTGGAAAAAAGAAGCAAAAAAAGTGTGTGGTATACCAGAGAAAGAGCAAGGCACTTGTTTGCATAATGTGCTTACCAGTCCAATTAGCACTTTATGTGAACAAACCTTCCCTAGAGCTCCATAACATGTGACCTAGGAGGTCACAGGTCTTGTCCTTAATAGCTATGTCATCTGGGACATATATTCTCAAGTCTTTAAGAATGCAGATGCTGCCTTTGGTCAATTGTATAGGGCCTCGTAAATCCTATTTTATGCAGGTGTGAATACACTGTAGCCCTGGGTTCCTCTTTCACCGCTTCTTCTTCCCATCATTTGTAGGCTTTAACATCGATTGTGAGGAACCGTGTTACAATGATCCTGATCTGTTACCATAATTTGTTCAATGAATAAAATACCATAATTTATTCAATGAATAAAATAAAATTCTGCAACAAGATCCAGGTGCATTGTCATAAGCTCCGTACTTCTAAACATAATTAACTCTGATTAATAAAGCATTTTATTCAGATAATTTAGAAATCATAAATGACAGAAATCCTATATAGTTTAGGTAACAGAATCATACATAATGGACCAAAATAATCATTAAGGGACATTATTGTAAAGGCTCCAACAAGTTAACAGTATCTAAAGGGAGTGGACTTATTCTCTATTGCCCGAGATGACAGGACCAGAATCATTGGGTTAAAACTTCAAGGAAATGGGTTCAGGAGGAACTTCCTGACTGTACTAACTATTAGTCAATGGAACAGGCTGGCCCATGGTGGTGATTTCTCCTTTGCTTGAAATCTTCAATCAGAGGTTGGATAGTAATCTGCCAGAGATATTCTAGCAGATCCAACACTAAGCAGTGGATTGGACTAGATAACCTTAAGGATTATTCTAATTCTATCATTCTACCTTTGACTTCAACAAGATTAATAATCCATCTATTGTGCCAAATCTGATAAGGCCTTCAGTGGACTTGCACAATTATATATCTTCTGAATGAATTCCCTGATGATTGAACGGAGATGTTTGTTGTTGTTGTTCAGTCCAATAAGTTTAAATAATATGCAACAATTTGGTTTCTGTTTATTTTTAAAATGAAAATCTGAACATTTCTGTAGATTTTTGTTCCTTACCTTCTCTGAATTTCAATTTCATCTGGAGAAGGTCCATTTTGAACCTGGCGCTGGGATGTGGGACCTAGAAGACAGTAAAACAGCTTCACAATTATCAGTGGAAAGGTAGTAAGAATATTCCCACAGGATCTGAAAAACAGGTTATTCAGGGAAGTGTGATTAAAACCCAGTGGCTGATTTCAGTGCCAATGGACATGGGATTTGCTGCTGTTATATTTATATTGATGGCTAAACTGTCTATACATGAAGAATTTCCTGCAATCAAAAAGAGGTGCTGCCACAAAGACTAGCATCATGAAACAAAAACATATTAAAGGAAGTCTAATTTGGGATAGAATTATAAATTAGGAAACGTACGAGAGGAAAACTGGGGGGAGGTGATGGACAGGAGGAGAGTGCTACAACTTTTGGTATCTGGAATCCCCAATCCAGCCTATATATTACTCCTTAAGCCATTTAGTAGACTTCTCCTAGAATTAAGAACTTTCACATATTTTGTTGGGGCCACATTTCAAACACCATGTCCCAGATGAACGTTTTCATTTAACATGCAAGATTTTAACAATTCAGACAGCAACCACTAGGTGGGATGATTAGTATTATAATGCAGAAGTTATGCCAGGGAATTTAACTCATATACATGATCGATGTCCTACAAAACAAAACAAAACAAAACAAAACAAAACAAAACAAAACAAAACAAAACAAAACAAAACAAAACAAAACAAAACAAAACAAAACAAAACAAAACAAAACAAAACAAAACAAAACAAAACAAAACTTCCTCCACAGCTACAATTTGCATTGAAAACAAAACCCATACTGGTCTCAAGGAGGATTCCCTTTCCCTGCAAGCAATTATCAGCCTCAGTGGACATATTTATATGAGGCCTGCAAAGAAAAATGGAACAGTTAAATTTCCATTCTTTGCCAGCATATTTCCTTTTCAACCCTGCACATTAAGAAAAATGTCATATTTATTGTCCTTAATTAGGCACTCTTATGCTTGCATGTACATATGCAAAGAAGTATGGTGGTCCGGTTTGGACACAATATATGTTGTCTTTTTGAAGTGAGAGATGCACGTGTCTTTCACCCATACTCTGCCCTTATAGTACCCCTTTCTTTTGTCCCAGTGCTGAAATTAGTACGGCTAGAACAAATCAGGAGCAGAATCATTGGTGGAAATTGGTTTCAGCTCTTAAGTGTATATTGAACCTGCTTGGTTGAACTTCCCAAGCAACTTGGATACAATGATGATTTATTTATGATTTTGGTTATTTCAAATAAGTATTTGTAATTATGCTAATAAAATCAATAGTCTTTTACAATGTTAAAAATATTCAAATATAATTTTTAAAAAGCAATAAAACAATTTTAGTAGTCTCATCAACAAGAAGCAGAAAGACATACCCATGAAAGGAATAGGCACACTAACTTCCCAATAAAACCCTGGTGTATATGTGTATAGATAGTGGCAAATTTCAATATTCCCAGGTTTTAACCCTTGTCATATGTTCATGCTGCTCCTACACATGTCCAACAAAAATGGTTCTGAGATTGCAAACATACTTATGTGCTTATGACCAAATCCATAGGCTTCCCGATTATGGGAAGATATGTATAGTTATCCATATACTTTACAATGAAGTCTCCTTTAAATCAAACTCAATTAATGATGGCTTCATGGAAGCATCCATGTAGATTGGGAGTAGAACAGAAGTGTTTTGCTATTGCCTTCTGGGATTCTTACCTATATCCCTAATATCCCCTGGAGGTTTCCCATCCAAGAACTAAGCAGGGCAGACTTTGCTTAGCTTCCAAGCCTAGACAACGTTGGCCAGATGCTGCAAACTATAGAGACTATAAACATGATATATGTGAACACAGATATGCTACAAATTTACCAGTGAATGCATCATCCTCATCCCTCCAACACTGGCACATATTCTGGCATATATATGAGTATCTGGGGGATACTCCAGGCTAGGGAGGTTATGGCAACATGGTGTCAAAACCACTAAAAGAACAGCCAAAGATCCACTGACTCAGTAAGGTGGGAGGAACAGGTTTAGAATTTAGACCCTGGACCACAGATATATATTTTGTTTCTGACTCCAATGTACTACTATAGGAAGATTTTTTTGTGGGTATATGGCTTCATATTAGTTGGCAGTAAAGAAACTAATCCATCCAAATCATGGCTATGAGCCTTCTATCAAGTAACCTGAATAAGGGGGTCAGTGCTGGAAGAGCTGAGATTTCTTGCTGGGCCTGAGGGAAGCCTGACATCTGGAGGACCCGAAGTTCTGCTCTCCTCCAGTGTATTACCAACCCTGGTTTGCCAGTTTGCTTCCGGGTCCAATTCAAGGTGTTGGTTATTACCTTTAAAGCCCTACATGGCATGGGTCCAGGTTATCTGAGGGACCGCCTCATCCCCATTACATCATCCCGTCCTACCCGATCTTGCAGAGAGGGCATGCTATGGACCCCCTCTATGAAAGAATTCCATCTAGCGGGGTCTCGGAGGTGAGCCTTCTCTGCAGTGGCACCTGCCCTATGGAACATCCTTCCCCCAGAGATAAGACAGGCCCCTTCACTCCTGGACTTCAGGAAAAAAATTAAAAACTTGGCTCTGTGATCTCGCCTGGGGCAAGAGGGAAAGTGGTCAAGCTTGGGGATGGCTGATTTCTTGGAACCGCCTCAAATATTTTAAATATGTTCAGCTTCACTGTATGAACCACCTGCCACTTGGTTTTTATTATATTTATTGTATTTATATTTTTATTGTGTTTTTATTGTATTTTAATGATGTTGTTGTGGCTGTGAACCGCCCAGAGTCCCTCCTTGAGGGGGAGATGGGCGGTCATAGAAATTTAATAAAGAAATAAACAAACAAACAAACAAACAAACCCTGGTGTTACTCAAGTACAAATTATTAATGGCTGCTAAGGAAGTCTGTGGACAAAGGAAAGAGCCTGATATGAGACAAGAGGGAACACAAAACTATTGCAAACACTGAGCTTACCAAGAGTCAGGTGCAGATTTGGCCCCAATTCATAAAAGTCTAAGAATGCAAAATACACACACATGCTTTAATATTCCCATCACAAGCGTTTTGCACATGATAATAGAGGCATTTTGTTAGTTGTACAATATTCAAGAGATTAGCAAAATTACAGAAATCCTCATAATCATTCTAGGAAACCAACTATGCCATTTTCAAATGTCCTAGAATAGAGGACAAGTTTTCTTTCCTTGTGATACCTAAGCAAGAAAAAAAAACATTGTAAAGCAGATACTGCAGATTTAGAATTCACCCTACTACTACCAATTGTTTAACTGAAACTATCACCATTGTTTAATTGAAAGTTTTCGGGTTCTTACAGCTACTGGCTACAGAATTCTGCCTGGTCGTGTTTTCTGATGTTCAATTTTGTATTTGTGCTCTGCTAACTTTCATGGACAAATTCAGCACATGGAATTATTTTTAGCAACAGCCACATTTCACATACACATGACCAGTCTGAGACAAATCAGTCACTGCTTTGGGGACTAATTACATGTTACACACTAATGTGGGCAACTCAGCCTAGGGTATGGTTTTAAATGAAAAAGAAGCTTGGGAAGAAATAAGACCAGAGAAGCAGTAGAGAAACTATTATTTCTATGCTTTCCTCTCTTAAATACTATTTCTCCCCAAACACCCATGTGTGCAAAAGCCTGTCGGGGAGAAACAAACAACTTGAGTGCAAAGAATTAAGAATGGCTTCTATTTCATTTCAAATCTTCCCCACATTTTTTTTCTCTAAAAAGGTACCTCAGTTCTGTTACTTCAGTATTTAGAAAGGGTTGTTTTTTTCTTTCACAGAAGAGTAGAACTGTGAAAGAAAAGAGAGGGAAGGAAAGAGAAAGCAGGAAAACAGAAAGGGACTACAATTTACAGGAAAAATATTAAAAAATAGATTTGAGAAATTGCATGGATTTCTTAAAAAAAAGCCTAATGTGGGCCAGTGAAAGCAAAAAAAGAGTCCAAACTAATTAAATAAAAATTCAATAGCACTGTTCTGAAAAAAAAGTGAAAAGATGTGCTCACATATGAAAACGAAGAGGTATAATTATGAATTGGTAATCACTTCTCTTTAAAAAAAAAAGATAAATTCATACTAGTGAAGACTGAACTTTTTAAAAAAGTGAGCCAGGCTACGAAAACAAATGCAAGCACCAATGGGAAAGATAAAACAGCAGGCTTCCCCAATATGTTATCCTTCTGATGTACTAGAGGTTGGGGAAAGCTGTAATAAGGACAGTGTACCAAAAATGTTTATCTGCCCCATAATTCTGAATGAATGAAGTACAACTTTCCAAAGCAATACCTTGTCTGGAAGCCCCCATTTATTAAGGGATGGACTTTGTGTTGGAAGAGGCCATTTAGTCCATTAGACAAAACTTTTTTCTCAGTGCAAGAATGCAAATTAAACATTCTGACAGACTCTGTCTAACCTCTACTTGAATATACCCAGCAGATGGGAGCCAACTGCTTTCCCAGGTAACTGTTCAGGATTGTGTAGCTTGGTACAATGTCATGGTCTTTAAAAAATTGAGCTAATTAATTATTGCTAATTAATTATTATACTCTCTCCTAAATTTTTATTCTTCTTCTTGGCAATGGCCCAGAGAGGTAGGACATCCTCTCTATAGTATGATTAGCAATACAACTCCTGAAAAAACTGAAATATCTGAAGTCTCCTGAGTGAGTTGCTTTATAATAAAACCCCAACGTTTTGCATAAGTAACCTTTGTCAATTGTCTACGTATTCTTTTCGGAACAACAACAACAACAACAACAACAGCAGCAGAAATAAGTTATATCTGGATTTTTCTTTTAGCTAATAAAGATTTGCCAATATATTACTTGCCTAGAGAATTGTGCTAATCAATTTTAGAGCCTGCTACTGCCTCTTATCTACCAGTTTTAAAATATGCTCACAGATTTGTTGCTAACAGGCTGTCTTGAAATTAGACATATGCAAACGAATGATAGCATAAGTAGAACCAAAGATTATTAGCAGCTTGTATGATCACTTGTAAACCAAGCTCTCTGTGGCTGAAGCACAACAGATAATTAACCAAAGCATTTTTATTCATTTTACTTCCTGATTAGACCAAACTACTTCCTTGAAATCCCCCTTAATATCATCCTTTGATCCCCAAAGTGCTTGAAAAGATTTGAGCTCCCTGGTAATTTGTCATGTGTTCATTTTTGGATGGTACAGACACAAGCAGGAAGAGTAGGAATGTGTTTTATCCTTGCAAGGGGCTTATTATGTTGCAGCTACAAAAATATAACTTAATTGTTACTAATGTAACACCCTAAACCTAAATATTTCCTATCCCTATGCCTACTTGTTAGTCTCCAGGTTTACTCCTACTAACCTACTGGTTTATTACAAATAAACTTTCTGCTCAGGAACACAAGGAGCCTAGGAATCAAACTAACACACAGTCTCTTTCAAAATGTATGGCTGCCTCTTTAAGTACTTCTGAGACCCCTTCAGCCACTCTCTTAACTTTCAGTTTCATTCCTTTTTCCCCATGCAGCAGCTGCAGTTCTGCTGGGGTGAGCCAAGCTTCTTCCTTTGTTGCTTGCTTTGTTGCAAGATGGTTTCTCCTTTCCTCCAGGCTGCTTGCAGCTGCCTCTGCTTGTCTTCTCTCCTTTGGCAGTTCAGCTACTCTTCCTCTTTGCTGTCCCATGCCATCTCTTTCCTTGGTCTTCTTTCATCCTCCTTACAAAACTACAGTCATCAAACACACAGAGACATTTACCAGCTCCAGCAGCAACTCCCAACCCCAACGCTCTTCATCTTACATCTGTAGGCGATTTTTTGATCAGTAACAGAGTATAAAGATTCTTCTCACTTCTAGAATGATTGCGCCTTCCAGAAGCTCCATTTCTAACCAAAAAACCCAAAACAAAATAGAACAGACTTGTTCTATTTGTTACATTTTGGAAAACTACCCCCACTGCAGTATCACAAACATGAAACAGTCTCTACCATATATCTTGCCTCAGATGCTTCCACATTTTTTGCTCCAAATTAGTGGCGATGATGATTAAGAAGAAAGATGTGTAGGGGAAGAAGAGTTACCCTGAATTCGAATTGAGATCATTCTATCGTTTTTTGGATTGTATCCAAGCACTGCTTTTGCCACTTTATTATTAATTTTGAAGGCTACTCCATTTCTTCTGTGGTCCTCTTGTCCACAGTAGTAGATCTGGTGGTCATCTGATGTGAAGTGGCCCATCCCAGTCCATTTCAGTTCACTGACACCTAAAATGTCTATATTTAATCTTGACATCTCACCAATAACCACATCCAATTTGCCCTGGCTCATAGATCTTACATTCCAGGTTCCTATGGTGTGTTGATCTTTAGAACATCGGATTCGTCGTTCACCACCAGCACCGTCAGCCGCTAGCCGTCCTTTCGGCTTTGAGCTAGCTGCGTCATCACATCTGGGGCTAGTTGAACGTATCCTCTGTTCCTCCCCAGTAGCATTTTGACCATCTTCCGACCTGGGAGTCCCATCTTCCGATGGTATACCGACATATCTCTGGTTGTACTGATCCATTTAGTTTTCACGGCAAGAATACTGGGGTGGGTTGCCATTACCTTCCCCAGGGATCGTATTTAGTCTGACCTCTCTGCCACGACCTGTCTTGGGTGTCCCTTCACGGTTTCGCTCATGGTTTCATTGAGGTGCTCAAGCTCCAGCACCACGACAAGGTAACGATCTCCTTTGCTGGAGACAGAACACTGTATGAGAACTTTATTTAAATAAGAAGGCAACAACTAGCGATCTTCACAGCGTCTCTCTCTTTCTCTCTGTCACATGGTTCGCTTAGCGACCATGTCCCTTAGCGACCATTTTGTCAGAACCAATTGCAGTCACTAAACAAGGACTACCTATATTTAATGAAGAATAAAATTCTGGACTTCCGGTGGGGACATGGCGGTCTGAACAGCTGTGCCCGCGGGCTCTGCGGACAGAACTGACAACACGGCAACTTCTTGGGCTCAGGCAGGTTTTTCCTGAAGCCCAGGAGCATTTTCCCGGAGAAAGGAAAACACCTGGAATCACCCCATCAGTCCTCTGGATGGCTGCTTGCAGCCAGAAGATCGCAAACAGCGTTCGCGTTCGACTGGTAAGAGCAACCGGGAGGCTGGGGCGTCACCATTTCCAAGCCGGGCTGTAGCCTTTAAGGGACATTAAGACCGGCCACCCCATTTCTAAACCACCCAATTTATTTTTCTTTTAAGGATGTGTACCCTAATAGAGGTTTTCTACAGCAAGGAGAAACAGCTCTCTTGGTGCTTATCGTTATTTTTGTGATTCTTTTTTAAAAAAATCCTTTTTAAGCTGTGGATTTTGCTTTCCATCCAAATATTAAGGAGGGTTGAGACTATGTAATCGTCTCCCTGTTATTATTTTTGTACTGGATTTGAAGATTTTAGCATTTTCCTACACGTTGAATCTGCTGTTTTGAACTTTCAGCTTTCTGCTGCTACTTTCCCTGAGAAATTGCCTGTTAGCTTACTTTCACTTGTGTAAACACATTCCGGAAATTCTTCTATTATCTCTCACTTTCGCTGGTTAAGTACCTAGGGGTCACCATAATCTACTGCGTGAGACATGGATGATTTCAATCAGACTTTTTCTGACTTTCACTGAGACTTTAAACAGATTCTTTCTGATTCCTGCCAAGCTTTTATGCAAGGTATTTAGGACATTGTGGAAAACATGTGGTTTAAAATGTGTCATCTGGCTGGGGATGTTGTGGAAGAATTGAAGAGCTTAACAGCGATAGAAACGTCTCTTTTAATAGTGAGATCGGGGCTTCTACTGAAATGCTGGATGAAGATCAGTTAGTCGATGTCAGAACCGGAGTGTTCCAGAGGCAATAGTTAATGGAATCTGGATCATCGTCCTGACATGGGTTTTGTAGTTAGTTAATAGGGAGCTGAACACAACTTTAGAAATAGAACAGCAAGGATGTGGGAGCAACTGCATTCCACAGATTGTAAAACGCTGTTTGGAGAAACTTTATTGCAGCCTGGCTCCAGCTGGGAAGATCAAAGGTGAGGTGAAACAGAGAGGGTCATTAGGGCCTGGTAGGCATGGCAACAAGGGACTGGTAGTCATGGCAGCGAGGAAGGAGGGGAAAAGGAAGGGTTTTATTTGACTGTTTTAGCGCCAAGCGGCATTCGTGTCTTAAGATTTAGGTAATGGTCAATTCTCCTTTTTAAAGAATCTATGTATATCTGAATGGCGTGCACTGTGGATTACTGAGAGTAAGGGCGCAAGGGCCATGATCCTCACAGTCGAGTTGAAGAAATTAAGCAGAGGGATTGAGTTGCAAGCTATAACTGAAATTGAGTTTCTGATGGAACACCATGGAAAAGAAGGGGTTATTATGTATGGACGGTTTTCTGAGGAGAAGTTGGAGTTTTTAAGGGGGGCAGTTGGGCTGTTTGATCTCTTTAGGAAAAAAGCTCTGTGTATATTGTGGATATATGGTTTTGGTTTATTTTGAAGTGGGGCAAGGGTTTTAGAATATTTATCTGGATTGCTTTTAAGGTTTGGTTGACTTCATTTATCTTTAATGATTTGGATTAAGATTATTAAGGGGTGTGTGTGTGTGTGTGTGTATGTGTATATATATATATACACACACACATACAGTATATATATAAAATAAATAAATAAATATTTGGTTTTAGGCTTAATAGGCTTAATATGATTAAGATTATTATAATTGTTGTATTATTAATTACAATGGCAGACAATTTACATGTTTTTTAGTTTGATGTTTGTTATAGTAGACAGGAATGTATAGAATAGTAGTAGGAAGGAAGTAATTAAATGTTAACCTTGGGGGGGGAAGTTGATTAGGAGGTTTATATATTTTTTCTTTTTTTCTTTTTAACATAAGGGGAGGGAGCAATTGTATTTAGTGATTTTTATATTGTACCAATAGAATGATTTATAGAAATAATGTGATTTTGGTTTAATATAAAGGATTGATTATGGAGATTGTTGTATATCCTTGCTGTTAAAAGTCGGAAGTCACCTCTTTTTGTAACCTTAAAAAAAAAAATTTTTCTTGTGTTTTCACTCTTTTTTAGTTTTTTAAATTCTTTTTAATTTTTTGTTTTTCTGTAATTTTTATCTTTGTCTGAAATCTAATAAAATTCTTATTAAAAATAATAAAATTCTATAAAGTAGTTCTAGAAAAGAATTTGAATGTAAAGCTCTTTTTGAAAAAAGCAATTATCAAATCATTGTGGAGTCCTTGGTGCTCTCTGAGCCTTGTTGTTTTCTTGCAGACATTTCATTGCTGGACTAGGCAACATCTTCAGTGCAAAAAGGGAGTGGGACTTACTCTCTGTTTATATACCACGGCTTGTCCTGCTTGTGTTGGTGGAGGTGTTGTTCTCTCCTTAGGAGTTCCTTGATTGGGTTGTTGTTTGATGATACAGCTAATGATACGGTTAATTATAGTGGATGCCCACCTCAGATTAAACAAATATCAACACACCATAGACAGCCTCAAGGAACAACTAGAACAGACTATGACACTTGAATACATCAACATGCTTACTACCATCAAGACCACATCACTGAGACAAGCAGAAAAAAGGAAAGCTAAACTCCAAACTAAACTACTTAAGTTAAACCCCAGAAACAAAGAAGTACCGGAACCGCAATTGGTGGTCAACATGTCCAGCCACCCATTATCCACTGCAGAACATAATATCCTACAGCAGGGCTGGGGAACCTTTTTTCTGCCAACGGCCATTTTGATATTTATAACATCATTCGAGGGCCGGGGGGTGGGGTTTGCGGGCAGGAGCCAATCGTGTGGAAGGGGGTAGCGTTTGTGGGCGGGAGCCAATCGTGTGGAAGGGGGTGGGATTTGCAGGTGGGAGCCAATCACGTGGAAGGGTGTGGGGTTTGCGTGCGGGAGCCAATTATGCACACTGGGGGGCCGCCGTGCCCGCCGCCACAGCCCCACCGTGCCCGCTGCCGCGCCCACCCTTGCCACTACGCCCGTCACCACCATGCCTACCGCTGCGCCCACCACCGCCATGCCTGCTGCCACTGCGCCCTCCCCCGCGGGCCAGACCAATTGCTTTCGTGGGCCTTATATGGCCCACAGGCCGGACGTTGCCCACCCATGTCCTACAGAGAGGCCTCAATTACAACACAGAGAATGCAAATAAATTAGAATTCTTTGCAGCTTTAGAAGCAGCATTGAAAACTACAGGACTTACCACAGAAACCCAAGAGAACGTAAGACAGATAATCATACCACAAACCAGAAGGACATGGAAACAGAACCAACTGAAAGCAGAGGACAGAGCAGCACTCAAAAACCTAAAGATGGACCAAATTATCATCATCCTCCCAGCAGACAAAGGCCGCACCACCGTCATTATGGACAGATCGCAATATATACAAAAGGCTAAAGAATTACTTGAGGACAAAGAAACCTACACCCTAGTAAGCACCAATCCCATACAGAAACTGGACAACAAGGTAAAAAGAACTCTTAACGACCTCACCAAGAAAGGTCAAATCACAAAAGAAGAACAGAGGTGGATGAAAAGCAGTGGACCCATCCTCCCACGCTTTTATGGGCACCCCAAAATAAACAAACCTGGCATACCGCTTTGGCCAATTGTATCGTTACCAGGGACTCCCACCTACAACATAGCTAAAGAGCTCACAAAATAACTTAGGCATCTTACAGAGGAGAGTGAATATTCTATCAACTCCCCAGTAGAGTGCCTCCAGAAAATCAAAGACTTAAAAATAGAAGAAGATGAAATTATGGTGTCATTCAATGTCATTGCACTCTTTACATCCATAGACCCAGCACTAGCGAATGAATCCATGGCAGCAGTTCTATGAAAAACACCCGACCTAATCAAATACACTAAGATAGAAATACCCAGAAACATGGACCTCATCAACCTCTGCCTCACTACCTACTTTCCATTTGATGGACAAATATACCAACAAATAAGGTTGTGTGCTGATCGTTGTGCACCAATCTCCACACATAAAACAAATTCACGCACAGGCATCTTCCAACCGCACCAAACCCAAAACAACCAAAAGTCCCATGGCGACTGACGAATGGCAATGGGGGCAGGACTGTGAAATCCGGAAGCTCCTAGTCATGGAGGTCATCCTTTATTAATGGCGCTATGGACTTTGAAGAAGCACGAGTACAGGGCGAAAAGGAGAAAAGAGCTAAAAGGAAGGCACGTCAGGCAAACCCTCATCATGACCGTCTCCCACCCGGAAACCTATGCCCTCATTGTGGGAGGTTGTGCGGATCCAGAATTGGCCTTTATAGCCACTTACGGATCCACCGTTAAAATTTTACCTTTGGAAGACAATCTTACTCGGCTATGAGTGATCGCCAATGATACCAACACATCAAAGGAACACCTATGGGATCACCACTTTCAAGACTCATAGCAGAGACTGTAATGCAGCGTGTAGAAAGGATAGCACTCCCACGTATACAACCCAAAGTATGGATCCGGTATGTAGATGATACCTTCGTCATAATAAAAAAGGAACAACTGGAGGAAACATATGAAACCATCAACAACATCTTCAAAGGAATAAAGTTCACAAGGGAAGAAGAAAAAAACAACACACTACCCTTCTTGGACATCCTCATCAGTAGAGGAAATGATGGCATTCTAGAAACACAAGTCTACTGGAAATCTACCCACACTAACCAAATGCTCCATTACCAAAGCAACAATCCAACCTACCACAAGAGAAGCTGTGTAAGAACATTATTCTGACGAGCACTAACGCACTGAAGCAACCCAGAACAGCAGAAAAAGGAAACAGATCATCTATACAGCATCTTCCAGGAAAATGGATACCCACTCAACTTTATCAAACAGTGCCTGACCACCCAACTCACTACAACTGTCAGGGAGATAACTGGTTAAGAAGGAGGGGGCTCCCTCCAGGGGGATAAATGCATGTGTAGTACTGAATCACTTTGCTTTCCTCGCAAGAGGCTGAAGAAGGCACCACCCTAATTTCTTGGGCCTTTTCTCTGAGCATTACTAGTTCATTTTAGTTTAGTTTAGTCTAGCAGAGTAGAACAATAAAACACTAAGCCTGTACACCAAGTCTCAGCATGTTCCTTCGCTCGAACTCAGGACATCAACACAACCAACAGAAACTATGAAAAGGATAACACTGCCATACATCAGAAACATCTCAGAAACTACCAATAGACTGTTACAACATGGCATCACTGTAGCACATAAACCAACGAAAACCCTTCAGAACATCTTAAGTAACCCAAAAGACCCAGTAGCCCAAGAAGAAAAAACAGCAGTTATCTACAACATACAGTGTAAGGACTATAGCAGCCACTATGTAGGACAGATGGGAAGAAGACTAGCAGAATGCATCCACGAACACCAACTAGCAGTCAGAAGACACGATGAAAACTCCTTAATCTCACAACACATGGACAGACTCAACCATACTTTCAACTGGGAAACTGTGAGCATCTTAAACCAAGCCAAATCCAAAAATGCTAGAGAGTTCCTGGAAGCTTGGCAGCAATCAACACCCAGATATGCAAAGATTAACACCAGGATTAGCACCTGAGGAACAATCAAACAGCACAATATACCCTAATCAAGGAACTATTAACTCAGTCAATCAACCAAGCAGCAAACAACAGCCCAATCAAGGAACTCCTAAGGAGAGAACAACACCTCCATCAACACAAGCAGGACAAGCCATGGTATATAAACAGAGAGCAAGTCCCACTCCCTTTTCGCACTGAAGATGTTGCCTAGTCTGGCAATGAAATATCTGCAAGAAAGCAACAAGGCTCAGAGAGCACCAAGGACTCCACAGTTCAACCCTGAGCTACAAATATTCTCTTCAATTGGTATCAAATTATTGCCAAGATATGAAGTAACAAAGTTTAAAATAAACATCTCAATACAGGTAGTCCTCATTTAGTGACTGCCTTGTTTAGCAACAGTTTGCAGTTATGACAGTGATGAAAAGGTAACTTTACAACCAATCATTGCATTTACAGCCTTCGCATGTCTGTAAAGCAAAGGAAAGCTGAAGTAATGAGTCATGGTTTCACTTACCAACAGCTTCACTTAATGATTGAATTGCTAGTCCCAATAGTGGTTGCTAAATGAGGACTACCTATATTATATAGATTTCCACTTATCTTTTTATGGTTTGGGCTTAACATGTACCCAAAAACAATAATCAGAAATGACAATCACATCTTATAGTTTGAGAAAAGATGCAAAAATATGAAGTTCCTCTAGGAAATTATTCCATTTGCTATTCTAGATTAGCATGCCTATGAAGAGTCCTAAAATGAAAAAATGTTTAAAAAGAAAGAAAGATGAAAAAAGCAGAATAGTTTCAAACAAGACACACATAATAATGAATTAAAATATATTAACATGTCAAACCAGTAATTATAATCAGAAATCAGTCCTGTTATTTTTCACTACAATAAATTTGTAAATTTTCACTACTGATGCAATAATATCAATTATCATTTAAATCAACTACATTTTCAAAACAAACCAAGCAGTGAGCTCCACCTTAACTTTTTTTTAAAAAAAATTAAAGAGCCAGTGAGAGATTACAATTCAGTCCCTTCCATGGGGTTAGACATTTTCTTATTTAAATCCAGCCTCTAAAGCTGGCTTTCTGCCCCTCCTCATTAATATTCAGACAGTAAATACTACAGTGGAAATATTACAGTGAGTGGGGCAGTAACGATGAAAGAGGGGACTCTTAGAAATACGAACCTAGGATGGGAAGGATTAAGCACGTATATTATATTAAACAATTCCACTGAAAATTGCAGACTCTTATGGCTGGTTTTCATTTTAAAACTTCAGAGGTTTGTGTATATTCATCTGTGTATAAAATTTAGCTTCTTCCCCTTTCTACATTTTAAATAATACATAATGAAAAGTATCTGAAGATGTATTTGAAAAATGGGTTCTCAAGAGAAAGCTAAGCATAACCATTAATTAACAGCGCCAGCAAATGCGAAGTAAGCACAATATGGTAATAATAGTTACAGAGCTTCAAAGCAAATAACGTAGCTACTTATTAGACAAACTTACTTTTAGTCAGTGTTCCCTACACTTGAGGACTCCTCTCCTGTTCCAACTCCTGACGTTATTTCATCTAAAAACCTCTACTGTTTTTAGCCATCATCCATTGGAAAAGAAGAGACAGAACGGCCACTTAGCACGTTATGGCACTAAAAGTATCTCCACAGGGCTATCGAAAAGGAAGATTCATTTCAAAGCCTTCTAAAATCCAAACACATAAAATCAGAGGGGAGGATCAATAATACCTCCCACCCTTCTCTTTGCAACTGCAATCTGAATATGAAAAACACTCAAAACACAAAACAGAGAAGTGAAAGTTTCCATCACCTACAAGACATTCGGCACAGGATGACGCAGTCACACTGACAGAGGCAGAAGCAGTGGCAAATCCATTCCCTGTTAACCATAATAAAACTTCAGTACAACTTTTTCATGACCAAATACATATCTAACATCCCTCAATAGCCAGGTTACACAGGATGTAATCAATACCTTTCCACAGCAGCAGAGTGGGCCTCTTTCTTTAATTATTTAATCAGAGGCTGCCTTCTGAGCCTAACAGGAGGCTTAAATGTTAGGTTTTATACCACAGCACTCTGTCTAGAGAACAAAAATAAACATGGCTGAAATGGCACTGTGGGAAACGTTTAAGAGCCCCAGAAGGACAAGATGACTGCCCTTTCCCCATACTTAAAGTTCCGTGAATATCGAGGAAAGCAGAATATGATAATGCAGTACTTTTAAACTGGGGTCCCTGCACAGCCACTTTGTCTTATATGTAACTTTCAGAAGGATAGGTATTGAATGCATCAGCACATTGCACCTTCCAATATGGAATGCATGCAGGAGTCTCAATGATTCTGCCACTTTATCTGCACCTTTAAGAGGGAAAGGCAGGGAGCAGTTGAAGCAAAGCAAGGATGGGGAAGGGATCTTATTCAAGGTCCAACAGGTCAGATGGGACAATCTGTAAACAATATTTACCTATATTTACCTATACAGTTTACCAATATTTACCTATATAGTGAATTTACATTACTCATCTTTTCCAGTATGAGATTCCCCCTTGGACTTCAATGTGATGTGATATATATATTGAGGTTGGTGTCGACTCTTAGCGACTACATAGAATTTCTCCACAATGATCTGTCCCTAACCTGGTCTTTCAGGTCTTCCAATGTTGCATCCATTGCCACTGTAACTGTTTACCACTGTAACCGCCTCCTCCTCCTTATATGCCACCCAATTCCCAGCGACTCTGGGTGTTTCTTTTCTTTCCTTCCACCTTTCCCAGTATTAGAGACTTTTCCAGAGAGCTAGGTCTTTGCATAATGCGTCTGAAGTAGGATAATTTGAGTCTGGCCATTTGTGCCTTAAGTGAGAACTCTGGACTGATTTGTTCAATTATCCATTGGTGTGTTTTCTTGGCTGTCCATGGTATTCTCAGAAGCCTTCTCAAACACCAAATTTCAAAAGCATCAATACTCTTCCTGCTTCTTCAAAGTCCAACTTCAATTTCCATAGAGTGTCACAGGGAATACCATGGCTTGCACTATTCTGAACTTTGCAGGTACAGACACATCATAGCATCTGAATACTTTTTCCAAGGCCTTCATGGCTGCTCTACAAAGTCCTAGTCTGCAGCATATTTCTTGACTGCTTGTTCCTTCACTGTTGATGGTTGATCCTAAAAGGCAGAACTTTCCACCACTTTGATATCTTCATTATCAATTCTTAGGCTGGTTGTTGTACCTGTTGTCATTAGTTTGGTCTTCTCAGAACATCTCATTGTCCTCATGAAAAACTTATATTTAATTTTATTCCCATTTTTTACTTTATTTATTTATTCAATTTATATAGCCGCCCATCTCAGACCAGTGACTCTGGGTGGCTAGCAATAATAAAAGCAATCAAACAATTAAAACAATACAGAAAATTAAATATAAATACAGCCAAGAGATTTTAAAAACCATCGGTGTCAGCACAACCATGAAATGGGGCCCTTCGCACTCTCGGGGCCTCAGGCCCGGGCACAAAGCCAGGTCTTCAAAGGCCTTCTGAAAAGTCAAAAGGGTCGGGGCTATCCTAATCTCAGGAGGGAGGATGTTCCAGAGGGCAGGCGCCAAAGCAGAAAATGCACGTCTCCTGGTCCCCACCAGCCAACATTCTTTGGCTGACGGGATCCGGAGCATGCCTTTGCTACTTAATCTTTATTACTAGAACTTGCATATCCTTTACATTTTCAGCTATCAGAGTAGTGTCATTAGCATAGCATAGGATACTGAGTTTCTTCCTCCAGTTTTAAAACCACACTCATCTTCCTCCAATCCAGCTTCCCTTCATATATATTAAGTATATAGGTTGAATAAATAAGGGGAGAGTATACAGCCTTGTCTCAGTCCTTTGCCAACTTGGAGCCAGTCTGTTTTGCCATGCTCTGTCTGTATTGTATATGACCTGTATATAAGTTTCTCATGAGGATAATAAGATGTTCTGGGATTCCTATTTTTCTAAGCACGTTCCACAGCTTGACGTGATCAACACAATCAAAGGCCTTTCTATAGTCAATGAAACATATATAGACTTCTTTTTGGTATTCTTTGGCTTTCTTAATCAACCAGTGGGCATCAGCAATTGACTCATGTTCCTCAGCCTTTTCTGAAGCCAGCTTGGACATCTGGCATCTATTTTTCCATATGGGGCTCAAATCTGTGTTGGGTGATCCTAAGCATTATTTTGTTAGCATGTGAAATTAAGGATATTTCATGATAGTTTTCACACTGTTAAGTCTCCTTTTTTGGTATTGGAATGTAGATTGAGCTCTTCCAATCCGTTGGCCACTGTGTTGTTCTCCAGATTAGCTGGCAGAGCTTAGTTAGAACCTTTACTGATTCTTCTTCTGTTGCTTGCCATATTTCTGTGGGTATTCCATCAGTTCCTGTAGCCTTCTGACTTGGTAATGACCGGAATGCTGATTTAACTTCATCTTCTAGTACTAGAGGTTCTTGTAAGTAGGGAATATCTTCTAAGGTATCATGGATGTTGACATCTCTACTGTACAGTGTTTTAGTATACTCCTTCCATCTTCCTTTGATATCCTTTGAATCAGTTACTATCTGTCCATTGGCATCCTTTAGCATACCAGTTAGAGGTTGGAACCTCCTTTTGAGTTCTGAGATGTTTTGAAAGACTTTGTTTTTCCATGTCTGTTTCCATCTTCAATGTCTTTACAAATGTTGTTGTAATAGTGCTTCTTGTCTCTTCTAGCAGCTCTCTGAAACACTTTGTTAAGTTCCTTTCTGAGATTTTTGTCTTTCTTAGCTTTGTCTTTCTCTTCTCTTCTTACAATATCCTCGGTTTCTTCTGACATCCAGTTTGTTGTTTGTTGAGTGCCATCCAACCTGAGGGGCCCATCATCCAGCACTGTATCGTCAATAATTTTATATTTTCTATCCATGTGGTTTTCTTGGCAAAAATAGAAGGCAGTGGTTTACCATCGCCTTTTCCTGCACAGTATTAATTGATGTCTTTGCCATTGTCACTAAAGTGATCATCTGCCTCCACCATCTTCCTATATTGCTGCTGCCCAATATAGCTTTTTGCTTGCTTTAGCTGGGCAGCTGAGATGACCTTCACATCTTGGGTGACCCTGCTGGGAATATATACTCCTGGCACACCCTCCTGTTGTTCTTTGCTCATCCATCCCAAGAACACCTCCCCCCCATGATGAGGCAGTGAGGCAGCATAGCAGGTTATGCTCATACCATTATAATATTTGCATTTTTATAGATGGTTGAAATGTATCCTTTAAGAGAACATTCTCCCCAACTTTTCTGTCAAAGAGGACAAAATGATTACATACATATACATTCTTTCTGGCATATACAAAAAACTAAAGACCGTAATAGTGTTCCAATTTGTGAACCACTTTGCATTAAATAACTGATACAGCAGTAGATTCCCCCCGTTTCCTCTGGAATACTCCAAAAAGACAGTGCAGATGGTTTCAAGAAAAGAGGTGCTATATTTCTCGAATACAAATAGTTGAGATCAAGTGTCCTTTTCAAAACCAGCATCTTTCATACTCGCTGCAACCAATTTAGATTTCTCTCTCTTATACCTCCTAAATATGTGCTCTCATCTTTATCATTCAACAACACCTGCCGTGATCCATGCAAGACAAGGAGGCATGCTATCCCAAGCAGTATGCTGATTGCTTTAATTGCTTCTGGACTGAAATCCTTTCACTGCATCATTAGCAGAGGGACCCAAGCAGCTGCCTGAGATAAGTCTTAGCACTGCTTTTGCAAAAAAATGCAATGTAGGATTCTGAAAATGAGTCAGAGGTACTTTGGACCTCAGACAACTGTAGCACCTTTCTGTTACTAAAGCAATCTGATTTTTTCAGACTTCTGTGTGAGCCTGAAAAAAAAAGTGGCGTTGCTTTAAGAATCACATTAACTGTAATGCATTGATTTCTTAAATTAGTAGCATTTTTTTTCAGGCTTGTGCAGAAGCCTGAAAACAAATTGTAAAAAAGCTCCAAAGCTCCTCTTCTGAATCTTTTTCAAAACTTACACAACCCTGTGGAGTTGCAGTGTCTCCCAGCATCACTGTTAACAAAGAAAGGCTGGTGGAAAAGCAGAAGGGAATCATATGGTGAGTTGACCTACCTGTCTAAGCTCACAAATGAATGCTACTCTCTAAGCAACACCCCAAATGAACTTTAACACATGACTGTCTCTTCTAGTTATCAAATGACCTGAAATGTGGCCTAATCGTGTACAACAACTCCTCACTGGAAACCTGGAAAGCTTCTAACAAGTTATTAAATTGGCATGGCATGGGTCCAGGTTACCTGAGGGATTGGCATGGCATGGGCCCAGGTTACCTGAGGGACCGTCTCATCCCCGTTACATCTACCCGTCCCACCCGGTCATGCAGAGAGGGCATGCTGCAGGCTCCGTCTGTAAGAGAATTCCATCTGGCGGGGTCCAGGAGGTGGGCCTTCTCTGCAGTAGCTCCCGCCCTTTGGAACATCCTTCCCCCAGAAGTGAGGTTGGCCCCCTCTCTCCTGGACTTCAGAAAAAAGCTGAAGACCTGGTTCTGCCACCATGCTTGGAGTGGGGAGGGGAATGGCCATTCTTGGGGTTGGCTGGTTCCTTAGTCCTGCCCTGAACCGGCCTTACCTGCTCATGGGATGAAGTAGAACTGCTATTACTTGGATTTGACTGTATTTTATATTTTTATTGATTATTGGTATTTAATTATGACTTTTATTGAATTTTAAATTGTTTTATTGTGAACCGCCCAGGGTCCCTCCTTGTGGGGGAGATGGGCAGTGATATAAATGTGACAAATAAATAAATTGGTGCCATCAAGTTGCTAATTTTTGAAGGCAAACTCTTTTGTCAAAGCTCGGTTGGCAGACTAATTTAAAAATGTCTCTAAATTTTGCACCTCCACATTTTATTTGTGTATATATTGCATTTAATTTTCTCCTCCCAAAATTGATTTTAAACAGTTATTATTTCAAAAAGAGATCAGGAGGAAAAAATGCACATTAAGAAAACAAATTAAGGCAGGTCTCCCTCAATTCTGATCTCTTTATAAATTAAACACAATAAAGTATTCTTCTTTCTAAAATTATAACTACTGTTATAATTCTCTTCTATTGGTATTAACTACTGTGTTAATATTAGTGGATGGAAAGGGAGAAAAGAAATTTAAAATAATTTGTAAATTAAGGATGTAACTCAAGTTTTCCACAAAGTTAAGGAATTAAGTAATTAATTCCTTAGAATTAATTAATTAATTAAATTAATTAATTAATTAATTAAATTAGAATTCTTTGCAGCTTTCGAAGCAGCAATGAAAACTACAGGACTTACTACAGAAATCCAAGAGAATGTAAGACAAATAATCATACCACAAACCAGAAGGACATGGAAACAGAACCAACTGAAAGCAGAAGAAAGAGTAGCCCTCAAAAACCTAAAGATGGACCAAAGTATCATCATCCTCCCAGCAGACAAAGGCCGCACCACTGTCATTATGGACAGATCACAATATATACAAAAAGCCAAAGATTTACTGGAGGACAAAGAAACCTACACCCCAGTAAACTCCAATCCGATATCTTGACAGCCAGGTCAAAAGAATCCTCAACGACCTAACCAAGAAAGGTCAAATCAGTAAAGAAGAACAGAGGCGGATGAAAAGCAGTGGACCTATCATCCCACGCTTCTACGGACGCCCCAAAATACACAAGCCTGACATACCACTCCGTCCAATTGTATCATTACCAGGCACCCCCACATACAACATAGCTAAAGAACTTACAAGAAAACTTGGGCATCTCACAGAAGAGAGTGAATACTCTATCAATTCCCCATTACAGTGCCTCCAGAAAATCAAAGACATAAAAATAGATGAAGATGAAATTATGGTGTCATTCGATGTCACTGCACTCTTTACATCCATAGACCAAGCACTAGCGATTGAATCCATGGCAGCAGTTCTACGTAACACACCCGACCTAACAAGATGCACCAAGATCAAAATACCCAGAATCATGGACCTCATCAACCTCTGCCTCACCACCTACTTTCAGTTTGATGGACAAATATTCCAACAAATCAAAGGAACACCTATGGGATCACCACTCTCAGGACTCATAGCAGAGAGAGTAATGCAACGTCTAGAAAGGATAGCACTCCCACACATACAACCCAAAGTATGGATCCGGTATGTAGATGACACCTTCGTCATAATAAAAAAGGATCAACTGGAGGAAACACATGAAGCCATCAACAACATCTTCAAAGGAATAAAATTTACAAGGGAAGAAGAAAACAACAACACACTACCCTTCTTGGACATCCTCATCAGTAGAGGAAATGATGGCATTCTAGAAACACAAGTCTACCGGAAATCTACCCACACTAACCAAGTGCTCCACTATCAAAGCAATAACCCAACCTCACACAAGAGGAGCTGTGTAAGAACACTATTCAGACGAGCACAAACACACTGCAGCAACCCAGAACACCAGAAAAAGGAAACAGACCACTTATATAGCATCTTCCAGCAAAATGGATATCCACACAACTTTATCAAAAAGTGCCTGACCACTCAACCCACCACAGCAAAACCAACAGAAGCTATGAAAAGGATTACACTGCCATACATCAGAAACATCTCAGAAACTACTAATAGACTGTTACATCCACACGGCATCACTGTAGCACACAAACCAACCAAAACCCTTCAGAACATTGTAAGTAAACCAAAAGACCCAGTAGCCCAAGAAGAAAAAACAGGAGTTATCTACAACATACAGTGTAAGGACTGTAACAGCCACTATGTAGGACAGACTGGCAGAAGACTAGCAGAACGCATCCACGAACACCAACTAGCAGTCAGAAGACATGATGAAAACTCCTTAATCTCACAACACATGGACAGACTTAACCATACTTTCAACTGGGAAACTGTGAGCATATTAGACCAGGCCAAATCCAAAAATGCTAGAGAATTCCTGGAAGCTTGGCACTCAGACAAAGCAGCCATCAACAGACACATAGAGGTTAACAACATTTACATACCATTCATAAGAGACAATAGAATAGCCAGAAGACCAGAACACCCCTGGGCCAGCAATCAACAACAAGATATGCATAGATTAACAGCAAGATTAGCAGCAGAGGAGCAATCAAACAACACAATAGACCTTAATCAAGGAACTATTAACTCAGTCAATCACCCAAACAGCACACAACAGCCCAATCAAGGAACTACCAAGGAGAGTACAAGACCCCCACCAACACAGGCAGGACAAGCCAGGGTATATAAACAGACAGCAAGTTCCACTCCCTTTTCGCACTGAAGATGTTGCCTAGCCTGGCAATGAAACGTCTGCATGAAAACAACAAGGCTCAGAGAGCACCAAAGACTCCCCAATTAAGTAATTAGCTACAGTATATTATAACACTGATATTCAACCATAGCTATTGCTCTGGAAGTTCTATGAGAAATTGCTCTGAAGAAGTGCTCAGCTCTGCAATACAAATAGGTGATTTCATTATTTGATTTTTGTATTGTCGAAGGCTTTCACAGCCGGAGTTCGATGGCTGTTGTGGGTCTTCCGGGCTGTGTGGCCGTGTTCTGGAAGTTGTGGTTCCTAACGTTTCGCCAGCATCTGTGGCCAGCATCTTCAGAGGGCAGGAGCACAGACAGAAGCGAAATCTTTGTCTCTACCTGGGCACAGAGATTTCGCTTCTGTCTGTGCTCCTGCCCTCTGAAGATGCTGGCCACAGATGCTGGCGAAACGTTAGGAACCACAACTTCCAGAACACGGCCACACAGCCCGGAAGACCCACAACAGCTATTTGATTTTTATTTGATTCTTGCCTGGTAGCTGACCTAAAAGTAGTCATAAAGCCCTTTAAACAGTTTCCAAATTTAGGAAAAATAATAATAATAACATAATAACATAATAAAATAAATAAAATAAAATAAATAAAAAATTATTTAATTGACAGAAACTTCAGCCAATAGGCATCACATTTATTTATTTCTTAAATAATATGGAATTTATCTCATTCTGCAATTATTCAGAGCAAGATAAGTAAAAAAAAAAAGAGATAATACAAAATCATGGTATAAGCATTATATTCCTAAACCTCCAATATCACTTTTTTCAGGGAGGGAATGGGGGGGGGGGGGGCTTTAGGACGGGAATGTATAATTTTATTATTTCAAGGGCTTCACCAGGCTTTCCATATCATATACCAATATGGGCAAGGAAGTAGTTCAGGAATTTAAGGAATAAACTGGATGCTTAAACATCTGCAACACTTAAGGTTATCTTTTTGCTTTTAAAATCCCATCCAACTTGCCTCCCAAAATTTTTGATCATACCCAGTCTGTATGTATCACTCTACAATGCCCTTAATCCTTGCCTGATTAAATTTTTTGTACTACAGACAGAATACTGAGCTTAATGAGAGATTGATATAATCCATTAGTACAATGTTCCCACCCCTTTATCTATTATTATTATTATTATTATTATTATTATTATTATTATTATTATTTCTATACTGCCAACTTCCAAAGATTCTTTATTGAATATTGTTCACTTGAGATCCTATTAGCATTTTTATTTAATTTGATCATGCAAGTCTTCTCAACTACCATCTTTTGCAGTGAATGAAACCAATAAGAAAAGAGTTAACCTTAGTATAAGGCTGCCTATATCAAAACATTAGCGTATCCCTATGGGACACACATGCTTCTTTAAATTTAGTGTGTGAACTGTTGAGACAAACTACTTAGGAAAATGCCAGCCAAGAGATTTCTTGTTCAGTTCTACCTTCTCTGAGGGTTAATTAAAACATTTTGCTAATAATAGAGCCTTGTGTTTGTTCAGATAAGCTATATTCATCACTGGATTTCAGTAAAGGCTCAAGAGCACTATTTGGCTAGTGTTCCAAGCTTATTCTAATGCGCTGCTCTTATTTTAAAGGTATATTGGTAAGACATGCAAATGATAGTTGGCATCTAAGCATTTGCTCCCAATAAAGGCAGCTTAATAAAGACAGTGGATAACTTTTGCATAGTGGTGCTCATCACAACAAAAAGCTCAGAAAATTATTCATCACACATTCTATGACTGAAAAATATACTTACAAACAGGTTACTGAAATTGACTGAAACAATTATTCAATAGATAGTTGGACCTTGTAGTCTTGTTTATACCATTCTGTTAAAAGGTATAGATCTCGTTTTGCATTTTCTAAATTTTTCATATCTTTGCCATTAAATTTTATCAGTGCTTGATAAATCCACCAAGGCAATCTCTACCCTAGCTTTCCTGCTATGTGTTGGAAGTGCTTTCTGACTTGTGTCACCTCAAGCTGTGCTATCCAGTCTGCCTGCTATGATTCGTTTCAATGTAGGCAAACACTTCCACTCCAATTGGCTACTATGCACTTCAGCAGGATTCTCCTTCCCCTCTAGTCATTGGTTGCTGCCCCCCATGGCCATTTAATGTCATCAATAGAAGAGTGAGAAACTGTTTTTTTTAAAGAAAAAAACCCCCCACAAACACAAACTCATATTGATGCAATAGTGGCATGATGGAGTTCTCTCTTTATTTTTTAAGCTAGGTGAAATTATCTTGAGTTCTGCCATTTTCCCTTTCTAGCCCAAGTGATGGGGAAAATGGTAAACCTGTGGCCTTCCTTCCTTCCTCTGGTCCAGGAGCGGTAAAGCAGCAGTAGAAACCAACAATCAACAGCCAGGGTAAATATTTTATTTTATTTATTTATTTTCTATCCCGCCTTTATTATTTTTATAAATAACTCAAGGCGGCGAAAATACCTAATTCTCCTTCCTCCTCCTCCTATTTTCCCAACAACAACAACCCTGTGAGGTGAGTTGGGCTGAGAGAGAGTGACTGGCCCAAGGTCACCCAGCCAGCTTTCATGCCTACGGTGGGACTAGAACTCACAGTATCCTGGTTTCTAGCACGTTGCCTTAGACCAAACTGGCTCTACCACTAGACTAGACCAACCTAGACAGCAGAGAAAGGGGTTGAAATTGGGAAATAATTTCCAGCTGGTTTATGCATGGAATACACTGCAGTTTAAGACTGCAGTGCAGAAAAGCCCTGTTTCTCTGTGAATCACTGGAATCCTATTTCTTTAAAATGGTTTTGTTACTTTTTCCAGACTGATAGGCATTGATGACTTTTCATGGGGTCCTTCAGAAATTTCTTTTGAACAGGGTATGTTTCTAGAATATGTGTGGTGACAACATCACTGTTATAAGGAGAGTCACAGGTTGTCAGATTTATGAAGAGCAGGGCTGGCCAAAATCAACCCTGATTGTTTAATAAAATACACAGAAAACTGCTCTTTTAATTAAATTGATTGAACTACAGAGATCATTTATTTTTCACACTGAAACATTGCATGTTGGATGAAGTTCTGATAATATTCAGTGACAAAGGTATGCAAAACATCAGATAAAAAAGGGATGATTTTTTCCTCACATGAACTGTATGGCAAAAGAGATTTCCAAGAGGACAAAATAATTCAGGGTATGGACAGAGCTATTTTATTTATTATGTGAGGTTATTCATAGACTCATTGGGTAGTCCCAAACAAACAAACAAACAAATCTTAATCTATGAAATGGGAATACTAATTATCTACTTCACATCTTCACATCTAATTATCTACTGTTACCTGTGAAGCAAGTAACAACAGTAATTCTTGGGATTATTTTACTTATTCTATTTTTTAAAAATTACTTTTAAGCTCTTGTTAATGGCTAACAACAATAATTTAAAATAAATTATAAAAACAGTATTCATTTGAATATGGAAAAAATAATATAGACATTTAACATATTTAAAACATCCAGAATCCAGAAGGGTAAATAATTTCTCCATGAAGGGAAAGAGCTTTAGGATTTTAAGATTTTGTTAATTTGCTTTCTTTTAAATATGTATGTACATAGCACATATTTTCATTAATACTATGATAGTCACCAGAACACAAGCAACTGCTTCCTGCCAGATATAACCATCTTTGGTCCTGCCTACACCAGCCTTCCGTGGCCTGGTCCCTTCTAGACATGTAAGGATTGCAACTCCCACTATTCACAGCCAGCATGGCTGAAAGCTGGAGTTGCAGCTCTAACACACATGGAACATTCTCTTACCTGGAGATGCTAGAGAAGAATCTGGTACTTACTGCCTTGTGGTTTACTATTTAGGGCACCCACTAAGATCACAGCCATGAGAAGTTTGAACCAAGGACAAGGGAGCTTGCAAGCCATATGCAGTATTACTATGCTACATAAGCTTTTTCACTGTGCTATTAGTGTGTCAGTTAATTCCCTCGCCTCCAACTTCTTCAGTCTTTTGTATTTGGAAAGGGAAGGCTACAATAACGTATGATACGTTCCATTCTCCAATGTTGATGCATTCTGTTTTGCTGGTACTGTGCTTCAGCCAAGACAGAATTATGGTCCCAGTGGAAAAAATAAAACCTCAGAGTCTAGGCCAATGTGCCATAAAGCCCTAGATAATCATTCAGACAGACAGACAGACCCTCTTTATGATGTTTATCACACAGCGTGACTTTTCTGAAAAGTTCTGTATTGTTAAAGCGGTTATTAACTTATACTATCAGGTTAAGAAAATACTGTTCCATTTTAAAGCAAGGCACACAAAACAAGTTTATTCAAGGCAAGGAGAAAGAGCTCTGTCATGCTGGCTTCAGGCTTTATGCTTCCGTGTTATTCCTGTTATTCTTACAGGGAAGAGAGTGGTACACTCGAGATAATTTACAGTCCAAACTAACCTCAAATAGACAGAAATAAACTCTGTTGAAATAACTCTCCCTTGTTTTGCAAAGAAGCCACTCCCTACCCCTGCACAGATGCACACTTGCAAAATGCAGCAATTTTTCAGATCCAATGCACCAGTAGATGATATTGGCAAGGCCTTGAGTGACTTGCTATGCTCTTAATGAACAGAAACTGATACTTACCGTGCACACTCAAGCTGATAGTGGCCCAACTCACTCCCTTCAGATGACCATGCCGAGTCCGTCGGACTGGCATTCTTAAAACATTAAGTTACTTTCCACGATGCAACATAAAGAGTGACAAAATAATTCCTCCAACTGATTTTTGCGTTGGGCATAGAGGATACTGTATCCAAATGACACATCCGGAAGAAGAACTTTGCAGCTAAGCAGCGACAGAATCAGTCTCCAGCGTAACAAGAGAAATCCCTTGTGTAGAAAAGCTCCAAGTGGGAAAAAATAAAGGAGGGGAAGGGAGAGAGAAGAGTAAACGTGGAACACAACCAATAACCCTAAAGACTCCTTGGGATATTTTGGACCTAAAAATCCTCCATCAGAGACGTGATGACAGGGAAAAGCAGACACACGTCTCCGTAGACCATATATGTCTTAGATTAGGCAGACTTTGGAAGGACTGAAACAGGAGATGAGTCTTTGAGACCCATCAACTGGCATCACATGTCACTTGTCAACGTGAATTACGAATTACGGCAGAGTTCCGAGGTCCTGTTTTGAGAAGTGGAAATAGTGGGTGAAGCGACATGTGTTAAAAGCTTTTTTTTAAAATAATAATAATAATACTAACACACACATTTATATAGGGCATTATTACAAGCACTCAAACTCAATTGCTGGAGGATGATTTAAATACATTTTTCTTGCAAATCTGTTACTTTTCCCAGGTTAAAAATACTAGTTTCCAGTTTAAAAATACTAGTTTTTTACAATCTGGTAAAGAACGGAACTAATATCATATAATCCGCCTGAAAACAGCTGACAAATCTAGTGGCGAATATTAGGAATCTGTAGCTCATTCTTTGGAACTTGGCACTGACAGCAGATCTCTTTTGCCCAGCTACTTATTTCCTTGGTGAATTTTAATCAGATTAATAACAATAAATCTGCAGCAAAAATGTCCCCAATCAACAGATGATTTAAGAACTGCATTTTGCAGCGGAAGGCTACAATCTACACAAAATCATTCATAACACACCTTTTCTAAATCAACTTAACTATATGAGAACAGGAATCACCAGAGATTTGAAATGAAAATATGCTGGCACAATCTAACATTACTTAAAGGCACCCTCTGCCACTTAGGAGCTTTAATTATAAAGTCCCCCCCCAAAAAAAACCTTTTTGTTATAGCTGCTGGCACTAGCATACTATACTATGTATTTGAAGCAGCCTCACAAAATTACAGCCTAAGTGGTTTGTCTGTTGGCCAAGTGGCATGGCAGCTGCTGCAGAGTTGATCAACTCTGTACTACTTTGATATGCAAGAAACTTCCTTTATATGTGAGGGACCCTATGGCACTTCCCATCCCAGTGTTGCCTTATAGTTGACATTCATGTATGCTTTGGGTCCCCAAAGTGGCTCCTGCAATCACTAATATGCTTAAGAATACCTCTCTTGTTATCCCCAAGCTTTATACTCCACTGGAAGTTAATCAATTCCTTCAATTTAAAAATGGAAAGTTGTTGAGGCAAAGCCTCAAGCATGATTTTTATTTCCATAAACATTTTTAGAAATCCCAGAGGCATTCCTAAAAGAATGAAAATAGGAGGCTCCAGCTCAGTCTTTATTAGGAAGCATGCTTACCTAGCCAGAAAAAAGGCAGTGAAGTCACAGAGAATACTCTAGGAGGCTTGAAAGTAAGTGTGGTGGGGAACAACCTCAACCATTTACCTTCTGGTAAACTGCCTTCTGTGGTGGCCATTTTGGTGGTGTATTAATTACATGGTCTCGGAATCCAACATGGGCCAACTGGTCTCACTGACGGAGGGACAAATTACAGCATTAGCTTCTCCCAACTTACCAAGGGCTTATTGTGGTATTTTAGTGGTGCAGGAAAGAGCAACTCTGCCTAAATACCAAGCTGTTGGATAGTTCAAAAAGTACCTGTGTTGTAAACTGGGGAAATTTTCTGTGCATGAAAGAGGAGGATTTAATTTAGTTACCATAATTTTCAGTGACATTCTAATATGGTTACCAGGCTTTTCAGCCAATTTATACTGAGCAAAGAAGGTAAGTGGCAACACCTATCCAATCTTAGTTGATCTAGCAAGCCCTGGTCAGTACTTGGATGGGGCTATAGCCAGGACTGATTATGTACCATCAAGTCGTTTTTGACCCCTAGTGACCACATATGTATATAGATCTTCTCCATGACGATCTATTCCTAACCTGTTCTTTAAATTCTACCACCTGGTCATTTGTGCCTCAAGTGAGAACTCTGGGTTGATTTGTTTGATGATCCATTGGTTTGTTTTCTTGGCTGTCCACAGTATTATCATGAGTTGTCTCCAACACCAAAGTTCAAAAGTGTCAATACTGTTCCTCTCCTGCTTCTTCAAAGCTTCCATAGAGTGTCACAGGGAATACCATGGCTTGCATGATTCTGATCTTTGTGGGCATAGACACGTCACAGCATTTGAATATATTTTCCAAGGCCTTCATGGATGCTCTACTAAGTGCTAATCTGCGGCATATTTCTTGACTGCTTGTTCCTTTACTATTGATGGTTGATCCTAAAAGGCAGAAGCTATTCACTACTACGATATTTTCATTGCCTCCAGGCAAGACCAGGAAATCAAAAAGACTCCCTGGGGGAAGGCAATTCCAAGCACTTCCGGCAACATGCCAAGAAAACTTAATGGATACATTCATGTAAGGCAGCAGAAGTCAAGTTCAAGTTCAAGTCCAAAGGTGACTTTATTTTATTTTACTTTTTATTGACAACTTATGCAATACTATGATTCCAATTACTCTTTGGGGAGAGAATGTATCTAAAGATTGTATTTTTCCTTAATTTTCTTTCACATATTTTTTTCTATGTATATGAATGCCTTCTGTCTGTAAAAAAACAGTTATGATATTATTCATAGAGGAGAACAGATATGATCAAAATGAGATCAATATTATCTTATAGAAAATCTACTTTTAGCTGCCTATTTTAAGTGCTTTAGTCCACTGCAGCTCTTTTTGCACCAATAAGTCTATGCTATTTTAATGAACCATTATAATCATTCTGTCAAGATGTACTTTTAATAAGGGTTTTTTTTTCTGGTGCCTTCAAGTCAGTGTTGGCTCCTGGCGACTGCCTGGACAACCCCTGCAGTTTTCCTGGCAAAGTTTTTCGGAAGTGCTTTTCCATTGCCTCCTTCCTAACTCTGAATGTGTGTGACTGGCCCAAGGTCACCCAGCTGGCTTTGTGCCTGAGGTGGGATTAGAACTCATGGTCCCCTGGTTTCTAGCCTGATCCTTTAACCACTACACCAAATTAGCTCTCTATACTTTCAATAACTGGCTCTCTTACTTTCAATAAGTAAAACTAGCAAAAAAAAATATGTTGCTGCATAGAATGCTCCATGGCCAGAGCACTCCATTTCATTCCACTTCCAGTATTCTTCACCTGGAATACTTTGACAGTGTTGTTTGTTGTGCCTGTTTGCAATTAAGAATGCATTTTTACATTGGCTGCAATCCCTATGATCCCTGAGAATATGTCCCATAATCCTGACATACATTTTTGACCCCATCACCTGAGGGCAGGGAAGTCAGACCTTGACAATCCATTCCAACTGCTCTGGAAAGAGGCATTCCATGGGGGTCTCAGGGGAGGAGTTGGATCCCTATTTTTGATAACCTTCTCATTTCCTCAACACAACCTGAAAATCAGCATCCAATGGAATGGTAATCTTAAGGATTTTTTTTTAAGTGGTGAGGACAAAAAAAAGTGCCTTCATTTCTGCTTTACTAGTGGAGGCTCACTCGCTGGATCGTCACCTTGTTGTGGTGAGTGGGCTTGTGTGTTCCCAATGAACCCTGTGAGCGAAGCCGTCAGGAGTCACGTACTCCTGGCAGGGTCACCCATGGCAGTAAGGTCCAGGGGGAGGAACCAGACAAAGAACGATCCAAGAAAGTCCTCAACGGCAGAACAGGCGGAAGATAACAAAGTGTATTGTTACAACGGCTGCAGCAGACAAAAGGTCACCAATCGCCATGGTATCCATGCCATTGGATTAGAGCCTTTTTCTGTGAAGGTTGTGTGCTGATCGTTGTGCACTGATCTCCACACATAAAACAAATTCACGCACAGGTGTCTTCCAACCACACCAAACCCAAAACAACCAAAAGTCCCATGGTGATTGACGAATGGCAACGGGGGCGTCTTCCAACCACACAAAACCCAAAACAACCAAAAGTCCCATGGCGATTGACGAATGGCAACGGGGGCAGGACTGTGAAATCCGGAAGCTCCTAGTCATGGACCAGCATATGGGCGGTGGATACGGATTCAGTCGCCCTGACTCAAGGATCGAGGCAGTTGAGTAGTTCGGCAGCTGTATCCACGACTGAGCAGCCCTATTTAGGATCCACTCTGCTCACCCCATATGGGGAGGGGGCTAGAAAAGGTACCCTAAACATAGTCTGCCTCATTTTCTCCCTGACTGGATTACCGCGACCAGTGGGGTCACCATCTAGCAGTCGTAAAAGACACATGAATTTTGGAACATGGAATATACAGGTACGGACACTGCAAGACAATATGGATAGTGAACGACCTGAATGTAGGACTGCCATTATTGCAAGGGAGCTGAGACATTTTAATATTGATATAGCAGCACTCCAAGAAACTCGAAGAGCAGGAGAAGGACAGTTGAAGGAAGAAAAAGGAGGTTATATCTTCTTTTGGAAAGGACTGCCTGAACAAGAACGACAAATACATGGGGTAGGCTTTGCTATCAAAAACGACCTTGTGATGCTCTTGTCAGAAGTTCCCACTGGCATTAACGAACGACTCTCAACTCTCCGAATAAAACTCGCCAAAAACCAACAGGCAACTATCCTAAGTGCTTACGCACCAACACTAGATGCAGATGAGGATATCAAGGAAAAATTTTATACCCAGCTGGACACCATCTTATCAGAGATACCAAAGGAGGATAAAATTATCCTCCTGGGCGATTTCAATGCAAAAGTTGGGCATGACTTTGATTTGTGGCCGGGGATCATTGGGAAAGAAGGAGTTGACAATACCAACATGAATGGAATCTTACTTCTGACTAAATGCGCAGAGTATAACCTTGTCATTACTAACACACTCTTTCGCCAGAAAAATAAATTTAAAACATCATGGAAGCACCCACGGTCGAAGCACTGGCATCTTTTAGATTATGTAATTGTCCGTGCTAGAGATCGCCGTGATGTACTTCTCACCAGAGCCATGACGAGCGCCGATGACTGCTGGACAGACCATCGATTAATTCGATCCACGATGGCCATAAAGATTGTCCCTCATCGTAGGCTCCAAGGAAGAAAACCAAGGCGTAAAATGAATACACTGGCCCTTCAAGATTCTACTAAATGAGCTTGCTTTCAATCAACTCTCAAGGAACATCTGCCTATGGAACTTCCTGAAAATGTTGAGGAACACTGGATTAAATTGAAGACTTCTATTATTTCAGCCTGTGAACAAACTATCGGATACCAGACTAAGAGACATCAGGACTGGTTTGACGAGAACGATAGTGAGATTGAACATATTATTGACAAGAAAAGGAAAGCCTTCCGGATATGGCAAAAAGATATTAACTGTGCCGTTAAGAAAAAAATCTACGCCAGTGCAAAGGCAGAAGTCCAAATAAGAACTAGAGAACTGAAGAACATATGGTGGATTAAAAAAGCCCAAGAAACCCAACATTTTGCAGATGCTCATGATGCACGGGGCTTTTTTAATGCCATAAAGGCCATCTATGGACCAACAAACCATGGTACAAATCCCTTATGCTCAATAGATGGTGCTAAACTTCTAAAGGACAAAGAGTCTATTGCACTGCGCTGGAAAGAGCATTACTACAATCTCCTTAATCGTCACTCTACTGTGGCTGATGAAGTCTTCTTGCAAATCCCGCAAAAACAAATAAGAGATGAGCTTGCAGTACCCCCTAGTTTGGAGGAAGTCAGTAAAGCCACTAAACAAATGAAAAATAACAAAGCTAGTGGACCTGATGGGATTCCTGCTGAAGTCTTTAAAGAAGGCGGGCCTGAACTTACACAACAACTTCATAAGCTCATCGAAAAAATCTGGATGAGGGAGGAGATTCCAGCAGACTTCAGGGATGCCACAATTATCACTCTCTTTAAAAAGGGTGATAGAACAGACTGTGGAAACTATCGAGGCATCTCCCTTCTAGCCACAGCAGGCAAAATCCTGGCAAAGATCATCGCAAACCGTCTCCTATCTGTATCAGAAGACATCCTCCCTGAAATGCAAAATGGCTTCCGCCCTTCCAGGGGAACAGTGGATATGATCTTCACTGCACAACAGCTTCAAGAAAAATGCAAGGAGCAAAACCGCCCTCTGTACATGGCGTTTATTGATCTGACTAAAGCTTTTGATACTGTAAATCGTACTGCTCTCTGAACCATCCTTCTGAAAATCGGATGCCCTGATAAATTTGTGAACATCTTGCGGCTACTCCATGACGGCAACAATCCTGAATAACAATGGCTCTCAAAGCGATCCATTTAAAGTGAAATCCGGCATTAAACAGGGATGTGTTATTGCTCCAACCTTATTCGTTATCTTCATTGCTATGATTATACACCTTGTTGAAGAGAAACTTCCTACTGGTGTAGAAATTATATATCGAACAGATGGAAAGCTTTTTAATCTTAGTAGGCTGAAAGCAAAAAATAAGGTAATTACAACTTCTGTTATAGAACTTCAATATGCTGATGATAACGTAGTCTGTGCACACTCCGAGGAAGATCTTCAAACTATCCTAAACATCTTTGCAGAAGCATATGAAAAGCTCGGCCTCTCGATTAACATTAAAAAAACCAAAGTGCTTTACCAGCAAGTTCGAACCAATCCCTCCGCAGCGCCATCAATCCAGTTTAAAGGTGTGTCACTAGAAAATGTCGACCACTTTTTTTTATCTTGGCAGCCATCTATCTACAAAAGCCGACATTGACGCTGAAATTCAGCATCGCCTGAGCTCTGCGAGTGTAGCTTTCTCCCGAATGAAGCGTAGAGTGTTTGAGGATCGGGACATTCGCAGGGAGACCAAAATGCTTGTTTACAAAGCCATTGTACTACCAACCCTTCTGTACGCCTGTGAAACATGGACCCTCTACAAACGCCACCTCGAACTTCTTGAAAGTTTCCATCAACGCTGCCTCCAAAAAATTCTGCAAATTACTTGGGAAGATAGGCGGACTAATGTTAGCGTATTAGAAGAAGCGAAAACCACCAGCATTGAAACAATGATCATCCAACATCAACTTCGCTGGACCGGCCATGTTGTTCTAATGCCTGACCATCGTCTTCCAAAGCAGCTACTTTACTCCCAACTTAAGAATGGAAAACGGAATATTGGTGGACAGCAAAAGAGATTCAAAGACACTCTCAAAACTAATTTAAAAAAATGTAATATCAGCATTGAGAACTGGGAAGCCCTAACTCATGAGCGTTTCAATTGGAGGTCAGCCTTTATTAATGGCACTATGGACTTTGAAGAAGCACGAGTACAGGGCAAAAGGGAGAAAAGAGCTAAAAGGAAGGCACGTCAAGCAAACCCTCATCATGACCGTCTCCCACCCGGAAACCTATGCCCTCATTGTGGGAGGTTGTGCGGATCCAGAATTGGCCTTTATAGCCACTTACGGATCCACTGTTAAAATTTTACCTTTGGAAGACAATCTTACTTGGCTACGAGTGATCACCAGTGATGATGATGTTTTCTAGTGGAGGCTTGACTGAGCATTGGATAAGGGGATTCCTTTGCTTCCAGATACCTGTTCCTGACACATACACAAACACACAGTAATATGTTTATTTGGCCCAAAATTTATCCTTAAAGAACAACTTCATTCATTTGGTTTACATTCCAAAGGTTAATCTCACAAAGACATTCCTCCACCACATTCCTGCTAAGTTGTAGGGAGCAACATTAATATAAATGATTAAGTATAGCTCAGCTGTCCCCAGCTGATGTATTGGCTAAACCAATTATCCAATTACAGTAGGTCTGATTCAGCCTTCCCATTGATATAAATGGGAAGAGTTAAGTGTCTGTGCTTAATTATCTCCAAAGGACTTATATATTGTTAAACAAAGCTGGAATGTGTCCAGCATGGGGGATTCTTTTTAAAAAATGATTTCACTCTAATATAATATATGGACTCTCTCCATAAATAAGCACATCGTACTAAACACATGTCAAAAATACGAAGACTAAACAAATCTGTACCTATGAGCAATGGGATAGGAAGCTTTTCACTATTAAGTCACAAGTTCCAGTCTGGCTGAACTAAGTAACATGATTATCAAATGATAGCCAAAAATGTACTCATGACAGGTCAGTTTGTCTTACTGACACCTAGGATTTTAAAATAGACAACTTTCATCAACAGAATACTGAAAAACATTTTTAATCACCTGACTTAACAGGATCTTATTTTAGTATCATTATTTGCTATTGTGTACTTTGATATTGAGTTAAACAACACTTAATACTACAATGGTTAAGGTTGTCTCATTTTCTCTTTATTTTAAACTTGTATATGTTGCTGAATCCCAATAATGGCTCAGCCCACAAATATTCATGACAAAGTTATTAAATCCCAGTTAAAAACCCTAAACAAATTGTAAAAAACACTACAAGGCCTGTATTAAAAATATTTAAAGCCCCCTTCTAAACTGTAATACAAAGGGGGAAAGCTTCAGATCCAGTGACAAATTGTTCCATAATCTGGGTTCAGCTTCAGAATTAGCTGGTGATATTAAGTGGGATCTGCAAAACATGTTCCACTGAATGGGTATAGGTGGTCCTGCATCTAATCTGGGCCCAAACTATGTAAGGTGTTATATAGCCCAATGAGCACCTTGAACTGAGCCCAGAAAGCAACTGGTAACCTTCTTCTTCTTCTTCTTGGCGATTACTCGTAGCCGAGTAAGATTGTCTTCCAGAGGTAAAATCTTAACAGTGGATCCGTAAGTGGCTGTAAAGGCCAATTCTGGATCCGCACAACCTCCCACAATAAGTGCATAGGTTTCCAGGTGGAAGACGGTCACGATGAGGGTTTGCTTGACATACCTTCCTCTTAGCTCGTTTCTCCCTTTCACCCTGTACTTGTGCTTCTTCAAAGTCCGTAGCGCCTTTAATAAAGGATGACCTCCAATTGAAACGCTCATGAGTTAGGGCTTCCCAGTTCTCAATGCTGATATTAAATTTTTTAAAATTAGCTTTGAGAGTATCTTTGAATCTCTTTTGCTGTCCACCAATATTCTGTTTTCCATTCTTAAGTTGGGAGTAAAGTAGCTGCTTTGGAAGACGATGGTCAGGCATTCGAACAACATGGCCGGTCCAGCGAAGTTGATGTTGGATGATCATTGTTTCAACGCTGTTGGTCTTCACTTCTTCCAATACGCTAACATTAGTCTGCCTATCTTCCCAAGTAATTTGCAGAATTTTTCGGAGGCAGCGTTGATGGAATCTTTCAAGAAGTTGGAGGTGGCGTTTGTAGAGGGTCCATGTTTCACAGGTGTACAATAGGGTCGGTAGTACAATGGCTTTGTAAACAAGCATTTTGGTCTCCCTGCGAATGTCCCGATCCTCAAACACTCTATGCTTCATTCGGGAGAAAGCTACACTCACAGAGCTCAGACAATGCTGAATTTTAGCGTCGATGTTGGCTTTTGTAGATAGATGGCTGCCAAGATAAATGGTCAACATTTTCTAGTAGCACACCTTTAAACTGGATTGATGGCGCTGCGGAGGAATTGGTTCAAACTTGCTGGTAAAGCACTTTGGGTTTTTTTAATGTTAAGCGATTCAATAAGGTGTAGAATCATAGCAATGAAGATAGCGAATAAGGTTGGAGCAATAACACATCCCTGTTTAACACCAGATCCCACTTTAAATGGATTGCTTTGAGAGCCATTATTATTCAGGATTGTTGCCATCATGTCGTCATGGAGTAGCCGCAAGATGTTCACAATTTTATCAGGGCATCCGATTTTCAGAAGGATGGTTCAGAGAGCAGTACGATTTACAGTATCAAAAGCCTTAGTCAGATCAATAAACGCCATGTACAGAGGGCAGTTTTGCTCCTTGCATTTTTCTTGGAGATGTCGTGCAGTGAAGATCATATCCACTGTCCCCCCTGGAAGGGCGGACATTTTGGGTTTCAGGGAGGATGTCTTCTGATATAGATAGGAGATGGTTTGCGAGGATCCTTGCGAGGATTTTGCCTGCCAGTGTAGCAATTCAACACAGTAGTGATATGGCATCTCTTGGAAGCACCACTACCATCACCAACAATACTCCAGTGCTCCATTCTAAGCCACATAAAAGTTTTGTTCCACAAACAGTGTACCATCTTGGAAATTACCCAAATACACCTAATCAATGCCAGGTTTCTTACCTCCAGGAAAGGATACAATTGTTTTATCAGCCAATGCTGAAAAGGCTCCCTTCCCCCGATGTAATTTGTCCATTCAGCATTAAAGACAGATCCCAAGATGTGAAGAGGAAATACAACCTCATTCAGTGCAGGCATATCTTTCAAAATCTAAAGTCAGCCTCTGGAATCAGCAGCAACTCTGTCTTATCCAGATTTAGCTTCAGTTTGTTCTCCTACATTCAGTTTTTTTACAACCAGGAGACATGCAAAGGATTTTGAGGCATCCATGGAAGGGAGAAGTACAACTGAATATCATTAGTTCACTGGTGGCAATTAACTCCAAACTCATGCATGACCTTTCATAGCAGCATCATAAATAGCATCTCCCTGAGTCAGGCTTGACTGCTGGTAACTACACAGTCATGACCTCATTGTTTTCTTGGCAATAAAATGAATTTATTCACTATTATCTTCTTTCAAGGTTTTTTTTTAATTTACTTCACAGCCTGCCTTACAGCCCCGGGATTTCTTAGTAGTCTCCCATTCACGTTTGAACCTGCCTAGCTTTCCTACCCCCTTGAAATCAGCCAAGGCTGGCTAGGTGCTATTAATTTAAGGCATCAGGCTAGAAACCAGGAGACTGAGAGTTCTAGTCCCACCGTAGGCATGAAAGCCGGCTGGGTGACCTTGGGCCAGTCACTCTCTCTCAGCCCAACTCACCTCACAGGGTTGTTGTTGTGGGGAAAATAGGAGGAGGAAGGAGTATTATGTATGTTCCCTGCCTTGAGTAATTTATAAAAATAATAAAGGCGGGATAAAAAATCTAAAAAACCCCCACCTAAGACAATTCTCAAGGGGTTGAGCAGAATTCTCCTAATACCATCTTCTGATAGTGCATAGAGAAAAAGATCTGAAACCATTGCCAGGTGGTGCCTTAATCCCCCAACTGCTTCAAGAAAATACTGTAATTAACTGTGTGAAAAGCCTTCGAGAGATCCAGGAATTTTACACTATCAGAGTTTGTCATTTCTCTCTTAGTATCGTTCATGCATAACAAGGATCTCGCCACTGTCTCCTTTCAGAGTGTGAGAACTCTCTTTGCTGGAAAAAAGTTAATAAACTCAAAAATTATTAGTAGGAAAGGGTCTTTGAAGATCCTAATAAGCCAGGTTAGGAAGGGAGACAAGTAATGGAGTAAACATACAAGAACCGTATCCATTTCCTCAAGAGTCAAAGAATGGCATTCATCCAGACTTCTCAAACTGCTCATACCAGAGCTCTGTTGATACCACAGTGCCAGTTGAAGTTCCAAGGTTCATGTCATCTGGCCAACAATCTTAAAAACTCCATTGGTCAGTTCTGTGGAGATGCAGTCAGAGAAGAAATCCATTGTCTCTTTTCTTTCCAGGTCCACAAACAGGCCTTATAATATTGTTGTTGTTTATTCGTTCAGTTGCTTCCAACTCTTCGTGACTTCATGGACCAGCCCACGCCAGAGCTTCCTGTTGGCTGTTGCCATCCCCAGCTCCCCCACAGTCGAGTCCGTCACCTCCAGAATATCATCCATCCATCTTGCCCTTGGTCAGCTCCTCTTCTTTTAGCCTTCCACTTTCCCTAGCATCAGCATCTTTTCCAGGGTATCCTGTCTTCTCATTATGTGGCCAAAGTACTTCAGTTTTGCTTTTAATATCATTCCCTCAAGTGAGCAGTCTGGCTTTATTTCCTGGAGTATGGACTGGTTTGATCTTCTTGCAGTCCAAGGCACTCTCAGAATTTTCTTCCAACACCACAGTTCAAAAGCATCTATCTTCCTTCGCTCAGCCTTCCTTATGGTCCAGCTCTTGCAGCCATAGGTTACTACGGGGAATACCATTGGTTTGACTATGCGGATCTTTGTTGTCAGTGTGATGTCTCTGCTCTTAACTATTTTATCAAGATTTGTCATTGCTCTCCTCCCAAGAAGTAGACGTCTTCTGATTTCCTGGCTGCAGTCAGCATCTGCAGTAATCTTTGCGCCTAGAAATACAAAGTCTGTCACTGCCTCCACTTTTTCTCCCTCTATTTGCCAGTTATCATTCAAGCTGGTTGCCATAATCTTGGTTTTTTTGAGGTTTAACTGCAACCCAGCTTTTGAACTTTCTTCTTCAACCTTCATCATAAGGCTCTTCAGCTCCTCCTCGCTTTCAGCCATCAAAGTGGTATCATCTGCATATCTGAGATTGTTAATGTTTCTTCCAGCGATTTTAACTCCAGCCTTGGATTCATCAAGTCCAGCATGTCGCATGATGTGTTCTGCGTACAGGTTGAATAGGTAGGGTGATAGTATACAGCCCTGCCGTACTCCTTTCCCAATCTTAAACCAGTCCATTGTTCCGTGCTCTGTTCTTACCGTTGCTACTTGGTCATTATACAGATTCCTCAGGAGGCAGACAAGATGACTTGGTATCCCCATACCACCAAGAACTTGCCACAATTTGTTATGATCCACAGTCAAAGGCTTTAGAATAGTCAATAAAACAAAAATAGATGTTTTTCTGAAACTCCCTGGCTTTCTCCATTATCCAGCGGATATTGGCAAGCCTTATAATATGCCTATATATTAATCATATAGTTGTTGTTGTTGTCCAGTCGTTTAGTCGTGTCTGACTCTTCGTGACCTCATGGACCATAGCACGCCAGGCCTTCCTGTCCTCCACTGTCTCCCGGAGTTTACTCAAATTCATGTTCATTACATCGGTGATGCTATCTAACCATCTCATCCTCTGCCATCCCCTTCTCCTTTTGCCTTCAGTCTTTCCCAGCATCAGGGTCTTTTCCAGTGAGTCCTCTGTTTGCATTAGGTGGCCAAAGTATTTGAGCTGCAGCTTCAGTATCTGTCCTTCTTCAGCATCAGTGGTTGGGGCATAGACTTGGATTACTGTGATGTTGAATGGTTTGCCTTGGATTCGAACTGAGATCATTCTGTCGTTTTTGAGGCTGTACCCCAGTACTGCCTTTCCCACTCTTTTATTGACTATGAGGGCTACTCCATTTCTTCTAAGGGATTCTTGCCCACAGTAGTATATATAATGGTCACCTGAATTAAATTCACCCATTCCTGTCCATTTTAGTTCGCCGATTCCCAAGATGTCGATGTTCAATCTTGTCATCTCATGTTTGACCACATCCAGCTTACCTTGATTCATAGATCTTACATTCCAGGTTCCTGTGCAATATTGCTCTTTACAGCATCGGACTTTCCTTCCACTTCCAGACACATCCGCAACTGAGCGTCCTTTCGGCTTTGGCCCAGCCGCTTCACTCTTTCTGGAGCTACTCGGAATTGCCCTCCGCTCTTCCCCAGTAGCATATTGGACACCTTCCGACCTGAGGGGCTCAACTTCCGGTATCATATCTTTTAGCCTTTTGATACTGTTCATGGGGTTTTCTTGGCAAGGATACTGGAGTGGGCTCCCATTTCCTCCTCCAGTGTTTTGTCAGAACACTCCGTCATGACCTGTCTGTCTTGACCTGACTTCATTGAGTTACGCAAGCCCCTTCGCCACGACAAGGCAGTGATCCATGAAGGGGAACCATATAGTTACCTCTACTCATGCCATAGTCACTAATATCACCTGTCAAGGCTTCATACTAGGTTTCAGATTAAACTCTCCTCACTCTGCATTCTCAGGCAGACATAAGAAGTAAGTTAAATAGCTGTATCACACAGAATCAGAAAGACATATATACAAATTTGCATGCAATATTTGTACATATATACAAATTAGGAAGCTATATATAGTATACAAAAATGTTTTCCATTTAACATGCATGGAATCTGCCCTCTATATACTCTATATCAGCCTTTCTCAACCTTTTGACCCTGGAGGAACCCTTGAAATATTTTTCAGGCCTTAGGGAACCCCTGCACATTCAGGCTCAAATATAGGCCACAAGTTACAAAATTATTATATTTGTTTCATGTGTAGGCCTGTATATATGCATTAACAGTGTTCTTAAACTAAACATAAAGAATGAAACTTACCTCTTTAATGTGAAGTTGTCTGAATTTGAAATAATTGTTTAAATAAATTGTGATCTCCCAGGGAACCCCTAGTGACCTCTCGTGGAACCCTAGGGTTCCATGGAACCCTGGTTGAGAAACCCTGCTATATATACTAAATCCTGGGTCCCTTCCTTCCCAGTGGCCGTGTAGCGGCTTGTTTCCCAGACTTGAAGGCTTCTGCCATCTGCCTCTTCTTTAGCAAATAGCTTTCTCTGCTGTGAGAATCAGAGATTCCCTTCTCACCCAGTTCCATCCTTAAACAGACTAACGTTATGCTTCAGCACACAATTTTCTATGCACCATGGAGCATAACAGGGTCTGACACAGGATAGAGGTCACTTAGGAGTTGATTTATCAAAAACCGAGATACCTTGTTAATCTAGGTCTCTGCCAGATAGTTAATCGGTGGATGGCCAAGTCTGAAAAGCATTCCATAGAACACTCTGGATTCCACCTGGATCCATTTGCTTCCACAAGACAAATCATAAACATTTGATCCTATCCTTGGTCAAAAGGGGGTGTGGTGGCTTGGGAGCGTGGTGGCTCAGCGGGTAAGATGCCAGGCTTGTCGATCAGAAGATTGCAAGTTTGGAGGTTCGAATCCCTAGCCCCGTGTGATGGAGTGAGCTCCCGCTCTCGCCCCAGCTCTTGCCAACCTAGCAATTCGAAAGCATGCAAATGCAAGTAGATGAATAGGTACCACTTTGGTGGGTAGGTAACAGCGTTCCACGTGCGTCATGCCGGCCACATGACCGCGGAAGCATCTTCGGACAACGCTGGCTCTTCGGCTAACAAACGGAGATGAGCACCGGCCCCTAGAGTTGGACACAACTGTGTGGGGGAACCTTTACCTTTGGTCAAAATAGCTCAAATTTAACTGTGGCAAGGATAGTTCTATAATCCCCCTTTAAGGTTTACTTCCTCCCAAGACAAAAAGAGATTGAGGGTATGACTTGTCCTATGAGTAGGTACAGAAATGATCTGGGTGAAACCCATGGGGCGCATGAAATCCTGACCCAAACCTGCAGGCAGCTTGAGTATGAATATGTGGAAGTCCCCCAAAGTCAAAATCCTTGGAGTTTCTAACATCATCTCTGAGACTGAATCAGCTCAGCCATGAATTTCACTAGGAGCAGGGCTTCAATATACCAAGAGAATCTCTGAACAATTTAGAACAATACACCCTCAAAAGCAGCTACAGGAAAGCGAGATAAAGTCTTTATGGACTACTGCAACACCCTGTCCCTGATTATTTTTATTTTTTATTTATTCATCAAATTTTGCCACCTCCCATCTCCCTCCAGAGATTATTCTTGTACTTAGTATCCAGCTTACATCAAATGGGCCTATATGACTGAACTCATTCTGTCAGGTTTCCATGATATGCATCATGTTGTCTCAGTCTATTTTTATATCACAGATGTTATCATTTTTAAATTGAAGTCTGACCTGGCATTTAACAGAAACAGCATAAAACCTGTGATTGCTTGACCCCTAGTCAGTTGAGGAGGTGGAGTTAGAAATTATTATGAATTGTTAGATCAAGACATTAGTGTTCGAATAATGTGTCAAATTTTACCTTTCAAGTATTCTGGGAACCTGAGTTGTCAGTTCTCACTGCTGCAGGGTACATGTGCTTACGTTTTCCCTCACCAAATTGGGAAAACTAAGTGGAATAGTAGAATACCATGATATCATGCTACCCTATGAAACTGAAAACTAACACAAAGCATTCAACGTTACCTGGAAATTTTAGTTAATTATAATTTAAAAAACAGCAGTTGGGTAATTTAATATTGGACATATGTACAGTCTGCAATTTTTAAACAATGAAAAACTGGGAGGGGAAACAAAATATAATTGTTCTAGCTATCTCAGTTATTTCTTCTTAAGCAGCAATATAGGATATTGATTATCAAAGTACTGCTGTTGAAACCAGGCCAATAGCTAAGAAGACACTGATGTAAAATTTTAAAATCTAGACCACTACTGAGAATAATTTCTATTTTGCTGGAGAAAATTAAATTCCTGATTAAGAAGTTCCCACAAAAGAACTTCCCACAGGCTAAGCCAAAGGTAACTCAGAAAGTCAACATATCCAGTTAAACTGTAAATAAAAGACAGATGTCTGCTATTAATTAATTGCTCAATGTATTTCATGTTATGAATAAGGCTCACACTATTTCAAATACCATTTAGAAAGTAAGAGGCAAAGGAAGACTGGTTATTATATGAAGATATGAACTCAGCTGGTATCACTGCTTCCTATAGTGTGTTCTGATTGACATCATTCCCCAAGGCAGAAGTCTTTCTTTATTCTGCTCTTTTAATTGGAGACTGAACTTAACACAGCAAAAATAACTTGGGTGTTTTAAATTATAGGAATAAAAATAGGGTGGGAGCTTTGAAATCTGAATTCCCTGCATGCAAAGTATGTGCTCTACTTGAGCTACTGGGATAAAGTGTTCTGATTTTTAGAATATTAGAGGGTTTTTGTATGTGTGAGTGTATATATCAGAGCTTTCCAAACTGTGTGTTGCGACACAAAAGTGTGTCGCCTGCGGGGCCCAGATGTGTCGCGTCAAAACCTGGAAGCGCTGATGGCGTGCCATCAGCGCTTCCGTGTTTTCCTGTGGTGACACACCAACGGCGGCGCGCGAAAATCCGAAAGCGCCGCAGCCACGGTGGTGTGCAAAAAATGAAAGCGGCAGCAGCGCTTCCGGGTTTTTGCACGCTGCCGCAACGGCGGCACTTCTGAGTTTTCCCACGGCGACACACCAACGGCGGTTGGTGTGTCGCCACAGGAAAACTTTGGAAAGCCCTGGTATATATGAATGATTCAGAGAAGAGTGAAAACAAAACTGGAATTGAATATGAATATTTTGACTGTTGCCTCTAAATTCTAAGACATTTCTAGTATCCATACCAAAATCCACTTTATTTGTGAAATATGTATTTATAAACCAAGACTATATTAAATTCATTTTATATACTACCTGATCCTGTTTTAATTGAAGATACTGGAATTGAACTTGACTTTCTGTATGCATAGTATGAACACCACACTGTTTTTTAATTGGGGGAAGGTAGTTCCTCTATCAGTTTATGTATCACTAGGAATCAGATACAACTTAAACAGATTAAAAATTACCTTCTAAGAGTGAAGTAGATTAAAGGAAACCAAGAGGAGAGGGGGAGAGGGGGGGAGGGGGGAGAGGGGGAGAGGGGGAGGAGGGGAGTGAGAGAGAGAGAGAGAGAGAGAGGAGAGAGAGAGAGAGAAGGAGAGAGAGGAGAGAGAGAGAGAGAGAGAATGAATGTGTAAATGGAAGAGGGAACAATTATGTTATAAATTCCTTAGTTCTGTTTTAAATTGGGTATTAGGATCAATAGATACATCAAGGGCTTCTTTGAAACTGGATGTGAAACTCTTCGTAAATTACCTAGCTACATAGCTGTATCTGCCCCATCCATGATACTACAGGGCAAAGTTAACACACTTCCTCTAATATCTATGAGTTGAGAATGGATGTTTGGAAAAAAAAAAAACATTTAAGATCAGCAGCTCTATATTGTCCTCACAGTATCAGGGCTCAGCAACAAGGAACAGGTCCCAGCATCAATTCCGAGCACGGGAGCCCTCCCTTCAGGAGGGCATAGCTAGAGGAGGAAAGGACATCAGAACGGAGCTCTGCAGAGGAGAGGCAAGAAGGGAGAAGATCTTGTATTTTAACTATATATGTTGAAATTGAGTAAAGTTCTTATAAAAAATTAAAAAAATGAAAAATGAAAAAAAGGAGTCTTAATGAGAACACAACTGTTCAAATTAACACATTCTTGTAGGAGAAATAAAAACACTTATTTAATTAAAATCTAAAATGAAGAAAGGAGAAATATTGATTTCCTTTATTGTTCTGATTCAGCATCTATCTATTTTCTATTTGTACCTTTGCTCCCCTTCTCCCCACCCCCCAGCCGACGCTGATTTCTGTGAAAGTAGCAAAACATCAAGAACTTTCCCAAGAGCTGTTATGGTGTTTTAAAATGTGCTTCAGAGTGACTGCTGGTAAATTCTTATGTACATAAGCAACAGCAATTCTTTTCCTGCTACACTTCTAAACAGAAATTCCAGGGCTCTGGCCCACACCACAAGATAATTGGAAGACAATTTTCTTCTTCCATACAAGGTCAATAGTATAAGAAGAAAAATCAATATTTTATTTGTATAGTCGAAGGCTTTCATGCCCAGAATCTTCTAGCTGTGCTCCTGTCCCTCTGAAGATGCCAGCCACAGTGACTAGCGAAACATTAGGAACCAAAACTGCCAGAACATGGCCACACAGCCCGGAAAACCCACAACAACCATCAATATTTTATTTCTTTACTTAGGTCGATGTTATAAGCATATTTTTTTAGATTTTTTATCCTTCCTTCCTTCCTTCCTTCCTTCCTTCCTTCCTTCCTTCCTTCCTCTCCCTCCCTCCCTCCCTCCCTCCCTCCTCTTCTTTCCTTCTTCCTCCTCCTCTCCTCCTTCTCTTTCTTCTTTCTCCTTTCTTTTCTTTCTTTCTTTCTTTTCTTTTCCTTTCTTTCTTCTTCTTTCTTCTTTCTTCTTCTTTTTCTTTTCTTTCTTTCTTCTCTTTCAATAAATAAACAAAACAAAACAAAAACAAAACAAGGCGGCGAACATACCTAATACTCCTCCCTCCTCCTATTTTCCACACAACAACAACCCTGTGAGGTGAGTTGGGCAAAGAATGAGAATGAGTGACTGGCCCAAGGTCACCCAGCCAGCTTTCATGCCTAAGGCAGGACTAGAACTCAATCTCCTGGTTTTAGCCTGGTGCCTTAAACCACTAGACCAAACTGGCTCTCAAATCTCAATTTACTGTTTCAATCAGAAACAACCACTAAGTAATTTAATTATATATTTAACGTAAATAACATCTGAGTTTTGTGGCAACAGACTCATTCAGGCATAGGTAACGTGAACCCCAACAAAACTAAAAATGGCTACATGTTTGGATTAAGTGTCTTACACTGATTTATAATCACAAAAGGAAATAGTGGGAGCATTTTCACAGGGGACACTCACACCTGCAAAAAAAAAAAAAAAATTCCCAGAAGCCACTATAAAGAGGACTATCAGATGTAGGCAACAAATTCCAGACAATCACAAGATGGCAGCACAGATTAAAGATATATGTATTTCTTTGCTGCCATATATTTATCAGTTTATTTTATTTTATTTTTATTTGTATGCTGCAATTCCTGAGGGCTCTGAGTAGCTAACAACCAAAAACATAAAAGAAACCCCTCAAACTAAAATAATAAAATACCCCTCCAAATAATAAAAATCCAAACAAGATCACAAGGGACAGTGTCCACCAATCCACCCCAAGATTCCTAATATGCCTTCTGCCTGGCCTAGATGGAAAAGCCAACTGCCTTTTGACTTTAGCTTTCTGGCTTTGGGGCTTGTTTCCCTGAAACCCGAGGGAAAGAGAGAGATTTGATCTCAGTAGGGAGGGAGTTTCCAAACACCCAGTTCTTGGGCTTGCAAGATAAATTCTCAAACAGATGGAACCAGGAGGGAGCTGATCCTGTTTGATCAGATCGGATGGGCAGATGAATATGGGAGAAGGCAGTCCTGCAGATAGCCAGGTCTGGAGCAATGTAGGGCCTTAAAGATGACAATCAGCACCTTGAATCACACCCAGAAGCCATCTGGAAACTAGTGCACTTCTAAAGCAGTGGGGTCACCCAAGTATAATGGGAACCAACCTGGGCTGCTGTATTTTGTACCAGCTGTAACTTCCAAGTGCTTTTCCAGGGGCAACTTTGTTCTTCCCAATCCAGATCCTGACAGCCTCAAGGCACTGCATCAGGATTTCTACCATTGCTTGTTTGGTGCAGAACTAGGCAGAACAAACATGGTGATCACCTAGTTGTTGTTGTTCAGTCGTTTAGTCGTGTCCGACTCTTCGTGACCTCATGGACCATAGCACGCCAAGCCTTCCCTTCAGTCTTTCCCAGCATCAGGGTCTTTTCCAGTGAGTCCTCTCTTCGCATTAGGTGGCCAAAGTATTTCAGCTTCATCTTCAGTATCTGTCCTTTCAATGAGCAGTCAGGGTTGATTTCCTTTAGGATTGACTGATTTGACCTCCTTGCAGTCCAAGGGACTCTTAAGAGTCTTCCCCAGCACCACATTTCGAAAGCATCAATTCTTTGGCGCTCAGCCTTCCTTATGGTCCAACTCTCACAGCCATACATTACTACTGGGAAAACCATAGCTTTAATTATACGGACCTTTGTCGGCAAGGTGATGTCTCTGCTTTTTAATATGCTGTCTAGCTTTGCCGTAGCTTTCCTCCCAAGGAGCAAGCGTCTTTTAATTTCATGGCTGCAGTCACCGTCTGCGGTGATCTTGGAGCCCAAGAAAATAAAATCTGTCACTGCTTCCATTTCTTCCCCTTCTATTTGCCAGGAAGTGATGGGACCAGATGCCATGATCTGAGTTTTTTTAATGTTGAGTTTCAAGCCAGCTTTTGCACTCTCCTCTTTCACCCTCATCAAGAGGCTCTTTAGTTCCTCTTCAATTTCTGCCATTAGGGTGGTATCGTCTGCATATCTGAGGTTGTTGATATTTCTCCCGGCAATCTTAACTCCGGCTTGTGATTCATCCAGCCCGGCATTTCTCATGATGTACTCTGCATATAAGTTAAATAAGCACGGTGATAATATACAGCCTTGTCGTACTCCTTTCCCAATTTTGAACCAATCGGTTGTTCCATGTCCGGTTCTAACTGCTGCTTCTTGACCCGCATACAGGTTTCTCAGGAGACAGGTAAGGTGGTCTGGTACTCCCATCTCTTTAAGAATTTGCCAGAGTTTGTTGTGATCCACACAATCAAAGGCTTTAGCGTAGTCAATGAAGCAGAAGTAGATGTTTTTCTGGAACTCTCTTGCTTTTTCCATGATCCAGCGAATGTTGGCAATCTGACCTCTAGTTCCTCTACCTCTTCGAAACCCAGCTTGCACTTCACATTTCTGCAGCCCTGATCTCATGGTCCTAACTGTAAATAGTACTGTATGCCTTTGTAGAGGCGTAGAGATCATTCTGCCAGAAGCAGAAGCAAGAGTACCAGTTGTTGAGACACTGTAGCACAGCAGGTGGAGAAACGAAAGTGTTGTTGCTCTGACAACAGAGCAGATCAAAGCAAGGAGGCTGAAGGAACAACTGTGGAGAATGTTGAGCCACTGCAGGATGTTTATACAAGGAGCATCTGACTGCCTAACAAGAGGGCCATATTCTTCCCCCTTGCTCTCAGTCTGAGTTGGCGTCAATATAGACTTTTCTAACCCACTGACCTGCCAATCTGCTGGACTTTATGGGACATGCTAAATGCAAATTATAGAAGTTAACTATCTTGACTTCTGTTTACAGAAGACTGTATCAAATAATAATAACAACAACAACAATCATCATCATCATCATCATCATCATCATCATCATCATCATCATCTATTCATCATTGGCGATCACTCGTAGTCGAGTAAGATTGTCTTCCAAGGGTAAATTCTTAACAGTGGATCTGTAAGTGGCTGTAAAGGCCAATTCTGGATCCGCACAACCTCCCACAATGAGGGCATAGGTTTCCGGGTGGGAGACGGTCATGATGAGGGTTTGCTTGACGTGCCTTCCTTTTAGCTCTTTTTTCCCTTTCGCCCTGTACTCGTGCTTCTTCAAAGTCCGTAGCGCCTTTAATAAAGGCTGACCTCCAATTGAAACACTCATGAGTTAAGGCTTCCCAGTTCTCAATGCTGATATTACATTTTTTAAAATTAGCTTTGAGAGTGTCTTTGAATCTCTTTTGCTGTCCACCAATATTCCGTTTTCCATTCTTAAGTTGGGAGTAAAGTAGCTGCTTTGGAAGACGATGGTCAGGCATTCGAACAACATGGCTGGTCCAGCGAAGTTGATGTTGGATGATCATTGTTTCAATGCTGGTGATTTTTGCTTCTTCTAATACGCTAACATTATTCCGCCTATCTTCCCAAGTAATTTGAGTGTAGCTTTCTCCCGAATGAAGCGTAGAGTTTTTGAGGATCGGAACATTCGCAGGGAGACCAAAATGCTTGTTTACAAAGCCATTGTACTATGCCACCTCCAACTTCTTGAAAGATTCCATCAACACTGCCTCCGAAAAATAATAATAATAATAATAATAATAATAATAATAATAATAATATATTGGCTATATATTACTTTTACAATATCACAAATTCTAATTTTTACTGGTTGACTGGGTTCACTTCCTAAGAAGAAAATGCCTTTTTAAGGTGTTAAGGAGCAGCAAACTAGTGTAAAAATATTAATACTTCAGTGATTTTCAAAGAATATATTAACCATCCTAAAATGACTGAGTTTTAAAAATTAAAACTAAAAATATTGTCATTAGATTACCATTTGCAATTCGTTTTTAGTTCAGTAAGAGTTCATAAAAACAATATTCAGCTGTACGTTGAACATCCCATGCTATTTGAGATCCTTTTATAACTTTCTTCAAAATACCATAGCGTAAATGAACGTAAGAGCTACCATTTAGTCTAAAAATCTTTGCAAGTACACTCAGGATCATTTAGACTGCAATTCTATATACACACAGCTGGGAATAAGCCCTACTGAACTCAATAAGACATGCTTATGTATAAGCAGGGCTGCACTTTATATATGAATTACTCATTTTACATTTCAATCTTATACATGTCTACTTAGAAATAAATCACTGGATTCATTGGTTTATGTATGTGTGTTTAGGGTTATAGCTTTAGTCTTCCTTTTGTGGTCAAACAAACAAGATGGATTTCTCAACACCCCTCAAGTTAGCTGCACTCTAGGCTGCATTCATATATTACACTAAATCATTGTTTACTTAACCATGACTTGCTAAATAAACTATTAGCTGAAGTCACACCATAGAGTAAGCCATGAACAAAGCTTTACAAGCCACAATTGTTGCTTGACATAATACACTAAGCTACAGGCTGGAACCTTAAAGAGGAACATTCATTATTGTTTCCTTAGTGTTGAACTCATTCATGCACTTTTTTAAACTTCATGCACAGAGTCCTTGAAGTCTGAATGTTTAAGGAGAAGATAATCTATTAAAACTTTTTTTTCAATCTATTCCAATGCAATTTCTTATGTTACCTGGTTAAATTCTGTCCAAAATGAGGGAAGAAAAAGGATAAAGATGAAATGAAATGAAATGAAATGAAATAAAATAAAATAAAATAAATTGCATCAAAAATATTGTGTCCATTTTGTTTATGATACTTGTTAGTAAGGGTTTTCACTGTTTTACAAAAATTCTTTCATCCTATTTAAGTGCATGTAAATGGTCACTACAGGCTGTATGAGAATGAAAAGTCTCAGGCGCTGCTTCATCGCTGCAACTCTCATGGTTTTCAAAACCAAAAACCAGAATGTTCAATGTTACCTCTTTTTTTACTGCAAGATTTCTTAATGCTTTTGCTGCTAGGAAACATGCTCAGATTATTAGGTTTAGTTATAATACAGAAATTATTGTCATATTTATTATTTTGCTAAGTTGACAATTGTTTACCTTCTTTAAAACTAACCTTGGAAAGAAACATCGACAGAAAACGATCACGTACAACTGGTCAAAACAAACTATTGTTTAGAAAAGTTTGGTTTTTTCTCCCATAAGAAAAGATTTAACCATTTATAGTGAACTGAAATATTTAAGAAATTATGAAGCACATTTAATTCTATGTTATGAGTTGAAGTGTCATGAACATACACAATATGTTTAGAAAAAAGAGTCAGAGGGTTATACTGTATTTTGTTCTTTGGGCAATAAGAAATAAAATGCTCTCATGTATTCTCCATTTATGTTATTTGCTCCACAAGATCTTTCTACATTTTGGAAACACGGCTATAGTATAAATATTCATTTTCAGAAATGTAAATATATCAGCATGAGCACTGTGTTTCTTTAACAGAAACACAGTTATCAGTTTGCTTTTAAATGATGTTATTTGGCAATATAAATTAGAAATGTAAAAGGGAGATGAGCCAGTTTTGGACCACAGAGGGACAAAAGTTCAATCCCCCGACTTTCTTTGCCAGCACTCCAATCCAAGTGGAAGTCTCTGCACTTACAGTACTTTAGCATAAGGGGGAAATAAAATTGTTTAAAATGTAGCTTGCCTCTGTATGTGGAAAGGAGGAGAGCTGGCCAAAATCTGCCAATGTCAGAGTTGATAGCAGAATCCCAAGGCACAAATTCTGTTTTGAACCATGAGATCAAACAAGAGTCCCTCTTTAAATGATGGGAGGGGAGGTGTTTTTTTTTTTTTTTTACATTTAAAAATGCTTTCTGCCACTCCTTTCTGCTGTCCATTTTAATTTTCCCATTTTATTTCTTTTTCCTCCTGTTGCTTGTGTTTCTCTTTCCTATCCTAATTTTTCGCTCTCTGCCTATTTTTTTCTTCCAGTCCCCATTTTTCATTTCTTTATCGTGCTTCCAGTTTGCTCCTTGCTCCTCCATGGTGGATAAATTCCTTGAAACTTTCCTAATAGGACTTTGTGTCCCCAACTTTGTCACCTTCCTATGGATATCATATGTATCATTCATACATTTTCTAAATAAAACAAAATGCTTTGCAATCAATATATGGTAGGATCAATTTGAAACAATTAGCTAATTCATACTTCCCAAGTAGGGGGCGTGGAAACCTCTTTCCTACAGCTTTTTTCAAAAAAACCAATGGTGTTCATATTAAAAGAAACTACCTAACTGGCCCTTCGATTTCTTCATGAAAGACACCCATTTCCCGTGGGCTGCACCCAAGTAAATCATCCCTTGGAACAGCAATTATGTATTCTATTTTTCAGGTACCACTATATTAACTTTTGAAGCCTGGTTACAGCCAGAGGCTCTGGATTATACTACACTGCAACTCTTCATCTGATACACTTTAATGTGCCTCCCAATACCTCATAATTACGGTATATAAAAATTATGATGCAACAGGGAAAAGTAATCTAAATCCAACTATAGAGGATCTATATTTACAGTCTGGGAAAGTGTGCCACAGCAGTAGAAAAAAGCTTAGTTTAAGTTAAAACTGTAATGCTACCTAAGGTTTAGCCAAAGCCATATTTGCATAAAGAGGACTTTTATATCTATTGATGAGGCATTTGAAGTCACAAAGCTTGTGCTTGGCAGAATGTAAGCTTCTATTTTAGCAAGTATGCTGTCATATGATAGAACTGAAAAGCAAGAAAAAAATGAGAGTAACCCTCAGGATTTTCATGCCCTCCGAATGAATTTTTTAAAAAAGGTCTTTGCCAAAGACTTTATTATGGAGCTTGTATTTCTTCCAGTATAGATTAATAAGAAAATCCAGTGAAATTTTCCAGCAGAGAAATGTTGGGATGGATTGATTAAATTAGCGTAACAAATTTATTTAATGCTTGCACTCTATTTATTAAAGACTGAGGGTATTTTCTTAGGGACTCTGTAAACAAAAAATAAAAACTGATGAAGGTATTTCTAACTGCTGAAAAAATGGACAGCACTATCCCCAGGTTCTAAATGACCTCCCAAGAATATGCTGTTTCAAAAATGTTTTGCTGCAGCTAAAACAAATGGGAGCTGGTGAGAGCAGACACAGTGTTAATTTCTCCTTTTTATCCTACACCACTGAGCAGATCAATTAATCAATCAATTACATTTGTATGCTGCCAAATCAGTTCAGACTCATGGTGGTCATACAACTGGGTATCTGAGTGAAATAAGCAGTTTACTGCCAAACCCTTGAACTGATCTATGTAAGCTTAACAAACACCTCAACGTAAAGTACCGAGTCTGGTTTATGAAGAAAGCAAATGTTAAAAATAGAACATCCAGAAATAGCTAAGCAACTAATGCCATGAATTTGATGTGCTTACTTCTTTATTAAGTAGTATGCCTGAATTTCACTTTTCATATTATGAGCATTTTATAACTAGCCTTTCAGGTTTTTCAGTCAGTGCTATATATAGATCCTAGAAAAACCCTCCTTTGCTAGGAAAATAAGAACATACGTTAACTATATTTGTAAAGGGATTTTTTTAACAAAGCAGCTTTTTGAAAGAAACATGATCACAATGATGTACAATAAAATTCCTACCATCAAACACTGACTTGTTAAATAATAATCTGAGTTTAGGAAATACAAATTGACTTTTCTTCATCTCTGAACAGACTCAATCATGTTGATTTAGTGATAACAAGAATCAAGTGGGAAAGCTCTATGTACTGATATTTTTCCATATTTTTGTTCATATTCCGAACATTTGCTTTAAATGTGTCTGGTAGCAAGGGTATCTACTGCATCTAGACTTTGAAAAAAACAGTATCTAGAAAAAAACTGCTAAGCATTATTCTAACTTATTGTTATTGTACATGCCATGGGAAGAGAACTCTTGCATGCATATGAAAAGTGTTAGGGTTAGGCTGATCCTTTGGTCCAACTCTTCAGAGATAAGGAATGGTATTTCCGCACTCTGACATACTGAATCCATATCTTTTCCTTTGGTGGGCTAGTTTATATATCTTAAAACATCAATTAGCATACACACAGATGGTTAAAGACTGTAACTCAGAATTTAAAAAGTATTATTTGCAAAGACTTTTTATCCCATAATATCTGATGGATAATCATACCTCCATACCTGTACTGGCAAGCCAGTGTACATGGCTTGGGACTGGTTGCTTCTTCTCAATCTAGCATGTTGTAAGCTTCATTAATGCTTCGCACTGAATATGGTTAATTTTATTTTGATTTAGCATAATGTGTGTGAACCAGTTTGCTATGGTTTGTTAGAAATGTGACATGGTTTAGCACGATCATAGTACTGAAAAGCACCAGTTAAGACATCAAGTCTAGCTCAGTGCTAAGATCTAATTCAAAACTTTCCAAAAAGATGGTTGTCTAGTCTCTGCCAGAACCCATCAATGAATGGGAGCGCACCACCCCTCTGGGTCACCGGTTCCACTGTTAAAAACTGTTCTTACTATTAAGAAATGTTTTCTAACATTAAAATGGAATCTGCTTTCTTGTAACTTAATACTATTCTACTTGCTTCACTCAGGGTTATAAAGATGCACAGCCTTTTTCTGTGTGGCACTCCATCAGGTAATTGAAAAGCTTCCATTATGTTCTTACTCTGTCATATTTTCTCATCCTATTTCTCTCAATCTTTCCTCATAAAAATCTGAGAAATCTCAGAGTTTATGATGAAGGGGATTTTTCACAAAATGAGGAACCAAGCCATAGTTTCCTATCTGCTAGACATGAGATTAAAACAGTGTAAGAGTTCCTAAGAGTTATGATAAATAAATCCAACCAAAAATTCCTGCAAGGAAACTTTGCAGTATGCTAGTCTACACTGTAATAGGCTAGGACAAATGGCACAGGAAGAGAGATGGGAACATACCATAATTGCCCGAGTTAACCTGCTGATATTAGCAGTTGGTCTTTTTTACATATGTCTATGGAACAACAGCCCTCACCATCACAAACTCTTAAAGAAATCTTGACTATGATATAACTCTATATTATAGTGGTCAGTAGACTATTTAAAAGGGTATCCTGCATATGCAATCAATGGTCTTACTAGATCTAGAAGCCACATACTGTTTGTATGCTCTCCTTTTCATGGAAGAAAACTAGATTAGTGTTTGCAGCTGAGAATAAAAAGATCTTGGCTGTAACTTATATAGATTTTCATAAAGTTCCTAAGATTGCAGACCAAAACATGTTTACTTTAATCTGGGTTCCACTGATTTAGCAGAAACTTTACTTCCAAATAAGCTTGCTTAAAAAAAAATATGTCTAAATATCGATGTTAGCTGTGCATGGTTAATGCCGCCAAATGTCAGCTAGGTATTACAAATGTAGAAAATATTAATAATTGCATGACCTTGAGCTAAGTCATCAGAATCAACCACTGAATGCACAGAAGAAAATTAAACAAGGCACCTTGGGAAATAATGCAAAATAAATTGATCAAGCTACTAAAGTCTCACTGCTCTTTCATAAGACTACCAAGGATACTGGTGCAGCAAGTAAGCATCTCAGTCATCCAAATCTTATGTTCACATTTTTTTAGGAATAAGGACCTGTAGAGAGTGAGGAAGATGACCTTGTTGGAGATATGCAGAATCTGTAGCCTAGGTAAAAGGGGCCAAAACATTTTTTAAATCCAGGTGACTTAAGGTGACTCAGACAGACACCTCCCTAATTCACTGAACTATAAGAAGGAGGAGGAGCTACAGCACAATCTACAGCACAAGATTCTATTGTTATAGCCAATCTCAATAAGTTGTAGACCAGGGCTTTCCAAAGTTTTCCCGCGGCGACACACCAACCGCCGTTGGTGTGTCGCCACGGGAAAACCCGGAAGTGCCGCTGTTGCGGCAGCGCGCAAAAACCCGGAAGCGCTGCTGCCGCTTTCGGGTTCTTGCGCGCCGCCGTTGGTGTGTCGCCGCGGGAAAACCCGGAAGCACTGATGATGATCAGCGCTTCCGGGTTGTGTGGCGACACACCAGACTGTGTGTGGCGACACAAAAGTCGCCACACACAGTTTGGAAAGCTCTGTTGTAGGCAATCTATGGAGTTAATTTCATGGTCTGGTCTAGCTAATGGGGCTGACAGGACAGAGCTAAACATCACGTGGCAAATTCATTATTAGATCTCACACAGGTGGATAAAAAATGAAAAGTATCACATTTCTTCATAACAATGGAAAAAGTACAATTTCAGCTATGAAAACTGCCTACCCAGATTATTTGTTTTATGAAGTGGGGCAGGGGACAGCTAATAGCATGTGCTATTGCCAGCAGTACTGTTCTCATACAATTTAACACAAACCTCACCTCAGAACAGAAAAATGTATATTTTAAAGATACCCAGGTTTTACCTTTATTAGCTTTCAAAAAATGGCAGATATTGTACTCTGAATGAGTCATGTAAATACTGACCCTAATATTTGTACTATAACAGTCTATAACTATAATCTGCTAAGAAAGGTGGTGGTGGTGGTGGTGGTGGTTGGGGGACCTGACAAATGTAATTATTTGTCTTACCTCCATCTTGCTGTGAGTTCATGATATTTAGGGCAAATAGCATTGCATTTGAAAATGTGGTTGCCTCTTCTTTACTAGCAAAGTTCAGTCCATAAACCTGCCGTGCGTCACGCCACTGATGGAATGTTGGTGTTGCCTGATTGTACTTCAGTCCTTTCACAATTGAATAATTAATCACTACCTGAAATTGAAATAGGAGAGATGATCAGTCATAAGAAAAAATATATACACTGTGCTTTAATCTGCTGCCATTACTTTGATACCGTTTTGTTTTTACTACTATAATAGTGTGTAATTTTATTATATTGTTTTATGAATGGGTTAATATTAGCTGCATCAGAAGGGAAAATACCCTAAAAGGCAGTACAACAACCTGCTAAAATAATAATGAATTAGCAGCTACTGCAGAAAAACACACACAAACCCATATCATCTTAATATTGTTGAACAGTCAGATATTATATACTTGTGTTTTTCTCTTTAGGTAGGAGTTCTTTTCTTTCTTCTGGGAAATAAATTTTGATATTTTTTCCCCAAAATATATTTCCAGAAAGGCAGAAAACCAACGTAAGAAGGTATCTTGTATCAGATTGCTCTATCTGTCCATTTAGCCCAGTAATGTCTACTCTCTTATGGGCCCAAACATAAATAAATCTTTCTCAACACCTGTTGTCTGATCCCTTTTAACTGCAGGCCCCCTATATGTAAAGCAAATATTTATAACTGAGCTATGGGTTTGTCTCAACAGTCCTGCTAGAGTCACCAGTAGTGAGGCTCCAGAGCCCTACACAGGTCCTTGTTTTGCCCTCCCCTCAAAGCTCAGACTCCTAACTCCCCCCATTTCATAAACATTGCTCTTTTCAGTCTAAGAATTCTTCCTCTTCAGATCCAAATGCCTGAAACAGATACAGCTCGGAAGAGATGTACATTCTGCAAGGGTGTGGCGATCACGGGCTTGTTCCAGGTCACCTCTGGCCTAATGTGTACAAGCAGTCACATGCAACTCTTGGTGTTTACCTTGGAGCAATGTGGTAATGTGATCTGAAGGTAGAGGGCATTGTCATCAGCCCTTTGCCATAGTCCAATCAGTCCCTGATTTGCATGCACATTGTCACCTTGCTTGACCTCTGTGGGGGCAATGGGATGGTTAAAATGGCTTGCCCCAGGCAGCTAATGAATCCAAGAGATTTCCTGGGGGCATCTGGGGATTTTTCCAGCATTCAGGTAGCTGCTTTTTGGAATTCAACAAGGGCATCAAACAAGATTGTATACAAGCAGGGTTTCCCAAGTTGCAGACCCCAGGGCCTCCCTGATTTTCTGTGAAGCTTCAAGAAATAAAGGAGCTAAAGATATATATATATATAGCAATGCTGGCAGAAAACAATGAGTGAGTACCCATGTTCAGGAGTATTTAGTGGTGTAAAAGGAGTAGAATGTGTTTTCTTCACAGTCTGTAGCTTGAATCATGTCAACTGGATTTCTATTTTCTCAGTGGAAACGTTTCGCTCCTTATCCAAGGAGCTTCTTCAGTCTGAGCAAAGTTAGTAAGGGAATCCTAAATATGTTTCTAGGTAGCTGTGTGACCTTACACCTGGGGCTAGGTCATGGTTATTTTGAGATGTTATTTCTAAGTCCCTTTATCATCTTCACAGCTTTTCCTGTGTCTGCAGACTCACATCCAGGAGCCTTGGGTAAAGAGATTGATCTCCCTGCTGACTGCCACAACATTTTTATGGGATTCTTTAAGATAAAATGACACACATTCTTGTGAGGTGACTAGGATGAAGTCTAACAAGATTATCTGGGATCCCTTTGAGCTTGTAGAGATCAAGGAAGTGGATACGATCCTCTGCAGCATGGATTGGATTGATGCCACTCCTGGCTTCCTTGGGCAGACAGGTAGGATGCATACAGCGGGTCTAGGAGGTGATTAATGCCTCTCTGATGGAAAGAGAGAAACCTTCCACTTTGAAGGAGGCATACCTCAATCCAGCTATATTATAAAACTTCTGCCCAATCTCCAATCTTCCTTTTTTGGAGAAGATGGTAGGGCTTCATCTACAGAAAATCCTAAAAGAAATGGATCATCTAGATCCCTTTCAATCGTTATTCAGGCCTAGACATGGCAGAGAAACAACACTGGTTGCTCTGGTGGGATCACCTATGTCAGGACCTAGATAGGCTGTATACCTCCTGGTCCTATTGCACACCTCAGCAGCATTTCACACCATCAATCATGGTATCCTTGTAGGCTGCCTGCAAGAGTTGAAAGTAAGAGGCACTGGTTCCTGCTTGAGCAACAGGTAAAGACTTTGGCTAGGAGAACTTCCAGCCAGCTTCGACTGATGACCCAGAAGCAACCCTTTTGGAAATGGAAAGCCCTTATAACTGTGATTCATTGCATCACCTCATGTTTAGATTACTGCAATACTTTTTTTTCTTGGAGCTGCCCCTAAATGACTCAGAAGCTGAAAGTGGCCCAAACTGCAGCAGCCCAATTATTAATGCGAAAAAAGCTGGTCTGGTAGTGTTACCACATTGTTGAAGTTAGTCCATTGGTAACCAATAGGCTTCCAGACCAATATGAGGTTTTAACCTTTCAATTCCTACATGGCTTGGCACCTATTGGATCATCTTTCTTGACTAGCATTAGTCCTGTGAATTTATCTTAAGAAGGGCTGCTGAGAATCTCTATCCTGTGAGTGAAAGGAATGGGAGCCCGAAGGTTCTCATTCTCAGTAGAAGTCCAGATGTTAAGAAACATCTTGCTTCTGAAGGTATGGAGAGATTCAACTTGCTTGCCTTTTGAAAATCATTAAGACCATACTGTTAAATGGACTTACAAGGAGACCATGACTACAGATGATTATTATGCTAATGAGAGTTTTCTTGTAATGTAAGCTGCCTTGTGTGGTTTGAAGTAGAGCAATATATAAAGCACTGAATGAACGAATAAATAAACAAACAAGCAGGAAAAAAAATTAAAGCTTGGAGTGTACAACATGCTTTATTTATACCAGATCCTATGTACAAAACTGGCATATCCTGGTAATGCTGGAATTATCTGAAACCTGGAGAACTACTTGTAATCATTTGAGACAGTTCTGTGCTAGATGGAGCAACAACCCATTTCAGCATAAGGTTTCCTCTGCTCAGCGTAAATTATGTATTTCAACCACAGAGGAAAGAATGTGCTCTTAAAATAAAAAAATGTATATGTATATAGACACATTAATATACCTTTTTCTAAAACACAGAACCACCACTGTTCTTTGAATTCTATTTTAGAACTTGTATGGTTGAAATGCTGAAAAGACACTCACTTGTTGATCTTGAAGTTTAACTCCAACTACTCTAAATGTGTTGCTGGCTGTGTTGTGATAGATGTTGATTCGGCTGAAGCCTTGCTGTCCAGGCTTTATTGGCACCCATTTCTTACTGGTATCGTCATAAACCATAACTGATGCCCGGGCTTGGCATATACTCTGTTCACTGAAAAATATATCAATAAGAATATACAGTAAATCAAAGACAAGCACAAGATCTGTGAGATATTTTATAGTCTGAAATTGAGAATTTTAGATATTTGCATTTTAAATGGATCAATTCAATTCAAACTTCCCAAATGGAGATCTGAACAACATTATCTTGTAGTTTCTGCAGTTGTTGTTTTGGCTCAAAAAACATCTATATCTATATATCTATCTATCTGGATAAAATGCACAGAAAAATGTATCTTCTGTGAAAAAATATTTTCATGCTTAAATGCAAACATGTTTTTGTTTTTCCAATGCTGATTTAAGTAAAGTAAGGATGGAACAGACTTATGTGAAAATAAACAGACTGATCCACACATCCTCTCTAATCTGTGAGACAAAATGTTTAAAAATGACCATATGCATACAAAATACATACTTCATACCTAGGATATGACCCCCACCCAGTTTTATGCCTTTAGAACTTTCTACAATGCTGGCCTTGTTGTACTGGCTTGCACTCGAGTGAAAAAGCTGACCTTACTTATTGATTGTAGTTTCTTTAGGGAACTTCCATATACAAGGAATATCATAGCTTTATCTAAGTGCCCCAGTACTTAATCAAATCTCAAATTTATTTCAAACCATTTATCCTTATTTCAAGATCATTAGTTCCAAATGGAGTGCTAGGAAGATTGTTCACAGCAGAACTTCTCCTTATAGGATTCATGAATTTGGGTTCATCTGCCAGTAGAACAAATGGATTGGCAAACTTGACTGTTTCTCTCCCTTGCAGTTCCCAAAGACCACCAAAGAAATTTGCAAAGGAAGAAAAGTACAGGAAATCCTACTGCACAAATACCAGTAGGATTTCCCACATATTGTATGAACAGGGATTTTTTAATTGCTGCCAGTTAAATCAAAGAAATCTAACTTTCCAATGAAGCTGGTACAATCCAAAACAATGGCCTACTGTAGTACATCCTTATACTTGCTCTAATAATGTGATGTAATAAACTGAGATACTTACAAAGATATTTATAAGGTATAAAATTATATTTTGAGGTATAATATAAAAAATAACAGAACAGTGCAACTTCATTTATTTATACACACGTTTAAAAAAAACCCCAATACACCATTGAAATAATTTAACAATCCAAATTATCACTCCCAATAGACATACGTAAAAGCCAACCAAAACAAGTCTTAGCCAGTCTTCTATACACAAACTTCATAGACACACCTTTGTATGTGAATGAAAAATCTTTCTTGAACCACACTACTGTCACCTGTGCCTTAACTTAATCATGACTTAAAAAGTAGCAGCACTGAACACTTGTTAAGCAAACTATTAGCAGTGATTCTAGGCAGATAAGTGAAAGGACAAACAATTTTTCTCTTTTCTTGTTACATCACCTCCTCCTCAATCTTCTTTCTAGGCTAAGAAGGTTTTTAAAAAGCAATGAAAAATGCTACAGTTAAGATTAAAAGCACTTCTTTACTTAATTTATAGTCTTCTTGTGTATTTCACATGGAGAGTGCATTCTAGGAGAGAGGGTGCCATCACAAAACACTTTAAAAATAGATGAGAAAAGAATGTAGCATCAAAAGTGCAAAGCAGTTGATCAGGATAAAATTGTGAATAGAGTTCTAACTTACATCTATTAGAGCTGCTGGTATGAGAACTAGAGCTCTGATCTAGCAAAACTACAATTAATGCTCTGCAATGTACACTGGAGAGGCTTGCACACTGGGGCCAGAACATTTTAATCTGTTTATGAACCATCAGAAACTACATTTGAGCATGGAGGTGGCCACATTTGCTAATACTACAAAATTTATCACAAGAGGAAAACAAAACAGTGAAGAGCTCCAAAAATATTTCTCCAAACTATATGAATGAATAAGCACCAAATGTCAAATGCAGTTCCACGCAAAGTGATGTACATCAGCAGAAAAATCCAAACTTCATACATTAATTAATAGGTATTAAGTTGGCAGTGGCTGTTTGGGGAAGATATCTTGGAGTGATGGTGAATAAGCCAAAGAAAGTATCAACTCAGAATGTAACTGAAGGGGGGGGGGGGGGGGGGAGAGGCAAAATTCAAAGATTATAAAATAAAACACCAATATTGCAATCCATTTAAATCAGTGACTGTATTGGAATATTGTGTATATACCTAAAAGAGGATACTATAGAGCAGAGCTTTCCAAATTGTGTGTCGCAACACGTTAGTGTGTCGGCTGCAGTGTCTGGGTGTGTTGCGGCTGCTGCTGCCTCCGAACCCTGCCAGGATTCCACGCAGGTCCTAGTGCCTGCCTTGTGCCTGGCTGCCTCCAAACCTGCCCTGCCAGGATTCCACACAGGTCCTAGTGCCTGCCTTGTGCCTTGCTGCCTCCAAACCTGCTGTGATTCCGCGCAGGTCCTAGTGCCTGCCTTGTGCCCTGCTGTAAGAGTGTGTTGCGAAGTGATGCATGTCTAAAAAGTGTGTCACCAACATGAAAAGTTTGGAAAGCTCTGCTATAGAGAATGAAAAGGTGCAAAAAAGGCAACCAAAATGATTGAGGGGCTATAGCAGCTCCCATATTGGACATCTGAGCATTCGTGGAGAGAAAGTAAATAAAGTGCAGCACGATATAGGTACATAAAAACATACACAGTATGAAAAATGTGGTTAGGAGGAAATATTTTTTTTTCTTTTTTCTCCCCTTGCAATTTTAGAATTCAGGACCATCATTTAAAGGGATATATATAACTAATAAAAACAAATACATCTTTAAACAATGTATAGTTTCATTGTGGAATTACGGTGATGGCTATCAATTTAGATGATTTTAAAAGGGGTTTGGATGAATTCATGGAAGATTGAGCTATCAGTGGCTACTAGTCTAAAGAGCTGTTTACCACTTCCTTGAGTACTGACTGCTGGATTCGAATAGCAAGAAAGGGTTATCACTCTCTGGTTCACATCTGGGGCTGAAAGCATCTGGTTGGGCAATGTGAGGCACAGAATGCCATACTGATGGACCACTCGTGTGATCCAACATGACACTCATGTTCTTATGGTGTTGCAAAAGTGGAGTTTACAATGGACAAGCCATATCATTAGGTACTGCTGGGTTCTAATTTCAGATATAAAAAACCTGTTATATTTTCCTTCTAGAACTCAACCCAGGGTGGAATGTATGTATTTTTAGTGAACGCAACAAATGTATTACCAGACTGACTACACTAGAATACCTCTTCACCTTTCAATTTCTCCTCTGCAGGAAGTTCTGATAAACTCTCATGATAAAGCCTGAGAGCCTGTTTCCACATTGCTTCAGGAGTTTCCACTCTTAATCCTAATATTTGTTTAAGGCTTCACAATTGATGGTAGGACTATCATGAAATAAATGACAGTCCTCCTATTATTACATATCACACCATCAATTACATCAAGAGCATCATTAATATATTTCACATCATAAATTACATTATGAGCATTCTCAAATTAAATTACCCTTTGAACAAATCATCTTCCATACAACACAACTACAATAGCCATATCAGTAGGAAAAATTAAGCACATTTTCCTGGCAACAAAATACTGTTGTTTGAGCACTGGGGAAAATGGTATATTCATTATCTGGTATGCTCTAGTCTAGTGGTATAGTAGAGCCAGTGCAATACAGTAGTTAAAGTGTTGGGCAATGACTGATGATATCCTGGTTCAAGTCCACCCTCAGCCATGGAAGCTTACTGGATGACTTTGGGCCAGTCATGCTGTCTCAGCCTAACATACCTTACAGAGTTATTGAACAGAAGAATTGGAGGAAGGCGTGCTATGTATATAGTTTTAAGATCCTGGAAGAAAATATATGATACATCTACCAAATAAAAAATAGATATATTTTGTTCAGGAAGTTGTCTAGGTCACCCAAAGTATCTTCAAAGTACTTCACAAAGCAGCTCTTGTGAATTTAATGTCCTATAAATAATTATATGGAAAAGTTCTGAGGAACCATATACTATCTGCACCATTAGAACCATCAGAAGGTATTAGAAAACATTACTATGAAATAAAAGAGAATCAAGTGAATAAAAGAGAATCTGGGTGATGAAAAGCCTTTCCAACAAGAAAAGGATCAGAGAGCTATATATCCCCTGTATTTTTGCATTTCCTAATACTAGATTCCTGAACTGCTTAAAATCTTGCAAGATGATGCTGTCAAGGTGATGCATGCCATATGCCAGCAAATTTGGAAAACACAAGAATGGCCATCAGATTGGAAAAAATCAACTTATATCCCCATACCAAAAAAGGGAAGCACTAAAGAATGTTCAAACTATCGAACAGTGGCACTTATTTCACATGCCAGTAAGGTAATGCTCAAGATCTTGCAAGGTAGACTCCAGCAATTCATGGAGTGAGAATTGCCAGAAGTACAAGCTGGGTTTAGAAAAGGCAGAGGAACTAGAGACCAAATTGCCAATATCCGCTGGATAATGGAAAAAGCCAGGGAGTTTCAGAAAAATGTCTATTTTTGTTTTATTGACTATTCTAAAGCCTTTGACTGTGTGGATCATAACAAATTGTGGCAAGTTCTTGGTGGTATGGGGATACCAAGTCATCTTGTCTGCCTCCTGAGGAATCTGTATAACGACCAAGTAGCAACGGTAAGAACAGAGCACGGAACAACGGACTGGTTTAAGATTGGGAAAGGAGTACGACAGGGCTGTATACTCTCACCCTACCTATTCAACCTGTATGCAGAACACATCATGCGACGTGCTGGACTTGATGAATCCAAGGCTGGAGTTAAAATCGCTGGAAGAAACATTAACAATCTCAGATATGCAGATGATACCACTTTGATGGCTGAAAGCGAGGAGGAGCTGAGGAGCCTTATGATGAATGTGAAAGAAGAAAGTGCAAAAGCTGGGTTGCAGTTAAACCTCAAAAAAACCAAGATTATGGCAATGAGCTTGATTGATGACTGTCAAATAGAGGGAGAAAAAGTGGAGGCAGTGACAGACTTTGTATTTCTAGGCGCAAAGGTTACTGCAGACGCTGACTGCAGCCAGGAAATCAGAAGACGTCTACTTCTTGGGAGGAGAGCAATGACAAATCTTGATAAAATAGTTAAGAGCAGAGACTTCACACTGACAACAAAGATCCGCATAGTCAAACCAATGGTATTCCCCGTAGTAACCTATGGCTGCGAGAGCTGGACCATAAGAAAGGCTGAGCGAAGGAAGATAGATGCTTTTGAACTGTGGTGTTGGAGGAAAATTCTGAGAGTGCCTTGGACTGCAAGAAGATCAAACCAGTCCATACTCCAGGAAATAAAGCCAGACTGCTCACTTGAGGGAATGATATTAAAAGCAAAACTGAAGTACTTTGGCCACATAATGAGAAGACAGGATACCCTGGAAAAGAAGCTGATGTTAGGGAAAGTGGATGGATGATATTCTGGAGGTGACGGACTCGACCATGGGGGAGCTGAGGATGGTGACGGCCGACAGGAAGCTCTGGCGTGGGCTGGTCCATGAAGTCACGAAGAGTCGGAAGCGACTGAACGAATAAACAAAAAATACTAGATTCAAGAGTGGCAATATCTTCAGACACATAAAGGAAAAGTTTTCATCATATGATGAATAAAGGAAAAAGGTCACCACGCAAGATCATCCCCCTCTCTCCATTTAAAAAATCCTGATCCACCCCAGCATTTCCAGGTAATCTCCTGGCAAAGACTCCTATCTAAATCAATGTGTCAAGGCTAATCAATACAGCTTGTCATCCCAAGCTTGTCCTATCTAAATGAGTTGGGTATCAATCTCCCAGAATTCTCAAGTGAAAACCAAATAGATGGAGCTATCAAAAGTGATAGGGGAAAAAAACCTTTGAGTTCAAGTGTACATTTATATTCATGGTAAAAAAGAGTTCCTGTGAGGGCTAGAAGGAACTATATGCTTGAAGTCTATGGTTGGCAGCTGTAGACTTTCTGCTCTAATTTCTAGTTTTCTGATATCTAGCTTATCAAGGAGCCAGTCCTTGAATCTCTACATGCTGGCTTTTGAGAACAACAAATGCTCTTATTGGTATGTGTAATTCTCAGAGTGAAGCCAACCAGTTACTTAGAACATATTTCTCCTAAAGCTGCAAACTTGGCAAGAATTATCATTGCGTAGAAAAAGACACAGTGAAGCATTCTTCTGGAAACGATCCCAAACATAGAAACTTAACAATATGCATATTGTAGTACACTGAGTGATTAATGGTGAGTGCTGGCATTACAACTTTTGTTTTAAATAAGTGGCAGTTTTTAAAAACACATGGCAACACTTGAAGCACAATCAATCTCATCCAGTCTAACTCCACTGGGGATTGAATGAGGCACTATGGTAAATGGTAAGATTGCTGCAAAAACAGAAGCTGCTACCTCCTCCTGCTTTGAGATGTCTGGGTTTGTGTGACATGATGTAATATAATTCAGCACTGATTTTCCTGAGCCCCCATGAATTTGAGGAAAGGCAATGAAATGTGTACCACAACAATGTGATGCCATACAAAGGGGAAGAGAAGGAAGAGGTGGGGCTGATGGTTTGGGTAGCAGCCATAGATCTGCTTTCACATCTGGCAGGAAATGAGTCACAGCATTATAGTTCTCATTCATATTGAGCAGAAGATGTTCCTGGTAGATTGCACCTCAGGTCTCATCATTAAAGAACAATTTATAATACCAAAACATAAAAGCACTTTGGCCAGGGTTGTAGCTCAGTGGTCTACCACTTCAGCATGCAAAGAGTTGATTCAGTTACCAGAAGATAAAAATATATTTGGTATATTTCCCTGACTGGAAAAGGTACCTCTGATCAAGACTCTCCAGAAATTCTGACAGGCAGTAAAGAAAATATTAAGTTAACCTATATTAGGAACAGAGGATCTCTCTCATACTGTACATAGTGCTAGAAGGCTGAAAGACCTTTCTGTGCCTTCATATTCCCTCAGAAGCCTTACACTGTTCCTCTGCAGCGACATAGAACCTTTTTCTTCCATTTGTTTCAGTGAAGCAAAGGTTGGTTGGGATTATATAATAACAGTGCAGCCTCCTCTGGCGTGTTGGTGTTGGCATTTGCAGCCAAATGAAATTTCCCAATATATCTGAAATTTGGGGGAAAGCTGTGCAGTGCAGCCTTCTCTGGAATGCTTCAAACATAGCAATTTTTGATTCTGAGATTATCAAGAAGTGGATGTTCTTAAAACTTTTTGGATGCAAGTGGTTGAAAGAGTTTCTGGAAAGTAGAGAGAAACAGGCACCCCAAAAGAATAAAGCCATACAAGGGAAGGACAGAAATAATAGATTTTTTCCTAATCTTCCACAGTGATCATTTGACAGCTGCTCCACTATTAACTGAATGACAGGACTGAGGCCTACAATTATCTCCAACTCAGCTCCTGAGTTATACAAACAAGAGTAATTTTTTAAAACTAATTCTTTATTTCCTACTCTCTGTTAAATTCCACTGTATTTTTTAAATATCTCAGTAAGCTGCATATTAGTTTTTCCTATGCAGTGATCAAGAGGCCTGGTAAGCTGGAGGCATCTTCATGCTATTTTGGGAGCTCACCAGTTATGTACATTTGCCTACAGCACCATCCTCACCACCAAGTATCATATCCCTGCTCGCTCCCCCTGCTCCATCATACTCCAGAGCAGGGCTTTCCAAAGTTTTCCCGCGGCGACACACCAACCACCGTTGGTGTGTCGCTGCGCGAAAACCCGGAAGTACCGCCGTTGCGGCAGCACGCAAAAACCCGGAAGCGCTGCTGCCGCTTTCAAGTTTTTGCGCGCCGCCGTTGGTGTGTCGCCACGGGAAAAACCGGAAGCGCTGATGATCAGCGCTTCCGGGTTATGTGGCGACACACCAGACTGTGTGTGGCGACACACTTTTGTGTCGCGACACACAGTTTGGAAAGCTCTGCTCCAGAGAAACAAAAACACTGTCCCAGAAGACCAATGGGATCCCCAAAGTTTTCTGTGCCGTCCCATTCATATCAGAACTTCTGAGAAACAGCCCTGAGTAGACACTCAGTTATCATGTCTTTCTTCAAGCCAAAAAGAAAAAAGGAAGCTAAGAAAAAATATCACAGGAAGCAGTATGCAAGCGGATATCAGTGCTGAAGAGGTTGAGACAACGTGTCATTCTACGGTAGTTCTCTCTAACTTATGTGAGCAGGAAAGTGCCAAGTTACGTATCTGTAATATTAGTCCAAAACCAGCTGGACCACAATACCTGCTTGTAAGCAAAATGGATCACACCAGTCACATAAAACGTGAGCAGGACATTCTACAGCTGGGGAGGCAGTGGGAAAATAAGAGATCTTTCTCTATAATAAATGAGAACAAGCAGATCTAATTCCTGTTGGTTAACCAGAGGGCTTTTTTAAAAAAACTATTATATGTGAACACAGTAATATATTTTTCTCCCAAGCCAACAGGAAATCACAAACCTATGGTTTTGACTTCACTAGAATGAGTTGGCTAAAGCGAAGGTAAACTTCATTTATTTAGCACTGGCTGTTTTAAGAAAAAAACCAAGACATATCATACAGGATGTACGGCTGACCTATGTTCATCTTAATAGGCTAGTAAGATAGAGCTAAGAAGCCACATCCCTGTTGTCGCAATCCACTTACTCCGAAGAGATGACGCATTAAACAGTTATTTAAAATAAAATTAGTTATGGCAATTTTCAGGTAAAATGTATGATTAAGTAAACTTATCTAATACAAGATTGGTTGAATTGAGAAAATATAATTTAGTTATAGAGCAAAGTAATATATTTGACACAAAAACAACTTCCCATATCAAAGACAATATGCCTTTCAATGCCACTTGCCTAAGAAAATGGATGGTGTTCGGCCTACTTAGGACCTGAATGGGAATTTCCTAAGAATACCAGAACGGGCTGGGAGGTCAAAACCAAGACAAAACAAAACACAACATGCAGTGGCAAGCTATGTCTGTGCAGCTGACAAGAAAGCTGCATGGACATGAAGCTGCCATGAGTCAAGCTTGACTTAAACAAAACTTTAACAGAAGCTGCTAGATACTGCCAAATGTTGTTTGGCCCAAATAACTGCTTTGACTTGGCACAGTGCTTATGTGCATTTCCCCCCCAATTTCAACACATTGTTACCTGTATGCATGCTCTAATTTGGAAAGTACTGAGTCGGGCAATTTTGAAAAGTCACACTAATGCCTTGAAGCCTCTTCAATTTGTGCTTGGAAATATCTATGAGGTACTAACTGAAAATATTGATTCTACTATCCTAAAATACAAGAAAGATCTTAATATCCCTGATAAATATGATGGTGTGGTCACTGACCTTGAGCCGGACATCCTAGAGAGTGAAGTCAAGTGGGCCTTAGGAAGCATTACTAACAACAAAGCTAGCGGAGAAGACAGTATCCCAGCTGAGCTATTTAAAATCCTAAAAGATGATGCTGTTAAAGTGCTGCACTCAATATGCCAACAAATTTGGAAAACTCAACAGTGGCCACAGGATTGGAAAAGGTCAGTTTACATTCCAATCCCAAAGAAAGGCAATGCCAAAGAATGTTCAAACTACCGTACAATTGCGCTCATTTCACATGCCAGCAAGGTTATGCTCAAAATCCTACAAGCTAGGCTTCAGCAGCATGTGAACCGAGAACTACCAGAAGTGCAAGCTGGGTTTCGAAGAGGCAGAGGAACTAGAGATCAGATTGCCAACATTCGCTGGATCATGGAAAAAGCAAGAGAGTTCCAGAAAAACATCTACTTCTGCTTCATTGACTACGCTAAAGCCTTTGATTGTGTGGATCACAACAAACTGTGGCAAATTCTTAAAGAGATGGGAGTACCAGACCACCTTACCTGTCTCCTGAGAAACCTGTATGCGGGTCAAGAAGCAACAGTTAGAACCGGACATGGAACAACCGACTGGTTCAAAATTGGGAAAGGAGTACGACAAGGCTGTATATTATCACCGTGCTTATTTAACTTATATGCAGAGTACATCATGAGAAATGCCGGGCTGGATGAATCACAAGCCGGAGTTAAGATTGCCGGGAGAAATATCAACAACCTCAGATATGCAGACGATACCACCCTAATGGCAGAAAGTGAAGAGGAACTAAAGAGCCTCTTGATGAGGGTGAAAGAGGAGAGTGCAAAAGCTGGCTTGAAACTCAACATTAAAAAAACCCAGATCATGGCATCTGGTCCCATCACTTCCTGGCAAATAGAAGGGGAAGAAATGGAAGCAGTGACAGATTTTATTTTCTTGGGCTCCAAGATCACCGCAGACGGTGACTGCAGCCATGAAATTAAAAGACGCTTGCTCCTTGGGAGGAAAGCTATGGCAAACCTAGACAGCATATTAAAAAGCAGAGACATCACCTTGCCGACAAAGGTCCATATAGTTAAAGCTATGGTTTTTCCAGTAGCAATGTATGGCTGTGAGAGTTGGACCATAAGGAAGGCTGAGCGCCGAAGAATTGATGCTTTCGAACTGTGGTGCTGGAGAAGACTCTTGAGAGTCCCTTGGACTGCAAGGAGGTCAAACCAGTCAATCCTAAAGGAAATCAACCCTGACTGCTCATTGGAAGGACAGATGCTGAAGCTGAAGCTCAAATACTTTGGCCACCTAATGCGAAGAGAGGACTCACTGGAAAAGACCCTGATGCTGGGAAAGACTGAGGGCAAAAGGAGAAGGGGACGGCAGAGGATGAGATGGTTAGATAGCATCACCGATGTAATGAACATGAATTTGAGTAAACTCCGAGAGACAGTGGAGGACAGGAAGGCCTGGCGTACTATGGTCCATGAGGTCACGAAGAGTCGGACACGACTAAACGACTGAACAACAACAACAAATCCTAAAATAATATAGGACATGTACATGTAGACTCTTGCAGATAACTTTTGCAAGTTTAAATCTTTAACGTCATTCATTTTGTGGTATGATTCTGAGATTAACCTTACCAGTAAAACACTTCAGAAAACAGCTTTCAGCATACTTTCTGTTACACAACTACTTAAAGCCAAGCTGTTTCTGAAGGACTGGAGGAGTGATGATAGGTTTGAAAAGACTCTAGAAGATGTTTTTGAGTTACTGAGGAATTTGAACTATCACTAGAACAGACTTCAAATCATAACCAGCACAAATTAGGAAACTGCATAATGAAAGAAACAAAAGATGTATCAGTACACGATTCAAAACAGAAGTGCAAAGTAATTTTCTCCTTTTTAAGGAACATTATGAGCAAATACAGCACTTATTCAATAGTTGACTTCCTCAATAAAGTCCACAGTCTGCAAAATAGGACCTCAAAACAGATAGTATGACATTACTTGAAGCCAGATTCAGCATTATAATATAAAAACCCAAATGTTATTGATGTAGATGTGCAGTGAATCAAGATATAATTTATGCTGACTTTCAAGAGACATTACACCTCAAGATAGACTGAACTTTATTCTTTAATAGATACTTACAATTCCTAACATCTTATTGCTGTTTCAATTCTCTTCACTCATCCATTTTCTGTGGCAGTGGGGAACATAGCTTATCAAAGTAAAATGGATTAAAATATACTAAGAGACTAGTTGAGCTGGCTACCATTTTGGTAGAACATGAAGTAACTTCAAAATTGTGCAAAAGGAAAACCATGACAAATGAAGTTCTAGATGGGCAGTCCACAGTCTACAGGCCAAATGCAACCTCTGAATCACTTATTTACAGCCAGTTTGGTCTAGCGGTTAAGGCACAGGCTAGAATCCAGGAGACCATGAGTTCTAGTCCCGCCTTAGGCACAAAAGCCAGCTGGGTGACTTTGGGCCAGTCACTCTCTCTCACCTCACCGGGTTATTGTTGTGGGAAAAGTAGGAGGAGGAAGGAGTATTAGGTATGTTCCCTGCCTTGAGTTATTTATAAAAATAATAAAGACAGGATAAAAAAAATCTTTAAAAAAAGGAAAACAATAAGTTGTCTTCCTTCTGATTACACTGCCAAAAGTGGTGGTTGCGATCAAAAAAATGTGCTTTTCTACTATTATTAAATTGGACACACATATAGTTGCTTGGATGCATAGACTTACAACATTTAATTTACACACACACACACACACACACACACACACACACACACTGCTCAATCCTATTTTGTGATCCTTCCCAAAGGACACAGAGTATTCTACATCTTATTCTAAAAAGGCTATCCTCAATTTGAGTTCTTCACTTGGGGTCATGACCTCTGCTTTGCTAGCTTGCATTCTGAGGTTCCTTCCTGATGGCCAATGGCTTAGTCCCCACGAAATCATTAAAATAAAGATAACATGCTTAGAAAAAGAAAAACCTCAACATTCCCTACTACATAAAGAAAAAAAAAATAAACCTGACCCTGGTCACTTTATTTCACCAGCTGCGGCCCCTCACCTGTGATATCTGTGGTTTCTAGCCACCAGAAGTTGCCCATTTCTGCCTTATGAACAAGCCAAGTAATATGGGTGAAGTTGATTTCAATACTACTTCTGACTACTAATGATTCAGGATTCTCCTCCAGACAGATTTTTTTTTAACTATGGTGTCTCTATTTTAATCCTTCTATTGTAGGTGTCTGACTTCAAAATGGTAGGAAATTGGCCACAAAAAGAGACACAGGGCCATGTGGTCTGGGTTCTCAGTGTGTTACAATGGCAAGCGCCCTGAAGTTTTATTTATACTGCTACTATAGAAATTCGAGGTTCCAATCTCAAACTGATATGCTAAAGACAGCCACTGGACTGATAGCGTATTCAAGGAAGATCAAAGGTGGAAGGAATATACTGAAATTCTGTACAGTAGAGTTGTCAACATCCAAGATACCTTACAACAGGGGTCCCCAACCTGTGGGCCACTGCCCACTAGTGAGCCACGGCCTGTTAGGAAGTGGGCTGCACAGCAGGAGGTGAGCGGTGGTGTCAGGAACGACCCTGTCCCTGCCGCCATGAGTCAGAGGAAGAGCAGCCAGTAGCAGGAAGAAGCTGGGAAGGCGCAAAGACAGAGCCTGAGCCGGAGCAGCTGATTGGTGGGGACCCTGAAGGGGAAACACCTCCAACTATCAGCGCGCGGTAAAGAAGGGCGGAGAGGCGGGCCGAGGAGTGCGAGGCCCGATTGGCCCCCGCTCTCAAACCCTGCCCCCCATCCGCGAGATTGGCTCCCACCTGCAAACCCCGCCCCTGGTCTGCACAATTGGCTCCCGTCTGCAAACCCTGCCCCCGGTCTGCGTGATTGGCTCCCGCCTGCAAACTTGCCCCCCGGCCTGCGCGAATGGCTCCTGCCTGCAAACCCTGCCCCCTGTCTGCGCGATTGGCTCCCACCTGCAAACCCCACCCCGGTCCGTGGAAAAAATGTCTTCCCTGGTGCCAAAAAGGTTGGGGACCCCTGCCTTAGAAGATAATCTCTACTTACAGGAACCTCTAGTACCAGAAGATGAAGTTAGATCACCACTCTGGTCATTACCTAGTTGGAAGGCTAAAGAAGCTGATGGAATACTCACAGAAATATGGCAAACAACAGAAGAAGAATCAGTAATTGTTTTAATCAAAGTATGCTAGAAAATCTGGAGAATGTTACAGTGGCCAGGAGATGGGAAGAGGTCAATCTACATATCAATATCAAAGAAAGGTGACTTCAAAAATGTGCAAGCTATCATACAATATCCTTAATTTCACAGGGAAGCAAAATAATACTTAGGAACATCCAACGCAGATTGGAGCCCTATGTGGAAAGGGAGAGGCCAGATGTTCAAGCTGGCTTTAGAAAAGGTGGAAGAATATGAAACATTATTGCTGATGCATGCTGGATAATTGAGGAAGCCAAAGAGTACCAAAAAGAAGTCAGTATACACTTCACTGATTACAGAAAGGCATTTGATTGTGCCAATCATGTCAAATTATGGAATGTACTTAGAAAAATAGGAATCCTCATGCAAAGCCTATAAACGGGACAGGAAGCCACAGTACAGACAGAACATGGCCAAACAGACCGGGTCCAGGTTGGCAAAGCAGTGAGACAAGGCTGTATACTCTCTTATTATTTATTCAACCTACATGCAGAATATATATTGAGGGAAGCTGGATTGGAAGAAGATCAGCACAGTTTTTAAAATGGAAGAATATGCTGATGACACTAATAGCTGAAAATGCAAATGATCACAAACTCACGGAAAACATGGGTCTAAGACTAAATATAAAGACTAACTAATGATAACAGGTAGTGCAACCAGTCTAAGAATTAACAATGAAGATATTGAAGTGGTAGATAACTTCTGCCTTTTAAGGATCGACTATCAGCAGTAAGGGAACCAGTAGTCAAGAAATCTGGAGATGTCTATAATGCTGGGAAAGGTAGAAGGAAAGGGAAGATGAGGATGACTAGCAGCAAGGTGGATCAACTCAATTATAGCAGTAATGGGTGCACCATTGGAAGACCTGAAGCGCCAAGTTGGAAACAGATCCTCTTGAGTAAATTCAGCTATGTGGTCACTAAGAACTGACACCAACTTGATGGCTCATAATCAATAAATCAATCACTATGCAAATTCAGTCCATGGAAAACAGACAGCTGATTCAAAATCTTACAAAGGAATGTTCCTGTTAAATGATGCCATGGACAGATAGTGAGCAGCCTTCTTCCAGTTCTCAGCATCAGTGCTTATTCCAGACTTACTATAAGAGAGAACCAGGTAGTCACAGTGATAGGAACTTCCTTGTTCTTGCCCCAAAGTGAAGAAAATTACAAACATATATTGTTATTTCATATAACAATATATTCAAGAAATACAAGAACTACTGAGAAGGCCCTTTGTCTTGTCATACTGTTTATGCCTCTTTTGTAGCTGGGACATTTAATTTTAAACATATAATTATATAGTGAGACAGAGTAGAGAACAGGATCAAGACCATGTCTTGATTTCTTCCTGTTCTTGCACTGGCTGGATGAGTTAGAGTCAAGGCTCAAGTTCTGCCTGCATGGCTTTCTTCAGTCCTGGGAAGAGTCACTTCAAGTGGCTCCTCCTGGTAATCTCAGCCACCATATGTCTTCCTATTTAGGGTAGATATGGGATAGCCAAGATAGAACCAGACTCCAGCTGGAACACCACAAGCATACAGGCATGTCTCTCAGTGATACTATGTCCTCTTACTTAGGAGAAAGAAAGGGGTAGCTAAGACAGAATCTCATTTGTATGCACATCAACTGAGGCACCTACAGTTAATGGGAGGGGGAGGGGGGAGTTAAACTTGAGACCTTGCAGGCTAGATGACTGAAGGGCCAGATAATCCTCATCCTGCTGAAGAATCATTTTGCTTACTATTTGACAGTAAACAAAATGGCGATTTGATGATTCTTTAAAAAACAAAGACCTTAACTATATAGCATTAATGTATTGTCGAAGGCTTTCACGGCCGGAGTTCAATGGCTGTTGTGGGTCTTCCGGGCTGTGTGGCCGTGTTCTGGAAGTTGTGGTTCCTAACGTTTCGCCAGCATCTGTGGCCAGCATCTTCAGAGGGCAAGAGCACAGATAGAAGCAAAATCTCTGGATTTTCTGACAGAGATTTTGCTTCTATCTGTGCTCCTGCCCTCTGAAGATGCTGGCCACAGATGCTGGCGAAACGTTAGGAACCACAACTTCCAGAACACGGCCACACAGCCCGGAAGACCCACAACAGCCATATATAGCATTAAGTAAGAGGTGGCTATTTTCAACAGTGCCACAAATAAACATTGACTTGGAAAAGTAGCATCAAAGAAATAGCTCTGTAACTGTACTTGATTAACTAGAACAGCAAGTTAAATCTCTTTAGAGTTATCTGAATACAGAATTTTATTTATTTATTTATTGGATTTATCACCGCCCATCTCCTCCGAGGGGGACTCTGGGCGGTTTACAACAGAATACATAACACTGCAAAAATTGTAGCAATTCTGTATGCATCCTGCATGTCGTATTCAATAAAACAACAGCACATGGCAAAATAATTTCATGCCTTAGGCATGAAAGTTGGCTGGGTGACCTTGGGCCAGTCACTCTCTCTCAGCCCAACTCACCTCACAGGGTTGTTGTTGTGGGGAAAATAGGAGGAAGAAGGAGTATTAGGTATGTTTGCCGCCTTGAGTTATTTATAAAAATTATAAAGGTGGGATAAAAATTAAATAAATAAATAAAATTTCATATATTTAAACAGAATGCCATTCAGTTCATATCATAATATAAAGGCACTTTTTTAAAATCCGTTAAATCGTGTCCGATTCTTGGAGACTGCCTGGACAAGTCCCTGAAGTTTTTTTGGCAATGTTTTTTGGAAATGGTTTGCCATTGCCTCCTTCCTAGGGCTGAGAGAAAGCGACTGGCCCAATGTCACTCAGCTGGCTTCGTGCCCAAGGCGGGACTAGAACTCACAGTCTCCCAGTTTCTAGCCTGATGCCTTAACCACTACACCAAACTGGCTCCCTATAAAAGCAGTTTAAGAAAACAATTTTTAAAAAAATTATTGAGATTCATTAAAACGAGAAAGACAGATCACTAGGTAGGCATATTAACTAACAAGTAAGATTTAAGCTTCAGCCACAACCTGGAGACTGAAAAAAACCACCACAAAATAGTAAATAAACCTAATTTACTTTTGGACTGATGATTTCAGATATAATCTCTTACTTGTCATAATGCATAGTATTATTCTTCAAAGAAACTGTATCACATATTCTCAGTAGGTTTGCCAAAATCTTACCTTGTTGCCATCGCAGAAACAACCCAATATATTTTTGGGGAAAATCAGAGTACTAATGATCTGTCCAGTACAATTACTGCATTACAGCATGTAGTTTCAATTTGCAAAGGAGAAGTACACATTACAGTACAAAGCTTGAACTAAGCTAAACTGTTTAACCTTATAGAGTCTTATAACCAAACAGGAAAAAGGAAGCTTTACCAAAATAGAAAGTATACACACAGGAAATGAGTTATACTTGTGTTTTTTGATCAAAAACAAATTATTGATCAAAAGGTGAGTGGAGAAAGACACAAGAGTCTTAAAATATCAAATTCATGTTCAGAAGTTGGCATAACGGCAAGAGTTGAGGTTACAAAAAGCTACTACCACTTATAGGAGCCACTTGAACTGTTTTCTGTCAGATTTATATTCCGTCTTTTCTCCAGAAACTCAAGAAAGCATATATACTCAAGAGACTGGCCTGATATGTTCAAGCTTATCAGTGAGCTTCCATGGCTAACACTGGATTTCCAACATTCTAACCCTTTGGAGCAATTTAGAGCAAATCCTACAGTACTGTGACCTACAATGTGATCAGTCTCCTCTAAAGTCCTCTTAATAAAGGGATTCTGGTTAAACAAACAATATCCAAAACAGTGTACTGTATCATGTCTTTATTGAAAACACCAAAACAACATTCACTGTTTTTATTGGAAAAAGCATATGAAGTCCTGGAATAATCAGCTCTCTTAAAGGGACAAATCTGAGTTGGATGTTCCAATCTTAATCCAGTTAGGATGTTGTAGCATGATCTGAAGTACAGGCAGCCCCAAAATATCAATGAGTTGAATGAGGAATGGGCCATAATAACTCCAAGCCAATGTGGGACATTGATCAATAGGTACAGGAAATATATTGTTGAAGTTATTGCTGCTAAATAATGTGCCACTAGTTACTAAATATAAAACTTTATATATCAAATCAAGGTAGTGAATATTGGCTCAATGTCTTCAATAAGCACATGATACAGTACACTGTTCAATCAGAGTCTCTTTATCTATTAATAGGACTTAGATGAAGCTCTAATCACACTTTGGGTCACAGTCCTGCATGATTATGGATAGTTTTAGAGTTCACAAACTTTCTCTCACCACTGTAGCACATGACAGCCTTCTAAATTCTTCCTGTTGTTATCACTGAGGACAGCAAAGCAGGAAGATGAGCACTGTTTTCAGAACTAGGTTAAAGAGATTTGACATGCAGTGTGATCTAATTTACAAGTATGGTTTTTTGTTTTTTTAATGGAAGGGACTTTCCTAAATCATTAGTAGCTCTGCCTGTTTTTTGCCAGCTCCTCTTCCTGACTGTCCTCTTCAAAAGTCTCACCTATGGTCAAGAGTATTTGTTTATAAAACAAAACAACCACCCTGAGAGCCCCAAGTGTCCAACTACTCTATGCAGATTTGCAGCTATACTAAAAGCCTTTAACAATTTCAGAATTCACTGTAGCAAATAAAGAGCTCTGCATAAGTTCTTAAATATTGTGTGAACCAGAATGTACTTTCTCTTCTTATTTTACTAGGAATAAATATTGTAAGTCCTCTTCACAGAACGTAAAGGTTGGAAGGGATTTTGAAGGTCATCTAATCCAAACCCCTGTCCACTTCGTTACTACAGCATCCTCAACAGATGGTCATCTAGTCTCTAAACTCCTCCAGTGAAACAGTCCACTACTGCTGTTCCATTATTAAACATCTCTTGCATTCAGGATTTTTTCCTAGGACTAACCCTTGCCATTTAAACACACAGTTTCTTATCCTATCTTCTGGAACACCTCTGAACAATTCCACCCTGTCTTCTCCATGACAGCCCTTCAGATACTTGAAAAAAGTGATTATGTCTCCCCACAGTCTTCTTTATTCCAAGGTAAACATACCTGCCTTCAACCATTCCTCAGAAGTGTTTCCTTCCAGGCCCCTATCATCTTGAATGATCTCCTCTGGATCTGCTCCAATATGTCATTGAGAGTTGAGCAGCATACAAATATAATGATGATGATGATGATGATCTCCTAACATGTGGCAGAACTTGACACAATATTCTAGGTGTAGAATATTGAAGAATAGAGAAGAACAATGTTTTCTCTTGACCTTAACACTATACTTCTGTTAATGCATCCTCCCCTCCTAAAACAATCTAAAAATGACACAAATCAAACAAAACAGGACAAAACAGGGGTCTCCCCAAAAACAATAATACATCAACCACAGGCCTGGGACCAAAGCCAGGTTTTCAGAGCTTTCCGGAACCCTAGGAGAGAGGGTGCTGTCCTTGTATCTGGGGGAATGCTGTTCCAGAGGATGGGGGCTACGACAGAAAAGGCCTTGGTCTCACAAAATAAAAAGGGGTGTGGTGGCTCAGCGGGTAAGACGCCAGGCTTGTCGATCGGAAGATCGCAAGTTCGGAGGTTCGAATCCCTAGCCCCGCATGACGGAGTGAGCTCCCGCACTCGCGCCAGCTCTTGCCAACCTAGCAATTCGAAAGCATGCAAATGTAAGTAGATGAATAGGTACCACTTCGGTGGGTAGGTAACAGCGTTCCGTGCATGTCATGCGGCCACATGACCATGGAAGCGTCTTTGGACAACACTGGCTCTTCGGCTAACAAACGGAGATGAGCACCGGCCCCTAGAGTCGGACACGACTGCACAACTGTGCGGGGGGAACCTTTACCTTTACCTTATTTATGTTCAAGGCAATTGTTTGAGATTGGGTCTGGTCACTGTTGAAAAGATAGCTATACCACTCTTAACCTTAGTCTCTTCTGCTCTAAGTCATATCCCAGGCATGCCTTCTCTGCAGTAGTGCCCGCCCTTTTGCAGCTCTTTGACCATGGCAGGGATAAATCCAATAAACAAACAAACAAACAAACAAAGGTGTAAGTCAAAAGGAGCTGAAAATGGAGAGCCGACTACAAATATTTTGCTGATTGGCAACTCTGGCTTATTTCTCATTTCCTCAGCAAACTGCACTACAAATAGACTAAGGTATGACATGGGGCGTGGTGGCTCAGCAGGTAAGACACCAGGCTTATCGATCGGAAGATTGCAAGTTCGGAGGTTCGAATCCCTAGTCCCACGTGATGGAGTGAGCTCCCGCACTAGCCCCAGCTCTTGCCAACCTAGCAATTCAAAAGCATGCAAATGCAAGTAGATTAATAGGTACCACTTCGGTGGGTAGGTAACAGCGTTCCGCGAACGTCATGCGGCCACATGACCGTGGAAGCGTCTTCGGACAACGCTGGCTCTTCGACTAACAAACGGAGATGAGTACCGGCCCTTAGAGTCAGACACGACTGCACAAATGTGTGGGGGGAACCTTTACCTTTACCCACAAAATAACATTTAATAGAGGGGACGTGGAGCACACCCACTCTGCCAGAAAGTACTGGGCAGGCAGAAATGATTGGAGATAAGCAGTCACTCTTTTTTTGTAACCTAAGCAAAGGAAGGGTAGTTGTAGAAAATTAACATACAGGTAGTCCTCGCTTAACATCCATTCATTCAGTGACTGCTCGAAGTTACAACGGCACTAAACGAAGGGATTTACGACTGATCCTCAAAGTTCTGGCCATTGCACCACCCCCATGGTCATGTGAACAAAATTCAGGCCCACTCGGGCCCACCCACATTTACGACAACCTTTTGTCCGACTGCCTACCCTCTGCTGCCAGCGGCCCCTGCCACCCGGCCCTGCTCGCCACCTCACGCCATTACTGTACCAGCCGGGGCCTTCTTTTACTCCACCTTCTTTCTCACCGGTGCAGCCAGGGCTTCTTTCACACCCTGCCCAGGGCCTCCGTTCACAGGCCAGCCAGGGCATCCATTTGTGCCCCGCTTGGGGCCTTCTTTCGCAAAAGAAGCCTGGCGTGTGAAAGAAGGCCCCAGCTGCACGAAAGGCCCCAGCTAGAAGGGTCCTTCTTTCATGCGCTGGGCTTCTTTCACTGGCGTGTGAAAGATTACCCTGGCTGTGCTGGCGCAAAAGATGTCACACTTTATGAACACATCACTTAGCAATGGAAATTCCAGTCCCAATTATCATTGTTAACCGAGGACTACCTACAGTATATGGCTTTTTTTTTTGTTGTTGTTGAAAGGCTTGGACCTTAAGATACACTCATGAAAATTCACAAAAGGAAAACTTCCTGTATGTGCTCCTGCTCCTCCTGGAGTCAATGATACTTAAAAGAAGATACTGCATACATCTATTCAGAAGTGAGCCACGCTAAGATTTATTTTCCTCTTGTTGTTGTCATGTAAGCAAATTATCATGCCAAAGCCATAGAATATCCCCAAACTCTGGGTGAAAAACATTTTATTTTTATTTAGAACACTTTGTGCTAAGAGAATTTTAGCACTGTTCATCTAAACCTGGAATAACTAACTTCCTTTTCTTTCAATCCTGACATGCATAGTTACATGGCAGTGCTGCAATGAAATTAGTAGTGAAGGCCGGCCTGATACTTTCAGTCGTATTTTAATTATAACATGCTTTTTTAAGGATAAGGATGTATTATTTTAACCTTTATTTTTAAAAATGCCAAATCAGGCCATAAAAAAATTGTCTATTGCCACTGAATTCAGGTGATACTAGACAACCTGTTGGGTCATCCTTCTTTCCACATATTATATAGGCTGGCGCTGTTTCCCCTCCCCTCACGACCCTCAGCAGAGCCCTGGTGAAGCTGCCACCTCTTCCTCGGCTGATCTGCAGAATGCCTATCACTTTGCTGGGTGGAGGGGGAACAAAGGGAGCTACGGACCGCGAGGAAAACTGCACCCCCATCCAACCTGATTTGAGCTTGAGAGGATTTGCAAAGAATGGTAGAAAATCCCCCAATCCAGGTGTGCAAAGCTTGTCGCGTCATACCAAAAAAGACTCGAGGCTGTAATTGCTGCCAAAGGTGCTTCAACAAAGTACTAAGTAAAGGGTCTGAATACTTACTTACGTACATGTGGTATTTCAGTTTCTCCTTTTTGATAAATTTACAGACACTTCTGAAATTCTGTTTTCACTTTGTCATTATGGAGTACTGAGTGTATATTACTGTGACAAAACATGAATTTGAACAATTGTAGTATCAGGCTGCAACATAACAAAATTGAAAAAAGTGAAGGGGGTCTGAATACTTTCTGAATGCACTGTAGATGATTCTGGGGCTTCAGAGATTACATGGAGGGCTACATGTACCCATGAGCTGCCCACCAACTAGATAATTAGAATGAGTTATATACTGTATTCAAAAATACAACTCCAAGATTTATAGAGCAATATATAATATATATTTGACAGCTGATTTGACAGCTGTTAGCTGACCCACAAGAGTCTTACATTATTATTTCAATTGGCCAACTGAAGTGTTATAGATAGTTTTGGGCTTAGACATATGGGAGAGGTCACCAAAGAATATAAAAGGAGGAGATCCTGTAGTGAAAATGGTTATGGATCTAAAAACTGTATCCCAACCACTGGGCTTAAACATCCTGTCCATCTAGCAAGAAATACAAATGAAATTCTTCAGCACTTATTCTGAATTATATTTCTGACAGAAAGTCAGGATACCAACCAACCAACCAACCAAGCAAAATATTTTTGCCATATAGCAACCTCAAAAAATAGGGTTGTAAACTAAACTATCTCTGGAACAACTTCACCCAAAGCTTATCATGATAATTATTCTCAGTTCCAAAAATGTAGCAAGATCCCCTCGCTTTCGGTTGAAGATCAGCTGCCTTCTGCAGCTGTGAATGAACAATCAGAGCAAGTTGGATATTGTATTAGGCGACACAGTGTTATCCTAACAGTTTAACTCAGTGGGAAGCTGAAAATATACTCTCAGTAAATTGTTGATGTGGATAATGAATCTTAACCCCACACTGAGAAGCAATGAAACAATTTATAGACCATATGGAGAAAAATATTCTGCCAATTTGTACACACAGTAGAGTTTTCAAAATCCTGTTTGCACTAGTGTAAATGTATTGCACATTTAAAAATAGTAAATGTAGGATAAATGCCTTTTCGCAGACACAGCATTTGTGTGGAAATGCATTTATCCTCTTCCAAAATGTCAGAAATATTTTATAAAAATTTTTTACACACACACAGCCAAGAATTTGGAACCCCAAGTGTCTGAGACATTTTACAACATATATAAAATAAATATTTCAATCCAGTCTCAGTACCAGGAATAAAACAGGTTCAAGATAGGAGTGGTAGAAGAAATGAACCAGGCTGGTTACTCAACCCACACAGAGATCACCCACAGTGAATAAATAAGAAATCATTGGACCAGGAAGGGGGAAGGCTTCTCATGTCTATTTATTCCCCCAATTCACCTATTTTAAGGAGAGGCTGGGTAAATCTGGGCAGGCAATTTGTAGCATAGCTAAATCAGAAGTAAGGTAAGCAGTTTGGTTAAGTTTTTGAGAAGAAAATTAAAGCCAAAAAAGCAGCAGGACATATTCTGCAGATTACTAAACATAAACTGAAAGGATAAGGCATAACAGTGAATCAACTGCAGTATGCTCTTTGCAGTTTGCAAAACAGCTGTTAAAAATAAAACTTAAAGGATCTAATCTTCTTGGTGAACAATGGTGCATGCTCAATTTCCTAAGTTCACCTGACTACATTTCTGTAGTCCAACCGGAACATAGCAGCAAACCACAACCAACGGCAATTTTTTTATACCAAGTTGGCTAGAAATAATTTAAGAATTACTTTCATAGCTATCTTACTTTATTCCATTAGCTAAGCCAGGGGTCGGCAAACTTTTTTTGCCGGGAGCCATTTTGACATGCTCGTGCACATTTTGAAGTGCTCGAGAGCCAGGGGGCGGGGTTTGCGGGCGGGGGCCAATCGCGTGGAAGGGGGCGGGGTTTGCGGGCGGGGGCCAATCGCGTGGAAGGGGGCGGGGTTTGCGGGCGGGAGCCAATCGCGTGGAAGGGGGCGGGGGAGGTTTGGAAGAAGAAGGGAAAGAGAGGCTCGGCGGCGGTGCTTCCAGGTTGTCGCTGCGGCGGCAACGGCTGCCCCTTCGAAAGGGCAGGCTCCGGGGACCCCGAAAATGCCCTCAGTTTAGGCAGGGAGGCTGCGCGCAAGCTGCGCCAGCTGTTCTGCGGGGAGAATTTCCACCCCAGGGCAGCGTGTGCATGTGGGGAGGGGAGGTTTCTACCTCCCTGCCGGAACCGAGGGCATTTTTGGGGTCCCCGGAGCCTGCCCTCAGTCCCCGGAGCCGGCAGAAACCTCCCCTCCCCACATGCACACGCTGCCCTGGGGTGGAAATTCTCCCCGCAGAACAGCTGGCGCAGCTTGCGCGCAGCCTCCCTGCCTAAACCGAGGGCATTTTCGGGGTCCCCGGAGCCTGCCCTTTCGAAGGGGCAGTGGCAGCAGCAGCAGCAGTGCTGCCCCTTCGAAAGGGCAGGCTCCGGGGACCCCGAAAATGCCCTCGGTTCCGGCAGGGAGGCAAAAATCGCGCGTGCAGGCTGCCGGGCTTCCCGACGCACAGCTGATTGGCGCGGAGAATTTCCACTCGCTTCAGCGCTTCCGGCTTGTCACGCGACACACAGTTTGGAAAGCCCTGCCCGTCGTCAAGATGGCTGCCGGAGACGGCTGCCAGGTTGCCAGGGGTATGCCCACAGCAACGCACACCATGCCCGCTGCCGCGCCTGCCCCGCCACACTCGCTGCCCCACCACGCCCTCCACGCCTGCCTGCCGAAGAGCCACACTCAAGGGGCCAAAGAGCCGCATTTGGCTCGCGAGCCGCCATTTCCGACCCTTGAGCTAAGCTATCTCCAAAAATCCAACTCAGAGCGAAGCTCTAATAAATTTCCTGTGCACCCTCCTGTGTGAACTTCTAAAAAGGATATATAATTGGTTTGTTATCATCTGAAAGATGCTCTTCTGCTCTTTTGCCTGAACAAAATCAACTTCCCCACTATAAAGAGAATATAAATCAAGCCAAGCCCTCCCATGTCACATAACCTATTTGGATAGTTTAACAGATGAAAATACTGACCAACCAACCCCTTTTCAAATTCAACTGAAAATGCCTTTCCTAAATCACACTTTTTGGGCTAGAAGTCTTTATTTCTCCTTCAATATTTCTACTTTCTTGCTTGCCCATTTCAGTCCTTTCTGTGTGAAGGTTCAGCAATTTCTCATACCCAAACATTGACCCTTACTTGGTAAATCTGCAGCAGAAAATGTATGTTCTTCTGTAATTGAATAGTACAGTATGCATGAAAACACTTTGCCTTGTACCAGTTTTAATCACCTTCTGCTCATTTCCTGATAGTGAAATTCTCCTCGTCCCAGTTAGGGAATACATGCAGATATTACTGTACCAAAACACTATATTCTGTAAAACAGGAGAAATGTGCCATTAGGGCAGGGGTGGGGAACCATTTTTCTGCCAAGGGCCATTTTGACATGTATAACATCATTCGAGGGCCAGGGGGCGGGGTTTGCGGGCAGGAGCCAATCGCGCAGAAGGGGGCAGGGTTTGCAGGCGGGAGCCAATCGTGCAGAAGGGGGCAGGGTTTGCAGGCGGGAGCCAATCACACTGAAGGGGGTGGAGTTTGCAGGCAGGAGCCAATCGCGCCGAAGGGGGCGGGTTTGCAGGCGGGAGCCAATTGCATGGAAGGGGCAGGGTTTGCGGACAGGAGCCAATTGCACGCACTGGGGGGCTGCCATGCCCGGCTGCCCCCACCACGCCCCCGCTGCTGTGCCCGCTGCCGCCATGCCTGCCGCCCCCACCACAGCCCTGCTACTGCACCCGCTGCCGCCACGCCTGCCTCGCCCGCCCCCGCCACGGCCCTGCTGCTGCACCCGCTGCCGCCACACCCGCCCCCGCCGCGGCCCTGCTGCTGCCCCCGCTGCCCCCACACCTGCCACGCCTGCCACGCCACACCCCTGCTGCACCAGCTCCCGCCATGCCCAGCCGTGCCCGCCCCTGCTGCTGCGCCCGCTGCCGCCACGCCTGCCACCACAGGCGGGACGAATTGCTTTTGTGGGCCTTATACAGCCCGCAGGCTGGACGTTGCCCACCCCTGCATTAGGGAGTCACTGAACCGCTCACTTCTAACATCTATTCCTATTTTTAAAAATTTTTCTCTAAGTATCAAGTAAGAAATGGGATGATTATTTCCAAGCAATACATCACGGGTAGTTTAAACGTTAATCTAATTTCACCTTGATTTACAATTAATAAAATCCATTAATTTTATTATTATGCCTTTAATATAGTAAGGATTTCAACATAGATTTCAATGTGGTACTTGGCCTTTTTTGGTTTTCAGCTGAGATTAGATATTTTCTACAGATACTTCTATTTCAGCTATGAATTTGCATTATTTGCATTATTGCTTCTTTAAGGGTTGCAAAAAGCACTTTTGTTTTCCTATGGTACATATTTTGAAACCAGAAAAATCTGTCTTTTGCAGAGTAATCCTGTATGAAATGTTCACCGTGTGTGTGTGCATGTATTTTAACATAATGAAACTACATGAGGAAATAATCCTGCTGAGTTTCTACATCAGAACATTAAAAAAAGATTTAGCAAAATCTATCCTTTTGATGTAGCTAGTGGCCCAGGTTTATACACAGAAATCAGTAGCTGACCTACTGCTCTAATTAGTCTGGCAGACATTTTGACATTTATGTTGCTGAAAGTAGACAACGTTTATAGCTTGAGGGAAAGCTTTCAGTTCCTCTAACAGTCACAGTATCTGTGGCATTGCATGGTGTGGCCTTTAAGCATCCAAGTGCTCAGTGAATGTGTCCTGCATTTTACTGATTAAAAAAAAAGAAGGCTCGTTCTGCGGGAGGAATACTCTACAAGCAATACCATTTCAGCCATCTTGCATCTGATATTAAATTTCTCCTTCCCATCTTTGTAGTACTTTGTATGTATTTTTGATGTGTTTCCAATTCAGGACAGATTAGTAGTACTAGTAGAACAGACAAGGGGAAAAAAATTCTTCAGATCAGACCTGTACCTAGCTCTGCCTTATTCTTCTCCAGCCAGAACCCATTTAATGTCTTATTCTCTGTCTTATTTTTCCCTAGCATCCATGATGGCACTCAGGACAATGATAAAAACTGAGCTGTTCCACAGAGTGTTTTAGATAGCTAATTAGGCCATCTTTTTATCTTATTTCTGTTCATCTGCATTTTTTAATTTTTAATTGTTATTCCTATTTTTAAAGCTTATCATGGATACTTTCATATTTTTCATATCATGTAAACAGCAGAGAGTTTGTTTAATTAATTAATTAATTATGTATGACTGCCCATCTCCTCTATACCAGGGAACTCTGGGCGGTTCACAACAAGTTAAAAATATAAAATTACAACAACAATAATTTACATATAAAATTCAAATGGAAAGATGTTAATAATAAGGCGGGTTTCATGGCATCAGCCACTCCCAAGAGGAACTACTGGCATTCCCGTCCCAAGCAAGGCGGCAGAACCACGTCTTCAAGTCTTTCCGGAAGGTCGGGAGCGAAGAAACTCGCCTCAGGTCCAGGGGCAAGGTATTCCAAAGGGCGGGTGCTACTGCAGAGAAGGCACGCCTCCTGGACCCCACTAGATGAAATTCTTTTGCCGATGGGATCCGTAGCATGCTCTCTCTGCATGACCGAGTGGGGCAGGTTGATGTTCCGGGGATGAGACAGTCCCTCAGGTAACCTGGTCCCATGCCATGTAGGGCTTTAAAGGTGATACAGTAACCAACACCTTGAATTGGACCCGGAAGCAAACTGGTACCCAATGCAGCTCGCGCAGCAGCGGTGTTACATGGGCCAATCTTACAGCACCCATAACTGTCCGCGCGGCCGCATTCTGGACCAGCTGAAGCTTCTGGATACTCTTCAAGGGTAGCCCATGTAGAACACATTGCAATAGTCTATATGGGAGATGACAAGGGCATGAGTGACTGTCTCGATCCAGGAATGGGCGCAACTGGTGCACAACCTGAGTTGCTTAGGTTGTGATAGGATATAAACAAACAAACAAACAAACAAACAAATAGGATAAACCTAAAAAAGTAGATAAAAAGAGTAAGGGGCAGGAAAGAAAAGCATGTTTGAAGAGCATTAATTCAGAACGATGGAAGTATCTTCTAATGGCCTAATTGGGAAGGAAGGGCATCTATAAATTTCAATCATTTCCCCTCAACACTGCATTGTCATTTATTTATTTATTTATTTTCTATCCCTTTATTATTTTTCATAAATAACTCATGGCGGCAAACATACCTAATACTCCTTCCTCCTCCTATTTTCCCCACAACAACAACCCTGTGAGGTGAGTTGGGCTGAGGGAGAGTGACTGGCCCATGCTATTGCTTGGTAACTATTAAATAGGTCCATCTTAATTAGGTTCAATTTCATGGTGATATTATTCATCATAAATCACTGTGTAGAATATACACACATTTGGCCAAATCAGAATGAAAGTATTTGTAATGACCTAGATATTATGCTTCTAAGTATTTAAGTGTTAATTGTATGTTAAACACGAGTAAGCATAGTACCTAGGTAATTCATGTGCCACAGACAGGGCTTCAGACTTTCTCCTTGTTTGTTTTTGGGTAAAAGCTGAGAGAAGCTCAGAGAAACTCCACAGGATGTACTTATACTTCCTTCAAGCCTTTTCTGTCAGTACCACAAAATGTTGCTGAGCCCTAGACTCTGTATAAAATTTACCTGCAAATCTGCTTTACTTAAACTGTACCTGCAAACTTACCTGAAGTCTAAGCAAGTTCTGTGTAGCATTAACTTCAAGATCCCCAGTTTAAATACAAAGCACAATCTAATTTATCCTTCTTCTACTACCCTTCTTCTACCCCCCCCCCCTTCTTCATTTTCTCAGGTTTCAAATATTTGTCTCACTCAGCCTGTCCCCACAGCTCTCTCTAGGTCTCACATGAAGATTTTATCCCAGCCTGTTGAACATTTTAACTTCCCCTACAGAAGGTCCACTGTCTCTGCACTTTCTGTCAATATTCTAATTTCAAGACTGAAGGTCCATACTCAGTAAAATGGAAAATGAATTAACAGTCTTAACGTGGGCCTATTTTGCCTATCATCCGAGACTAATTAAGACAACATTATGGTTATTTGACATTTTCCCTCAGAACTGTGTACTTTTTGAATATAATTAAGGTCTAAAAACAGCCTAAATTATGATGCAAATTATTTACTGGAACTCATATCAACTACTGCATTTGGATAAAAATATTAGTAACAAAAAGGTATCACCAGCACAGATTTCACAAATGATGGAAGTACTAATTTTTTGAATGGAAGAAAAAAAATGGTATAAATAAAAACTTAAATCCTAGTTTAGAATAAAAGTGGCAAACAGAGATTAAGAGAGCAAGAGGGAAAGAGGGTTATATGAAGGTATATACACAGTTCCTAGACTTGAAAACAAAAAGGTAATTGAAACAGCACTAAGCACACACAGTACTTATTTATTTACATTATCTGCTACTATTCCAATCCAAAGATTCTAGGTTGTTTACAATGCACTATAAAATAATGATATAAAACAACATATCAACATAAAACTAATCCCCCAAAGCACAGCATAGGTCTCCACTACTTTTCAAAAACCTGCCAAAACAAAATGGTTTGGATGACCTTCAGGAAGGCCCAGGCCCACAACTAGGGTCTGTGTCACCCGGGGCAAACATGGATTCCGCACCCCCCCTGCAGGGTCGAGTCCCCCCCACACCCCCAATGCAGAACCGTCTCCGCGAAGCAGCACGGGGCTCCCCCAGGACAAGCGCCCCACTCCTGGCTGTAAACTCTCACATGCCCCCAGCTCCGGGGGAAGGACCCGCTGTGCTTCCATCTGCCCATCCGGGCCGGGCGGAGCGAGCTGCCCGCCGCCGCGCTCCCAAGCGGGATGGTCCGGAGCAGTGCGGGGGGGGGGGGCACGGCCCTGCGGCCACCCCGGAGCCCGCGGCCAGCCCCAGGGAGCGGACGAGCTCAGCTGCGCAACACCCCGGCAGGCCTCTTTGCGGGTGGCGGCAGCGACAGGAGTGCGGGCCTCCCTCAGGGTTGGCCGTCGAAAGAGGCATTTTGGCCCCCCCAGCGCAGCGCCCAGGGCACATGCCCCACTTGCCCCCCCCCCAGTTGCGGCCCTGGGAAGGAGAACAATAAGGGTGTCAGGCGTGTCTCTGGGAGTAAGGGGTTCCAAAATTAAAGCTATTAATTCACAAATCCACTAAAAGTAAACTTACTGAACACTGAAGGCTGAACTGCCTATATAATGTGATCTGCATTCCTGCAACACTATGGAGGTATGTTTTCAGTACAAACATATGTAATTGAAAATCAAATGTTTGCATGCTAGTGACACAAAGATTGATCCTAATAAGTATTTCCCATATTTCCCACCTATGGTTATTCAATAGTGAGGATACAGTATCAGATATTTAGTCAGTCGATTTCTAATACTTTCTTTAAAAACTGAAAAATAAATACTGAGATGGAGATGAGCTTCACTGCAATTCTTGAATTTTAAGGATGAAAATGCTAAGATTGAAAAAGGTAGAAGCAAAAAACTTTTCTATGAAGTTAAAGTGAAGTTTGTACATACCCAATTTCTGCTTTATACTTTTCAGAAGAAGGGGAGGGAAGGGGAGGGAAGGGGAGGGAAGGGAAGGGAAGGGAAGGGAAGGGAAGGGAAGGGAAGGGAAGGGAAGGGAAGGGAAGGGAAGGGAAGGATCTAACTAATCCCAGCAAGAAGTTACTGCAGTAAAGAATTGTTAGCTAGTCACTCAAAAGGAATATGTGTGCATACACATACACTGCCTTGTTGCGTCTTCTTTTCAGAATGAACCCATATTAATTTCTGTGCTGTAGTTCATACTTTTCTGAGTCACTGGTTTCCAGCATCTCCTCCTTTGATTCACAATATCACAGGTCCCACAGCTGTTAATCCCGTCCCCTGCATTTTCCATGAACAAAAAAGACAATCGGCTATGAAACAGTATCTTCAACAAAAAGTAACAACATTTTAGTAAAATATTCCTTATATTTCCAAACACAGCCCTAAAATTATTAAAAATCAGGACAGCAAACTGTCTGTAAAGACACCAGACCAGTGTTTCTCAATCTTGGCAACTTTAAAACATGGCGGGCTGGGGAATTCTGGGAGTTGAAGTCTACATATCTTAAAGTTGCCAAGGTTGAGAAACACTGCACTAGACTGAATGTGTGTTTATCAGGGAAAGACCCAAGAAAGCATAATCCTAACAGACCTAATCCTTGGGCCATGGCCTAGTATACATATTGTGTGAAGCCACGATCTACTTAAGCATGGTTTAAATAAATTATTGTTTACTGGATTTGCACATCACACTAAACCACAAACCATGGTTTACAAACCACATTATCTGGGTTCACATAGCATACTATGTCACAAACAACGAACCATATTTTGACATACCATGATGTGTGAACCAGGCAACTAAATCTATGCACATCTGCAAAAACAGAACATGCACTTTATAAGCAACCTCTTATTTGCATTCAACTTTAGAGTTCAGAGTATAAATATTGTTTTTGTTCATAACAACAGCAGACATTTAATATTTTAATTAACAAGAACATTGCAAATTTTTCAATTGCAAATTTCTCAACAAAAAGCCTTTATACTTTTCATTTCACGTGTTTTGGTTTCAATAAACCTCTAGGCAAAACAATAGTAAAAACAATTCTAGCAGAAGGACAACTTTGGACAGGTAAGCAACTGTCACGATGCCATCCTGCCATGGTGCCAGGAAGGGACATTCCACCAGATCCCAAGGACTTGCAAAGTCATGCAAAACGACCCAAGGAAGAAACGGCCAGACGTGTGAAATGCTGGCGACAAGCGTTCGTGCATTTGCCCCTCGCAGACTAGACTAATAAAGAAACCGTGATGAGCGCTTCAGCACCCAGGACAGATCAAAGGGCACTATTGTAATTTCAGAAGATTCGGACTCAGAAAGGACTGGGAATCAAAAGACAATGGGGGGGGGGGAGAGTTGATTTGCAAGTGCTCCGGTGGGGGGGGGGAACCTGGGGATTTTAAACTGTTGGCTGAAGAAGCCTCTTTACTCGAATCTTTAATGGACGATGGATCACTGGCTTTAATAAAACTTCCTTCATATTCCTAAGTGACTTGTGTAAGGACTTCTGATTTAATAGCTCAAGGATCGAGTTCATCACAGCAACATATCTAAAAATCATCTTTCTGAAAGGAAATGTCTTCAGTAGTGGAAAATTCAGTTTGGAAACATTGAGAAACACTACCTCTTATTTTGTCCCTTATTCTTATAAACAAAAGAATTTGAGACATGAAAATACCATTTCTGTACATTCTGTGGCTTGAATCATGTCAACTGGATTTCTATTTTCTCAGTAGAAACGTTTCACTCCTTATTCAAGGAGCTTCTAAGCTCCTTGAATAAGGAGTGAAATGTTTCTACTGAGAAAATAGAAATCCAGTTGACATGATTCAAGCCACAGACTGTTCCACCTGGATGACTGAGAACCTTCATCGACATTTCTGTACATGTTTATCCAAAAAGAAGGCTACTCTGCAATATAATAGAAAACACAGCTGCACCTTGGCATTTGAAGAACTACATGTTAAAAGAACAAAATTGATTGATGGACTATGTGCTATCAAGTTGATGTCAACTCTTAGGGACCATATACCATAGGAAGACCCTCTCCTGGATAATCTGTCCTCAATCTGGTCCTTCAGGTCTTCCAATGGTATACCCATCACCCCAGATCATTTGCATGTTCAGCTATCAGGAGTGTCATCAGCATATCATAGATTATTGATGTTTCTTCTGCTAATTTTAAAACCATGCTCATGTTCTTCCAATCCAGTTTCCCTCAAGATATATTCAGCATATAGGTTGAACAAATAAGGGGAGAGTATCTAGCCTTCTCTTACTCCTTTACTGACCTAGATCCATCTGTTTTGCCATGTTCTGTCCATACTGTGGCTTCCTGACCTGTATATAGGTTTCTCATGAGGACATTGAGATGTTCTGCAATTCCTATTTTTCTAAGCACATCCCACAGCTTGACATGATCAATACAATCAAAGGCATTTCTATAATCAATGAAGCACATACTGACTTCTTTTTGGTATTCTTTGGCTTTCAGAGTTATCCAGCATGCACTCCAAGCCTGGCTGGCAGCTCGACAAGTCAGAGTTTCTCAGAGCTCTGAGACCTGGCTGACTTTCTACCTTGTTTGCAGGGTCTACAGAATTTGTAGACCACTGAAGCTTCCCCCTGGAGAGGGGGGAACCAGAAGATTGCTCACAGAGCCATTGGAATTGCCCACTCCTGTTTTTCTTTGTTGTTTCCACCGCGGAGAAGAACGGGGGTGAATGCAGTGGAATGGCCGAAGGAGGATCCTAGCTCTGCAGGGAACGTAAGTCTCTTTGGGAGACACAAGAGCGACAGCCAGCTTTTAGATCACCTTATATTAGTTTTCTTTTTTAGATTAGAACATTTTTATTATCTAAAATTTATCTTTGGACTTTGCTTAAAATGTTGGCTAATTTTGTGTTTTCTTTGCTATAATTAGTTTTGGTGGAAGTTTGATAGATTTTATTTTGGCAACATAGTGAACAAGTTTGTATTTTTTTTGCCTTTCTTTTGTATCAGAGAAATTCGGACTTAAGAGGCTTTGTTGTTATTTTTCACTTGACAAACTAACTGATTTTTGAGAAATTGTTTGTTTGGGTCAAGCAGCTTGCAGCCGGAAGGATAAAGAAGAATAAAGAATAAAGTACAGAGAGTGTGTGCCTCTTTTCCTTATTATTTTTTTACTTTTTTTAGAACGGACTTTCTTTCACTTGGAATCTATTTTCATCTTTCCTTTTACAAACTGTTTGAAATACTGCTCTGTGGAATTTTTCATCTTTTATTTTAAAAGCTTTTTTCACTTAAAGAAACAGACACTATTGATAACAATAGAACACCTGTTCCCTGCTCCCTGGGAAAATTTTTGTTTTGACTACGGCAGCTGATTACGGCTTGAAAGGGGGGTGTAGGTGGGAATGGCATTTCTTACAGCACTTCAGGATTTTAAGAAAGAAACCAGCAAAGCTTTTTTGCAAATTAAGAAATCCATAGAACGTATATTTATAGTTTTGGTGGCTCAGGAACAGAAGATACAAGGGACAGATTTAGAAATAGAGGGAAGATCTCTCGAACCAGTAGAGAAACAGGGAAAGAGGATTTTGAATGTATTGGTACAGAAGAAGATTATGATATTTTACAGGAAGTGGTCTATTAAACGTTTGGGCATAAATACATTGTGGCAGCTGAGACAGGAAGATTTTAACATGCAAATTGATATGGTAAAATAAACATTTTGACATCCCACATGAGTTACAGAAATAAACAAGTTGCATATTGTGATATTGGCATAACCTAAACAGGAGATTTATTGATGTTGATCTGGAACACAAGGTTAATGAAAACGCGGATCTGGATTGTACACAGAGTGAGAGCAGATATGAGAAATTGTATAGATGCATAAAAATATGATATTCTAAGTGTAAGATACAAGATTATAAATATAAATATAAGTTGATATTATAGATTGCTCTTTCCGGAGATACATTTATGAGAAGACAATGAGATGATGAGATGGAATTAGAATGAAGGTTATTACAGGATGATATTATGTATGAATATGTTGTATGATTATTATAAGAATTGGTATAATATGTATTAGGTTATATGTTATGTTAGGTTTTGTATTCTTGCTATATTATGTATTATGTTATGTAATATGTTAGGTTATGTATTAATGGAATATATAGTCATAATATGAATAGAATATATTGTATTTTATTAGAAGTAGATAAGGCCTTTATCTGTTACACTAATTGGATTTTATTGAAGATATAAATATAGATGTAAAAATGGAAAGAGCAAATGGAAAACATTTAATTGATGCAACAATGAACATTTGATTACTATTCCAAGGAGTAGAAACCAGAGATGGATTGTTGGAAGATATCAAGAAAGGCGAAACCTATATGAAGAACAGAAGATTGGATTATAGAAATCATAGGGTATATGACAAAGAAAAGTTCCTGTGTATTATATGAAGGACTAACATTTAAAGTTAATTGTTGTACTTAAAGTTCAAGGATAAATTGGAGGATATCTATTTTCTGTATTTTCTTTGTTTGTTATTTTTTGACTTCACTTTTTCTTTTCTTTTTTCTTACTTTGTATTTCTATTTCTTTCTTTGTATTAACTTTTAATATGTATTTTAAAATTTAATAAAACTTATGAAAAAAAAAAGAGTTATCCAGCATGCATCAGAAATTATCATGTTCATTGGCCATCAAGGGCTCTAATCTGTGTTGAATGATCCTAAGCATTATTTTGCTAGCATGTGAGTTGACATTTCTACTGTACAGAATTTCAGAATACTCCTTCCATCATTGATTTTCTTTGAATCAAGTACTATCTGTCCATTGGCATCCTTTAGCATACCAACTTGAGGTTGGAACATCCTTCTGGGTTCAGAGTTCTTTTCGAAGACTTCCCTTGTTTTTGGTATCTGTTTCATTGTAATACTGTTTTTTGTCTCTTCTAACAGCTTTCTGAAATTCTTTATTAAGTTCCTTCCTGAGATCTTTTTCTTTTTTGGTTTTGGCTTCTCTTCTTGGCAATTTCCACAGTGGAGTCCTTGGTGCTCTCTGATCCTTGTTTTCTTGCAGACGTTTCATTGCCAGACTAGGCAACATCTTCAGTGCGGAAAAAAAAACGAACATCTGCAAGAAAACAAGGCTCAGAGAGAACCAAGGACTCCACAGTTCAACCCTGAGCTATTCCACTGTCTGTTCTGATATCCAGTTTGCTTTCTTTTGCTCCTTGGTCTCTTTTTACATCCATCCTTAACAACTTATTTGATTTCAGTCGAAGAAAATATTTGTAGCTCAGGGTTGAACTGTGGAGTCCTTGGTGCTCTCTGAGCCTTGTTGTTTTCTTGCAGACGTTTCATTGCCAGGCTAGGCAACATCTTCAGTGTGAAAAGGGAGTGGGACTTGCTCTCTGTTTATATACCATGGCTTGTCCTGCTTGTGTTGGAGGTGTTGTTGTTCTCCCCTTAGTAGTTCCTTGATTGGGCTGTTGTTTGCTGCTTGGTTGATTGAGTTAATAGTTCCTTGATTAGGGTATATTGTGCTGTTTGATTGTTCCTCTGGTGCTAATCCTGGGGTTAATCTTTGCATATCTGGGTGATGATTGCTGGCAAGGAGGTGTTCTGGTCTTCTGGCTTTTCTATTCTCTCTTATGAATGGTACAGTATGTAAATGTTGTTTATCTCTATGTGTCTGTTGATGGCTGCTTTGTCTGAGTGCCAAGCTTCCAGGAATTCTCTAGCGTTTTTGGATTTGGCATGGTTTAAGATGCTCACAGTTTCCCAGTTGAAAGTATGGTTGAGTCTGACGACGTGTTGTGAGATTAAGGAGTTTTCATCGTGTCTTCTGCCTGCTAGTTTGTGTTTTCGTGGATGCGCTCTGCTAGTCTTCTGCCCATCTGTCCTACATAGTGGCTGCTACAGTCCTTACACTGTATGTTGTAGATAACTGCTGTTTTTTCTTCTTGGGCTACTGGGTCTTTTGGGTTACTTAAGATGTTCTGAAGGGTTTTCGTTGGTTGTATGTATGGCAGTGTAATCCTTTTCATAGCTTCTGTTGGTTTTACTGTGGTGGGTTGAGTGGTCAGGCACTTTTTGATAAAGTTGCATGGGTATCCATTTTGCTGGAAGATGCTATATAAGTGGTCTGTTTCCTTTTTCTGGTGTTCTGGGTTGCTGCAGTGCATTTGTGCTCGTCTGAATAATGTTCTTATACAGCTCCTCTTGTGGGAGGTTGGGTTATTGCTTTGGTAGTGGAGCACTTGGTTGGTGGGAGTAGATTTCCGGTAGACTTGTGTTTCTAGAATGCCATCGTTTCCTCTACTGATGAGGATGTCCAAGAAGGGTAGTGTATTGTGGTTTTCTTCTTCCCTTGTGAACTTTATTCCTTTGAAGATGTTGTTGATGGTTTCATGTGTTTCCTCCAGTTGTTCCTTTTTTATTATGACGAAGGTGTCATCTACATACCGGATCCATACTTTGGGTTGTGTGTGTGGGAGTGCTATCATTTCTAGACGTTGCATTACAATCTCTGCTATGAGTCCTGAGAGTGGTGATCCCATAGGTGTTCCTTTGATTTGTTGGTATATTTGTCCATCAAACTGAAAGTAGGTGGTGAGGCAGAGGCTGATGAGGTCCATGATTCTGGGTATTTTGATCTTAGTGTATCTGGTTAGGTTGGGTGTGTCGCGTAGAACTGCTGCCATGGTTTCAATTGCTAGTGCTGGGTCTATGGATGTAAAGAGTTCAGTGACATCAAGTGACACCATAATTTCATCTTCATCTATTTTTAGGTGTTTGATTTTCTGGAGGCACTGTAGTGGGGAGTTGATAGAATATTTACTCTCCTCTGTAAGATGCCTAAGATATTTTGTGAGCTCTTTAGCTAAGTTGTAAGTGGGAGTCCCTGGTAACGATACAAATGGCCGAAGCAGTATGCCAGGTTTGTGTATTTTGGGGCGTCCATAGAAGCGTGGGAGGATGGGTCCACTGCTTTTCATCCACCTCTGTTCTTCTTTTGTGATTTGACCTTTCTTGGTGAGGTCGTTAAGAGTTCTTTTTACCTTGTTGTCCAGTTTCTGTATGGGATTGGTGCTTACTAGGGTGTAGGTTTCTTTGTCCTCAAGTAATTCTTTAGCCTTTTGTATATATTGTGATCTGTCCATAATGACGGTGGTGCGGCCTTTGTCTGCTGGTAGGATGATTTTTTTAATTTTAATTTTTTATAATAAAAAATATTAAAAAATAAATGAAGTTTTATTACTTATATACATTAACTATATTATATATTTTATGTGTGGCCCAAGACAATTCCTCGTCACTCAATGTGGCCCAGGGAAGCCAAAAGGTTGGACACCCCTGCTTTAATACATATGCTGGATTCAAAAACTGCACTGGGTTTCACCAATGGTGAATTAATAGTCACAGCTGTCTTATAAACCACGATGCTGGATTCAGACCCATTATTAAGCATAATTATTAAGCATAATATTCCCACCAGGACATGGGAATACTTCTCACAATGAACATGCTAATCACGCTCATCAGCCACTCGTTAACATTTCAACACAACAAAAAACCCCACCTAATCTCCTATAATTTAGCTCTATAAATAGAACATTGCCACTCTACCTGGGCACAGAGATTTTGCTTCTATCTGTGCTCCTGCCCTCTGAAGATGCTGGCCACAGATGCTGGCGAAACGTTAGGAACCACAACTTCCAGAACACGGCCACACAACCCGGAAGACCCACAACAGCCATTGAACTCCGGCCGTGAAAGCCTTCGACAATACATAATGTGGTTTGTTAGGTTTTGGCCTAACATGCTGGTATGAATTTAGCCATTATGGTATGCAATTCTCATGACAGCAAGATACTGTATATGAAATGGCTTATTCAACAAACCATAGTTAGGCAAATGGTAATATTTGCAGATCATGCAAATATTAAAATGAAAATGAAACGGGGAAGGGTAGGGGAGAGAGGTTGGCTTCTATTGTCTTCAGTTCATATATATTTCACCACACAGTGAACATAAGCAGGACGAACCATTTAGGACATAAGTCAGGCAGCTGGATATACAATATTCTTGGCTGTCTGTCTGTCTGTGAGGCTTTCATTCCTATTATGTTAGGAGATACAGATGGATACTGGGGCTTCACACAGCAAACTGTATAAAAAGGATATAAACAAAGAGTATATTTAGTACAGGCATGTACATGTGCCTGGAAAGCCTGAGGCAATCAAATTTATTTTTTCTCTTGTCATGTTACATCCCCTGATTTGTTACATGCACCTTTTCACTATTAGCAAGAAATAGCACCTGCTGTCCACGCTCACTTTCCTTAGCAAAAACTGATGGGTAACTCCTCCATCTGGATTAGGATTTCAGATTCATGCTTTCAAGGTCACTAACCTAAATGCAGCGCCATTATCAGGTCTTACCATCTTTGAGCAACTGTAGGAGCCCTAACATCCTGACAAGATCTACCACAACTACCTGCCTCGGTACGGTTTTGAAAAATCAGTTAAGATCTAGTGTTCCAAACAGCACTGGCAGTCAGGGATTTAATTTTTCACAATGCCCATGATGTACCACCATTCTCGAGCAATGTGGCAATTAAAAAAGTAGCTACTACCAGCCAGGGTTGCATGGATCACTTCTGCCAGATAACTCTGTCAAGACACAGCAATGAATGAACAAGCTAATTGAAGGAAAAATTATCCAGAGACCTCTCAAAGCCAGACTCTTCCTTGCTTGTTGGGGAAACTAGGTTGTTTCTACATAAACATTGCTTCACAGACAAGGTCTGCTGCTTATTGTCACAGCAAAGCTTATCATCCATTCTTATTCCATTTCCATGCATACCAGTTGGGCAATCTCATCCCACTCTGGCAGTATCAACCACAAGGGATTTCCCAGCAAGAAAAAAAATGCCATACTAACTAACTAAATAACCAACCAACCAACCAACCAACCAGGTTGGTAACTGCTCTCTTACCCACATTAGAGTAGAGAAGCTTCAGCCTAGAAGGAATGCTCATTCCCAGTGATCCTTATCTGAGCCCTGCTGGAATCACAGTAGCTAAGTTCACATATCATCCTTAACCATGGTTTGTTAAATTAGTCATCACTTATTGGCATAACGCACCATACTGAGCCAAAACTATACAAACTAGAATATCATTTGAAAGATCTCAACCAGCTAAGGCCATCAACAAAGAACTCATAGTGCCAAAGTCCAAACTTCATTATAATGTTAGACAAGAATATAATTAAAACATTGTTTATTAAAATAAAAATAATAGAATAATGATAATACAATAATAGTAATCAGTATAAATTTATACATCCTAACTCTCAATTCAGGTTTCTTGTTTCAGGCAATCCTGTGGGGGATACAAATTATGATGAGACCTTGTCACTAGGAAACAAATTTTTGAAATGAAAAATGTAATCTTAGGAGTCTCTGTAACATAAGAGAAATTAAATATAAAACTCATCTCAGTGAACTGGGAAATGTTTAGTAAAGTAGAATTAGTTCAGTAGAGTAAAATTCACAGCATGGGAGATTGTGTTCAGTTGATTCAATCTCACCTGATCACATGGGCAGAACTTCTGAGAAACTGAGCTGTAAATAAGGCTCATCAATATTTGGGATCAATAAAAGTCTATAGAGGTAAGCTGCTGGAGCAGTTCTTTGGAACTGTCTAAGAGGCTGATAAACGTGTAAGTTCGACTCAAGTTGTTATGAAATTCTACATCCAGATCCTTTGTTTTATAACCTCTTCCATCTTTTCTGATCCTGGATACAACAGATACATGGGTAAAAGGCCATACAAATGCAATTTGTTTTGATGCTCTTTTCACTGTGTGGCTCTAAAGTTATCAGATGATATTAGTGGAACTGGTGCTAAGTTAAGCCTTAGCCAGATTGTCAAGATAGCTAACTAAATGTTGGCTTCAATTTTGGGCAATCTGATTTTAGTTTTGGAAGTGCATTAGGAATGCATTTGAGGGACTGAAAAAGAAATCTTAAAAAATGTCAAGGGAGCATAGCTGGAATAAGGTCCTATTATATATGCCCAATATAATAATTGTGTGGTTGATTTTGCAACGAAAAGTTTGTTTCTCTTCAGGAAGCTTGGAAAACAACTCCTAGAAAGTTGAAGTATTTGGCTTGTTCATGGCTGTCTATATGTCACTTATGGATCTTAGTCCTGTTGGGGAGAAAATGACTTTTTGTTTTATGATGGTTAATGATTAGCTGCATTGTTGAACCGGCCCCTAGAGCTCTCCTGAGACCAATCAGAGTCAATAACAAGGTGACAGCGTCATCTGCATAAAGCAAAATAGGAAAATGTTTGCCAGGCATGTTAATCTATCCCCTCCAGACATTTAATACAGTAAAGAAATTTATATGACTATTAAGCAGAAATACACCCTGTTTTACTCTCTTGGCCACTGTAGAGCGTTTCCAACTGCATCTTATTCTGCATCTTGTATTATCATACAGTTTGTATATCAGCAGAAGCAACCATTTACCAGTAGTATAATTCTCCAGCTTTTCCCACTCTCAAGACTGACTGAAAGGCTGCCTCAAAATAGAACCTATAGCTGCAAAGCTTATAATAAACTGTATCACAGATGGAGAAAGTTCTCGAAGAACATGAAGCTTTTTCCCTTAGTAGAGCACTTGTTCAATTAAAATATACATGACAGGCAGCAGTCATTCCATTGGTTTATACATCATATAACTCTGGTTCCCTTGTAGAGAACAAACTCTATAGTACAATGTTGGGCACACTGAGTAGGGCTGGAAATTAGTGGGATAATCATATTATCTCTATGAGCTTGTTTACCTTCACTTTATTGCAAACAATTTAAAAGATTGTAACGCCTAGTCTCTCCATGCAAATTCCCAATAAATGCTATGTGTCATTATCTCACAATTGTGAAGGTTTCAAAAACTTCACTCTTCACTTAGAGAAGCTGCATACAAAATGAACTGGTTAAGGCACCAGGCTAGAAACTAGGAGATCGTGAGTTCTAGTCCCACCTTAGGCATGAAAGCCGGCTGGGTGTCTTTAATAATAATAAAGGCGGGATAAAAAAGTAATCATCATCATCATCATCTTTGCCATTACAAGGTAACCATCCATGGAAGGATCATTCCAAGTGTATACAACTCTAATACTAATACTACTAAATCTGGGCTGCAAAATTCCAAATAACCACTAGAAGAGATAAGAAATTTCTAACACAATGGATTTTTGCAGCCCAGATATGGAAGCCTTAAATAAATATTCTTAACATTAACACAACTAGGAAACTGTCAACATTTTTTGTTGTTGTTGTTCAGTCGTTTAGTTGTGTCCGACTCTTCGTGACCTCATGGACCATAGCACGCCAGGCCTTCCTGTCCTCCACTGTCTCCCGGAGTTTACTCAAATTCATGTTCATTACATCGGTGATGCTATCTAACCATCTCATCCTCTGCCGTCCCCTTCTCCTTTTGCCTTCAGTCTTTCCCAGCATCAGGGTCTTTTCCAGTCAACATTTTAGATCAAGTCAAATCCACAAATGCTAGGGAATCCCTACAAGATTAGCATTCTGACAAATCAGCTATCAACTGACACATAGAGATAAACCCCATGTACATACCATTTAAAAGATAGAACCAAAAGTCAAGGAATCAAACATCCCACCACACACCTTCCCCAGCAACCACCACCAGGATAAGCAGAAAACAGGATCAAATAAAAATCAGGGAAGAAACAATGCCCTAATCAAGAAAGAACTCACACCACAAGAAAGACTGGCAAGAAAACCTACAATATACAGTATATAAACAACCTGCAAACTTCACTCTCCCATGCACTGATGATGCTACCTAGCCTGGTAATGAAAGTCTGCAAGAAAGCATCCAAACTCAGAGAACACCAAGAACCCAACAAAATGTTATATGGCTATGTACTGCATGCAGGGAATGGACACTTAATGAGGAAGGATTTGCTAACAAGATTATTAACAAGACCATATTATTCATTCCAATCATTTGGGCAGAAGTTGACCTATGCCCCACCCAATTCTACAACATTCTCTGCAAATCAGCACAGAATTCTTCAACATTCTTGACAACCAGATTTTGTTCTCCTTTACTTCAGAGACAGATGAAACATTCAGTGTTTGATTGCATTTGATTTCTCACTAGAGAGATTGCCTGACATGCCCCTGTATTTAATACAGCTTAGTTCAAGGAATAATCTTCAAATGAAGTTTTCCTGGATATAGGATTTGTGGGGAAAACAAGCTTTTCTTGGAAAAATGATCTGATATCATGAAGAAACAGGCTTTTTAGACTTATAAGTCCATTCATTAATATCTTCAAACATCAATCTTCTGTTGGAATTGCTCCTCTACTTATCAGGAGGGATGTTTTGAAAACCAGCAGATAAATACACTGAAATACATGTGAAATAGACTGTTTGGTGGGAGGAGGAGGAAGCTAGAAATTTACTTGATCTACATTTTGTGAGAGAAGGAAAAAAATTGTTAACTCACAGACCACAATACAGGAAGTTCTGGGGGCGGGAAACAAGAAGTTTGAAGCAGGGAGAGCACGTCCTCATTGTCTGGCATTCTCTTTGCTCAGTCATTGGCCAGTTTGGCTGAGCAATGATTAGCTAAAGGGGTCTTCTACTAGCTTCAAAACTGCAAGCCCACAAACAATGCCATGCTGAAAGTGTTTCTGGTCTTGTCAGCTTCTCCCCTTCAACATATATACACACATACTGCAGGTGCATATATACCTTTTCTGGGTAAGCAATGTTTTGCAAAGTGCAGAAAAGGAATAAGTAAGAAATAGAAATTAAAAACATGATAGAGAAAATAAAAAATACAGCTAAATGCAGTTTACTCCACTATTCACTCTTTCTTTGCAAATCATCCTTGTTTCCACATCTATACATTGCTTCATATACTGATTTTTTGCTTCTTGAACTTCTCGCCCCTCTTTTTGAAGATCTCATCAATTCCATCTAACCATGAGTTCTTGTTCTTTCCCATCTTCTTGACTTATTCACTGTTCTTTCATATATTTGTTTTGTGTACTCTACTTTCACTCTAGTTTCTTTTAATTCTTTCTTCTTCCATGTCATTTTCCCCCAAGATCCACACTTGACACTACAAAAAGTGGTACTGTATGTTCCACATTCAGAACCTATCACCTAATATCCTTCACTAGTACTCTCAATTGTTAATCATAAACAATCAAATCAACCATTCTTTTAGATTCATCCCTTTTCCATGTGTATGATTCAACAGACTTACACTTAAACCACAAATTCATGGTTTAAACAGAACTTTTTCTAAGGAGATATCACCAATCACCATTCTCATTTATTCTGGGCTTTCTGAATTGCCTTGTCACTTTTTCAGTACTCTTGCCTTGTTCCTACCCATTCATACATGTTACCTAATTTCTCCCCTGGATTGTATTCATTGAGAACATTGCACATTTTTTGATAGAATCATAGAAAGGTTGAAAGGAACCTTTATGGTCTTCTAATCCAACCCCCTGCCCAGGGCAGGAATCTTCATACCATCCCAAATGGCTGTCCAACCTTTGCTTGAAAACCTCCAGTGATGGAGCACCCATGACTTTAAGAGGCAGACTGTTCCACTGCTTAATGTGACTATGGTCAGGAAATTCTTCCATAAATGTATTTGTGAAAATATTGCTTCAAAAAGGTGCCAATGACTCAAAACACCAAATCATGAGAGTCAATGACTCCTCAACTTTTTTACATTGCCAATGAAGAAAATCTGATGTTCATCCTTTCAAATACATTCTTTGGGGCATCCAATAAACTTTAAATAGAAGCTTTTGATGAATTAATCTTAGCCCTCAATCCAATGAAACTAATTTAATATTCTTTAAGACATGCAGCAATTGATGTTCTATTACTGCAGAGCTTTCCAAACTGTGTGTCGCCACACACAGCGTGGTGTGTCGCCACACCACCCGGAAGCGGCGGCGCGCGCGTGCACGGCGGCCGCCATGCACGTGCGCGCTGCCGCACGCCGCACGCCCCTGCCACCGTGCGCGCGCGCGCCGCCGCACGCCCCCCCCACGCTGTCGCCGTGCACGCACGCCACCGCTGCCGCTGGTGTGTCGCCAGCGGCAGCACTTTGGAAAGCCCTGTATTACTGGATGTTCTAGTTCAGGATTTCTCAAATTGTGAGGTGTACCTCCCTTGGGGAGGTGCAGATTGAGTCCAGGGGAGGTGTAAAGAACCTTTTAGTTACATTGTTACAATAAATCCACCTTTCCCAAAGGTTCATTGTAATGTTTTCATTGTTCATTTGTGTTTATTTTGGTGTTTGAAGTTTTAGGGGAGTTGTGTATATTAAGATTACACTAAAGGGAGGTGTGATGGCAAAAAGTTTAGGAATCCCTGTTCTAGTTCCTTTGTGCATAAATCGTAAATGTCAATAATACCAACTTTGAAAATATTATTTAATTTTTGATATAAATACAATGTGAATTTACATTTGGACAGAGACATGCACCATTGGTAGAGAAAGCACCTCAGGTTTCTTTGAAGCAGCCAAAGCATCTGGTCCATATTGAGCTATCAAGACATTGCTTGAGTTGAGTATATTGCCACTGTTGTGAGTTAGGGAGGCAACATTCCATTGAAGTCAAGAAAAAAATTTAAAATAATTATTTCAAAGTAAGTGATTTAATGGCTGTTGTGGGTCTTCCGGGCTGTGTGGCCGTGTTCTGGAAGTTGTGGTTCCTAACGTTTCGCCAGCATCTGTGGCCAGCATCTTCAGAGGGCAGGAGCACAGATAGAAGCAAAATCTATCTGTGCTCCTGCCCTCTGAAGATGCTGGCCACAGATGCTGGCGAAACGTTAGGAACCACAACTTCCAGAACACGGCCACACAGCCCGGAAGACCCACAACAGCCATTGAACTCCGGCCGTGAAAGCCTTCGACAATACATTAAGTGATTTAAAGTGATTTCATCTATAGTTTCCTATAGTGTTTTGCCACCTATTTTTAAAGTAGAATTCTTCCATAGAGTTAAATATTAATGTGCCTCAACATCAAAATCCAATCTGCCACCTAACGGGTTCCAAACATGTCTAGCTGCTCACCATCCCAGAAATGAAGCACCCTTTCTACTATATTTTGACCCAAGTAATTGCCAAAACCTTAATGGAAATACATTAAAAAATTCTTTGGGGCATCCAATAAGGTCCACAAAGGTTGATAATCTGATACATTTCATTCCAATGAATATAGCTGACAGAATACAGTGGGGCAAAAAAGTATTTAGTCAGCCACCAATTGTGCAAGTTCTCCCACTTAAAAAGATGAGAGAGGCCTGTAATTGACATCATAGGTAGACCTCAACTATGAGAGACAAAATGAGAAAACAAATCCAGACAATCACATTGTCTGATTCGGAAAGAATTTATTTGCAAATTATGGTGGAAAATAAGTATTTGGTCACCTACAAACAAGCAAGATTTCTGGCTCTCACAGACCTGTAACTTCTTCTTTAAGAGGCTCCTCTGTCCTCCACTCATTACCTGTAGTAATGGCACCTGTTTGAACTTGTTATCAGTATAAAAGACACCTGTCCACAACCTCAAACAGTCACACTCCAAACTCCACTATGGTGAAGACCAAAGAGCTGTCGAAGGACACCAGAAACAAAATTGTAGACCTGCACCAGGCTGGGAAGACTGAATCTGCAATAGGCAAGCAGCTTGGTGTGAAGAAATCAACTGTGGGAGCAATAATTAGAAAATGGAAGACATACAAGACCACTGATAATCTCCCTCGATCTGGGGCTCCACGCAAGATCTCACCCCGTGGGGTCAAAATGATCACAAGAACGGTGAGCAAAAATCCCAGAACTACATGGGGGGACCTAGTGAATGACCTGCAGAGAGCTGGGACCAACGTAACAAAGGCTACCATCAGTAACATACTACGCCGCCAGGGATTCAGATCCTGCAGTGCCAAATGTGTCCCCCTGCTTAAGCCAGTACATGTCCGGGCCCGTCTGAAGTTTGCTAGAGAGCATTTGGATGATCCAGAAGAGGATTGGGAGAATGTCATATGGTCAGATGAAACCAAAGTAGAACTGTTTGGTAGAAACACAACTTGTCGTGTTTGGAGGAGAGAGAATGCTGAGTTGCATCCAAAGAACACCATACCTACTGTGAAGCATGGGGGTGGCAACATCATGCTTTGGGGCTGTTTCTCTGCAAAGGGACCAGGACGACTGTTCCGTGTACAGGAAAGAATGAATGGGGCCATGTATCGTGAGATTTTGAGTGCAAACCTCCTTCCATCAGCAAGGGCATTGAAGATGAAACGTGGCTGGGTCTTTCAGCATGACAATGATCCCAAACACACCGCCCGGGCAACGAAGGAGTGGCTTCGTAAGAAGCATTTCAAGGTCCTGGAGTGGCCTAGCCAGTCTCCAGATCTCAACCCCATAGAAAATCTTTGGAGGGAGTTGAAAGTCCGTGTTGCCCAGCAACAGCCCCAAAACATCACTGCTCTAGAGGAGATCTGCATGGAGGAATGGGCCAACATACCAGCAACGGTGTGTGCCAACCTTGTGAAGACTTACAGAAAACGTTTGACCTCTGTCATTGCCAACAAAGGATATATAACAAAGTATTGAGATGAACTTTTGATATTGACCAAATACTTATTTTCCACCATAATTTGCAAATAAATTCTTTCCGAATCAGACAATGTTATTGTCTGGATTTGTTTTCTCATTTTGTCTCTCATAGTTGAGGTCTACCTATGATGTCAATTACAGGCCTCTCTCATCTTTTTAAGTGGGAGAACTTGCACAATTGGTGGATGACTAAATACTTTTTTGCCCCACTGTATATGCCTAATGATATATTTTAAAATCCTTGGTGGGCCATTTTTCCATATAAATTTCTTCATTAATTTATCTGAAGAAAATATTTATTTAGGATTAACATTACAATACCTCTTAAAACACAATATTCATTTTAATAACATTAAACATTAACTTGTTAGTTCTTGTCCAACTCACAGGCACCAAGGAGAATAAATCCACATCCTCTTCTCAGCAACAGCCCATCAAGTATTGGAACACTGCTATCATATCTCCCCTTGGCCTTCCCTTCTTTAGGCTAAACGTATGTTCTTCATAGAATTTAGCCTCCACACTCCTCACCATCTTTGTTGCTCTTCTCTGCATTATTTCCAGTTCCTCAACATCCTTCTTGTATAGTGGAGACCAAAACTGGACATAGTATTCCAGGTGTGGTCCGACCAGTAGAATTATCAGTTCCTACAATCTCAACACTATACCTCTTTGATGCAGCTAAAAACTGCTTTGGTTCTTTTGGCAGCTGCAGCACACTGCTGACTCATGCTTAATCTATCATCTACCAAGATACCCAGATCTTTCTCACAAGTACTACTGGAAAAAAAGGGTTTCCAAGTTAAATAAGAAATTAAATCCAGAATAGAAGAGTTAGTTTTCAATGTATGAACACGTCAACAAGTACAAAGTAAAATATGAACATTCTGTCAGATCTGTAGCATAATACAGAAATGAATAATATGTTTACTGAACAAGCACAAAGCGAGCATTTGCCTGAGAAATGCTGGCTCTGGCTTAGTCTTTTACCCATCCCTGCTTTAGTGTTCTTATATAGTCTGAAGTGGAAGAGTGGAAGGCAAGGAAATAGAGCCAGTTTGGTCTTGTGGTTAAGGCTCCGGGCTAGAAACCAGGAGTCTGTGAGTTCTAGTCCCACCTTAGGCATGAAAGCCGGCTGCGTGACCTTGGGTCAGTTACTCTTTCTCAGCCCAACTCACCTCACAGGGTTATTGTTGTGGGGAAAATAGGAGGAGGAAGGAGTATTAAGTATGTTTCCCGCCTTGAGTTATTTATAAAAATAATAAAGGTGGGATAAAAAATCTAAAAAAAAATAGAAATGGGTTCTGTGTCCATCAAGATGATAGATAGGTTCCAAGACAGTTGATTTGGATGGAGGCAGGATAAATAAATAAATAAATATTCATGGCAGATATCTCCGCACTAGTTTAAGATCCCTGGGGGGAAGCAAGAAGAGAATGAACCGAGAAATCACTTCCTAAAATTCTGACATACCCACATCCCCCAGTAATACAGGACTGTTAATACCTCAGCACTACTAGAGTTGATGGGGGAATGTTTGCTCACTTTCCTCCAAGTCTGCAGAAACTATGCTTAATCTTCTACATCAGGGCTTTCCAAAGTTTTTCCCGTGGCGACACAACAACCGGCGTTGGTGTGTCGCCGCGGGAAAACCCGGAAGTGCGGCAGCGCGCAAAAACCTGGAAGCGCTGCTGCTGCTTTCGGATTTTGCGCGCTGCAGTTGGTGTGTCGCCGCGGGAAAACCCGGAAGCGCTGATGATGATCAGTGCTTCCGGGTTGTGTGGCGACACACCAGACTGTGTGTGGCGACACACTTTTGTGTCGCGACACACAGTTTGGAAAGCTCTGTTCTACATGGGGTTTTGGTATTGATCCCAGATTAGTACCACAGTGTTCCCATACTGTTGAAGGCATCAGATGACTAAGCTAATTTACTGCAGACTCAACATGAATTGCAAAATTGTAGTTTTGCAATGTGCAACATGGAAGCAGGCCATTTTCTTATTAATAGGAACTTCTGCCAATTCCTGCCTTTCAGCTCCTTAGTTCAGCGGTCCCCAACCTTTCTGGCACCAGGGACCGGTCGTGGAAGAAAATTTTTCCACAGACCGGGGGGTGGGGGCAGGGTTTGCAGGTGGGAGCCAATCACGTGCACCGGGGTGGGGTAATCACGCGCACCGGGGACTGGGGTTTCCAGGAGGGAAATGGGCCGTGGCCCACAGGTTGGGGACCCCTGCCTTAGTTCTTCCACTCCCTAGAAGTGCCAATCTCCAATACTACCTTTATGCTTCTCACTGGGCTTCCACAGAGCAAAAGGGTAAATTTGTAAGGATGGGGACAGGTACTAGCTTACTCTTATTTTTACTCTGTCATGTAAGTCACCTGCCAGAAGCACTGATCAAGTAATCAAGAGTTTATGGCAGCTTTGGTGAGGATAACTGCAGGCCATTGTAGGATGGGTTCTGAGAGTTTGGAGAATTATGACAATGGTTACATAGAAGTGCCATAAACTGCAGGGATGAGGCTGGTTAAAGTTATCCTAAATTGGGAGACAGCAAATTGGGGGGTGATGGCTGCAGCTACTTCTGCCTGTATCTTGTATCTCTGCATGAACTGCTCCTACCAGGGAAGATGTCATACATTTACAACACACACACACACACACACACACACACACACACACACAAACACACACACACTGCTCTTAGCCTAATGCCAACCACTCTGTGCAATTATACAGATGGTTCAGCTGCAGGTTACACACAGTCTCACAGATGCTAGGATCATAGCACACCATCCACATTTCTCTTGTTTGTGAAGGCAAGATGTCTCATCTGTCACCATAAAGATATTTATCCCTTAAAGAAGCCTTTCAATGGTTAAGGTAAAGGTAAAGGTACCCCCCACACATTTGTGCAGTCGTCTCCGACTCTAGGGGCCGGTGCTCATCTCCGTTTGTTAGCCGAAGAGACAGCGTTGTCTGAAGACGCTTCCACGGTCATGTGGCCGCATGACGCACGCGGAACGCTGTTACCTACCCACCAAAGTGGTACCTATTCATCTACTTGCATTTGCATGCTTTCGAATTGCTAGGTTGGCAACAGCTGGAGCTATTGTGGGAGCTCACTCCGCACGCAGGGCTAGGGATTCGAACCTCCGAACTTGCAATCTTCCGATCAACAAGCCTGGCGTCTTACCCGCTGAGCCACCACGCCCCTTAAGTTAACCCTTTCAATGGTTAACTGTCTACAAAACATTTGTGGTTCAAATCACATCACATTTATCATATTATGAACTCTCCAGCAAGCAAGAATAAGCTCCTCTTTGCCAAAAGCTCATTCACACATTTGACAGATTTTTTTTAACCACCACTGGCTGCCATATTGTTCCCCATGTTGTATGCTCTGAAGAACTCTTGTCAAGCTTATTATTTGACTGCTGACTTCATTCTTCTCCTGGGAATCATCCAGTCATGGTGATTTATCATCCCAACAGATGCTTATAGGTACCGTTTCTGAACCTGCAGTATTAGTACTGCTTTTCTGACACACTGCATTTTGTAAACTCAGTAGATAAATTTATTAATTTTAGGTTATATGTTTCTTGGGGCACAAGCTTTTCATATAAATCACCATGCACATTGATAGTGCTATATTAACAAATTACTACAATAAGGGCTGTGCCATTTTTCATTATTTTGGATAATCCTCTTTCATAATGGACAAGGACCACTGTTGGAATGAACAGTTCTTTTCAGAGTACAGCCATGGCTAGAAGTGCTGCTAACAGTTTTATTCAAATGCATGTAAAATCCTAGGTTCTGTTGTGGCCACTTCCAGCTGAAATGGGATGGAATAGACTTATGAACAAATGCTTGAGAAAATGATGCACATGGAAAACAGACTGATCCATTCACCTAGTCATATAGGAACTGGCATGTACATGGATATTTTATAGAAATAATATTATCTAAAGAATACTTGAGAATAATTTAAATATGTGACCACAGTCTTGAAAAACTATCCAAGCAAATATTTTAATCATACCCACAAAACTATATCAGAAGGAGGACTTAAAATGAAATTTCCTTAAAACTCAGTCAATCTTACTGAATTAAAAAACAGCATAGGATCCAATGAATGTATTATTTTAAATAAGTTGTTCTGGAATTGTATTCCAATCTAATAATGGGTTTATATTTGCTATTTAGTACAGAGCTTTCCAAATTTTTCATGTTGGTGACACACTTTTTAGACATGCATCATTTCACGACACAGTAATTCAGTTTTACTAGCAAACTGGAGGTTAAACTAACTAACTTATAATATATGAGATATGGACTCATACATAAACTATAATAGCGAAATGTATGGGGACACAACATATCTCATGAAAACAGAGTTCCCCTTTACAGCAGGGAAAGGCTTGGACAGAGCTCCCCTCTTACAGCAGGGCACAAGACAGGCACTAGGACCTGCGCGGAATCACAGCAGGGCTCGGAGGCAGCAGGGCACAAGGCAGGCACTAGGACCTGCGCGGAATCACAGCAGGTTTGGAGGCAGAAAGGCACAAGGCAGGCACTAGGACCTGCGTGGAATCCTGGCAGGGCAGGTTTGGAGGCAGCAAGGCACAAGGCAGGCACCAGGACCTGCGCAGAATCACAGCAGGATTGGAGGCAGCAAGGTAGAAGGCAGGCACTAGGACCTGCGCGGAATCACAGCAGGTTTGGAGGCAGCAAGGCAGAAGGCAGGCACTAGGACCTGCGCGGAATCACAGCAGGTTTGGAGGCAGCAAGGCACAAGACAGGCACTAGGACCTGCGCGGAATCACAGCAGGGCTCGGAGGCAGCAGGGCACAAGGCAGGCACTAGGACCTGCGCGGAATCACAGCAGGTTTGGAGGCAGCAAGGCACAAGGCAGGCACTAGGACCTGCGTGGAATCCTGGCAGGGCAGGTTTGGAGGCAGCAAGGCACAAGGCAGGCACCAGGACCTGCGCAGAATCACAGCAGGATTGGAGGCAGCAAGGTAGAAGGCAGGCACTAGGACCTGCGCGGAATCACAGCAGGTTTGGAGGCAGCAAGGCAGAAGGCAGGCACTAGGACCTGCGCGGAATCACAGCAGGTTTGGAGGCAGCAAGGCACAAGGCAGGCACTAGGACCTGCGCAGAATCACAGCAGGTTTGGAGGCAGCAAGGCAGAAGGCAGGCACTAGGACCTGCGCGGAATCACAGCAGGTTTGGAGGCAGCAAGGCACAAGGCAGGCACTAGGACCTGCGCGGAATCCTGGCAGGGCTCGGAGGCAACAGCAGCGAGGCGCTTGAGGCTCTGAGCATCTGACTCTGAGGTTTCTCCTTACGTTCGCGCAACACACCTACACACTGCAGGCTACACATTAATACAGTGCTTTCCAATCTGCCGCCGTTGGCGACACACCAACAGCAGCAGCGGTGGCGCAGGGGCAGTGGCGTGCACAGCGGCAGCGCAGGAGCACGCACGGCGGCAGTGTGTATGGCGGCAGCCTCCGCTAAAACGTGGAAGCGCTGATGGCGCGCCACTGCCGCGCACACTCCCGCCGCTGCTTCCGGGTTGTGTGGTGACACACCAAACTGTGTGTTGTGACACACTAAAGTGTCGCGACACACAGTTTGGAAAGCTCTGATTTAGTACCTAAAGTCACCAGCAATATCAGGGATTTCTTCCAAAACCAATATATTTTGCCCCAATTCCTCCTGTTTGCCCCCATTTCCTCCTGTTATAAATACTTGTCCTTAGACAGATTTACAAGTTTTATTTTCCTTGTGCTACAGCATGATAAAGCTGAGGATGCACCCTTTGTTTTCAAAGCACAAGCGGAGATAGAGTGTATTATTTTGGCAGAACTGGAACATTCGTGTATATATTCCTGAAAAAGTTCAAAACCCTTTGCTTGCACGCAAAAACGCAATTGCCTTAAGCTACTATAAAGTCATACTTATCAGTACAATGACATTCACTTAAACTGAGATTTTTTCAGAGAGCGAAATATGCCTTTTTTGCATAAGTTTTGACTTGTTCAAAATGTAAATACAGTATATTGATCAAACTAACATGTCAGTTATGAAGGATACAAGGAACCTAACAAATAGTTAAAAGTTTAAAAATCCTCATACTGTAAACCATTCACTTGCTGACTGCCTTAAAAAGTCTGAAAGCAGCTGTCACATTTTTATGCCAAGTTACTGTAAGTGTGTGATAATGGATGAAGTCTCAATTTGCTTTGTTTCTTACTAGCAATGTGACTTGTTAGGGGATGATTAGTTGGAGGGAATCAAGCATGCAGATGAGAAAAAAAATCTTGCAGACTTTGCAACTTTTACAGTTTTATCTTTTTGCAGATTTTAAGGTTTATATATATATGTGCTGAGCAGAAAAGGAGCTATATCATCCATGTTTGATATATGAAGTATTTTTTAAAAACTCTTCAAATGCAAACCTTTACACATAATATATACATAACCATATGCAGAATTGCAACCTCGAATAACAGATATTTGATCTAGGAGTTAGACATTTTGATATTCCAGTCAGGATGTCAACAACCCTGAATAAAACCAACACATTCTACTATAGACAGTGCTTTCAAACTGTTACTGATAAATGTAATAGAAGGATTCAACACTGATTATTTGTTCCATTATATTATTGTTCCATGTCTTGCTACATGAAGCCTGAAAGTGGGGGTAAGAGGGTAGGAGTAATGTTTAGGTATCTGGACGCAGAAAAGTCATAATTTCCTCTTATTCCCTTCCAGTGATAGAGGGTTTGTGGAACATTTTGAATTGGATACTTTACAAGAAAATTTCCTTAGACTATTTCCCCACTGTTCTCAATTTATTTTTTTTAAGTATATTGTATTCATTTTATATTCATTTATTATTAATTTTATTTTATTTATTTTATTATTTCAATTTATTCCCCGCCCATCTCCCTTGCAAGGTATTATTAATATTTATATGGCTGCCCATCTCACACAAAGTGACTCTGGACAGCGTACAGCAGTAAAATAAAACAGCAAATAGATAAAAACCAATCATTATAAAAATATTAAAATTAGTAAAATAAAAATATTATCAAAATTTTTAAAGTATACAAACCCCACAGAGAGAGCAAGAATATCAATCACAGTGGAGCCATCTAAGAATGTCTTTGGTTCCCAGAGACCCCCAGGCCTGATGACATAACCAGGTCTTGAGGGACTTCCTAAACGATAGCAGGGAAGGAGCAAGCCTAATTTCAGGGGGGAGAATGTTCCACAAGGAGGGAGCCATGGCAGAGAAGGCCCGCCTCCTGGGACCCACCAAATGCAAGTCCCTGGCTGATGGAACCCGTAACATGCCTTCCCTGCTTGATCTAATGGGAAGGGCTGATGTAATCGGGGAGAGGCGGTCCCTCAGATATCCCGCCCCCATGCCATGAAGGACTTTAAAGGTCAAAACCAGCACCTTGAATTGGACCCGGAAGCAAACTGGCAGCCAATGCAGCTCACGAAGCAGAGGTGTAATATGTGCTCTTCTAGGAGCACACATAACTGCCCACACTGCCGCATTCTGCAGTTGAAGCCTTCGGATACTCTTCAAGGGCAGCCCCATGTAGATCACATTACAGTAGTCCAATCTGGAGGTGACTAGAGAGTGACTGTGAGCAGAGCCTCCCGATCCAGGAAGGGACACAATTGGCACACAACACGAAGCTGTGCAAAGGCCTTCCTAGCCACGACTAACACCTGCTCTTTGAGCAGGAGTTGCGAGTTTAGGAGGACCTCCAGATTGCACACCAGGTCTGTCTGGGGCAGTGCCACCCCATCCAGCACCAAAGATGGCATGATCCTAGAACTGGTAGGACCCAAAACCCAAAGCCACTCAGTCTTGCCAGGGTTCAGTTGAAGCCTGATCCCCATCGAGACCCTCACAGCCTCCAGGCACCAGGATAAGGCATTCATGGCATCACTTAATTTTCCAGGGGCAGACATGTATAGCTGGGTATCATCAGCGTATTGATGATACCCTACCTTGTGCTGACGGATAAGCTTAGCCAGCGGCCTCATGTAGATATTAAATAGGAGAGGGGAGAGCACCGAACCCTGTGGCACCCCACATAGTAGGGGCTGAGGGCAGGACTTCTTCTCCCCAATCATCACCAACTGGAATCAACCACGGAGAAAGGAGACAAACCACTGCAGCACTGTGCCACCCACCCCCAATTCCCTGAGCCGATCCAAAAGGATACCATGGTTGATGGTACTGAAAGCCGCTGAGAGGTCAAGGATGGATATATGCTGTATCTATAACTTTTCTGAATAACCAAAAGTAGTTGAATTGGAACATTTGATTGGGAGGAGAGAATCCAATTCTAGTATGCAACAATATACCCATTTGCTAGAAATAAGGCTCACTGGAATAGTGGAAGCATGAATAGAGTTGTACTGGCAGGGAAGTTTAATGTCATATTCAAACATATTTAAAATTTTCTTCAGCAATAATTTTTATTAGAATACTTGACAATGTTTTAACACAACAGTTTACTTGCTAGGCTTGCCACCTGCTCTATTTCAAGTACATTTATTTAGTCCTATGATTTAGTGTTTATTTGCAAATGCAAATCCTTTCTTAATTTAGATTCTAGCAAGGAGAAAACAAAGATGCTGAAAGCAACTATGATGATAATTTTTGCATGTCCTAAAAAAATCACATACATAAATATGTTTCCAAGGAATAGACTTATGAAAAAAGTTAGCAGCAGATGATTGGTATCATAGTCTGATCCTAGTTGGATACTCTAGAACAGAGGTAGAACAAGTAAATGGCGGAAAGTGCTGCACACCTGTGCAGCCAGAAACCCACCTCCATGACATCACCAGGGGCAGACTGCCTCCATTTTTCCTCCCGAATCCCAGCAACCCGTGATGTCACAGGACTGCCAGTTTCACAACCTGGAAGTCCAGCCTACAAGATGTGTGCCATGAGATGAAAAAGGTTGAAAACCACTGCTCTAGAATGTTTAGAATGTTCTAGTTTAAATACACCATATTAGCAAATACTTATTTCTGAAAGTTGGTAAATGTCCCTGTAATCATATGACATTTTACATACTTTCCTTTCAACAACTAATTTCAGTTTCCACAGGGTCAGCTGGATTGCAAAGTGCTTTCATAGTTTCTCACATTCTTCATCAAATTGCTCTTATTACATTTTCTGTGAATTTTACATGACTTGTAAACCCTCTCAGTAGGATGCAAACAGAGTGATTGCTTTCCCAAATGATGGGAAAGCAGAGGATAGTCTACTTTTCCCGTCACTTTTTCAAACAGGTGTACATCTGTTTTAACAATGGTAGGAAGAAGCACAACTTCTAGGGATAAGCAAAAATAGATATACAGTATAAATTTTCTCATAATTTCTTATTTCAAAAAAAGACAGCAATGATGGAGATATGCAGCCTCCAAAGGACAGAGGAAACAAAATAAAGAACAGATGTTTTGGAAACAACTTAAGAAGGCAATATGGTCACCTAAGATAGCATAGGCAGCATGCAACAAGACTTTACAACACCCGTAAAGCCTTATTCAACACTGCAGTAACAAGTGATTGAAGACAATATTAGCTGGGAAGGATGTCTGCACTTCCTCAGATACAAAATACAGTAGACTGACTACTTAGAATATACAATACTATAATTGTACCTACCCCCTGAAACACTGAGACTGAAGAAAAGATTGTATAGCAAGTCCCTAGCATTCAGCTAGAACTGTAGAGAAGAATCAATGTCAGAAACCACATGTATATGGCCATGCTATCCTACCTTGCCAGAAAACCCATATCATTTACTTAACGTAAAGGAGCAATGTTCTTCCTTACAAGCTTCAAGAACCAGTCATAAAAAGAACTGATATTCAGTGAAAGAATGAAAGGAAAATACCAGCCCATACTATATGCAGATTTATAAACCTGTTAGTATTAATATGATTAATAGGTAAGCCATTACAATGCATAATTGTACAAAGAGGGAAAGGTATAAAGAAAGAATACACAGATGCAATAATAATTCTGCTAGGGCTTTCTCTTGCATCTTTCTCAAAATATACATAGACATAAAATCAAGTCTGTAAACATCTGATCCAAAGTTAGCGAGTTCAAACAGAATGGAATGTTAGAACTACTGTAGAAATCATAAAGGACCTCAGCCAAGCCCGTCATGTTTCATTTACTTCTTCTGTGGCTTCATTGTGCTGAAAAACATGTATACAGTAGAACATGGATTCCTACACATACACTTGATGATGCAGTTCAAAAATATTTTTTTAGAGGAACTTTAGACAAAAACAATTTCTGCATTCAGACTACCATTTCTAGACCCTAAGGAAGTAGCGCTGTTGGTTATATCATGATTGTTACAGGTGTATATTATTACAACATATAGAAATGCAGCACTGAAACTACTCAAACCAACTGCATTTCAACATATAAATAGAGGTAGTCCTCGGTTAACGACATAATTGGAACTGGGAACTCCATCACTAAGCGACGTAGTCATGAAGTGCAATGTCACATGACAGCGCTGACCTACAATGGCAGATCTGGCAGTCCCAGTTGCTGTCGTTACGCGAATCCCGCACACTCATTAGGCACAGCATCATGTGATTGCCATTTGCGACCTCCTGCCAGCTTCCCCATTGATTTTGCTTGTCAGAAGCCAGCAGTGAAGGTCACAAATGGTGATCATGTGACCGCAGGATGCTGCAACATTGTAATTGCAAGCCAGTTGCCAAGCGCCCATATCGCAATCATGTGACCACAGGGACACTGTGATGGCTGCAACTATGATGACCTGTCATAAGTCTCCTTGTTCAGCGTTGTCATAACTTCAAACAGTTGCTGAACAAGTGGTCACTGAACGAGGATTACCTTTAATGACAAAGATAAAACTGGATATGTGCTAATGATCACATTATATTACTGTACACCAAGCAAAAAAAACTCAATTTTAATCCAATATTCTTCATTTTTTAAACCGCCACATTCATGTTTATTCTTCTCAGGGCACCTGAATTTTACATCCTGTGTTTTATGGCATTTCTCTACATAATACAGTACTTATGAAGCTTGAAGCCTACCTCTTTTGCAGCAATCCTCACCTATGCATGTTCTACGCCCCTGGATAGCATACCTATATAGGTAAAGGTTCCCCCCGCACAGTTGTGCAGCCGTGTCCGACTCTAGGGGCCGGTGCTCATCTCCGTTTTTTAGCCGAAGAGCCAGCGTTGTCCGAAGACGCTTCCATGGTCATGTGGCCGGCATGACGCACGCAGAACGCTGTTACCTACCCACCAAAGTGGTACTTATTCATCTACTTGCATTTGCATGCTTTCGAACTGCTAGGTTGGCAAGAGCTGGGGCAAGTGCGGGAGCTCACTCCGTCACACGGGGCTAGGGATTTGAACCTCCGAACTTGCGATCTTCCGATCGACAAGCCTGGCGTCTTACCCGCTAAGCCCCCATGCCCCCATAGCATACCTATATACATTAACATATATGGACACTGGATACCACAGATAACTCCTTTAGATGCATAGGTAAAAAGGTCCCATAAAATACAGGTGCTACAAGTCATATACAAGTCATAAAACTGCTGCATCAGTATCAGTTTTTACAAGTTCTGCATTTACCAAAATGGGCTTCAGACTTGTCCCCCTTCTATGGAACAGCATTCCACTGAGACCTATATGACCCCAACATTGTTGAGTTTTAAAAAGGTTTTAAAACTAGGCCAGTTGGAATGAGATGACATAATGAATATGGTGTACATCATATACAGGTAGGTCATGATTAGTGCAAGTTCGAATAATGCGATATTTAATGCAAATTGTAAATTGTAAATTGATACCAGTTTGCATTTAATATGGCCCAAATTGTGGTTAATGCAAGGTTAGCATGTGTGCAGTTGTGGTTTGGGGTTTTAGATGCTGCTAATCTTCGTGTGTGCAAAATGGAGAAAAGGAAGATTCTGTCAGAGGAAAACTGTAATGTGCAAGTGAAGGAGTTCACTCTTAAGGAATTTGAAGGTATCTTTCAAGCTGTAGAAGCTGTGAAGCAAAAAATTATGGATGCTGACCCTAACCTCGATCAAAGCATGCAAATTCGCCAAGGTGTGGATAAAACACTCTGTGTTTATCAGCATATGTACTGTATGAAGATTTAAAGAAAGAAAAAACAGTTTAGTCTATGCTGGTAAAATATTTTGAGAGACAATAATGTTTTTGTCAGTATGAGTATTCCTTTGGGAATGATGTTTAGAACTTTTTTGTTTTTATTTTGCTTTCCATAACTACTCTGTGACTTTGTTAACCATAAATTTAAATTATAAGTATATTCTTTTTATCCTTTACTGTAAGATTTCATTAATATACATATAATTATGTAAACCGCCCAGAGTCTACTGCAGTAGAGATGGGCGGTGATAAATTTAAATAATAAATTAAATAAATAAATAAAAAATTATGTTTAAAAATTTTCATTGCCTATTTCTGTCAAGATAGAACCAATTACCCTATTTTCCATAGAGATATCACTTTGAATAGTGCAAATTCGAATAAAGCGACCATTTTGTGGGATTCATTAACCGCACTAATCAAGACCTACCTGTATAAAACACAATAAATATATATGTACAACATATTATAATAAAACTAAAGCTTACATTGATGGCTCCAGAATTAATCCCAAAAGGCCCTCTGAAAAAACAAATATTTGGAAGTTTTTGGAAGGCCCTAAAATTGGGAGCCCTCAGATGGTATGCTGTAAGAAGAGCCCTTACAGATAATGCTTATCATTGGGCCCCTTCCTGTTGTTCCCTGACTATCCAGGATGGGAGGACAGATTTGTTCAGGGAAAGGCATTCTCATAGACACCCAGGCCCCAAGCTTCTTAATGGCTTGAAAGATAGTGACCAGTATCCTTCAGTTGCACTCAAATACATACTGAGAGACAGTGCAATTCCCACAGCAACAGTGTAATATCAAGATTTACCAATAAGCCCAATGTAGAGCAAATTATAGTAATCTAAACAAGGGATGACAAGGGCATAAGTAACTGTCCTCTGTGTATCTTGTTTGGTTATTGTAATTTATATTTTTTTAACCTTGAAATCAGGGCCTGGAATGATTGGAGTGGTATATAAACCCAGATTGTCAGGTTGATAGAGGCAATATCTGGGTCTACCAGTACACCTTTGTTTATAATGCACCTTTGTACAGATTAGGAGATGTTTACTATTGTTACGATTGTCACTCCATCTATATGTGATCAGAGGTATATTCTTACAATGACGTATATCCTGTAGTACATAGCTTTCCAAACTGTGTGTCGTGACACTTTAGTGTGTCGCAACACACAGTTTAGTGTGTCACAACACAACCCGGAAGCGGCGGCAGGGGCGTGCACGGCAGCGGGAGCGATGACGGCAGTGGTGCGCCATCAGCGCTTCCGCATTTTAGCGGAAAAATGAGGCCACCGCCGCGCACGCCGCCACTGCGCACCCCCACCACTGCCACCGTTGGTGTGTCGCCAATGGTGGCAGTTTGGAAAGCACTGCTGTAGTAAATGCTAGTGTTTAAAACTTACGTTTCTAATTATACAGGTAGAGCAATCATAAATTAAAGGTATAACTAATATTAGATTGATGTAGGGTAGAGAAAAGGGACAGGAACTTTCCAGATGCACATACAGTGCATCAAATTACAATGATGTTTATTGTTGCACTGCATTTAGGTATAAAATTTGTGCATATTTCCAATATACTGTGTATTCTGGCCTTAGCTTAACAAACTACACATACACAGTTCTATATAATATATTCCAAACAGAAATTTTGTTTACTGGTGTAGACTTTCAGGCCAGTATCTGTTTGGCAGTGTTGAGCTTCAGGGCTTAGTGACTGTGGTCTAGACCAGGGGTCCCCAAACTTTTTGGCACGAGGGACCGGTTTCATGGAAGACCATTTTTCCACGGACCGGGGAGGGGGCGGGGTTTGCAGTTGGGAGCCAATCGCACAGACCGGGGGGCGGGGGGCGGAGACCAGCATGGTGGCCCGGTTCCTAACAGGCCTCGGACCGGTACCAGTCAACAGATTTCCTGATATTTTGCCAGTGACTGTGGCTGGCAACCTCAGAGGCAAGGTGGTCTACTACCTACCCTGCACCACCCCAAGATCCTGCCCAAAAGCAGGACCAACCAGAAATCAGCTCCCTAAAATGGACAGATCAGAAACTTGCCTGGACAAAGACCCAATCAGGTCACAGCTGGCCAGAGAACCCAGCATAAACAAAGAACCAATCAGGAATAAGCACTCCAAAAATGACCAATCAGAAGTTGGCGTAAACAAAGACCCAATCAGGAACCAACACCACAAAACAACCAATCAGGATTGGGCACAAAGAGCCAATCAGAGACAGCCCTCACCAACCTGCACCAATCAGAAACCAGCTCGGCTAAAAATCAATCAGAAGTCAGGTCACCCAGGTATAAAGTTGAATTATTTATAATAATAATAAAGGCAGGATAGAAAATAAAATAAAATAAAATAAATAAAGGCAGGAGCCCAGCCAGTCCCTGCTGGGTTGCCTGTGGTCTGCATAGATGAAGATGCCAGCCACAGTTGCTGGTGAAATGTGAGGAAATCTGTTGTCTAGACCATGGTCACTAAACCCTGAAGCTCAACACTGCCCAATAAGAAAATTTGTTCGTTTTGGAGTCTTATTCGTTTTTTTCTCTCTCTCCCTGATTGATTCGTGCAGCTTCTTTAAGTATGTTCACTTCTGGGCTCACTTGTAGCCTTGACAGGCAAATGGAGAGAGAAAAATTGCTATGTTTTTAGTTCATCATTTAAGTAAATCCTCTTATTTCACACCCTTAATTCTCTGTGAGGTTTCCTTAACTTTCTGGGACATACAACAGATGCTCCAAGATCTATGGTTGCCTAGAAGAGGCCCTAATGGTTATGTAATTTCTATTTAATCTCAAGGGTTGAGAATATTTTTTCTTAAGGTGCAATAAATGGTGGTTTTCATATCTCAATAAGGAGCTAACATACGTATCCTATTTTGTCATAATGTAATTGTTAACTATGCTAATCGAAGATAATATTTGTAGCTCAGGGTTGAACTGTGGAGTCCTTGGTGCTCTCTGAGCCTTGTTGTTTTCTTGCAGATGTTTCATTGCCAAGCTAGGCAACATCTTCAGTGTGAAGAGGGAGTGGGACTTGCTCTCTGTTTATATACAATGGCTTGTCCTGCCTGTGTTGGTGGAGGTGTTGTTCTCTTCTTAGTAGTTCCTTGATTGGGCTGTTGTTTGCTGCTTGGTTGACTGACTGAGTTAAGAGTTCCTTGATTAGGGTCTATTGTGCTGTTAGATTGCTCCTCTGGTGCTAATCCTGGTGTTAATCTTTGCCTATCTGGGTGTTGATTGCTGGCAAGGAGGTGTTCTGCTCTTCTGGCTTTTCTATTGTCTCTTATGAATAATTATGAATTATGAATGCTCACAGATGGTTTAAGATGCTCACAGCAGAATGCATCCACGAACACCAACTAGCAGTAAGAAGACACGATGAAAACCGCTTAATCTCACAACACATGGGCAGACTTAACCATACTTTCAACTGGGAAACTGTGAGCATCTTAAACCAAGCCAAATCCAAAAATGCTAGAGAATTCCTGGAAGCTTGGCACTCAGACAAAGCAGCCATCAACAGACACACAGAGGTAAACAACATTTACATACCATTCATAAGAGACAATAGAAAAGCTAGAAGACCAGAACACTTCCTTGCCAGCAATCAACACCCAGATAGGCAAAGATTAACACCAAGATCAGCACCAGAGGAGCAATCAAACAACACAATAGACCCTAATCGAGGAATTATTAACTTAGTCAATCAACCAAGCAGCAAACAACAGCCCAATCAAGGAACTGCCAAGGAGAGTACAACACCCCCACCAACACAGGCAGGACAAGCCAAGGTATATAAACAGAGAGCAAGTCCCACTCCCTTTTCGCACTGAAGATGTTGCCTAGCCTGGCAATGAAACGTCTGCAAGAAAACAACAAGGCTCAGAGAGCACCAAGGACTCCACAGCTATGCTAATCTCAATATTGATAAAATTCACTATGTTCATTGTAACACATTTCAAACTACATAGTCTCATGTACAACATTAACTAATTGCCAGATTTGATAAGTAAATCCTCATTGCCCTGCCAAATGACAGATATCTTTCTTTAAATTTCAAGAAAGCAGATTTCAACTGGACATCAAAAAGGATTTCCTTATGGTACAAGCTGATTAACAATGGAACAAACCACCTTGGGGTTGGTGGACTCTCCTTTGCTGGAAATCTTTAAACAGAGGCTGCACTGCCATCTATTGGGGAAGCTGTAGTAGTAGATTCCTGCAGTGGACATGGGGCTGGACTAAATGATCTCCAAAGTACTTTCCAATACTGATTTTATGAAATAGCATTTTTATAACTTAAATCTTTCATGTTTCAAGATATTTTTTCTTCAAAATGATCTATGTAGAATCTGGCCGAGCTAGGAGCAAATCTGCAGCCCTTGGCTGACCCTTTTGATCCTGAATTAAAAAAACAACAACTTTGTAGTATTATCCTTGCCCAAGAACAAAAAAATGGGGGATGGGGAGGCTGGCTGCCAATTCTAGAATTCAAAATTATTTTCATAATATCCAAAGCATTCCTGAGGTGTATTTGGTATTCAAATATGTCACTTTTAGAATAATCAGGTATACTAGGAATCAACCCATCTGGAATCTATTAAGAATATTTTTTTAAATGTTAGAATCTTTAGGATACAATGGTATCATTGGAATGAAAAGTTTAAGAAAAGCTTCCACATATTCTCATATAGGTCCCAAAATTCATACACATCCAGAAGCAGCAGGCCATCAGAAAAGACGGTTTTTTATATAAATTTAGGTAATAAAATAGTGATGTTCCACACTCTAATCCAAATAAATACACTGCTCAAAAAAATAAAGGGAACACTGAAACAACACAATGTAAGTCCAAGTCAATCACACTTCTGTGAAATCAAACTGTCCACTTAGGTAGCAACACTGATTGACAATCAATTTCACATGCTGTTGTGCACATGGAATAGACAACAGGCGGAAAACATAGGCAGTTAGCAAGACATCCCCAATAAAGGAGTGGATCTGCAGGTGGTGACCACAGACCACTTCTCAGTTCCTATGCTTTCTGGCTGATGGTTTGGTCACTTTTGAATGCTGGCGGTGCTTCCACTCTAGTGGTAGCATGAGACGGAGTCTACAACCCACACAAGTGGCTCAGGTAGTGCAGCTCATCCAGGATGGCACATCAGTGCGAGCTGTGGCAAGAAGGTTTGCTGTGTCTGTCAGCGTAGTGTCCAGAGCATGGAGGCGCTACCAGGAGACAGGTCAGTACATCAGGAGACGTGGAGGAGGCTGTAGGAGGGCAACAACCCAGCAGCATTTTTTGAGTGTAACTCCACATCCAGACCTCCAGGGGTTGCTTACATTTGATTTCCATTGCTTTTTGCGTGATTTTGTTGTCAGCACATTCAACTATGTAATGAACAAAGTAATTAATACGGATATTTCATTCATTCAGATCTAGGATGTCTTATTTCAGTGTTCCCTTTATTTTTTTGAGCAGCTTATTCATGCATGGACTTAGAAATATAGTGATGAATGAGGCCTTCATTTAAAAGAGTACAAACCTTTTTAACTCTACCTGTTTGATCAGGGATGTATTTTTCATAATGTAATGTTTTCTCTAGTTGTCACTATGCCTTCTGGATGTAATCTTATGTGTCCATTACTTCTATTGCTTTTTCTTTATCTGCAGGTTTAAAAATAATACCTTTTCTCCCTTTTAATGCCTCCAAGTACCTGCCATTCACATCTGGTAAAATTAAACCAATGAGGAATATAGATATTTTCAAGATATTTTATAATGTTTAAAATTAACTCATGAAATACCTTTACAAAAGGGTTGGAGGAAATGGATTAAACTCTGATTTTACTCTCAATATTATTTCAGTGGATGTAGGGGGAATTTGGGGGGCGTGGTGGCTCAGCGGGTAAGACCCCAGGCTTGTTGATTGGAAGGTTGCAAGTTCGGAGGTTCGAATCCCTAGTCCCACATGATGGGAGTGAGCTCCCACGCTCGCCCCAGCTCTTGCCAACCTAGCAAATTCGAAAGCATGCAAATGCAAGTAGATTAATAGGTACCACTTCGGTGGGTAGGTAACAGCGTTCCGCGTGCGTCATGCCAGCCACATGACCATGGAAGCGTCTTCGGACAATGCTGGCTCTTCGGCTAACAAACGGAGATGAGCACCGGCCCCTAGAGTCGGACACGACTGCACAAATGTGCAGGGGGGGACCTTTACCTTTACCTAGGGGGAATTTAGTCACCTTAAAAAAAACCTGCCTGTCAAAATGCCTACATCAGATAAGCTATGGCATAATATTTTATGCATAATTCTACATGTCTGTGAATTGTCCCATAAGTTTTTGATTTGCAGAAAGCAAATCAAAATGTGTTCTTCCATCAAAAAAAAGGCTTTCCAAAGTCCTCTATTTTTTTTTTTATGTGATGCACAATTGAAGTATCAATTGCAGACTGATCGTCTGAGACAATAGTGTCTGGCAAAGTACAATCACCCTGGAATCTGTATCTGCAACACCTCAGCGCTCTGTTTTAAAATAGTTCTTCCTAATTCTCCTGTTCTGACACGAATAAACTCAATTCTTTAATTCCCAGTTCACTATAGAAGAGAATATATGTAGCTCAGGGTTGAACTGTGGAGTCCTCGGTGCCCTCTGAGCTTGGTTGTTTGCTTGCAGATGTTTCATTACCCAACGGGGTAACATCATCAGTGCATCATCAGTCACCTGGCATCATCAGTGCACTGATGATGTTACCTAGTCAGGTAAAGAAACATCTGCAAGCAAACAACCAAGCTCAGAGAGCACCAAGGACTCTTAGTTCACTATTTTTATTGGCAGAAGATGACTCCAAACACAACAATTTTCTTAAATGGAAGAATACTGGAGAAGATCACTGAAGATTTATGAATTCTTGCTACAGATCTCTTTGTTTACAAGTAGAACAAGACCAAAACAAGTCCCCCTAAACAAACCAGATCTTCCTAAAAATTCAGTTCAAGTAAGTTTGATGAACATAATAAAATACTAATTGTTTCTTGCAAAACGGCTTTTATAGTGGGGTACTTATGGGAGTTTGTAAAACAGAGCCAGGCAAGATTTTTGGGACAGAGGGCACAGCTGGAATTTTGAGAGCAAGGTGTGGGTGCTGACTCCAAATGGCTTTCCTGAAGTGCAGGCACTCTCTCAAAGTGACTGCAAGAAGGCAGAGTGGGGATATCATTCCCTGCCATTCTTTCTAGCCAAAGGATGCTTCCTGCTATACCAGCTTACTTTTCAGCTTTTTGTTTTGGGTAAATGGGCATATTTCCAAATAAAACAGCAGGCTTTAGCCAGCCACCAATTTTATTTTTTTAAGAATTCCCAGAGACATTCTTTTGAATAAAGATGATGCCAGAGGCTGGCACTTCGCAGATTTAATTTTTATTTTTTGTTGAAGAGAGAGAGACAAGCAGAAGGCACCATGATTCCTATTCCTGATATAGTGCAATTCAACAGCCATCCACTGCCTGTTTTTATACTAAAATGCAGCCTAACATCGCATGAAACAGTTCTACATAATCTGTAAGGTTTTCTGGAACTGAATAAATCCAGATTCAATCCCTGGCATGTCCAAACTAAAATATATGAGGCAATCTGTCAGCCAGACCAGTGGTCCCCAACCTTTCTGGCACCAGGAACCAGTCATGAAAGAAAATTTTTCCACGGACTGGGTGGGGTGGGGTTTGCAGGTGGAAGCCAATCGCACGCACTGGGGGGTGGGGTTTGCAGGCGGGAGCCAATTGCACGGACCGGGGGGGGGGCGGGGTTTGCAGGCAGGAGCCAATCACGTACACTGGGGGCGGGGTAATCGTGCGCACCAGGGGGCAGGGTTTGCAGGAGCCCCGTGGCCCACTTCCTAACAGGCTGCGGCCCACCAGTGGGCCGTGGCCCACAGGTTGGGGACCCCTGAGCCAGACTATCAGGGCTAATTCAATATAAGGCATCTTCTAATTTCAAGTTATTTGTTTATTCAAATGCTTGTATCCTGCCTTTCGCCATAATGGGCTTTCAAGATGGCTTACAAAAATAAAGCTGAAACCTTGTTAGACAGAAAGAGGAAGGAAGGAAGGAGACAGTGATCAACTTCTATATATCTATGCTACAAGACTGCAAAGTGGTTCTAAAAGACTGCAAAATAGCACCACTCCTACAAGGAGCACATGTGGCTGATGAATATGATAGTCAAGGAAATGTTAACAAGCAAATCCATGTTGTGGGACCAGATTAATGTGGACCACCACACATGGGCTATGCAAGACTGGTACAAGGAGGTCAGAGACAATCTGAGGAACTTGTATGATGACAAACATGGGTTGTGGAAGAAGGAGCTCAACACCATTTCAAGGCCCAACAAATTTGGTCAGTGCGTCAGTTGCACCTGTTCCTGGACTGGGAGGCCCTACTCATGGTCACATTACTACTTTGTGAGCTACTTTGGCTACCAGTGTGCTTCCAGGTGCAATTCAAGGTGCTGGTTGTCACCTTTAAAGCCCTTCATGGCTTGAGGTTAGGTTACTTAAGGGACTGTCTTTCTCCGGTTGTTTGAACCTGTCCTATCTGGTCTGACAGCATGGACATGCTCTGGGTCCCATCAGCTAAGGAATCTAGGCTAGCAGGTCCAGAAGACAAGCCTTTTCTGCCTCAGCACCTGCCCTCTGGAATGTTCTCTCTCTGGAGATTAGGTTGGCCCCAACCCTGCTGGCCTTTCGTAAGGCCCTAAAGACCTGGCTCTGTGCTCAGGCCTGGGGCCCTATGTGCATGAAGGGGGTCTGTCTCCTAGCTATGTAAATGATTGTTGGTTTTCTCAGCTGCTGTGTATTTTAATTTTTATACAAGTATTTGCTTTATTTTTATTATTGTTCACTGCCCAGAGACATCATTGAGATGGGCAGCTGTATAAATAGATTAAACAAACACATACATACATTTGCTGAGATCTACACCATTTTCAAGGCTCAACAAATTCGCTGAGCTTTACGTTGACTGAAGGAGATCAAGGAGTTCCATCTGAAACACTCGAACAAGATGTGCCAAAATCAGTAGAAAGTGAGGTGCCTGAGAAAGCCCAAGCAAAGAAGCTCAAAACCTTGTGGAGTTCACTGATATGACCACTATTTGGACCTACATGACTGTTATCTCAAGTATATCAATTTTCATTTTCATTTTATATAGAAAAGGCCACTGAGGTTACCAGAGTGATCAAAATCAACAACTTCAATGTGGTGGAGATTATGCCATGTAAAAGGAGAAGCAGAAAGAATCCATTAGAGGACATCGTAATTTAAGAACTACATAATGACTATAGGTATGAACTGATGTTTTCTGCTTCAAAATAAATATGATGTATTAATTCTTTGATTCATTAAACAATCCACTTTCAATGTTGCTTGTTTCATAGACTCCACATCATCGAATGCTAGATCCCACACCAAAATCAGACATCAGAAAGAAATCCATTAGTTTATTAAGATGGAAAATGAAGAGTGTGCATCAAGCTGCAGGGTAAACAGACATAATGACCTCATTGGGAAGCTAGCCAAATGCTCTGGATAAGCACCTTTACGTTCTGAATATCCAGAGTCAGAAAACTCTGCAACACTTAGCTAATGCTATAATCAACCTGTTACTGTACTGTAATACCTTAGACCAGAGCTTTCCAAACTTTTCATGTTGGTGACACACTTTTTAGACACGCATCATCTCGTGACACACTCTTACAGCAGAGCATCATTTCGCGACACACTCTTACAGCAGGGCACAAGGCAGGCACTAGGACCTGCGTGGAATCACAGCAGGTTTGGAGGCAGCAAGGCACAAGGCAGGCACCAGGACCTGCGTGGAATCCTGGCAGGGCTCGGAGGCAGCAGCAGCCACGACACACCCAGACACTGCAGCTGACACACTAATGTGTCCCGACACACAGTTTGGAAAGCTCTGCCTTAGACATATAATGGCACTGATTCATTCAATTTGTAAAAGTATTCCCACTTTAGAGATCTTAACCCAATACTTTCATCTCTGAGTTTATCTGTCACACTGCAATTGTTACAATCTTTTTAAAATGCCCCTATGGTCGTTCCTGGATACAAGTGGAGTATTTTCAAATGAACAGACTTGGCATCCAGAAGACATGCAGAAACACACCAAGTGCAGCAACACAATAAATCTTCAGAAATCATACACAACTCCAATTATATGTATTGGTTTTATGTGACTCCAAACTTACATCTTGTTCTTCCCTTAAGAGCTACATTCTATCCCAGCAACCAGTTTTCCAGTTAAAGGCAACACAACTGAAAGTCAATAAACAAAAATGAGAACTAGTCAGAGAGAGAAGGGTGCATGTTTTCTTAGCCTAATTTCCAACTCTTCTTTTCCTGAGGGCTTAACATCTTCCACTATAAGTTCAACTAAAGGAAGCCTACATAAGGCTAACTAAAGAAGATGGCAGTGCTTTTGATATCCACAGTCTTTATCTGTCAAATGTTCCCACCCACTTAAAATATTACAAAATATTATTATAGTATAATTAGGGTTTCCATTTTATTTGATATAATTCTCATTTATCTGAATTCCACATTTCTTCATCTGTCAGTGCTTATAGCTATGGTGGCTGAGAATTATGGGAAATATAATCCAACACATTTGAAAAGTACCAAATTGGGGGGCTTCCAGTGGGAATGGTGGACTGAACGGCTGTGCCCGCTGGTTCAGCGGGCAGAGATGACAACGTGGTAACTTTTTTTTGGGCTCAGGCAGGTTTTCCTGAAGCCCAGAAACGTTTTCCAGATCAAGGAGAATACCTGGAATCATCCCATCTGTCCTCCGGATGGCTGCTTGCAGCCAGAAGATCGCAAACAGCGTTTTGCTTTCGACTGGTAAGAGCCAGCTGGGAGGCGGGGACGTCATCACTTTCCAAGCTATGCTGTAGGCTTAAAGGAACACTAAGACTGGCCACCCCATTTCTAAATCACCAATTGGTGGGGGTTTTTAAGTATATGCACCCCAAGAGAGGCTTTCTACAGTGAGGAGAAGCTGGTTCTCTTGGTGCTTAATGTTATTTTTGGGATTAATTTTTTTTTTAAAAAAAATCTTTTACGTTTTGGATTTCGTTTTCCTTCCAAAGGAAATTCCAAAGATTGAGAGTAAACAATTGTCTCCCTGTTATTATTTTTGTATTAAATTTGAAGTTATTAGCATTTTCCTACACGTTGAATCGGCTGATTTGAATCTTCAGCTTTCTGTTTTCACTTTCCCTTGAGAACTGTCTGCTATCTCACTCTCACTTTATGTAAACACACTTTGGAACTCTTCCATATCTTCGACTTTCATTGGTTAAGCTCCTAGGGGGCACCATAATCTACTGCATGAGACATGGAGGATTTCAAACAGACTTTCTCTGACTTTCACCAGGATTTTAAACAGATTTCTTCTGACTTCTAACAAACTTGTATGCAAGATATCCAGGACATTGTGGAAAATATGAAATCTAAAATGTGCCATCAGGTTGGGGATGTGGTGGGTGAAACTGAGGAATTTAAGAGTGATAGAAAGACTGAGATTGGGATTTTTATCGAGATGCTGGATGAAGATTGGATAATGGAGTTGGAGAAATCTAAGGGACAGAGTGATCTGCAAGCCATAAGTAAAATCAATCTCCTGGTGGAATGCCATGAGAAGAACCTGGAATCTTTGAGGGGGGCAGTTCGGCTGTTTGATTCTTTCAAGAGGAAAGCTCTGTGCACATTGTGGGGATGTGTAACTGCTTTGGTTTATTTTGAAGTGGGATAAGGGTTGAAGAATGGTCATCTGGTTTGCTTTAAGGATTTGATTGGGATACGGAATTACTGTTTTGAATTGTCTTTGTTTTTTGGGTATACTAAGATTGGGACTATTAAAATTGTTGTACATTAAGTATAATAGCAGACACCTTATGTACTTTTTAATTTGATTCTTATTATAGTAGACAGAAATGTATAGAATAGTGGTAGGAAGGGAATAATTAAATATATGTTATCTTTTGGAAGGGAGAAAGATGTTTAGGAGGTTTATATGAACTTTCCCCCCCCTTATTTTAATATAAGGGGGAAGAGTAACTGTAGTTAGTCATTTGTATTATGTGTTAAAGTGGAATGAGTTATAGAAATAATGTGGTGTTTTGGTTTAATATAGAGTAAGAGATTATGGAAATTTTTGCATATCCTTGCTGTTAAAAGTCAGAAGCCACATCTTTTTGTAAATTTGAAAAAAAAAATTCTCTTGAGTTTCCGCACTTTTTTAGTTTTTCCCCTTTCTTTGCAGTTTTTTGTAGTTTTTATACTTCTCTTGAAACCTAATAAAATTTACTATAGAAAAGTACCAAATTGGAAAAGGCTGCCCTATGCAATGTACTAGAGGACAGATCCCCCTCTAAAACCTGCAATGAGAGGGAAGAAAAGAAAAAGAAAAAAATTGATGTAAGGGTAAGAGAATGATACTCATTTATTTCAATTACATCTTCATCAATACTTGGTAAAATTTGCTTTTGATATCACCAATCCTAATTAGAATGCTACTTATGCAGTAGCAAATAAGAACATTTCCCTTCTTTATCAGCTATGTTCAATTTGAATCAGCAATTGTAGAATTTAGAAGGAATTCTTCATTCTGGCTGATAAAGAATTATTTGTAGTTTAAAAACTTTCACATTCTTATGGAGGTATAACAATATAATCATGACATCAAATGCATGAAAAAATGCTGAGCATGGTGACTATGGTATGGTACAATCAATGCTAGTTGCTTATAGTGTATTCTAGAGACAGCCAACACCATTTTAGTGCCGATACAGAATAATGGGGACAGGTTTTATATCGCCTCGACAATGACTGGATGATGCTGGATGACACTACTAGTAGCTACTGAAGAAACGAGGTACCGTTTTCCCCAAAATAAACCTCTGTAACAAAAGAAAAAAAACTGGCATGCTACTTGCTCCAAGACAGCTAGGTAAATTATAATCTTGTTTGAGGCTATCAACAGATAACTGTTGGCGTATAACAGTGAAGTTTATTTTATCTAACAATCTGATCTGAACATCATGATGAAAATCACTTTTGCATCACTTGGTTTCCATCTGTGCATGATGACAGCACAAAAATACAGTAGGATTGGTTCTCTTCTCTATTTGTAGTGTAACTTGGTGACAGTAATTGGCCCTCTTCAAGGTTTACGAGCACTCTCATAACAATGCTACAACTGCAGTTACAATACATCATTGCACCGACTTCTAGTAAAATCCTTCTGTTATCAAGATGGTAATTTTTCTGTTTTTATTAAATAGCACAAATTTCCTCTTATTTTTTTTCCTAAATTCCAATGACATACTTTCAGGAATTAAGAATTAACTATTGTCAATAATCTGCTAAGGATGTATCAGCCAGACAAGAGCAAAGATGCTACCAATATTACATCTGACATCAAATTATGTTAATCACTCAGTCGCTGTGAGTAAAGTCCATACTCCCCTCTTGGCCTAGTGTTCAGTTAAACAATCTGCTTCTCTCATACAAAAAGACACCAAGTTAGATTTTTACATAATGTCATAATAAAATGACATTATGACAAAACAAAATAAAATGTGAGCATCATGGAACTGTTCATTATTTTCACCAGTTAGTTTCAGTTAAGAAATTAGTGGATACATCTTAAATAATAAGTAAAAAAACACTGAAGATTATAATGTGTAATATATCCCTATATTATTTAGCTGTAGATTAAGAACAGCATTGAGGTTCAATTATTAAATATAATTTTTAAGACTGAATAGTTAAAAAAGCTGCCATCAACATCTCACAAAAAGAAAACACTTTTTATATTTAATATTTTCCCTACTTATCCATTAGGTATATAGTACTTTATATTTTTACACAAAATCCCTGCACTGGTATCTAAAGCATTTTATTTTTACTAAGTGGTGTCACTGAAATCCTGCAGCAATGAAACCACAAGAAACAGACATGTATATGGTGCAGAAGCTCCCCAGTTTATTCCTATATGTGATCCGAGCATATTTTGCTCCTTAACTCCCATAATCTGCATTCTTTACAGAGGAGAAACATTTGTCATGCACCAAAGATAGCAAAGATGCTTTTTTATTTTTCCTGACAGAACACCATCTTTTTATAACTCTAGATTATACTTGCAGCTTCTGGCAGCAGCAGTGACAAAAATTCCAGTAAGACGTAAGAAGCTATTACTCATCTATGTACTTCATCATGCAGTTAGCTATTGTTTACCTGCAGCTCATCCTTGACACACCCACCTCCCAAACACTACAGAAGAACTGCAATTTTTAGATGAAGGCAAAAATCCCTCTTGCATTTTGGAAGCCTTTTGCAACTGTAAGAGCAGTCTGACGTTACACAGCAAAAATCTTCCAGGAACAAAAAACCCAAGCATGCTGATGTATGAAACACAGCCTACCTGAATTCTTCAAATGCATACATGGCCTAGGAAACAGGACAGAGGCCTTGAAGTCTGCAAGATAACCTTGATAAGACTCAGGAGAAACATTTAGTTGGCCAAGCCACAGGCATAACCAAGAGCAGTAGGCTGTAAAGATTCTGGAAGAAAAGGGGCTGCAGATATTGGCCTGCAGCCTGCAACTCAACCAGCTGCTGACAAGCAGCAGCTCGCAGGGAAAGGCGATAGAATACCATGTGATCATTCCAGCAAGTCTGATTAATGCAGCATACTCTAATAATACAGGCTGATATCTCTATTATTCAAGCCAATCCATGCCATACTTACAAAACCTGAAACACACAACACTTAGCACCTCTCATTTTGGGTTTGTGGGGGGCTTTGCCTTTTTAAATGAAACAATACATTTATTCACAGAAAAGAAAAATATGGGATCAGAGAAAGTGTTGTTTCAACAGGATTCACTGGAGTTCCACAAACTAAGACTGTGGGAATAGGATGTTAATTATATTATTTATTATAGCTATCTTTTATGCAAAATGTTACAAAAATGGCAACGAGTCCTACATACTGTATTATGTTAACTGCCTCGCAATTTGCATACAACTGCATGAAAAGGCATCTCTAAATAGGGCTAGAAAAACTAGTCTGAGCCCCTGAAAAGCTGCAGTCTCTCAGCAGACTGATGGTTTCTTATTTCGTTGCTAGTCCCGCCTTAGGCACGGAAGCCGGCTGGGTGACTTTGGGCCAGTCACTCTCTCTCAGCCCAACCCACCTCACAGAATTGGTGTTGTGGGGAAAATAGGAGGAGGAAGGAGTATTAGGTATGATCCCCGCCTTGAGTTATTTATAAAAATAATTAAGGCGGGATAAAAAAAAATCTAAAAATCTAAACAATACCAGAAGACTGAACTCCACTCCTCTCTGATACTGGGAGTTCTGTTTAGGGATAATAGGAATTATAGTCCAATAGTTGTGGGGTCAAGTTTGAGAACCAATGCACTCATCAGGATTACGTAACCAGGTGCCTTCCAAATAATTTGGTCTAGAATTTTCATAATTATTTAGCATTTAACACTGATTCAGAGGAGCTACAGGTCTCTGTTGATAACAGGCAGATCTTACCTTTTCAGGAAGCCAAACTAGCAGGTAGTTTAGCTGGAAAACACTACATAGATCAGCATTCTGAAGTGAACTATCTGATGGCTACTGGTAGCTCGTATGAACATCCTTTCTGCTGTACCTCATCAGCTAATATTCAGAGGTATGTGGTCTCTAAACCTGAAAGTAATATATAACTGTGACAGAGTTACTATATTTGAACTCTCCCATCCCCACTCTCTGCAAAAAAAAAAAAAAGAGGATATGGGGGCAATCTGTCTACAGTCGCTTCCACATGAGCTGTAGGGTAATAGAAGGTTCTGGTTCCCATGAAGCATGTACATAAGTGCATATGTGCAAAGGCTCCCCCCCTGCAGACAGGTGTGCTTTAAGTGTGGAAACAGTCCCTTCACTTCTATTTCCAGCATAAGTAGGACGTAACTGAAATATGGAACCAGCAGGGCTACTCCAATTCCTCCCATGCTGGACTGAATCCGTGAAGGTAATGCCTGAACAGGCTAGGGATCAAACCTAGAAGACTGCTCTCCCTCCCTTCAGCAAAAGCAAAATCTCTCTGATTTCTTTTTTGTAAGTCTGACACACTATAAATTAAACAAACAACTTTCACACTCACAACTCAAGACGACATATCTGAAGGGAGTACTGTAGCTGAGAAATAACTGAACATGGCCCAGGCTTGACTCTTGCCATACAAACCCTGGGGCCAGGAGGCGCACAAGTCAGTAGCAGCCGTGGTGGCCACTCCCATTCTGATGCATCAAAGTGATGACCTTCCAGGTCAGAGAAAGCAAAAACAGAACATCACTACAGTGTTGTTTTTTTCCTCACAACTAAGCAAACCTGCTCTTTCTAGGGCTCTCCAACCTCTTTAAAAACAAGGAATCCCAGACATTTTTGCTATTTTTAGCTTTCTAGGGAGTTCAATGTCTAAAAGAAAGATCCATCTGGGAAATCCCAGATGTATGATTAGTAGCATTATCTTCCATTAATTTGTCCAAACTGCACAAGTAGATTAAAATGGCTGGAGCTATAATGAGACCTTCTTTGCCACGTAGGAATCTTGCCCTTCTGCTCCTGCCTCTCCACTGCAATTTCTTTTTTTCTTTTTTTTTTGGGGGGGGGGGTGCGATGGCCATCAAAAATCACTAAAATGCATGATTAATTGGCTAGATTACCACAACATGCTATATTATTATAATCTAAAATGGGGTTTGTGGTTCAGACACTGTCTTACCATGTTATGCGAACCAGATCATCATATTGTGGCACAGGAACTGTGAATGTTTAACATATGTTTAGTGTTCAGCAAACGAAAAGTTTTAAAATGAGATAGACTCAGAAAAGACCAACTAAATGGTGTGACTTGAAAAGGGCCAAACCAGCAGAGTCACATTTTGAAAGAAACAGTGCTGACTGAGGGAAGTCGAAAGTGTCGGGAATTGAAATATGTGTCAGGCAAAAGCTTGTCTGCCTAGCAACAGTACAAGGAGCAATGTGGAACATTCTAGTTTAGCAGACAACATACGGTCATGGGAACAAACTTTCAAACATGAGCAGCATTCATTATTAAAAACATGGCCTTTAAAAAAAGAGGCAGGAGGTCTGCAAAAAGAAGCCTTTATCCAAAATGCAGGATATTAGGAAATTCAGTGTTTTGCAATGTGCAGAAAGAAGGAAAAGGCTGTCTAGGAAAGCCTTTCTGGAATATTTCCAAACAAAGTACCAACTACCCCCAAAAAGCTTTAAAAGATGTTGGTGTTCACGTAAACATAGCTTCTCCATCAATCCTAAATTCATTTCCTTTGAAGTCAACTGGTGACAGAATCTGGTCCATTAAAAGGTTTATGGCTGCAACCCTGTCACATTTTCTGTCAATGTTCATTGAACTTCATCTAAAATAATTTCTATACTAGAGTTTTGAATCTGATTTATACTTTTCTAATTGTCATGTATTCCAACCAAGAAATTGTAAGTTCTGTCTCACACAAACAGACAGACATTATCTTATCACTGTAATAATTCAGATATGCAATCCCATTAAAGAGACCTTTAATAGGACTAAAACTTCTGCTCAAGTTCCCAAGTGAATGACCAACTCAAAAGAAGCAATGGGAAATTTGATGCTTTACTTCAGCTAAGAACTAGCCTTCTGTTAGAGAGAAATAACGGCATTGCATCAAGAATACTTAAATATTCTATATTTATCCTTATTTATACAGTTATGATTCAAAATCAGTAAAATTGTTTCTGAACAGAATTTATGCAACATTTAGAACTCACCAGTTCATAAGATAAATGAAGTGCGCGCACACACATACACACTTGTCCTGTTTGTATTTTTACATGGTAACAATGAATAAGTAATGAAATATTCCCCGAGATCTCACAATTAAATTTGATGATGCTTTAGAATCAACTAGTATATACTTGTTTCCCCACAGTCCATTTTTCTCTTCACCATACACCTTTATAATCTACAATTCTTTTGTAATAGTCAGTATTTTCCAGAATCTTTCCTCCAGAGACCATCCTATAAATCCTCCAGAAGTAGTTAATCATGATTCAACAATCAGAAATTATCTGTAATATATGACTTACATATGGTGTCTGGAGGAAAGATTCTGGAAAATATTGACTATTACAAAAAAAGATAGACAGACAGACAGACAGACAGAGACAGACAGACAGGCACTGTGGCTCCGCGGTTAAGACCTTTTTAAAACTCAACAATCTTGGGGTCATATAGGTCTCAGTGGAATGCTGTTCCATAGAAGGGGGAAAAGTCTGAAGCCCATTTTGGTAAATGCAGAACTTGTAAAAACAGATACTGATGCAGCAGTTTTATGACTTGTATATGACTTGTAGCACCTGTATTTTAAGGGACCTTTTTACCTATGCATCTAAAGGAGTTATCTTTGGTATCCAGTGTCCATATATGTTAATGTATATAGGTATGCTATGGGGGCGTGGTGGCTCAATGGGTAAGACACCAGGCTTGTCGATTGGAAGATCGCAAGTTCGGAGGTTCGAATCCCTAGCCCCGTGTGACGGAGTGAGCTCCCGCACTTGCCCTAGCTCTTGCCAACCTAGCAATTCGAAAGCATGCAAATGCAAGTAGATGAATAGGTACCACTTTGGCGGGAAGGTAACAGCATTACACGCACGTCATGTCAGGTTACACAGAGGCTGACAGCTAGATAGCAAACAGGAGACAAACGTTCGTTCACCAGCCGTGTGTTGTAAGCCAGTAAACCAAGTTCAGGGATAGTCCAGTGGAGAATCAAGAAGTCACAAGCAGAGGTCAGGATTGGAGCAAGCAGGTAAACGAGAGTCCGGAGCCAAGGTCAAGGGTTGTAGCAAGCAGGTCAGCAAGTGTCCAAAACAAGGTCAGGAGTCCAAGGAATCAAGGCAAGATACAGGAAGTGGTCGCAGCAAGAATGCACGTTGCTTCCACAGCCTTTGCTTACGTCCCTTCCGCTGATTTATCTTGATGCACCCAGCTGTCGGCTGGCTCCTGGGTGCACTCCCAGTCACGCCTCTGTAATTCCCTCGCAGCCAAACGAGCGCTCCTGCGTCTCTCCCTTAAGGCAGCCCTTAATCTCTGCCGCCTCTGCTGCTTGGGCGACTCAGGTGAGCTGGGGGTCTGATTGGGAGCAGCTGGCTGATGGCTGGAGGGTAGGGACAAACCACGATCCAGGGCTTGCTCCTGCTCAGCCTCTGGAGGCTGAGATGCTGCCACATCTCCACTCCCCTCTGGTACTGGATCTGGGGCTGGAGCCGGGCTTGGACCTGGGGCTACCTCTTCCTCAGTCTCCTGGGTGTTTAACAGGGGCATCTCATCTGCTGACTCCTCGCTGGAGTCCTGAGGCAGAGGCTGGCCCAGTACACAAGCCTGGCGTCTTAACCACTGAGCAACCACACACCCCAATCAATCAATCAATTAAAAGAAAAAACTTGTTTATCTCTGTCTCTTAAATCCACTTGCACAAAAACATAATTAATGGAATCAAGAGAGAAAACAAAAAGGTTTGTATATTTATTAAAATATTTCAAAAACATCCAGATAACCCAGTTTGTAGACAAAGACATTGTATGTTAGTTAAGGCAACTTCCCACAATTTAAAAATATACATACATAACATTAAGTATGACCAAATGATGTATTAGAATGTATATAGAAGGCCAGTAATTAAACAAAATAATTACATGGAAATTTGAAGGCTTACTTTATTAAAAAAAAATATTACTTTATTACTTTATTGAGAGTCAGTTTGATCTTGTGGTTAAGGTGCTGGGCTAGAAACCAGGAGACTGTGAGTTCTAGTCCCGCCTTAGGCATGAAAGCTGGCTGGGTGACCTTGGGCCAGTCACTCTCTCTCAGCCCAACTCACCTCACAGGGTTGTTGTTGTGGGGAAAATAGGAGGAGGAAGGAGTATTAGGTATGTTTGCCGCCTTGAGTTATTTATAAAAATAATAAAGGCGGGGGGGGGACAGTCTATATGTCCACAGATTTATCACAGACCATGTAATCTGATCAAGTATCGATTTCCATGTTACCACATTAGCTTTCATTTTCAAAGTTTTTATTTCCACTTTTGAGGTTGTAATCAAAGGTTATGTCAGACCCACTAGGTAGACCAGATCAGGAATCAACTCCACAAAAAGGCTAAAACTACTTTTATTGAGAGTGGCTATAATAGCAGAATCTTGCAAATCTGATTGTGCTGTACCTCCTCCCCTTCTTATACTCATGTGAATTAGGGAGGTGTATGTCTAAGAGGATGAGTCACAAAGGGATCAGCCATGTTTGCCTTGATACTAACCAATGGGAAAGAATTAATTCAGGAAATTGAAGTGTCAGGTTTATACCCAGGCCACCGCAGTAAATAGCTCTTTAGAACTTCCAAGCCTCACTCAGGATCTTTCTTGGGAAGTCAAGGACTGGGTTAGCACAGATAAGTAAAGTTTATTACAGATACAAAATATTCCTAATGAAGAAATAAATCAGTTTCTACAAAGTTTAATCTGCCATATACACTTGTGTGTGTTCCAAGATATAACTCCTGAGTTTCATTCTCTTCCCTTTTTGTTGAAACAGACTCCATGCTCCCTTTTCTCAGGCCAGGCTGTTAATGCACCTCCACTATGCTTACGTAACACACTTGTCTGTTTCCAGCTTGTCAGCTCCAGCCCTCACAGGAAGTAACAAGAACATAGGGCAAACATGAACATGTGATGCTGGACTGTCTTATGAGAGCTAATTATTAAATTTTCTGAAATTTTTCAAACTGGTTGAGAGTACAGCCGAGCCACAATGCCTAATGCAATGATCAGCTGTTCTACAGCTAGCAGTGTGGCACAGTGGCAGCAATGAAGCTGGCAGAACCGGTTCTTAAACATTAATCAGCACACCACTGATTTGGAGGTATGTTTTATTTTTTTAATTTATTTTTCAAATTTTGCTACCGCCCATCTCCCCCCCCCCCCGAGGGGGGACTCTGGGCGGTTTTGCATCACTGTCTTGCCAATCTCTTTTTGGCTTCAATTTCTTCACGGATACAGGACGCTAGCTTGAAGGCAAAGAAATGCCAATGGTTCCTCTTGGGAGTGGCTGGCGCCATGAAACCCGCCTTATTATTAACATCTTTCTGTTTGGATTTTATATGTAAATTATTGTTGTTGTAATTTTAAATTTTTAACTTGTTGTGAACCGCCCAGAGTCCCCAGGTATGGAGGAGATGGGCGGTGATACAAATTTAAATAATATAATAAATAAATAAATAAATAGCTTTGCTAGAACTGCTCCAACATTTGTCAGATCTACAAAACAGAAAACACAGATCACAAATGGTCTGCTGAAAAGTTTAGCTGGTGCTGGCGTAGTTGTTCACAGGCCTACAGTACAATGTTGTGTATACAACAATGATCTGCATAGGAGAGTTGTAAGGAGGAACTTTTTTCTCCAACCTCATTACAAAAGTCATTATCTAAAGCAGCCTTTCTTGACTGGGGTTCCATGAGAGATCCTGATTGAAAAAAATAAAACTCTTTTTTTTAAAAAACTTTGTGACCACAGAATGTTTGTGGGAATTTTTATGCATCACTATTCAGCTGCCAGCCTGCCACTTTGCTGTTGTAAACATTGTAAAATATGGATTGTGTAGGTTAGAAGCTTGGTGCAGTAGTCTAACCACAGTTGATGAAAAATGAATCACTGTTGCAAGTGGTAATTGTGAGGCCAGAAGCAACCTCTAAATTGTATACCTGCACTTTCAGGAGTGAAAACCCATCCTGAATCAATGGAGGGAGTAGGACTTAACCAGATCACTCACCTACAAACAGCACCTCCATCTTATAGCCTCCAAACACTAGGTCAGGACCTCCAAGGCACCAATCCCGGCCTGGCTTGGGATGGTGATGTGTAATTGAATATGAGGAAATACTGTAGATACCTCACCCCAAAGTGACATATGACCTCTCCTACTAGTTTCACCTTGACATTGAAGAGCATAGCTGAAGCTTGCAGCAGACCATGGAGAAGCCAACAGCTTGACCACTCTTTTCCCCTGTGCACTGACTGGCACTATATACTCAGGTAGGAGGTAAACCATTGAAACCACCTCTACCCTAACCCTAACTCCAAACTGTCCAGCAGGATGCCATTATTGATGTTATTAAACGTCACCCAAAGGACTCCTGGGGGGAGTACGGCAGACTGAAGATGGCTTTGTGAAAGCAGAGCCAACGACCGCAGCAGAGACCTAGAACCGGTGAGTAGACCAGTTCCTTGGAACCTCTCAGGATAAGAAGAGGACAGGAGATCGCCCACATGTGCTCCGGATGGTTGCTCCTCGCGAGATTGCAGGACAGCGGTTTTCCATGGGTTTGAGCACCAGGAAAAGATGGGATTAGCCATCTTGCTCGCAACCACGACAGAGACTTTTAAAGGACACTAACTTCGCAAACCTCACTTACTAGTCACTTTCGGAAATTGCTCATTAACTACTTCTAAGCTATTAGAGAACTTCGGAACAAGAAGTTTGAAAACACCGGGTGAGTCTGCCTTCAATTCTGAATGAAAGAAAAATTTAATCATAAACTTAAGAATTTAAAGAATCTGAAATAAAGAGCAAAAAGCTAAACATTTTGATCTTAGAAAGCTATAAACGGACTAATACTGAAGGAGAATTTTGAAGAATGGAATCAGAAAATAGTTTTAAGGATTTGTTTGTAGATAAGAGATGGGATATGGGATGAAGAGATAAATGTTTATAACTTTAGAGAGGGTGAAGAGTTTGTTTATACTTGTGATGAAGGTTTTCTTTTTCTTTATTATATTCTTTTCTCTTTTTCCTTGCACTTTTTACTCCTTCTCTCTATTTTCCTTTCTTTAAGTTTAGTTCGTATTAGATTTTAATATTTATTTATTTTTCTAATTTTTGCCACCTCCCATCTCCCCCAAAAAGAGGGACTCTGGGCGATTTACAACAACAAACACATTAAAACAATAAGCATAAAAACTTCTAAAATATCAATACAAAATTTACAAGATATAAATATAAAAGTAAATATAAAACCCAAGTGGCCTTAGAAGATCTAATTCAGTGAGGAGAGCTCTAAGGTGCCAGCCACCCCCAAGAACTACTCCCCTTCCCATCCCAAGCGAGACGGCAGAGCCAAGTCTTCAGGTTCTTCCGGAAGGTCCGGAGGGATGGGGCCTGTCTCACCTCTGGGGGCAGAGTGTTCCAGAGGGCGGGAGCTATTGCAGAGAAGGCACTGAGAGCTATTGTAATTGAGTCCATCCACGTTGCTGCTGACGACTTTATACATGGACTTCACAAGATGGTCGACACCGAAATCAGATTGACTACATCCTTTGCAGCCAAAGGTGGCGGACATCTATACAGTCGGTAAAAACAAGACCTGGAGCTGACTGTAGTTCAGATCACAAACTTCTTATTGCCTAGAGTTCCCCGTTGGGTGAGATGGGTCATATAAATTCAATTAAATAAAATATTGCACAATTTAGAATCAGGCTAAAGAGAATAGGGAAGACCCACAGATCAGTTAGATATGAGCTCACTAATATTCCTAAGGAATATGCAGTGGAGGTGAAGAATAGATTTAAGGGACTAGATTTAGTAGATAGGGTCCCAGAAGAACTATGGACAGAAGTTTGCAACATTGTTCAGGTTGTTGTTTATTCGTTCAGTCGTTTCCGACTCTTCGTGACTTCATGGACCAGTCCACGCCAGAGCCCTCTGTCGGCCGTCATCATCCCCAGCTCCCCAATGGTTGAGTCTGTCGCCTCCAGAATACCATCCATCCATCTTGCCCTTGGTCGGCCCCTCTTCCTTTTGCCTTCCACTTTCCCTAGCATCAGCTTCTTCTCCAGGGTATCCTGTCTTCTCATGATGTGGCCAAAGTACTTCAGTTTTGCCTTTAATATCATTCCCTCAAGTGAGCAGTCTGGCTTGATTTCCTGGAGTATGGACTGGTTTGATCTTCTTGCAGTCCAAGGCACCCTCAGAATTTTCCTCCAACACCACAGTTCAAAAGCATCTATCTTCCTTCGCTCAGCCTTCCTTATGGTCCAGCTCTCGCAGCCATAGGTTACTACAGGGAATACCATTGCTTTAACTATGCGGACCTTTGTTGTCAGTGTGATGTCTCTGCTCTTAACTATTTTATCAAGATTTGCCATTGCTCTCCTCCCAAGAAGTAGACGTCTTCTGATTTCCTGGCTGCAGTCAGCGTCTGCAGTAATCTTTGCGCCTAGAAATACAAAGTCTGTCACTGCCTCCACTTTTTCTCCCTCTATTTGCCAGTCATCAATCAAGCTCGTTGCCATAATCTTGGTTTTTTTGAGGTTTAACTGCAACCCAGCTTTTGCACTTTCTTCTTTCACCTTCGTCATAAGGCTCCTCAACTCCTCCTCGCTTTCAGCCATCAAAGTGGTATCATCTGCATATCTGAGATTGTTAATGTTTCTTCCAGCAATTTTAACTCCAGCCTTGGATTCCTCAAGCCCAGCATGTCGCATGATGTGTTCTGCGTACAGGTTGAATAGGTAGGGTGAGAGTATACAACCCTGCCGTACTCCTTTTCCAATCTTAAACCAGTCCGTTGTTCCGTGCTCTGTTCTTACCGTTGCTACTTGGTCGTTATACAGATTCCTCACGAGGCAGACAAGATGACTTGGTATCCCCATACCACCAAGAACTTGCCACAATTTGTTATGATCCACACAGTCAAAGGCTTTAGAATAGTCAATAAAACAGAAATAGATGTTTTTCTGAAATTCCCTGGCTTTCTCCATTATCCAGCGGATATTGGCAATTTGGTCTCTAGTTCCTCTGCCTTTTCTAAACCCAGCTTGTACATCTGGCAATTCTCGCTCCATGAATTGCTGGAGTCTACCTTGCAAGATCTTGAGCATTACCTTACTGGCATGTGAAATAAGTGCCACTGTTCGATAGTTTGAACATTCTTTAGTGCTTCCCTTTTTTGGTATGGGGATATAAGTTGATTTTTTCCAATCTGATGGCCATTCTTGTGTTTTCCAAATTTGCTGGCATATGGCATGCATCACCTTGACAGCATCATCTTGCAAGATTTTAAACAGTTCAGCTGGGATACCGTCGTCTCCTGCTGCCTTGTTATTAGCAATGCTTCTTAAGGCCCATTCAACCTCACTCTTCAGGATGTCTGGCTCTAACTCACTGACCACACCGTCAAAGCTATCTCCAATATTATTATCCTTCCTATACAGATCTTCCGTATATTCTTGCCACCTTTTCTTGATCTCTTCTGCTTCTGTTAGGTCCTTACCATCTTTGTTTTTGATCATACCCATTTTTGCCTGGAATTTACCTCCGATGTTTCTAATTTTCTGGAAGAGGTCTCTTGTCCTTCCTATTCTATTGTCTTCTTCCACTTCCGCACATTGCTTGTTTAAAAATAATTCCTTATCTCTTCTGGCTAACCTCTGGAATTTTGCATTTAATTGGGCATATCTCCCCCTATCACTGTTGCCTTTTGCTTTCCTTCTTTCTTGGGCTACTTCCAGTGTTTCAGCAGACAGCCATCTTGCCTTCTTGGTTTTTTTTTTCTTTGGGACGTTTTTTGTTGCCGCCTAGCAAAGCTATTTATTTATTTATTTATTATATTATTTAACGTCCCAAAGAAAAAGAAAACCAAGAAGGCAAGATGGCTGTCTGCTGAGACACTGGAAGTAGCCCAAGAATGAAGGAAAGCAAAAGGCAACAGTGATAGGGGGAGATATGCCCAATTAAATGCAAAATTCCAGAGGTTAGCCAGAAGAAATAAGGAATTATTTTTAAACAAGCAATGTGCGGAAGTGGAAGAAGACAATAGAATAGGAAGGACAAGAGACCTCTTCCAGAAAATTAGAAACATCGGAGGTAAATTCCAGGCAAAAATGGGTATGATCAAAAACAAAGATGGTAAGGACCTAACAGAAGCAGAAGAGATCAAGAAAAGGTGGCAAGAATATACGGAAGATCTGTATAGGAAGGATAATAATATTGGAGATAGCTTTGACGGTGTGGTCAGTGAGTTAGAGCCAGACATCCTGAAGAGTGAGGTTGAATGGGCCTTAAGAAGCATTGCTAATAACAAGGCAGCAGGAGACGATGGTATCCCAGCTGAACTGTTTAAAATCTTGCAAGATGATGCTGTCAAGGTGATGCATGCCATATGCCAGCAAATTTGGAAAACACAAGAATGGCCATCAGATTGGAAAAAATCAACTTATATCCCCATACCAAAAAAGGGAAGCACTAAAGAATGTTCAAACTATCGAACAGTGGCACTTATTTCACATGCCAGTAAGGTAATGCTCAAGATCTTGCAAGGTAGACTCCAGCAATTCATGGAGCGAGAATTGCCAGATGTACAAGCTGGGTTTAGAAAAGGCAGAGGAACTAGAGACCAAATTGCCAATATCCGCTGGATAATGGAGAAAGCCAGGGAATTTCAGAAAAACATCTATTTCTGTTTTATTGACTATTCTAAAGCCTTTGACTGTGTGGATCATAACAAATTGTGGCAAGTTCTTGGTGGTATGGGGATACCAAGTCATCTTGTCTGCCTCCTGAGGAATCTGTATAACGACCAAGTAGCAACGGTAAGAACAGAGCACGGAACAACGGACTGGTTTAAGATTGGGAAAGGAGTACGACAGGGTTGTATACTCTCACCCTACCTATTCAACCTGTACGCAGAACACATCATGCGACGTGCTGGGCTTGAGGAATCCAAGGCTGGAGTTAAAATTGCTGGAAGAAACATTAACAATCTCAGATATGCAGATGATAACACTTTGATGGCTGAAAGCGAGGAGGAGCTGAGGAGCCTTATGACGAAGGTGAAAGAAGAAAGTGCAAAAGCTGGGTTGCAGCTAAACCTCAAAAAAACCAAGATTATGGCAACGAGCTTGATTGATGACTGGCAAATAGAGGGAGAAAAAGTGGAGGCAGTGACAGACTTTGTATTTCTAGGCGCAAAGATTACTGCAGACGCTGACTGCAGCCAGGAAATCAGAAGACGTCTACTTCTTGGGAGGAGAGCAATGGCAAATCTTGATAAAATAGTTAAGAGCAGAGACATCACACTGACAACAAAGGTCCGCATAGTTAAAGCAATGGTATTCCCTGTAGTAACCTATGGCTGCGAGAGCTGGACCATAAGGAAGGCTGAGCGAAGGAAGATAGATGCTTTTGAACTGTGGTGTTGGAGGAAAATTCTGAGAGTGCCTTGGACTGCAAGAAGATCAAACCAGTCCATACTCCAGGAAATCAAGCCAGACTGCTCACTTGAGGGAATGATATTAAAGGCAAAACTGAAGTACTTTGGCCACATAATGAGAAGACAGGATACCCTGGAGAAGAAGCTGATGCTAGGGAAAGTGGAAGGCAAAAGGAAGAGGGGCCGACCAAGGGCAAGATGGATGGATGGTATTCTGGAGGTGACGGACTCAACCATTGGGGAGCTGGGGATGGTGACGGCCGACAGAAAGCTCTGGCGTGGACTGGTCCATGAAGTCACGAAGAGTCGGAAACGACTGAACGAATAAACAACAAAACGTTGCTGCTGGTTGTCTTCGTCTTCCTTCCACCTCTCCCAGCATTAGGGTCTTCTCCAGAAAGATAGATCTTCTCATTATGTGTCCAAGGTATTATAATTTGAATCTGGTCATTTGTGCTCAAGTGAGAACTCTTGATTTGATTTATTTGATGACCCATTTGTTTGTTTCCTTGGCTATCCATGATATTTTCAGGAATCTTTTCCAACACCAAAGTTCAAAAGCATTAATACTCTTTCTATACTGCTTCTTCAAGGCCAACTTTCACTTCCATAGAGTATCACAGGGAAAACCCTTGCCTGCACAATTCTGATCTTTGTAGATATAGAAACATCATAACATCTGAATATCTTTTCTTAGTTCTTTTTTTATAAGAATTTTATTAAGTTTCAAGCAAAGATAAAAGCTACAGAAAACCAAAAAACTACAAAGAAAAAACTAAAAAAGTGTAGAAACACAAGAGAAAATTTTTCAAAATTACAAAAAGAGGTGACTTTTGACTTTTAACAGCAACGATATACAACAATTTTCCATAATCAATCCCTCTATATTAAACCAAAATCACATTATTTCTATAAATCATTCCATTGGCACATTGCTCCCTCCCCTTATATTAAAAGATATATATATGTATCTACCTACCTACCTACCTCCTAATCAACTTCCACCCAAAGATAACATTTATTTATTTCCTTCCTACTACTATTCTATACATTCCTGTCTACTATAATAAACATCAAACTAAAAAACATATAAATTGTCTGCCATTGTACTTGATAATACAACAATTTTAATAATCTTAATTATATTAAACCCAAAACCAGACATTATTTTTTGTTATACCTTAATAATCTTAATCCAAATCGTTAAAGATAAATGAAATCAGCCAAACCCTAAAAGCAATCCAGATAAATATTCTTAAACCCTTATCCCACTTCAAAATAAACCAGAGCATTTACATATCCCCACAATGCACACAGAGCTTTTTCCTTAAAAAAATCAAACAGCCCAACTGCCCCCCTCAAAAACTCCAACTTCTCTTCAGGAGACCTCCCATACACAATAACCCCTTCTTTTCCATGGCGTTCCATCAGAAGATCAATTTCACTTATGGCTTGCAAGTCGATCTCTCCCTTTAATTTCTTCAACTCGACTATCCGATCTTCATCCAGCATTTCAACAGAAGTCCCGATCTCACTCTTAGAAGAGACATTTCTGTCGCTGTTAAATTCCTCAGTTTCATCCACGACATCCCAAACCAGATGACATATTTTAGACCTCATATTTTCCACAATGTCCTGAATGCCTTGCATAAAAACTTGGTAGGAATCAGAAAGAATCTGTTTAAAATCTTGTTGGAAGTCAGAGAAAGTCTGTTTAAAATCCTCCATGTCTCAAGCAGTAGATTATGGCGCCCCCTAGGAGCTTAACCAGCGAAAGTCGAAGACATGAAAGAATTCCGAAATGTGTTTACACAAGCGAAAGTTAGATATGCAGACAGTTCCCCAGAGAAAGTAGAAGCAAAAAACTGAAAGTTGAAAACAGCCGATTCAACATGTAGGAAAATGCTAATAACAGCCTTTCCCTGTTTCATTTCATCTAAGACAGCACAAGGTCTCTGATGAGGATCACAAGTGGGGTAGGCTCTTAAGTGCTCTAGATCTTTGGTGGTTTTACTGATCAATATAATGATGCTTGGAAGCTAACAGGTAGCTAACGAAATTCTTAAACAGTGTACTGTAATCCAAACACATGGAGGGAACTAAAGTAGGAAAGTGATTTAAACCACTGTATGACCTGTGCCAAATTTTCCATCTTCTCTACTTCAGCAATCATCATATTTCCTCATTTATGATGAGAAATACAATTATCTCTAGTCAATCTCTTACTTTGCCTTCCACAATGTCAGAAGAAGAAATTTTAAAAAATCAATTATTTAGCAACCCATTCTCATGTACTGTACTTACAAATTATTCAAATATACTTTAAACAATGTATGTTATTTATCATGACTGAAAAGAAGTTGATTCCCATTTCTCATAGTTTTGACTGTATCTCTCCCACATATAAAATGTGTACACAGCAGCAGTGTAGAATATAATTAATTAAAATTAAGAATAGCTGCCCGCATACCTCAATTAATTATTAGATATCATGACTTTCCTGAAAAAGTATCAGAAATAATACCTGACAATTTACCACCATTTACTGTCAGTGCTGAAATGTGGCATAAGCTTTTCATTTGATTGATTTTAATGCCAGGGAAAACTATTATTATAATAATCTATTCCAGCACAGACACTGTTTCATAACAAAAGTCATGTTGAAAATATTTCAGGGGTGTATCAAAAGTTCCATTTCTAGTAATTATAAAAGCTTAAAAATAACCACACCAGCTGGGTTCATCAAATAAACCATGTTATGTTTAGCCATAACAAGTTCATTCAAACACAATGCCAGAAAATGGTATGGAACAACATTTGAGGATTCAGCCTTACCTTACCTACCTTACAGGTAGGCTGCAATGAATAAAGGGATAAGGATGGGATTTTCTGCTTTGTTTTGTTTATTTTAGGGATTAAACTACAGTTTCATGTGCTTGCTAACTCAAGTGAGAAGAAACTGCCATCAATTTTCAACAACTGTGCACAATTGCAATAAGAAGCCACCACAGGCCACAAAAAAGGGGACTGAAGGGCATAACTTTAAATACATACTTTGTTACAGTCACAGTCAGATACTCAGTATAATAAATAATAGCTAAAACATTCAGCAGTCTACATATATAAGTAAAATTAACAGTCTCTTCAGGTCACCATTCTGTTCCAAGATGGTAACCTGCTCATTGCTTATCCTTGTTGCTAAGTAGCAAAATTTTGCCACAAATAAGGTGTCAACTAAGGGAATTTTGCCACAAATTAGTACAACTAAGGCAATTCTTTAATAATGGCTGAAATAGCCATGTACAACCTAAAAAACATGCTCCATAGATTTAACCACACCTGACCCACACGGGCATTGCCTCTGTGATACTGGAATGTTTTAAATCTACCCTCCAAGATGATGGAAAGGAGAGAATTAAAGCAGACTTGAACAGAGGTCATTCTATAACTGAAGTAAGAGAATGCAGATATTTTTCAGACACGAGCCTTAGCGGTCAGGAATCTTTGTGATATGTCAGCTCATACTGTAATTCTATGTCTCCAATCATTCATCTAATTAATTTCTTGGCTTTATACAACCCCAAATTTAGCAGAAACTCAAGAAACAGACCAATCACAAACATTTTACTTATCACATGCATTCACCATCTAAATTTAAATTTATTCCTTGTAATCACGGAAATCAGCCCAGTTGGGGCACTCTGAACTTTTGCCCAATCCTGCCCCCCACCCAAAGGAGTCCTGCCTGCAGTGTCAATCTGTATTAGGCACAAGTACGGTATCATAAAAGAAAACAATCTTATCCTCTTGAGAAAAAAACCAGCGTATTTTCATTGTATAAATACTTATTTATTTAAAGTATTTATAAATAATGTTTATAGAAATATATGTTTATTTTCCATTGAGGTATTTGAATGTAAGTTGTGTCACAGTCTGCATCTTATTACCGTCCCTTCCAAAGGTAAACTGCCATAGAATATACAGTCTTTATATTTTTAGCATAGTCTTTTATATTTATAAGTCTTTATTTATATTTACAGTCTTTTATATTTATATATTTATATATTACTTATCAAAACTGAAAAACATATACTTTATGTGCTCATTTCATAAAATCATCTAAGTGATCACCAAAAATACTTCTAGTCAAAGTATATGTGAATGATATATTGCATTCAAATTGTTATTTGTCTAACAAGACAAAAGGGAATGGATATATGCTCTGTTTAAAGCCTGATAATTAGAGATCTTAAGGAAAAGAGGCTCATCCTAACAGTCTTTCAGAGGAAGTTCCATAACTGTTACATAAAAGGTCTTGACTATAAGTGCTCACTTCTATAGAAGATGATCAGAGCACTTCCTACAGGTAGAAGCAGTCTTTCAGATTCCCTGCCCCCAAGTAATTTAATATTTCTTGGACTGTCAGTCTATTTCCATTCACAGTTCAAACTATTATAGTAGTTGTGACTGAAATTAACTGGAGGTGCAGATAACTAAAGACACTGCTGCCTTTGAAAGTAAATTTAAAGATTAGTTGGTTACTTGGGAGTAGTTGTTTTCCTAGTCAGGTTAACCCTTTGGAAATTAAACACAACTAAACACACCATGTTTCTCTATGAAGGTTCTCAGTCATCCAGGTGGAATTGTCTGTAGCTTGAATCATGTCAACTGGATTTCTATTTTCTCAGTGGAAACGTTTCGCTCCTTATCCAAGGAGCTTCTTCAGTCTGAGCAAAGTTGGTAAGGGAATCCTAAATATGTTTCTAGGTAGCTGTGTGACCTTACACCTGGGGCTAGGTCATGGTTATATTGAGATGTTATTTTTAACATCTCAATATAACCTTGACCTAGCCCCAGGTGTAAGGTCACACAGCTACCTAGAAACATATTTAGGATTCCCTTACCAACTTTGCTCAGACTGAAGAAGCTCCTTGGATAAGGAGCGAAACGTTTCCACTGAGAAAATAGAAATCCAGTTGACATGATTCAAGCTACAGACCATGTTTCTCTCTTCATTCCTTCCCTGTCCAGTTGCCTCTTCCCCTCTTCTCCCTACAGTTTAGCTCCCCACTTTCTCTTCCCTTCTTTTCCCAATGAATCTATATCTCTTTCTTGCACCATCTTGTATGTATGTACGTATATATGTATTGCTTCTTCTGCTGAAAAGTAAATGTATATGGGTGCATTTGTATGCTTTTCTATGTGAAACTGGTATGTGTGTAAGAGACAAAATAGTTGGTATATAAAAGTAGGAGATTAATTTTATAAATGAGGTACCTTACTTTACTGGCCATGAATCTGAATCAATACTTATCAACTATCAAAATGTTATACTAGGATTATTTTCTGGAAATGTAACCAATTTAGAAACAATATTATTTCATCAAGGTTAATTTGTATTGTTTTTTATTAACACCATGCTGAATTACTTCTTTTGCCCATCAATGCCCAATAAAATTGGCAACGAGGCAAACCCAGCTTTCAACAGTAGGAAGTGCTCTCTATTGAAACAAGGTGGAATTTAATGCAACGTAAGAGAAATATTCCCTCAGCTTTTTAAAATCCCTGTACTTTAAGGCCAAGCCAATGTTTTAATCTCTAGTATTAATGTTACAGCATTAGCTAATTTCATTACTGCTTTCAGTACTATAGTTCAATCCTGACCAAAGGAAAGCATCCTGCAGTCTTTTCTAAGGTCTGCAGAATTTCCATTTCACAGGACTATTCTCTTCTGAGAGCTCACAAACCAAATATAGCCACTTGATCATAACAGTTCTTTTAAGTCTAAGATAATTAATTGTCAATAAAAAGGACTTATTCTCATTTCTTTTACCAGTACAGTACCAAGGGTTTTTCAAAATGCTCTTTAAAAGGCTTGCTGCTGCCTCTCAATGGCAAATTTTGTAATAGTTTATTAGCACGAACCCACACATATCCACAGACAAATACCAAATTCTTTTGGGCACTAGGTATGAAAATCTGAAAGGTATTCAAGTTTTCAATGTTAAGTTCAAGAATACATGCATAATCATGCATCAAACCAACCACAGTGAATAATTAAACAAACACATCTTTATTCTTTATTTTAAAAATGTTTATAATATCTGCAGTGATTACCTTAAGCAGAGCCTTTCCCCAGCTACCTCAGAATTCCTGGCCCAAATTCAATCATCAGAGGTAGAAAATTTTCCAAAGGAAATTTTTCAGCAGTTAATTTTTCTGAAGGAAAAAAAAACTTATTTCACAATTGTAAATATTAGTACTTAATTATTTACATGGATGTTTATAAACCACCCTATGTCAACAGACTCATGACAGTTTTCAATACAGCACAACTAAAAACAGTTAAGAACATTACAAAAATTAACTACCAAAACCAATTTATGATGACAACTCAGGTCCAGCTCGTTAGAACAGTTTTTACCACCTTGAGAAAGTTGAGCAAAGTGAGAGCACCACAATCCAGTGGCCACCGCATGGTGGAGGCCACCAAAAGACCTATCTCCTGGCCCCTACTCCATTCACCTCAGGAGCGGTAGGAACCCTTTCCAGCCCCTCCTGGAGTAAATATACAGAATGATCAGAGTCTGGGTGAAAAGGTGGTCCCAAAACCAGCACCTTGAATTGGGTCTTGAAGCTTACCAGCAACCAATGCAGCTACCAGAACTCTAGTGTAATGCCACTAAATCTACTGCTCCCTGTTAGAAGTTGGGCCCTGCATTTGGGGCCAAGTGCAGCTTCCATGTCTTTTTTAGGGGCAGTGTCATGTTAGGTATGTTGCAGTAATCTAAGCGTAAGGCAAGGTTGTAAGAGCTACATGAGTCACTTTTGTAATAGCTTTTGAGTCCAAGAAGGCCGCAGCTGGTGCAGAAGCCAAAAGCTGGGGAAAGTCCTCTCTGGCCACTGTCCCCACTTGCTATCAAGCAGGAGCAATGAGACCAGGAAGACCTCCTAGATGCAAACCTGCTCCTTCAAGGGGTGTGAGACTCCACTGAGAACTAACCTCAGAGCCTTAATCAAGCCACTTTGATCACAGACAAACAGCAGCAGGGATTTCATTAAAGCTTGTTTGGACATATCTAGTTCCTTATTCACCAAGTCAGGACCTTCACGGCATCTTTGGCCCTACATACTGTAGAGTGACAATGTATAGTAAGCATAATCTACATATTGATGATAACCTCACCTCAAACAGTTGATGACCTCCCCCAGAGGTTTTATATAGATGTTAAATACCATGAGGGAGGGAATCAGTCCCTGTGTAGCCTACACTGAGCATGACCATTCCTCTCCTACATATGCTGTATTCTGCTTAGGAAGGAGCAGAACCAATGCAGAACAGTGCTTCCTACATCCAATCATCACTAGGGTTCCAGAAAGACATCATGGCTGATGGTACAGAATGCCACTGAGAGGTCTAATGGAACCAGAAGGGGTGCAATCCAGCTATCCAGGTACCAACACCGATGTTTTGACATTTTTATCATCATGGTATAATCCTGAGTATGGATACACAATCATGTTCAATCACATCCTTTGTTCTCCTCCACTGTTGCCCTCGGTGTCTCTTCAGCTGCTTCATTCTGTGTCTTTGTCACCTCCAAATTCCTGAACACAAATAGACTCATGGCACAGCACCCTCGGGAAACCATCAATAATAGAAATAATAATACTAGTAGTGGTAATAATAGGATTCAAAATAAATAGGCAACATTAGATAATATCACAGTTTCAAAGTTTAATATTTTTTTCAGGAGATTATTCCAAGTATACAAGAGAAAAGCATCTGATACAAATCAGAAAATTTTCCAATACAAACTAGAAATTTTCTAATGGCAATTACTCTCTCCATAATAGCACAGTTGCATGCAAAATGCTTCCTGTCAAAATTTTCTGAAAAACCAACATCTGTCTCCAACAATTATGGAGGCTTGGCATCCTAAAAGTTCTTATCCAAAGATATCTGGAAAGTGCCAAGTCAGCATAGACTGTCCTAAACCAAAGAAAAAGGATCCAGCCTCCAGTGTAATAATACTTTATTTATTTATTTATTTATCACATTTATATCCCACCCATCTCCCTCACAAGGAGGGACCAAATAATATTCTTTGACCACAAACTTGGATCTTCTCTGCCTTCAGATACAAACACTAGACTTTGCATCAGTTATGTGAATACAATTAACGAGCATATTATAAGCATAAAAATCAAAACAAACTCCAGAAATCTCAGAATCATGGAGAATGAAGTTTAGCCATTTTTGCTTGCCATAGCCTTCTCCCCGCAAAATAAAAAAAATAAATATGCAGAAGGTCACACAGAAGCTCATGATCTGTTTCTACCATCCAAAAGTGCAAGGCACCAGATAAAGGAAGGCAGATCCCTACTGAATCCGAAGGAAAAAAATCCCAATAGTAAGAATGGTTTCGGGGTGGAACAAATTACCAGGAGACGCAGTGAGTTTCTCTTTCCTAGAAAGGCTAGGCAGCCACATTTTAGTTTTAGAGGGGACTTGACCTGATGCCCTAAATGGCTTCTTCTTTCTGTTGCATATATGAAGTTAACCTTGCAACACAAATTACAGATTCAGAGAGGCAATTTTAATTAGGCCTGGGAAAGGGAGATAAAACATTAAACCTCCCTCCCTGTTTTCACATTCTTAGAGCTGCTCATGTCTCCTGTTATTTAAATAACAAAATATGTTCAGGTAGGCAGGGTCACTGCTTTGCATTCAAATCAACATCCTTCCAATTCAGGGGACTCCTCAAGATAGGCTGGCCTTATAGATAAGAGCTGAAGCCTGGAGATGCAGCGGAGTCATTTGGAATGGGGTGGAGCAGATGCTTTTGATCCTCCTCTAATCCAACTGCAATTAGATTCTGGTCCCAATCTGTTTTCCCACAACTCCTAGGTACTGTATTTCAAAGGACTGTACCACAACAGCTAGGCTAAAAAGAAAAAAATAATCCCAGCCATCATTTGTCTAAAATAACATGGCAGGTCAGAGGTGTACATGATTTAGTGAGTGACTAATTCTGTTGAGCCAAGAAGCTTTCAGGGGGTCAGCAAAGTTAAATATTTTAAAATTACTCAGGTTTTAATTTCTAATACAGTAAATATCAGTAGATATAACCCACACCAATCAAAGCTTTTTGGGGTCCTCAATAATTTTTAAGAATGTAAAGGGGTCTGGAGACCAAAATGTTTAAGAACTGCTGGATCACATCATTGCCTTTGAAAGTGAACAGCTTTTGAGGTTTGATTAAGTTCTTGGTTATTATTATTTTATTATTATAATTAAATTTTTATCCCACCTTTTTAATATATGTTTTGATCAACTCAAGGTGGCAAAACATACCTAATACTCCGGCCTATTTTCCCCACAACAATAACCCTGTGAGGTGGGTTGGGCTGAGAGTGTGTGACTGGCCCAAAGTCACCCAGCTGGCTTTCATGCCTAAGGCAGGCCTAGAACGCACAGTCTTTACATTGTGGCCATCCACTCTCTCATTTTGAAAAACTGTGTGATGCTATTTTGTAAGCTGGTTTGTGTAAGCTGGTTTGTAAAACCTAACAATTGATTTAAATTATGGAAAAGACCATTGTTCCATCCCTTACAGTTTTACCTTAACTCCTGACATTCAACTCCACTGTACTCAGGAAGCTGTACCATTGCTTCTTTTAAAACCCATTGCATAAATCTCCTTCAACTTATCCATCTGAAATTTTGGCATGGGTATTCCCAACCACCAAGGCAATTAATACTGCAAATTTCATCACATTCTGTCTTCTCCACACACAAAAAATACAATTCCAAGAGCTTAGCTCCTTTAAATCCAACAGTTTTAAAGGAATAGAGCACAAAAACCAATATCTATAAAAACTGGAACCTTTCCCTGGGAAAGGTCTGCTTTTCCAGAATATCCCATTCTAATAAAAATGTTTCAGACATTTATGTTTATCCCACACTAAACTATGGAAGAATAGATGGCTATTTCCCCCCAAACATCACTCTGAATTCAGCTTTCAAGTAAAACTGAACTACCTTTGATATGATCCAGCTTTGACCAAGTAACTTTTAAGAGTTCTAGATTTGGCTCCAATACCGATTGGGTGGCCTCTGCATAGGATTAGAAAAGCCAAGGGGGGAAAAAAAGAATACATTTATTTTAATTAAATACAAATACCAGGAATTAGTGTGCAATTAAGAATCGATATGTGGACAAAGCGGTGGCACTTTGAGCTTTTCTACATTGCAGTTTGCCACAGTTGGGTTCTACTGAGTATTAATTCACATACTGTACTCGTGCTGCTTTCGTTATCTGAATATGTGCTCAGAAATATGTTGCCAAATCTTAAGTGAACTGTCTGTTTACACAGCAGGGAGCTAAATCCATGCCAAGACTGTTTCTTCCCAGAGCCTTTTGGCACTTCCACTACCGCAAGTATTTTGCTTGTTTGCCACTGTTGCCGATGATCTTTACTCTTCTTTATGCTCATTATTTATTATTCTTTTTGTATCATGCATCATCATTTGCATATTCTCCTGTTTTTCAGAGTCACTGTAAATTATGTTAGGTTTTTTTTCAAGTTTTCACTTGTTTAATTTTTTTTGTAAGCCCCCCCAAGCCACTAAGGGAGTGGGTGACATACCAATACTTTAAATAAAGGCATAGCGAAGCAATCCACACACACCTCCGTCACTTAAAAATACTTAGAATTCTCAAACAACATCCCAGCTTGCCTAATATGTTATCATCTTTATTAGCCAACTCAAGATTTACAACGGTGGTGTACAAGCTTTTGAGTCTCCAACAATTCTCCCTAGAGTAAGAATGTGAAAATTCAAAAATGGACCCATTATTTTGGAAGGTTCTTGGTCTCATAATGATATTGCATTAAGGTTTTTCCCTTTGTGGTCCATCAGGCTGTTTTTTGGTTTTGATGTACTTTTTAATGACAGTAGACTTGGACAGCAAGTAGATAGACAAAACATTTTGTTCATTAATCAGAAGTGTAATGGTTGAGCACCAGGCACCCAGCTTTACAAATAAATATTTATATCCTGAAATTTTAATAATCTATAATTGATTTCTAATACAACTTACAATAAGTCAATTCAAACATCATGGCGAATCATACTTTGTTGGAATATAAACAGGAAACCTTTCATGACAGCAAATTATCTATTCAATATTACCTGTCCAACACACCATAGAGCTCTTTCTTTGGACCACTTTAATGTCTTGTCCTCTGCGATACTGAAAGGAATGTATAACAATATCACCTGTGCAGAGAAATTATACAGAATTCCCCATTATCTGAATATTACTCTGCTTTATTTTACCTTCCTCTGCAAACATATCTCCAACTCTGCTGTTTTAGTCCCACATCCAATACTCTCTCCAGAGACTAAAACTGCAATTGTATACCCACTTGTCTGGTAGTAAGTTGTAAATGGATATCCAAAATATAATACAAAATCCAAGTAAAGATCCCTACCTGTCTGTTGACCTTTGAAATCAGATCTCAACACTGTGCTCCCAAAACAAAATGCAAAGATCTGGTACACACATTGTGCTAAGTAACGTGTTTTATTTGGTTTTTGGCACAGTGTATGTGCAATCCCAGCCACCGTGGTTTATTCAATAAAACACAGTTTAATAAGTCATGGCTTAGCACTGTAAGAACTCAAAGTGTAAGATCCATCCTCTTGCATCTTAAAGGAAAACAGTTATTTTTTATTTATTTATTTATTTATTTATTTATTTATTATTCAAATTTATCACCGCCCATCTCCCCCTATGGGGAGATGCTTTCTGCCTTCACACAGTGAGTGTATCATTCTCAATACAGGACAGAATTAAAACACTGCCTTCTCTGTGTATGCCAGGGGATCTAGGGGAGGAAAACAGTTGGTGGCAACTACAGACAATGCCTGGCTATCAAGGCTTGCCAAGATTGTGAACCCTCTGTCAACATTATAGAGCCAGCTTTAGAGTCTATAAAAAGAAGAGAAGGCCTTCACATGCACGGATATAAGAGGTCAGCTATTTTGTGACCAGGAGAGAGAGAACAAGGTTCATCTTCTGTGCACTAAGTAAGCCAGTCTCCAGTGGATGCTCATGAAAATAATATTTTCCTTTCTCTGCCAAACAACTTTTTAAGCACTGCTCTGTAGTATTCTGCCGACTATAACCCCTGAAAGACATGGGTAAAATGAGGCCTTTGAGATGCACTCCAATTAGTTCATGTACTATCAGGGCTAGCAAAAGACGAAACTTACACATGACACATACATATGTAGTCTATGGAGCTCCATACCAGTACACTATTTTCTAGTGTTGCCTGCAGCTTTTAATAAACTCTGGCATACTCTGTCATACCAATGTAAGTAATGATGGTCAATCATGCCAAAACATACCATCCACTCACATGATATCTATCCATCCCGCTGAAGGACTGAGAGACACAATGATACTTCAGTGTCCTTTGTTCCTGGAATGCCCAGTTCCTGTCTAATAAATAACCTGTGTCTAACAAGCAGCTGCAGAACATTCTGACATTTCAGAATGTGTTCCAATCACAGTCATAATTATGTCCTAGGAATCAACATAAGGGGTATCTCAGTAGACAAAATTGAAAGGCCAAAATCTTCTCCATTTCATTTTGATCTTGCCCCAAGAGGCTGCCATATAAAATATGAAGTGCCAGAAACAGTGGCAATTATGCCAGTTGCACAGAGTTTACATTTTAAACCCAAAGCTTCAGCAAAAACTCTATTCCGGAATTCTTCCTAAAGGCACCTGCTTTGATAAAGCATGGAGGGAAAAATGTAGGGTTCATCCACTTGTACAAACTGCAGTTTCTCAAAATAATAACAACAACAACAACAACAATAATCAGGACTGCTATGCCATTCCATTCTCCATGCCCTGAGAAAGAAATGCAGAGACTGTTGTGCCGTTGGCAAGATATGTAACAATAACATAAATCCAGGAACACCCACATGTATAAGCAAATAAAGAACACCACCATTACAATATGTTCTTAGACCTTAATTACAGACCTTATTACAGACCTTGGCCCAGAAATCCTCAGTGGCACATCTTTTCTTAATAGCCTCATCTCTTCCTATGCGGTATCACTGCTTCCAATAGTAGAGAATATACAGTAGGTAGCTCAGGATATCACTACTGCCCATTCACTTGTGTTTTTTTTCTCGCTGCACCCAATCTGCCCCATTGCTTAAAAAGACGTTTAGTACATGTCTGTAGCTTGAATGACTCTGCTGACTCTGGTCCTGTGGTGTTACTTCTCCTGTGTTGGGCCATCCTCCTGTACAAAAGTTGTTTGGTTTCTCCAATGTACAAAACAACTTTTGTACAGGAGGATGGCCCAACACAGGAGAAGTAACACCACAGGACCAAAGTCAGCAGTTTATCTTCATCTAAAGGAAAAAGGACACTCATTTGAGGACATTAATGTTCACATTTTAGACAGAGAAGATAGGTGGTTTGAGATAGGGGTCAAGGAATCCATTTATGCCAACTTGGAAAATCCTTCCTTGAATAGAGGTGGGGGCCTCAGGCACAATCTTTCCCCCATCTTCCTCCCTGCTTTGTCTTCTGTGCCTAGGAAGATTAAGACCATTTCGCAAGCTCAACAGCAGCAGGGTAATCTTAACGATCCTCCTTTAGATGATAAAGGGACTTAGAAATAAACATCTCAAAATAACCATGACCTAGCCCCAGGTGCAAGGTCACACAGCCACCCTAGAAACATATTTAAGGATTCCCTTACTAACTTTGCTCAGACTGAAGAAGCTCCTTGGATAAGGAGTGAAACGTTTCCACTGAGAAAATAGAAATCCAGTTGACATGATTCAAGCTACAGACAATTCCACCTGGATGACTGAGAACCTTCATAGACATGTTTAGTACATCAAGAGGACATATACAGATTGTTCTAGTAGCTGTTCTTATTCTCAGAAAGCACTGGTGGAAGAACATTAGAAGATCAGAAGTAAGATCAGCAATCTTTGAGGGATCATTACTTGGTCCAACGGTAGAACCTGTGTCTTGTTAGGTACCTAATAATGCCATCTACTTAAATTGGTCCTGCAAGACACATATATAGAACAACAGTATGTAAAGCTTCAACTCCATATCTATTTTACATAATAAACTGAGAAAATGGAATGAAGAAATCTCTTCCCTAACTCAAAACCAGACGTACTCTCAAATACAAAGGAAAATGCAGGACATACACTACAGTATGTAGAGAAACAGATACAAGACTTCACTGAGCTACCTTCCAAGAGATAAAAGAAGGAGTCTTAGCACTCTCAGTTAATGCATGGCAATAGTGATGAAGGAAAGGCACACCCACATTCATGGCAACAGAATGGAGCAGTACATTTTCTCTCTGTTGCCATGCATATACTCTGTTTTCTCCACATGAAGCATTCCATAATCATTATTTGGTATATAAAAGCCCATTTTCATTGTTCCCTCCTCCCCACCATGTAAGAGCTGATTGATAAAACACACAATTTTTAATGCAAGTTTGAGCAATACTAAAATCACATACATACAAAGCTTAGAGGTCTCTTTATTAAATACATACACAAAGAGCTCTTTCCCACAACTCAGTTAAATGCTTTGCTCCCATCTGTGAGCCATCAGAACCGTAAACTCTAAACCCTTTCCCACCGTCAATTCCAACTGCCTCTGTTCTGGCTTACACCCAGGAGATGATGTCCTCATTTCCCATGTAGAGAAGGCTGCTTTCCCCTCCCCGCTTCTTAATATCATCAGCTGGGGGAAAAACCATCTACCAATCACAGCATTGATCCAACTGGTGATGATTTCGACACATGGCTAGATCCACAACTTTAGCCATCTCTCAGAACTTGCCCTCCACTTTTACCTGTAATCTCTTCCAGTCTGGAGAAGAGTTTCCTGCGATGGGAAGAGCTTCCTGTGGCCCTGAGACCTATGTAAGCCAATGAGTGCAATTAGCTCAAAACAACAGGTAACAAGAGCTTGGTGGGGATTACACAAGCCCACTCTTTTCTGCTGTTCATGGTGTAACTCCCTCCCCTCAGAAGAACATGGAACGTATTCTCAAAGCAGCCCAAACAATAGGTGAAAGGAGTGGGAGAAGGATGTAGCAGTAAGAAGTACAAACAGAGAGCTAATCTGTTCTTCTGCTCCTCATGCAGTCTCATCACCACCACCACCACCGGTCAGCTGCTATTCAGGCTGAGCAGGGGAAGGTAAAGGGACCTGATGTGCACAGGGAGACTGCTCTGTCTAAAAAGACCAGGTTCTTCTGCTGCCCAAACCAGAAGATAATCCTCAGGGACTGAATAAGAGAGGTTGTGCTCATACCAGCCTAAAATGGACAATACAAGCCAGAGTGAGCTCACACACACACACACACACACACCCCGGGACCACTTGACAGAGCCATCAACAAACTGCCACAGCTAGTTAGCTGCTCAAGAGAGAAAACATTAAGTAGTTAGCATTGACTTGTTTTCACAAAAGCATGCTATGTGGTTATTTTGGGCTAGGCAGGACATATGACCTTCCTGATTACAGCTTAGTATGCAAACAAGCCATTATAATTTGTTCAACAAATTATGTTTTAAAAAATCCTAAATTACTATTAGTACAAGCTTAGGCAATCTGTCATACTAGTTTAAGTCATGATAGTCAACAATACGCTAAACCACTCACTAGCACTGCATCCACCTATTCATTTGGCGAAAGACTGAGGGATACAGTAATCTTTCTTTTTCACTGAAGAAGAGAAGAATCTACACAAACAAAATGACAGGGTTTACATTTCTAGGACAGGCTCCAAGCCTGACGCCCACTTGGAAGCCATTCCTCTTAATGCCAGCTGCCATGATTTCGTTGCTATTCTGTGAGGCCAATGTGTTTCCACAATGTGCACACACAGTAAAGCTGAATTACCTGAAGGAGAACACATGTTTCCCCAACTCTGAACAATGCCTACCTCCCAAAGGATTAGGGTATATATTAATTCCTTGGATATACAGCAGACAAATCAAAAAGTGATGAAGTGCATGAAGGACCTTAGTTTTGAGAACAAGAAAATGTATGTGATCAGGTGCAACTCACAATAGATCTCCTCAGTTTTCAGGTTGGCAACTGACCCGAAAAAAACACTTTTAGACAGATCTACAGAAATCAGCAAGGAATGTAAGTAAAGCCTTCCACCATACCACAGAGAGATAAGCACAGCCATTTGCAAATGCTTGACAAATTCTAGAGAGATAGCAGCATGAACCTGTCACACCCGCAAAAGAGATCACTTGGTAGGGCCTTCAGATTTACTGAGACTTTAATGAACTAGATAAGACAACTCACAGGAAGCAGGTATCAATCCACCATACACTGCTGGCCATAAGGATGCCACAAAGGATTCTTTTTGTCTCTCACAGCTGCGGATCCTGCTGCTATTAAAGAGCACAGGAGCAATGGCTAATTAAAAGAGAGAGAGTTGGCAGTTCTATTCATGTTCTCCATGGAAGCCGATACAGCAGCTCAATTCCTCCTAGACTAAAGCTCTGGAAATTCTAGGCCAGAAGGCAAAAGAGGATTCAAGACGGCAATGCACACGTGTCTTTGCTAGAGGCAGACCCAAGAGTCCTGCTCTTGCACCATTCCGCGCATACTCCTCTTAGGGACAGAACCAGCGTTACTTGCACCTGCCCGCTGCCAGGTGAAAGCGCCAGCCCTCCTCTCCGAGGAGGAGAAGAAAGAGAGCTCAAGCACCCGCCTCACCTCGGCCGACTCACCTCATTTTCCCCGCAGCTGGGCTCTGCGCAGCCGTTTCTGGCCAGCCGCCTTTCCCCCCACCGCACAGCGGGAAGTTTCCCCGCCCCGGCCCGGGATTCGGCGACGCTCCTGCAGCAAAAGCGGCAGCAGCTGCTACTCTGGCTGTCAGATGCTCAATGGAGGAGCGCCCAAGTGGAGGAAGAAAAGCCCGCCGAGCGCTGGAGACTTCGCTGTTGCATCTGCTCTTCAATCCTGCCGCCTCGCTCGGCTCCTCCGGCTCGCAGGCAATGGCATCTTCTTACCTCCCCCTGGCCAAGAGCGCTAGCTGGGGAACCGCTCCTCGGCGCCTGGCAGCTGGTCCAGGGCCCCGGCCATCTCCCCCCGCCGTTTTCCCGGGATGTGGCGAGGCAAGAGTGGGCGTGGGACAAATCGCTGGCGAGGGAGGAGGAGGAGGAGGAAGCGCACAAAGCCCGCGGGACTTTGCTGCCCACTGCTGCCGAGAGACACTTCCGCCAGCCTGTCTGCCGCCGCCGCCGCCGCTTTCACGAGCACCACGGACCAAGCAGGCCCATCCAGGCACGCGCAAAGGGGAGAACACACGCTGAACGTTCCTGCAACAAACACCGGCAAGCGCGCACGCGCCTCTCGGTGCAATCAAGGTGCAGGCGCCCTTCTGCTTCATTTTGTAGGACTGCATTCTACTGTTTATTGCTCCTTTAATAGAAGTCGGGGCTCCAGCGTTGATACTTTCCGTGCATACAATTAACGCAGAGTCTTTGGGTAGCCTATCAAATATATTGTGTGTGTACACCTCTTCATGTTGTTTTATTTCTCAAAACCCGTACAAGATGTGATAGACACAGAGTGTGTGTATTTTAGTCTTCTCCAATCTGGCTCTGGGCTTTATGAGTCCGACTATCATTTACCTCTTCATGCATCACTGCCTTGTCATGGGGAAGGGGCTTGCGTAACTCAATGAAGTCAGGTCAGGAGGGACAGGTCAAGACGGAGAGTTCTGACAAAACGTGGTCCACTGGAGGAGGAAATGGCAACCCACTCCAGAGTGAAGCGGCTGGGCCAAAGCCGAAAGGACGCTGTGGATGTGTCTGGAAGTGGAAGGAAAGTCCGATGCTGTAAAGAACAATATTGCATAGGAACCTGGAATGTAAGATCTATGAATCAAGGTAAGCTGGATGTGGTCAAACATGAGATGACAAGATTGAACATCGACATCTTGGGAATTGGCGAACTAAAATGGACAGGAATGGGCGAATTTAATTCAGGTGACCATTATATATACTACTGTGGGCAAGAATCCCTTAGAAGAAATGGAGTAGCCCTCATAGTCAATAAAAGAGTGGGAAAGGCAGTACTGGGGTACAACCTCAAAAACGACAGAATGATCTCAGTTCGAATCCACAGCAAACCATTCAACATCACAGTAATCCAAGTCTATGCCCCAACCACTGATGCTGAAGAAGCTGAAGTTGACCGGTTCTATGAAGACCTACAACACCTTCCAGAACTAACACCAAAAAAAAGATGTCCTTTTCATCATAGAGGACTGGAATGCTAAAGTAGGAAGTCAAAAAATAACCGGAATAACAGGAAAGTTTGGCCTTGGAGTACAAAATGAAGCAGGGCAAAGGCTAATAGAGTTTTGTCAAGAGAACATGCTGGTCATAGCAAACACTCTTTTCCAACAACACAAGAGACGACTCTACACATGGACATCACCAGATGGTCAATACCGAAATCAGATTGATTATATACTTTGCAGCCAAAGATGGAGAAGCTCTACACAATCAGCAAAAACAAGACCTGGAGCTGACTGTGGCTCAGATCATGAGCTTCTTATTGCAAAATTTAGGCTTAAATTGAAGAATGTAGGGAAAACCACTAGACCACTCAGGTATGACCTAAATCATAGCCCTTATGAATATACAGTGGAGGTGAGGAATAGATTTAAAGGATTAGATCTGGTAGACAGAGTGCCTGAAGAACTATGGATGGAGGTTCGTAACACTGTACAGGAGACAGCAACTAAAACCATCCCAAAGAAAAAGAAATGCAAGAAAGCAAAGTGGCTGACTGATGAGGCTTTACAAATAGCTGAGGAAAGTAGGGAAGCAAAAGGCAAGGGAGAAAGGGAAAGATATAACCAACTGAATGCAGATTTCCAGAGAATAGCAAGGAGAGATAAGAAGGCCTTCTTAAATGAACAATGCAAAGAAATCGAGGAAAACAATAGAATGGGGAAGACTAGAGATCTCTTCAAGAAAATTGGAGATATCAAGGGAACGTTTTGTGCAAAGATGGGCATGATAAAGGACAAAAAAGGCAGGGACCTAACAGAAACAGAAGAGATTAAGAAGAGGTGGCAAGAATACACAGAAGAACTATACAAAAAAGATCTTAATGTCCCTGATAAATATGATGGTGTGGTCACTGACCTTGAGCCGGACATCCTAGAGAACGAAGTCAAGTGGGTCTTAGGAAGCATTACTAACAACAAAGCTAGCGGAGAAGACAGTATACCAGCTGAGCTATTTAAAATCCTAAAAGATGATGCTGTTAAAGTGCTGCACTCAATATGCCAACAAATTTGGAAAACTCAACAGTGGCCACAGGATTGGAAAAGGTCAGTTTACGTTCCAATTCCAAAGAAAGGCAATGCCAAAGAATGTTCAAACTACCATACAATTGTGCTCATTTCACATGCTAGCAAGGTTATGCTCAAAATCCTACAAGCTAGGCTTCAGCAGCATGTGAACCGAGAACTACCAGAAGTGCAAGCTGGGTTTCGAAGAGGCAGAGGAACTAGAGATCAGATTGCCAACATTCGCTGGATCATGGAAAAAGCAAGAGAGTTCCAGAAAAAGATCTACTTCTGCTTCATTGACTATGCTAAAGCCTTTGATTGTGTGGATCACAACAAACTGTGGCAAATTCTTAAAGAGATGGGAGTACCAGATCACCTTACCTGTCTCCTGAGAAACCTGTATGTGGGTCAAGAAGCAACAGTTAGAACCGGACATGGAACAACCGATTGGCTCAAAATTGGGAAAGGAGTACAACAAGGCTGTATATTATCACCCTGCTTATTTAACTTATATGCAGAGTACATCATGAGAAATGCCGGGCTGGATGAATCACAAGCCGGAGTTAAGATTGCCTGGAGAAATAACAACCTCAGATATGCAGACGATACCACCCTAATGGCAGAAAGTGAAGAGGAACTAAAAGAGCCTCTTGATGAGGGTGAAAGAGGAGAGTGCAAAAGCTGGCTTGAAGGGGAAGAAATGGAAGCAGTGACAGATTTTATTTTCTTGGGCTCCAAGATCACTGCAGACGGTGACTGCAACCATGAAATTAAGAGACGCTTGCTCCTTGGGAGGAGAGCTATGGCAAACCTAGACAGCATATTAAAAAGCAGAGACATCACCTTGCTGACAAAGGTCCGTATAATTAAAGCTATGGTTTTCCCAGTAGTAATGTATGGCTGTGAGAGTTGGACCATAAGGAAGGCTGAGCGCCGAAGAATTGATGCTTTCGAACTGTGGTGCTGGAGAAGACTCTTGAGAGTCCCTTGGACTGCAAGGAGGTCAAATCAGTCAATCCTAAAGGAAATCAACCCTGACTGCTCATTGGAAGGACAGATACTGAAGCTGAAGCTCAAATACTTTGGCCACCTAATGCGAAGAGAGGACTCACTGGAAAAGACCCTGATGCTGGGAAAGACTGAAGGCAAAAGGAGAAGGGGACGGCAGAGGATGAGATGGTTAGATAGCATCACCGATGTAATGAACATGAATTTGAGTAAACTCCGGGAGACAGTGGAGGACAGGAAGGCCTGGCGTGCTATGGTCCATGAGGTCACGAAGAGTCAGACACGACTAAACAACTGAACAACAACAATTATTTACCTCACAACCTAACAGAAGTCAGCTCATAATCAAACGGAGAAGGTTCCAATCGGTAAAGGTTATTCTTTCACCTGAGTATTGATGAACAAAATACGGCCCAAACATCCAGGTGGTGGAGCCGACTTGCTCAGATGGAGTTATGAACTTTAAACACTAGATGCAGGAATTCGTGTTTTCAGTAGGTGTGGTTGTGGGGTGATGGTGGCTTTTTGGGGTTCCAGGCATTGCTCTACCAGTTAAAATGCTGTCCTGAATTGGTCTGTGGCTTGAATCATGTCAACTGGATTTCTATTTTCTCAGTAGAAACGTTTCACTCCTTATCCAAGGAGCTTCTTCAGTCTGAAGAAGAGTGAAGAAGCTCCTTGGATAAGGAGTGAAACGTTTCTACTGAGAAAATAGAAATCCAGTTGACATGATTCAAGCCACAGACTGTTCCACCTGGATGACTGAGAACCTTCATCGACATACGTCCTGAATTGGTATGTGGTACACACAGAATGTATACAGTTCAATGCTTTTGCCAGAAAAACAAAAGTGTACTCAAAAGTAAATACCCTTCAGTTTAATGGGTTTATTCCTGTATATGTCAGGGTGAATGACCCTTTTAAGATACATATAGTAGCAGTTGGTCTTAGTGGATAAAAAGCTTTCATTTGCTGAATGGAAGACTTCCTCCTAAGTGTAATTGCTACACAGACCAAAGAAGAAATGTGGGATAGAATCTAGCATCTTCCAGGTGACATCTGGCCCATAGTTTGGAAGTTTCTTATGACTCCACACAAACATAGGGCCTTTAAAGTGCCACAAGAACATGCCTACATGGTCTATAACATTTATGTCTATGAAGGTTCTCAGTCATCCAGGTGGAATTGTCTGTAGCTTGAATCATGTCAACTGGATTCTATTTTCTTAGTGGAAACGTTTCGCTCCTTATCCAAGGAGCTTCTTCAGTCTGAGCAAAGTTGGTAAGGGAATCCTAAATATGTTCCTAGGTGGCTGTGTGACCTTACACCTGGGGCTAGGTCATGGTTATATTGAGATGTAATTTTTAAGTCCTTTTATCATCTAAAGGAGGGTCGTTAAAATCACCATGCTGCTGTTGAGCTTCTGAAATGGTCTTAATCTTCCTAGGCACAGAAGACAAAACGGGGAGGAAGATGGGGGAGAGTTTGTGCCTGAGGCCCCCACCTCTATTCAAGGAAGGATTTTCCAAGTTGGCATAAATGGATTCCTTGACCCCTCTCTCAAACCACCTATCTTCTCTGTCTAAAATGTGAACATTAATGTCCTCAAATGAGTGTCCTTTTTCTTTTAGATGAAGATAAACTGCTGACTCTGGTCCTGTGGTGTTATTTCTCCTGTGTTGGGCCATCCTCCTGTACATAGGTTGTTTGGTTTCTCCAATGTAGAGTTCAGAGCACTCCTCACTGCACTGGATTGCATAAACTACATTGCTTTTCTTGTGTTTTGGAGTTTGATCTTTGGGGTGTACAAGCCTCTGTCTCAGTGTGTTGGTGGGTTTGAAATATACAGGTATGTGGTGTTTGCCAAATATCCGTTTTATCTTTTCAGACACGCCAGCCATGTAGGGAATGACCAGGTTCTTTCGTTTACTCTGAGTCTCAGCCCTATCTGTCGCTGTTTTAGGTCTGGTAGATTTAGATTTGGTGAAGGCCCAATTTGGATATCCACAGGCCTTCAGGGCTGTTCTCAGGTGCTGATTTTCATTCTTTTTGGAATCCATGGAGGTGGGGATGGTTTCTGCTCTGTGTGACAATGTCCTGAGGACTCCTAGTTTGTGCTGCAGTGGATGGTGGGAGTCAAACATCAGATATTGATCTGTGTGTGTGGGTTTCCTGTAGATCCCTATTTCTAGCTTGCCACCGGTCCCAATGAGGACTTCACAGTCTAGGAAAGCCAGTCTGTTGTCCTTGGTGTCTTCTCTGGTGAAGCTAATGTTGGCATCTATAGTGTTTATATGGTCCGTGAAGGCCTGTACTTCCTGGGCCTTGATTTTGACCCAGGTGTCATCCACATACCTAAACCAGTGGGTGGGCACCGTTCCCTGGAATGTGTTGAGTGCTTTCTTCTCCACTTCTTCCATGTATAAATTGGCCACAATGGGTGACACAGGAGAACCCATGGCACAGCCGTGTTTTTGTCTGTAAAAGTCACCTCTGTATGTGAAATAAGTGGTGTTAAGACACAGGTCCAGAAGATGGCAGATCTGGTTTGGGTTGAGATGGCTTCTCCTTTCCAGGGTGCTGTCCTCTTCTAGTCTCTTCCTGACAGCGGATAGAGCATGAGTGGTGGGGATGCTGGTGAAAAGGGAGGACACATCAAAGGAGACCATAGTTTCATCTGTATCCAGTTTCAGGATCTTTGCTTTGGAAACAAATTCTTCCGAATTATGGATGTGGTGTTCAGAGTGTCCAACTAGAGGTGCTAGTATGGTAGAGAGGTGTTTGGCAATGTTGTATGTTACCGAATTGATGCTGCTGACCCACTGGTTTAGGTATGTGGATGACACCTGGGTCAAAATCAAGGCCCAGGAAGTACAGGCCTTCACGGACCATATAAACACTATAGATGCCAACATTAGCTTCACCAGAGAAGACACCAAGGACAACAGACTGGCTTTCCTAGACTGTGAAGTCCTCATTGGGACCGGTGGCAAGCTAGAAATAGGGATCTACAGGAAACCCACACACACAGATCAATATCTGATGTTTGACTCCCACCATCCACTGCAGCACAAACTAGGAGTCCTCAGGACATTGTCACACAGAGCAGAAACCATCCCCACCTCCATGGATTCCAAAAAGAATGAAAATCAGCACCTGAGAACAGCCCTGAAGGCCTGTGGATATCCAAATTGGGCCTTCACCAAATCTAAATCTACCAGACCTAAAACAGCGACAGATAGGGCTGAGACTCAGAGTAAACGAAAGAACCTGGTCATTCCCTACATGGCTGGCGTGTCTGAAAAGATAAAACGGATATTTGGCAAACACCACATACCTGTATATTTCAAACCCACCAACACACTGAGACAGAGGCTTGTACACCCCAAAGATCAAACTCCAAAACACAAGAAAAGCAATGTAGTTTATGCAATCCAGTGCAGTGAGGAGTGCTCTGAACTCTACATTGGAGAAACCAAACAACCTATGTACAGGAGGATGGCCCAACACAGGAGAAATAACACCACAGGACCAGAGTCAGCAGTTTATCTTCATCTAAAAGAAAAAGGACACTCATTTGAGGACATTAATGTTCACATTTTAGACAGAGAAGATAGGTGGTTTGAGAGAGGGGTCAAGGAATCCATTTATGCCAACTTGGAAAATCCTTCCTTGAATAGAGGTGGGGGCCTCAGGCACAAACTCTCCTCCATCTTCCTCCCCGTTTTGTCTTCTGTGCCTAGGAAGATTAAGACCATTTCAGAAGCTCAACAGCAGCATGGTGATTTTAACGACCCTCCTTTAGATGATAAAAGGACTTAAAAATTACATCTCAATATAACCATGACCTAGCCCCAGGTGTAAGGTCACACAGCCACCTAGGAACATATTTAGGATTCCCTTACCAACTTTGCTCAGACTGAAGAAGCTCCTTGGATAAGGAGCGAAACGTTTCCACTAAGAAAATAGAAATCCAGTTGACATGATTCAAGCTACAGTCTATAACATTTACTTCTTCAGTTTCATGATTAATTTCTGAGATCACAAAAGATGACAAGTCTCTAACTATAATTAATATTTAGGGAACCTCTGAATTCAGAGGGTGTGCAGGAATATCCAGAGGCAGGGGTGTCAAAATGTCAAAGATTGCGGCTGTGGCCATGCAATTGAAGCTGCCATCTTGAATTTTTTGACCCCCATGCAATTGTCCCTGAGGGAGTACAAGATATTAAGATATAAACATTAGCTGCAGAGGGATAAACAATAGTACAAAACTGTTGAATTCATACTTTATCAGTAACTCATTCTTCCTGCTCAGTATCTAAATCACAACATTAGACTAACAGAGCTGAATGTTGTTGCTGTTTTTTAAAGTATTCTTAATTATGAGGACCTTGGAATAGTATAGCCATCCAACACATTTATTAAGATGTTTAGGCACCTTAAATAGATGTGCAAATGCTGATTGACAGGTCACTTGTTTCTAAAGCCCTTGTATATTTTTAAAGCATTCAGTAATTGCTAGCAAAGTATGATTGACCAGTGTTTCCAATTCTTGCTATAGGAAATATTTATTTATTTATTTATTATTTAAATTTGTATTACCGCCCATCTCCCCCAAACCGGGGGACTCTGAGCGGTTCACAATAAAACAAATTAAAAACATAAATATAAAATTAGAACATCCATAAAAATAAATATAAAATCCAAGTGGACTTGTTGTTGTTGTTCAGTCGTTTAGTCGTGTCCGACTCTTCGTGACCTCATGGACCATAGGACGCCAGGCCTTCCTGTCCTCCACTGTCACCAGGAGTTTACTCAAAAAAACCCAAAAAAACTTGAGTTTACTCAAGTGGACTAGATGTTAATAATAGGGCGGGCTTCATGGCACCAGCCACCCCCAGGAGGAACTAGTAGCATTCCCATCCCACGCAAGGCGGCAGAACCAGGTCTTCAAGTCTTTCTGGAAGGTCGGGAGCAAGGAAATATTGCAAAGATGGTGTGTGTGTATACTGCTGTTATACTCACTTTGCACATTGTACTAAGTAATGGTTTCTTTTAACCAAGATTTGTTAAATACACCATATTTGTCTGTTCACACATTTAAAAAATGATTAAGTCCAAACCAAGTCAATGTGGCTTAGTACAATATGTGAATCTCTCTCTCTCTCTCTACTTACCCATGTGCATACTCTTGAGTCTTGCCAAAGCTGCTTTGGAGCTCTCAGCTCACTATAAATTGAGCAGTTTTAAGGGCACTAAACATTTTAAAAGCACAATACTTAATAAACAGACTAAACTCTCCCTGCTCTCTCTGCAGAATGCTTGAAATCAACAGCTGGTCTGGAAAAAGCCTCTTCTAGCAATTTTTAACTCTCTGATTCTGTCCTCCTTAATTGATCCCATTTTCTGGGTTGGCTTTCCTCCATTCTGGTCCATCTGATCCTGTCTGCTACTTCCTTTGATTCTCAATCCCTTCCTGGCTGATTTTTGTTTATTTATTTTAAACCTGGCTAACTTTCCGTATTCTTGCAATTTTTCCATTAAATATTCTATTGAGTTTAATTTAAAACTTCCTTGTTTAATCCTTATGCCTTCTATTTTTTAATCCTTTCTAATGTCTTCGAGAAGAATTTCTAATACCAAATTGAATAATAATGAAGATAAAGGGCAACCTTGCCTTGTTCCCTTCTCTATCTTGCATTCTTTAGTGTTTTCTTCGTTTACGATAATTTTAGCTTTTTGAGTAGTATATATTGATTTAATTGCTTTTATAAATGATTCACCAAATTCCATATTTTCTAATATCTTGAACATAAAGTTCCAATTTAAATTGTCAAATGCTTTTTCTGCATCAAGAAATAACAGGGTAATTTGTTTTTCGTTGTTAAATTGGCCATATTCAATTATATCTAATATTGTTCTTATATTGTCTTTTATTTGTCTTCTGGGCAAAAAACCACTTTGATCATAGTTAATAATATTTTGTAAAACTAATTTCAATCTTTCTGTAAGAATCAATGTGAATAACTTATAATCATTATTTAGTAAGGATATTGGTCTATAATTTTTATTAGTGTCGTATCTTGCCCTTCTTTGGGAATTAATATTATATTTGCTTCAGTCCATGTTTTGGGGATAGCTCGTCCAGTCGTAATTGTGTTCACCATTTCTTTGAATGGTATAATAATTTGATCCGCAAAACATTTATAATAACTAGCAGTGAAACCATCTGGCCCTGGTGCTTTACCTATTTTAAGTTTTTTTTATAGCTTCTAATATTTCTTGAACTGTAATAGGACTATTAACAGTTATTTTCTGGGAAGATTATAATTTTGGAAGTTTATGTTGCAACAAATATTCATCAATCTTATCTAAAGAAATTTCTTGTTTTTCATATAAGTTAGAAAAAAATTAAAAAATGCTTGTTTAATTTTCTTATTATCTACTAGGTCTATGTTGTTTTCTCTAATCTTAGTGATCATTTTTCTTTCTTTTTCTTTTCTTATTTTATAGGCTAGCCATTTACCTGTTTTATTTGTAAATTCAAAATTTCTTTGCTTAACATATCTCAATTTTGTTTCAATTTCTTTTAGTGTTAGTAATTTTACTTGCTGTTGTAGTATGTTAATTTGATGTCTAATTTTTTCATCTGAGGGTTTTTCCTGTAATTCCTTTTCTTTAAGTTTAGTTTGTTCCAAAACTATTTGTAATTTTGTAATTTTTGTTGTAATGCTTTTCTTAATATTCTATTTTGATACATGAAATATTCCCTCATATAAGCTTTACTGGTGTCCCATACTGTACTAATGTCCACTTCATTGTTTAGGTTAATTTCAAAAAATTCACTTAACTATTTTTTGCAATCTTCCACTAGTTCTTCTTTTTTCAAAATTGATTCATTTAGTCTCCATCTATAGCTCTTAGAGCTTATTTTTAATATAATGTTTTAGGAATAATATTTACCTTAGAAATTTTATTTGCCAAATTTAGAGAAACCCAAATCATGTCGATTCTAGAGAAAGGTTTAAATGTGTCAGAATAGTAAGTGTAATCTTTTGCTGATCCATTTTTTTGTCTCCATGAATCAACCAATGTCAAATTGTTCATTAATTCAAAAAAAGATTGGGGTAGTTTCCCTTGCTTATCTTTAATTTTTTTAATCAGATTTTCTGTCAATTGTTGGTACTGTGACCCCATTCCAGTCTCCTAGCATACACCAACTACTATAGGAAAAGGCTGTTAATTTAGTTGATAATTCATTGTAAAATTTATTTTGATTATCATTAGGTGCATATATACTTATAGTTATCATTTTGGATCCTTGTATTTGTATCTCAATTTCCACTGCAATATATCTTCCATTAACATCTGTGATTAATTGCTTCGGTTTCAAATAGGGTTTCACATATATTAATTACAATTCCATTTGTTTTTTTCTCATTGGCAGATATAAATTCCATTCCTAACTTTTTATTCATCAAATGTTTAACATCATGTTTTCTAATATGTGTTTCTTGTAGACATACTATGTCCTGTTTTAATTTATACAAATAATGAAATATTTTTTTCCTTTTTTCTGGAGCATTATCTCCATTAATGTTCCTCGTTAAGCATTTTAATTCATTCATTTACAAGTAGATCTTCAAATTCTTTAGAGCTTGAAGCTGTTCCCTCTTTAGATATTTCCTTATCTTTTTTTCCATTTTTGTCTTTCTCTTGATCTAGTTCTCTTCTATATTTCTTTAAGAAATCTTTGGCTTTTAAAATGGAAGTAAGTTTGAATTTTTTCTGCTGGAAAGTAAAACCCACTCCTTCAAGCCTTTCCCATCTAAAAGAGATTTTGTTTCTTTTTAATATATCTGTTAAGAAGGTATACTCCTTTCTTTTTCTTAAAATTCTTGTGGGAATTTCTTTTAATACTATATCTTCTCCTTCTATATTTATTTTTTGTCATAGTGGGCTTGAAGTATTAGGTCTGGTTTTTTTTCTTGCAAATTCAATTAGAATATCCCTTGGTTTATGATAAATCGTAGCATATTTGGAATTAATCTGAAATATTTTTTCTATTTCCTCCTCCATTCTTTCATCTTCCCAACCTATTAGACTTGCTAGCATTTGAGTGACTGTTTCTTCCATTTCATCTTCCCTTCCCTCTGGGACATTTCTGAGTCTTAGGCAACATTCCTTTTCTTTCAACTCTAATAAAGCTACTCTGTCTAATTCTTTTTCACTTTCTAGTCCAGGGCTTTCCAAAGTTTTCCCGCGGCGACACACCAACCGCCATTGGTGTGTCGCCGTGGGAAAACCCGGAAGTGCCGCCGTTGGTGTGTCGCCGCGGGAAAACCCGGAAGCGCTGATGATGATCAGCGCTTCCGGGTTGTGTGGCGACACACCAGACTGTGTGTGGCGACACACTTCTGTGTCGCGACACACAGTTTGGAAAGCTCTTTTCTAGTCTATCAACGCTACCATTTACTTTCTTTATTTCTACATCCACTTTTTTGTCTATCTTTTCTAACTTTTGTTCTAGTCTTTTTTTAAACCTTCTAGTTTTTCTTCCAATATTTTAGTTACGCTTTGAGTAATACTTTGTGACGTTTTTGCTGTATATTCTTCAAACATTAATTTTAGCCATTCCCCCTCACCAGACCCCGACCCCCTTCTTGCTTGCTTTCTTGTATACATTTTAGTTAATTTAACACACGTTGCCTTATTTAAAACACAATTAAGGCAATATGGCCGTTCAAAATAAATAATTAAATCCAAGTCTTAACAAAGTTTTGAGAGTTTGAAATAGTATGAGGCTCACCAAGAGTTCTCTTTTTATCATAGTTCAGAATAGTTTCTTCTTTTTCTTCTTTCTTTTGGTAAATTAATTTTGAAGTGAGGAGTGCAACGGTTCTGCCTTTTGAAGTAGGCTGCAGCCGCGTCTTCTACTGTTTCCTACCCCCGCTTCCCAGCTGGTCACCTTGTTGGTTGAAAACAAAACCACTGTTTTCAACTCCCCCAGCCGTCCGGAAACCTTCGGAGCAATTCGCTGGCACCCTCTTTCCCGGAGCTGCCTTTTGGCTTTTGGAAGGTATTTCAAAGCCCTCTAAATTACCGCGCTGTCTGCTCTGATCACGGAGCTGTTCAGAACTCGCCCGTCGCCATTTCTCCTCCTCACCGGAAACCACTTCCTTTGATTCTCAATCCCTTCCTGGCTGATCCACTGAGCGTTTTCTTTGCTGATGGTGCCTGTCAGTCTTCTTTCTACCATTGAACAGTATCTTGCCAACCAAGACACCTCAAAACTGTTCTTCCTCCCTGTTTGCCCCAAAGAGGACCCCCACTGAACAGAACATTGCAGGAACAACTCTTACACCTTGTTAATTCTCCTTTACTTATTAGTCATCTTTCTCTCCTACTTCAGAAAGAAAAATGACTACCCAGTTCTGTCCTTCTCTCTTTGACCAATTATGTGCCATCAAGTCAGTGTCAACTCTTAGTAACCACATAGATTTTCTCCAGGAGGATCTGCCCCCAACTTGGTCCAAGTCTTTCAACATGGTAGGCTGGCTTTTTAAGCTACTTTTCTTCCTTTTCCTATCTGTGACACCACTGTCAAGCTGAACTCCTGTTACATAACACCACCTAGGAAGCTCTCCTTTTTGCATCCACAGTTAACTCAACTTTATACACTCCTAACTCCTTATGATTTGTTTCTTCTGCTTTACTCCTTGGGAGGTTCTAATTGTCTATCAGCAGCTTATCTGTTCCACTGATATCTACCTATTTCCTATAACCCTTCATTGTTTACAGCCTCTAATTAAAAATCTCTGCAACTAGCTGTTAACTCCATTACAAAGGCATCCATGGCGGTAGGGGGTGGTCAAAGGGACAAGTAATGAAAGCAGCAGTGTGCTGTTGCAATGCAAGCTTCAGCTCTTTCGTACACCTCACAATGTCTTATACACATACGAAAAAGGTGGATCTTGCATAGCAATGGTAGGTTGGCTATGATTTTTTTTTATAAAACCCTTCAATCCTGCAGGTGCAATTACTGCTGCCTCCTTCATTACTTACACCTAGTAAATTCCCACTTACACCTGGCATTGCTTACTCCATGCTTATTCCATCCATTACTTACACATGGCAAATGTTTACCAGCTTGCTTTTTTTTTTTTACTTCAACTCTCTTCCTGTTTGGCCCAGAACCAACATTTATTGGTTAAATATTGGTTTACTGGTATTATACAATACCAGTCATTTGCAACTGTGGTGTAATTCCTTTATTAGTTCACCAGCTCTAATGCAACCATCTTGGGTGCATGGCTTAGGGCAGGGATAGTTACTGAGCAATTCTAACTCTAAAAGCAAATGAGCTCACTGCCCCAGTTCACATGCTGGACTAATATGAGGAATGGCAGTTTTATGGCTTACCTGAACTAGGAAGACTTTGCAGTGATAAGTTGCCATTATTACTATGTGGCTCAACTAGTGGAATGTACTATATGTGGGGGGCAGCCTTTGAAGATGACCTGCAAGCTACAGCTGGTACAGAATGTGGCAGCTAGACTGTTAACAGGGAAATCATTACAGTACTGTAAAATAACGTCTATCTATCTTGCAGTTGTTGGATTGGTTGCCAGTAAGCTTTCAGGCCTAGTTCAAGGTGTGGGTTTTAACTTTGTTCTATATGGCCCAGCACATGTCATGCAGCTATGAAAAAGGCAAATTCTGTGTTAGAGATCATGAGGAAAGAGATGGAAGAAAGAACTGCCAACACTGTGGTGCTTTTATACAAATCTATGATACAACTACATCTGGCCACTGCATTTCAAAAGCATATAATACATCTTGAAAAAGGGCAAAAAGGGGCAGGCAATCAGGGACTCAAACACCTTCCTTGTGAGGAAAAGCTGGGACCTTTGGGATTCTCTACCTTAGAAAAAAGGTAACTGAGATATATAAAATCATGCATGGCATGGTGAAAGTACACAGCAAAAGATTTTTCTCCTCCCCAAACACTAGGCCATCCAATAAAGCTTTTTAGAAGGTAAACAAGAACAAACAAAGTAAAGCATTTCTTTGCACAACATATAATTAAGGTGTGGAATTCACCACAAGGCATGGTGATGGCCACTAACTTGGATGGCTTCGATACATCCATGGAGGAGTGATCTACTAAATATTATTAGTCCTGTAGACTTAATGTTAACCTCCAAATAGCAGTTGCAAAGGAACAGAGCTAGAGGGCCTCTGTGCCTCTGTTCTTGCTTGAGAGCACCGCAGAGGCATCTGGGTGGCCACTGTGAGGAACAGTATGGTGGACTATGTTGACTCTACGGATTGATCCAGCAGAGCTACTGTTATATTCTGGTAGTAAAGATTAAAAAGTCATGAACTGGGTACTGAGCAATCCTAAGTGAAAAACATCCTGACAAGACTTTTGTTTTTATAGGATTAGATTAAAACAAAACAAATACACTGCAGCCACCTATCATGTACACATACAAAAGAAAGAGTAGCCAGTGCCTTTTGCCAGCAAGACCCTCCTAAAATCCTGAATCCATTTGGTGGAGCCAGATAAGGGACTTTTCAGGGGTAGAACAGAGATAACTTGGAGGTGTTGACCACAATTCACAACATCTTACTGGCTTCTCTGGGTAATTCATTGTTATGGTTTTGATGTCCATTGAAAAATGTCCATTGAAAACTATTTTGGGGAAAGGAGTATATGAAAAAACATTTTAAGACAGCTATTTTATTTTTAACATGGTATTTTCCAGTATAGTTTCCTAATTCTAGAATTTTTCTGATTTTCTCTATTTTTGATTCCTAAAGTCTGTTAATATTGTTACTTTATCTAGCACTGATTTTATTAAAGGTTTTACTGAGTTTAGATGTTTTGATACAAATATTCTGATTTATTGTAGCATTCACTACAATTTGCTTCAAGTCCTTAGGTACATGATGCAACAAATAAATTCTATCAATAAAATTTACATACAGGAATCCAGCACTGAAGGTCTGATTTCACATTCTCTGAATAAAAGCTAATAATTACAAATACAAAGCAAAGTTCATGCAGATTCAGATTGCTTTGGAAAGTTCTACTCTTGTGTAGTACTAAATTAAAAGTTTTAATGTCAAATTTAACTCACATTGAAAGGTATAACATAAATCAGAACAGTGCACTGATGTTTATTGGTGTCCTGCATTTTCAGTGTAGCAGGTTAGAGATGTGATTTAAAAAGCTTCCAACTTATTAAAACTTCAGTTGCTAAAAACCCTAATTCAGAGCTCAATTAATTCCTTTCCATCTAGAAAAAATACCGCTTTACTATTTACTCTACTTTTCAGAGTCTGCTTATAACTTTGCTCATTTCAAATATTTAGATACATTTCCCAATAAAAATAATAATTTTCAGTTTGTTTCACAATCAAAAATTGTTAAGGCCATCTGAGCTACAGGTAGTCCTTGAGTTACGACTGCAATCAGGACCAGGCTTGCTGTCGCTAAGCGATGCGGTCATAAAGCGTGACAGCACGTGACCGCATCGCTTAGCAACAGCAATCCAGGCAGTCTTGGTTGTAGTGGTTAAGGCAACGGGCTAGAAACCAGCAGACTGAGAGTTCTAGTCCTGCCTTAGGCATGAAAGCCGGCTGGGTGACCTTGGGCCAGTCCCTCTCTCTCAGCCCAACTCACCTCACAGGGTTGTTGTTGTGGGGAAAATAGGAGGAGGAAGGAGTATTAGGTATGCTCGCTGCCTTGAGTTATTTATAAAAATAATAAAGGCAGGATATAAAATAAATAAATAACAAATAATAACAACATAACCCAAGATGTGCGGGTCATTAAGCAGGAATCGGAGGGAGTCCCAGGTAATGAGCACAGGGCTGCTGCAGGGGGGTGGGGGAGACCCTGGGAGGCCCGGCACAAGCCGTGCGCGAGATGGGGGAGGGGGTGCTCAATGCGGTGCGACCTCATTCACCCCAGGGAATGAGGGCATGGGGTGTGCAATCAGGGAGGCTGTGGAAAGAAGGTGCGGGATGTGTGTGATTGCAGGGAGGCCAGGGAAAGAGAGCACAGGGTGTGTGCATGTGTGTGATTGCAGCGAGGCTGTGGAAAGAGGGTGTGGGGTGTGTACATGTGTGCAAGCACAGGGAGGCCGGGGAAAGGGCGCGGGGTGTATGTGAGTGAAGGGGGGAAGAAGGGTGCAGTACATGCGAGAGAAGAAAGGCCGGGGGGGGGACGACTTGCAACCTTCCTTGCCAGCTGGCTTCCCATTGACTTTTCTTGGGAGAAGCTGGCAGGGAAGGTCACAAATGGTGATCACGTGATGCTGCGACTGATCGTAAGCGTGAACTGGTTGCCAGGCACTTGAATTTTGTTCACGTGACCACAGGGGCACTACAACAGCCAGAACTTTGAGTACCGGTCGTAAGCCCCTTTGTTCAGCACTGTTGTAACTTCAAACGGTTGCTGAACGAATGGCCGTAACTCAAGGACTACCTTTATTTTATGCTATCTCCAGTCTTCATTGCAAAACGCATATCTTCTTGTACTATAAATATCAATCCATGAAAAACACAGAGCAAAAAGAGGTAAATTGTTCATTAATATGCAGGACATTCCCAAACATTATGTTTTGCCAAGCGGTTGCATTACATTATTTGACATCAGGCATCCTCTGCAATATTGCAAGGTAACTGGGACCACAGATCTCTTGAACTGAACACTGTTGCACTGACACTTCTAAAAACATAGCAAATATATTAGCCCCAGGGACCAGAAATCTTTCTTAACGGTTCACATGTTTATTTTCCCATTTCCTCTGCTGGTTTATACTAAGCTTAAAAAGATCTCTTTATACATGATCTACTGGGCCTTAAAATACAAATATACAATATCCATAAGCAAAAGACAAGTAAAGCTTTGAATGACTTACTATTTCTTATGAACTTCTAACATTTTTACACAAGTATAAACATTCATGCTGATCAACATACAGAATGATTTCCACTATCAACCAAACATCTGAAATGGGATCAAGTAGATTCATTATTTGTAAGATATGTTCATTAAATTCTTATCTTTCAATTTAAGTTGGAGCTGTAATTCCTGCTCATATATTCAAGTTAAAACTGGTACTCCATATTCAGGGCCACCATATCTATGCTGCAAAATCTGGGTAAGCACTGAAGATAAAGGTTCCCCCTACACATTTGTGCAGTCGTGTCCGACTCTAGGGGCTGGTGCTCATCTCCGTTTGTTAGCCGAAGAGCCAGCGTTGTCCGAAGACGCTTCCACGGTCATGTGGCCGCATGATGCGCGCGGAACGCTGTTACCTACCCACCGAAGTGGTACCTATTCATCTACTTGCATTTGCATGCTTTCGAATTGCTAGGTTGGCAAGAGCTGGAGCTAGTGCAGGAGCTCACTCCGCACGCAGGGCTAGGGATTCGAACCTCCGAACTTGCGATCTTCCGATCGACAAGCCTGGCGCCTTACCTGCTGAGCCACCACTAGATAGAGCCACAAGCACTGGATGGTGGCAAAAAAAAATTCTCTTATTTCCTTCCTGCCATCTGGTGTTCATCTGGATTTCTGCAGCAGAGATACAGTAGTCCTACATATGTTTCATTTCAGAGATAATGAAATCAAAGCACAATCCAACAGCGTTAATCTTACTGAAATCAATTATTTAGTTGCAAGTTAATGAAAATTCTAATCTTCACATTTCCTCTTTTAAAGGGCTTATAACTGGTAGCAACTTGGCCAAAAATGCTGCGTGAACCATTTATTTCATTTCACGGGCAAACCTATGAAGGTCCCATTGAAATGAACAACACAGAATAGCAGTGTTTAATGGCTTGTTTACTTATTTCACATTGGCCTAAAGTTTCTGTCTGCTTTCTTCACTGTATTAGAAACAGATGTACCATCAATTTTACAGTCGTTGATATTCTAACAATATAGTTAGACAGTACAAAGTGGGTAAATAATAAAACAGCAAAGCAGCCATGTGTAACATTAGAATAAGCTTTTTGGTGACTATTTAATAGAAAAGTTTTTTTATGTGTATTGCATAATATTCAAGCCATGACTTCATTTTAAACTTGAATTTCTTCATATAATGTACGACAAAAACAGAGAGATGATCATTGTTTTTTGAAGTGATGCTTAATGAATAACCAAAATAAGATGATAAGTAGCCAAGGACTTAACTTTCCTGAGGTTTGTCAGAATTTCAAAATTTCAAATCACAGTGACTAGGCTAGACAGTAACCATACTGTTAAATTTTCAATATACATTTTGTACAGAACTTTGATGCAAGGCCAGTTCTTATTTGCACATATAGCTTCATGCAAGGATTCTTCTAAATAACTCGCCATTGCATAATACTGGTATCTTTTCCACCTGTGGAGATGAGATGAGTATCTTCATATAGAAAATCTACATTGGTTACATGACTGCTATGTCCACCATACATGTGACTTGGAGCCTGAAAGACATAAATAAAAAAGGCACTTTCAGTAACAGAGGAGTCAACATTGGTAAGGGGAACTGTTACTACAACAAAAGCTGTCAGTTACAGCTAGTGACTAGGTGCCAATCTAGAGGGAAATCATGCCATGTTGTTCAGAAGGTGGTAGCCCCTGGCTGACCTTGACTCAGCTTGGAAGCTAAGAAAGGTCAGAGCAGATGAGAAACTACCAGGGAATACCAGGGATGAAGTTTAGACTGGGAGATAAAACACACACAGGAAGAAGGTAACAGCCAACCACTTCTATATTCTTGACAAGAAAATGGCATGGATGTGCTTATAAGTCAGACTCAAAGGAGATTAGCATTTTTGCTTCTATCAGTCATGCAGGAAAGTACATCACTGTGCTTATGGCTAGTACCTATACTTCCCAATGAATGTACACTGGGGAAGATTTGTTTTCCACAGAATAACTGGTGGATGATACAGGCAGCAGTTGGCACATGGCTGCTTCCACCAGGATTATTTTTTTTTGGGTGCCTTTGAGTCAGTGTTGACTCCTGGTGACTGCCTGGACAAATCCCTGCAGTTTCCTTGGCAAGATTTCAGAAGTGGTTTGCCATTGCCTCCTTCCTAGCTAGGGCTGTGTGTGTGTGACTGGCCCAAGGTCACCCAAATGGCTTTGTGCCTAAGGTGGGATTAGAATTTACGGTCTCGCGGTTTCTAGCCCAATGCCTTAACCACTGCACCAAACTGGTTCTCTGCCAGGATATTAGTCCAGCATAAAAGGCACATGTGGTATATAGACAAATAGATCATTTTAAATTAAACATTGCATTTGCTTCTCACTGAACAATTTGCTATTATTTTCTTATTTTATCATCACTGCAACAACCTAACTTGCACAGGGCATTTAGATTTAAACATTTAAACAAGCTTCACAGTGGAGCAGGGATATTGATCTTGTCTCCAATGTTTCAAGACAGTATTCTTACCTGTGGCAACTTATCTATTGTTAAAATTAAGAATCTGTAAGCCCAATTACATATCTGCAAGGCTACAGAGGTTACATTTTTTTTAAATAAAGCAGTACATTTCCTAGTGGTGAACACCACATCAAAAATGACTTTACTAACATTCATCTACACTACATTCATCTGTAACATGTCAGATTAGTTTAGGGATTTTTGGATATATTTTGAAAGCTATAGAAAAGGGAGAAAGCCATTTTTATCTTTAATATTGTAAGAATGGATATAACATTTAGTGCATAGCTTTCCAAACTGTGTGTCGCGACACTTTAGTGTGTCGTGACACACAGTTTAGTGCATCGCGACTGAACCCGGAAGTGGACGTCCATGGTGGCAGTGCGGGGGCGGCGTGCACAGCAGCATGGGCAACGGCGCGCCATAAGCGCTTCCACGTTTTAGCGGAAAACACGAGGCCGCCACCGCTGCCGCCACCCACACTGCCACCATGCGCGCCCGCGCGCTGCCACCGCCATTGGTGTGTCGCCAACGGCGGCAGTTTGGAAAGCAATGATTTAGTGTAACTGCATTTCCTAGCCTGTTTGAGAAGACAGGAATCAAATTCAGGCATGCAGCTCTTCTAATCTTTTTGGTTTTGTACTTCTTTAAATAAATTGTTCTGTAATTCTTTGGTGAACAGCTTTATCTAAATTAATATTCTAAAATGCTAATGAGAAGACTTATATAGACCAATATATGTATTCAATGAATGACTGTAATATAAATTGTTACATAGATCTAGTATTATCTGAATCTGCATTAAATTCAATGAAAGAAACATATCTAATTATAAATATTATAATTTTGTTTCTCTTTCTAATTATTAAAACAATAAACGAAACAATGTCAAACTGGAGTTGGCGGAATGCATATAAGAGATACTTTGCTCAAAATCTTCAAATCAAATGGTATGAATGCTTTAATCAGAACAACTTATACAAATAGCCTCTAATATAGCTAGTGCCTTACCCTAAACTGTGAACATGGATAAGAGAAGAGATGTACTTTGCCAAAGTCATCACCAGTTGATAATAATTTTCTTTCATGTGAGCGACAAAGAGCATTTATATCTGTGCCATCTGAACCTTCTGGCCACACACCTAAGACAAGAAATAATCATTTATTTATTTAACCTTTTGAACACCCCAACTTCTAGCCAAAACCACAAATCTATCTGCATTGGATTTCTGAACTGCTTAAGCTATGGCACCAAACAATCCAGATCTCATTTCTTGGCACATATCAGAATCTAGATCTCCCAGATTGAAACAGAGACTGAAAATGTGCTGAAATACATCACTGGTTTAGGATAAAAAAGTGTTTTGTTAGATTTGTATATGTGCAGGTTTAGAAGACACAGGCTGTGTATACACCTCATGGCTAAACCGTGGATTGTTGAATATATGACAATGGCTAGATTTACCTAAATTATACAATATAAACCATGGTTTATAAATAACGGTAGCTGGATTCATAAGATGGGCCGATGCAGAGCCAAGCAATGCCCATTATGGCTTAGCTGCTGTGAGGAAAGAAAAATGGAGTTTATGTAGATTACAATGTAGTAGGAACAGTAGTAGTGCTACTAAATTTATCATGCACCTATAAGTAAGAAGAATACAAGCACGGAATAAAAACAGATATTAATACTATAACCAGCAACAATCAATTGTAAAATCACAATATAAAACAAGGTGCCTCAAAGCTAAAAGAGCCATAACATGTTACAAGAGTTGAATGAAAAGTAATGCCTCCAATATTACAAATTGCCAATAGATGGCAGTACTGATGCGCTAGAAGCTTTGATGTGTTCTTTAGCATCTGTTTTTTCACTTCAGTTGGTGGGAAGTTGCTGTGAGAAAAAGTTGTAATGCTATTGTTTGTGAAATGAAAGCCTGTGGTGAGTATGCATCAGTGGGCTTTAAGCAACAAGTGGTGATTGAATTTTGACTGCCAAAGGAGTACCTCCAATTGAAATTTATTGCTAAATGCAGATTTTTCATTATGATGACTGTGTTGACGTGAGTACTGTGTGTCCCTGGGCCAAAAAATGTAAAGATGATGAACCAGAAATTGCTATCAAGAACAAAGTGGACGACCTGTGACAGCAACTAACAAGTTTCAGACGAGGAAGCTTGATGAGCTTATTAAGGACAATGATCACTAGAAAGGAAATTGCTGTCAGGCTTGGTATTTCACAGGAACATGTAGGTCACATGACTGATGTTTGCCAATACTGGAAGTTCTGTGCAAGATGGGTTCTTCACATGCTGATGGTAGAAATGAAAGTTTTAACAGCTGAAATTTGTCACAGTGGTTATCACACTATGAGAATGAAAGTGAGGAATTTCTTCACAGCATCATGACAGCCGACAAAACATGGGCTCAACATTATGACCCAGAAATGAAGCGTCAGCCCATAGAGTATCATCAGAAAGCTTCACCTGTGGAAAAAAACATTCAAAGCCCAAGCTTTGGCCTGAAAAATCATGGTTACAGGTTTTGGGATGCAGATGGTATTATTTACATGGATTCCCTTGAACCTGGCACCATTATCAACTCAGAGCACTACACTGAAACACTCAAAAGTTTAAAACAATGATTAAATAGAGTTCAGAACCAAAAAAAGGAAATTTTCCTGCAATACGACGTTAGGCTTCACACCTTGCAAGCCACCCAAGAGGCAGTTACAAAGTGGGATCTCACTGTCTTACCCCATCCACCATACAGGCCAGACTTGGCACAATGCGACTTCCACCTTTTCCCAAAATTGAAGGAATACCTTGTGGGCATCTGACTCAAATGAAGAGGTGGAAAGGACTGTCAGGACCTGGTTGAAGAAACAAAGTGTGGAGTTCTTTCATGATGGCCTTAAGAAGCTTGTCCATCATTGGCAGAAGTGTGCAGCAAATGGTGGTGATTATGTGGAGAAGTAAATACAGGTGACAAAAAATTCATTTCAAGGATTACTTTCCCATTTTAATAAATACATGTTTTATTTATTAAAATATCCCTGTTTAAACTAAAGTTAAGAAAGTGAGGTATTACTTTTCATTCAACACTCGTAATATCAACATCAGTACAATTTGTTTTTCTTTTTTTCCCTTCAGAAAGGTTTTTAGTGATTTTTGGTGGTGGTAGATATTTATGTATTTATTTATTGAATTTATAGGCCGCCTGACTCCCAAACAGCTCTGAGGGGCTTACAACTAGAAACAATTATATAAAAACTTACAGAAGATACAAGTGAAAAACCAAACCAAAACAAATAAAAAGACAAAAGGGGGCTCCACAATCACCTTTACTCAAGGCAAATGGAGAACTAGTACTAGTAGTGGTACCTTTATTTATCATGCATTTATAACTAAATGCAATAAAGATAAGGAGTTGTAAGTTTCTTACAACAGATTCATTTGTAGAAAGAGTTTTATTTATTTTTACAACTAAGTTAGCATTTGTTATATTTTCAAGATTAAGGTTGCATAATGGGTTAATTCTACTTCAGGATCAAAAGAAGAGCAGACTATAAACACCTATTTTTTTTAAAAAAACAACAATAATTGAAAAAGTCATAGCTCCCACTTATTATTCCCAAGGCATATTATCAAGTGTGATTTTCTGAAATTTCAGGTATCAGTTTTGTAGGATGATGATTTACAGATAATAAATTAGCTCAATTACGCCAGTGCATACCCATGCTTGGGTATGGATGCATAAAGCAGGATAGTGTAATGCATGAAAACCGGGCAATCATGGATATAAATCATAATATGTACTTTTAAGTTTATTAAGATCATAGTGATTAACATTGGTCTAGTGGTTAAGGTGCTGGGCTAGAAACCAGGAGTCTGTGAGTTCTAGTCCCGCCTTAGGCGTGAAAGGCGGCTGGGTGACCTTGGGCCAGTCACTCTCTCTCAGCCCAACTCACCTCACAGGGTTGTTGTTGTGGGGAAAATAGGAGGAGGAAGGAGTATTAGGTATGTTCACCGTCTTGCGTTATTTATAAAAAAAATAATAAAGGCGGGATAAAAATTAAATAGAGACAGTGGAGGACAGGAAGGCCTGGCGTGCTATGGTCCATGAGGTCACGAAGAGTTGGACACGACTAAACAACTGAACAACAACAACAACAACAAAATTAAATGGGATAAACCTGGTGTCAATATAGGACAATCATGACAAAAACAAAATGAAGAAAATTGAAATGCAAGATGAGGCTACAGAGCAGATATGCAGTCCTATAGCCTTCTTCCATCTTCTATCAAAAATGATTATTATTTCATTATTAATAAAGATATTGTTGAATTATAAAATTATTAAATATTATTTCAATATTGATTAAATAATAATTATTATTTTTGCACTGGCCACAAAACATTCCTGAATGGAGTATTCCAGTTCTTGATCTTACACACTAAGTTAAAAAACTCTCCACTAATTTGCCAAATTTTAGTCTGTGAGAAACATTACATACTTACCAAAAACATGAAATCCTAGAGTACAGGTGTAAGTAACCCATTCTATATCTCTAGTGGTTTCAACACTTACTACTTGCTTACAAGCTGAAGGAACCCCTATTAAGAATAAAGGGTGGGGAAGGGAAAAAGACATAACATTAATGATAAAGGTTTAGAACAGAGCTTTCCAAACTGTGTGTCGTGACACAAAAGTGTGTCGCCACACACAGTCTGGTGTGTCACCACACAACCCGGAAGCGCTGATCATCATCAGCGCTTCCAGGTTTTCCCGCGGTGACACACCAACGGCGACGTGCAAAAACCAGAAACCGGCAGCAGCGCTTCCGGGTTTTTGCACGCTGCCGCAATGGCGGCACTTCCGGGTCTTCCCGCGGCGACACACCAACGGCGGTTGGTGTGTCGCCGCGGGAAAACTTTGGAAAGCCCTGATTTAGAATAAGAATTAACTGAAAACTAAGAGACCAAAGATAAGTCTCTTTCTGTAATGGAATCTTGACAGTAAAGAATGTACTCTGTATTAAGGGCAATATACTATTTGTTACTTACAGTATAGGATTTCATAGTCCCCTGAATTAGACACAAGATACTGAGAGTTAGCAGACCAATCCAAGTGAGTAATGAAACTGGAATGACCCTATGAAGAGATGCATTGTATTAATTCCAACAGCATAACATCCCTCAGTAGAATTGTACTACTATTACATATAAAAAGCTACTTGAAATACATACTGAAACCTTGTTTACATTATACATAGTTGTATCTGGTAGCAAACCAAAAGGGGTGGAACGTTTCCAGTGCAGTGACTGAAAAACTAACAACCTCTGTTTTCACTGTGAAAAATCAAAAGAACCAAGAGGTCCTCCCTGTCGGCCTCACAGGGCAAACCGGTAGGAAACATGACCAGATGAGCTAATTATACTTTATTGTAAAGCTACATTGACAGAATCTTGCAAGTCTGAAAGTACATTTCTCCCCCCCCCCCACCATCTCCTTTACACCCCAAGAAACTAGGGAGGGTCTCTTCTGAGCCTCTTGTCCCTCCCACTATCCAGCTGTGGGCTATGCTGTCTCTTATCTGACCATCCCTTGACAGCGTCTCTTTGCCCCGTCTCCCAAGGTCTTTCCCACATACTGTTACACTCCTACTTTGGCCTTAAAAAACAAAGTATATTTACCTTGTGTGTTTATTTTATGGTAATCCTGACTATATAATTTGAATGAGAAATCAGTAATTCATTCTCCCAGTTTCAAAATGACTTTAATTACTGGTATATAAATTAAACAAATTCTCAACTATTCACTCTTTTGCTTTTGAACCCCAAATTATTATTACTGTCTACCTGGAAGCAACACGACCAAAGAAAAAAAGATGCGAAAAAACTCACTCTAGTCCCTAAATCAGAGCTTTCCAAACTTTTCATGTTGGTGACACACTTTTTAGACATGCATCATTTTGCGACACACTCTTACAGCAGGGCATCATTTCGTGACACACTCTTACAGCAGGGCACAACGCAGGCACTAGGACCTGCGCAGAATCACAGCAGGTTTGGAGGCAGCAAGGCACAAGGCAGGCACTAGGACCTGCACGGAATCCTGGCAGGGCAGGTTTGGAGGCAGCAAGGCACAAGGCAGGCACTAGGACCTGCGCAGAATCCTGGCAGGGCTTGGAGGCAGCAGCAGCCGTGACACACCCAGACACTGCAGCCGACACACTAACGTGTCCCGACACACAGTTTGGAAAGCTCTGCCCTAAATCATGTTAAAATGAACTGCAAGACTGAACTGGATTTACAGAAGGAAAACAATCTAGGTCTGTGAGCAAGTAAAAAACAACCCTCTGAAAATAATTTAAGATGTTACTGCTTAAAGGATAATTTATGGAATATTTTATTTTTTTAAATTGTTTTATAAATTAATGTAATGGGTTTGACAGTTAGACATGACAGCCTCAGAGAATCCCTTTGAACTATACTCTTGAGTATAAGGGCTCTTCCGCATAGCCACATTAGAATGTTATCCATCAACAGAAAAGTAAACTGGCATGAATTATGCTACCCCCATTGCTGATCCCTATTTTGCAAGAGCAATAAGGCTGATAAAGGGCACTGCCTTTCTGTATCTACTGCAGGCCACATTAAGGAAAAGGATTGGTGGATTTCCCTGGCTTTGTCTCCCCTTCTATCAAGTGTTGCCTATTGGCAGGAAGAACGCCACCAAACAGTCTCTCTAATGTAAGGTGGGGTGGAGTGGGATTAGGCAAGTGTACGCTGGTGCTTAGAACAATGGGTTTAGCCACCTCAAGCTGCCTACCAAGTCATAATGCAGAAATGTAAGTCTTGAATTGGTGAGGCAGCAATCTCTGATTTTCATGCCGAAGAAAGCCCTTCTGTAAACTATGGACAGATGGCAAAAAAACTTCAAAGCTGGCAAGTAAATGGCCACCATTTACTCAAAAAAAAAAAAGCAGGAGACAGAGACTTGGATTCAAATCTTGGGTCTATTGTACTGAAAAGGCATTATTTCTGGGTATTGTAAATGGAAGACATATTATATGCATGGCTTCATACTCCTTTGCTTATCTGAGTCTGCTCAGGAATGTGAAGTGGGGAGAGTTTAATGCCATAACTGATATGAAGTTCTGACAGCAAGTTCTCCACCTCACTACTCCCATTGCCATGCTCTGACCCCAAGATTAAGCAATGGCTACAGTTCCATTTACAACCCCATTGACTGTAGATCAGAATGCTGATGCTTTGCTCCAATATCAGAACCAAGTTGTAACCCAGATGGACCAATTAACCCAGATGATGAAACAATGTAGAATTGGCCAAATGCATGGCTCCAGTGCTGCTCCTGGTTCAAGATGCTGCTGCAATTAGAGTCACCCAAAGCAGCATACCCACCTCCTTGCCTAAAAAATATGATGGGCATCTGGTCAAATTTACTACCTTCCTCACTCAATGTGAGCTATACATCTCCCTAAAACTTGAGGATTTTCCCACCAACTATTCTCTTCAGCCTCATAAACTATTTATCAGAGAAGTGCAAAATGGGCAACCCTCTTCTGGTACAGAACACCCTGAACTTGGACAGCTATGCCAATTTTGTTGACACACCTGAGGATTACAATCCAGTAACATTGATCTGCCACCTACAACAGTATAAGCTTTCTGTGTGAGAGTATATACTGTAGCTAATTTTCAGTTGTTCGCTCAGGATGTGGGCTAGAATTAAAGAGACTATAACAGACTAGCATAAAGAGAGACTATCATTTGAAATATAGAGGGGAATTCATTTGCCAGGGCACCCTAGAAATTTTGACTGCATTCAGGAGTTGAACCCAAGGGGCTGGACACTGCTGTAGTAGAAATGTTTTCTGCCCAAAAAAATCTGTACCAGCATATGCAAGTTTATTTTGTGGAAAACCATGTCACTTCACACACGATATTGACACAGCTGATAATAGATGTGGATGATTGTGATTGTCTTGTCAAGAGGGATGAAACTTTGACATCCTCCATAACCTAGAGGGCTCTGGGGGCTGTAGAAAGGATGCATTCTGCACTAATAGATCAGTCATTCAGAAATATATTGATAAACAGAAATCAGTTGAAATGCCAATATCATCAACTCTCAATCTTAGACTCAGCCTGCATGTATCTGTAATCAAAACTACAGATAACACAAATTCAGTGATTAAGAATATTTTACTGCTTCCAACAAAACAAAAGTCTGCAAAATGCTAGTATCTTTCAACTGTCTCCCCATTTGGACATGGAGTGCAAATGAGTATTATTATTATTATTTCCATACATTCATTCATTCTGCAAATCTATATGGCCGCCCATTTTAATCAGGTAACTCTGAGCAGCTAACAAAGGCATTAAAACAAAAACATACATATAAAAACAGGAGAAAGAACAATGAACTTTAACAGGTAAAAATACTCAACCCCTCAATCAGTGCAGGACATCACTAACATCCTGGTCCTAAAGCCTGAGGAAGAGCCGTCTTTTTTAGACCTTTTGAAAGGCCAACAAGTTTGGGGCCGTGCACACCTTAGGGGGGGATACTGTTCCCCGGGGTAGGTACCACTACAGATAATATTTAATCATTTAAATATAAATAATATTTTTTCAATAGAATTCAATATTTTCAAATATTTTTGTTAGTCCTGAGAGCTTCCTGTGGAAAATGGCCGACTGAACAACTTTGCCTGTGAGCTCCATGGGCAGAGCTGGCAGTGTGGTAGTTTTTTTTGGGCACAGACAGGTTTTTCTGTAGCCCCAAGTGTTTTTCCGGATTAAGGAAAACACTGAGAATCGACCCATTTGTCCTCTAGACGGTGAATTGTAGCCAGGAGATCGTAGACAGCGTCTGCGACCGAGCGGTAAGACTACACTGGGAGGCTGGGATTTAATCTTGTTCTAATCCACGTTTGCATTCCCTTATTAAAAAGGGAAATAAGTAATTGCCTTTCCATATCTTAAACACCCAATTTGTTTTTTTAAGTTTTGTATCTTAAGAGAAGCTTTTTACAGTAAGAAAAAGCGGAATCTCTTGGTGATTATAGTTATTTTTGGAGATTTTTAATTATAAAAAAAAAAGTTTTGGCTTTTCTCCCCATCTGGGTTATATTCAGAGCTGTAACATTGCCTTTCCGTTGTTATCTTTGTTGCCAAATTCCAAGGTTGAAGTTTCTTCTTTCTACAAACTTATTTTAAATTTTAGGCTTTCTGTTTACTTTTTTACACTGTCTGCTAGTATATTTTCTTTGGTTAATTTTGGATTAATTCATTAAGCTCTATTTCTGTGAGTTAACTTTTTAGGGTGTGTTATAATTTACTGTTTGAACAATGGAAGAGTTTAAAGAAGATCTCAGAGAATTACGTTGTCAGCAAGAAGATATTATTTCAAAGAGTTGTCAAACTATCATACAGACTATTTGGGACATTCGAGATGAGATTTTACTTAAAATGCAACAACTATATGAAAATACTATGATAGAAGAAGAAGACGAAGTTGGAAAAGATGGTGTTTTTACTGTTGTGGGGGAAAATGGAAAACTGTCAGCTGAAAACTCTGGATTGGTGTTTATGGGATTAAAACGATTGTTTAACTTTAGGACTGCAAAAGGAACTGCCAAGCGGGGGAAATGTTATTACTATTTCAATCAATGTTATGGGAAAGAAGAGTAGGTTATGTGGGAGGTTTTTTTCTCTTTTGCTGGAAAGTCTGTATTTTTTGAAGCTATGGGACTGTTAGATCTTCGTAAAAAAATGCTGTTGGTGTAATGGTGAAATATCTGAATGCCCTGGTATATTTTGAGGAGGGGTAAAAAATTAAGAATATTTAATTGGACTGATAATGAGGTTAACATGATTTACAGGATTTTTGATTTCTAAGACTTAAAAGATATTGACAAGTTCTGGTAATATTTTATATTGTTTTTAAGCATAATTAGTGTTAAGATTGTTAATTATAAAGGTAGACAATTTATAAAAATTAAGAATATTTAATTGGATTGATAAAGAGTCTAATATGATTGTTTTATAGGGTTATAGATTTGTAAAACTTAAAGGATATTGATAAGATATAATAATGTTTTATACTGTTTTTGAGATCTAATAGGGTTAAGATTGTTTATTATAAAGGCAGACAATTTATTTGTTTCTATAATTTGATGTTTATTGTGTAGACAGAAGTAGTACAGAATAGTAGTAGAAGGGGGAAAATATTAAATGGATTATTTTTTAAGAGGAAGGGAAGTTTGAAGTAAAAAATATATGTATATACTGTATATATTTTATGTAAGGGGAAGGAGCAATTGTATTAGAGATTTATAAATGTGTTAATAGAGGGATTTATAGAAATAATGTGATTATGGTTTGATATAGAGGAAGGGTTGGTTTGTGGGAATTGTTTTATATTCTTGCTGTGGAAAGCTGGAAGCCACCTGTATGTATGTAACTTTCTAAAAGTTTTCTCTTTTGTGTTTTTACATTTTTAATGTTTTTTTTTGTTTGTTTGTAGTGTTTTTGTTTTTTGTAGTTTTTTATCCTTGTAAAAAATAATAAAAACTTTGGGGGAAAAAAATAAAAAAAATATTTTTGTTAGTCCTAAACCTTCAAGACATTAAATAAATCGACTGAGAATGTTAAATAAATATACACAAAAATAAGCCTGTATGCCTAAGAATGTAACAAGATTATGACTTACTGAACATTTGCCAATTCTACTGTATTTTCTTCCATTGTCATTAACACTGTATATATAAATGCAATTGTCATGCGAACCTATTGCCAAGAAGTTGCCATCTGCAAAACAGAAACAAGAAAACTATAATCACACTGATTTATGAAACAGAAATACCACTTGAGCGTGCACTTTAAAAGATATCTGAAAGTCAGATTGCATACACCAGGGTACTGGCAAGATCCGTTTCTCCTACATGAATCTTTCCATGTGCTCAGCTTAAATCTGAGAAGGCCCTATTTCAGGGAATGAAGACATCTAAATTTATGTCAATTGATATAAACAACAGAACCATTTTAACGATGACACCTTATTCGCGCAATTCTCTCCTTAAGGCATTTCCAAAGCTTTTTAGTGTAGTGGGGTATGGTGTTGGGCTGTGATGGCTGCTTTTTAAAAAATTATTCTTAGCTGATTTTTACCATATGATTTGTTTAATTTATTCTACCTGTTTTGTTTTGTACAACGAATTGTATTTTAGATGCTGCCCTTGAAGGGCCACAATACAATTTGAGGTTTTGATAATTACTAGGAATGTCATGTCATGTCATGTCATGTCATGTCATGTCATGTCATATCATATAGCATACATTTCACTGAGAGCTTGTATTCAATCGTAGAAACCAGAAGATACTGGAAAACTTAAGACTTGTTTAGCTGCTGAAGGGGCAATTTGTTACTCATGTTTCATTCAGATCAATGTGACTTGGAAAACAGCAACACTTGGTGGTTTGAAACACAAGGGGTGAATGCACAAGTTCATTGCACTGAAGCAACATCAAAAGTAAGCTGTTAGCATGGCCCACTTGTGACAAGTGAGAGCATGACAAAAGATATAGTCACAGCAGTAATGCTGGTTGGTTGCACAGCAGTTAGGTACTGAGGTCTCTGGATCCCAAAAATGGCTAGGATGTGCCCTGACCAAACTTTGCATTACTACAAGGGAGAAAGGAATTGTACCTGTGTGGTTAAATTCCACTATATTTGCTTATTTTGTATCTTCTGAAAAACAGATTTTAAGTCTGTTTCTTATAACCATGTGGAATCCTTGGTGCTCTCTGAGCCTTGTTTTCTTGCAGACGTTTTATTGCCAGACTAGGCAATATCTTCAGTGCAAAAAGGGAGTGGGACTTGCTCTCTGTTTATATACCATGGCTTGTCCTGCTTTGTGTTGGAGGAGGTGTTGTTCTCTCCTTAGGAGTTCCTTGATTGGGCTGTTGTTTGCTGCTTGGTTGATTGACTGAGTTAATAGTTCCTTGATTAGGGTATATTGTGCTGTTTGATTGCTCCTCTGGTGCTAATCCTGGGGTTAATCTTTGCATATTGGGTGATGATTGCTGTCAAGGAGGTGTTCTGGTCTTTTGGCTTTTCTATTGTCTCTTATGAATGGTATGTAAATGTTGTTTACCTCTATGTGTCTGTTGATGGCTGCTTTGTCTGAGTGCCAAGCTTCCAGGAATTCTCTAGCATTTTTGGATTTGGCTTGGTTTAAGATGCTCACAGTTTCCCAGTTGAAAGTATGGTTGAGTCTGTCCATGTGTTGTGAGATTAAGGCGTTTTCATCGTGTCTTCTGACTGCTAATTGGTGTTCGTGGATGTGCTCTGCTAGTCTTCTGCCTGTCTGTCCTACATAGTGGCTGTTACAGTCCTTACACTGTATGTTGTAGATAACTCCTGTTTTTTCTTCTTGGGCTATTGGGTCTTTTGGTTTACTTACAATGTTCTGAAGGGTTTGGGTTGGTTTATGTGCTACGGTGATGCCATGTGGTTGTAACAGTCTATTGGTAGTTCTGAGATGTTTCTGATGTATGGTAGTGGTATCCTTTGTCTAGCTTCTGTCAGTTGTGTTGTAGTGGGTTGAGTAGTCAGGCACTTTTTGATAAAGTTGAGTGGGTATCCATTTTGCTGGAAGATGCTGTATAGATGATCTGTTTCCTTTTTCTGGTGTCCTGGGTTGCTGCAATACGTTAGTGCTCATCTGAATAATGTCCTTACACAGCTCCTCTTGTGGGAGGTTGGATTGTTGCTTTGGTAATGGAGCACTTGGTTCATGTGGGTAGATTTCCAGTAGACTTGTGTTTCTAGAATGCCATCATTTCCTCTACTGATGAGGATGTCCAAGAAGGGTAGTGTGTTGTTGTTTTCTTCTTCCCTTGTGAATTTTATTCCACTGATGATGTTGTTGATGGTTTCATGTGTTTCCTCCAGTTGTTCCTTTTTTATTATGACAAAGGTGTCATCTACATACCGGATCCATACTTTGGGGTGTATACGTGGAAGTGCTATCATTTCTAGACGCTGCATATCTTATAACCATATTTTATGTTTACATCTTATAACCATATTTTATGTCACATCAAGCTCCACACCACCAGCTTCGGGGAATTTTAGCATAATGTTTATCTTAGGACAAACCTGATGTTTTTTGACACAACATGTCATTATTCTACTATTTTCAAAGGGATTCTAGTAACATGATGCATGAGCCCAATCCAGACACCATACCAAAATCAAATGAACTGAAATGTAAATTCATGGTAGCTTCATTATGCTAAAACTCAATGATATGAATTGTCAACTGATAAAAAAAAAAGAAATTTCAGTTTCAGTTGAAATGGTATTCTGATAAAAAATTAAAATATATTCCCTATTCACTTTTTTATTTCCAGAGATTCTGAGCAGGAGAAGCAAGAAATGCAAAACTGTTATTTATGGAGATTAATAAATATATTATAAAAATTCTTATTTTGTTTAATCAACTAGACAAATGATGCCAAACTAAACAATTCCAAACCTGGTGAGTAACGCATTGTGGACAGCTGTTCATTTCCATCAGTGTGTACAGTGACCAAATCCTTTGTTTCAGTATCAAACACAAACCACCTGTTAAAAACATTGGGAGGAAAATTTGAAAAAATTGTTTCATATGAAAGCTGTTGAATCAGATCAAAGATACCTTTATTTCGGCCTCTGACAACTTCATATCCTCCACATAAAAAGTATATGTTGGCATCCCTTAACAGTTCTTTTGGTTTACAAAGGATGTAAAAAAAAAAAGGTAAAGGTTCCCCCCGCACATTTGTGCAGTCATGTCCGACTCTAGGGGCCGGTGCTCATCTCCGTTTGTTAGCCAAAGAGCCAGCATTGTCCGAAGACGCTTCCACGGTCATGTGGCCGCATGACGTGCGCGGAACGCTGTTACCTACCCACCGAAGTGGTACCTATTCATCTACTTGCATTTGCATGCTTTCGAATTGCTAGGTTGGCAAGAGCTGGAGCTAGTGCGGGAGCTCACTCTGCACGCAGGGCTAGGGATTCGAACCTCCAAACTTGCAATCTTCCGATCGACAAGCCTGGCGTATTACCCGCTGAGCCACCACGCCCCTACAAAGGATGTAAACTATTACTCTAAACATTAAAAGGATGACAACTATAATTTTTAGCATAAAAATTGAAACATTAAGATTAAAAGGCCTACATAAATAAATAAACTTAAAAAGGGAAGAGCCTTGCTTCAACCCCAGTGGCAATTTATTCTGTGATATGGATCCCATCAGAGAAAGCCAAATTGGTCTTTAATGCCAAAAGTATCCATGATTTAAACCACAAAAAGTGTCCTATTCATGACCTAATAGTGTGGGGTAGACTATATATAATGTGGGCCTGAGCCATATGTACCTTTATACATCATTATGAACACCCTGAGTTGAACTCAGGAAGCAGCTGGCAACCAATGAGTCTGTTTCAAACAGGGTAACCTGGGTCCTTCCAGGAAGCATCAGTCACCATCCATGCTGTTGAATCCTGGACTATCTGTATTTCTGAAGCATGTACCACAGCTACCATACAAAAACATATTAAAATAGTCCAGGCTTCAGTTACCAGCACTTGAATTACTAACCCCAAGTCTCTCTTCCAGACAAAGACTCACCTAGTTTTTCAGCTGAATGTAAGAAAAGACATTCCTTGGCACAGATACAGTATTATGTGGCATCCACCACTGATGCTGGATCCTGGAGGCCCCCAAGTGAAAATCTGCATCATATGGGAGACCACAACCCTTTCCAGAACAAATGTATCTCTCAAATCCTGAAAGCAGGCTCCCCAAGTCTATCTTCTCTGATTTCTTTTCTATCCATCCTTCAGAAGCTGGAGATCCCTGATGTTCAAGAACCATCCAAGAGCTCATGGCTAAGTATCACCAGCATACTGATGATAACCAGTTTCAAAGATGCAAATAATCCTTCCCATTAATTTTATATATATGTTAAATAACATTTGTTACAGGATACAGCATTGCAGGACCATCTACAACAGTTCTCAAAGGGCTATGCAGAAGTTGCCCAGTATAACTTTCTAACAATACCCAGAGAAATATGAGTCAAACCACTGTAAAATAGCCCCTCCAACTCAGTTGAACTTTCCTCAAATGCTCCAAGAAGATTCTATGATCAATAGTATCAAAAGCCACCAAAAGATCCAGGAATATCAACAGGATTACATTACCTGGCCCTTCCTAAGGGTATTTCAATGCCAAATCTGTCTCTAAACTCAAATTGGAAAGGATTAAGATAATCCATTTCATGTAAAAGCTCCTGGGGCTGCAGTGCTACTGCTCTCTCCAACTGCTTGGTTGAATATACAGTGTTGGACACTGTCTAACGGTTAAAATTGCCTAGGTCCAACAATAGCTTTTTAAGCAAGAGTCTTTTTTTAAGGTGGCGGGGAATTTTCTCTGCAAAAGAGCAGCAGGATCAGGATGGAGTCTTAAGGATCAGGATGGAATCTTCAGTGACCCTATACATCATGATTAGGAAGGCTCTATCTTGGGACTGGCACAAACAGTTCAAAGAACCTTATCCTCAGTGGTCAAGTAACAAAACTGAGACAGACACTAGTAGATAGGGTGCCCTAAGTGACACTGAGTCTGGCATAAGGCCAGGTGACTGTTGGAAAACTGACCAAACTAAGCATAATCAACCTCAGATGGTATTATCATTGGCGATCACTCGTAGCCGAGTAAGATTGTCTTCCAAAGGTAAAATTTTAACAGTGGATCCGTAAGTGGCTATAAAGGCCAATTCTGGATCCGCACAACCTCCCACAGTGAGGGCATAGGTTTCCGGGCGGGAGACGGTCATGATGAGGGTTTGCCTGACGTGCCTTCCTTTTAGCTCTTTTCTCCCTTTCACCCTGTACTCGTGCTTCTTCAAAGTCCATAGCACCATTAATAAAGGCTGACCTCCAATTGAAACGCTCATGAGTTAGGGCTTCCCAGTTCTCAATGCTGATATTACATTTTTTTTAAATTAGCTTTGAGAGTGTCTTTGAATCTCTTTTGCTGTCCACCAATATTACTGATCCAAGGCTGAGCCATCTACCCAACAGTCTTAAAAAGGTCCTTTGAGTCAGTTTAGCTTGATTAAATAAAAATGTCTTTGCTGTAAATAGAAGAGCATAAATGAATTCACTGCATCGAGCAAAATAGAACTGCTCTATAAATACTATGCCACAATAAAATCTTCACATGGTCAAAATTTCTAAAGCTAAAAGTTAGTTATTAAAAGAGAAAAAAGCAAAAATTTATATGGGATGGAATAAATTCTGTAAGATAAGTTGAGCAGTTCTTTAAATCTCCCTTAGTATACCTGCTGCATGAAAAAAACTTTTCTGTTGCATTATTACACATAAGTAAGTATTCACAATTATTCTTGTGAAATATCTTAAATAGTTCTGATACACCATGAGTTACAACTCTAGATTTTATCTGTTTCCTTCTATTGATAGAGATGCTTTAATTTAGTGGACGTTTCTATCAATTGAACAGGGATGAAGGCACGTTTCAATGAACTTTCCTCCCTCTGCAGCACTCTATGCCATTCTGCACAGTATTCCAAAATATCCAGCAACATTCTGAATCAAATTAGGGACACACAGAAATAATAGAAGGAATAGGGAAAATTACCTCCATTTCCATTCCACTGATCCATTAGTGGGAGGAATACCATTAGATAAAACTGTGTGTATTTCCAAAAAGTGGAAAATTTTTATTCCCTGTAAATATTTCATGACTATGAAAACCCATCACTTGAAGCAACATTTTTAAGACTTACCTTCCAGTTAGTGTTCCTACTGCAACTACAGACCCTGAAGGATGAAAACCGGAAGACTGTGCTGCGTCCTACAATGTTCCAAAAGAATTACATGTGTTCAATGATTATAGCCATTCAAAACATTCATATATAAATCAAATAGTTACAAAGCACAGCCTAGGCTCTCTTATCCTTTATATTGTATATTTTAAAGAAATCTTCTCAAGTATTAAGAGCTCAGTTTACTTGACATGCCACCTGGGAAATGAAAAGGAATACAACTTGAGCCAGAGGAAAAATGGATTATTCCACATATTCCAGAAACAGTGCCTCAAAGCCATCAAAATTAATTTGGTGGTAGGAAGTTTGAAGCATGACTTAAATAATCATACTGAATTGTGGCATTGAAAATAAGATTATACAGGTATAGCATACTCTCAGAGAAGGGTATGTAGCAAATTTTAGATATCACCAACAATATGAATAAAGTTCCTAAGACATTTAAGACATTAATATATAGGATGAAGAACTTGACTAATAACGTGAAATCATTTTTTTTCAGTATGAGACTTCTAAAAAGGTGTTTATGTAACAGAATCATACATTTTTTTAAACAACATTAAGACCAATATATTGAGATGAAGGCTGAATGGAGATGCTAGATTCCAGAACTGAATATTTGTATCAACAGAGCTCTCTAAAATCAAATATATCCCTGAAGGCACCTGAGCCCACTGGTGGCACTTGGGAGAGGAATATGTCTATGAAGGTTCTCAGTCATCCAGGTGGAATTGTCTGTAGCTTGAATCATGTCAACTGGATTTCTATTTTCCCAGTGGAAACGTTTCACTCCTTATCCAAGGAGCTTCTTCAGTCTGAGCAAAGTTGGTAAGGGAATCCTAAATATGTTTCTAGGTAGCTGTGTGACCTTACACCTGGGGCTAGGTCATGGTTATTTGAGATGTTATTTTAAGTCCTTTTATCATCTAAAGGAGGATCGTTAAGATCACCATGCTGCTGTTGAGCTTGTGAAATGGTCTTAATCTTCCTAGGCACAGAAGACAAAGCAGGGAGGAAGATGGGGGAAAGATTGTGCCTGAGGCCCCCACCTCTATTCAAGGAAGGATTTTCCAAGTTGGCATAAATGGATTCCTTGACCCCTCTCTCAAACCACCTATCTTCTCTGTCTAAAATGTGAACATTAATGTCCTCAAATGAGTGTCCTTTTTCCTTTAGATGAAGATAAACTGCTGACTCTGGTCCTGTGGTGTTACTTCTCCTGTGTTGGGCCATCCTCCTGTACAAAAGTACAAAAGTTGTTTGGTAGAGTAGTTTGGTAGAAAAGTTGTTTGGGAGAGGAAATTGGAGCCATATAGGATTTATGTTGATGCTGTTGCTACCCTGTCTCAGTGCCTGGAGGCTGTAAGGGCCTGGATGGGGAACAGTAGGCTTCAACTGAGCCCTGGCAAGCCTGAATCACTTTGGGTTCCAGGAACTTCTGCATCTGGGACTTCACAATCTTTGGTGCTGGATGAGGTTGCACTGCACCAAACAGATGTTGCACAATCTGGGGGTCCTCCTGGATTCACAACTCCTGCTTGAAGAGCACATGGCAGTCATAGCTAGGAGGGCCTTTGCACAGCTTTGTGTTGTGTGCCAGTTGCACCCATTCCTGGATCATGAGGCTCTGCTCACAGTTACTCATGCCTGGTCACCTCCTGTCAGTCTTACGAGGTAGATCAGACAGGAAACATGACCAGTTGAGCTAATTCTACTTTACTGTAAGGTTACATTAGCAGAATCTCAAAAGTCTGAAAGTACATCTCTCCCCCCATCTCCTTTACAGCCCAAGAAATTAGGGAGGGTTTCTTCTGAGCCTCTTGCCCTGCCCACATTCCTGTTGCGGGCTAAGCTGCCTTTTATCTGACCGTTTCCTTGGCTGTGTCTCATTGCTCTGTCTCCCAAGATCAGTGAATAAGAGGTCTGATAGAAGGGAGAGAATTAGAAATTAAAAATACTGTAACAAAAATGTTGGCAAATTTGATTGACTGGGAATCAGAACAATTAGAGGAAGAAATAGAAGGAATATATAGGGTAAACTCGAAGTATGCAAGGGAAAACAACCTCCCTAGAGATATGGTTATGGAATTTAGTAGAAAGAAACTTAGAGATATGATAATTCAGACTGCGTATGATAAAAAAATAGAAATTGAAGGGAAAAACATTAAAATTTTCAAGGAGACACCAAACATATTTTTTTAAAAAAGAAAATATTATTATTTTTTAACTGAAATTCTGAAGAAGAACAAGATCATGTATAGATGGGAGACGTTGGAAGGTGTATCGATTACTTATAAAGAACAAAGATATAAATTAAATTCAATAGAAAAAGCGAAAGATTTTCTTAGTAAACTGGAAAAAGATAATCATCAGCTGAGAGGCAGTAACGGTAAAAAAGAAGGATCAAAAGAAAACTTTAAAATAGACTCTCAAGCCTCGGGCTCCAAAGATTTGAATAACCATTCTAAGAATGTGTAATTTAAAATGTTTAACATGGAACACCAACGGCTTGAATACACCAACAAAAAGAAAAAAAAATCTTTCACACGGTCAAGAAATTAAATTTAGATATTATTTGTTTACAGGAAACACATATTAGATCTAGAGATGTTAAATTATTGGAAAATAAGAAATTAGGATTAGACTTTACATCTGTAAATACAGAGAAAAAAAATGGAGTGGTTTGTTACATAAAACCTTATTTAAAACCCAGACTATTATCAGATACCAAAGGAAGATTCATAGTTATAGAAATTGAGATTCAAAACTTAAAAGTAATTTTAGTTGGAGTTTATGTCCCAAATGACAAACAAAAACCTTTTTTCAAAACTTTATTAAACTTCCTAGCTGATGTACCTAATAAGAACTGGCTTATGATGGGGGATTATAATGGTGTAGTAACACCTGCACTCGATAGAAAATCTGAGAAACCAATTAAACATAATCAAGGAAAATTACCAGATGAATTCTTTGATCTTATTAACAATTTAAATATGGAAGATGCATGGAGACATAAAATGGGGAATGCAAGAGAATATACTTTTTTTTCAGAAAGACATAAATCATTTTCTAGAATTGATATGATTTGGCTCTCTAAAACTTTAACAAATAAAATTAAGGATATGAAAATATTGGCTAAAACATTTTCTGACCATAATGCTGTTCAATTAGATCTAAAAATTACATCAAAAACTCATAGATGGAGACTTAACAAAACTATATTAAAAAACAAACAATATTTAGAAGATAGCAAGAGAAAATTAAAAGAATTTTTCGAGTTAAATATGAGTGAAGAAGTAAATATCAATAATATATGGGATGCAGGTAAAGCCTATATCAGGGGCCATTTTATATCTATCGGCAACCATCTTAGAAAATCTAAACAACTAAAATGTCAACAAATATGCGAACAAATTAAAACAAAAGAAATTGAACTTCAAAATAATCCCAATGACAAAAATATTAAAAACCAAATAACTATTTTACAAAAGCAACTAGATATTCAAACAATAGATGAGATAGAACTAAATTTAAGATATGTAAAACAGAGACATTTCCAACATGCTAATAAAGCTGGGAAATGGTTAGCCTTTAAATTAAGAAAAGAAGCAAATAAAAAGATTATAAATAAAATAAAAGTAAATGGAGAAGAAATTATCGATAATCAAGGTATTAGAAAGGCATTTTTTGATTTTTACAATAAATTATACCAAAGACAACAAGTATTACAGGATAAATGCGAAATATATCTACAAAAAAGTAATATGGAGAAGATCTCTCAAACGCAAAGAGAGATCTTGAATGAACCAATTACTAACCAAGAAATAATAGAAGCCATAAAAAACAGAAAGCAGGTAAAACACCAGGACCTGACGGATTTACAGCATTCTATTACAAACACTTCCAAGAATTTCTCATAACCCAGTTTAATACACTTCTAAATTCAATAATGGCAGGAAATACAATTCCTGATTCTTGGACTCAAGCAAATATTGTCTTAATTCCTAAGGAAGACCAAGATACGACTCTATGTAAAAACTATAGACCGATCTCTCTTCTAAATATAGATTATAAAATATTTACCACCATTCTGGCTAATAGATTAAAAAGAGTCCTACAAGATACAATAAATTTGGATCAAAGTGGCTTTCTACCAAAAAGATATATAAAAGATAATATAAGATCCATTTTAAATATAATTGAATACGCAAAAAATCATAATGATAAACAAATTACTTTATTATTTTTAGATGCTGAAAAAGCTTTCGATAATTTAAATTGGACATTTTTGATCAAAACACTTAAAAATTTAGATTATGGAAATAAATTTATTAATGCCATTCAAGCCATTTATACAAATCAGAAAGCTAGAGTGGTGGTAAATAATGATACAACTCAAAACTGTATTATAGGTAAAGGCACTAGACAAGGGTGTCCATTATCCCCACTTCTATTTATTATGGTTTTGGAAATTCTCCTAGAAAATATTAGAAAAGATAACCAAATTGAAGGAGTTAAAATAAAACAAGAGAATTATAAGCTGAGGGCATTTGCAGATGATATTGTAATTACTCTACAAAATCCAGAACATTCAATAAGTCATTTACTTAAAAAGATACATGAATTTGGAGAACTCGCTGGATTTAAAATAAACAATCAAAAAACAAAGATGTTAAATTTAAATGTCTCTGCAAATGATACTCAACTCATGGAATTAGCTACGGGGTTCAAAAATGTTAAAAAAATAAGATATTTAGGAGTTGAAATCACATCAAAAAATTCAGATCTATTCAAAAATAATTATATGAAAATTTGGAATGAAATACGACAAGATTTACATAAATGGACAAAACTCCAAATATCTCTTCTGGGAAGAATTTCCACAATCAAAATGAATATCCTCCCAAGAATTCTCTTCCTATTTCAAACAATACCAATAATAATCACTGAGAAAACATTTCACAATTGGCAAAAAGATCTGGCTAAATTCATCTGGCAAGGCAAGAAACCTAGAATTAAATATAAATATTTACAAGATACTAAAGAAAATGGAGGATTTGGCCTACCAGATTTAAGATTATATTATGAAGCTAGTGTAATGGTTTGGATGAGAGATTGGGTAAAATTAGACAATAGATGATTATTGAATTTAGAGGGGTATGACCTCAGATTTGGATGGCATGGGTACCTACGGTACGATAAAACAAAAGCAAATCTAGCATTCACGCATCATCCAATTAGGAAATCATTGGATTTCATTGGATACCATTGTGGATATCCCCACATGAAGCTTTTGCAATCCAAGGCATTACATCTAGGAATAAGTGGTTAACTTACAAAGATTTGTTGATATTTGAAGATTCAAACTATAAAATTAAAACTAGGGAGGATTTAGAAAATGAGGGTTATACCTGTAATTGGTTTACATATTTACAAATAAAAGCACAATTTAAAATGGATTCCAAAAATTTTAAGTTTAAAAATTGTTATGTTAATTGGGACAATATATTGTGGAGAGAGGAGGAACACCTAATCGCAAAAATTTACAAAAATTTAATTCAAAATAAATTTTATAAATTATCTATAAAGAATCCCATAATTAAATGGGAACAAAATTTGGGCCATAATATTCAAAGCGAAAATTGGGAGAAAATTTGGCTAAAAGATTTGAATTTTACTTTAAATTACAATATGAGAGAAAACTTCTTCAAGATGATGTATAGATGGTACCTCACCCCAAATATATTGTACTTTTTTTCATCTTTGGTGGACTTGTCGGAAAACAAAGAATTATTGGGATAAAATTCATAAGATTGTTTGTGAAATTACACAAGACGACATTATTAAAGAACCAGAACTTTATTTATTGGGATTTATAAAACCAGATCTACATAAAAAATATGGAAAACTACTATTCTACATAATAACTGCAGCTAGAATCATCTTCGCCAAGTACTGGAAAGAAAAATATATACCTACGACTGAAGAATGGATTATAAAAATAATGGACTTGATGCAAATGGCTAAATTGACTGACCATTAGTTTAACTGATTTCCTTTCCTTTTTTTTTCTTCGGTAATTTTGTTTTGTTTTGTTTTGTCCTTGTTAGGTTAGATTAGGTTAGATTAGATTAAGTTAAGTCTATGTATGTAAGGTTATAGAATGCTATGTTACGTAACGCTGTGTTTATGTTATGTCATATTATATTCTGTTATGTATTGTTTGTCTGTTTTTTTTATATAATGTATTGTAAATAATAAAGTAATAATAAAAAATAAAAAAAATAAAAAAATGCATTATAAAAAAAAAGAGCAAGCACTGTATCTGCACAAAATGACATTCAAGTCAGAAGCATCGTACATTTACTCTATAGCTAATGTAACATGAAAAGCCATTCAGAGGCATGGAGTGGAAAGTGAGGTGAATGAGGGATTGTTTGGATCTTCTTGTAAAAAAAAGTTGAATCAATGCTAATTCATTTTGCCTGAATTTCTGTCCATTGCTATAAAGAGAAGATTTGCCAAAGAAAGTCAACAATGAAACTATACCAAAAATTGTATTTCATGCAAACAAGGTACTGTCACTTTTAAGGTTCCAAAACATACTCATAACATTGCCTCTATTTCTAGTGCTTAGGTTGCCATGACAGTACCATCTACATACAAGAGAGCTATTAGCAGACACAGGGAAATCCACGATTTAGCTAAGTAGAAGAAAACTCAAAGACAACTGAGTATGCATAGATAATTCACACAGACTACTAGTTCACTGTGGTGGCAGTTAGTTAGCTGCCTGACTAGAATGGTGAACATAGCAATATTGTTTTGTTTCTTTTTTTATAAATTCACTATAAAGTCAGCAACGCAGAAAAGTCAGACTTACCTAATTATTAGTCAGGCATTAAACTATGAATACTCAACAGTTTTCTCAGCCCTAAGGAGACCCTGAAACTTCACTTTTATCAAAATAAACAGATTTGTTAAACTGTTATTTTTACTATTAGCTGACTAAAGAGAAACTTCAGAAGTGAACAACACTCAGTAAGTATATGAAGCTTGGATGAATGCCTATACAGTATTGCCCTGAATGACATTTCAAATGCTAAGAGTCTTTTAAGTTGAAGCATACCATTCTTGAAATAAAAACTTGTCATGTCATGAAATCCTCAGCATGTTACATGATAGTTGTCCATACAGTGTTGGCCTTATGCTCTACAAGGATATCTAATAGACTATCCAAATTGATTGGGGGGTCATTATTATATGAAAGAATTGAATGAACCATTTCTGTCAAATCTTTATAACTGTAAGCAGTCTCTCTGAGAGTGCACCACAATGCAGGATTTATCATTCTCCTTGCAGAGAATTTTCAATATTCAAAGCAAATTATAATTTCAATCATACTTTTGGGAAGCCATTCTAGTTAACCTAGGGTACAACTGCTATATTTTTGAAGTACACATATGCCCTAAGAACAGTCCACTGGGAAAAAATCAAGAGCTATAAAAAAAGACTTATAGGTATCTGTGACATTTATTATGTTAATATTACCTAAATTATATTACTGTCTATATGCAGAACCATAAAGCACTTATTTGAAAAGTAGTCATGCATTATTCAGAATTTTTCACAATTGGCTTTCAGAGTGATATCTGCACAATCAATAAGTATGTAAGCTATGTCAGAATGGGCAAATACATGACAATATAGAATATATTCCTATAAAATGCCTATTTTTTCACCAGCTGTACTTCATACTGCAATCTTTGAATAACCTATTTTACAAATATTTCCTTGTGCATGTGTATATCTATCATCCATCCATCCATCTCAGGATGGTAGTTACTTCGACACTTAACCCACAGATGCAAATTGTTGTATAGAGAAAGCTTTCTGATTCTCAAAAAACTAAGCCAAATGTCATTCCTGCAACAATAATTCTCAATAATTCTCTTCTTTTTTTCTGCCTTGCAATAACATGAAATTGTTTTCTTTTGAGTTAAAAAAATACTTTGGTTTTTAAAAAGATTAAAAGTTTATTTTATATTAATTAAGACAGTACACATTAAGAATCAGTAAGATTGTTACACAGAGCAGCTAGGAAGAACTTGAAATCTAAGGACCTGTACCCTATAGTCATGCTATCTTCCGGTGATCACTTCCACTATACAGTATTTGTGCTTCTGCAAGTATACTTTCTGTGGCTCATGATAAGAAAGCAAGGCTGAATTTCATCACACAGCACAGGCAGATTGTAGGAAAAGATTCTTCTCTCATTCAGACAGTGGGATACCTGGAAATCTTTCCATATTACATGATGGAAAAAGGGCTCCATTTCTCACAAGCAGCATGGAAAGAATGGTGTGAATCTGAGGAAATGAATCTGGTGCTTTGACATTATGCAAGTGAATCAGGTGTGTGAATGTACAGGGTGTATAATATGTACGCGAGAAAGTGGTTCTGGAGGTGAATGTATCAGTTGGTGCACATGTGAATGTATATGGAGATGAATCAACAGTGTATTGGGATGAATGCTGTGTGTATACCCAAGAAAGCAACAGTGAGATACACAGTATAATAGCAATGGTTGTGGCCTTGCCTACTTCAAGTGGTGATTCTCCCTGGATTTGCTTGTCCAGCGTGGATACAGCTCATACTTCTAAAAATATTCCCAATTCCTAATTTATAATTTGTTATAAAATTTATTTTATATAAATAAATATATATAATATAATATAATATAATATAATATAATATAATATAATATAATATAATATAAATATATATATATTATGTTATGTGTATGTGTATGTGTATGTGTATGTGTGTGTATTTATGTGTGTGTGTGTGTGTGTGTGTATATATATATATATATATATATATATATATATATATAGTGTTATAAAAGCAAAATTTGTTATAAAAGGAAAAGACCCTGATGCTGGGAAAGACTGAAGGCAAAGGAGAAGGGGACGGCAGAGGATGAGATGGTTAGATAGCATCACCGATGTAACGAACATGAATTTGAGTAAACTCCGGGAGACAGTGGAGGACAGGAAGGCCTGGCGTGCTATGGTCCATGAGGTCACGAAGAGTCGGACACGACTAAACGACTGAACAACAACAAAAAAATAAAAGCAAAATTGTTTTTTAAGTCCTTTTTTTAAAAATACCTCTATAGTTTTGTTCCAGATTGGACGATGACTGACCGCATCCCAGAGCATAATGTGTTTGTCTTGCCCACATGTAAAGAAGTGAGGCTTGGTGGGATGGGCTGCTAGTCCCCAAAGCTCATCAGTATGACCCTGAATGAACACAGAAACATTTCTTCAGTAGACGAACAATAGTTTGCATAGCATCATAAGCCAGAAATCCTATCAAAACGCAACATGAATAAGATATCTGATGGTGCATATTACGTTTAGTTTCACTTGGCTTTACGCACTTATGCAAGATAGTATACAATCCAGGCACAATCTAGATTATATCTGGGCTCCAGGTTATATTTGAACTCAGGGTTAAAATATAATGCTAATTTATCCATGTAGAATGAGTTTACTTGTTTGTGTAAAAAGAAGCAATCCTGGCTTGTTTGGATGCAGTAGTCTATAAATTCAAGGTTCAAACATCATGCTAATTTATCTATGTATAATTAATTTACTGGTTTGGGTAAAAGGAAGGCTGCAACATACTGTGTTTTAGTAATCCTGGATTATTGTCTTCAAATGAAGTGCAGGTAATTCCACATCTAGTCCTCTTATTGGTAATACTGGAGAAAAACGGCTTTAAAATTCTATTCTCTCTTCTTTCAACCCCATACCTTTCTTTCCCATGAAAAAAAATTGCTTAACCCCCACATTCAAATCATCAACTGAAATGCACATACAGTTTCACTTATTCATAAACATTTTCTTCTTCCCTTCTCTTTTCTCCCCACCCCTCAAAATTCAGACATTGGGCTTTTCCAGGCTATTTTTTTCATTTAGACTACTTTGAAAAGGACACTGTACACTGCTGTTCCTTGACTGTAAAAATGTAAATTGCTGTTACATGGAATTTTTATAAAATTACTACTTATTTAGCGAGTTCTCAACTCATCTGCAAGAATAGTTTGTTCAGGTTTATAATTCAGAATATTTCTAAAAAGTAATGAATTTAATGTTACATGTCACATTTTTGAAAACAAGGGTCTTAGGGACAGATTGTACTAAAGAGTAGTAACTACCTGGGTAATGGGAGAAAAGTCTCCTGACAAAGAACCTTGTAGCACAAAGTTTCGAGTGGTTCCTATCAATACAATGTCACCTTTCCCTTCTGCTATTGTTCTTATAGGACCAAACTGTTCCAGAATCTGTTTTTTTAAAAAAAGTGAAATGGTTAGATTGAGTGGGTACATAATTATTTTTCAAGTATACAGTCCTATTGTGCTGATATAAAGGTATGGGTGGGGTGGGTGGGTAAGATACAAGTTGATCTGAATCAGATATTCCTTTTGGGAAGCAAGACAGAAGTAACTTTAGCAAAAAACAGTGAAGTAGAGAAAAACATTTTTTTTGCTTGCACGAGAGCATTTTTAAGAGTTCCAAGAGCACTGCTGAGGAGTCTTCCTATCCTTTCCCTAAGGCAACAAAACTCACATAGAGCAAAAGAAGAGAGATTTGTAGACACTCTCAGTTACAGCCCAAAGTAACCTTGAGTGGTTATGACAGGGCTGATTCATAAGCAAATGTAAGTAAACATTGCTTAATTTTTACATTTTAAAAGACAAATAATCTGTTTCTCCAGACTGCATCTCATCCATCAGCCATATCTATACAGGGAGTTGGTGGATAGTCCATGGGACTATGGAACCATGCAGAACATTCCACCACAAATGAAGAAGACTATAGTTGGTTAGAAAGTATGTGTCCTATAGTCTCTTCAATTATTCAAGGGTTGATGTTGTTTATTCGTTCAGTCGTTTCCGACTCTTCGTGACTTCATGGACCAGTCCACGCCAGAGCCCTCTGTCGGCCGTCACCATCCCCAGCTCCCCAATGGTTGAGTCCGTCACCTCCAGAATACCATCCATCCATCTTGCCCTTGGTCGGCCCCTCTTCCTTTTGCCTTCCACTTTCCCTAGCATCAGCTTCTTCTCCAGGGTATCCTGTCTTCTCATTATGTGGCCAAAGTACTTCAGTTTTGCCTTTAATATCATTCCCTCAAGTGAGCAGTCTGGCTTGATTTCCTGGAGTATGGAGTGGTTTGATCTTCTTGCAGTCCAAGGCACTCTCAGAATTTTCCTCCAACACCACAGTTCAAAAGCATCTATCTTCCTTTGCTCAGCCTTCCTTATGGTCCAGCTCTCACAGCCATAGGTTACTACAGGGAATACCATTGCTTTAACTATGCGGACCTTTGTTGTCAGTGTGATGTCTCTGCTCTTAACTATTTTATCAAGATTTGCCATTGCTCTCCTCCCAAGAAGTAGACGTCTTCTGATTTCCTGGCTGCAGTCAGCGTCTCCAGTAATCTTTGCACCTAGAAATACAAAGTCTGTCACTGCCTCCACTTTTTCTCCCTCTATTTGCCAGTCATCAATCAAGCTGGTTGCCATAATCTTGGTTTTTTTTTGAGGTTTAACTGCAACCCAGCTTTTGCACTTTCTTCTTTCACCTTCGTCATAAGGCTCCTCAACTCCTCCTCGCTTTCAGCCATCAAAGTGGTATCATCTGCATATCTGAGATTGTTAATGTTTCTTCCAGCGATTTTAACTCCAGCCTTGGATTCCTCAAGCCCAGCATGTCGCATGATGTGTTCTGCATACAGGTTGAATAGGTAGGGTGAGAGTATACAACCCTGCCGTACTCCTTTCCCAATCTTAAACCAGTCCGTCGTTCCGTGCTCTGTTCTTACCGTTGCTACTTGGTCGTTATACAGATTCCTCGGGAGGCAGACAAGATGACTTGGTATCCCCATACCACCAAGAACTTGCCACAATTTGTTATGATCCACACAGTCAAAGGCTTTAGAATAGTCAATAAAACAGAAATAGATGTTTTTCTGAAACTCCCTGGCTTTCTCCATTATCCAGCGGATATTGGCAATTTGGTCTCTAGTTCCTCTGCCTTTTCTAAACCCAGCTTGTACATCTGGCAATTCTCGCTCCATGAATTGCTGGAGTCTACCTTGCAAGATCTTGAGCATTACCTTACTGGCATGTGAAATAAGTGCCACTGTTCGATAGTTTGAACATTCTTTAGTGCTTCCCTTTTTTGGTATGGGGATATAAGTTGATTTTTTCCAATCTGATGGCCATTCTTGTGTTTTCCAAATTTGCTGGCATATGGCATGCATCACCTTGACAGCATCATCTTGCAAGATTTTAAACAGTTCAGCTGGGATACCGTCGTCTCCTGCTGCCTTGTTATTAGCAATGCTTCTTAAGGCCCATTCAACCTCACTCTTCAGGATGTCTGGCTTTAACTCACTGACCACACCGTCAAAGCTATCTCCAATATTATTATCCTTCCTATACAGATCTTCCGTATATTCTTGCCACCTTTTCTTGATCTCTTCTGCTTCTGTTAGGTCCTTACCATCTTTGTTTTTGATCATACCCATTTTTGCCTGGAATTTACCTCCGATGTTTCTAATTTTCTGGAAGAGGTCTCTTGTCCTTCCTATTCTATTGTCTTCTTCCGCTTCCGCACATTGCTTGTTTAAAAATAATTCCTTATCTCTTCTGGCTAACCTCTGGAATTTTGCATTTAATTGGGCATATCTCCCCCTATCACTGTTGCCTTTTGCTTTCCTTCTTTCTTGGGCTACTTCCAGTGTTTCAGCAGGCAGCCATCTTGCCTTCTTGGTTTTCTTTTTCTTTGGGACGTTTTTTGTTGCCGCCTCCTGAACAATGTTGCGAACTTCTGTCCATAGTTCTTCTGGGACCCTATCTACTAAATCTAGTCCCTTAAATCTATTCTTCACCTCCACTGCATATTCCTTAGGAATATTAGTGAGCTCATATCTAACTGATCTGTGGGTCTTCCCTATTCTCTTTAGTCTGATTCTAAATTTTGCAATAAGAAGTTCGTGATCTGAACTACAGTCAGCTCCAGGTCTTGTTTTTACCGACTGTATAGATGTCCGCCACCTTTGGCTGCAAAGGATGTAGTCAATCTGATTTCGGTGTCGACCATCTGGTGAAGTCCATGTATACAGTCGTCTTTTAGGTTGTTGGAAGAGAGTGTTTGTTATGCAGAGTGAGTTGTCTTGGCAAAATTCTATCAGCCTATGTCCTGCTTCATTTTGTTCTCCCAGACCATGCTTGCCTGTAATTCCAGGTGTCGTCTGACTACCCACCTTAGCATTCCAGTCTCCTGTAATGAAAATAACATCTCTTTTTGGTGTATTATCCAGTAGGTGCTGCAGATCCTCATAGAACTGATCTACTTCTGCTTCTTCAGCATCTGTGGTTGGGGCGTATATTTGGATCACTGTGATGTTAAATGGCTTACCCTGAATTCGAATTGAGATCATTCTATCATTTTTTGGATTGTATGCAAGCACTGCTTTAGCCACTTTATTATTAATTATGAAGGCTACTCCATTTCTTCTGTGGTCCTCTTGTCCACAGTAGTAGATCTGGTGGTCATCTGATGTGAAGTGGCCCATCCCAGTCCATTTCAGTTCACTGACACCTAAAATGTCTATATTTAATCTTGACATCTCACCAATAACCACATCCAATTTGCCCTGGCTCATAGATCTTACATTCCAGGTTCCTATAGTGTGTTGATCTTTAGAACATCGGATTCGTCGTTCACCACCAGCACCGTCAGCCGCTAGCCGTCCTTTCGGCTTTGAGCTAGCTGCGTCATCACATCTGGGGCTAGTTGAACGTATCCTCTGTTCCTCCCCAGTAGCATTTTGACCATCTTCCGACCTGGGAGTCCCATCTTCCGATGGTATACCGACATATCTTTGGTTGTACTGATCCATTTAGTTTTCATGGCAAGAATACTGGAGTGGGTTGCCATTACCTTCCCCAGGGATCGTATTTAGTCTGACCTCTCTGCCACGACCTTCCCGTCTTGGGTGTCCCTTCACGGTTTAGCTCATGGTTTCATTGAGGTGCTCAAGCTCCAGCACCACGACAAGGTAACGATCTCCTTTGCTGGAGCATTCAAGGTTATTCAAGGGTGCAACAGCAAAATAGGCACTTATTTAGATACAGGTACAAAAATGCCATTAAAAAACATAGACTATTTCAGAGAACAGGTATATTCTGGGCAAACTTCTAGGATAAGCATCAAAAGGTATGGCCTCTTCAAAAGAGATGAATTATGTGACTCATCCAAAGTTAGATTTTTATGTACTTAGAATACATATATTATTCTTACTTATTTAAGTAATAAAATATATTATTAATTTACTTATTTAAGTACTTTATGTACTTTATGTACTTATTTATGTACTTTATGTACTTAGAATACATATATTGGTAGTAAAAACCACACTAATATATTTTAGAGGTAATAAGGGAAGGTGCCTCTTCAAGTGTCAAGTTGTAAAACAATGAATGTTCTTTAAAACAAAAATGTTAACAGGGAAGTTTTAAAGCCCTGAGTCATTACCTCAGTTTTGTGAATTTTCTGATAATTCCCATTCCAAGATACCAATTTTCTGTCCTTTCCACCTCCAGACACAAGGGTGCCATCTCGTAACATACAAAGGGCAAATATGCCTCCTTCATGAGCTCCTTGAATTGCAGAGCTTATTCTGTTCGTACCTGGAAAGAAGAGGAAAGAAGCTCACTAAATAATGTTTTATTGGATTATTCAGTTAGTTCTCTCCTTGCTGGAGGAAATACAATATTGCGGTCACTATAATTTCTTTCTGGTTAGGAACTCTAATGAAATGTTAAAGTTTTGAGCAGAAGAAACTATAAGCCACTGAGAACAAAACCACCAAGCACAGACCAGGGTTGGGTTTCTAACTTATCCTAGATCCCCTCTTAGGAGTTTCTTAAAAAAAAACAGGTTTTCACAGCTCCCGTGAAACATAACAGGGTTGGGGCTAGTTTGATCTCAGATAATGGGCTGTTGCAAAGAAGTGGGTAGCAATAGAGAAGGCTCAACTCCTTGGGCACTGTAGTTAACAGTTCCTAAAGGAGGAAATTACTATTTTTAAAAATAATTTATTATTATTATAAATAAATAAATAAATAAATAAATTATTATTATTATTATTATTGACAAGAAAAGGAAAGCCTTCCAGATATGGCAAAAAGATATTAACTGTGCCGTTAAGAAAAAAAATCTACGCCAGTGCAAAGGCAGAAGTCCAAAGAAGAACTAGAGAATTTAAGAACATATGGTGGATAAAAAAAGCCCAAGAAACCCAACATTTTGCAGATGCTCATGATGCACGGGGCTTTTTTAATGCCATAAAGGCCATCTATGGACCAACAAACCATGGTACAAATCCCTTACGCTCAGTAGATGGTGCTAAACTTCTAAAGGACAAAGAGTCTATTGCACTGCGCTGGAAAGAGCATTACTACAATCTCCTTAATCGTCACTCTACTGTGGCTGATGAAGTCTTCTTGCAAATCCCACAAAAACAAATAAGAAATGAGCTTGCAGTACCCCCTAGTTTGGAGGAAGTCAGTAAAGCCACTAAACAAATGAAAAATAACAAAGCTAGTGGACCTGATGGGATTCCTGCTGAAGTCTTTAAAGAAGGCGGGCCTGAACTTACACAAGTTCATAAGCTCATCGAAAAAATCTGGATGAGGGAGGAGATTCCAGCAGACTTTAGGGATGCCATAATTATCACTCTCTTTAAAAAGGGTGATAGAACAGACTGTGGAAACTATCGAGGCATCTCCCTTCTAGCCACAGCAGGCAAAATCCTGGCAAAGATGACTGCAAACCGTCTCCTATCTGTATCAGAAGACATCCTCCCTGAAACGCAAAATGGCTTCCGCCCTTCCAGGGGAACAGTGGATATGATCTGCACTGCACGACACCTTCAAGAAAAATGCAAGGAGCAAAACCGCCCTCTGTACATGGCGTTTATTGATCTGACTAAAGCTTTTGATACTGTAAATCGTACTGCTCTCTGGACCATCCTTCTGAAAATCGGATGCCCTGATAAATTTGTGAACATCTTGCGGTTACTCCATGACGGCAACAATCCTGGATAACAATGGCTCTCAAAGCGATCCATTTAAAGTGGAATCCGGCGTTAAACAGGGATGTGTTATTGCTCCAACCTTATTCGCTATCTTCATCGCTATGATTATACACCTTGTTGAAGAGAAACTTCCTACTGGTGTAGAAATCATATATCGAACAGATGGAAAGCTTTTTAATCTTAGTAGGCTGAAAGCAAAAAATAAGGTAATTGTAACTTCTGTTATAGAACTTCAATATGCTGATGATAACGTAGTCTGTGCACACTCCGAGGAAGATCTTCAAACTATCCTAAACATCTTTGCAGAAGCATATGAAAAGCTCGGCCTCTCGATTAACATTAAAAAAACCAAAGTGCTTTACCAGCAAGTTCGAACCAATCCCTCCGCAGCGCCATCAATCCAGCTTAAAGGTGTGTCACTAGAAAATGTCGACCACTTTTCTTATCTCGGCAGCCATCTATCTACAAAAGCCGACATCGACGCTGAAATTCAGCATCGCCTGAGCTCTGCGAGTGTAGCTTTCTCCCGAATGAAGCGTAGAGTGTTTGAGGATCGGGACATTCGCAGGGAGACCAAAATGCTTGTTTACAAAGCCATTGTACTACCAACCCTTCTGTACGCCTGTGAAACATGGACCCTCTACAAACGCCACCTCCAACTTCTTGAAAGATTCCATCAACGCTGCCTCCGAAAAATTCTGCAAATTACTTGGGAAGATAGGCGGACTAATGTTAGCGTATTAGAAGAAGCGAAAACCACCAGCATTGAAACAATGATCATCCAACATCAACTTCGCTGGACCGGCCATGTTGTTCTAATGCCTGACCATCGTCTTCCAAAGCAGCTACTTTACTCCCAACTTAAGAATGGAAAACGGAATATTGGTGGACAGCAAAAGAGATTCAAAGATACTCTCAAAGCTAATTTAAAAAAATGTAATATCAGCATTGAGAACTGGGAAGCCCTAACTCATGAACGTTTCAATTGGAGGTCAGCCTTTATTAATGGCGCTATGGACTTTGAAGAAGCACGAGTACAGGGCGAAAGGGAGAAAAGAGCTAAAAGGAAGGCACGTCAGGCAAAACCTCATCATGACCGTCTCCCACCCGGAAACCTATGCCCTCATTGTGGGAGGTTGTGCGGATCCAGAATTGGCCTTTATAGCCACTTACGGATCCACCGTTAAAATTTTACCTTTGGAAGACAATCTTACTCGGCTACGAGTGATCGCCAATGAAGATCCCCTCTTAGGAGTTTCTTAAAAAAAACAGGTTTTCACAGCTCCCGTGAAACATAACAGGGTCGGGGCTAGTTTGATCTCAGATAATGGGCTGTTGCAAAGAAGTGGGTAGCAATAGAGAAGGCTCAACTCCTTGGGCACTGTAGTTAACAGTTCCTAAAGGAACGGGCCTGGAGTGAGCCTATCCTGCTTAATCTCACTGGATGATCAGAGACCACTGGGAATAGAAGGTCCTATAGATATCCAAGCCCTGAGCCCTATGGTGCATTAAAGATGACATCCAGCACCTTGAATTGCACCCAGAAGCTGAAGGATAACCAGTGTAGCTCTCATTGTAGAGGTGTTACGTGGGAGAGCTTTGGAAGTCCCATCACTACTCGAGCAGCCACATTCTGGATCAGTTGAAGCTTTTGGATTCTCTTCAAGTGCAACTTCAAGTGGATCATGGAAAAAGCAAGAGAGTTCCAGAAAAACATCTACTTCTGCTTCATTGACTACGCTAAAGCCTTTGATTGTGTGGATCACAACAAACTGTGGCAAATTCTTAAAGAGATGGGAGTACCAGACCACCTTACCTGTCTCCTGAGAAACCTGTATGTGGGTCAAGAAGCAACAGTTAGAACCGGACATGGAACAACCGACGGGTTCAAAATTGGGAAAGGAGTACGACAAGGCTGTATATTATCACCCTGCTTATTTAACTTATATGCAGAGTACATCATGAGAAATGCCGGGCTGGATGAATCACAAGCCGGAGTTAAGATTGCCGGGAAAAATATCAACAACCTCAGATATGCAGACGATACCACCCTAATGGCAGAAAGTGAAGAGGAACTAAAGAGCCTCTTGATGAGGGTGAAAGAGGAGAGTGCAAAAGCTGGCTTGAAACTCAACATTAAAAAAACCCAGATCATGGCATCTGGTCCCATCACTTCCTGGCAAATCGAAGGGGAAGAAATGGAAGCAGTGACAGATTTTATTTTCTTGGGCTCCAAGATCACCGCAGACGGTGACTGCAGCCATGAAATTAAAAGACGCTTGCTCCTTGGAAGGAAAGCTATGGCAAACCTAGACAGCATATTAAAAAGCAGAGACATCACCTTGCCGACAAAGGTCCGTATAGTTAAAGCTATGGTTTTTCCAGTAGCAACGTATGGCTGTGAGAGTTGGACCATAAGGAAGGCTGAGCGCCGAAGAATTGATGCTTTCGAGCTGTGGTGCTGGAGAAGACTCTTGAGAGTCCCTTGGACTGCAAGGAGGTCAAACCAGTCAATCCTAAAGGAAATCAACCCTGACTGCTCATTGGAAGGACAGATGCTGAAGCTGAAGCTCAAATACTTTGGCCACCTAATGAGAAGAGAGGACTCACTGGAAAAGACCCTGATGCTGGGAAAGACTGAGGGCAAAAGGAGAAGGGGACAGCAGAGGATGAGATGGTTAGATAGCATCACCGATGTAATGAACATGAATTTGAGTAAACTCCGAGAGACAGTGGAGGACAGGAAGGCCTGGCGTGCTATGGTCCATGAGGTCACGAAGAGTCGGACACGACTGAACGACTGAACAACAACAACAAGTGCAACCTCATGTGGAGAGAATTGCAATAATGCAAACAGGAGGTGATAAGGCATGAGTGACAGCGAGCAGAGCCTCCTAATAACTCCAGCATCGGATGGAATTGAGCAAAAGCCCTTGTGGCTACGACTGCCAACCTGCTCTTCAAACAGGAGCTGTGAGGCCAAAAGAACTCCCATATTTTGAACCAGTTCTGCACAGCAACCCCATCCAGAACCAAAGATGATACGGGTAGCAACGGTCTCATTTAGCGACTGCCTCATTTAGCAACAGTTTGCAATTACAACCGTGATGAAAAAGTAACTTTACAACCAATCTTTGCATTTACGACCTTTGCAGGTCTGTAAAGCAAAAGAAAGCTGAAGTAAGATCATAAGCACAATCGCGGTTGCACTTAGCAACTGCTCCACTTAATGACTGAGTTGCCAGTCCCAATTGTGGTCGCTAAACAAGGACTACCTGTATGTCCTTTGTGTCAGAGGGCTTCTGTACTCACAGCTATTCGATCTTGCTGGGAATGAATTCAACCCAAACCTGTTCTTCTCCAGACAGTAATAGCCTCCAGGCATTGGTGTAGGACCTTTACTGCATCTCCTGTTCAAGATGTATAGCTGGGTATTGTTAGCATACTGATGGTACCTGACCTCTTGCTGACAGATTATCTCCCCCAGCAACTTCATATACAGGTAGTCGTCACTTACTGACCATTCGTTCAGCGACTATTCAAAGTTACGACAATGCTGAAAAAATAACTTTACGGCCCATTTACGACTATTTATTTTATTTATTTATTTATTTATTTATTTATTTATTTATTATTTGGATTTATCCCCGCTCATCTCTACCATGGTAGACTCTATTTACAACCTTCGCAGCATCCCTCAGTCACGTGATCGCCATTACAGTCAGTACACATTGTCCTATACCTGAACTGTGGTTTTTTAATTGTTTTCCCCTTGCAGAACAGAGAAATTGGAGAGAAAGGGATTGCAAGAAAGTAAGCTGTTTGCTCTTCTACACATCGAAGATTGCGCTGGCAGCCTGGAGCTGGGAGCCTCCGCTGCACTACACAAACAGCTTACAGTACTCTCTTGAAATCTCTTCCTCTCCAATCTCTCTGCTCTGCGAGGGGGTGGGGTGGGAAAGCAAGCAATTTCTGTAGGCAGCCTCTCCTTTGCCTGACTCTTTCCCACTGCCGGCACTATCGCATTGCTTTCAATGTGTAGAAGAGCAAACAGCTTATTCTCTTGAAATCACTTTCTCTCCAATCTCTCTGCTCTGCGGGGGGGGGGGAAGGGTCAGGCAAAGGAGAGATTACCTATAGAAATCTCTTGCTTGCCCCCCACCCCTGCAGAGCAGAGATTGGAGAGGAAGAGATTTCAAGAGAGTAAGCTGTTTGCTCTTCTACACATTGAGAGCAATGTGATCACGCTGGCAGCCTGGGGCTGGAATCCACGGGTGCGCTATGCAAACAGTTTACAGTACTCCCTTGAAATCTCTTCCTCCCCAATCTCTCTCCTGTGAGGAGTGGGGAAGAAAAAAGCAGGCACTTTCTGTAAGCAGCCTCTCCTTTGCCTGACCGTTTCCCGCTGCCGGCGCTGATTTAGTAGTTGTAATAGCATATACCTAATATAATCCAATCTACTACTTTGACAAATAATATTTTTTGCATAAAATAGGACTAAAATATTTCTCAAAAGATACTCTCCAAAATCTTACTTTTTATTTTGTGTGTGTTTGTGCGCGTGCGTGTATCTACAAAGATTTTTTTCTTTTGTATGCAGTAAATAGTAATTTACTATTCTGCAAGTTCATTCTTTTCTTACCTTTTCCCCATATTAAGATATTCCCACTTGAATCTCCTGTGATTGTATCGCCATTTTCAGAAAATGTCACACACAAGACAAACTTTGGCTTTTCTTGTTTCTGGAGAACAAAATAGTTAAAACATCACTGAACGACTATACCTATATTATATATTTCATGCATTCAGTCCAGGCTTTACCAATATATTAACAATTGAAAAAAATATTATATTTGCTTTTTTCCCTAAAAGAGAAAAAATAAATAACGCTTCAAAGAACCATTCATGGTTTAGGAAGTCTTAAAAGTGAGAAAGTTAAATGACAATGTTAATGTTGTAGAACAACTGCATATGTATTTAATATATATAACATATGTATTTAATATATTTAATATATAGCCAGTTTAGTCTAGTGGTTAAGACAATGGGCTAGAATCCAGGAGACTGAGAGTTCTAGTCCCAGGAAGGAGTTCTTAGCCCTAGGAAGGAGCCAATGGGAAACCAGGAGACTGAGAGTTCTAGTCTTCTATTGCATCCTTTACAAAGCAAAGGCCTCTCATGGTGATGTGAAGTGCAGGTGCAAGATAACAACGGTCACGTGTGTATTGTCATGACTAGTGCCCACACAAGCAATGGGACCTTCCCATGAGAACAAGGTCTCCTGAATCCTTCCGTGGGAAGCCTGCTCCAGGGAGGGAGCAGAGGGGGGGAGGAAATCACGTGCTCGCTTAGATGTAGCACTGCTACCCAATAGCAGGTCATGCTATGTGCTTTAGGCCTAATGCTTTGGGCCTAGTGTGTGTCACAGCTAACTTCCAGCCAATCAGAAAGCTAGAAGAACTGAATATACAACCATGCAAACTGGTGTTCTATGCCCCGGCCGCCGCAGGGTTCGGGTTAGCGGGGGGAGAGGACGCCGAACGGCGGGGTGGGGGGATTCATGGGGCAGGAGGGTGCACCCGGAGGACCTCCCGCGGCCACTTCTCCAAGGCGGGTTGCAGAGCGCACGCTGCGCCCACGGGAACACCTGGTCCCTCTGCTCCCTCCAGCTCCGCCACCAGCCCCAGCAGCACCGCCCGCCCCGTCCTGCCGCCCGGCAAACCTCCGCCGGCTCCGTCCCCCCGCCGCCACCGCCCCGGCCAGGCCCCCTGCGCTGCCCTGCCGCTCGCGTCCCGGGCCCGCGCCATCGCCCAGCACCTGGATGCCGCGGAGCAGCGCCATCTCCAGCCGCAGCAGCCCCTGCAGCCGCTCCTGCGCCGCCTCCGACAGCGCCGCGTCCCGGGCCAGCAGCGCCTGCTGTGGCTTATTGGAGCGGGTGGGAGGGCGCGGGGGAGCCGCACAGGCGCCGAGGGGGGTGGGCCCGGCAGCGGAGGCCCGGGCCGCCCACCCCGCCCACCTGCTTGCCTGCCTGCTTGCCTCCCTCCGCGAGGCCCCCCGCTGCCTTCCCGGGATCCGGGCGCGCTGGAGAGGTCCGCGGGGCAGCGTCGGGGCTTTCTCGCCCTCTCGAGGCTCGGCTGCAAGGGAACGGAAGGAGACTCGCGGAGGGAAGGAAGCAGGCAGGCAAGCAGGGGGGCGGGGCGGGCCGCTGCCCCCCTCGGCGCCTGTGCGGCTCCCCCGCACCCACTCCGCCCGGCCAGACATGCCCCGCTCTGGAGGCCGGGCTCGCCGAGGAGGACCATGACTGCGTGGCTTATTGGGGCGGGTGGGAGGGCACGGGGGAGCCGCACAGGCGTCGAGGGGAGCGGGCCTGGCGGCGGAGGCGGAGGCCCGGGCCACCCGCCCGCTCCGCCTGCCCGCCCTGAGGGGACCCACCCGGCGGCGGCTCCCCTGAAGCGCGCCGCTTGTCGTTGCCGCCCGCCTCTTTTCCCGCCCCCCATCATGTCCTTGGCCCGACGCGGGCGGGCGGAAGTGGCAGCCCCGCCCGCGCCGAGTGGCGGTAGCACAGCCCCGCCACCACCCTTTCTCTCCAGCTCAGATCCCGGGGAGGCAAGCAGGCAGGCAAGCAGACGGCCGGGGCCTCCGCCGCCGGGCCCGCCCCCTCCCACCCGCCCCAATAAGCCACGTGATTGGCTCCCGCCCGCAAACCCCGCCCCCTTCCATGTGATTGGCCCCCACCCGCAAACCCCACCCCCTTCCACACGATTGGCCCCCGCCCGCAAACCCCTCCCCCTGGCTCTCGGGCATTTAAAAATGTGCACGAGCATGTCAAAATGGCTCCAGGCATAAAAAGTTTGCCGACCCCTGCCCTATGCTACCAGTAAACACTGTTAGCCCTACAAGCTGCATTCTTGTCTGTTTATTCTCAAGCCTCGAGTTTTTCCCCTTTAAGCCAGCGTATATCCCATCAATGAAAGCTGGCTGGGTGATCTTGGGCCAGTCACTCTCTCTCTCAGCCCTAGGAAGGAGCCAATGGGAAACCAGGAGACTGAGAGTTCTAGTTCCGCCTTAGGCATGAAAGCCAGCTGGGTGACCTTGGGCCAGTCTCTCTCTCTCTCTCAGCCCTAGGAAGGAGCCAATGGGAAACCAGGAGACTGAGAGTTCTAGTCCTGCCTTAGGCATGAAAGCAGGCTGGGTGACCTTGGGCCAGTCACTCTCTCTCAGCCCAACTCACCTCACAGGGTTGTTGTGAGGAAAATAGGAGAAGGAGTATTAAGTATGTTTGCCGCCTTGAGTTATTTATAAAAATAATAAAGGCGGGGTAGAAAATAAATAAATAAATAAATAAAAAGATAGGATAGGATAGGATAGGATAGGATAGGATAGGATAGGATAGGATAGGATAGGATAGGATTAGACTATATTGTACAAATGCCTTCTCTCCCTTGGTCTTGACACGTTGGGTCTGAAAGGCAATGTACTATCAAGAGCCACAGTCTATCAGCTAAGATGCTTAAAAGATAGAGAAAGAGAGAGAGACACCTCACTTTAAGGTTTATCAAGCAAAAGAGAAAAGAAATAATAAAAGATATAGCAGGAGAATGTGCATGTTGGGATTCTATTAAGCATAGAAAGGTTACTGAAATAAAGAAGTGACCAATAGTAGCAAAAGCAACATCTTAATAGTGTAATCACAAAATATCCATGGCTTTTATAAGATCGTCATTGTCAATCTTACAAGAAATATAGTAAATTTTTTATTCACTCTTTTAAATTATTTTTAGCTACATTAGGTTAACTTTAACTTTAATCTCACTGAAATAAAACAGACTTCACTTAGTCGTGACTAAGTTGTTCCACTGACTTTAATAGTTCTAATTCATTTACATTTGTGCTTGTGGTAAGCAGAACCTCTGATACAGATTGGCTGAACTGATGGCATACACAAAATATCCAGTAGCACATATAATTAAATTACTGATTTCATGGTTTCTAATGGGAGAAGAAAAATGTCAGTTTGGCTAGGATTTAAAAGAAAAAAATAAAATCATGCAGTAAAATGAAGATTGCTAGTAAACAAGTCAGGATACAAAGAAAATAAAGTAAGTGAATTCTGCTGTTTAGGACTTCGTATATCATTAAAGCATTGTGACCTGGTTTCTAAGGAAGCAGCATGGCCAACAGAGCAAAACTGGGAGAGAGAACATTAACATTCCCCTAATGATCCGCTGGCTGCAGGGAAAACAATAAACAAGAACATAAACACTCTTACCTCAAATAATCCCTGCTTTTTAATAAGAGAATTCCCTTCAATAGTCCAAAAATAAAGGTGAGATTTTCCACATGTAACTATTATATTAGTGTCTGTAGGGTGAAAATCAGCAGCAAATACTGCTTCATTAGAGCACTAGAAGAAATAATAATAATAATAATAATAATATTAAGTACTAAGAACTCCTTGTTTGATAGCATATTAGTGCATTGTGACTTTTGTATTTAAATTAAAATAAATAGATAAACTCAAAATACTTCATGTAAAGGTTTGGAAGACGTCTCATGTCTTAAAAGAATGTAACTTTTACTTATGCAGTACTTTTTCTGTCTTCTAATACATTCCATTTAATATACAAATGAGTAAGTATTGGTCAAAGATTTATAATGGCTTTTCACACATGAACTTCAAGCTACTAGAATGTTGTAAGTGTGGATTTCACCCCCAAAAAGATAATTCTGAACCTTATAGTGCCTACAGACTCAGAAGATCCTTGCAGAGTTTAGAAATGAGAGTTATGAATAGTGCAGTTTTCTTCACTTCCACTTTATCCACACAAAATGTGTTTCCTATGATTTCTTCAACAAGTAAATAAACCTAAGCAGAAGTACAGAAGAGGCAACACATTTTCTTCCCTAGCATTAATTTATAATGATGTATTTCAAGGGGGAAAGGATTTAACAGCAAGACTAGTGGTCACATCAACATCTACAAGATGTTGGAATGAAGGTGAAATATTATGGACATTTTTTGACCACAAAAAAAATCTTGCTGGTCTCAGGTAGCACACAAATGACAGAATTGCAAAATACCTTGACCTCTGCAACTTTTTCTTCCCTCTGCCAGTCCCATACTGAAAGCACATGTTCATTGGAGTCATCCACTGAACACAGGTTACTGCCTCCATTCTGAAATAAAACATGAAGTAGTTCATCATCCCTCAGTTTATATGACTTCCTACTTCAAAGACAAGTGATTAACAGCATTGATCTTCCAACTAAAGTTCTGAGCTTAGAGTATTATGGATTCTTTGCCTGAAAAAATGGTGTAAGAACCAACCCATCTTGAGAATCTTGGAACCAAACTGCTTAAACAACTATGTATTTGCAGTCAGGTATCAATGAAGAAACTGCAACTGTATTTAATGTGAAATGCAAACTGCAAGTGAATTCTAAGACAAATAAAATAATCTCCCTCTCCTTCTGCATTCAGTTTCTTCCACAGATTTTCTTCCAGTTGAGCAGGGTTCTGCTGGGAAAAAAGCAACTTGGAGCAATGGAGATAAAATGAGAGAGAAGGTACAGAGAAACCTATTTTCTTCTTATCCAAAAAGTAGGTCCACCCCTTGCTTTGTATAAAAGTAGGGAAATGTGATAAATATGCACATAGCTATTTAGTGACATTATTTAACAAGATGTATACCTATAAATAAGTTTGGAAACTATGTTCTTAAACTTAAACCTTCTTTAATTAAGTAAAGATTTCACTCAAACAAAACTAATTCACATTTTTCTGAGAGATTTTCTAGAAACAAATAATATTATGTACCATCCGTTGGTAAAATCTACAGTGGGGCAAAAAAGTATTTAGTCAGCCACCAATTGTGCAAGTTCTCCCACTTAAAAAGATGAGAGAGGCCTGTAATTGACATCATAGGTAGACCTCAACTATGAGAGACAAAATGAGAAAACAAATCCAGACAATCACATTGTCTGATTCGGAAATAATTTATTTGCAAATTATGGTGGAAAATAAGTATTTGGTCACCTACAAACAAGCAAGATTTCTGGCTCTCACAGACCTGTAACTTCTTCTTTAAGAGGCTCCTCTGTCCTCCACTCATTACCTGTAGTAATGGCACCTGTTTGAACTTGTTATCAGTATAAAAGACACCTGTCCACAACCTCAAACAGTCACACTCCAAACTCCACTATGGTGAAGACCAAAGAGCTGTCGAAGGACACCAGAAACAAAATTGTAGACCTGCACCAGGCTGGGAAGACTGAATCTGCAATAGGCAAGCAGCTTGGTGTGAAGAAATCAACTGTGGGAGCAATAATTAGAAAATGGAAGACATACAAGACCACTGATAATCTCCCTCGATCTGGGGCTCCACGCAAGATCTCACCCCGTGGGGTCAAAATGATCACAAGAACGGTGAGCAAAAATCCCAGAACCACACGGGGGGACCTAGTGAATGACCTGCAGAGAGCTGGGACCAACGTAACAAAGGCTACCATCAGTAACACACTACGCCACCAGGGACTCAGATCCTGCAGTGCCAGACGTGTCCCCCTGCTTAAGCCAGTACATGTCCGGGCCCGTCTGAAGTTTGCTAGAGAGCATTTGGATGATCCAGAAGAGGATTGGGAGAATGTCATATGGTCAGATGAAACCAAAGTAGAACTGTTTGGTAGAAACACAACTTGTCGTGTTTGGAGGAGAGAGAATGCTGAGTTGCATCCAAAGAACACCATACCTACTGTGAAGCATGGGGGTGGCAACATCATGCTTTGGGGCTGTTTCTCTGCAAAGGGACCAGGACGACTGTTCCGTGTACAGGAAAGAATGAATGGGGCCATGTATCGTGAGATTTTGAGTGCAAACCTCCTTCCATCAGCAAGGGCATTGAAGATGAAACGTGGCTGGGTCTTTCAGCATGACAATGATCCCAAACACACCGCCCGGGCAACGAAGGAGTGGCTTCGTAAGAAGCATTTCAAGGTCCTGGAGTGGCCTAGCCAGTCTCCAGATCTCAACCCCATAGAAAACCTTTGGAGGGAGTTGAAAGTCCGTGTTGCCCAGCGACAGCCCCAAAACATCACTGCTCTAGAGGAGATCTGCATGGAGGAATGGGCCAACATACCAGCAACAGTGTGTGCCAACCTTGTGAAGACTTACAGAAAACGTTTGACCCCTGTCATTGCCAACAAAGGATATATAACAAAGTATTGAGATGAACTTTTGATATTGACCAAATACTTATTTTCCACCATAATTTGCAAATAAATTCTTTCCGAATCAGACAATGTGATTGTCTGGATTTGTTTTCTCATTTTGTCTCTCATAGTTGAGGTCTACCTATGATGTCAATTACAGGCCTCTCTCATCTTTTTAAGTGGGAGAACTTGCACAATTGGTGGCTGACTAAATACTTTTTTGCCCCACTGTATACAACCAACACTGAAGTCAACTTGCCCAAGAATGCATTTTGTTACAAAGGAAGAATTTCCAGCAGTTTTACTTTTAAAAAACTTACCACTGGCCTTGAGAAGCTTACAAAGCCTATTAAATATACATTAAACATTACTTACTGACTTAGAAAACGCAATGCATGTGACAGCTCGATCAAAGAATCCCATGCCAATTACATGTAGTGTATTCAAAGTAACAGAGTCCCAAATACGGACATGGGGCAGTAATTGCTGTTGAAAGTGAGCAAACAAAAACAGAAGATACATTTAGGGCAGAACTCTGAACATACAGAATTCTAGACTTCCTGAATGGGATGTACAGCAGTTTCAGTTTGCAGAAACACAGATAAGAAAATAAGAGGCTCTATTCTCAATGGTCAAATTATTACAACAATTGATTTGTTATTGGAATATTTTAACAAAAGCCATTATTCTGTCTGAAGTAATCAACAAGACATTTTGAAAAACAGTCCATTCTATGTAGGCTGACCATACGTCCCGTTTTGAATGGGACAGTCCTGTTTTTTTAACATTTCCCAACCATCCCGTCATTTTACTATAAATGCCAATTTTGTCCCGTTTTTTTAAAACTTGAAAGTTCCCGTGAACCTGTCAGGAGTGAGCCTGTCAGGAGTGGGTCAGCCCCCGCCGCCATGCCAAACTCGGAATCGGAGGAAGACGAGCCAACCTCCGAAAGAAGCTGGCATGGCGCGAAAGGGGAATCCGAACCGGAGCTGCTGATTGGAGGCAGCCCAGAAGAAGAAGCCCCTCTCTGATTGGAGAGGTGCCTGGCCCTCGCAGTCATTGGGAGAGGCTTTTCCTATGGAGGGTTCAGGGGGGAGGATTTTTGGGGGGGATCCCCACTATCTGATTGCTCTGCAAAGCAGAGGAAAGCAACTCAGGGGTGATGGCCATTGGTGGACTGGGACCTCCAACAAGGGGGAGGAGGAGGAGGAAGGGAAGCGCAAGCAAGAGCCCAGAGGGAGCGCACGCGCCCCCCTCGCGAAACCTGCCCGTTACCTGGCCTTCCGCCCCCCAGCACCAGCACAGGGCGGCCGCTGTCAGCAGAGGCCAGCAGGCGGGTCGGCGGGGCTGAGCGCGGATCCGGCCCATTCTCGCTCCTCCGGTGGCGCCTGCCTTCGGGGCGCTACCTACTTGGTGGAGCGGCCGGCGGCAGCTGCGGCTCAGCCCATGCCTGCGCTGGCTGGCTGGCTGGCTGGGCACCCCCGCCCAGCTCCCCTCGCCTTCCTCCCCGATGTCGCCCACCCGGTCTGCTTCTCCCGCGTGGCCATCCAGTCGTCTTCCTCGCTGCCTCCCCAGGGCGGTCGGATCACCTGCGATGGAGGGGCAGGGGGGCTTCACGGTCCCCCCCCCTCTCTGGCCAGCCCTGTTTGAGGCAAGGGGCGCGGGCGCAGCTTCGCCTAATGGGACAGGGAAAGGAGGCACGGTGGCGCTCGCCCTGGCCCGCTTGTTGGGGATCCCCTTTTGCTTTCTCAGGGTTCCTTTTTTACAGTTTACAGTCTTACAAGAAAGGGGGCAGAAGCCCCCTCCATAGCCCTTTCCTTCCTCCCCCTTCCCTATTCTTTTCCTTTTCTTCCTCTATTTTTCTTCCCGTTTCTTCTACTACTCCCTTTTCTTCATTGTCTCCCTCTTTATCCCTTTCATTCTATTTCCCCCTTCCTTCCCCTTCCCCTCCCTCCCTCCCTCCCTCCCTTCTCTTTATCCCTTTCTTCCTCTCTCCCTTCCCCTTTTCTTTTCATTTCCCTTCCTCCTTCCCTTCCTCCCTTTTTCTCATTTTTCCACTTCCTCCCTCCTTCCCATCCCTTCCCTTCCTCCTTTCTCATTCCTTCTTTTTCTTTTCCCCCTTCCTTCCCCCCTCTTCGTTCCTTTCCTTTCTTCTCTGTCTGTTCGTCCTTCTCTTTTCCTTTTTCTCTTCCTTTCTTCCTTCTTCTCCCATGTACACTATTTTCTTGTTCAGCTGGCCACCTTAAAAGGAACAAGAGGGGAAAAATCCCAGGATGTATAAGATATCCCTGATGTCTGAATTGTTTAATAGCACAAATAAACCAGAAGTTGACCAGAAGTTAGCTCAAGTTGACCAGAAGTTAGCTCAACAAGAGGGGAAAAATCCCAGGATGTATAAGATGTCCCTGATGTCTGAATTGTTTAATAGCACAAATAAACCAGAAGTTGACCAGAAGTTAGCTCAATATGTTCATGTGATAAAACTTTTTCATTTTAATGAAAACAAAAATATTTTTATATACAGTGGGGCAAAAAAGTATTTAGTCAGCCACCAATTGTGCAAGTTCTCCCACTTAAAAAGATGAGAGAGGCCTGTAATTGACATCATAGGTAGACCTCAACTATGAGAGACAAAATGAGAAAACAAATCCAGACAATCACATTGTCTGATTCGGAAAGAATTTATTTGCAAATTATGGTGGAAAATAAGTATTTGGTCAATATCAAAAGTTCATCTCAATACTTTGTTATATATCCTTTGTTGGCAATGACAGGGGTCAAACGTTTTCTGTAAGTCTTCACAAGGTTGGCACACACTGTTGCTGGTATGTTGGCCCATTCCTCCATGCAGATCTCCTCTAGAGCAGTGATGTTTTGGGGCTGTCGCTGGGCAACACGGACTTTCAACTCCCTCCAAAGGTTTTCTATGGGGTTGAGATCTGGAGACTGGCTAGGCCACTCCAGGACCTTGAAATGCTTCTTACGAAGCCACTCCTTCGTTGCCCGGGCGGTGTGTTTGGGATCATTGTCATGCTGAAAGACCCAGCCACGTTTCATCTTCAATGCCCTTGCTGATGGAAGGAGGTTTGCACTCAAAATCTCACGATACATGGCCCCATTCATTCTTTCCTGTACACGGAACAGTCGTCCTGGTCCCTTTGCAGAGAAACAGCCCCAAAGCATGATGTTGCCACCCCCATGCTTCACAGTAGGTATGGTGTTCTTTGGATGCAACTCAGCATTCTCTCTCCTCCAAACACGACAAGTTGTGTTTCTACCAAACAGTTCTACTTTGGTTTCATCTGACCATATGACATTCTCCCAATCCTCTTCTGGATCATCCAAATGCTCTCTAGCAAACTTCAGACGGGCCCGGACATGTACTGGCTTAAGCAGGGGGACACGTCTGGCACTGCAGGATCTGAGTCCCTGGTGGCGTAGTGTGTTACTGATGGTAGCCTTTGTTACGTTGGTCCCAGCTCTCTGCAGGTCATTCACTAGGTCCCCCCGTGTGGTTCTGGGATTTTTGCTCACCGTTCTTGTGATCATTTTGACCCCACGGGGTGAGATCTTGCGTGGAGCCCCAGATCGAGGGAGATTATCAGTGGTCTTGTATGTCTTCCATTTTCTAATTATTGCTCCCACAGTTGATTTCTTCACACCAAGCTGCTTGCCTATTGCAGATTCAGTCTTCCCAGCCTGGTGCAGGTCTACAATTTTGTTTCTGGTGTCCTTCGACAGCTCTTTGGTCTTCACCATAGTGGAGTTTGGAGTGTGACTGTTTGAGGTTGTGGACAGGTGTCTTTTATACTGATAACAAGTTCAAACAGGTGCCATTACTACAGGTAATGAGTGGAGGACAGAGGAGCCTCTTAAAGAAGAAGTTACAGGTCTGTGAGAGCCAGAAATCTTGCTTGTTTGTAGGTGACCAAATACTTATTTTCCACCATAATTTGCAAATAAATTATTTCCGAATCAGACAATGTGATTGTCTGGATTTGTTTTCTCATTTTGTCTCTCATAGTTGAGGTCTACCTATGATGTCAATTACAGGCCTCTCTCATCTTTTTAAGTGGGAGAACTTGCACAATTGGTGGCTGACTAAATACTTTTTTGCCCCACTGTATACAGTAATCTGTTTAAGGACCAGCAAACGGATCTTAAAAACGCTTTAAAACTTTTTTTATCGTCTTACTTTTTCATGAAAATGGAATATTACATAAGTTTAACCCCGTCCCATTTTTGCCATCCCAATGTCCCGTTTTTGTCTCAAGGAAATATGGTCAGCCTAATTCTATGCCAAAGTTTGAAGGTACAATAATTAACTACGGTGATGTTCCTGCTAAAAGATTTGGGACACCTGTCCATGTGGAGCTGCACTGATCTGGCATAGGCATCATGCTGCTGTATTCTCACAACATTAGCTTCCTTGGCCAGCTGGGTCCATTTTCCTCTGGTTTGGCTGTGGCACAACATATGAGCTGTGCCACATGGTAAAACGTCCATTGTATGATTTGCAACACTGTAGCTCTGCATAGTTTGGAAGCAGTCTATTTTCCCTTTTGTAGGAACTCTTCCTTCATTCTGCCTCCTACTCCCTGCACATTAAGCTCCCTTGTAGATTTCATAGGCAACCTTATTCATGAACACAGATTTAATATTTTTAGTCAGTGTCACAATCCCTGTTAAAAAAAATATATGACTGGCTTAATTTTACCTGCTTGTATAAGCATCATGCCTTGAACTCTTATTTATTTTATTTATTTATTTAATTAAATTTATATAACCGCCCATCTCCCCTAATGCGGAACTCTGGGCGGTTTACAATAAATAGTTAAAACAAAATATAAAACATCACTATACAATATATAGAATAATAAATAATTCTAAATCCAGATGGATGGAATTAAAACGAAGGACATTATAAAGTTAAGGAGTTAGCCACCCACATGAGGAGCTATCCTTTCCTCCTTCCCATGCCAGGCGGCAGAACCAAGTCTTCAGCTCTTTCCTAAAGGTCGGGAGGGAGGGGATCTGTCTCAACTCTGGGGGCAAGATGTTCCACAGTGTGGGTGCCACCACAGAGAAGGCCCGCCTCCTAGACCCCATCAGATGGCATTCTTTGATTGATGGGGTTTGTAGCAGGCCCTCTCTGAATGACCTGGTGGGGCGGGTCGATAAAATGGGGATAAGACGGTCCTTCCGGTATTCTGGCCCCATGCCATGTAGGGCTTTAAAGGTAATAACCAACACCTTGAATTGTACCCGGAAGCAAACCGGCACCCAATGCAGCTCGCGGAGCAAAGGTGTTATATGTGCAGATTTTGGTGCACCCAAGATTGCTCGCGCAGCCGCATTCTGCACCAGCTGAAGCTTCCGGATAGTCTTCAAGGGTAGCCCCATGTAGAGTGCATTGCAATAATCTACATGGGAGATGACAAGAGCATGAGTGACTGTTCGGAGGGCGTCGCGATCCAGGAATGGGCGTAACTGGCACACCAACCGAAGTTGTGCGAAAGCCCTCCTAGCCACGACTGCCACCTGGTCTTCGAGCAGGAGTCGTGAGTCTAGAAGGACCCCCAAGTTCCGCACCGGTTCCGAATGGGGCAGTGCTACTCCATCAAGAACCAAAGATGATAATTTCCCAGAAGACACTAGGCCATCAATCCACAGCCACTTGGTCTTGCTAGGGTTCAATTGTAGCCTGTTGTTCCCCATCCAGGCCCACACAGCCCCCAGGCACTGGGACAGGGTAGTCACTGCATCACTTACTTCACCAGGGATGGAGATGTACAATTGAGTATCATCCACATACTGATGATACCTCATCCCATGGTGTCGGATGACCTCGCCCAGCGGTTTCATGTAGATGTTAAATAGGAGAGGAGAGAGAACCGAACCCTGCGGCACCCCACACAAGAGGGGCCGAGGGTCAGATCTCTCCTCTCCTATTACCACCGACTGGGAGCGGCCTCGGAGGAAGGAGGTGAACCAGCGCAAAACTACGCCGCCCACCCCCAACTCCCTAAGCCGCCCCAACAGGATACGATGGTCGATGGTATCGAATGCCGCTGAGAGATCCAAGAGAGCAAGGATGGATGCACTACCACCATCCCGCTCCCGCCAGAGATCATCCGTAAGCGCGACCAATGCAGTCTCCGTCCCATATCCCGGCCTGAAACCTGACTGGAAAGGGTCTAGATAAACTCTTGCCTTATCCTATCTCCTGGCCAGTGAGTTCAAGCAAACCTACATAGACCTTGCAACCAAATCAGCTGGCTAAAAAGCTATGGTTCCATACCAACATCACTACTTTTAATGGAAATTTATATGCAGGAAGAATGACATCTTGATGTTACACATTTTTCCTTCATATTTTTTTTGCAGAACAGCCAAACATATACAACATTCAGTCAAAAAACGGAGGGGGTGTCTGCAATTTTATTTTTCCTGCTTCTGTGTAGAGCAGTAATGAGATTATTTTGTTACTCCATTAATTGATGCAGTTGGGGAGCAAGACACTGACTGATGATTTTTGTACTCTCCTATTGGTCAGCAATTGCCTCATAGTATTCCCTGTTTTCAGTGATCCAAGGTCATTGGAGTTAAAACAATTCTATTCAAATTTTGTGGTGAATGGAAACAGTGCCACAGTTCAAATGACAGAGCCCATAATCAGTGCTATGAATTTGTTAGAGGTCTTAAGTGAATTAACTCTTTCAGACTTAGCCTCTGATCTGCAGTACAGATATTAGTGCTATGTAGTGTTTCAGATTCAAAGGCAAAAAGGTGTCTTAGAGTGCGTAGGGATTAGCACCTATTTGCAACTCTTTAATCAAGCACATTATTTTCCAGAGTTGCAAACAGGTGCTACATTTACACTCCCACATGCACTGAAGTAGTCCACAGTCCTAATGGGAATAAAACAAATGGATCATCAAACAAATCAACCCAGAGTTCTCACTCAAGGCACAAATGACCAGGCCCAAATTATCCTACTTCGGACACATTATGCGAAGACCCAGCTCTCTGGAAAAGACTCTAATGCTGGGAAAGGTGGAAGGAAAGAGAAGAGGAGGAGGACAAGCAGCAAGGTGGATGGAGTCAGTTACAGTGGCGATGAGTGCACTGTTGGAAGTCCTGAAAGACCAGGTTAGGGACAGATTGTCGTGAAGAAAATCTATGTATGTGGTTGCTAAGAGTCAACAATGACTTGATGGCACATAATCAATTAAAAATCACAAAGGTCTAACTTAGAAAATATTCTTACATATGAAGCATTATGAATATTCTAAAATTCTGGTGCTTGAATTATTGGGAAGAGAGAAGGGTTCCAATTCCCTTAACTGATATTTTGGGGGGACACTGGGGGAGATATGAGTTGTCTAAAATTAATAGGAGTCTGAGTTCATGAACTGTATTAAGTTCCTGTTGTGTTCTTGTCCCTCTCCATAATATGAGAATTCTAAAGCTTTATACAAATGCTTTCTATAATTTCTTGTTACAGTAAAATTAATTTTATATAATTTTTTGTGTGTGGGCACCTTCAAGTCAGCCTCGACTCCTGGCAACTGCCTGGACAAGTCCATGCAATTTTCTTTGCAAGATTTTCGGAAGTGGCTTGCCATTATTATGTATAAATCCTATGAAATCTTCAAAATGATAAAATACATTTTTAAAAACCAAATAACCTGACAGATTAAAACTTCAAAATTTAGCCAAAACCAGATGTGCTTCTAAATCATAATTAACTCCAGATCCAATTTGCACAGAACCTTTTATGGTTCCAATTTGACATATAAACCATACGCTCATATTATATATGCATGCAATGCATTTGTAGGACCACTAGAGAGCAATCTTTGTAAATTTAAGTTTTAACTACAACTTGTACAGAAGACAGATAGAAAATATTTATGTACTGGTGACTGAAGTTAATGCAGTAGGCTAATTCACCAGATTACACTTACTTTGTTTATTAGATTTATATCCTGCCTTTCATTTATGAGTTCAAGTTGTATACACAGAACTCCTTCCTCTTATTTTATCCCACAACACAACCCTGTGAAGTAAGTTGTGCTGAGAGATAATGTCCATTATGCTAACGTTTATGTATACCACAAAGGAGACCTAGCATAGGTTTTTAGGTTTTTTAATTAATGACACAAAAATTATATTAGAAGACCAAGTTTCGGGTGTTATCTGCAGAGAGCATCTTTTTAAACATTTCCAAGCAAACCATTTTAATCCAGCCAAAGTTTTACAGTATGTTTAAATAAATTGAAAAATGAACAGTATATACATTGTGTCAAACTTAAGAATTAGTCCCATATTCTGTAGTTAAAATGACTAGCCAGATAGCTATGGGAAGCCCAGAAGCAGAATATACTGTAAGTATAATGGCATCCTTCTGCTTATGTTCCCCAGGATTGCTGCTGAATGTGGTATTAAATTCTGGTCTTGAATTTTCTAAAACTTAGATAACCATCCCTCAAGATTTTGCAAAATTTTGAAATGCATTGGCTATGGGGGGTCCAGATACTTGAATAGTCATCAGCTGAAATATGTTAGAACCTGAAGTTTGCTGTAATATGGATATTGAGAAGAACTAGCCTAATATGCAGGAAGGAATAGTACTGATAAAAAATAGGTTATCTGTATACCAATGGAATGGCTGAGACTTGTTATAGATGACAATGTTTTTTTCTTTTTGACAGAAAGCATGGTGATGAGACAAACATCTTGAGAGGAGACAGAAGTGTGGAGAGAAGAAGTTTGGTCCAAGTAAACAATTACATATTCTCATTAAAATTGCTCAGATTGATTGTCTTCATTTAATCCCTTCCCCATTTTTTTATTTCAATGCCAACCAGAAATGAGTAGGTTTTTGGTTTCATCAAATACTAATGTTTATATCTATATTTAATACTCACTCAGATTAAGAAATTTCTCTGAATTTTATTTCCCCTAGCAAGCTCATGCTTTTCTCCAAACTTATTCTGCCTCTTATTCATTCATTCTGCATTGATATAGGGTGATTCAAGATAATTGAGATATTGGTTCTCCAAAATAAGTCTAAAACCACCATACCAAACTGTGCATTAACAGTAAGGGAATGCTTTGATCTTCTGAAACAACATCTGAAAACTTCATTTTGATACAAATTACTCTCAAAACCCAAAAAAAATGCTATACATTGGAACTATCATATAGATGAATAAACTGGGTACTGAATTCAAAATAATCTATAACCATGTTTCTAACAGATGCTGTATGAAGTGTCCAAATCAAAGTTGTAACGAGGCAGAGAAATTTAAGCAAAGGTAAGACTGATACAGTCTTAGGTTGAAAATGAAACTGGAACATGAAGCCCAGGAGCAATTTTAACTTCTTTCATATATTCTATTAACACCAGTTAATTTCTTATTCACTAACACAAATGTTAGGAATTAATTTTAACACAGCTGCTCCAAATTAATATTAAAACAATCCTAGCACAGGATAAAAACAATTTCATGTCAAGGAAATAAAATTCTAATAGGCTGCTTACTTTTCCATCCTTAGATGTCCCTGCAACCTGACCAGTTGCTATGGTAATCCTGTCAGGATGTACTGCTAGGCTGCCAAAAAAAAAGGGGGGGGGAGGAAAGGAGGAGGAACACAGCTTTATTAAGTAACAAATTTAAAAGCATTTTTTACAACATGAATTAAAGCAACACAAAACACCTTTTACTTGATATTTCCTGAGTATTTATTGGGGTGCACAAGAAAACATTCTCAATGTTTATTTTATCATCTCTTTTATTTAATATTAAATGCTAACGCACACTATAGTATCCTACAATGCTATTTTAATTTTTATTATTTTAATTTCTATTCAGATCTGATCATTTATTTTTCATGACAAAATGTTCAGATTGCATTTATCAATCTACAGCATCTTTCAACACTAAAAATATGAAGATGGCTAAAAGTGCAATTGTATCAATCTCTTTGTTTCCTTTTTTCTAATTATACGTATTTGGTGATGAAGAATTGATGAAGATTATAGTTAAGATTCTCCAGCAAAGGAGATTGTTACCTTGTCGTGGTGCTGGAGCTTGAGCACCTCAATGAAACCATGAGCTAAACCGTGAAGGGACACCCAAGACGGGAAGGTCGTGGCAGAGAGGTCAGACTAAATACGATCCCTGAGGAAGGTAACGGCAACCCACCCCAGTATTCTTGCCGTGAAAACTAAATGGATCAGTACAACCAGAGATATGTCGGTATACCATCGGAAGATGGGACTCCCAGGTCGGAAGATGGTCAAAATGCTACTGGGGAGGAACAGAGGATACGTTCAACTAGCCCCAGATGTGATGACGCAGCTAGCTCAAAGCCGAAAGGACGGCTAGCGGCCGACGGTGCTGGTGGTGAACGACGAATCCGATGTTCTAAAGATCAACACACTATAGGAACCTGGAATGTAAGATCTATGAGCCAGAGCAAATTGGATGTGGTTAATGGTGAGATGACAAGATTAAATATAGACATTTTAGGTGTCAGTGAACTGAAATGGACTGGAATGGGCCACTTCGCATCAAATGACCACCAGATCTACTACTGTGGACAAGAGGACCATAGAAGAAATGGACTAGCCTTCATAATTATAATAAAGTGGCTAAAGCAGTGCTTGGATACAATCCAAAAAACGATAGAATGATCTCAATTCGAATTCAGGGTAAGCCATTGAACATCACAGTGATCCAAATATACGCCCCAACCACAGATGCTGAAGAAGCAGAAGTAGATCAGTTCTATGAGGATCTGCAGTACCTACTGGATAATACACCAAAAAGAGATGTTATTTTCATTACAGGAGACTGGAATGCTAAGGTGGGTAGTCAAACGACACCTGGAATTACAAGCAAGCATGGTCTGGGAGAACAAAATGAAGCAGGACATAGGCTGATAGAATTTTGCCAAGACAACTCACTGTGCATAACAAACACTCTCTTCCAACAACCTAAAAGACGACTTTATACATGGACTTCACCAGATGGTCGACACCGAAATCAGATTGACTACATCCTTTGCAGCCAAAGGTGGCGGACATCTATACAGTCGGTAAAAACAAGACCTGGAGCTGACTATAGTTCAGATCATGAACTTCTTATTGCAAAATTTAGAATCAGACTAAGGAGAATAGGGAAGACCCACAGATCAGTTAGATATGAGCTCACTAATATTCCTAAGGAATATGCAGTGGAGGTGAAGAATAGATTTAAGGGACTAGATTTAGTAGATAGGGTCCCGGAAGAACTATGGACAGAAGTTCGCAACATTGTTCAGGAGGCGGCTACAAAAAAACGTCCCAAAGAAAAAGAAAACCAAGAAGGCAAGATGGCTGTCTACTGAGACACTGGAAGTAGCCCAAGAAAGAAGGAAAACAAAAGGCAACATTGATAGGGGGAGATATGCCCAATTCCCCTTCATGGATCACTGCCTTGTCGTGGCGAAGGGGCTTGCGTAACTCAATGAAGTCAGGTCAAGAAGAACAGGTCATGATGGAGAGTTCTGACAAAACGTGGTCCACTGGAGGAGGGAATGGCAAACCACTCCAGTATTCTTGCCAAGAAAAGCCATGGACAGTATCAAAAGGCTAAAAGATAGGACGCCGGAAGATGAGCCCCTCAGGTCGGAAGGTGTCCAAAATGCTACTGGGGAAGAGCGGAGGGCAATTCCGAGTAGCTCGAGAAAGAGTGAAGCGGCTGGGCCAAAGCCGAAAGGACGCTCAGCTGTGGATGTGTCTGGAAGTGGAAGGAAAGTCCGATACTGTAAAGAACAATATTGCATAGGAACCTGGAATGTAAGATCTATGAATCAAGGTAAGCTGGATGTGGTCAAACATGAGATGACAAGATTGAACATCGACATCTTGGGAATCAGTGAACTAAAATGGACAGGAATGGGCGAATTTAATTCAGGAGACCATTATATATACTACTGTGGGCAAGAATCCCTTAGAAGAAATGGAGTAGCTCTCATAGTCAGTAAAAGAGTGGGAAAGGCAGTACTGGGGTACAACCTCAAAAACGACAGAATGCTTTCAGTTCGATTCCAAGGCAAACCATTCAACATCACAGTGATCCAAGTCTATGCCCCAACCACTGATGCCAAAGAAGCTGAAGTTGACCGGTTCTATGAAGACCTACAACACCTTCTAGAACTAACACCAAAAAAAGATGTCCTTTTCATCATAGGGACTGGAATGCTAAAGTAGGAAGTCAAAAAATAACTGGACTAACAGGCAAGTTCGGCCTTGGAGTACAAAATGAAGCAGGGCAAAGGCTAATAGAGTTTTGTCAAGAGAACACGCTGGTCATAGCAAACACTCTTTTCCAACAACACAAGAGACGACTCTACACATGGACATCACCAGATGGTCAATACCGAAATCAGATTGATTATATACTTTGCAGCCAAAGATGGAGAAGCTCTATACAATCAGCAAAAACTAGACCTGGAGCTGACTGTGGCTCAGATCATGAGCTTCTTATCGCAAAATTTAGGCTTAAATTGAAGAACGTAGGGAAAACCACTAGACCACTCAGGTATGACCTAAATCATATCCCTTATGAATATACAGTGGAGGTGAGGAATAGATTTAAATGATTAGATCTGGTAGACAGAGTGCCTGAAGAACTATGGATGGAGGTTCGTAACATTGTACAGGAGGCAGCAACTAAAACCATCCCAAAGAAAAAGAAATGCAAGAAAGCAAAGTGGCTGACTGATGAGGCTTTACAAATAGCTAAGGAAAGAAGGGAAGCAAAAGGCAAGGGAGAAAGGGAAAGATATAACCAACTGAATGCAGATTTCCAGAGAATAGCAAGGAGAGATAAGGCAGCCTTCTTAAATGAACAGTGCAAAGAAATCGAGGAAAACAATAGAATGGGGAAGACTAGAGATCTCTTCAACAAAATCGGAGATATCAAGGGAATGTTTTGTGCAAAGATGGGCATGATATATTAGGTGATGGTGACCTTTTTGGGGGTTTTCAGGCTTGAAGTAATCCAAACAACGTGTTGTAAGGCTAACAATATCTTTATTGATAGCATAAGGCAATAATGGATGTATAGTGCATTATTGCAAAAAGGAAAAACCAAAGCATAAGCAGAGTTCCATCACCAGAAGTGAGGAAAGAAAAACATCATGGTCTGTGCAAAGACCAGGCATAGTTACAGTTCAGATACAAGTACATGTAGATAGCAGTCTACATAAAGAAAAAAGGGCATAGGAAGAACATAAGTGAGAACATAAGTATGAATGAATACCCATGGTTCATAGCTCACATCTGATTGGTTAAAAATGGGCCAGGCAACCAGTTTAGCTTCACAGTTGTTGTACTTACTATAAAGTGTCACACGATGGCAGTGTTGTGTATTGGCCTTCCCTCGAGCTACAATTCTCTTGGGAACAATCCTGATAAGGGTTTATTATGGCTAGATAGAGGGACACCTGCTGATTACGAGTCGAATGTTTGTAGAATGTTTTGGGAACCAAACTTTCAATGCAGGGTCACTTGTAATTTTCCACTTTCCGGCCAAATTCAGTGGAGAAAATGCCATGCGTTTAATTCTGCATAGAATACTTTAACCAAATAACTTTAACATGATAAAGGACAAAAAAGGCAGGGACCTAACAGAAGCAGAAGAGATTAAGAAGAGGTGGCAAGAATACACAGAAGAACTATACAAGAAAGATCTTAATATCCCTGATAAATACGATGGTGTGGTCACTGACCTTGAGCCAGACATCCTAGAGAGTGAAGTCAAGTGGGCCTTAGGAAGCATTACTAACAACAAAGCTAGTGGAGAAGACAGTATCCCAGCTGAGCTATTTAAAATCCTAAAAGATGATGCTGTTAAAGTGCTGCACTCAATATGCCAACAAATTTGGAAAACTCAACAGTGGCCACAGGACTGGAAAAGGTCAGTTTACGTTCCAATTCCAAAGAAAGGCAATGCCAAAGAATGTTCAAACTACCGTACAATTGCGCTCATTTCACATGCTAGCAAGGTTATGCTCAAAATCCTACAAGCTAGGCTTCAGCAGTATGTGAACCGAGAACTACCAGAAGTGCAAGCTGGGTTTCGAAGAGGCAGAGGAACTAGAGATCAGATTGCCAACATTCGCTGGATCATGGAAAAAGCAAAAGGGTTCCAGAAAAACATCTACTTCTGCTTCATTGACTACGCTAAAGCCTTTGATTGTGTGGATCACAACAAACTCTGGCAAATTCTTAAAGAGATGGGAGTACCAGACCACCTTACCTGTCTCCTGAGAAACCTGTATGCGGGTCAAGAAGCAACAGTTAGAACCAGACATGGAACAACCGACTGGTTCAAAATTGGGAAAGGAGTACGACAAGGCTGTATATTATCACCGTGCTTATTTAACTTATATGCAGAATACATCATGAGAAATGCCGGGCTGGATGAATCACAAGCCGGAGTTAAGATTGCCGGGAGAAATATCAACAACCTCAGATATGCAGACGATACCACCCTAATGGCAGAAAGTGAAGAGGAACTAAAGAGCCTCTTGATGAGGGTGAAAGAGGAAAGTGCAAAAGCTGGCTTGAAACTCAACATTAAAAAAACCCAGATCATGGCATCTGGTCCCATCTCTTCCTGGCAAATAGAAGGGGAAGAAATGGAAGCAGTGACAGATTTTATTTTCTTGGGCTCCAAGATCACCGCAGACGGTGACTGCAGCCATGAAATTAAAAGACGCTTGCTCCTTGGGAGGAAAGCTATGGCAAACCTAGACAGCATATTAAAAAGCAGAGACATCACCTTGCCGACAAAGGTCCATATAGTTAAAGCTATGGTTTTCCCAGTAGTAATGTATGGCTGTGAGAGTTGGACCATAAGGAAGGCTGAGCGCCGAAGAATTGATGCTTTTGAACTGTGGTGCTGGAGAAGACTCTTTTTATTTATTTTATTTATTTATTATTCAAATTTATTCCCCGCCCATCTCCCATGCAAGGGACTCTGGGCGGGTTACAATAAATAAAAATTTAAAAACTATACAAAATATCTAAAAACACAAACAAAACATAATAAAATAAAATCCAGGATGGGCTTGGACCCGCAGAATAGATAGTAGAGCTATGGGGCCAGCCAACCCCAGGAGGCACTACCACCTCCGTCGTCCCAGGCCAGGTGGCAGAGCCAGGTCTTAAGGGCCTTCCGAAAGGCCAGGAGGGAGGGGGCCAGTCTCACCTCCGGGGGCAGAATATTCCACAAGGCGGGCGCTATCGCAGAGAAGGCACGCCTCCTGGACCCCGCTAGATGGAATTGTCTTGTTGAGGGGGTCCGAAGCATGCCCTCCCTGCATGTACGGGTGGGGCAGGTCGACGTTATCGGGACGAGACGGTCCCTCAGGTACCCTGGTCCTATGCCATGTAGGGCTTTAAAGGTAATCACCAACACCTTGAATTGGACCTGGAAGCAAACTGGCACCCAATGCAGCTCGCGTAGCAGAGGTGTTACATGTGCCGATCTTCTGGCACTCATAACTGCTCGCGCCACTGCATTCTGCACCAGCTGAAGCTTCCGGATACTCTTCAAGGGTAGCCCCATGTAGAGCGCATTACAATAGTCTATACGGGAGATGACAAGGGCGTGAGTGACTGTTCGGAGGGCCTCCCGATCCAGGAAAGGGCGTAACTGGCGCAGAACTCGCAGCTGTGCAAAGGCCCTCCTGGCCACGACTGCCACCTGCTCTTCGAGCAGGAGTCGCGAGTCCAGGAGGACCCCCAGATTCCGCACTGGATCCGAGTGGGGTAGTGCAACTCTTGAGAGTCCCTTGGACTGCAAGGAGGTCAAATCAGTCAATCCTAAAGGAAATCAACCCTGACTGCTCATTGGAAGGACAGATACTGAAGCTGAAGCTCAAATACTTTTGCCACCTAATGCGAAGAGAGGACTCACTGGAAAAGACCCTGATGCTGGGAAAGACTGAAGGCAAAAGGAGAAGGGGACGGCAGAGGATGAGATGGTTAGATAGCATCACCGATGTAATGAACATGAATTTGAGTAAACTCCGGGTGACAGTGGAGGACAGGAAGGCCTGGCGTGCTATGGTCCATGAGGTCACGAAGAGTCGGACACGACTAAACTACTGAACAACAACAACAACAATGCCCAATTAAATGCAAAATTCCAGAGGTTAGCCAGAAGAGATAAGATAAGGAATTATTTTTAAACAAGCAATGTGCGGAAGTGGAAGAAGACAATAGAATAGGAAGGACAAGAGACCTCTTCCAGAAAATTAGAAACATCGGAGGTAAATTCCAGGCAAAAATGGGTATGATCAAAAACAAAGATGGTAAGGACCTAACAGAAGCAGAAGAGATCAAGAAAAGGTGGCAAGAATATACGGAAGATCTGTATAGGAAGGATAATAATATTGGAGATAGCTTTGACGGTGTGGTCAGTGAGTTAGAGCCAGACATCCTGAAGAGTGAGGTTGAATGGGCCTTAAGAAGCATTGCTAATAACAAGGCAGCAGGAGACGACGGTATCCCAGCTGAACTGTTTAAAATCTTGCAAGGTGATGCTGTCAAGGTGATGCATGCCATATGCCAGCAAATTTGGAAAACACAAGAATGGCCATCAGATTGGAAAAAATCAACTTATATCCCCATACCAAAAAAGGGAAGCACTAAAGAATGTTCAAACTATCGAACAGTGGCACTTATTTCACATGCCAGTAAGGTAATGCTTAAGATCTTGCAAGGTAGACTCCAGCAATTCATGGAGCGAGAATTGCCAGATGTACAAGCTGGGTTTAGAAAAGGCAGAGGAACTAGAGACCAAATTGCCAATATCCGCTGGATAATGGAGAAAGCCAGGGAGTTTCAGAAAAACATCTATTTCTGTTTTATTGACTATTCTAAAGCCTTTGACTGTGTGGATCATAACAAATTGTGGCAAGTTCTTGGTGGTATGGGGATACCAAGCCATCTTGTCTGCCTCCTGAGGAATCTGTATAACGACCAAGTAGCAACGGTAAGAACAGAGCACGGAACAACGGACTGGTTTAAGATTGGGAAAGGAGTACGGCAGGGTTGTATACTCTCACCCTACCTATTCAGCCTGTACGCAGAACACATCATGCGACGTGCTGGGCTTGAGGAATCCAAGGCTGGAGTTAAAATCGCTGGAAGAAACATTAACAATCTCAGATATGCAGATGATACCACTTTGATGGCTGAAAGCGAGGAGGAGCTGAGGAGCCTTATGACGAAGGTGAAAGAAGAAAGTGCAAAAGCTGGGTTGCAGTTAAACCTCAAAAAAACCAAGATTATGGCAACCAGCTTGAATGATAACTGGCAAATAGAGGGAGAAAAAGTGGAGGCAGTGACAGACTTTGTATTTCTAGGCGCAAAGATTACTGCAGACGCTGACTGCAGCCAGGAAATCAGAAGACGCCTACTTCTTGGGAGGAGAGCAATGGCAAATATTGATAAAATAGTTAAGAGCAGAGACATCACACTGACAACAAAGGTCCGCATAGTTAAAGCAATGGTATTCCCTGTAGTAACCTATGGCTGTGAGAGCTGGACTATAAGGAAGGCTGAGCGAAGGAAGATAGATGCTTTTGAACTGTGGTGTTGGAGGAGAATTCTGAGAGTGCCTTGGACTGCAAGAAGATCAAACCAGTCCATACTCCAGGAAATAAAGCCAGACCCCTCACTTGAAGGAATGATATTAAAGGCAAAACTGAAGTACTTTGGCCACATAATGAGAAGACATTATGAGAAGGCAGGATACCCTGGAGAAGATGCTGATGCTAGGGAAAGTGGAAGGCAAAAGAGTCCCCTTCGGGGGAGATGGAGCAGTAATAGAAATTGAAATAAATAAATAAATAAAAGGAAGAGGGGCCGACGAAGGGCAAGATGGATGGATGATATTCTGGAGGTGACGGACTCAACCGTGGGGGAGCTGGGGGTGGCGACGGCCGACAGGAAGCTCTGGCGTGGGCTGGTCCATGAAGTCACGAAGAGTCGGAAGCGACTGAACGAATAAACAACAAAAATAGTTAAGATTATATGGTGTAAACTGGGATTGTCCCATTCAAATATTATTTCCTATTAATTCAGATACCATCAACCATGAACCTAGGTTCCTTTGGGCAAACCATTATTTAGTCAGCTTCAATCTCTTAGCTGTATGTCCTTCCTAGTCGGTGACAGGTTTTGTTTTAAGGCAAATGAAATATTGAACCAAATTAGATCTCAACTTCTATTCATTCCAAAATGAAAGCCAGGAATTATTAATGCTGAATGCATAAAAATGGAATTATTTTTATTAGCCATTCCTCCCGAGTCATTACACTGTGAGAAAATGCCCTGGTAGTGTCCCAGTGACAGTACTATATCCTGGCAACTACCAATAACCCCAGGGCCACCACCATTTCTAAGACAAAGTCAGGATGTTTTGTTCATAGCCCCTGAAATGTGGTGCTAAGCCTGCCATTATACTTTCTTTATCAGAAATAGGCTAAACCAAGGGTCGGAAATGGCGGCTCACGAGCCAGATGCGGCTCTTTGGCCCCTTGAGTGTGGCTCTTCTGCAGCTGAACTCACCCCCGCCCCTTCCACGTGATTGGATCCCGCCCCCAAACTCTTACGCTCTTACGCGCTCTCTCGCTCTCCAAGGCCGGGGCCACCCGCAGCCGCCCACACCTCGCGCATGGGGTTCTGCTGAGTTGCATTCTCCCCCACGTAGAAGCGGTGCCCGGGCCGCCTCTCGGGATGGGGCGCCCAGCCCGGCTGCGCTCTCTTGGCATCTCGGGCAACTATAGCGACCGGAGGCGGCCAAGGGGAGAGCAGGCGGCTCTTCGCCCTCGGCGCGCCGCGGGGCCAGACGAGCCTCTGACTGCTACTTCCTGCGCCCGTGGCCTCTTCGCTGCTGCCGCCGCCCGCCTCGCCTCTGCCGCTCTCCGCTTCTCCGCAAAGCTCCCGGTTGATCTTAATGTTTCCTTTTCCTCCCCTTCAATATGTTCCAGCAAGCGAGGGGGAAGCGGAGAGCGGCAGAGGCGAGGCGGGCGGCGGCGGCAGCGAAGAGGCCACGGGCGCAGGAAGCAGCAGCCGGAGGCTCGTCTGGCCCCGCGGCACGCCGAGGGCGAAGAGCCGCCTGCTCTCCCCTTGGCCGCCTCCGGTCGTAGCCGCTTCCCAAACGAGCGGCGCCGCGATCCCCGACCCGGCCACGCGCGCCTGCCCGGGAACGCCGCGGCGCCCAGCGGAGCCCTCTGCACATGCTCCGCGATGCTCCCTCCTTCCCGCCGCCTCTCCTGAGCTGAGCTCCGCAGCCGAGCCTGGGCGTGCGTGCGGGAGGGAAGCCGCCATCGCGGGCTTCCTCGCCGAGTTTGTCCGCCGCCTGCAGGGAGGGAGGCAGGGGGGACAGGGCTGGGCGCTGGGGCAGGGGCAGGGGTCACGGACCGCAGGCCAAAGGGAGATGCCAGGGCGACTGTAGCGACCGGAGGCGGCCAAGGGGAGAGCAGGCGGCTCTTCGCCCTCGGTGCGCCGCAGGGACAGACGAGCCTCTGGCTGCTGCTTCCTGCGCCTGTGGCCTCTTCGCTGCCGCCACCGCCCACCTCGCCTCTGCCACTCTCCGCTTCTCCGCAAAGCTCCCGGTTGATCTTAATGTTTCCTTTTCCTCCCCTTCAATATGTTCCAGCAAGCAAGGGGGAAGCGGAGAGCGGCAGAGGTGAGGCGGGCGGCGGCGGCAGCGAAGAGGCCATGGGCACAGGAAGCAGCAGCCGGAGGCTCGTCTGGCCCCGTGGCACGCCGAGGGCGAAGAGCCGCCTGCTCTCCCCTTGGCCGCCTCCGGTCGCTACAGTCGCCCTGGCATCTCCCTTTGGCCTGCCGTCCGCGGCCCCTGCCCCCGCCCCAGCGCCCAGCCCTGTCCCCCCGCCTCCCTCCCTGCAGGCGGCGGACAAACTCGGCGAGGAAGCCCGCGATGGCAGCTTCCCTCCCGCACGCACGCCCAGGCTCGGCTGCGGAGCTCAGGTCAGGAGAGGCGGCGGGAAGGAGGGAGCGTCGCGAAGCATGTGCAGAGGGCTCTGCTGGGCGCCGCGGCGTTCCCGGGCAGGTGCGCGTGGCCGGGTCGGGGATCGCGGCGCTGCTCGTTTGGGAAGCGGCTACAATCCCGAGGTGGGCTGGGAAGGGGGAGGAATCACGTCTGCGGGGCTGTGATTTGGATCTCTCCCTCTGCCACTTGGCAGTTGTCTTGGGTTGTGTGGGTGGCCCCAGCCTTGGAGAGCTGGGGTGCAGCGGGATGGGAGCGTCGCCGGCAGCCCGCAAGGACCGGCCATGGAAGGTGAGTGAGGGCCGGGGCGGCCGGCCAAGCGCAGCGCAGCCCTGTATCTTACCCTTCCACGCGATTGGCTCCCGCCCCCAAACCCCGCTCCCTTCCACACGATTGGCTCCCGCCCGTAAACCCCGCCCCCTTCCACGTGATTGGCTCCCGCCTGAAAACCCCACCCCTTCCACGCGATTGGCCCCCGCCCACAAACCCCGCCCCCTGGCTCTCGAGCATGTCAAAATGTCCTCGAGAATGTCAAAATGGCTCCCGGCATAAAAAAGTTTGCCGACCCCTGAACTATATAGCTTTTAATGTTTTATTCTGATCTGTTTTCAAACCTTCACTTTCCCATGGCTTACCACTTCACATCATCGTTGTGACCAATATAATGTCTCTGCAGTTGTTCTTCAACATTATACAATACAACAACAGATGCAATGAAATAAACAGTTTCTCCAGTTGGTAAGAGGTACAGATTATTGCGACAATCCCGACCTCTATAACCATAGCTGGCATCTTAGTTAAGTTAACAACTGAACATTAGAAGCGACAATATTGTGAAACTCTTTGTCCATAAAGTACATACAGCAAGGCTCCCTGGCTCCTGGCTCCTTGAAATTTTACCAATTTCTGTCTCAGGAACAATTGGTGGTAGTTACATGTAGTAGTCATTGATTAAAGTTCTAGTTCCAAGTTGCACGAGGACATATTCCCCTTTAAGAAGGTAAATACTTTTGTAATATTTTGTACACTTTTCACACTTCATGGTATGATATCACATATGCTGGCTCAAAGATCAACAACTTTCTATTAGAAAGCTTATGAATGCATCTGTGAGCTGGCAGATTTGAAACACTTGCAAATTTGCTCATGTGCCGACTTTGTGGAGGGTCAGAATTTCATATAGAACATTCTCTTTTTCTACTTAAAATCAAATTTCCCCCAGCCAATAGGAAGAGGTTCTTCCCAAAGAGAAAGTTGCAGCTCTTTTACTCAGCATACCTGATACTAAGCCAAGACAACTAAGCCAATATAAAACACAATAACAAATAGCTAGTAGATTTTTAATTATTAAAACAGAACAATAAAAATTAGACTAAAAGCAAAACCACATGAAATCAGAGTGTTTTACACAAGTATTGTAACTAAAACTGAAGTCTATATTTGACTTGTGCCAAAAAGATACTGACTTCTGCTCAGAATGTGAAATATTAACTGAAAGAAATAATTAAAAGAAGGGATCTAACATAGCCAGTGTTTTTATTAGTATATGATCTACCTGGTTGTACTGAAAATCTGGGTCGTTTTCTAATAACTGGGTTTTTTAATTAAAAAAAACCACAGTATAGAGATGCTATAAATTCCCTTTGATATGCCACTAGAAACACAAACCTTCCTTAAGTATAATTAGTAACTGCAGCACCCTATTTTTTGTTATGTGTCTAATTTACCAGCCTGATAATTAACTTGTTTTAAACATACACCTTCAGGCTACATTAAACTGAAACCTTCTTGAGAGATGATTAATGATACAAAGATGTAAATGAGAAGTTCCATAGCATTAATATTTGTTTTTTTTCTCTGTGAAAATATACTAGTTCCTTGAATTAAGATGCCTACTTTGCTTCATAACCTTTAAAGATGTACTTTAAAAATAGAATATGAGAAATAAACAGTGTTTAGTCTGAAGTGTGACCATAAAAAAGGGATACACCCATTCCAGTTTAAGCTTCTTGGCTGGTAGTTCTGCCTTTGCTTCCAAATTGTAAGATTCCACTTGATCTTTTGGCATGTACATGGTAACAGGACGTCCACGCAGAAACATTTTAACATACCCTTCCTCTATTGAAAAAATAAATCAAATACATTAAAAAATATATACACATTCATATTCAGTATTCTGACATTTTACCATTTCATGTCCCGAACAACATCTTATAAAAGTTATGTGGGGGAAACTGACTTTTTTAAATAACCAAACCTTATTATAATCAGTTATGCATACAATTTTAAAAACTGAAACTCTATAATGAAATATATACAGTATATACTGGAAAAAGAAAGCATAACTTTCAGAAAGGAAGTATCTTTTTTTTCTATTTCTACCTTTTTTTTCTATTTCTACCCAATTAACCCTAATTATTACAATTAACACAGAAAGGCCATTAAAAATAATTTTGTTTCAATTAAATATTGACATATCTGCATATCAGTATCTATACATGTTAACATTAATAACTTCTTAGTCTAAAGATAAACTTAGTACTTGATTTGTATTATTAGTAATACACTGGAAACTCAGCGAAGATAGGTGGTAAAAGAACTATGCTGATGCACTGTGCATACAACAACATAGCTGGATTTTGAAACAAATATAGGTAGTCCTCGTTTAGCAACTGCCTCATTTAGTGACCATTCGCAGTTACAACGGTGATGAAAAAGTAACTTTGCGACCAATCCTCACATTTACGACCTTCACAGGTCTGTAAAGCAAAGGAAAGTTGAAGTAAGATCATAAGCACAGTTGTGGTTTCACTTAGCTACTGATTCATTTAACGACTGAGTTGCCGGTCCTAATTGTGGTCGCTAAATGAGGACTACCTGTAAAGGAAAAAAAGAAAGAAAACAGACAAAAGGATTACAGATTAGATCTCTGCTGTCATTAATCAAACATAATACTAGAAATACTTTATTTGGCTGTGTTTTAAATGCTCTGCTGTAACTAATTAAACATATTTAATACATGAAATACTGTCTTAAGTGAGGTACTGAAGTAAAAAAAACACTAATTTAATAGCAGATCTGAAGATACTGACTTAGGGACTTCATGGGGCTTAAAAATGACATGATCTGAGAAATGCCATATTTTGACTTGGACTTTTAGGAATGGTAAAGCCAAATGAAATTTCTTATAAGCTGCAGAAGTTGAGACTCAAAACTTTCTGCCTTCTGTCGCTCCATTAACAGATCAAGATGAACTCTGCATTGCTAGATGTAATTTCAAAAAGTAGAGAAAGTGGAAGAAGAGAAGTAACAGTATTATGAGTATCTGCTGAAGGAACTTAACTGCTGAAGATTTTCAAACTCTATTAAATAGATATCCACTTTTATTCTTGTTCATTTATTTAAAAGATTATATGGCTATCCATCCGAAGAACACAATTCCGGTGGCTCACAACAACAATAAAAATTAGAAAGCAATAAAAACAAAAACCTGGTGCTTCAGCCATCCTCCTCAGATACCTTCAACACAATCACCCTCAGGCTCCCACCTCACCCTATCCCAACACTTGCAAAAACAGCCAGCTCTTTACAGCCTTCCAGAAGGCTTAAAGGGTTTCAGGTCCTGGGGAAAAGTTGTTCCACAGGGCAGGGACTGCTATGGAAGAGACTTCGTGTTAAAGGAAGTCTTTATTTTAATACATGAAATGACTATAAAAAGAGTTTTAATCAAAATTATCTGTAGCTAGTAACAACAAATCTACGCATTTAGTTTTAGTGATTTAGAGATTTAGAGCTAAAAAATTTTAGAGTTTTCTTTTTTTAAAAAAAAATAAGAATTTTATTAAGTTTAAAGCAAAGATAAAAACTCCAAAAATCAAAAAACTACAAAGAGAAAAAAGTGAAAAAACAGAAAATGAAAAAAGATTTTTTAAGAGATTACATAACAAGGTGACTTTCGACTTTCAACAAGAATATACAGCAATTTCCATAATTAATCTCTTACTCTAAATCTAACCAAGATCACATTATTTCTATAAGTCATTCCATTAGCACATGATAAAAATCACTAAAGACAATTGCTCCTTCCCTTATATATTAAACAAATATATATATATATATATATATATATAAATAAATAAATATAAATATATAAACCTCCAAATCAACTTCCCCCTAAAAAACCCATTCATCTAAATATTTCCTTCCTACCACTGTTCTATATGTTTCTGACCACTATAGTAAAAATCAAATTATAAAAACATTTAAATTATCTACGTTTATATTTAGTAACCCTATTAAACCTAAAACCAAACACTTATTATTATATCTTATAAATCTTAAAAGATCAAACAAACTTTAAAAGCAATAGAATAAATCTTAATCCAAATCATTAAAAAAATGGAATCATACAAGCCTTAATATCAATCCACATACATATTCCTAATTTCTTATCCCACCTTGAAATAAACCAGAACATCTACTTGTCTCCATATTACACATAAGGCATTTCTCATAAAGAAATCAAACAGCCCAACTGCCCCCTTAAAAAGTCAGACTTCTCAGCAAAAAACCTCCCACAAAACAGAGCCATTTCGTTTCCAAAACAATCCCTCAAGAGAAACAAGCTTGTAAGTATCTTGCAAGTCGAACTGTCTTGACCCTTTCAACACCAAAGTATGTTCATCGCCTGGCATTTCCGCGAAGACTCCAATCTCACTGTCAATAAAAGCATCCTGGTCTTGATTGAACTCCTCCTCTTCCTCCAAAGCATCTTCAACCAGCTGACACATTTTAAAACTGATATTTTCTACAATATCCCAAATATCTTGAAGAATAGCTTGGCAGGTGTCATGGAAAGTCTGTTTGTACTCACGACGTAGCTTAGAACGAAACTCTGAAAAAATCTCAAGGTCTATGTTTCAGGCAGTAGATTATGGCACCCCCTGGATATTTGGCTAGCGCAGATAGGAACTAATGGGTTAATGAAAGGCTTCCGAAAGTTATTGAGTGATATTGACAAAAGAGAAAGTATGCTAACCAGCAGCTGCAGCGCCCAAGGAAAGTGAACATAAAACTGAAGACTCAAAACAGCAGATTCAACATGTAGGAAAATGTTAAATCCTTCAGATTAAGTAGAAAAATAGTAGCGGGGAGATGATTGTTTATTCTCAGTCCTCCTTAAATTTAAATGGGAAATAAACCAAAGATCAAAATAAGGTTTTAAGATTAATCCAGAAATAATGATAAGCACCAAGAGAATTGGCTTCTTCTTGCTGTAGGAAGCCTCTCTTAGGGTACAAAAACTTAAAAGAAAATATAAATTGGGTGATTTAGAAATGGGTGGCTCGACCTAATGTCCCTTTAAGGCTACAACGCGGCGTGGAAATGATGGCATCCCCGTCTCCCGTCGTCTCTTACTGGAACGTCGTGAATGCTGCTCTGGCTACAAGACGGCATTTTGGAGTACAAATGGGATGGTTCCAAGCATTTTCTAACCATAAAAACACTCTAGGGCTGCAGGAAAAACCTGCCTGCGCCCCAATAAAAAGCCACGTTGTCAGATCTGCCCGCAGAGCTCGAGGACACAGCTGGTCAGTCGGCCATGTTCCCACCAGAAGCTCAATTTTTAGAGTTTTCTTAGGAGAATCTATGGATGTATCTATATAATTTTCTTGGGAACAATATGAAACTGGTTGCCAATGCCTTCTTCTGGGAAGCTTCTAGCCTGTAGCCCTGGTCCCATCCAAGTAACAAATAGGATAAACTTATCTAACTTTCCAAATCAGCCAAGGCTGGCTAGGTGCAACTGTTTCCTAAAAGAAAGAAAAATGTGTGTTGCCAGAACAATATGTCTAGTGCAGATATGCACTTTTTATTATTGATACATGTTGTTAGAGAAACTATGAAAGCATGAATTCATCAGTACTTGACTTTTTTGTTTTGAAAATAAGTACAAATGGATATTATAAACCTTGCTATAATAAAACCTCCTGTGTGGGCAAGGACCATAGGACACACTTCTAGCCCTATATCAAGGAACAAAACACACTTCTGCCCTTAACATTAAGGTATGTAAGGAAATTTGTATTGATTTACGACTGCCAATTTCGTAAAAACAGGAGATAGAGAGCAGCTTGTGATTTCTGGAAACTTGCCCTATCCTGCATGAAACTTTTTTTCTGCTACTTTTTTGTAGGCTTTAACCAAGATTCAGTGCTAATCAATGCAAACCATAATTAATGTTCAGGGTTTAATCTTCAAAACCTGGTTAAGAGGGAACCTGATTGATGCAAACCATAAAAAGCATGGCGCAGTTGAAATTTTCAATGTTAATTAAAGCTAATAAGAGAAATGGTTAGAACTGACACATGAAAAGAAAAGAGAGGTACAGAGTAAATATGCGATTTTTCCCCAGTGTCAGGGATATACAGCATCTTTTCAGAACCCATTTCACTTAAGACTGGATTTTAAGATTAATTTTTCCCACAGTGTTATTGTTTTAGAATGTGCTTTATGTTTGCTTAGGTTAAAGATGTAACAATCCAAGTACTGAAAAACAGCTGCCTTTGTAAAAATTGTACATTTTCATGCAAATATCATGGAAAAAATAGTGAAAACTATGGAGGAATTAGTATACGAAGCAATCACAACATATCATGACATTATACATTGCCAAAGGAATCATTCTGGTATATCATTCAAGATCAGGTTGATTTATGTAAAAAAACAGTTCTATAAAACTTATTATTAACTTAAACCAACCATGTTATTGGTCATATTCTAGGGATGGATTAGAAATTTGCCACACTTGCTTTCCATACCACCCTCCGACAACAGGCAGACTGATCTGAAAAGTGGCATGCCCCATATCAGATAGAAAGAACAACATATGTTAAGTGTCTTAGACTATAATAAGACATATAGATTTACAGAGATTAAGCCACTGAATACAAAGTTAAAGGGACAACTGCTGAATGAGGTTTAGTTAACTAGGTACAATAGTTGTAAACAGCCCTGAACAGATAACACTAAATACTATTAGGACAGTGGTAATCTTTTAACAACACCTCAAGTTACCCCTAAGAGACTGAATAATTAAAGAATCATTTAATTAAATAATTAAAATGTGGACCACCATAAAAATTTAATGATTAAGAACATAGAATTTTATAAAGCTAAGAGATGTTTATGAATGAGGCATTAGGAATAAACCATTTGTATAAATGCAATACAAATCTGTTTACTCTTCACAACTGAAATGCATAATATGTATAAATTACAATATGGTTATATGTTAATTATTACCAGGCATTCCCAATACTACACAAACACCATTTTAATTTAATATTTACATAATATATAAAAACACAGAAATATGTTATCCACTTCAATTTGCTTACTGGTGTCATAAGTTGAATCTATTACCTATATAGGATAATTTAGATAGTGAATAAGCACTGCAATTCCATCTAAAGCAAAAGGTTTATTTAGGCATATGTTAGGATGCTATCTGAGCACACTAGAACAGGCACTATCACTGTTTTTCAGCCAAACTGCAAAGCAGCTATTATCACATAGACAATTATGTGACGCTATATAGCTCTCTTAACATTGGGGCCTTTTCTTGGCCATTCATTTAATCCATTGACATTCAATTCTACAAAGTTTACAAGCCAGTAGATGCTCCGCAAGAAGCTGGCTAAAAGAAAGGGGGAACTTGTTTAATAACATTATAGTCACACAAGGAATAAACTGCCTTTACAGGCTCAAACTGCTTGGCCCTGTTAATAGGCTTGTTTAGAGAGCTATAAGATTTTTAGAAGCAAGGTGTACCTACCTTTACAGTGTGTCACAGGACGCTTCCCTTGTGGTTACAGAGACAGAGATAGAAGTGCTAGATAAAGATGCATTCAAGAACAGTCAGGCTCATCTAAATCCCTGCTCTGTGGATTACCCAGCTGTATTATTCTATGGTCAACGCAGGTAATATGATATGTCCCTATTTTGCATTCATATGGACATGAGTAGAAAAACCCAAGTACATATGTAAGGTATTGCAGTACTCAGTAGTTTCTGCAGCTTCCATCACCTTTCACAATTCAAATGTGCTATCTCAAAAAGCAGATTTTAAGGGAAGAGGAATGTCCCAAATTCTGTTATACTGCTATTGTGTTGAGTAGTATTAGTTCAGGTGATACAAATTAAGGTTTGATGTTCTGTCCAAACCATTGTATAATCAACCATAAAAGAGACCTGCATGGTAAAAAGTAAAAATAAATTTGAATTTTCTTGTAAAAAGATTAGCTGTTCAGTAATTTGATATTCTTAAAAAATATATAATGCTTTAAATAGCCCAGCCCACTCCAAATTAACTGTAACCTTTCTTTGAGAGTTTTTATTTGAAAGCCAAACTGAGATGTTGTTTTGTCAAATACATGTTCTCAGCCCATATTGCCAGGGTTATCAGAAATTGGGGGAAGATCTTTATAGGAAAAAAGCAGATGGGAGAAAACATGTTTAACATCACCCCTCACTGCCAATTCTGTACTCAGGGTACTCTTCCATATACGAACTAGGCTGACTTCTAGTTCTAGAGTCAATCCTGGATGGGTGTGGATTGAAAAATACCTGAATGGCATTTAACAGGGAGACTCAAGAGGCACAATCTAGCACCTCCACTCCTTCCCATCAGTTCTGTCTGGATACACTGACTTTAAAACAAAGAGAAGCTGGTATATGAGGATTTATATTGTGCAAGGAACACTTTACACATGCAATTTAAGCACTTACCTACAAAACCATAATCTTGATCCATATTATTATTATTAATTTAAAAAGTTAAGTGGTAGTATTTACCACTGAATGACAATGACGTCTGGCTGGCAATATGTACAACCAGGTATTTCATAATGATTATACGGAATTGCTTCTTCTAATACAATGTGCTCTCTTCTTCTTAAAATAGTCCTCCTGACTTACAGTATTGTTCCTCAACTAGTTGTCTGGATTACACTGATATGGTACTACTGTCTGTATGCACTATCCACCGATTCTTTTGCATACTGTTTGCACAGGGCTGTGCAGTGTCAGCCATACAATACTCTGCTTGATCAGTTCCTACATCACTACTAAGTTGTGGAAATCCATAGTGAACAAAGCCATTGAATTAAGAGAGATAGTTTGTTTGGGTCTGGCATGTTACATTAATACAGTAACTGTGTTCCATTAACCCAGGTTTATGGGTTTTATCAGATTTCTCATATGATATTGGTAAATTGGGTTCCTCTACAAAGCAAAAGTGTATTGGCAAATTGCATTCCTGTACAAAGCAAAGCGTTCTCATGATGACGTGAAGGCCAGGTGGCTGGATAACAGAGAAGCCTTGGCTTTGTTTACATCCTCATGCGATAGGGAGCGAGAAGGTACCATTGTTATGACTAGTGCCCACACAAGCAATGGGATCTTCCCATGAGAACAAGGCCTCCTGATTTCCTTCTGTGGGAAGCCTTGCCCAGGCCCCCTGAGCAAGGAGGGGGGGGAACTCATGCTATGTGCTTTAGGCCTAATGCTTTGAGGCCTAGTGTGTGTAACAGCTAACATTCAGCCAATCAGAAAGCTAGAAGAACTGAATATACAACCATGCAAAATGGTGTTCTATGCTTCTTGATTTCTAGTGTCTTTTAGCCATGTAGTTCTTCACGTGTTCACTTCCCGTGGACTGGGCAGAGTGAGCTATGCCTGGCTTTGGGTATAGGCCATGGCAGGAACTCTGGCCCTGGGATCAATACACGGAACTCTGCTTATAAGTTTGTTTTGTTTTTCCTTTTACAATGATGTATCCTGTATATTCATCTTTTTCATTGTTGCGATAATGAACTGTATCTACATTATTGCCTTATGCTTCCAGTAAACACTGTTAGCCCTAACAAGCTGCATTCTTGTCTGTTTATTCTCAAGCCTCGGTTTTCCCCCTTTAAGCCAGCATATATCCCATCAGGTTTAGCATTATTGTGTGGATCCAGCCATTATATAGGAATTGCACCTTTCCAATAAGGAGCATGGTGGCCACATCAAGTCATTTTATTCTGTGGGAATGACAGACAAATATTTACTGAACAAACTGTAGACTTCTTTTAAGACTAGTAGCAAGATAAATAGCAAATAAAAATATAAACTTAATATGGTAATGTAGTTTGTTAAAATGTGAACTTTATTGCAATTTGCTAATCACTGTAATGTAGTCTAGGGCATGATTTAGGAAACAAAGTATAATAATTCTGCTAACCAGTCATCTAGAGAAAGCCTTTCAAATATTCATATTCATAATTAGAACAAAAGTTATATATTTGTATGAAACAATAAATAAAACAAAACAATTACCTGCACTGAACATTGGTTCCTTGGGTTTGCTGTAAAAACAATCAAGGAAGATTATTTTAAATAACACTGAACCATAATCCTTCCTTCCAAGCATCCTCTCCTTGAATACCCCATGTACTTTTGATTAATTCTTCTCCTTTACTATCATCATTCACTCTAAATCTCTTTCTCGCTCTCAATCTAATCTAATCTAATCTAATCTAATCTAATCTAATCTAATCTAATCTAATCTAATCTAATCTCTACCCTGCTGCAATCAAATGACTGTCAGAGGCTTACATAGAATATAAAAAGTTAAAACATCTGCAGTCTGATTCAAACCCCAAACAAAGTAATAGTAAAGAATAATTTTTCCCCTTTTTTTCCAAAAAGGGAGGGGAAAAAAGATGGCATCATGTACAAGCTAAGAAAATGCCCTCCAAGATAGTCTGGTCTTCAACATTTTCCTAAAAACCCTAACCTGATCTCTGTCAGGAGACTGTTCCAAACCATCAGCATCACCACAGAAAAGCCATTTGGCTTCAGACCCCTGAACTTCTTGGAAATGTGAGACCATCAGTAGCTTCTCCCTGGATGTTCCAATAGATAGTGCCAATGCTAGCTGAAGTACATGGTCCTGTAGCTATCCAGGTGCCAAGCCATAAAGGGCTTTATAGGTCAAAACTAGCAACTACAACTAAGTTGTACCCGCAAACCAATCAGCAATCAGTGCAGGGTCTACAAAATTGGTGTTATGTGCTCCTATTGTTGAGTGCCAATAAATATGCAGACTGCCACATTTTGGTCCAGTTGCAGTTCTGAGTAGTCTTTAAGGGCAGCCTTATTGTAGTAGTCTGTGTGGCCATATGAGAATGAGTTATTGTAGCCAGGTCCTCCAACACAAGATAAGACCGAACTGGCCCACCAGCCGCAGCTGGGCATAGACTCCATGGCTTCCACCTACTGTTCAAGCAGAAGCTGTGAGTCCAGAATGCCGACCCGCAAGTCATGAACCTGTTCCTTTACAAGTAGTACCTACTCATCAAGAAACAACAGTGGTGACAACAAACCACTGTTGTACTGAAGTACAAATAGCAACTCCATCTTACTTGGATTCAACTTCAGCCTGTACCTTCCCATCCAGGGTCTCTCACAGCCTCCAGGCACTGGGAAAGGACAATAGCAGCATCTCCCTTACAGATTGGGATAGCAATGTATAGTTAGATATCATCAGCATACTGATGATACTGTACCCCCGACTGTCGGATAACCCCACCCAATGACTTCATATAGATGTTAAAAAGCAGGGGAGAGAGGACTGACCCCTGCACCCACATCAGGGCCACTGAGCCAACTTCTCCTCCCCCACTACAATAGACTGAAACTACCCGCTGAGGAAAGAGCACAATAATTGTGAAACAATGTATCCTATATCTAATCCCTGCAGGTGGTCTAACAAGATAGCACTGCAAATGATATCAAAGGTTGCTGAGAGGCCCAGCAGGACCAGGATGCGCACACTACCTCCTTCCAGGTCTTGACACAGGTCATCCAAGAGATTGACCAATGCTGTCTCTGTCCCATACCCAGGCTGAACCCAGAATGAAAAGGTTTTATGCTGCCTATCACAGTAACTCTGATTCCTCCTCAACATCCTAACTTCTAAAACTTGCTTATGTTTTTACATTCTCTTACCCTGACTACTCTAAACTTCTGACCAATTCTTGTTGCACTGTAGTAATTTCTTCCATTCAAGCAATGCTGTCAAAATGATTAATGGGGGGTGTGGTGGCTCAGTGGTTAAGACGCCAGGCCTGTCAGCCGGAGGGTTGCAAGTTCAGCAGTTTGAAACCCAAGCACCACGCGACAGAGCGAGCTCCCGCACTCGCCCCAGCTCTTGGCAACCTAGCAATTCGAAAGCATGCAAATGCGAGTAGATAAATAGGTACCGCTCTGGCAGGAAGGAAACAGCGGGTGCAACGTAGACTAGCCCCTCATGGTGCACCCCAGGCAACGTGACTTGTCATGGCTAAATAGTCTACAGAGCCGGCTGCTGGACCTCACAAGGGATTTCCCAGCAAGAAAAAAAAGCCATACGAAATAAATAAATAAAATAAAATGATTAATATTTACTTTTATTAAAACTATGCAGTGCTTCCTTTCAGGTCCAACACTGGCTCTCCATCCATTTCTACATCTATTACAAGCTTCTTGTCCTTATCTTTAAAGGTCCCTCAACTTACTATCTTTTTATTTTGTATCCCATAGCTGAAATGCTCAGTATATGATGCCACCTTCCTTTTTCTTCCTTCAAATTCCTCCACAACAGGTTTAATTACTTACCTGTAAGTTCTTCAAATAGTCATTTGAGAATTTGCATGGGCTATATATGCCTGTGAAGAACCTGTTCAGAGCTTTCTAGAGTTTTTTCAGTATTCTTTGGTGGCAGCCCAACCTATTAGACCTTCGAGATAGGCCAGTTCAAAAAACAGACATAGCAGGAATAACTGGAATGCTCTTCATTGTATGATAATAACAGTATCTTGAAGGTCTGGCAGGACAAGTTAAAAGAGGACCAACGCAGGACCTTAATCTACTCATTGCAGAAAATCTTTGGTGGGATTGAAGAGGGCAGAAGAAAGAAAATATTTTTTTTGCTCATCAAAGGATTACCTGCTTGATCAAGGCCAGTTGCCAGTACATCTGGCTGAACCAGAGAAAAAGGAAATCTTGCCACTAATATCTGTAAGTCACTCTCTAAGTCTAGAATTAGGAAGAGTAGGTAGAATAGAGTTAAAATAGTGCATACCTATGTTAATCTTAGATCATAATCTATGCACATAAACATGTTTAGATTTAATAAAGATATGATAGTTAAAAACAATCTGAAGGGATTCGACAGAAGCCATGCAATGGAGTAGGGTTCCCACCAAACAATTTTGAAATTCTAGGAGGCTCCAAACAAGGCTCTTCACAGTGCCTAAATGACAAAGACCACAATGAAGAATCACCTTCTCTTAACCTCCTGAGCCCCACAGAAATGTAACTTAGAAATTCTGCTTTTCATACCAGTCACTGTTCTTTTTACCACTAGATGAACTGCTAGTGGATCCAGCACGATTGCGACTGCCTTTGGAATCTCCATAGCTTTCCCTTCGACCACCAGGAGAGACACGTTCAGCTGAGTTGGTTCTTTTAATAGTGCTAACAGAAAAGAAGGATACTGATTAAAGACACATAATCCATTAGTTTGAACCCATATGCCAAGCTCTTCAGAAGTATAGCTCCCAAGCAATCATACCAGTGATTCGGCAGGCCCTCACCCTTTTAGCCTTTCAGAAGGCCATCCAGACCTGGCTTTTGACCCAGGCGCTGGAATAGAAAGAAGATATCTGGAGCTGGTTGTGGGGCATCCCAAGGGGATGACTGAGGCGCCGGGTTTTTGTTTTTTGATTTTATGGTTTATGATTTTATAGTTATTGATTTTATTGTTGTGAGCTGCCCAGAGTTGTGTTTAAGATGGGCGTCCATACAAATCTTTTAAATAAATAAATCTCTTTTGAGTTGAAATTACTAATCAACAATTTCAAACTGAGGGTGGGAGTGGAGCAGGATGGACATGGAGAAATGGAACATACTGTATATACAAATCATACTCTGAAGAATACATCTTCAGGCACTGAAGATGTTGCCTAGCCTGGCAATGAAACGTCTGCAAGAAAACAACAAGGCTCAGAGAGCACCAAGGACTCCACAAATCATACTCTGATTTTGATCATTAACAGAGAAGAACAAGGATTCCTTGTTTTGATTTCAAAACTATTCAGCTTTCACACATATCCAGAGACCCTTCCCCATGGCAGAAATTAACAATAATCTTGCTTTAGTTAAGAGTTTCTTTCCTTTTTTAAAAATACTGCAGATCTTATTGGTAGATTATGCACAATTTTGCTATATCGTTATATAGAAAATACAGGTAGTCCTCGGTTAACAATGGTAATTGGGACTGGAATTTCCGTTGCTAAGCGATGTGGTCGTAAAGCGTGATATCACGTGACCGCATCGCTTAGTGACAGCAATCCCGGCAGTCCCCGTTGCCATTGTCAACCAAATCCCATCAGTTGTTAGGCGAGGACCCACCCTGATCCAAGCCATTCCCAGCTTGGTCCCTCCCAGCTCTGAGCCTCGGTAAGGTAAGGGACTGCCACCCCTGCCTCCTCTTGCCCCCACCTGCCTATCTCCCCACCCATCTCTGCCCTTTTGATCACCTGCCTAGCCGCTGCTGCCGGCTGCCCCCACCACCGAGCCTTACCTGCTGCCACCACACCCGCCGCACTGTGTGCCACTACTGTACTGCCTGGGGCCTTCTTTCACACCGGTGCAGCCAGGGCTTCTCTTGCACCCTGCCCAGGGCCCCCGTTTGTGCCCCACCTAGGGCCTCCATTCACAGGCCAGCCAGGGCATCCATTTGTGCCCTGCCCAGAGCCTTCATTCAGGAAAGAAGCCTGGCATGTGAAAGAAGGCGCCGGCTGTGCTGGCACAAAAGAAAGACCCAGCTAGAAGGGTCCTTCTTTCGTGCCACTGCAGCCGGGGTCTTCTTTCACATGCCAGGCTTCTTTCACTGGCGCGTGAAAGACAGCCTCGGATGCACCAGCACGAAAGAAGGTGGTGCAGAAGAAGGCCCCGGCCAGTACAGTCATGGCGTGCAGTGCAGCAGGGGGCAGGGCCAGGGGCAGAGGCAGCTGGTGGCAGCAGGTAGGCAGCTAGCCAAAAGGCAGTTGTGAATGCAGGTCGTAAGTCCCTTCATTCAGCACCATCATAATTCTGAACAGTCCTTAACGAATGGACATTAAGCAAGGACTACCTGTATTATACAGTATAATGTTCTATTTTTCCCTAGCATTCCTTAATTTATTTCTTATCCATCCTGGACAAAGTTGTTCTTACCATGCAGCCTCCTATCCCAACACTATTGCTCCAGAACGCTACAGCAGCTGCTGCTAAAGAATTTTTGAAGCCCTGTTTCTGTCCTTCATCCTGAGAATGTTATTTAACATTTATAGATCACATCCCATACAATCACATCCCATAGCAGCTTAGAATTTAAAAATTAGAATATAATAATGTTTCTAAGTAATATTTAAAAAGTGGGGACAGTGAAGGAAATAAAATAAAAAAAGAACAGAGAAGGCCTAGCTGAACAACAGCATGTTAACATTAGGCACCTCTAAATTTCAGAGGGGTAAAAATTCTAGAATGAAAGGAACACCACAGTGAAAGTCTTCAGATTTCAATACATCCAGAAGCAGGTCTATAATGGTGAAGATGATCTGTCAGGTATCTTGGTCTAAAGTTGTCTTATTTATCAAAACAAAACCTTAAACTTGCCTCACTAGCTAATTTGGAAGTAGTACAAAGGTTATAGAGAGACGAAACATGTGCATGGGCAGGTGCCCCACTCAGCAAACTGACCATCAAATTCTGTACCAACTGTACGTTTAAGACCAATAACAAGGTTAGCCCTGTACTGAATGCATTACAGTAATCTAAACATTACAGTGTGGGAACAACAATAGCTAGGGTGTTCTTACCCAGGAAAAGTGTTTAGTTGGCATACCAAATGAGGCTAACAACTGTCAATCCTTGGCACTAGACACTTGGGCCTCCAGTGACCATAATGACCATAGGAGCAACTCCAAAGAACATACCTATTCTAAGGAAATGCAACCTCTTTTAGAACAAGGAAAGTCACAATTCCCACACCAGAAACCACCTAAACACAAGGTCTCCAGCTCATTCAGATTCCATCTCTGTTCAGATGTTATAGACAGAGCTAGGTATCCTCAGCTTATTGATGACATAGTGCCCCAGAATCACAGATAACCAACCACAGCAGCTTCATATACTGTAGAAGATAATAGCAATGAGGACAAAATAATGCTTTGTGGCATCTACAGCATAACTACCCAATGCTATTTTCTCAGGCTTTCCCTGCAAGCAAGAGAGGAACCACTGTAACATGGTCCCTCTGAATGCCAACTGACCATATCAAAAGCTGCTCAGAGAGCAGACAGAATCAACAAAAAGTAATCAATGCAACCATGGTTAATTCTGTTCCTAAACCAGGCCTAAAACAAGACTGAAAAGTGTTGAGATAATCAATGTCCACAATCATCCACCTTTGGCAAATTCTGATAAGCCAAGATGGGCAGGTGTCAAGATAGCATGTAGTACACTGGGCAACTATAGATGTCTGACTCAAAAACGGAAAATTATTTTATTTATTTATTTATTTATTGAATTTATTCCCCGCCCATCTCCCATACAAGGGACTCTGGGCGGGTCACAACAAAATTATCCCACACAATTAGACCATATGGGACATGAATAGCACAGCATATACTGTATTTCATTAAAAGCAGGATTTAGGTTGGTTTAAAGATGAGTAATTTTATCCTCAGCCTTATATAGAAGTCTGCAATGCACTCTGCAATGCAAAGCACATTCAAAAAGGTTAGCTATATCCATCCATCAAAACTCAAGGCAGGTCTTATTCTGATATGTTATGTGGAATAGAAACTGGGGTAGGGCTCCATAAACAGGTAAGGTTCTCCTTTGTACAGCAGGTCCTACCACCCCTACCACCCACAGATCAGCTGCAAGCCTGCTGGACGGCAGGCTGAATGAGCTGCCCAGTAAAGTGAGAAAGGCTCTTCTGCTCACCTACTCCACTGTACAGCTATCTGGCAAGCTTGTTCTGACTGCAGGGTTTAAAAGAGCATAAACCCAAAGTCAAAACATACCTAGCAAATAAAAGTTAGCATTGGAAGAGCAGTATGGTGAAGTGGAAAACTGCCCAGAATCCCAGGGAAGGGAACATGCTTAAACCAGCCTGGAGTGGCCAATAGGTATCAGGCTGTCCCCATATCCTAGGGGTCACCTGAACACACTCCTAATGATTCAGCTGGTGATCACATCTGAATATACTCCCCTGTCACTGCTGTGAGTTAACGGGGAAAACATCACTCTTTACAATTTAGTTGCAGTTCAAAAATTATTTTCTCCCAAGAAACAGAAGTACTCCTAATCCAAATTCTGTGTGGCAATGTTCTTCTCAAAAATAAGGGCTGTTGATGGGTTTTTAGCTATAACTTGAAAATGACTTGTAATTTTACCTATCATAATCTAGTGTTTGGATGCAATACAGTGTAAATGTTTTCTGTAAAACTATTGAGTGAAGTATAAAAATTAGGTACAAAAAGTAAGTGTTTGACTTCTTTAACAAAAAAAATTGAGAAGAAAAATAATTAAAACACTTGTGATTAAAATGAAATGTCCAACCCTCAGTAATAGCTTACAACCAAGAAAGCAAGATTCTTAAAATTCAGAGTAGGCAAGTTTATTGTAATGAGAAAATTATGTGTACCTTGGCCCTCATTTATCACTCTACTTTTCATTGATCTATATGTGGATGTAAATATTTATAGCATTTATCCATGTTAACATCATTAATTTTATTATGCCTTTTATTATAAAAAATATATGGTAATGGACAGTGAAAGAAGTAACATGAAAAAGAATCTGAAAACAGCCTAATACACCACTTCATTAATACAATGATTGCCTTATTCATTAATTATTTTAGTATGTTCGTTATATTACTTTTTAAGAACACAGTAAGAAAATGAGTTAAGACTGGTACTAAGCCATTGATAATAATTATAGTTGCATCCATGATGGGATGATCCAGTTTGCTTTAGAACCTTTTGTCTGCATCTGCATTAACTGTTAAGATTAGGTGAAATTTTCTAATGACCATTAAAAGTTAGACCAAGTGGACTTTGCAACACATCTCATAATCTGTGTCAGATGAGCACTGGCTATTTTGAAACAGAGTTAGACTTTAGAACTCAAGACTGTGTGATTTCTCTATCCATAAAAATTGTGATTAAGGCAGGAAAGCTAAATGCTATGAATACTCTTACTTTTATTCACACAGTATACTCTATAATTCATTTTCTCAATTCCTGAGAATTTACAAGAGATACAGACAGCATCTGCATGCCCCTTTGTGTTGGCAAGCATACTTAAATCTACAGAGAAACAAGTCACATACTTCCATGTTTTATGCAGCAGTGGCAGCAATATATTTCAAACATTTTTTTTATTCTACTGGTCTGATATAGGAACAAAGACACTCAATTTCAGAACAGACAACAAAATCCTTAACTAGACATTTCCTGCTCTTAACCTCAAATTACAGAAGAAAGAAAATAACAGTCTAATTATATGGCCCTTAAGAATTTTGTGCAACTACATTCTTCCTGATTAATTAATCCAATATCAATATAAAAAGTTAGACATTTCAACAAGGTTTCCCGTTTTAATTTGGTTTAACTGTCTAGAAATTTATCTGGAAAGTATTACTGAGAGAGAGAAAAACACTCAGAATAGTAATTTTAAAACCTAAAGACAAGCAGTATACTCACATATATTATAACTTGATAATTAATACCTTTTTGCTGCTGGTGATACAATTTCTTTCCTGGTTCCTGATGGAGAAGGTAGAGAAACACTGGATTTCTTTGGTAAGACAGTTCCATTATTGACAGTAGTCTTTAAAGGCAGTGTTTGAACTAGTGGTCTTGCTGTGAAATGAAGAAAAAATAAATTGAGGGCTGAAAACTACAAGCTCAGAAGTGCACACAATACATGAAGTAAGATCTGACCAGTGCAGAATAAAGTGGAATGACTGCTTCCCATTATTTGGAAACTTCTCTTGTGGCAATTTGAGATTCATATTCAGTTTGTAATCTATTACTACTGGAATATCTTTTCCACAAGGACTGAATTTGCCAACAATATACCTGTGCATTTCTTTCCTTTCTCCTAAGTAAAACACTTTGCATTTGTAAGATGTTGTTTTGCTATTTTCAGACCATCGCTCTGACTTATCAAGACCATTCTGATTTTTTTGTCTTCTAAGATATTAGCTATTCCACCCAATTGTGTCATCTGTAAATCTGATAACTTCTCCATCCATGTTATTAATAAAAATGCTGAAGTATATAGCCCAACACTGAATCCTCACTATTTCCACTCAATACTCTACATCAGAGCTTTCCAAACTGTGTGTGGCGACACAAAAGTGTGTCGCCACACACAGTCTGCTGTGTCGCCACACAACCCGGAAGCGCTGATCATCATCAGCGCTTCCGGGTTTTCCCGGGGCGACACACCAACGGCAGTGCGCAAAAACCTGAAAGTGGCAGCAGCGCTTCCGGGTTTTTGCGCGCTGCCGCAACGGCGGCACTTCCGGGTTTTCCCGCGGCGACACACCAACGGCGGTTGGTGTGTCGCCGCAGGAAAACTTTGGAAAGCCCTGCTCTACATCATTTTGATACAGAATGACTGAGAGCATTCTTTGAGAATGATTTGCAAGCCAGCTAAGTGTCCACTTAACTGCCATGCCTTCAATCCAAATCCAACTAGCCTGCTAATCCAAATTTCTTGAGTGTTTTGTTAAATGCATAGCTGGTATCAATATGTATCTATAACATTTCCACAATATATTAAGAAATAAACCAATCCAAAATATGAAGATTAGACTGACATGTTCTTCAAAATTCCATGCTGAATTTATTATTAGCTCCAAAGCGTCCTAATTATGAATGTCAGACAGATTGACCTGTTGTTCCCTGGGTCCTGCTGTTTCCCTTCTGAAAGGTAGGGACAACATTTACTCGTGTCCCATCATATGGAACTTCACCCATTTGCCGGATCTTCAGCAAATTCCTTCAGTGCCTTTAGCAAACTCCTTCTGGCCCTGAAAACTGGAATTTATACAGGGCAGTAGATAAGGAAATTACACAACTGATGTTTTGTCATTTGCTATAAACTTCAGCTATGTGACTGTGGGCAAAGCCACAAAAACAGATTAAATGGTCAAACTGTCCGTCCTTGATGTGGAAGAATGAAGAGATTTTGAGAAACAAATAATCTTCCTAAGCCTATAAAATAAAATTTAGAAGAGTACCACATACTTATAAAATATACTGTATGTCATTCCATAAACAGTAACATGTTTAGATGTTTTGTGCACTATACAAGGTCATGAAAAGGGTCACCTGTTGTTTTTGAAATCGTTTTTTCTGTGCCATCATATACAAATATTTAGAATAAAATATTGCAAAAACACAGTTGACCTCAAATATTTCTGGAATAATTTGTTATACTTTAACAAAATTCTTCATATTCATTTACATAACTGAACTAGAGAGAAAATATTCAGATAGGTAAACGTTAGCTAATGTTCATAAAACACACAAATGTGCACAGAATGAAATCTAGTCTGATTTAACAGAAAAGTAATCTGAGACCTGATCAATTTAGAACATGTTTATCATTGTACACTTCTTAGAAGACCTTGCTCATTAAAGATACTTCAGATTCAATATTTAGGTCAAACTGTAAAACTGATCACTATGTATCCCAGGAAAAAAAACTAGGCAAGAAGTATTCTCAGATAATTTTATTTATCTCATCTTCACGGGTTAAAAATATTGTTTTCATTGTAACATGAACAGGTGAATTTGAATGGGAGGTTAATACCTTTGGTAGGTCCTTTCTTGTTCTGCATGGCCTGTTGCTCCTCAGTAATATTCAAGCGCCTAACGACATCTGCCAGAGCGGACTTGAGCAGCTGAATGTCATCGTCCTGCATCTGAACACGTTGTTCAAGTGAAGCAATGCGGTCTGTCACCTCCATGCTGCTGGCAGCAGAAGCACTGTCATCTGAAAATACGTAAGTATTTTGAAAGGCTGGGTTTAATATTGGAAATATTTGAAGGTATATTTTAAAAGAACTATCACCCAAATTTGGTACATGCATCATTAGAGGGAAAGCCAAACTAAATGTATTTATTTACAAGATTTGTATTCTACCCTTTCCTCCAAAACCTTGGTACCTAACACCAAATAAATACTGTAAAACACTGAATTAAAAACATAATAATGCAAACATAATTCAAAGAAAGTTTAAAACAACAAATACCCCAAATGCTTCCCGGAAAGCCAGGTTTTCACTGCTTTCCTTAATGTTAACCATGTGGAGGCCAGCTGGATCTCAGGGGTAGATTTTTCCAGAGGGACACGGCTGTCACCAAGGAAGCCTGGTTCCAGGCTTTTGTCCCCTAACATCCCAAGAAGCAAGGACCCACGGTATCCCCTTCTGGGCTGATTGAATAGGATTAGCAAATTCTATTTGGAAGAGATGGTTCTGCAGGTTTCCTGGACATAAGCCAGGTTTACAGACCAATCCCATTAGCTTTGTATTTCCTATTATAGAACTTTATAAAAAGACAAACCAAATGAGATTACAATCAAGTAATCAATTCAGGAAGGCGGCTTTATTTACAGGGTTTCTTTTGATAGAGTCACAATTCTCCCAGAACTATTTGACACAAACCTGAACACAGAAGACCTATCACTGTAAGATTTTCACACACTGTGCTATAATTTATATACTATCTCTTTAAACTCAGAAGTTTGGTAGTCAGATCCTCAACATAACTCATGATTTTCTGACCAATAATATTAAAATATAGAATAGTTGCTCTATGTGTCATTCTCCAATCAACTCAAGACGTACCACTGAATGCTGGAGTGTTCCCGATTCTCTATGTACAGTATTTGTATTTATTATAGCACATTGTTCAGTTAGAATTAGATAAGATTAGTTAACTGGTTTATTTTCTTTTATCATGAAAATTCTTCCATTCCCCCATTGTTCTTTAATGTATCTTAGCTTGATTGGATTCAGATGACTCAAGGAATAGCTTTCACTGCAAATACGCCCTAGAGTATTTGAGTTACAAGATAAGACTTTATATCAAGGAGTAGAAGCCAGACTAATTTTAGCAGCTTATCCAGGAGAATTTGAGAATTTAGCTGGAAGTTTTCCCAATTACCAAGAAAATTGTATCACGTAGGAAATTCACTTGCCCTGTTAAGACAAGAGAATGGTAGCAGTGCACTTCAGATTTGGAAATGGAACAGCAGCTCCCTATTTCCCAAGCAGGAATTCTACTGCACCATGTAAAACGACAAAATAAAATGAGTATTTTTGCAGCACCAAAGTTTTAAAATTTCAAAACTCAGTGCATTTTCAAATTTAAAAACATAAATGCAAGTAAAGCATTAAATAAGATCATTTCGGCACTAGAAAATATGTACTTCTAAGTGATATATTTTTAGATTTATTTTCTTTCACCCCCTCCAATCTTCTTTCTTTCAGGTTTTCCTCCTCCTCCAATTCAAACCTTTAATTATTCTATCGGGGTTTGGATTCAGTTTATTGAGTTGACGTGGGCTGGTAGCTCCTATTGAAGTGGTTGGGCTATCCAGCATGACAGTCTTGAGGACCAATATGTTGTCCCTCAAGATGTTTTCTGCTGGCTGGACAGGCAGAGGTCTTCCCTCCGCCCAACAGCATACAGGAGAACTCTGCACTATAATGCTAGCTTATCCTGTTGAACGCAGAGGCTAGAAATAAAGATTACTTTTGTGTGAGCAAGTCCTCTTATTTTCTCCGCTAAAAAGAATTTAGAAAAAAAAAGAGAAAAAAAAGTCCACCAACATACCCCAGGTCAAGTGCCTATCTGTCTGCTAAGCACAAACAAGATTGTCCTTTCAAAACAACTTGAAAGAAAGGGGGGGGGGGTATTTTACTCTATGCTGCCCTCTAGCATCAAGTTACTATTCTACTGCCACCATGTAATAGAAACAGAAGAGCCCACAGGGTTCTGGAGCTCTCAACGCTCCCCAGAAGCCTTCCAGGTTTTCTACTCTGGTCCCACCTCCTGATTTCGGGATGCAGATACTGTAGGTAATTTGATATTCCAGAGGACACCTCACCTGGAGTTCTCCCTCTATCCCCCACATATGAGAGAGATGGGATTCTTACACCTTTGGCTGCTTTTTTGACAATTAAAATAATTCTTTTTTTAAAAAAAATGCAACTTCCAATAAACCCACCTCCTGTTAGCTTAGAGATTTGTGGCTAAAGGATTTCAGCCATTCCTTGGGAGACAGACCCATCTCCAGGAAGTAAATGAATATCAAATTTTATTATAAAAAAGAAAAGTAAAATATAACACCCCTCTTTATCCTTAAATCTTAAAATTCATACATTCAGCATTGTAAAAAAGGAGTTACAGAATTGCCTTGATTAAGGTCAGCAATTAAACAGAAAATGCACAAGAAAAGGCAAAAGAAATACTCAGGTAAGCAAAGGTGGTGCTTGTCCACTATAAATGGCATGCATACTGGGGAGTATCTATGAATGCTGAGCTTGCCAACTGCCAAAGAGGGAACACTGACAACAGTTCTGAAACACAATGATCAGCAGTTGGCCAGGGAAGACTACTTTCCAAATAAATTATCAGAGCTTCTAAAAATATTTTATTTTATTATACACATAATTTTTTTTTGTATATGAAATAATTTTACTGAGCACAATTATTTGTCAGGTTCTAGCAAAATGATATGAACAGTGATATAAAATTTCTTCCTTCAAATCAAATCAAATTTATTAAAACGTATTTGATTATATGATATTAGTGCTTTACTGTGTTGTGTATATTATAATCACATTTGTTCACTAACCTATCTTTAAGGAGAACAAATAGTTTACAAATATTTAATGCATAAAATAAAAATACATATTGTATTAATCAATACATGTTTTATTATATTAATCACAAAATTAAAATTTACTAGTTCTTTAGCAATTGTACCAGATTAGGTGGAGATAAACTATTCTTTCCAAAGAGGCCATGTTCATGCTGATCTAATAATTTTACACTTTAACTCAGTTGGAAGTAACAAAAATTAGCATAGTGGACAGACAATTCCATTAAATATTTAATTTAAAACATCATAAAATAAACATAACTCAGCAAGCATGACTTTTTAAAATAAAACATTTTACCAATTGCATCAACAATATCTCTATTTTATGGGCAAAAGCCATACTGCTACTGTTTCTAGCACTTTGCCTTCATTATAGGCCTATCAGATTTGGACTACACAAATCCAAATGACTACTAGCTGGAAGCAGAGTTAGTAGTTGTCAGCCAGATATTTTTCAGCTCAAATCTGGTAATCTGACTTTAATATTGTTCTTTGTTGCATGTGTCATAGCCATTTTTGTTCCTCAAAACAAAAGCATCCCACAAAATCATTAGATTCTTATATCCACTACACACATAGATATAATACACAACTGGAATTTACAGATTCAAGTGAAAATCAATGGCTTAGACCAGGGCTTTCCAAAGTTTTTCCTGCGGCGACACACCAACCGGCGTTGGTGTGTCGCCGCAGGAAAACCAGGAAGTGCGGCAGCGCGCAAAAAACCGGAAGTGCTGCTGCTGCTTTCGGGTTTTGCGCACTGCAGTTGGTGTGTCGCCGCGGGAAAACCCGGAAGCGCTGATGATGATCAGCGCTTCCGGGTTGTGTGGCGACACACCAGACTGTGTGTGGCGACACACTTTTGTGTCGCGACACACAGTTTGGAAAGCTCTGGCTTAGACTATACCTCTATTTAAGGGCAATCAAAATATCAAGGAGTTTATTGTCAAGTTTGTTAAAATCTCTCCCTTACCCTCAGGAAAAAAAGTCTTACTATAGAAAACATGCAAGTAATAAATAAGGGAAACAATGAGATGCAACTGTGATTATTACAGTGGATAGATGCAAAATAGTGGACAGCTCTTTGCTGGTTTAATCCAAAAATAATGCAGGATACATGGCTGGCAGTTTGACAACCTCCACATGCCTCATATGTGTTTCTGTCTATTCTCAAAACAACATGAAATTAGATTATTGTGATGCCTTAACTGGCCTGGAATATTAGTTGTTATTAAAAAAAAAATAGAAGGAAAGCCTACAATACAAGTCATTTTGTTTGTAATTTAGAAACATTTGACCCTACTCTTCAACAAAGGAACTTCCCCAGAAACTAACTAAAATGTCAGTCCTTCCATACAGGATTAAAATATAGGATACAAAATAATAAAGGAATAGAGGTGCAAGTGGAAGGGTTTTTTTTAAAGGAAATTCAGTCATCAACCCTTAGTCCAAACTAAAAAATAATTTTAGGAGTCCTAGACCTAATTAATCTTTTGAGGTTAGAATTCCTGATGTTTTTTCCCAAACTAAAGGTTGAAGAATCTTGCTAGCACCCTTACTTTGAAGTCCCATTACATTAAGCTTACTTCAAGCTAATTATTTATAGGATTGCAGCCCTAAACATAATCGTAAGAACTATTTGAAGAAAGGTATTCTCCCAAAAGAAACAAACAGAGAAAGATACAGATATATTCATTCCTTTTAGTAGAAAACAATATCTCAGGGTGGAATTCAGTTAATTCTCCTTTAGATTGAAAAATTCTGCCAGCAATTCAGAGAAGAAGTAATTTCCTCTTCCCTCTGCAGTCTCTGTGCATGTGGTCAAAATATGGTTCAAAAAGGTGCAGAAAGGTGAATTTCTCCCATTAACTGTAAGTATCTCCATACACATTACGTGATTCAGACAGAGCCTAGACAAAAGAAAAATACTATAGAGGCTATCTCCTGGCATATTTGTTATAGACTAAAAAGCAGGATTTTAATATTCAGTTCATCACAGATGCCCATATCCTTGCAAAGAATGCTCAGTATAAATGGAAATACTCATCACACCATTCTTTTTCTTACTCTAATTAATATATACTGTAATGTCACTGGAAACATTCCTCCTGACAGTCTTCAGTACAGTATTAAGACGATTAAACAGGAAGATAAGGGGAAAGATTAAACCCATCTTTTGACTGAATTGAAGAAGATCTGAAGATGCTGAAGATGTATCAGAAATACAAGACTACAGATAGTCCTCACTTAACAATGGCAACCATAAGTGCCGGAATTTCCATTGCTAATCAACGCGGTTGTAAAGCACAACATCACAGGACTGTGCTGCTTAGTGATGAAAATTCCAGTACTTCCAGTTGCCATCATTGAGCGAATCACCACGGGTCGTTAAGCGAGGATGTCATGTGGTCGCCATTTGCAACTTTCTGCCGGCTTTCCCATTGACTTTAATTGTAGGAAGCAGGCAAAGAAGGTCGCAAATGTAATCACGTGACTGCAGGACGCAGTGACGTCATAATCACAAGCTGGGCATCGGGCACCCAGATCGTGATCACGTGACTGTGGGGAAGCTGTGACAGCCATAAATACAAGGACCGGTCGTAACTACCACTCGTTCAGCGCCGTCATAAGTTTGAATGGTCACTGAATGAGTGGTCATTAAACGAGGACCACCTGTAACGAAGCTTTATAAAAGTAAACATATTTACTACATGGAGATTAAAAAAACGTTTTCAAGTATGCAACTGCATATTTATTTAAACATTTATATCCTGCTTTTCAAATTATTAAATGAAAAACCATTGTTTAAAACAAGCAGATTAATTCAAATGGGAGAAAAGATGAAATGAAAAAACATACTACAGATCTGTTTAGGAATACTCATTTAGGAACCACTTCAGTGAATATTTAGTTTAGATAAACCAAAACCAGTCATTAAAAAGATTGGTAATCCAAGCAAACCAAAGAACTGGGAAACAACAGAATAGCAACAGAATAGCAAGCAATTATACACGAGGAGTTTTATACGTGAGAATTATACGTGGAGGCAGTGACAGACTTTGTATTTCTAGGCGCAAAGATTACTGCAGATGCTGACTGCAGCCAGGAAATCAGAAGACGTCTACTTCTTCAGAAGACGACTCTTGGGAGGAGAGCAATGGCAAATCTTGATAAAATAGTTAAGAGCAGAGACATCACACTGACAACAAAGGTCTGCATAGTTAAAGCAATGGTATTCCCTGTAGTAACCTATGGCTGTGAGAGCTGGACCATAAGGAAGGCTGAGCGAAGGAAGATAGATGCTTTTGAACTGTGGTGTTGGAGGAAAATTCTGAGAGTGCCTTGGACTGCAAGAAGATCAAACCAGTCCATACTCCAGGAAATAAAGCCGGACTGCTCACTTGAGGGAATGATATTAAAGGCAAAACTGAAGTACTTTGGCCACATAATGAGAAGGCAGGATACCCTGGAGAAGATGCTGATGCTAGGGAAAGTGGAAGGCAAAAGAGTCCCCTTCGGGGGAGATGGAGCAGTAATAGAAATTGAAATAAATAAATAAATAAAAGGAAGAGGGGCCGACGAAGGGCAAGATGGATGGATGATATTCTGGAGGTGACGGACTTGACCTTGAGGGAGCTGGGGGTGGCGATGGCCGACAGGAAGCTCTGGCATGGGCTGGTCCATGAAGTCACGAAGAGTCGGAAGCGACTGAACAAATAAACAACAATACATGAGGAGATAATTCTTTTTTCTGCTATTATCTGCTTACAAATAAACATCCATATGGAGTGATAAAGAAATTTTATCTAGACTTTTTAGGGGGTACCAACAAACATGTAGACAAGGATCATGTGATAGACATTGTATACTGGAGTTTCAAAAGGACTTTGACAAAGCCTCCTAAGCAAACTCAGCTGCCATGGGATAAGAGAATAGAAGCTCACATGGATTGTCAACTAGTTTTGCACAGGAAACAGAGTAATAATAAATGGGCAGTTCTCACATTGGTGAGATGATAATACATAAAAAATTCAAGTTGGGGTTGAGCAGTGTTCAGGATGGTCATTATATAACAGAATGCTGGATTAGCTGGGTTTATAGCCTTGTCCAGCAGGTCTTGTGTTATGTTCATATGTCTAACCAGAGGTTGAGAGCTTTGACACATAAAGACCTAGGGGAAAATACATGGGAAAAATAGGGGTGTTGGAGGAAAAGCACTTCATATCTATCATTGATAATCAGTGCTACAAAATACATCACAAAACATAGTTCTCAAAATGTTCAATTATAGTACAATTGAATATCAATTACACATTGCTGTCAGGATCTACTGAAATTAGGAATGAAGACAGCCTAAACCCCGGGGAGATGGGTAATATGAATATATACAGATACACACACACACACGCACAAACACACACACACGGGGGGGGGGAAGAACTTAAAGATTTGTAAAAATTTTGTACGTTAATTTATATGCATTTATATGTTATATTTATATATTTATATCTTAATTTATATATACATATATACACATAATACATATTATATAATATATATAATATAATATATAATACATATATATTTATATGTTAATTTATATGCATTTATATGTTAATTTATAAGCATGCAAATGCAAATAGATAAATATGTACCACTTCGATGGGATGGTAACAGCTTTCCGTGCACGTCATGCCAGCCACATGACCGCGGAAGTGTCTTCAGACAGCGTTGGCTCTTCGGCTAAGAAACGGAGATGAGCACCGCCCCCTAGAGTCGGACATGACTGTGCAGGGGAAAACCTTTACCTTTACCTTTTTAATTTATATGCACAGATCCAATTTTGGAAACCATTAAGGAATTTAAATGGAATTGTACATCTTATCTGTGATTTGTGTGATTGTTCAAGGTAATCTGTGTACTTGTTCAGTCTGCTCTTGTAAATTCAAGGCCTGCTCTCGATATTAGTGAAGCTAGAAGCAGCAGGAAAATGGAAGCAGCGAAGCTTGAAACAAGAGAAAATTCCCAGCTCCTAGTTTTCAAACAAAGTTTGGTCAACCCAGAGTTTTTATACTTCCTTCTAATTACAGATGCTGATGTTGCACATTCTCTCCTTTTGTGTGTGTGGAAAAGCCTGTGAAGCTTAACCACATTTAGCTCATAAACTAAGTCAGTTTCTAACTAAGCAATGTCTAGTATAAGCTCCAGAGTCTCTGACAGTGTATAATGAAAGGTAGAACAGTTGTTTTTCTAGCAGTGCAAAATGGAAGCAAAAAAATATAGCCCAGTTTTATCAGGACTGTAGATCACATGATTATGAATAATGAACATGAATCTGTTCCATGATGTGCAGCTGCACAAGATATATACATTTGCAACCTGTAGCTGTGCAATTTTCTGGATTTCTGAGAGGCATCTGACTACCATATTGGTAAAGCTTTATGTTTTTCTATTAACCTTGCTTTTTCACCATAAAACATGATGGCAGAAACCAAATCATATTTTTTTAAAAAAACAACTATAGTTGATTTCAGAGGTCAGAAATCACTTTTGAGCAAATAGATAATTGAAGAAAAAAGAATTTGAAGAGAATTATAACAGATTAGAGATCAAATCTTTTTGATTTGGAGAAACTTTTTATTCCAGGTTTGTTTTTAATTATTTCATTCATGAGAAAGGTAAACTGCCTTTATGTCCTTTATATGACACTAAGTCACACCATTTGAAGTAGCAGATATGTGAGTGTGCACATTTTTAATATTTTATTTATTTTTTGCCCTTATACTCAATTTAAATACTAAGGCAGCTTACAATCATTAAAATGCAGAACATAGGAAATAAAAATCAAACAACAGAAACTTAAAATCAATGCAAACTTTTAAAAACTAACTTCTGTATCACTATCAGTCCCAACAAGTGGATGTGCATGGCAAACCTTGAGTTCAGAAATGAATCAGGAATGGGCCTGGATAGTATTTGAATGAGAGATCGCCAGGCTACTAGGGCTAATGACTAAATGTTAGGACTGCGTAGTCCTTGGGATTTGATTCCAGAAAAGTACTTTGGAGTACATGAGGGTATGAACATGGTACATGTTTGCAACTCCCTAAAGTAGCACTGCCTTTTCTCAGAAAGAGAGGGTTTTTTGTTTTTTTTAAGATTTGCAGATAGTAGCTACTACCTTCTGAAAAACTGTTCTACAACAGTACATCCCAACTAAATAATTCTGAATAACAGTGGCAGTTCTGTATTGTTGCCAAGAAAAACTGCATAGATGCGTCTCACCAAAACTGAGTTTGTCTTGAGATTATTCATTTATTTATTTATTGGATTTATATTACCGCCCATCTTCTCCACAAGGAGAACTCTGGGTCGTTCACAACCAATTCATATACCTATCTTGTTAAGACTGGTGCAGAATTTGGGCACTGTTCATTAATACAGTATTGAGGGAGGAAACTACACCATAGTACTATTTAAATTGCTTCCCCACTTCCATAGCACTAGTGGAAGGCAAGTTTTTGGGGAGACAGTGGTAATCAGGATTAGAGTGGGGAAGTAGGTAACCTCTCCTTTCTGTACACAATTCCTTATCATCCTAGTGAAAATGAGTTCCTGCCAGGCCACTACTGTATATAAAACATAATACAACACAACTTTAAGTAATATATGAAGCACTACATTTAGTTTGGCGCTAAGGAATAAAATAAAATACAATACAAATGATGACTGCCGAGGCAAGTGCCTCTAAGTCCTTTTATTTTTAAAGGGAAAGATTAAAGTCTGCTTCCTGGAGTCATGGAGGTCCATCACTGAAGGTTTTCAAGCAAAGGTTGGACAGCCATTTATTTGGGTTGGTACCTGTATGAGAATTCCTGACCTGGGCAGGGAGTGGATTATAAGACATCTAAGGTCCCTTCCAACCCTATGATTATGTGAGTGTCTCACTATCAGGATCCCAAACTCAAGAAACCTTTCAGTCAGTTCATGCTAAAAAGGTTCATTTATTAAGGATCAGAATACATGAGGAAAAGGCAAAGCTTCGAATGGCCAAATTGGCACACACACTTTGAAATTAAGAACATCCCTCTGACATCATTTACTATCTAATTAAAAACAAACCAGTTCCCATTCCAGTTCAACCCCCTCCCTTCAGAACGCTCGTTAACAGTTCGGGTGTCTTATCAGAAAACGGCCAAGGCAGGAATGTCAAGGCAAGCGGTTCGTTGCGAGCAGCAAGGCTTTTGGCACAATAGCAAACACGGGTCAAGTTCTTACAATGCTTGACACGTGTACATATGAAACTATGACAGGCGAGCGGAGCTAAAGTGGAGGGAGACTGACAGATTATGAGATTAATTTTAAAATGCTTAACCTTGTGTTTCATGCATTAGTATATTTGTATATAGGGGGCACAGCAGATGGGAGGTGGGGTGATGGCTGGGTCCCTGTGGCGCTGAGAGCGAGAGGTGGAGTGCCATGGGCTCGCCACCACCCCATGGTTGTCTGATGTACGTGCAGTGATGTATGATTGGATGGAGGGACCCCTAACTAGAGCACCTGGAGGGTCGGGACTGGGGGGAAATGGAAGTTCTGGAGAGTTTAGGGCGGGTTACTCTATTCAGGTGGTGACGGGTCGGGGGTGCTATAGTGGGGGCCAGAGGGCGGGCCATCATCGGGGAAGGCGCCCCCAGTGTTTGGTACCGGTGGAATGTTCTGGCCCTCTGTGCTCAGACCCGGGCCCTGGACACCAGACCCATTGAGGCCCTGGCTTTCGGCTGCTGCTTTTGAATGCCAGATCGGTTAATAACAAGGCCCCTCTCATTCGTAAGCTGATCATCGAGGAGGGGGCAGACCTGGCGTGCATTACCGAGACCTGGCTGGGCCATGAAGGGGGGGTGCCCCTTTCAGAAATGTGCCCAGCTGGGTTTACGGTATGGCACCAGCTGAGACCCCAGGACAAGGGAGGAGGGGTGGCTGTGGTCATCCGGGAGTCTCTTGTGGCCTTCAGGGGCACTGCTCTGCAAGTGGCCGGTTGTGAGACCCTGTTTTTCAAGTTGGGTTCCCGAGAGCAGTTGGGAGTGTTGTTACTGTACCAGCCTCCCTGCTGCGTAGCAACCTCCCTGCCCAAGCTGCTGAAGATGGTCTCAGGGGTGGCGGTGGAGTTTCCCAGACTTATGATTCTGGGGGACTTCAACCTGCCGTCCCTGGGGCGTGCCCCGGTGGCAACTCGGGAGTTCATGGCTACCATGGGCCTGTCCCAGATTATTCGGGACCCAACTCAAGACAGTGGCCTCACGCCGGACTTGGTTTTCTTGTCGGAGCAGTGGCAATGTTATCTGAGGGGAGAGTTACATCTGTCCCCACTGTCATGGTCAGATCACGCCCTGGTGGCCTTGAGTTTCTCCTATGCCACCCCCCTCTGCAGGGAGGCAGGACCCATTTGATTGGTCCACCGCCAGTGACAGATGGACCTGGCTGGGTTTCAGAGGGAGCTGGGGGTTATATCCGAGGATCTGCTGCACGGTCCAGTGGAGGCCCTGGCTGCTGCCTGGAATAGGGAGGCAGCCGGGGCCTTGGACAGGATCGCACCCATGCGACCTCTCTTGCCCCATCGAACCCGCCACTCCCTGTGGTTTACGGAGGAGCTGAGAGTTCTGGAGAGGATTAAGAGACATCTAGAGCGCCGCTGGAGAAAGACAAGGACTGATTCGGACCAAACACAAGCTAGAGCCACTATTAAGGCCTAACTTGTGGCGATAAGAGCGGCAAAACGTCAATATTTCTCCGCTCTTATTGCGTCCGCAGAATGCCACCTGACAGCCCTGTTTAACATCACACGATCCCTTCTGGGGAAGGGGTTTTTAGAAACCTACCTACAGGGCTGAGCTGAGGAGTTTGCTGGGCATCTGGAGGATAAAATCGCTCAGATTCATTCCAAGTTGGATGCCAAGCGTGTAGCAGGGTCTGAGGAGATGCCTGGGGAGTGGACTTGCCCGGTTATCTGAGAAGAGTTTGATCCTGTTGGACCCAAGGAAGCGGACAGGGTTCTTGGGTCTGTAAACACCACCACTTGCCAATTAGATCCTTGTCTCTCCTGGCTGGTGAAAGCAGCTCGGGAGGTGACGGGTAGATGGGTCCAGGAGATGGTGAATTCATCCTTAGAGGAGGGAGTGTTTCCAGAAACCTTTAAAGAGGTGCTGGTGTGCCCCCTCCTCAAGAAACCATCACTGGACCCTACCATCCTGAATTTTCGTTCAGTCTCCCACCTCCCCTTTTTAGGGAAGGTGGTTGAGAAAGTGGTGGCGTTGCAGCTCCAGAGGGTCCTGGATTAAACGGATTATCTGGACCCTTTTCAGTTGGGTTTCAGGCCCGGATTTGGGACAGAAACAGCCTTGGTCGCACTTATGGATGATCTCTGGCGGGAGCGGGATGGGGGCAGTGTATCCATCCTGGCTCTTCTTGACCTCTCAGCAGCTTTCAATACCATCGACCATGGTATCCTTTTGGGTCGGCTCAGGGAGTTGGGGGTGGGTGGTGTGGTCCTGCGCTGGTTCGCCTCCTTCCTCCGGGGCCGGTCCCAGTGTTGATAGGGAGCGAGAGATCTGGCCTGCGGCCCCTCTGTTGTGGGGTGCCACAGGGCTCAGTACTCTCTCCGCTCCTTTTTACCATCTACATGAAACCGCTGGGTGAGATCATCCGTCGCCACGGGATGAGGTATTATCAATATGCTGATGATACTCAACTATACATCTCCATCCCGGGTGACATAAGTGAGGCTGTGACCACCCTCCCTCGGTGCCTGGAGGCTGTGGGGGTCTGGATGGGGGTCTGGACGGGGAACAACAGGCTTCAGCTGAACCCTGACAAGATGGAGTGGCTGTGGGTTAGGGGCTCCCGGGTATCTGGGAACTTGCCATCTTTGGTTCTGGATGAGATGGCACTGCCCCAGACAGACCTGGTGTGGAACCTGGGGGTCCTCCTGGACTTACGACTCCTGCTAGAAGAGCAGGTGGCAGTCATGGCCAGGGGAGCCTTTGCACAACTTTGTGTTGTGCACCAGCTCCGCCCCTTCCTGGATCGGGAGTCCCCTCGAATGGTCACTCATGCCCTAGTCACCTCCCATATAGACTACTGTAATGCGTTCTACATGGGGCTACCCTTGAAGAGAATCTGGAAGCTACAGCTGGTCCAGAATGCGGCCGCGCGAGCAGTCTTAGGAGCCCTAAGGAGGGCACATATAACACCATTGCTGCATGAGCTGCATTGGGTGCATGTCTGCTTCTGGGTCCAATTCAAGGTGTTGGTTATCACCTTTAAAGCCCTACATGGCATGGGTTCAGGTTACTTGAGGAACCTCCTCACCCCAGTTACATCGACCCGTCCCACCCGGTCAGGCAGAAAAAGCATGTTATGCACCCTGTCCATGAAGGATTGCTGATTGGCAGGGTCCAGGAGGAGGGCCTTCTCTGCCGTGGCACCCGCCCTTTGGAACAGCTTACCCCCGGAGGTAAGACAGGCCCCCACTCTCCCAGCCTTCCAGAAGGGGGTGAAGACATGATTTTGCCACCTCGCTTGGGATGGGAGGTGGGATAGCCATTCATGGGGGTGGCTGGCACCGTAATTGTGCCAAGAATAGCATCTTATGCTCATCTTGACTTTTTATATATTTTTGTATTTTTAGACTTGTAGTGTTTTAATGAGGGGCGTGGTGGCTCAGCGGGTAAGACGCCAGGCTTGTTGATCAGAAGATTGCAAGTTCGGAGGTTCGAATCCCTAGCCCCGCGTGACGGAGTGAGCTCCCGCACTCACCCCAGCTCTTGCCAACCTAGCAATTCGAAAGCATGCAAATGCAAGTAGATAAATAGGTACCACTTCGGTGGGTAGGTAACAGCGTTCCACGTGCGTCATGCCGGCCACATGACCGCGGAAGCGTCTTCGGACAACGCTGGCTCTTCGGCTAACAAATGGAGATGAGCACCATCCCCTAGAGTCGGACACAACTGCACAAATATGTGGGGGGAACCTTTACCTTTACTAGTGTTTTAATGACTGTCATTTTATTTTCTGTAAGCCGCCCAGAGTCGTATATGAGATGGGAGGCAGAGAAATTTGATAAATAAAAAATAAAATAAAAATCTTTACGTATGACCTTACTTTGTATGATAAAAATATAATACAAAAAGCATCCAAGTTTGAGAGCTGTATAAATACTGTAATGAAATGAATGTTGAGAAGCAGAAAGTGCATTCTATTAATTTCTCCCTTATTAATACAAGTGATGATTTTGTCTCCACTGAAGGAATGTTATAACTCATTCATACTTATTATATTTTAATATTTATTGATTTTTTGTTTTTGTTTTCATTCATACTTATTGATAGCATTATATTCAAAGGCAGAGATGGGGAGTAGATAGGTGGGAGGGGGGAGTTCAAGAGGAGGCAGTCCCTTATCTTACCAAGGCTCGGGGCTGGGAGGGATCAAGCTGGGAATGGCTTGGATCGTTGTGGGTCCTCGCCTAACAACCATGGGAAGTGGTTAACAATGGCAACGGGGACTGCCGGGATTTCAATCACTAAGCAATGCGGTCACATGGCATCACACTTTACAACTGAATCGCTTAGCAACAGAAATTCTGTTCCCAATTACTGTCATAACCCAAGGACTACATGTATTTCTTGTCTATACAAAAGTGCTTTCAGAAGGACCTGTAGTGTTTATACAATTCCACCACACTTTGGCAGTAAGAAAGAATTAAAATTAAAATAATTAATCTTAGTTCTCCTGAGAAGCCAGCAACATCAGACTTGCTTTTCACCCAACTATCATTCAACAGCCATTCCATCTGACTGTGGCAGAGGGATAAAGTAAGATCTATATTGTGTTAAGAATTAGTACCTGTACATTATTATTATTATTTTTATTTTCCTTTTATGCTGTGTTATCTTGCTGTGTCAGATCTCCCTAGCAACCATCAGACTAGAGAGGAACAGCAAAGGAACTTTAGGAAAAAGGTTGAAATGATAACATAAGAATTCTGACAAGTAACTTGCAACTAAAAGAGAGCCAGTTTGGTCTAGTGGTTAAGGCTCCGGGCTAGAATCCAGGAGTCGGTGGGTTCTAGTCCCACCTTAGGCACGAAAGCCAGCTGGGTGTCCTTGGACCAGTCACTCTCTCTCAGCCCAACTCACCTCACAGGGTTGTTGTTGTGGGGAAAATAGGAGGAGGAAGGAGTATTAGGTACGTTTGCCGCCTTCAGTTATTTATAAAAATAATAAAGGCGGGATAGAAAATAAATAAATATTTTTTTAAAAAAAAACTTCAAACATGAAACCTATTTATTGCCTATTCAAAGCTGTGAGATTCTAGCTATCTTCCTCCTGTACTTTCATTGTATTGGGGAAGATGCCAATCTCTTCTGAGAAGGCAGACAAGTGTTTTTTGTTTACATAAAAATTACTAGCCACATGATCAGTATGAAAATCCTCTCTTGCAGATAGCAAGACTAAGGATAGGGACTCCCTTTTTTATTGATCTCTAAGCCATTCTGGGAGCCTTTCCCCTTGAAGAATAGTAGATAGAAATTGTAAATAAATCAGGTCTGAGCATATAGTCCATGAACAAATATGGGAATACTATTTGGTCCACCAGGGCCAAAACAAATTGGAATCTGATAGGCATTTGGAATGTGGGGAAAAAATTCTTCTGAGGAAAGAAATGATTATGCAGGTATATATATACCAACTGTATATAACTTGACCAATTTTAATCAACCAAATTTTATCTGTGACTATTGAAGAATTTGTGTCATTATCATTGGCATTACAAAAGAATTAGATGTGAATTTGAAAAGAGTTAATTTACAGTTATATTGCAACTAGAAATCCATCTATCGAATCCATGCACTGTACAATCAAGCTTCTGTATGGATGAGTAACAGCATCTTGCAAAATTCAATAATGTCATTCCTAATCTTAAAGAGCTGGACGTAATCAGCACTGGGGTGGTTGGAGTCTCCAAATGGCCTGTATGTGCTACTTGCACTGATTCAGTTGATCTAGATCAGTTGATCTAAATGCTATAAAAACCGTTAACTAAATTTTATCTCTTCTGAACAGTTTGATAGGCTAATGAAAATAAAGTAGCTCTTCAAAAGTTTTATGTTGAGAAGTGATCAATTCCTCTGAGGAGCTAATCTGCAATTTGCCTTCCTTGTAGTAGATGCTCATTTGTATTCTCCATGATCCCTCAGATTTTATTTATTTATATCACACACACACACACACACACACACACACACACATATTATACTGTATATAATTATATTGGGCACCAAGGAAAATCTGGATAAGTCAAATTGAAATTGATCTTATCCATTGTAGACTGGATTTGAATCAAACTAATTATCATAGCAATGGACAAAGCACTTTGGTGAGACATTATATCAAACATCCATGGCCCTGTAGCACCCACAGCAGCATATTGGTTGTGAAACCATATTCAGCCAGTCATGTGATAGGGAGTTCAAGTTCAAGATACATACTCTTCAATTCTAGTAGGAGTAGGATTTTTGGCCAATGTATATGAACAAAACCCAGACTGGTTAACTTTAGATAATACCCTTGATTTCAGATAAATTTAAATTTTAAATAGTTGTTTTTTTGAAATTAGATTCTGAAGGTAATGGTAACTTCTGCATTACAGATGTATTACAGATGTAGTATCAACTGAGGAAGTATCCACCAGCATCTGTTCAAAGTCTGTTTGCATACTTGCACACAGTAGATAGGCATAAACTGTAGATATGCTAGATAAGACCAGTGTAATGGTTTTAGATGGTCTGAGGGTTTCAGTAGATGTAGTGATCATACGGAGATGGTGGTTTTCTACTCTTTCAATATTTGGGAGAGTCAGTTGGAATTTTTCTTTTTCTAACGTTTGTATCTGCTCGCTCAAACTGGCAGAACGTGGAACAGTTCCAGCACTGATGGGTTTGCGCTCCTCCAGAAGGAACTTGTCAGTAATCTGTATGGGGTTTTGGACTTGCTGCTCCTGCTACAACAGCAGGTGTAAGCTATGGTCAGAAGACCCTTTCCATAGCTCTGGCTGATGGACCAATTATGGCTGTTTCTGAAATGGGAGACTGTCTGGGTCAGACCAAGAACCACACTGAGTCGACATTTTCCAACTCTAGTTCTTTATTGTTCATGCCATATAGACAGAATCTTGCCAGACTAAAGCAACCTAACTTACTTAAGGGTAAATAGCCTAGGAGAGGCCCTAGGGCGGAGCTACCTCGAACCTCTTAACTTTCCCAGCAACAGAGTCTGAGCTGCAAAGGCGCTTATCTGCCTGGAATGCGTTCCCTCCCTGGGAACCAGCGGCAGAGCTGGAATCCACCACAGAGACACTGGCAATAATCACTCATGCCCTCATCACTCCTTAAATGTACTACTGTAACTCATTCTATATGGCATTTTCTTTGAAAACCATCCAGAAATTTCAGCTGGTACAGAATGCAGTTTTCCATGTACTAACTGTAATGTCCAATATTGTCACATAACATCAATGCTACAGGAGCTGCATTGGTTGCCAGTTTGTTTTAGGGTACAATTCAAGGTGCGTAACTCAGGGGTTGGGTATCAATGTGACCACTGTCTCAAAAAATCTACCTGCCCAAGGCATACTGGTAGAAGGATCATGCAAAGGGTTACCACCGTCCCATTAGGGGTGGTGGGAGGGGACACAGAAGTGAGCATTTTCAGCTGGAGCTTTCCATCTATAGAACTGACTCCAGTCATAAGATGAGCATCCTCGTTATTAATATTTATAAAGTTGGTTGGTGAAAACTTGGCTGTTTAGGACAGAGTTTTTCAAACTTTTTTAGGCTGTGGACTCTATTAGTTAAAAAAAATCCTGGAGCACTGATCAAGAGGCAAAACTCTAGTGGTAGAAGATTGGCTGCATTCAAGTTAACTTTTCTTTTTGCCTTAGTCTCTCATGGAACCCAATCAGTTTTCTCTGAACTCTAGGGTTCTGCAGAACAGTTTGAAAACCCTAAATTAGGTAGGTGTTCAGGGACTGAAATGTTGATATGTGTGTATCTGGGATGTGGATAGTCTGCTGGTGGTTGTGGGCTAAAATTATTACAGTACTATGAACTTGAATTGTGGATATTTCTATGTATCTTTTCTATGGCTATCATAAAGACACATATATAAACAAAGAGATGTATAGTACATTGATGATTTTTGGTAGTAATGCTATCAAAATTCAGTAGTGTGGCTTGAGAAGGTTTAGGGGCAAAGCTCTTAAACTCATAGTCCTTCAGGTTATTTTTTGCTCCCCACAACAATACTCCATAGACACTGAGGATGCTATCCAGCAAGGCAAGATGCATAGGCTGGGCCTTGGGAAGCACCCAAGGAAGAACACTTTCTGGAGTGGTGGCCTCACGATTCATTTTGACCTGACTCAACGGTCTCCCAGCAACATCAGGGCCTGATTAGACAGCTGTGCAGTCAGGACTCAGAGGCCACTTACACTGAGCAGCATCACCCTCTGAGAAGCCCTGCCTGCTATTGCACTTTTATTTATTATTATTTTTTTTATTGCACTATTGCACAATTGCTATTGCATTGCTTCTGAGGCTCTCGGGCAAGGGTAGCAGGGAGGTATGGCCTGACCAAGAAAGACAGGCGAGGAGGCTGGGGGGGGGTACCTGAGGGAAGAAAGGAGGGAGTGGCCAAAGAGGAGAGCCAAGTCTGACCACTCTGCTGTGAGGTATCTATGCTGATCAAGGGATAAGAAAGACAGCAAGAGAGCTAGGAAAATCTGTGTAATGAATTTCTTAGAGCCTGGGGAATAGATGGTAGTTTATAAAGTATTACAGGGCCAGAACATCTGCACATTTCTTCTGTATCAGGAAAGCAAGTAGCAATATCCCCATTGCTTCAAGAAGTAGTCAACAAGAGGATCAAAGAATTCTCATCCTTATGAACTGAGAAAAGAGGTGCTAAGGTAACATATATCCAGTTTCTAAGATTCCGTAACCTAATCCCCTTTTTTCCTTTCAATACATCTGATTAATAAGACTCTATGAGAATGTAGCCTTCTTAGTTGTGAATGGCTTTCTAGGCAAAGGAAGGAAGAAGTGACTTTGCCAGGAAAGGAGGAGGAGAAATTAGCAAGAAAAAGACTGAAGAAAAGGAAGTTTGCTCTGCTCAGCCAGGAGAAAGAAGAGAAAGAAAAGGTGGGTTGGGCAGCTCTTAGTGGATGTAAAAATATTACATATCAACTGATTAATAAAATAAAACATTGGTGTTCTGGTTAATAAAAAACATTGCAGGCTAATTGATGAAAATGAAATATTTCTGTTCGCAGCTGTATTTCAGAAATAGCTGTTTCACAGTTGTTGTTATTACTGTTATTATTATTATTATCATTTTATTTTATGAATTTGTTATTAATGTCATACTGGGATATTCTTCATTTTCATTCATTAGACTTTGCACCCATGTCTGAAAGGCCTTCAGTGTTGAGGCCCTTGGACTAATTAACTAGTCCTTATGAGGCATTTGTGACAGTTGAAGTTTGAGACCCTTGTTTAGTGGCTGTGCAAAAGAATAGGGAGGCCACATGGCAGGCTTGTGCCCTGAGGTTGCCCACCTTTGGCCTAGAAGTTTCTTTAAAAAAAATATTTTCCTAGAGAGTCAAAAGAATTTTAAAACTAAGGCAAAACCAGATGCAACAAAAACAACATTTGTATCCACTTTCATCTCATATGTTGTAGGTTCTTAGGTTAACAAGAAACATGCGTAAGGGTATTGAACTCTGGCTCCTCTCCTATGCATTTCCTTTGGCTCTCCTGATTTTTCTCTTTTCTGTAAACAAACAGGACATAAGAATGGTAGAAAACCTTGAAATGCATTACAAGTGATTGAGTCTCATGTTGTCTTTTACTGTTGTCATAATCCCCGTCTCTACTTTCACAATTTTTTACCTTTTACAGTGGCATCTAAGTCAAAACCTAATCAGGTACATGCAAGTTTTTGATATAGTTTTCAATTAGAAGGCAGACTAAGTAGCTGTGAAAACATGCAGCAGATTCATGGAGGAGCACCTGGTTGTGTTTAGAGTCTGGCAAAAATTTAGATGATATTTGATATATAAAATAGACTTAGAAATTGATAGGACTGTGTATGAGAGAGAGAAATTCCATGAAAAACAAAATTGTGTGATACTTAACAGATCTAGCCCATAGCAGACGTAACAGCATAATGATAGGATGTATTCTTGATAGTTAATCAATTTTCGGAGTATCTATTGCAGAAACCTTGGTCTAGGATTTGCTTCTTTATTGGTTGTTATACCTCGTTTCCTTATCCCTCAGAAAGTCCCTGACACAGTTTACAATAGTTAGAAAGAACCCATGGAACTTTGTTTTTATATATGGTAACAGCAGTGAGGCTTTTGTATGCCCAAAGGTGGAAAGATTCAACATTACTTACAATGGATGAAGTTGATGGAGTTGGCTGAGATGGCAAAATTGACATGAACTAATTTTAATGTTACCTGGAAACCCCTTTTGGACTTTTTGCGTGAAACAGAAAAAAATGAAATCATGATATCTGGATTTGATCACTAGAAATAATAATGGACAATAGAATTAATGAAAGCTATGTTGTAAACTTAGAGTAAGAGTTTAATGCAAATATATACTTATATCTGTAGCGAAGAAAGTCAGAAGTATTTTTTTCTGTATTTTCTTTCTTCTCTTTTTCTTTTTCTGCACTTTTGACTTTGCTCTTTTTCTATTTTGTTTTCTTACTTTACTTTTTTCATTTCTTGTTAGCTTTTACCTTTTTATCTTGAAATCTTAATAAAGTTTAATAAAAAAAATCCATGACACAGTTTACAATAAAATAAGTTAAAGTTAATATTATATAAACTAAAATAGTAACATTTCTGGGGGAAATGATATAAAACTATAGTAAAAACATATCTTCCTAATCCAGTGTGTATGACCAGTGAGTCATAACTAAATTATTGTATTCATATGCCACAGTCAGTTCACCTGTAAAGGATGGTTGGGACTTACTGATAAGCTATGTCCAGTATAAGGACTTTGATAAAAATATATGATATATAATATAGGCAATTAGAAAATGTGCAATAACTAGCACATTTCTATTTCAGCTATACCTCTAAATTAGATGATAATGAGAGAGGCCTCAGGGGGCATAGTGAGTGATTGAATGGTGAGTGTAAGGGGCGGTTGGGGCTTACCAGCGCCGAGAGCTCTAGCTGGTTGCGCTGGTGGCCTTCGACTGCCCAGGATGATTGGGAGTGAAAGGATGGATGGATGGGAGAGACCCCCGCTTAGTACCAGGTTTTCAAGGGATCCGGGAGTGGAGGCGACTGGGTCAAGAAACTCTGGGGACTATACTAGGGGCAATCCGATCGAGGTGGTGATGGGCAGGAGATATTGTCACGGGAACCGGAGGACAGGCCATTTCTGGGGAAGGCGCCCCCGGTGTTTAGTACAGGTGGCGTGTTCCGGTCCTCCGAGTTCAACCCCAGGTTCTGGACAGCGGATCCTTGAGGGCCCCGGTTTTCGACTGCTGCTGCTTAACGCCAGGTCAGTAAACAACAAAGCCCCCCTCATAAGTGAATTAATCACGGAGAGAGGGGCTGACCTGGCGTGTATATTACTGAGACCTGGCTGGACCCAGAGGGAGGGGTAGCCCTCTTGGAAATGAGCCCAGCCGGGTTTCAGGTGTGGCACCAGCCGAGATACCGGGGTAGGGGAGGAGGGGTGGCAGTTATCATCAGAGAATCTTTAGTGGCTTTCAGGGGCCTTGCTCCACAAGTGTCCGGATGTGAGACCCTGTTTTTCAAGTTGGGTGCCCGAGAACAGTTGGGAGTGTTGCTATTGTACCAGCCTCCCCGCTGCGTAGCAACCTCCCTGCCTGAGCTGCTGGAGACCGTCTCGGGGTTGGCGGTGGAGTTCCCCAGGCTGATGGTCCTGGGGGATTTTAACCTGCCGTCCCTGGGGCGTGCCTCGGAAGTGGCTCAGGAGTTCATGACTACCATGGCAGCCATGGGCCTGTCCCAGATTATTCGGGACCCGACCCGAGACAGTGGACTCACTCCGGATTTGGTTTTCTTGTCTGAGCAATGGCAAAGTGACCTGAGGGGAAAGTTAGATCTATCCCCGTTGTCATGGTCAGATCACGTCCTGATTATCTCTAGGATTCTCCTATGCCGCGCCACTCCGCAGGGAGGCTGGACCTATTTGATTGGTCCGCCCCGGCAACTTATGGACCCAATGAGGTTTCAGAGGGAGCTGGGGGTAATACCCGAGGATCTGCTGCACGGTCCAGCGGAGGCACTGGCTGCAACCTGGAACAGGGAGGCTGCCAGTGCCTTGGACAGGACCGCGCCGATGCGACCTCTCCAGCCCCATTCGACCCGTCACTCCCCGTGGTATACGGAGGAGTTGAGGGTCTTGAAGAGGGTGAAGAGACGTCTTCTGGGAAATTATCATCTTTGGTTCTCGATGGGGTAGCACTGCCCCATTCAGAACCGGTGCGCAACTTGGGGGTCCTTCTAGACTCACGACTCCTGCTCGAAGAGCAGGTGGCAGTCGTGGCTAGGAGGGCTTTTGCACAGCTTCGGCTGGTGCGTCAGTTGCGCCCGTTCCTGGATCGCGATGCCCTCCAGACAGTCACTCATGCTCTCGTCATCTCCCATGTAGATTACTGCAATGCGCTCTACATGGGGCTACCCTTGAAGACTATCCGGAAGCTACAGCTGGTGCAGAATGCGGCCGCGCAAGCAATTTTGGGTGCACCAAGATCTGCACATGTAACACCACTGCTCCGCGAGCTACATTGGGTGCCAGTTTGCTTCCGGGTACAATTCAAGGTGTTGGTTATCACCTTTAAAGCCCTACATGGCAAGGGGCCAGAATACCTGAGGGACCGTCTTATCCCCATATTATCGACCCGGCCCACCCGATCATTCAGGGAGGGCCTGCTACGAGCCCCATCAATTAAAGAGTGTCACCTGATGGGGTCTAGGAGATGGGCCTTCTCTGTAGTTGCTCCTACACTGTGGAACACCTTGCCCCCGGAGTTGAGACAGATCTCCTCCCTCCCGACCTTTAGGAAAGATCTGAAGACCTGGTTCTGCCGCCTGGCATGGGAAGGAGGAAGGGATAGTTCCTCATGGGGGTGGCTTGTCCCTTAATCCTAAAAGGTCCTCCCTTTATTACTCTTTCGTCCATCTGGATTTTATTTTTATAATTATTTATTTTAATTGTATGAATTGATGTTTTATATTGTATGTTCTATTTTAATTCTTTTTTGTTGTAAACCACCCAGAGTTCCCCATTGGGGGGAGATGGGTGGTCATATAAATTAAATTAAATTAAATTAAATTAAATTAAATTAAATTAAATTAAATTAAATTAAATTAAATTAAATTAAATTAATTAAATTAAATTAAATTAAATTAAATTAAATTAAATTAAATTAAATATAATAATAAATTATTTTAGAATACAAAACAGCTTCCCATTATTGTATTTGTCCAATATAGCACTGATTCTCCTTTGTCAGCAAAAGAGAAGATTGAGTTACTTGGATGAATGCCAAATCTTGAACCTTCTTGACATAGATGGAAAAGGATAAAAAGGAATACCAAAAAGTCACTCAGAATCCAAAACATTTGTGCTTTCGTGAAATCACTCAATAGCTTTTCATCAACTGTCATACATAAGTGCAGACTGAAAAGAAAAGGATACAAAAAAAGGACCACCTTTTTGTATTATACTTCCATCTTCGAGAGATTCCCAAGCTGTGTCATGACCAGCTAGCTAAACATTGAATTACAAATAGTCTGGCAAATTCTGTGCTCCTATGACACTACAGTGTGTTGCCATGAAATCAGCTAAGGTTTTTTTTTAATAGGATTAGTATTATAAAACAGTATCTTCAGACAGAAAGAGGGAATAAAAGCAAGATAATGTTGTACTAACGAGAAGCTAGGCATTGGTCTGCATCAGCAGGTCTGTGCTTAAACATAACTGAGAAATGTTTAGCTTTTTTTAAAAGGACATAATCCTCCCTCAAAAGAACAGGAAGAACCATTTACAAAATATAATGGCAGGACAGAAGAAATAAGTTTGAAGCTGCGTATAACAGATATATAGCAAAAAGACTTACTCTGACGTACACTCCTTTGGAAGACTAAAAGGGGAAAATTCACAGGACCAGCTCCATCACTAGACACTGAGATAGCTATTTCACAGAGCAGATGTTTAATGCCACGAGGGCAGCAAACTTAAGTTACTTAATTTGTTACTACTAGCTATTTTTTTGCCTAGCCTGGCAAAATACAGGATTTCTGCCTCACATGTCAAAATAACTTGTGACTTGTGTGAGTAAGAGATGGCATCTATTGCTTCATCTAAGGGGGAAAAATGTCACTATATTTAAGGTGGGTTCAGATGTGATTGGAGGTTTCATTCAGTGATAACAGAGGGGTAAGTGGAAAAGCTAAGCAGCAGAAATAAATAAATAAATGCTTAAGAATTGCTACAAGCCATCATCTGGCAAACCTATCATCCAGAGATTTATTTGTATGTCAAGATGGCCAGTTAACTATGTTAATTTGGAACATGTATATTATGCCAAGCCATACTGTTTATTTATTTATTGGATTTCATACCTGCTACAATCCTGAATATCTTGAAGTTTCCAATAATGAAGACATAAAAATAAAATATCCATTACAAATTACAAATTACAAGTCATAAAAAAACGTAATTACAATCATCCTAGGTGTCATACATCACCGTCAGTCCTCTAGGACAATTCTGTTTTTAGTAGTTTCTGGAAGGTCACAACTCACTTCAAGCATGAAGCTGTTCCAAAATATAAGCTTTGTCATGGAAAAGAAGCAGCATCTATGCTTCCATAGTATGTAACACAGAGAAATGGGGGATTCCCAGCAGTTTCTCCCAGGGTACAATGGGTCAATTCTATCTGAAAGCAGTACTCCTGGGGATACTTCAGTGAAGAGACACATGGGGCTTTAATGACCAGCAATTTGCATTGCCACCTACTCCCAAAGAGAGGCATTAATAACCTCCTGGAACCAGCCCTCAAATCACCCCTTGCCTCATGGAGAAGTCAGAAGAAGCATGGATCCAAGACACTGGTGGCTGAGAACATACTACCTGTTCAGTAGCAAAAGTCCAACCGCCCAGAGTCCCCTCCGGAATGGGGGGAGATGGGCGGTGATATAAGTTGGAAATATGTATGTATGTATGTATGTATGTATGTATGTATGTATGTGCAATATGATTAGTAATAAATAGCACAATTTGATGCAGTTGAAAAATAATACATGAATTTCTGTTACTAGACACAGATTGTAACTTTGGACTCCCACCTATATCAATGCCCTTCCAGGATTACATTAGCATGGGTATTTTTCAGTTGTTTAATATAATTTCCTTAGGAAATCCCTCTCTGTTTCAATTTATGCTGTTCCAAGAGATGTTTTAATTCCTATAACTTGGTGTTAGTTGACAGTAATTGTTGATAAATTGAAATTACATGCTGTCAGCAAGCAGTTTTTGCTACTAAATCCATATTAGACTCAGAGCAAGGCATTTCTAGTCTAACATCTTCCTCAGCTTCTAGTCTAACATCTTCTCAGCTTCCCTCCTCAAGTGCTTTTAATTCTTCACTCTCCCAATCTAGTACTGGAAAATTATTAGATTTATTACAAACATTAAGATTTAACACTCAATGACACATTGGATCACTGTAAGCTGATGTAAGCTGTTTAGAATGTAAGTTGTTTAGAATCATATCCTTCTCTTTTCAGTACTTTTTCATCAATACTTTTTGGTTTTAGTTTTCAGCTTACTTTTTTCTTCGATCTTGTCCTTTCCCAAGCTCCTATTTCTGTTGATATTCCCCATCTTAGAATTAAAAATAATAAAAACAAACTCTACAGAGCCAAAATAAAAACATTAAGACAAAGTCACTTATGTTACTATCTCAGTCGCCATCTTGTCCCCATCCCTGGAGTGGATCTGTCTGGTTTAACCCATGGAGATCATGGACAGTAGTCAGCTTGATCTGGACTAGGTCATCTAACTGTGGCAAAGGGCTGGTGGTAATGCCCTGGATATCTAGATAATTACATAATTGCAAAGAGGCAAAAGTGAGTTTTCATGTATGTTCACCTTCATAGGTTGGGCCCAAGATTACTTGGAACAAATCTGTGACAGAATGGAGCAGCTAAACACTGTTTGCCATCCTGTCACATGATCTCCCAGACAGATAAGCGGTACTTGGAAGGTAATAAAATAATCTGGCAAAGCATTGAGCTGGAATAGGTAAGGTTTCTCACGTGCACAGAACTCTACAGGGAAAATGGGGGGAGAAAAGATCAAATAAGTTTAGGAGCTGACAAGAATAGAGAACCATGGTGGAGTTGGGGAGAAGGAGAAGATGATGGCTGACAAACTAAGTGGGATTTGTTTGTTTGTTTGTTTATTTATTCTATTACATTTTGAGGCTGCCTGATTCCTTGATGACTCTGAGTGGCTTACGTAGATAATTGCATAGATTTTGGCTACTGAAGACATGCAAGATGACCATCAAAGAGTTCTTGAGTGAAAGGAAGATCCCCAAAGATGGAAGAAGACAGCACAGCATGGGATTATGTCTATCTAGTGCAGAGTGGAATGGAGATCAGGATCTGAAGATCAAGATTCTGCTAGCTACAACAGGTTGCCACCTCAGCATAACTAATGCCCTTGATTAACTCTAAGGGTGGGATTTAGTATAGCCCGTTACAATAAATTAAGACATGCTGACTTCAGAAGAAACTTTACTTTGCAGGCAGGGAATAGTTAATTGGTGAAGGCAACGTAATTAGAGCTATACAGTAATTTATTACTTTAACAGCATTCAAACACAGTGGCAGGAGCAGGGAAACACTTTCTCTGTATCTGCTTAAGCTAAGTGCCACACACACAACTAGCTTTGCATGCTTAAAGAGAAACTAAGATGTTTCTATATTTGACTTCTGGGGAAAAATGGCAGACTGAAGATGGCTCCGCAAAAAGTGGAGCTGACGACCGCTGCAGAATTAAGAGCTGGCGAGTAGACCATCTCTTCATAATTCCTCTCTGGACAAGGAGAGGACTTTAGATTTTAGAAGTTACAAATAGACTAAGGGTCCAGATAAATTTGAAATAAGATTTTGGAATTAATTATAAAGAATCCTTCCCATGGGAAAATGCTTTTGTTTTGAATTCTTAAAAAAAAGTAAGACTTTAAAAATTGGACACTATAGGGAACTAGAACGACCATCTCAGCCATTTTGGACTTTGCCTGAACATAAAGAAAACTGAGTACCTAGAGACCGTAACCACCCATGGAATGCTACAAATAAATGGAGAAAATTTAAAGAAGGTCGATATCTTCCGATATCTTGGCTCCCATCTCCAAGGCGACGGTGGCATCAGCGGTGACGTGCAAGCAAGGGTGAATGCGGCCTGGCTGCGTTGGCAAGAACTCACCGGTGTGCTTTGTGACAAACAAATGCCAATCCGTCTCAAATCTAAGATCTGTAAGACGATTGTCCACCCTGTGGCATTGTATGGCACCGAGTGTTGGGCAGCAACAAAGAGTGTAGAGAGCCGTCTCCATGTTATGGAAATGCATATGCTCTGTTGGATATCGGACATCTCCATACTCGACCACGTCACAAATGATGCCATTCGACAACAACTAGGCGTGTCATTAATTACAGAGAAGATGAACGCTGGCTTCATTGGTATGGACATGTCCTTAGAGCGGCACCTTCCACTGTCGCCAAAATAGCTTACCATCTTAAAATCGATGACCGACGGCCACGTGGGTGACCAAAACAAAGATGGCAGGACACCATCAATAAGGACATGCAAATTGATGGGCTACGCCCTGAGGATGTGGATGATCGGGCAAAGTGCTGTTTCAGGATCCGAAAAGCAGACCCTGCGAAAATAGCAGGAAAACGCTAGGAAGAGGAAGAAGAAGGGAACTAGAAAGAACTAAAGATTACAATTAAAGGAGAAGAACACTTAAATTCGACTTACAAATACAGAATGAAGCAAAATATTTTAACATTGGACATGTTAAACAATATTTTTGAACAATGGACCCAGAAGTTAATTTTAAGAGTGTCTGCCTCTATAGATAGACTGGATTTAAAAGATGCTATGGAAAACAAGAAATCATTTGTTGAATTTTAAGTGAAGGTGATAAGTTACTAAACTTGTTTATACTTGTTGTGATGAAGGGGGAAGTCATTTCTTTATATATTTCTTTCCTTTTTCTTTAATATATTCTTATTTTTTCTTTCTTTTCTATTTTTCTATTTTTTTCCTTCTCTGCACTTTCTATTTTTTCTTTTTATTCTTTTATTTTTTTAGTTTGTATTAGTTTTTTTGTTGTTGCAATTGTAATTTTTAATAAAATTACTATAAAAAAGATGTTCCTATATTTGATGTTATGAATAAAGATAAATTTGGTTCACAAGCAGGTGCACATGCTGGAGTTTCGATGGATGGATCCTGAGAACCAGCTCCCAACACAAGGTATGACAAAGCCCATGGTTGCCAGAGGCCATGAACTCCCAAGTAACTCCCAAACTGCCCCCCAGGAAGTTTGGGATTAAAGTCATCCAAAATCAGAAGCTGAGGAGATTCCAAAACCAGCCCAGAGACAAGATTAAGCAGCTTGGGAAGAGATCCAGCCAGGCAGCAGGCAGCTGATATACCAGAAAGACCCCTACTTTGTTTCTCTAGCTCAACCTAACATATATTTATGCCTTGCTACCTCAGGAGGAAGAGTCCTTGGTCACTGATACAGTATATTTCAGGATCAATGCCACCCCCAACTCCCTGGTCCTAATGTCAAAACTGGTGAAGGATCTGAAACCCAAGAGTACAGATCTCAAAAAGGGTGATGTTGCCATCTTTGCCCAACTAGGTCTTGGTAACACATACCAAGACTGCATGCTTGTCCATCACCAAGTTATGAATGAACAAGGCCTAAACATTCAAATATCTTAAAATTCATTCTCTTACTTTCTGTCCAATTCTCTAACCTGTCAAGATAGTTTTGAACTTTATTTCTCTCTTCTAAGGTTTTTTTGTATGTGTGTGCCTTCAAGTCAGTGATGATTCCTGGTAACTGCCTGGACTAGCTCCTGCAGTTTTCTTGGCAAGGTTTTTCAGAAGTGGCTTGCCACTGCCTGCTTCCTAGGGCTGAGAGAGAGTGACTGGCCCAAGGTCACCCAGCTGGCTTCGTGCCTAAGGCAGGACTAGAACTCAGGGTCTCCCAGTTTCTAGCTTGATGCCTTAACCACTACAGAAAACTGGCTCTCAGGTTATTAGTTATCCTACCCAATTTGAGTCAGCTGTAAATTTGATAAGTATTCTCCCACCTCTTTGTCCAAGTCATTAAAAATATGAAAAGTAGAGGACCCAGGACTGATCCCTGAAGAACTCTACTTGATGCTTCTCTCCAATTTGATAAGAAACCATTGATTAACATTCTTTGAATATACCTGGATTTACAAAGCAGCTATATATGTTTGTTATGCCATCCAGCAAATATTTAACTAGCTTGCTAATTAGCATGACATGGAATACTCTATCAAATGCTTTGTTAGTAATTACTTCCTAATCATGGTCTGGTAAATAAGCCATAACAGGCTGGTTCACACATGCCTATGCCGTAACAGTTTGTTTAATTTGGCTTAGCAAGCTGTATGAATCCAAGTACTGTGGCTTATGGCTTAAAGCACTATGCTAACCCATCCAATTGTAGTTAAGACAACAAAATGTTTTCAAAAGTATGTGGTTTTTCATGTCTGACTTGCATAGATTCTTATCCTATCCAGCTGAAAGTTTCCTGAAGGTGATGTTGGGGCCACTCTGTTCATTCTCATGGCCACTGTGCTGTGGGATTTCTCAGGGCACCCTTTGTACTTTTTAACATCAAAATTAAGTTTTGTACTTGTGCTGTACTCCTTCAGAAGGATCAGGCTCACAGCCTGTAGATGTTTTGCAAGTCAACATTACTTCTGAAGGACCAATGGGAGATTTTATCCCAAATACACTACCTTCAAATTTGTTTTCACTTCAAAATACAGGTTCCCCCCTACCTATAAAGCCTAACAGAGCCTAAGAATTTGTGGCCAGCACATCTGAAAATAGTCTGCCTCTCATTAGCCAGTCTGCAATTTATGAAACTTCATCAGATGCCACCATCAAGAGAGGTATACAAGGCAGGGTCTTCATTATAGCAGAATCCTGATTGTGGAATGAATCCCCTAAAGAGAATAGAATGCAAACATTCCATTTACTTGCTCAATATCTAGAGCAGGGCTTTCCAAATTTTTCACGTTGGCAACACACCACCGGCAGCGTGCGAAAACCCAGAAGTGCCGCTGCTGCGGCGCTTTTGGGTTTTCGCGCACGGCTGCAGCGGCGTCCTGGTGTGTCGTGAGAAAACCTGGAAGCGCTGATGGGCCGCCCCCACTGCTGCGCACGGCGGTGGCGTGCCATCAGCGCTTCTGGGTTTTCTCACGACACACCTGGGCCCCGCAGGTGACACAGTACTGTGTCGCAACACACAGTTTGGAAAGCTATGATCTAGAGGGACTTGTGGCTCTCTAGATATTACTGAACTACCCAACCAACATGTCCAATAGTGAAAGAAGGTGGAAGTTGTATTTCAACAATATCTGAAAGGTCCAAGTTTTCCCATCTGTTCTAAATTGCAGAAAACTTCCTTCATCTGGATTATATTCATATCCACTCAACGCCTCTCACATTATTTTCTATGGCTAGAACACTTTTCTGAAGTGTCCACATAACTGAGAAGCAATCTTCCTTTTAAAACCAGTTCTATAGCACCTTATCTCTACTTTGTTTCTTTATAAGACAGAATTTGTATTATCATCTGATCTATCCAAGGTAGTGGCTGTGAGTCCAGTTCTACAACATCTTTTCCTGAAAGCTAATCCTGCTAAAACTAAATTCACATGAGGAAGACACAGATGAATCAAGCTATTTGTACAGAAAGCAATAGACATATAGTTTTACCCATCCAAAACTCTAATTTATGATTAGGCTTCCTGAACCTTAATGACATTTAAATATATCTACAAGTCTAAACAGAAAAGCAAACAATGAAAAAGATGCAAACCAGATTTTTTATTTCCACAACACAGTATAAAATTTGCTACAAATAATCCCAACCTTCAGCTGATTTAGAAGAGTAGTTAATTCTGTTTTTTTTATCATTGGCAAAAAAACAGAATCTAACAATGTCCAACACAAATACACTATTTTATTTATTTGTTCCTTCTACAGGAACACAAATATAAACAATATGTGAACTACACTCTGCTGAAAGATATGGTATGCTGCAATCTATGAATTATAATTTCTCCAGGCAAAGAAACATACACTCTAAATCACAATTAAAGATTTTTAAAGTTAACAGCAAAACCTATACATAGGTACTCACATGTAACTCCCATTAATCAATACTGTGTTAGAATGTTTACAAATTCTTTAAATTCCATTTTAAAAATATCCTATTAATTGAGTCCAACTGACAATATGTACACGTTAATATATTATCTAACTAGTCTAATATGGGAAGGGTTTTCTGCCTTTTAAAATTTTACTGCAAAAGTTTCCTGTAAATTAAGCTGTTTTGTCACATCACCATCCAAACACCATTTGGTTTAATATAATCTCAGAGAAACAGGCCAGAAACTACACAGCTTAGAAACCAACATATTTTCCACCTCAAGACTTTTGTTTACTTTAAAAATAACTGTACAAGAAACCATAAATCTTTCATGCAGTGCAGTATGAGAACGAATAAAACTCATCATCAGAGTTACATAAAACTTCAATGGCTGACATTAATAATATGATTCACAAATATATATACTCCTTATAATTCTGAATGTTTTATTTGCTTATTCAGAACTAAAGATTGTAAAACAAGGGAACACGTCAATCAACCCAGCATTTAATCCCGGGACGGTTCCTAGAAGTTAAGCCCAGAAATAGAAATTGCTTTCCTCCCTCCATAGACACAAGATGAGTTTTTACTTTCTTTTCCACACTCTTCACGACCTTCTATCAGACATACGTCTTTGCATTCCTGTAAACCGGGGGGAGGGGGGGGGTTCCACAGGCAGGCACAGCTCTCGCCCTCTCCCGAGCCTTCCCATGCGGCTAACTAAAACACCAAGCGTTTCTTTCGGTCATGCAAAATAAGAGTGCCGGTGAAGCGAAGTGCTTGTTCTCCCCTTAACCTAAAACTAAAGAGTAAGGTAGAAAGAAAAGCCCTGAAAAGGCCCTATTCTTCCTTCAAGCAGGAAAGCTGGGAACTTGGCGGGGGCGGTTATGCCTTGCCAGCTTCTCCGGCACATCCACCCCACTTGCCAAGTCAGCCCATCTTTGCCAGGCACAAAACTGAAGCCGCGGCAGCTCGACTTCAGGGCGATGCCCACCCACCACAACCCATCCCCAGCGGCCCTTGATCTCGGAGTCTCCCTCTGTGCGCGCATGCACGTTCGGTATCCTACTTTCCTCCCCTTACCATTACAGAACTGCAGAAGCGAAGAAGTGTCATAGAGGCTGCTGTAACTGGAGAATCCGTCCTCCATCATCCCGAAACCAATTTCGCGCCCCGCTTCCGTCCCCTTGGGATCCTCGCCCCCCAACCCCAGTCCAAATCACCCCCTCTTCCAGCCTCTCTTCCCTCCTTTTTCCCCGCTCTCTTCAACTCAGGCTGCTCTTCTGCTGTTTCGCTCTCTCCGTTCTCTCACCCACACAGTGCAAGAGCGGAGGAAGAGCTGAGGCGGCTGGGGCTGGGGCCGGCCTGCCGCCTGCCTCTGCCTGTTGCCATGACAACGCATTCACTCCACCGTGGCTTGGGCCGCCGCCGCTTCTCTCCTCCGCTGAAAGGGGAGGGGCAGAGGGGAGGGGGGAGAAGGGGGCTGCCTCTCTGAGAGTTGGGGGGGAGTTAGGCGGAATAAAGTCCCACCCCTCCGCCTGTTGTCTAAAGAGCTAAGTTAAGAACGGCGATGTTATTCTTCGCGACTTAGAAAAAGATGTACCACGTTTCCCTACCCTATCGTTGAATGGAAGGCGAGCGGGCTCCGTTTCGCTCCAAATTTAGGTTGCAATCCGTTTCTTTTCGAAGGCAGTGACAAAGCTCATTGCTCCGCACGAAGGGAGCTGGACGGCATCGTTTGGAAGGGTGATTTCATAAAGCATTATCTGGGGCTTTGTATTTATATATACAGAAATGTAAGAATATGTTTACAATCCAACAGAAGATAAGAGGCTACCTCGCCGGCACCTAGCCCTTAATCACTCTTCCAACCTTGACACCACAGCACAGCTAAGAGGATTGGTTTGTGCAGCTACTCGGGTAGTGATCCGAAGGCTGTTCCATCCACAAATAGGGTGTGCTTGAAGGAGAAGCGTCTGTAAGGGCAAGGATCAAAATAGCCGATGCGGAGTTTTAAAGAAAGGGAATGTGTGGGGAATTCCCTGTGGAATGAGCTCTTTCCTGCTGTCTCCCCCTAAGTAAAGCAGTGAAAAATAATCCCTGGGACGCGAAGTACAGTAGGCTGCTTACAGGGCTGCTTGCAAATACTGTATGTGCTGCAGCGCAGAAGACGCCTCCAGAGATTCCACTATAATATGAAAGCGTAATTTAAAAACGGGGCTCCCGAGCATGTGCAGAATGCCTTTTCATCACTTCCCAGCACGCATCAGGAATTGCTGCATCCACATTAAGGAGAGAAACCATAAGTTCCAGCATGTCTATGAAGGTTCTCAGTCATCCAGGTGGAATTGTCTGTAGCTTGAATCATGTCAACTGGATTTCTATTTTCTTAGTGGAAACGTTTCACTCCTTATCCAAGGAGCTTCTTCAGTCTGAGTAAAGTTAGTAAGGGAATCCTTAAATATGTTTCTAGGCTGGCTGTGTGACCTTGCACCTGGGGCTAGGTCATGGTTATTTTGAGATGTTTGTTTCTAAGTCCCTTTATCATCTAAAGGAGGATCGTTAAGATTACCCTGCTGCTGTTGAGCTTGTGAAATGGTCTTAATCTTCCTAGGCACAGAAGACAAAGCAGGAAGGAAGATAGGGGAAAGGTTATGCCTGAGGCCCCCACCTCTATTCAAGGAAGGATTTTCCAAGTTGGCATGAATGGATTCCTTGACCCCTCTCTCAAACCACCTATCTTCTCTGTCTAAAATGTGAACATTAATGTCCTCAAATGAGTGTCCTTTTTCCTTTAGATGAAGATAAACTGCTGACTCTGGTCCTGTGGTGTTACTTCTCCTGTGTTGGGCCATCCTCCTGTACAAAGGTTGTTTGGTTTCTCCAATGTAGAGTTCAGAGCACTCCTCACTGCACTGGATTGCATACACTACATTGCTTTCCTTGTGTTTTGGAGTTTGATCTTTGGGGTGTACAAGCCTCTGTCTCAGTGTGTTGGTGGGTTTGAAATATACAGGTATGTGGTGTTTGCCAAATATCCGTTTTATCTTTTCAGACACGCCAGCCATGTAAGGAATGACCAGGTTCTTCCGTTTACTCTGAGTCTCAGCCCTATCTGTCGCTGTTTTAGGTCTGGTAGACTTAGATTTAGTGAAGGCCCAATTTGGATATCCACAGGCCTGCAGAGCTGTTCTCAGATGCTGCTTTTCATTCTTTTTGGAATCCATGGAGGTGGGGATGGTTTCTGCTCTGTGTGACAATGTCCTGATGACTCCTAGTTTGTGCTGCAGTGGATGGTGGGAGTCAAACATCAGGTATTGATCTGTGTGTGTGGGTTTCCTGTAGATCCCTATTTCTAGCTTGCCACCGGTCCCAATGAGGACTTCACAGTCTAGGAATGCCAGTCTGTTGTCCTTGGTGTCTTCTCTGGTGAAGCTAATGTTGGCATCTATAGTGTTTATATGGTCCGTGAAGGCCTGTACTTCCTGGGCCTTGATTTTGACCCAGGTGTCATCCACATACCTAAACCAGTGGGTGGGCACCGTTCCCTGGAATGTGTTGAGTGCTTTCTTCTCCACTTCTTCCATGTATAAATTGGCCACAATGGGTGACACAGGAGAACCCATGGCACAGCCGTGTTTTTGTCTGTAAAAGTCACCTCTGTATGTGAAATAAGTGGTGTTAAGACACAGGTCCAGAAGATGGCAGATCTGGTTTGGGTTGAGATGGCTTCTCCTTTCCAGGGTGCTGTCCTCTTCTAGTCTCTTCCTGACAGCGGATAGAGCATGAGTGGTGGGGATGCTGGTGAAAAGGGAGGACACATCAAAGGAGACCATAGTTTCATCTGTATCCAGTTTCAGGATCTTTGCTTTGGAAACAAATTCTTCCGAATTATGGATGTGGTGTTCAGAGTGTCCAACTAGAGGTGCTAGTATGGTAGAGAGGTGTTTGGCAATGTTGTATGTTACCGAATTGATGCTGCTGACTATGGGTCGGAGGGGTGTTCCTTCCTTGTGGATCTTAGGAAGTCCGTAGATGCAGGGGATGGCTTCTCCAGGATACAGACGGTGGTAGGTAATCCTATCGATGGAGCCATCATGTTCCAATTGTTTCAAACTGTCTATTGCCTTTTTCTTGTAATTGTTGGTGGGGTCTCTTTTCAGTTTTTCATATGTATGGTGATCCTCCAAAAGTGAGGTAATTTTATTGTGGTAGTCTGCAGTGTTTAGAACCACTGTACATCTTCCTTTGTCAGCAGGTAAAATGGTGATGGTTTCATCTTTGCTGAGGGCTGTCAGGGCTCTCCTCTCTTGGACGGTAAGGTTGGGGGGAGGAGGTTGAGCACTGGACAGAGCTGCAGATATTTTAAGCCGGAGTTGTTCTGCTTCTTCAAAAGGTAGGTGGTTGTTGTGGATGGCAGATTCTGTGGCTGTAATGAGCTCCACAACCGGAACTTGCTTGGGAGTGATGGCAAAATTAAGACCTTTGGCTAGGACATCTCTCTCTGGTTGGGTAAGTTCTCTGTCTGAGAGATTTTTCACCCACATGTTCTTTTTGTCCTCTGTGGTCCTGTTGTTGTTGTTCCTCCCAGCGGTTTCTCCAGTTCCTTGTTTCTGCTTGCTGCGAGAAAGAAGAATGTCAAATTTCTTAGTTTGCCTCTCCTTTGTCTTGTGATGCTGGGCCAGCTGTACTTTATTGCCAAGCTGAATAACTCTATCCAGGATTGGGTCAGGAAGGGTGGCTGTGAGTTCCTGGTGAAGGTTTTCAAAATTGTATTGCAGGGCATCAATGGTGAAGTGGACTTGCCTTATTCTTTCATTTAGAAGATGTCTTTGTGCCTGCTGCAGGATCTGATCTGCTCTGTGACCCTTAACTGTAGATTGCAGGCGTAGGCTTGTCGGGATGAGTCTCTGTTGTCTGCATCTGAGGTTAAAACGTAGGTGGTTTCTATAGTCTGCCACCTTTCTTGCTGTCTTCTCGAATTTCCTTACCAACTTCAGGGTTTCATCCCCAAAATGTATGGCAATATGTCTATGAAGGTTCTCAGTCATCCAGGTGGAATTGTCTGTAGCTTGAATCATGTCAACTGGATTTCTATTTTCTTAGTGGAAACGTTTCACTCCTTATCCAAGGAGCTTCTTCAGTCTGAGTAAAGTTAGTAAGGGAATCCTTAAATATGTTTCTAGGCTGGCTGTGTGACCTTGCACCTGGGGCTAGGTCATGGTTATTTTGAGATGTTTGTTTCTAAGTCCCTTTATCATCTAAAGGAGGATCGTTAAGATTACCCTGCTGCTGTTGAGCTTGTGAAATGGTCTTAATCTTCCTAGGCACAGAAGACAAAGCAGGAAGGAAGATAGGGGAAAGGTTATGCCTGAGGCCCCCACCTCTATTCAAGGAAGGATTTTCCAAGTTGGCATGAATGGATTCCTTGACCCCTCTCTCAAACCACCTATCTTCTCTGTCTAAAATGTGAACATTAATGTCCTCAAATGAGTGTCCTTTTTCCTTTAGATGAAGATAAACTGCTGACTCTGGTCCTGTGGTGTTACTTCTCCTGTGTTGGGCCATCCTCCTGTACAAAGGTTGTTTGGTTTCTCCAATGTAGAGTTCAGAGCACTCCTCACTGCACTGGATTGCATACACTACATTGCTTTCCTTGTGTTTTGGAGTTTGATCTTTGGGGTGTACAAGCCTCTGTCTCAGTGTGTTGGTGGGTTTGAAATATACAGGTATGTGGTGTTTGCCAAATATCCGTTTTATCTTTTCAGACACGCCAGCCATGTAAGGAATGACCAGGTTCTTCCGTTTACTCTGAGTCTCAGCCCTATCTGTCGCTGTTTTAGGTCTGGTAGACTTAGATTTAGTGAAGGCCCAATTTGGATATCCACAGGCCTGCAGAGCTGTTCTCAGATGCTGCTTTTCATTCTTTTTGGAATCCATGGAGGTGGGGATGGTTTCTGCTCTGTGTGACAATGTCCTGATGACTCCTAGTTTGTGCTGCAGTGGATGGTGGGAGTCAAACATCAGGTATTGATCTGTGTGTGTGGGTTTCCTGTAGATCCCTATTTCTAGCTTGCCACCGGTCCCAATGAGGACTTCACAGTCTAGGAATGCCAGTCTGTTGTCCTTGGTGTCTTCTCTGGTGAAGCTAATGTTGGCAATGTTGGAGAAGAAAGCACTCAACACATTCCAGGGAACGGTGCCCACCCACTGGTTTAGGTATGTGGATGACACCTGGGTCAAAATCAAGGCCCAGGAAGTACAGGCCTTCACGGACCATATAAACACTATAGATGCCAACATTAGCTTCACCAGAGAAGACACCAAGGACAACAGACTGGCATTCCTAGACTGTGAAGTCCTCATTGGGACCGGTGGCAAGCTAGAAATAGGGATCTACAGGAAACCCACACACACAGATCAATACCTGATGTTTGACTCCCACCATCCACTGCAGCACAAACTAGGAGTCATCAGGACATTGTCACACAGAGCAGAAACCATCCCCACCTCCATGGATTCCAAAAAGAATGAAAAGCAGCATCTGAGAACAGCTCTGCAGGCCTGTGGATATCCAAATTGGGCCTTCACTAAATCTAAGTCTACCAGACCTAAAACAGCGACAGATAGGGCTGAGACTCAGAGTAAATGGAAGAACCTGGTCATTCCTTACATGGCTGGCGTGTCTGAAAAGATAAAACGGATATTTGGCAAACACCACATACCTGTATATTTCAAACCCACCAACACACTGAGACAGAGGCTTGTACACCCCAAAGATCAAACTCCAAAACACAAGGAAAGCAATGTAGTGTATGCAATCCAGTGCAGTGAGGAGTGCTCTGAACTCTACATTGGAGAAACCAAACAACCTTTGTACAGGAGGATGGCCCAACACAGGAGAAGTAACACCACAGGACCAGAGTCAGCAGTTTATCTTCATCTAAAGGAAAAAGGACACTCATTTGAGGACATTAATGTTCACATTTTAGACAGAGAAGATAGGTGGTTTGAGAGAGGGGTCAAGGAATCCATTCATGCCAACTTGGAAAATCCTTCCTTGAATAGAGGTGGGGGCCTCAGGCATAACCTTTCCCCTATCTTCCTTCCTGCTTTGTCTTCTGTGCCTAGGAAGATTAAGACCATTTCACAAGCTCAACAGCAGCAGGGTAATCTTAACGATCCTCCTTTAGATGATAAAGGGACTTAGAAACAAACATCTCAAAATAACCATGACCTAGCCCCAGGTGCAAGGTCACACAGCCAGCCTAGAAACATATTTAAGGATTCCCTTACTAACTTTACTCAGACTGAAGAAGCTCCTTGGATAAGGAGTGAAACGTTTCCACTAAGAAAATAGAAATCCAGTTGACATGATTCAAGCTACAGACAATTCCACCTGGATGACTGAGAACCTTCATAGACATATTGCCATACATTTTGGGGATGAAACCCTGAAGTTGGTAAGGAAATTCGAGAAGACAGCAAGAAAGGTGGCAGACTATAGAAACCACCTACGTTTTAACCTCAGATGCAGACAACAGAGACTCATCCCGACAAGCCTACGCCTGCAATCTACAGTTAAGGGTCACAGAGCAGATCAGATCCTGCAGCAGGCACAAAGACATCTTCTAAATGAAAGAATAAGGCAAGTCCACTTCACCATTGATGCCCTGCAATACAATTTTGAAAACCTTCACCAGGAACTCACAGCCACCCTTCCTGACCCAATCCTGGATAGAGTTATTCAGCTTGGCAATAAAGTACAGCTGGCCCAGCATCACAAGACAAAGGAGAGGCAAACTAAGAAATTTGACATTCTTCTTTCTCGCAGCAAGCAGAAACAAGGAACTGGAGAAACCGCTGGGAGGAACAACAACAACAGGACCACAGAGGACAAAAAGAACATGTGGGTGAAAAATCTCTCAGACAGAGAACTTACCCAACCAGAGAGAGATGTCCTAGCCAAAGGTCTTAATTTTGCCATCACTCCCAAGCAAGTTCCGGTTGTGGAGCTCATTACAGCCACAGAATCTGCCATCCACAACAACCACCTACCTTTTGAAGAAGCAGAACAACTCCGGCTTAAAATATCTGCAGCTCTGTCCAGTGCTCAACCTCCTCCCCCCAACCTTACCGTCCAAGAGAGGAGAGCCCTGACAGCCCTCAGCAAAGATGAAACCATCACCATTTTACCTGCTGACAAAGGAAGATGTACAGTGGTTCTAAACACTGCAGACTACCACAATAAAATTACCTCACTTTTGGAGGATCACCATACATATGAAAAACTGAAAAGAGACCCCACCAACAATTACAAGAAAAAGGCAATAGACAGTTTGAAACAATTGGAACATGATGGCTCCATCGATAGGATTACCTACCACCGTCTGTATCCTGGAGAAGCCATCCCCTGCATCTACGGACTTCCTAAGATCCACAAGGAAGGAACACCCCTCCGACCCATAGTCAGCAGCATCAATTCGGTAACATACAACATTGCCAAACACCTCTCTACCATACTAGCACCTCTAGTTGGACACTCTGAACACCACATCCATAATTCGGAAGAATTTGTTTCCAAAGCAAAGATCCTGAAACTGGATACAGATGAAACTATGGTCTCCTTTGATGTGTCCTCCCTTTTCACCAGCATCCCCACCACTCATGCTCTATCCGCTGTCAGGAAGAGACTAGAAGAGGACAGCACCCTGGAAAGGAGAAGCCATCTCAACCCAAACCAGATCTGCCATCTTCTGGACCTGTGTCTTAACACCACTTATTTCACATACAGAGGTGACTTTTACAGACAAAAACACGGCTGTGCCATGGGTTCTCCTGTGTCACCCATTGTGGCCAATTTATACATGGAAGAAGTGGAGAAGAAAGCACTCAACACATTCCAGGGAACGGTGCCCACCCACTGGTTTAGGTATGTGGATGACACCTGGGTCAAAATCAAGGCCCAGGAAGTACAGGCCTTCACGGACCATATAAACACTATAGATGCCAACATTAGCTTCACCAGAGAAGACACCAAGGACAACAGACTGGCATTCCTAGACTGTGAAGTCCTCATTGGGACCGGTGGCAAGCTAGAAATAGGGATCTACAGGAAACCCACACACACAGATCAATACCTGATGTTTGACTCCCACCATCCACTGCAGCACAAACTAGGAGTCATCAGGACATTGTCACACAGAGCAGAAACCATCCCCACCTCCATGGATTCCAAAAAGAATGAAAAGCAGCATCTGAGAACAGCTCTGCAGGCCTGTGGATATCCAAATTGGGCCTTCACTAAATCTAAGTCTACCAGACCTAAAACAGCGACAGATAGGGCTGAGACTCAGAGTAAACGGAAGAACCTGGTCATTCCTTACATGGCTGGCGTGTCTGAAAAGATAAAACGGATATTTGGCAAACACCACATACCTGTATATTTCAAACCCACCAACACACTGAGACAGAGGCTTGTACACCCCAAAGATCAAACTCCAAAACACAAGGAAAGCAATGTAGTGTATGCAATCCAGTGCAGTGAGGAGTGCTCTGAACTCTACATTGGAGAAACCAAACAACCTTTGTACAGGAGGATGGCCCAACACAGGAGAAGTAACACCACAGGACCAGAGTCAGCAGTTTATCTTCATCTAAAGGAAAAAGGACACTCATTTGAGGACATTAATGTTCACATTTTAGACAGAGAAGATAGGTGGTTTGAGAGAGGGGTCAAGGAATCCATTCATGCCAACTTGGAAAATCCTTCCTTGAATAGAGGTGGGGGCCTCAGGCATAACCTTTCCCCTATCTTCCTTCCTGCTTTGTCTTCTGTGCCTAGGAAGATTAAGACCATTTCACAAGCTCAACAGCAGCAGGGTAATCTTAACGATCCTCCTTTAGATGATAAAGGGACTTAGAAACAAACATCTCAAAATAACCATGACCTAGCCCCAGGTGCAAGGTCACACAGCCAGCCTAGAAACATATTTAAGGATTCCCTTACTAACTTTACTCAGACTGAAGAAGCTCCTTGGATAAGGAGTGAAACGTTTCCACTAAGAAAATAGAAATCCAGTTGACATGATTCAAGCTACAGACAATTCCACCTGGATGACTGAGAACCTTCATAGACATATTGCCATACATTTTGGGGATGAAACCCTGAAGTTGGTAAGGAAATTCGAGAAGACAGCAAGAAAGGTGGCAGACTATAGAAACCACCTACGTTTTAACCTCAGATGCAGACAACAGAGACTCATCCCGACAAGCCTACGCCTGCAATCTACAGTTAAGGGTCACAGAGCAGATCAGATCCTGCAGCAGGCACAAAGACATCTTCTAAATGAAAGAATAAGGCAAGTCCACTTCACCATTGATGCCCTGCAATACAATTTTGAAAACCTTCACCAGGAACTCACAGCCACCCTTCCTGACCCAATCCTGGATAGAGTTATTCAGCTTGGCAATAAAGTACAGCTGGCCCAGCATCACAAGACAAAGGAGAGGCAAACTAAGAAATTTGACATTCTTCTTTCTCGCAGCAAGCAGAAACAAGGAACTGGAGAAACCGCTGGGAGGAACAACAACAACAGGGGCACAGAGGACAAAAAGAACATGTGGGTGAAAAATCTCTCAGACAGAGAACTTACCCAACCAGAGAGAGATGTCCTAGCCAAAGGTCTTAATTTTGCCATCACTCCCAAGCAAGTTCCGGTTGTGGAGCTCATTACAGCCACAGAATCTGCCATCCACAACAACCACCTACCTTTTGAAGAAGCAGAACAACTCCGGCTTAAAATATCTGCAGCTCTGTCCAGTGCTCAACCTCCTCCCCCCAACCTTACCGTCCAAGAGAGGAGAGCCCTGACAGCCCTCAGCAAAGATGAAACCATCACCATTTTACCTGCTGACAAAGGAAGATGTACAGTGGTTCTAAACACTGCAGACTACCACAATAAAATTACCTCACTTTTGGAGGATCACCATACATATGAAAAACTGAAAAGAGACCCCACCAACAATTACAAGAAAAAGGCAATAGACAGTTTGAAACAATTGGAACATGATGGCTCCATCGATAGGATTACCTACCACCGTCTGTATCCTGGAGAAGCCATCCCCTGCATCTACGGACTTCCTAAGATCCACAAGGAAGGAACACCCCTCCAACCCATAGTCAGCAGCATCAATTCGGTAACATACAACATTGCCAAACACCTCTCTACCATACTAGCACCTCTAGTTGGACACTCTGAACACCACATCCATAATTCGGAAGAATTTGTTTCCAAAGCAAAGATCCTGAAACTGGATACAGATGAAACTATGGTCTCCTTTGATGTGTCCTCCCTTTTCACCAGCATCCCCACCACTCATGCTCTATCCGCTGTCAGGAAGAGACTAGAAGAGGACAGCACCCTGGAAAGGAGAAGCCATCTCAACCCAAACCAGATCTGCCATCTTCTGGACCTGTGTCTTAACACCACTTATTTCACATACAGAGGTGACTTTTACAGACAAAAACACGGCTGTGCCATGGGTTCTCCTGTGTCACCCATTGTGGCCAATTTATACATGGAAGAAGTGGAGAAGAAAGCACTCAACACATTCCAGGGAACGGTGCCCACCCACTGGTTTAGGTATGTGGATGACACCTGGGTCAAAATCAAGGCCCAGGAAGTACAGGCCTTCACGGACCATATAAACACTATAGATGCCAACATTAGCTTCACCAGAGAAGACACCAAGGACAACAGACTGGCATTCCTAGACTGTGAAGTCCTCATTGGGACCGGTGGCAAGCTAGAAATAGGGATCTACAGGAAACCCACACACACAGATCAATACCTGATGTTTGACTCCCACCATCCACTGCAGCACAAACTAGGAGTCATCAGGACATTGTCACACAGAGCAGAAACCATCCCCACCTCCATGGATTCCAAAAAGAATGAAAAGCAGCATCTGAGAACAGCTCTGCAGGCCTGTGGATATCCAAATTGGGCCTTCACTAAATCTAAGTCTACCAGACCTAAAACAGTGACAGATAGGGCTGAGACTCAGAGTAAACGGAAGAACCTGGTCATTCCTTACATGGCTGGCGTGTCTGAAAAGATAAAACGGATATTTGGCAAACACCACATACCTGTATATTTCAAACCCACCAACACACTGAGACAGAGGCTTGTACACCCCAAAGATCAAACTCCAAAACACAAGGAAAGCAATGTAGTGTATGCAATCCAGTGCAGTGAGGAGTGCTCTGAACTCTACATTGGAGAAACCAAACAACCTTTGTACAGGAGGATGGCCCAACACAGGAGAAGTAACACCACAGGACCAGAGTCAGCAGTTTATCTTCATCTAAAGGAAAAAGGACACTCATTTGTGGACATTAATGTTCACATTTTAGACAGAGAAGATAGGTGGTTTGAGAGAGGGGTCAAGGAATCCATTCATGCCAACTTGGAAAATCCTTCCTTGAATAGAGGTGGGGGCCTCAGGCATAACCTTTCCCCTATCTTCCTTCCTGCTTTGTCTTCTGTGCCTAGGAAGATTAAGACCATTTCACAAGCTCAACAGCAGCAGGGTAATCTTAACGATCCTCCTTTAGATGATAAAGGGACTTAGAAACAAACATCTCAAAATAACCATGACCTAGCCCCAGGTGCAAGGTCACACAGCCAGCCTAGAAACATATTTAAGGATTCCCTTACTAACTTTACTCAGACTGAAGAAGCTCCTTGGATAAGGAGTGAAACGTTTCCACTAAGAAAATAGAAATCCAGTTGACATGATTCAAGCTACAGACATAAGTTCCAGCAGTCTTAGATCCTGACACATCTCTTCCTTTCCGTACGTAGGCCTTCCCGATAAGAAGCAGAAACCTTTCCGGTTTTCCCTACTGCAAACGACGCCCTTCTCAGCCTGAAGCGCGCTGCCCCGCCCAGTTGTGGGGATGATGTTCCTTCCAGCTCCCCTTTAAAAATAAGGGCAAGGGAGCGAGGAGCCCGAACAAGCGGGACAGAGATTTGGCGACTATTTGGGGAGGACCCGGAGAACCGCGGGAGGCCCAAGAAGAGATAAAGTGAAAGGGGAGAGAAAAGGAAAAGATTCTGGCGAAAAGTTTCTAGCAGAAACGGGAGATTACCGAGGGCGGAGCGATGCAATCAATAAATGAACGTTATTGAAGGAAAAGCAGACATTTCTGATGCTGGTCGAAGAGCAGATGTCTCTGCCTGCTGCTTCTGAAAAACTGGGAAGTGCTGGGCGAATATTTTGTGACTGCTTAAAATGCTTCTGACACTGGCTTTTAAGACTACTGTGTTCTAGTTCACGCCTCTTTACTAGAAAGCCCGGCATAATTAAAAGGGGCTTACGGTTAAAGAAGTGGGCCTCAATTTATAAATCATGCCGTGCAATCCTAAATGCCTTTACTTAACATAGAGTAATCGGCCTTACTCCCAAGTACGCGTACCTAGGATTGCAGCTTTAATTGATGCTAAGAAGGAAATCTGTAATTAGTGACATGGGAGGGCTGGAGGAATTCCAAGATGACTTTAAAACGGCTTTTATGCCGATAAAAGTTCTGTAGCGCATTTAGTATACATGTGCATCGCCCAGAGGAGGGACTTATGGCAAGTTTTTTCAGAGTTTGAAACAGATCCTGTTGCACATAACATGCAGAAAATCAGAATTGTACATATGTATAAGTTGAATGCATGTTCAGCACATTTAGTGGGAAGTAATTCCCATTAATGCTGTCAAGGTGATGCATGCCACATGCCAGCAAATTTGGAAAACACAAGAATGGCCATCAGATTGGAAAAAATCAACTTATATCCCCATACCAAAAAAGGGAAGCACTAAAGAATGTTCAAACTATCGAACAGTGGCACTTATTTCACATGCCAGTAAGGTAATGCTCAAGATCTTGCAAGGTAGACTCCAGCAATTCATGGAGCGAGAATTGCCAGATGTACAAGCTGGGTTTAGAAAAGGCAGAGGAACTAGAGACCAAATTGCCAATATCTGCTGGATAATGGAGAAAGCCAGGGAATTTCAGAAAAACATCTATTTTTGTTTTATTGACTATTCTAAAGCCTTTGACTGTGTGGATCATAACAAATTGTGGCAAGTTCTTGGTGGTATGGGGATACCAAGTCATCTTGTCTGCTTCTGAGGAATCTGTATAACGACCAAGTATCAACGGTAAGAACAGAGCACGGAACAACGGACTGGTTTAAGATTGGGAAAGGAGTACGGCAGGGCTGTATACTCTCACCCTACCTATTCAACCTGTACGCAGACGTGCTGGGCTTGAGGAATCCAAGGCTGAAGTTAAAATCGCTGGAAGAAACATTAACAATCTCAGATATGCAGATGATACCACTTTGATGGCTGAAAGCGAGGAGGAGCTGAGGAGCCTTATGACGAAGGTGAAAGAAGAAAGTGCAAAAGCTGGGTTGCAGTTAAACCTCAAAAAAACCAAGATTATGGCAACCAGCTTGATTGAAGACTGGCAAATAGAGGGAGAAAAACTGGAGGCAGTGACAGACTTTGTATTTCTAGGCGCAAAGATTACTGCAGATGCTGACTGCAGCCAGGAAATCAGAAGACGTCTACTTCTTGGGAGGAGAGCAATGGCAAATCTTGATAAAATAGTTAAGAGCAGAGACATCACACTGACAACAAAGGTCCGCATAGTTAAAGCAATGGTATTCCCTGTAGTAACCTATGGCTGCGAGAGCTGGACCATAAGGAAGGCTGAGTGAAGGAAGATCGATGCTTTTGAACTGTGGTGTTGGAGGAAAATTCTGAGAGTGCCTTGGACTGCAAGAAGATCAAACCAGTCCATACTCCAGGAAATCAAGCCAGACTGCTCACTTGAGGGAATGATATTAAAGGCAAAACTGAAGTACTTTGGCCACATAATGAGAAGACAGGATACCCTGGAGAAGAAGCTGATGCTAGGGAAAGTGGAAGGCAAAAGGAAGAGGGGCCGACCAAGGGCAAGATGGATGGATGGTATTCTGGAGGTGACGGACTCAACCATTGGGGAGCTGGGGATGGTGACGGCCGACAGAAAGCTCTGGCGTGGACTGGTCCATGAAGTCACGAAGAGTCGGAAGCGACTGAACGAATAAACAACAACAATTCCCATTAAATTTAGTCTTCCTTACTCCCAGATTCGGTCTAAGTTGGAGTCTAAGCGTGTAGCACAGTCTGGGGAGATGCCGAGGGAACGTCTTTGCCCGGTTATCTGGGAACAGTTTGATCCTGTTGGACCTAAGGAAGTGGACAGGATCCTTCGGGTTGTAAGGGCCATCACATGTCATCTGGACCCATGCCCTTCCTGGCTGGTACAGGCAGCCCGGGAGGTGACATGTGGTTGGGTCCAGGTGATGGTTAATACATCTCTGGGGGAGGGGGTGTTCCCAGCTGCTTTTAAAGAGGCTCTGGTGCACCCCCTCCTCAAGAAACCATCACTGGACCCTACTATATTGGACAATTTTCGTCCTGTCTCCCACCTCCCCTTTTTAGGGAAGGTGGTTGAGAAAGCGGTGGCGTTGCAACTCCAGAGGATCTTGGATGATACGGATTATCTGGACCCCTTTCAGTCAGGTTTCAGGCCAGGATATGGGGTGGAAACTGCATTGGTCGCGCTTACAGATGATCTCTGGCGGGAGCGGGATGGAGGGAGTGCATCCATCCTAGCTCTTCTTGACCTCTCAGCGGCATTCGATACCATCGACCATGGTATCCTTTTGGGACGGCTCAGGGAGTTGGGGGTGGGAGGCGTAGTTCTGCGCTGGTCCACCTCCTTCCTCTGGGGCCGTTCCCAATCGGTGGTAATAGGAGATGAGAGATCCGACCCTCGCCCCCTCGTCTGTGGGGTGCCGCAGGGTTCGGTTCTCTCCCCTCTCCTATTTAACATCTACATGAAACCGCTGGGTGAGATCATCCGTCACCATGGGATGAGGTACCATCAATATGCAGACGATACTCAATTATACATCTCCATCCCTGGTGAGGTAAGTGATGCAGTGGCTACCCTTTCTCAGTGCCTGGAGGCTGTGGGGGTCTGGATGGGGAACAACAGGCTTCAGCTGAACCCTGGTAAGACGGAGTGGCTGTGGATAGACGGCTCCTGTGGATCCAGGAAGTTATCATCTTTAGTTCTGGATGGGGTGGCACTACCCCATTCAGACCAAGTGCGTAATCTGGGGGTTCTTCTGGACTCACGGCTCCTGCTTGAACAGCAGGTGGTAGCCGTGGCCAGAAGGGCTTTTGCACAACTTCACGTTGTGCGTCAGTTACGCCCTTTCCTGGATCGGGAGGCCCTCCGTACAGTCACTCATGCCCTGGTCATCTCCCATATAGACTATTGCAATGCGCTCTACATGGGGCTACCCTTGAAGAGTATCCGGAAGCTTCAATTGGTCCAGAATGCGGCTGCTCGCACAGTTATTGGTGCGCCAAGATCAGCGCATGTGACACCTCTGCTGCGACAGCTGCACTGGGTGCCTGTGTGCTTCCGGGTCCAATTCAAGGTGTTGGTTATCACCTTTAAAGCCCTACATGGCATGGGGCCAGGTTACCTGAGGGACCGTCTCATCCCCATAACGTCGAACCGTCCCACTCGGTCATTCAGAGAGGGCATGCTGCGGATCCCGTCCGTAAAGGATGTCACCTGACGGGGCCTAGGAGGTGTGCCTTCTCGGTAGTGGCGCCCACCCTTTGGAATATGCTACCCCCGGAGTTGAGGCAGGCCTCATCGCTCCCGGCCTTCAGAAAGAACTTAAAGACCTGGTTTTGCCGCCTTGCGTGGGGGGGGGGGAATAGTTCCTCTTGGGGATGGCTGGTGCCATAGGGCCCTTTTAAACATCTAAACATCAAACCATCACATCTTGGATTTTATATTTAATTTTATTATATGAGAGTATTTTATTATGCTGTTTTAACTGTTAAATTTTAATTGTCGTATTCTGTAAACCGCCCAGAGTTCCCTTGTGGGGAGATGGAGCGGTATACAAATTGAAGTATAAATAAATAAATAAATAAATATAAAGATTCTAGTCCTACTTAAGCTGAAATTCTGTAACTTCACACTAGGAAGTAAACAGAGGTATTTCTGAATAAATTTGTCCAGGAGTGAACTGTTAGGACTGTTGTGCTATGTATAATGGTTGAGAGGTATTAAACTGCTGAAACTATTCAGCTTTACAGCGAATGGTAATAGGGAATGAAATTTCTGGCCCACCTGAAAACTGCATGGAGAAACCAAAGTAACTGTTGTACAATAATGTAGAATAAGGTTTGATCCTCTGTAAGAGCATTGTGATATATTCTGGATATAGCAAGCAGTGCTATGGCTTAATCTGCTTAATCTTACACTGCTAAACTGTGGTATATTTTACCATAATTTAATTGAATAACCCAGGGGTCGGCAACCTGTGGTCCACGGCCCACCAGTGGTCCGCGGGCCGTTAGGAAGTGGGCCGCAGGGTGAGCTGGAGCAGCTGATTGGTGGGGGCCCGGAAGGGGAAACACCTTCAACTATCAGCGCGCGGCGGCTACAGCATGCGCGCGCGTGGCGAGGCCTCCCTGCCAGAACCGAGGGCATTTTCGGGGTCCCCGGAGCCTGCCCTTTCGAAGGGCAGGCTCCAGGGACCCCAAAAATGCCCTTGGTTCCAGCAGGGAGGCAAAAATTGTGCACGCACGCTGCCGGGCTGCTTCCCTGCTGCACAGGGAACCCCAAAAAAATTCCCTGAAAAAAAACACGGAGTGGCAGGCCTGCAAACCCCGCCCCATCCGTCTGATTGGCTGCCGCCCACAAGCCCCGCCCCCGTCCGCCCAATTGGCTGCCACCCGCAAACCCCGCCCCCCGGTCTTTGGAAAAAATTTTCTGGCAGGGGTGGTCCCTGATGGAAAAAAGGTTGCCGACTCCTGGAATAACCTACAATTGTTTGGGTTTGCACAACACAATAATTCATAAACCGACTTACAACTAATCGTGTCTGAGTTTAGACAGTACTCTAAATCAGAATCAAAGAAATTACATGATGCCTTAGAAAACTGTAGTAACTAGTCTATGTAGCAGACCTGTCATGTGTTGTAATGAAGAGAGACCATTTAAACATTTTTCTTCTACTTTTAATGGGCTCCTGTTTCTTTAAGATTAAAGGGCAAGGGGGGAGGGATACATTTTAGGTGCATTTGAGCTCTCCATTTCTCCTCTTTACAAAACAAAACTTATCCTTTGCTCATCAAAAATGTTCTACATTTTTGTGCTGACCAATATAGTTCCAAAAATGGCCTAGGCCAGCAGGAGTTTTCTGAGGCTGGGGCTTAGTCCCATTGTTGGGATAGGATAAAAAAAAAAGGTAAAGGTTCCCCCCGCACATTTGTGCAGTCGTGTCCGACTCTAGGGGCCGGTGCTCATCTCCGTTTGTTAGCCGAAGAGCCAGCGTTGTCCGAAGACACTTCCACGGTCATGTGGCCGCATGACGTGCGCGGAATGCTGTTACCTACCCACCGAAGTGGTACCTATTAATCTACTTGCATTTGCATGCTTTCGAATTGCTAGGTTGGCAAGAGCTGGAGCTAGTGCGGGAGCTCACTCTGCACGCAGGGCTAGGGATTCGAACCTCCGAACTTGCGATCTTCCGATCGACAAGCCTGGCGTCTTACCCACTGAGCCACTACGCCCCCTGGGATAGTATAGGATAGGATAGGATAGAATATATAATAAAATACAACCAAGTATTTTCATGTTGAAGAGAGAAAGTGCTGGAGGAACAGAACAGTACCTTTTTAACCATGCCATTTATAGAGATGATCTCTGGAACATCCAAATTATGGATTAGAACATTCAGATATATAGTTTATTTGTAAATTTCTCTAAAGCATGGTATCCTAAACAGGTTGATAAAAATATATCCGCATGTGTACTACATGATTAACTGTTGTAGTAAGGAACTAGTTTTTGTTAGATGATTACTCATGATGTAGAACAGTGCTTTCCAAACTGCCGCCGTTGGCAACACACCAACGGTGGGGGCGCGCGGGGGGGCGTGCATGGCAGTGGCAGTGGCGGCGGCCTCATGTTTTCTGCTAAAACGCAGAAGTGCTGATGGTGCACCGCTGCCGTTGTCGCTGCCGCGCACACCCCCGCGCCGCCGCCGTGCACGACCACTTCCGGGTTGTGTCGCGACACACTAAAGCAGGGCTTTCCAAAGTTTTTCCCGCGGCGACACACCAACCAGCGTTGGTGTGTTGCCGCGGGAAAACCAGGAAGTGCGGCAGCGCGCAAAAACCCGGAAGCTCTGCTGCTGTTTTCGGGTTTTGCACACTGCAGTTGGTGTGTCGCCGCGGGAAAACCCAGAAGCGCTGATGATGATCAGCGCTTCCGGGTTGTGTAGCGACACACCAGACTGTGTGTGGTGACACACTTTTGTGTTGCGACACACAGTTTGAAAAGCTCTGCACTAAAGTGTCACGACACACAGTTTGGAAAGCTATGATGTAGAAACTGGCTTGGGACACTGTGCTAAGCAACATAGTTTGTTTAGTTCTCCATCAGCATGTTGTATGAATCCAACCATTCCCCCCAAAGCAGTTTGTGTTACTTGGTTACTCTAACTGCATAAAAACACAGCAGTTGTCCATTCCCAGATTCAGAGGCATCAGAAACCTATGGTGCACAGCCAATATTATGCTCCTGTAGCCCCCCTTGCTTTCAGTGGAGAAACCATTGCATTTTCCTTTTGGTGCCTCTTACTTCATTCACACAGCTGTTTAGGATTACAACAAGAAGAAGATGAGTGAATTTAAAATCTCCTTTCAACTGAGCTCAGTTCCGGGTAACTTCATGGATGTATCCTTCTGATTTTTTTACTTTCCAGTCTAGCCTGCAGCTCTCATACTTCCTAGTCATTTGCCATTCAGGTAGTATCCAGGCTTTGAACTTAAACTTGAGGTTCTTAACTTGGGTAACAACCCACAGTATAATCAGTATGCATCTCTAGGTGCTTTGGGTCTGCTGATGTCATGTAGCTTATTCCTCCATTTATGTTTGTTGTAGGCTAGTTTCACTTCTGTTGGGTTGAGTCTTAGGTTTCACTAGATCCTCTTCCACAAGTTTTCAACCAAGTTTTTCTTTGGCTGAAAACTACGGGTTATGATTTCTGGAGCAATTGATAAAGAAGTCAGAAAAGGCCCATGTGGCAAAACCACCACATTCTGAATTTCATCAGCTACTGTAGGTTGGTTGCAACACCATTCTTTAGTTGTTATACTGTATTGGGTATTTTGTCATAGATTGAAATTGCTAATATTCAGCATGAGCAGCACTTTGGAAAACTGAGCTTTTTCAAATCATTTTGAGGCAAGGTCCAAGGTTCTGCACCATACAGCAGCATTGGTAGTGATCAGCAGATATGCATTTTGGTAGCAGTGCTTACGTGTTGTTGTTGGTTTTTTGCCAGAGGCACCATGTCAGTGCTTTGAAGGCTGAGGCATCCTGGCCAAGTCCATTGTTGCTTTTGGCTATGGCAGCTATTTTCTGTTCTTGGACAATTTTGCTGAGATATCTAAATGATTCAACTTGCTCAAGCTGTGCTCCATCAAAGTGGATGGTTGCTCGAGAGCCATTGGTTGAGAATATCTTAGTGTTGTCAGTATTGATGGTTAAGCCATATGGATAAGCAGAAGTTTTTATATCAAGTAGGATGTCATAGGATTCTCTTTCACTGCCTGTAAAAATCACACTGCCATCAGCAAATGTTAGATCTGTGATGAATTCATCATACCCAGATTTGATGTCATGCCAACCAGCAAAGACCTTCCATGTGACTGCATCAATCACAGTGTTGAACAGCAGAGAAGATGCAATGCAGCCCTACCTCACACCAATGCATACAGAGAAGTCTTTAGACATTTCACCATTAACATGAACAGAATTTCATGATCCCTCTTATAGCTGTTGAGGGATCCTATTTTAGCAGACACACCTTCTGCAGTGAGTAACCATGGCTGACTGTCCTTAGCTTTTTTGAGCTCAGTATCTCTTTATGTTTTTTACTATTTTGCTGTTGAGTCTGTAGTGCTCTGAATTTTGTAGACTAGGTAAGATTTGCAAGGGCAAATAAGAATTCATATATTCATAAATCATTCCCAAAACAAAATATACAGCTGAGTAGCCAAATTCTCTCTTCTCTCTCTCTCTCTGTATGAGAAGGAAGGAAGGAAGGAAGGAAGGAAGGAAGGAAGGAAGGAAGGAAGGAAGGAAGGAAGGAAGGAAGGAAGGAGGAAAGAAAGAGGGAAAGAAAGAAAGAGGGAAAGAGAGAAAGAAAGAAAGAGAAAGAAAGAGAAAGAAAGAAAGAGAAAGAAAGAGAAAGAAAGAAAGAAAGAAAGAAAGAAAGAAAAAGAAAGAAAGAAAGAAAGAAAGAAAGAAAGAAAGAAAGAAAGAAAGAAAGAAAGAAAGAAAGAAAGAAAGAAAGAAAGAAAGAAAGAAAGAAAGAAAGAATCACAGTTCTGCATATTTGTTCAGCCAAGACTGACATATTTTGGATGCTGGCCATAGGAGAACAGCTAATGCATGGCAAAATGACAGATCTTTTCAAGGTCTTTAGGCAAGGACATGTCATTATTTTTAATTGTTTTAATGCAAAACCAAGCTGATTATTTTGGCCGCCTGACTGAGCTATGGCTGATTCAACTAACCACCATGGTTTTTAAAAAGGCTATTGGATAGGAGCAGAGGAAAGTTTTGCATCCAGAAAGTCCTAGGCTCAATCCCTGACATCTCTGTAACAGAATTTTGCAAAACTAGGAAAGACTTGTGTCTTAAGACAGTGGCATTGGGGGAGGGGAAGACCCAACAAAGTAAAGATGGCAGTTGTGGTAGTGTGAAGCCTGGCCCCTTTGTAATACATGCTACATCTACGGTATGCACATACAGAAGGGGTGAGGCTTCAATCGTGCCTCTGCAACCACCAACTTCACTATTTTGACATACATTCCTCTGGGGACACTGTTAGACTGAGATCTTAAAATTCAGTGCCAGATCAATGGCTCATCTATATCAGGAGTGGTCAACCTGCTAATTGTAAATGATCCCTAACTCATGAAGTTTCAAAGCATCATAACAAACTGTCAAATAACAGTAGATAGGCTTAGTGCAACTATTTTACTTAAAAAGAAAAACTGGAAAATTCTGGCCTTTCTGTGCAATTGAACTGGACCCCTTGTATTCCTGACTGAAATGAAATGGGACAAAATAAAGTTGGTCCGCAGCCACAACAAGATTACCCACCCTGACTTTGTAACATCATGTCACCCATAGGGGTACAATCTGTGTAACTCACCAGCACCTCTTTTACAATCCTCAGAGCATCCTTGGAGTAGGGCACAGCCAACAGTGTTGGCCCCTTTTTCCAGTGATGGAAAGTTTTATTTGTAGTTCATTTCACATCAAAACTCCTAACACTCTGCCAAGATTGGTCTGGATATTTAGTTATCTATTAGAATCCTACCCGGCCTTTCTGCTTATATTCTGCTTCTCACTCAAGGAGCTTGCTGCAGTCAAAACCAACTTACCAGGAATATTAAAGTCAATACAATTAGAAGCAAAATTAATATCCATGTCATTTTCCTCAATAAAGTAAGAGGGGGCCAACGGCAAAGCATTCCATAGCCTGGGAGCCACAGAGAGGATTACCACCAAGTCTTAAACTCTATCTGGCAGGCATTTGCCAAATGTGGCAACTAGTGTAGATCTTTCAATAGACGGAGTGTGTGATCCCTGTACTTCACACCAGTTAGCAGTCTATCCACTGCATTTTGCATCAGTTGCAGTTTCCAGACATTTTTCAAGAGCAGCCATACATAAAAGAAGTTACAATGGTCAGAACAGCCTTTTCTGTTTCATTTTCTATTATTAAGAAGCAAAATGAGAGTGTTAATGGCTCCATAAATCCCACCTAAGCCAAAAGGGATAAAGAAATGAAAATTTTAGCCCTGCTCTCTACAGTGTTGGCAGCCACATCCCCTATGATCTGAGAAAGCAAATTGAAAACGAAAAAGAGCAACCAGGCCACAGGAAAGTTGTGCAGGCCTGACACCAAACTGTGAGCAAGCCTGCCTCGGAGAGGTATGAATAGAGTTTTCTGTGATATGCATTGTTTAGATTAAATGTTCTGCTCATCAGCCTAAACTATACCTGATCTTGTAAATACCACTGCATTACTGCTAAAAATTCACCAGTGAGTATCTGATCTACATGGTAATACCTAAGCCTCCAGGAAGTATGAGTACAATCCAATAAAACCAAAACCAAAATGCTGTTGAATGCTGTTAACATTGATTCAAACTGCAGAATTCAACTTCTGTTTAAATATTTCTTTTTGAAAGAATGGGACTAGAAAGTGCTTCATTTTGGAGGATCGCACCAGATATCCCTTTTCACAATATCTGTACTTCCTAATATGTGTTCTCCTTAACTTAGGAACAAGTTTCCTTATTGCACATAATAACTACTGGTTGTGTCCACACAATACAGAAAACTTAACAGTAGAAGCATTTGCACATCATAGTAAGTTTGATTAGTGTTGACCTTCATTAGGTTTTGGGGGGGAGGGTCTTACCGTTTTGTGCAAACCAGCCAACAGGATTGGTTGATGGTTCAGTGTATTGTGTAAACCCAGAAAACTGATCATTCAATAAGTGTATGCATGCAGATCAGGAAGTGAATGTACAAATAAATGCACATCTAAATGTGAAAGCCATCTTAACTGCATTATATCGCTTTCATTGGAATGTACATCTGAATGTGCATCTGGATCCACATTCTGTTGCAACTTGCAAAGACATTAAAACCCATCTAGAAGTAGGTTTAGATTATCTTTTTCCATTCCTTGCAAAATGGTTAAGTAGGATAATTTCCTATTAAGTAGTGCACAATTTAATACAATTATAGCACTCTCAGTGAGATGTCAACCCAAGTGTAATCTATACTTCATTAAGGTGTCAAACATTTTCTGTATAAATCTCATCATGTCTGACTTTGATGCCAAACAATTTCTGCATGTGTCCATAGTGATCCCACCATAGTGTGAAATTAGTGAATCACTGCATCTAAAAACATTACCTTTTTGGTAGATTATGTATCTTTATCATAATTATAAATAACAGCCCAGGGTTACAAGAGCTCTGCTAATATTATCTCACAGCTTTCATAATATTCTGCAAAGTAAATGGGATAATACATCATAGGTCATTTAAAAACTTTTGCCTTTCATGAATGCTTGGGCATCATATTAAGGTTGGAGAGAAGGGCTTAGTTATAAAAACATCTGGACACAGTGGACCACTGAAGGTATATAATGCACAGAGGATGGATTGAAAGTATATTATGCAAGCATATTGCAGATGCTAATCAAGCCTTGATTTAGTCAATATCTGTACAGTATGTAACATTGAATTCTTAGGAAGAAAGATGGAAAATGCACATAAGGTTTATGATAGATTTATTATAACAACATTTACTGTGTTGAGTATTTATTAATACACTGTGTGCAGATAAATGCAGGAATACAAAGATACTGCACATAAGGTGTAAAAGAATATAACACTAAATTTCCTCTGTAGATAACCTGAGAACGAGACCACTGAACACAGTCTGAATTACTAATAAATAAACATGTATAGAATTGTGTACCTAGAAATTAGTGTCAGTGACGTCATTGGGAATGCTGAATAGACATTTAGGTATTGTACTGGAGCTGAGAAGTAACTAATACAGTAGTATCTTTCCCCTATCAACAATGTAAATAGCAATAACGTAAGAAATATTGCATATGTATTTATTGTAACCCACCCAGAGTCCCTTGCATGGGAGATGGGCGGGGAATAAATTTGAATAATAAATAAATAAAATAAATATGTGGATTAAGTGATAACTATATTTTGGTAAGTTTACAGTATTAGATGAGCGCAAGGATTTTATCCTTATCCTTATGTATTTCTGTAACAAGCCATGGGAGTTTCCTGATGTCCTTTAATTAATTTTTGTTTCCATACAATGAAATTATGCCATATTTCAAAGAAGTTGGCATATTTTGAAAAAAAAAGTCATTCTTACCTTTTTAATAACCTTTGCTACAAGTTCAGTGATCCATAATTAAATGTATAAAAATCAGACATTTACCAAAATTTTGTATTTCTGCTCGATTTAACTGTCTTCTCATAACTAGGATATCACTTTGTTTGGACTATCAGAGAGAGAGAGAGAAGGACAGAAGGAAGAGAGAAGAAAGGAAGGAAGGTTGGTTAAGTTACTTGGTACATCTTGATCTAAGATTTTACTGCTTACATTATAATAAGATTCCTCAAATACTGCATTGTCTTATTACATATATTCTGATTGCATTAATCTACTTCAAAATTTGAGACATACAGTCCTGTGTATACCGCTCAATATTACAGAGGTTAAGCATAATCTCTATATGATTCTGAAGCATTTTTCCCAACTCCCAGATGTCACAAGCACAAACAAAAAAGTAGGTCTTCAATTGTGACACTCTGGCTGCCATCTTGCCTATTTTGACTCCCCTCCCCCCATGCAGGTACACCTGATTTCTCCTAATTTTTGCTGAACTTGACCTGAAGGGTATTTTTGAATGCCACGTAACTTTTCAGTATTTGGCATCATCAATTTCTTTTTAATTTTTTCCATACAATTTCGTTTGAGCCTGTTGTGTTGTCAATAGATTATGATACAGTACTATAATTTTGTATTGTGCTTTTGGTATTAGAAGCACAGATATGTCTTGGACTTTCAAAATAGATTATTGTTGACTGTAATACACAATGAAAAAATATGGTTACATATGGAATATGCTAAAAAATAAAAGAACTTTGTACAGGCAGTGGCAGCACCTGGCAGCTTTGAGCTCAAACAAAGGAGACCCCAAGTAATCATGGGGTCAAACTAGACTGGAAAGTCCAAACACATTCTGGAAGAAGGCAGTGGCAAACCATTTCCTTCCAGATATCAGGAAAAATGCAAGGAAATGTTACCTCACTATTCTTAATATGTATATCCTAAATACCATAAAACAGTTGTAAAAACGCTTTCTGATGGATTTAAAGAAAGAAAAAATGACGTAAAATTTTTTGGTCTACCTCTCCTCCCTCATCAATATATGGAACTTTTTATGTTAACAATTTTTTAAGTTATATTTTATTAGGTCACTTGTAGAGGCCAGTCAGGTGCCATATCTGGCTTATGGGCTGCCAACTGGCCTTCTTTGCTTTCAGAAATGAAATAATATTATTAATATTACAGCTGTACTATTGAATAAGGAATAACATCTAGACAAAAATAATCTAATTATTATTGAAATCTCATGTGAAATCTCATTGGTGATCACTCGTAGCCGAGTAAGATTGTCTTCCAAAGGTAAAATTTTAACAGTGGATCTGTAAGTGGCTATAAAGGCCAATTCTCATGTAAAGGAAATTTATCATATGTGACCTGTGCACATTTCAGTGCTTTGTTTTGTTATTGTTAACATTATTTTTCAGTGCTTTGTTTTGGGGATAGAATGACTTTATGTTTTAGTCTCTGAATATCAGTGTATGATATCATATTTGGGGACCAAGGAGAAACATTCTGGTAATTTCATTGCTTGGATTGCTTGATGCTTTATAATCTTGTTAGACTACTAAAGCACAAAATGAGGCAGAGGGAAATAATATGCTTACAAGTATGCATAGCAGTATAATAGATTTGGAAGTATTTTTAATGGACTTCTGAGAAGTAGGAAACAACCACTAAAATATCTTTCCATAAAGCATTGTTCAATCAACAACACTGTTGATGGATTTGTACAAATCCAAATTAGTTTATGTGGGGAAAAAATCAGAAGCCATCTGTCTGAAAGCATATCCCCTTGAATGACATAAAATGGGAGGTTATTATCTCTGAGCCATAAAAGAAAATGGAACAGTTCTATTTTTTGTTCATGTCACTTTCAAGCACACTCTCTCAAAAGTCCTTTCCATTCTGTTTTCACATAATCAGTAATTTAAACAAAATCTACATTCACATTTAAATAAGCATTTTAAAGTGCATTTTCTTTCAAGGTATGTATTTAGAAATCATTACATTTTAAACACATTTTTAAAAAATACATTTTAAAACATTCATTTAAGTAATCCATCAAGAAAACATTAAAATCTTTAAAAGTATAATAAAGATCATAAACAAAACTAAGCAGAAAGTACACAGGAACTTTTTCTTTTAAAAAATCACCTAGTTTGGGAATATACATGTGTGTAATCTTAATACAGATATAATTTTATATATCCATATTAAATGTTTTTGCCAAAAGGACATTTGCATAGATGAAGATAATTTAATATAAATTGTTCTATTAATAATCTAAAAGCCAGAGTCCAAATGTGGGTAAAACTATCTTTAAAGGATTCTTAAAATTCGTTTGACTCCTTGCTGTGCTATTAATTTTTGTCCAATGCTATTTCCCATATTTTAAAATAACACTGATGCAAAGCAAAAGATTAGTTACAGTAAATTTGGCAACCATCAATAAAAATTGAATCAATGTTATATCATTTTATATGTCTTGGGGAAAGTGAACAATAAAGCTACATTAGAGCAAATTACCCAAGGTTGTTGTTAAATGCAAAATTTCTTCAAAATGTTTCAATCATAAGTTGTTGTTGTTAGTTGCCATGGAGTTGTTGACACAATTACTGCAACAATGGATGCAAACATTGGAACAGTCAATCATAAGTAGCCATTATCAAAAGAGATCGTGATATTTATTAATTTGATTACAATATAACCACACAACTTTTTAGCTGAGAATTGTGGTTTATCTTTATGAGAAGTGTAATATTAATGGATAGTTGCACTTTCATATGCCTCTTAGGCTGGGACACCTTTCCACAGCTTAGTGCCCTCTAGATATATTGGACTTCACTTCCCAAAATTCCCAGCTAGTATGCTCAAAGTTTTAGAATTCAGGGAGTTGAAATGTAGTACATCTAGAGGATACCAAATTCCAGAAGGATGGTCCAATAGAGCCACATTACATCAAATGAGCCACATTACATCATTACATCAAATGAGAATTCAGCAAGTTCCATTTTTTCTATCTTATTTATAGTTATCTAGTTTTTCTAGTTATTTATAGTTCTGGGAAATCAAAAACCATATATATACAGTATACACACACACACACAAATACTCCTTATGAGTAAACTTTACAAGCATGTTGAATCAAAACCACCATTGACCATCATGTGGTCAATTGTCCAGATTAAAATATATTCAGTGTAAAACGTTAAACCACAAATAACGCTGATATATTCTGTCAACACAAAGGGATTCCACAAAGTCTGTTGCAGAATGATTAAGAATCATCTCCATGGCTTAGTGTGAGTGTATAATTGACTCTGATTTGTAAGGCAAAGGGGATTTTGCTCCTACCATCTTCTTCAGAACTCATATGCTCTGAGCATCTGAATACTGAATGTGCTGTTTGCCATTTCCCCTCATTATTCTCAACCATGTTGCAAGAGGACTGATTATCAAAACTACTATGTACTGCATATCAAAAGATACTCTTCTGCATTTTGACATCAAAAGCATGGTAATTCATATCTGTGGAAACCTTCCCGTAGGCATTGTTAACGTGAAATTGTGACTAATATGTAATTTTAGTTCAAGAGCACCGAGTTCTGTGTACGCTCCAAGATGTTGAAAATGCAAATTAATACTTTAAAATGTTTAAATACTTGAAACTAAATACAGTAAACATCCTCATCATATCACTTATACCATCAAAATCTGATTATAAATAAAGAAACTAGATAACTCCTGCATTTGCATTTAGATTTACCATTTTGGAAGCTCATGTAATCATCAGGACTTTTGTGAGGTATTTCAAACTGAGCTTTCAAGGGCGACACTATGATGAGCGTGTCACAGTAAGTATCCTTAGAGCAGACTTCCTCCACATGGTGCCTTTAAATAGATGGGAAATGCATGTCTTAAAATTCTAAGCAAGAATGGGAAGCAAGGTGACCTACAGTTGTGCTGCAAATACAATTACTAGCCTTGGATCATGCTAGCTGAGAATTCTTCGAGTTTCCAAGTGCAATTCAGGATGCTGGTCACTACCTTTAAACACCTAAATGGCTAAGAGACCACTTTTCCCTAATAAGAACTACCCATTTGATCTGGATAGTCAGAACTGCTTAGAGTTCCCACCTACCAGGAGGTGATGTAAGGCAGGGGTCAGCAAGCTTTTTGGCACCAGGGACCACTTCCCTTGGAAAATTTTCGGGGGGCGGGGTTTGTGGACGAAAGCCAACGGGCGGACAGGGGGGGTTGCAGGCCTTTTCGCCTCAGATCACTGCAAAAAGTGATGGGGGGGCACCCCGGGGTGGAAAATCTCCGCGCCGATCAGCTGTGCAGCGGAGATGTGCCGGAGCTACCTGGTAGGGACCAAAAAAACCATGGGGAGCAAAAGTGGGGGGAGCAAAAGTCCGCCCTGCACCCCGCCAGGGTGCCTCTTCAAAAGGGCAGGCTCCGGGGACCCCGAAAATGCCCTCAGTGCCACGAAAAAAACACGGCACTGAGCTGCAGGGAGGCGAAAAGCCTCGATGCGCACGCTGCCGCTGTGAGGGGAGGCTGATTGGCGGGGGTGCTTCTCAGCCCGCCTCCGCCCTTTGCCACGTGCTGATAGGTGGAGGTGTTTCCCCTTTCGGGCCCCCACCAATCAGCTGCTCCGGCTTACCCTGCAGCCCACTTCCTAACAGCCCGCGGCCCACCAGTGGGCCTCGGACCACAGGTTGCAGACCCCTGATGTAAGGCATGCAAAGACAGGTGTCTCTGTAGGGGTTCTACTCCTATGGAAGACCCACAACAGCCATCGAACTCCGGCCGTGAAAGCCTTCGACAATACAATGGTAGACCAAGGATTGCAATCCTATAAATACTTCCTGGAAAGTAAGGCCCATTTGAGCCATTGGAACTCATTTTTGGATAGATATGCATAGGATTACACTTTAGCTTTATACTCCATGTTTTTTCCCCCTGAATTAACTTATGTATACTATAATCACTTGTGTAATGTGGTTATAATTCTCAGGATCATTATATTTGGCTATGTTCTTACAGCATGTTTAACCAGATCAGCTAATAAGGAAGAATGAGCTGTGAAACAAACTTATGAAGGAAGAGTGAATGGGTTAAGAGCAGGTCTAGTCAAGACTAAGAAAGTCTTGGTTGGATGAAGTTTATAAGATCCTGAAAAGAGAAATTTTAAGAATAAATAATAATGTATGAAATGATATAGATGTGGTGGAAGCAAGGATAGAAAGGTTATGGAGAGGTATGGTGAATGGCATTGATGTAAACTAGATTTACTATAGTGGTATTTCCGTTTTAGGGGGCGCGGTGGCTCAGTGGTTAAGACGCCAGGCTTGTCAATCAGAAGGTCGCAAGTTCGGAGGTTCGAGACCCTAGCCCCGCGTGATGATGTGAGCTCCCGCACTCACCCCAGCTCTTGCCAACCTAGCAATTTGAAAGCATGCAAATGCAAGTAGATAAATAGGTACCACTTTGGTGGGAAGGTAAAAGGGTTCCGCGCACGTCATGCTGGCCACATGACCACGGAAGCATCTTTGGACAGCACTGGCTCTTCGGCTAAGAAACGGAGATGAGCACCGCCCCCTAGAGTCGGACATGACTGTGTGGGGGAACCTTTACTTTTTATTATTTCCTTTTTATCTCATGCTTTTAATTTCTTTGTGGCTTCTTGTTTCTTATTCCTTTTGTGCACTTTGCTTAACATTACTTACCCCAAAAAGGAATAGTGGGATGGTATATCTGTATGTTTCTTAAGGCTTAATTTACGATTCCCTATATTATGGAAACTGAGAAAATTGGTTAACTCTGTATCCAGGTTATGCATGTTTTGTGAATCTAACAACTGTATGGCTATAGTTACAATTTCTTAAGAATATTTATGCAAATCAATCCCAAGTAAGCAATACTTTCTAGAACTAGCATGAAATGATATATGATCAGTCATTAACTTGACAAGCAACCCCCCACAAACTCAGTAATAAGGATTATACTGGTTGATAAAAAGTATTTTCCATTTTCTTACATTATTGTAAATTACATTTTCTCATCAAGACACAATGCAATTATGGTAAATAGGGACATCTCAAGGGAACAGCTGCACATTTGGTTAAATTAGCAATCAGCACCATAAATAATACAACACGAATACATCTACGTATATGCTGTAAATTCACCACTGTGAGAACAGGTTATCCATTTGTATTGAGCAATCCATTTTTTAAAATGTTATTTGTTCATTCATTTAGAACCAGCAGGTTCTAAAGGGGAAAACATTTTCTCATAGAATGTAAAATGTTGAATTGCTTTTACTTAAAATAATAAATAGTAATAATCAACAACAATCAGCTAGGAAACTGAAAATGCACTCTTCTTTTTTTGTTGTGGTTACAAAAGTGTTGCTATACTACCCCAATAAGTTGTCTAATCTATCTGCTGATTGTGGTAAGGATCTACATATCCCAACAGCCATCTCTTATTATGAATATAAACTTCTCAGGATAAATTTTAAACCAGTACATTGGATTGTATCCAGTTGTTCCTTTGCTTTTGTACATCTTTCTCCAATCTGGCACCCTCCCTCCAGATGTGTTGGGACTGCAACCCCCTACTTGAAGTAAAAACAGAAAGTGTTTAGAAATCTACATTTTTGACACACAGTAGTAGAAATAAAAGAAGAATTAAAGGTTTGAGATAATAGAACAGTGTTTCTCAACCATGGCAACTTTAAGATGTGTGGACTACAACATTGCTGGTAGGGAATTCTGGGAGTTGAAATCCATACATCTTAAAGTTGCCAAGGTTGAGAATCACTGTAATAGAAGGTCCAAGTGAGGCAATTTTTGAGGGAGCATTCCAAAACTTTGACAAGATCCACTCCCAAGTACTCACCTCCCTCATCTTCACCTGCAAGACAGGAACAGAAGTGTTTTCCTTCCTCTGAGGCAGCTGGGGAAGCATTTCTCATCCATTAGGAAAGGAGGATGTATGTGTACTCCTCTGAATGATGAAGCCACAATTACAGAGCTGTATCAACCAACACTCCATTGGGGACACGAGTCAAGCATAATGGAGAGCAAAGCTACTCTGCTTTCCTGCCAGAACAATCTTACCCAGACTGATTTCAAAACCGCCTCTCAGATCCTCCTTCAGTTCAGTGAAATATGGTCTATGGTGGGCAGCCAATGGGAAGCTGTCCCGCCAATAGGCTGGCAAAGGTGGGAGCAACACTGAGGCAGTCATGTCATTTCCAGCTTAAGGTATAGGGATTTTCCATCTACAGGTAGTCCTTAGTTAACAACGATAATTGGACCAGAATTTCTTTCTCTAAGTGATGCAGTTGTAAAGCACAATGTCACGTGACCACATAACTTAGTGACAACAATCCCGGCAATCCCCTTTGCCGTTGTTAAGCAAGGATCATGGGTTGTTAAGCGAGTCCCAGGTGGATTGCAAGCAGGCCAGCAGGCAGGTAAGGTGCAAGCGCAGCAAGGCGAGAGGTGGCTGCTGCTGGGAGGGTGCACGGGTGTGGCGTAAGCATGGCGAGGTCAGGTGGCTAAGAGACCACCTTTCCCTGAGGTGTGGCGCAAGCACGGCGAGGTCGGGTGGCTGCTGCCAGGTGGAAGAGATTTGTGAGTGGCCTGTGCAGTACAGCTAGGCCGGGTGGCTGCTGCCGGGCAGGGGAGGCTGCGAGCAACTTACCGGAGCAACTTGCAACCTTCTGTGCTGGCTTCCCCATTGACTTTGCTTGTGAGAAGCTGGCAGGCTAGGTCTCAAATGGCGATCATGTGACCATGGGACGCTGCAACTGTTGTGTGAACTGGTTGCCAAGCGTCCAAATCGCGATCACATGACCGTGGGGGTGCTGGGACAACCGGAACTTCGAGGACCAGACATAAGTACCACTTGTTCAGTGCTGTCATAACTTTGAATGGTCACTGAATGAGTGGTCATTAAATGAGGACTACCTCTAATTCTCTGAGGGAGCTATTCATGATGCTCCCTGACACGTCACTGTTTTGCTATTGTCCCTTGGAGAATGCTGAGGTTAAACATGGCATCTTGTCATGTAGGGTAGTGGTTGTGGAACTGTTTCTTCTTTATGTTGACTTTCACTGCAGTTTCTAAACAGATGAATTTGGATGCAAAAAGTACTACATACATACATACGTACGTACGTACGTGCATTGAAGAAATGGACTTGGCCATGAAAGCTTGTGCCTTTGCAATCTATTGTTAATTCTCCAAGGGATTAACACAGAATTGCATAAATACATGAAAGCAAATAGCTGCTTTTAAAATATTCCCAATTTCACTGGGTGAATTAAGAGAGCATCTGAGACCATTTCTGTTGGTGGGAACTTGCATTGAGGCAACCCACAACATTGTAGTTGGATTAAGGAATGTCTCAGCAGTGACCACAAGGAAATTGATGATGCTAGTAATGTTTTGCAAGATGCATCTCTATTCTTATCACACAGAAAACAAGATTACTGTAATACACCCTGAGCATTCCTCCTTTTAGTCCCTTGGTGTCTCTTAGGGTATATAGTTTGTTTTCTCATCAAAATCATGGTAGTAGCCTTCACCTGGCTGTCACGATGCAACAATAACCCTATTATGACTTACATGTTGTAGAAGGTAATTAAGTTACAAGCTTTTGAATAGGCTCCATTGGGTTGCCTTCCAGATGTGATGGGACTCTGATGGCCAAAATTGCCAACCACCATGAGGAAAGGTACAATTCTAGGAGCTGTAGTTCCAAAACTCTGGAGGGCACCAAGGTGCTTTCTGAGAACTTCCTTCCAATATGGTTTAGATACTGAACTTCTTACGCTTCAATTCCAGGACTACCTGGATGTACTGTATGTATAGTATGGTATGTATGTATGTATGTATGTAACAAAAACTTAGAGGGCAGTATCATGGGGAAAATGAAATATGTCACTGGTTTTACAAACTCAGTATGAACTTTTAAGAAGTACTCTCTCCTCATATTGGCCTCAAATTCTAAAAAAAAAAGTGGTATTTGTACCTGGCTGCAAATTTGAAACAATATTCCTGCTCTGCTTGCATAATGTCATATTTCATGATGTGTTGGTACAGCTGTTGAAAATACCCTCCCTTAAGGATTTATGTATTCATGATTAATCATTCCACAAAGCATGCCACCTTTTTCTATTCTCCTACCTTTGCAATTATAAACAAGGATTACCACCAATACTCATTAAGATGCATTTGTAAGATGAATTAATGTGGATTAGTTAACTCTGTCATGTATTCCAATCTCTCTTTTGTTCACAGTCAGACTGGTTAACATGAAGTAATGGGTTAGACTATCCTTTGAATCTGGCCAAGATCCAAAGAAATAATAAGCACACAAAGCCAGAACTTTGTTTGATGTTGGTCCCAGAGCTGGTCATGCTGCCAAAAAGGCACTTGTGAATTAAACAGCAGCTTGTTTCAGCAGTGGAGACTGCTGTGTCAACCTCAACAAATAAAGCTTCAGCTGTATATAGTTTTCTGATCCAAGCACACACATTCCTATTTTTTAATCTGAATATTCCTTCAAATTTATCTCAAAAACCTTGAATTAGCAGCATTAAAACACGTCACATCCTCTTCTGGCAATACCCATAAAATATATAAGGAATGCTAATGGAAGTGTCTTCTATCCTAACTCGTCTCCTAATTTGGGGGCTCTGAATTACACATTATACTATTGAGAAGTAGCTCAAACATATTTTTAGTCAAACAGTCTTCCATGTTTGATTCTTGGTTGGATCAACAATGTGTTCTTCACCTGTTCTATGATTGTCTCAGAAATACAAGTCACTAGCCCCAATATAGAAATAATTTGGACCCAGTTACAGAGAAGCATAAATCTCCCCTTGAGCCCTAAATTCCCCTCACCCAACTCTCCATCAACCATCCACTTCCACTTCGGCCACAGGGAAAATCTGGATACTATACTAGCTGCAAGTTGCAGGGAGGAGAAAAAGTGAGGGTTGAATAATCTCTTCCTTTCTCCTTCAAAAGGGAAAAGACATACATTCCTGGCCAGAGAAGAATTAAATTAAAAGATTGTAATAGTAGCATCATAGCTGATTCATCCATTGCCTGGAAATGCAAACTGCAATACTACTAATTTAACAACAACATACAGTCTAGCTTACCTATCATATTAAATCAGCTTTTCCAGTCTAGGAGGGAATACCTCCCCCCCAATTAAATAAAATATAGCCTATCGTAATATGTGACCCCAGTCTCACAGTTCACATTTTTTCTCTCATGTGTGAACACTTAGCATACTATATAAAACACCCTATACATAAAAATGTGATCTGATAATATCAAGCGTCTTCTTTATATGAAGTTTTGATGGATAAACCTAGATCTGTCCTCAAAATGTATTGCACTCAGCATGCTCTATGCTGACTGTGAAATCTGACTTCTAGTGGGCATCAGATTGAGAAAGGAAAGTACTCTTTCAACTGTAAGAAAACAAGGGAGAACTGAAGCAAATGGTATGCTTTTTAATTCTGAAATTTGTTTCCAAAATGTTTGATGTAAAATTGGATGGTTTGCAGGACATAACATAATGAATCAAGAAACAATCGTAAAAAAAGAACAAGAGTCATCTGCTCAACCCTAAACAACAATACTCAACACTGTGCAACTGTACAGGCTTTCTGATTGTTTTCCTCACTGAAGTAAAACCAAGCAAATATTCTATTTGTCTCCGCTAACAAACAGGAACTCCGTTATTTGGCTTATTGCTTGCTGTAGAATTTTATTTAATAAATTCTATTGCATAACCTGGAATTTATCTTGCAAACTGTAGAGAAGGTGGGGCAGAATTACAGCAGTGAGTGAGATGGTATTACAAATGGAATTTGCAAAGGCTTTTCTCACTGGTGTCACAGCCATTTTTCTAAACCTGGAATTAAAAAAAACACTAGGGTTCTTTTTGGCAGAGCTACAATGCACACAATCTGTCATTGAGATACATCTTGTTTATCAACTGTTACTGCCCATTAAGGTGCACGTGGGAGCAGTCAAAAAGACAGGAAGAGTCAAACAATCGGAGATGACTGGCTTTTGAGCATCTCATTGAATTTATATCTCGCCACAATCCTGTAACTGTTGGTGGAGTATAAGATAATGAAAAAAAGTTTCTTTCTATTGTTCTCTTCCTATCCCAGATTTAAATCATGTTGTTAACTGTTGCTGCATACTTTCTCCAAGGTCATCTCTGTGGTTCTCTACACCTTCTGAAAGCCAGGGAGGGGCTATCCTGATCTACTGAGGTAGGCTGGATTTTCCTGGCTCCTAAACCTCCACCCCCACTCCTCCCTTACTCTCCTTTCACAGTAATCTGGCCCATTCTGACATCCAAAGCACCCAGAAAGGTCTTTGTTGCAGTCATCTCATCTTCTTCCCACCATTCAGTTCAAAATCACCAATCCTACACTCCAGATCCACCAACAATCCAACAAAGCCACAGTCCAGGACAAGATCCAGAGAAAATTATTATTTATTTATTAAATTTATATTACCGCCCATCTCCTCCATCGGGGACCCTGGGCGGTTCACAATAAAACATAAATATAAAGTTACAATATAATAAATAATATAAAATCCAAGTATAAAAGATGTATAAAATTGTATAAAAAGTATAAAATTGCCTAGTCTCCAAAACGGTCCAACTACACTGCCTCCCGACTGGCCAGACAACAGTTGACCAGCCAAATGTTGAAAACTAATCTAGATGCTCTGATTCACCAACCCAGTTTTCACACTGATATTAGGAATACCACCAAGTGCTAGATAAAGCAGAAGCATTTCCAACAGAACTACTTTTCATTCATTGTACCCAAAGCCCATCAGATGCCATTATGCTGGGCTGTTGCCGTGCATGCCCTCATACAGTACAGAAACTGAATAGTATTCTTACCTTTCCCCACTGGGAATTTGGTTTAGCCTGAGGCTGGCCATATTTCATCTTTCATGCACTGAATGAAAACTAATTTTGCAGGCTCTGCATTGCTTACCAGCTGGTCTCTGGAGATCTAGTTTTGGGTGCAAGTCAAAGCCCTAGGTACAGTATGTTCAGGACCACCTACTAGAGGCCTACTAAAGTTGACCTCTCTGAAGAGTTTCTCCCAGGAGAAGCTGCTTTTAATCCCCCTTTTTATACGTAAGATGATGGGGCAGGAGGCTGGATATTTTCTGATACGGCTCTCATATTCTGGAGCACGCTCCAGACACTAAGCTGTCCCCTTGGTGATGGCCTTCCAGAAAATGGGGGATATTGTCCTCCTTCAGAGGGCCATTGGGGATCAACTGAGCATATCTTGGAAGCAGATTTTATTTGTTCATTTATTAATTAATTTATTGGTATGGTGTCTCATTTATCGAAAAGTCAAACTACTCAGCAGCTATAAACACCAGCAGGAACACACACCCTCCACTTGGGCACAGAGATAATCTTCTAGCTGTGCTCCTGTCCTCTGAAGATGCCAGCCACAGCTACTGGCAAAACGTTCGGAACCAAAACTGCTAGAACACGGCCACACAGCCCGGAAAACCCACAACAACCATAAAACTACATTGTCAGTGAAATTTCAGTTACCTGCAAACACAGCACAGTTGTGTGCAATGGAGAATAGTAGATGTGGATGCTTCTGTGTAGACCTATACCATGCAGTATTAGGGATTTGGAGAGGTGTTAAATTCTGTATTTGTTTCTGTCATTTGAACAGGCCTCATGGAAATCACTTTATACACCTAGAGTGATTGTTAAAGTCATTGTTATTCTAAATTTACTTTAGAATTCTGGGAAATAATTAAAAATAACCATGTAATAGAATCCAGTGTTCCCACACATCTCTTGTTTTTGTTTTTTTTTAATGATGTGACAATTCATTATATGTATGATACCATTAGGCTGCCATGGTATCTGATCATGTGAATAGTTTGCATATGATAGGATACCACATGCATAAACCTTGTTGATAAGTTCTGACTGATTGATAACAGCCTCCTCACACCCCCACACCATCAATAATCTAGTGTAAATGAAATGCAAAGAAAGAAATGATTCTGATGATCTGAAGCCCAGGTATTCTGCCTAGATCCACCTGCAGTGCATCTAATTCCCTGCTATGGTAGGATGTATCTTGTTTCTTTTAGCTTTATTATATTTAGCAAAAAGCCAGCATGTCTAAAAGATTGTAAACATACATTACCAGCTTAATAAGCGTCAACCTGTTTTCAGGCAAAGAGATGAGATCTATATTAAAACCCTTCTAGCTCTGATAATCAAAGAGGTCATTCGTCAAAAGATTTTTGTGAATGGCCTTTTCCCCCCAGAGTTGTGCTATTTTACATTTTATTTGGCTACCACCCAAGAATGAGAAATCAAGTAAAGTCTTAGGATTACAGAGAGCTAATATGAATCACCATTTGCAATTGTCATACTGTAGTGTGTGAACTTACAGAAAATGATGTAATTAGGTGGAACTGAGCAGCAGCAGAAGCACATCTACCTTTTGCTCCTCCCTGCTGAAACAAATTAGGAAGTTTACTGAAAATATCATGTTCATTAATGTTTCATGAGTTGCCATAATCATTTGCAAACAGGTGTTCAAAAGGACTGTGCAATGATCTTCTGCAATGGATTTTGGAAAGTTATAAACACAAGTGTTACAAATATGCATTGGCAAACAGCCAGCTGTACATAAGGATAGCAAGGAAGCAAAGAGTGTGCATTATATCCTAGAGAATAGTGATTTAACTGCCAAGAACAGAGGGGGAAAAACACACAACAGCTGTGAGATCAAAAGGCTGAGGAGGAATGCTAGCTTGATATGAAGTCAGCCGATATGAACATTTCTCCCCCTTCAAAATGAGCTTTGAACAGTGAAAGTCAACCATGAGAAGCGGCTTCCCTATAGCTCTTGTATTGAATGATGGTTTCATAATGACACTGTGAACACCTGCACAGAGATGCTCAATGAGCACTTTGGCTCGAACCCCTGTGAGCAAGATCAAGGGGCTCTCTTGCAACAGTGTGCTTGCCTTGATCTGGCAATGCATCACTTCTGCCTCCTCCTTTCCCTGCTCCAAAAGGCTTCCTTCTTGGCAAACATTATGCGCATAACATCAGGTTCTTGGTGAGAATTCTGAGATTTGTGGTCATAGTCCTCAGCTGGCAAACATAGTTTTTGGAGAGCCAAGATCTCTGGGTGCTGCCCTCTTTCCCAGTCCCAAAAGTATGGTCTTCAGGGCGAGGAGAGCAGGTGGTAAAGGATACTTTGTGAGCCATGCCAATTTTTCTCTAATACTAAGTTGAAAACATTCAAACAATCATGAGCCCCTATTTTATTTCTTTTTCTCCTACAACCGTATTTACTTGAATCTCTCTCATGGAAATTTATTCCATTTATCTGATGAAGTGGGTTTGATCCATGCAGTATGATGATACAATCTCTCAAAGGTACCATGAATCTCTTAGGTTCTTTTTCCCCCCCTAAACAACTCAGGAAACTTTCAGGCCACTCTGAAAAAAACATCATAGCAAGGGCTTGCAGTAATGTAGTAATACCTCTAGCAGAGTATTAGACTTGCCACCTGTTCCATATTTCAAGGAACTGTTCCATATTTAGGATTGAAATGCAGAGTTCCTTCCCAGGTTAGTAAGAATTCATTTATCTTTTTCCTTTTTGGCCTTGAGAGACAAACAATTGGTGTAAAGGGCAACTTTAATTTAACCCACCATTTGTATAAATGGAGATCCAGCTCTGTTCTTTTCTTTTAACACTGCATTTCTGGGTTATTACTCTTCTTTTTATGGGGTAACATCCAATTAAGTTACTAATGAAAAGCACCATCAAAATTAATAAATAACTAGTCATCATGATTAATGTAAGACACATTAATTTCAAAATAACTGAATGATGAATAACCAAAACGGAATGGTTTTCACCAATATTACAAGCAACTTGTTTATAAAAGTAGCATGTAAATATACTAATTAAATCCATTTAATATAACATAATCTAATGTGTATTCTAATGAATGTAATATGTCATTTTATTAAAATCTATTTATTTATTTATCATATTTATATGCTGCCCATCTCACAGAAACATGTCTCTGGGTGGTGTACAATAAAACCATAAAAAACAGTAATTACAAAAACACTGTACAATTAAAACATTAAAACAATTATTATAAAAAAAGCAGAAGGGCTAGGGAGAGCATTAGATGTTACACATGATGTAGCCACCTCATTAAATCCCATTCCCATGAGACCCCCAAGCCTGTTGACATAACCAGGTTTTAAGGGACATAAGGAAGGACATCAAAGATTGGGCCGGTCTTACAAATCTTACAAAGGATCCCTTACTTAGAACTCAAGATGCCAGGCTTGTCGATCAGAAGATCACAAGTTCAGAGGTTCGAATCCCTAGTCCCGCGTGACGGAGTGAGCTCCCGCACTAGCCCTAGCTCTTGCCAACCTAGCAATTCGAAAGCATGCAAATGCAAGTAGATTAATAGGCACCACTTCAGTGGGTAGGTAACAGCATTCCGCATGCGTCATGCTGGCCACATGACCGTGGAAGCGTCTTTGGACAACACTGGCTCTTCGGCTAACAAACGGAGATGAGCACCGGCCCCTAGAGTCGGACACGACTGCACAAATGTGCGAGGGCAACCTTTACCTTTTAGCCTTTTCTAATCTTGTGATCATTTTTAACTTAACCTCTATTTTGTGTGTCACATTTCAAGTCTCTTCCCTCATCTGTTGCTGGCACAAACGTGTGTCTCCTCCTCACTGCATTTTTCTCTTTCAGTCCATTCTAAGTCCAGCAATTACCTTCCCCCTGCAGAGCACTTCCCTCAGACCTTGTCCCTGCAGACAGATTGCTCACTCACGGAACTATTTTAGGCATTAGACCAAAATGAATATTCTTTGCAATGTCCCCAGTGGTACTTTTGCAGTGATCAAGCCAGGCAAGTGCATAAATGTGTGATACAACATGATTGTGTTGTTTAAAGTTGTCACAGACACTATCAATATTTTCTCATGCTGGTATATTCAGTTGTATACTTTACGTTTATTGTTGTACTATGTAGCATGTGGGGAGGGGGGTATTCAACCATTCTTTTAAGGAAAGAGGAGGAGATTGCTAGTGGTATAAAGCAATATTAACTATTGCCTTTAAACAAGATTATTCCTTAGTTTAGAGTAGATAATTAAAAAATTGGGGAGCTGGCAAAACTAGTTCTGGCAAACATTTACTGAAATTTTTGTTCCAGAAAATTAGCAACATTTCATTGAAATGCATATAGCCTGTTCAAACTAATTCAAATTAAACTGCATACTCTTAACTAAATTGCATCATTGTGGAAGTTGATGGAAGAGATAATACATTAAAAGACTGAGGATTGTAGTTCAATGTAAACAGGAATTATATGGGCCAGGATCCAGCCTTTGGGAGTGAGTAATCTGGACTCACTGAAACCTTGGTTTAACTCATTTTTTCCCCTTTTTACCAGTCAGTCACTATAGCAATGGGAAAATATTATGATGTATAGAAATTATGGGGCTATGACTCAGAATGAGCAGAAAAATAATTCATAGTTTCCACTGGGCAAATTGTTCAGCCCTGGAAAATGTACAACAGCACTGTCTCCTCTGATTATCAAAGGCTCTTCATGGCCTTTTATAAATTTATTAGGTGTTAAGATGTCATCAAACCCTTTATTCTTTTTGCTGCAAATGATAGACAAGTCTACTCTCCAGAAAGAATTTTAATCCTAGAATTAAATAATTAATCTTTATTCTTTCTTTCAATTAGAGGAAAAATAAACAGGCAAAGTATCCTGTAAAATTATAAAGCTGCTTACAGTTAAGCATTAAGAAAAGTTAATTATGCTTTTAAATTATTTTTTAAAGTCTTAGAAGTATGTCTTGTGTGTATACTCCTATATGAGATATATATCTATATATCTACACACACACACACACACACACACACACACACTGCACACTGTGTATATATATGTGTGTGTGTAGATGACAAGTACTAATATAAAGATCATAGAATTTTAAAATTGGATTTGCTGATCCATCTGACACAGATCTACAGTGAGGATATTGGGATGTCATTCAGACTGGACAAGTGTGGCCGGATGGTAGTAAAGAGAGGGAAGGTAGTTAAGACTGATGGGGTAGAACTACCAGCGGGCCACATAGCAGACATACAGACCAGCTACAAGTACCTTGGTATCCAACAGTCACATGGGAACCACGATGAGGAGGCAAGGAAGACAGCCAAAGATAATATTTGTAGCTCAGGGTTGAACTGTGGAGTCCTTGGTGCTCTCTGAGCCTTGTTGTTTTCTTGCAGACGTTTCATTGCCAGACTAGGCAACATCTTCAGTGTGAAAAGGGAGTGGGACTTGCTGTCTGTTTATATACAATGGCTTGTCCTGCTTGTGTTGGTGGAGGTGTTCTTCTCTCCTTGGGAGTTCCTTGATTGGGCTGTTGTTTGCTGCTTGGTTGATTGACTGAGTTAATAGTTCCTTGATTAGGGTATATTGTGCTGTTTGATTGCTCCTCTGGTGCTAATCCTGGCGTTAATATTTGCCTATCTGGGTGTTGATTGCTGGCAAGGAGGTGTTCTGGTCTTTTGGCTTTTCTATTGCCTCTTTTGAATGGTATGTAAATGTTGTTTTCCTCCTTAATCTCCTTAATCTCACAACACATGGACAGACTCACTAACCCTAACCCTAACTTTAATCCTTAATAGTTCCTTAATGTGGATGTGGAAAGTGAAGGCCAAAGTGGTCCCAATGGTGGTAGGAGCACTCAGGGCTGTGACTCCTAAGCTGGGAGAATGGCTCCAACAGATCCCAGGAACAACATCAGAGCACTCTGTCCAGAAGAGTGCAGTGCTAGAAACAACTAAGATACTGCGCAGAACCCTCAAACTTCCAGGTCTCTGGTAGAGGACCCAAGATTGAGGAAGACACATACCACCCATAGGGGTGAGAGGGGATTTTTTTTATATGAGTTAAAAATTCTGTAGATGACAAACACTAATATAAAGATCATAGAATTTTAAAATTGGAAGGGATTCTAGAACTCATAATTTTACCTCCTGCTCATTGCTTTAGCAGATCCTGCACAAAATGAAGCCATGGACTAGATGGCGTCCGAGTTCTCTTCCAACTCTTTGATTCTATGGTTCATTGTAAGAATATTGCAACTGCATCATCTTTGAAGAAAGGGTGATCCAATTCTAGTTAAATACTAACAAATACCTGCAGCAAGCAGAGTATACTACCTCCGGAGTCAATCACGGACAGTCTCTAACAGGTCTAAAATGTTCTAATATTTACCCTGAAATCTCCTTCCCTCTAATTGCTATTCATTGGTTCTAGTCTTGCTCTTTGGAGCAACTGAGAACAAATCTGCTCCATCTTCTGTGTAACACCTCTTAATACTCTTGCAAACTGCTTTCTTGTCTCTCTACCAGTTCTTTCAAGTTTTCTCATAACTTTGGTTTTCAGTCTTTACAAAATGCCTGTGATCACATAGCATTCTAAACAAAAACCAAACAAAACTTGCTGTGATTAGGATTATGTGTGAACCCAGTCTATGGGTTCATCTTCACATGCCTCAGTTCCTCATGACATTGCCTTTGTCTCATCTCCAGCCCATAGCTGTGGGATCTTAAAGTTGTTTTTAGCTGTTCCAGTTTTAAAGTAGTGTTTTTTCTCTTTTTCCAATTTATATGTTGCCATGAATATAATATAGCATCCTTTGTCACTGATACGGTTGATGATGCAATCAAGGGCTGGAATCTCCCCAGGTCCTATTGGCCACTTTAGGCTGCTGTGGGTATGCCCCCTCCCCTCCCCACCGGGCACTGCCTTCCATTGTCATTTTGGCTTAAGCTGCAAGAAGACTTGAACCCCTGGCTTTTGCAGAGGCCACACACTACCTGACTGGTGCTTTCCAAAGCACTTATGGCGTCTTATGCAGGATAATGATAGGTTTAGCACTCTTGAAAGAGCATTTGACCTGTTTCAAAACTATGAGCTGCACAGGACATTGATTAAAACTGGGGAAGAGAACTGGATTCTGCCAGCATTGTGCTGCTGTCACTAGTTTGTGCATTAAAGGTTCTTCACTGTTTCAGTCATTAAAGGGTTTCACAAGGCTGAGTTTTATTTTGGTGGAGAAGATACCATTTTGCTTACCCCACAGGCTACTTCCAGGTACTGCTGGCAGCAGCTCCCCGTGCAGCACCAGTGAAGAATGGAGCTCATGTGTCAGCAACTCAAGACCAAAGGCACAGAAGAGGGGCACAGAGTTAAGTTGGAAGGAGCTCCCTGATGCTCTTGCAACTCTTCCTCTGTGTCTGTGACTTGTTCATCAGGTAACCTGGTAAGTAGCTAAAGGTACCATTCAAAGCACCTGCCCAGCCCAGCCCCATCACTCATTAAGGAGAGCAAAGTAATTAATTAATTGAATTTAAGGTGGTTGCTTTTCCTGCCAGAAGTTCATGCTTAGGAAATCTACCAATCACTTTGTTTAACTTGCCCAACATTAAAACTGTAGGGACAGCATCACTCACTGGTCTTGTTACTGGGACACAATAGGCTCTGCCAACAGGACAGCACAATTTATGCCAGCATATTTCTCTGCTATCTCAAAGGGTATATTGCCCTTTAATGCTGCCATCTGGCTATGCCCTCTGTTGTCCCTATCTAAATTCAGTTTAAGCTCCACCTGCTTTCATTTCTCATACCTATACATTGTCAGTACAGTGATTTCAGTGAGTGGCTTCAGTGTCCATATAGGTACATTAAAGGTAAAGGTTCCCCCTGCACATTTGTGCAGTCGTGTCCGACTCTAGGGGCCGGTGCTCATCTCCGTTTGTTAGCCGAAGAGCCAGCGTTGTAGGTACATTACCAATCATGAAAAACATTTCTAAACCTAGTTAAGAACCATAAGAATAAAGCTACTTGATCTCCTAACTATTTTCTCTTACTGGGGAAAAGTAATGCATTGTCCCTGATGCAGTGTTTTGCCTCTGCAGTAACCAGAGGCCCAGTCATCTGAGGAGTGAAACAGAATTAAATCAGTTTTAGAACTCTGCAAGTTGGCTATGGCCCTATTACCTTATCACTTTTCTACTACTGTTCCTATGATCCTTTCTGGAAACCAAACAACTACCCTGGAGTCAGCAAAGAATAAACCAACACCTGGCTGGGATCATGTGAGATCAGAATATTTCATTTGGATATTGGGAAACAAACATCTTCCATACAGAGTGACCATTCAGCAGCCAGAATCCAGTTGACATTGTGCTTGTTGCATTCAATACAACTCACATGAAATAAATACAGTATATACAAACAGTTTAAAATACAATAAGAACAGGAGAAGTCAGGATACAACATAGCTTTGAAATGGACAGGATTTCAAACAATACCCTTTCTCATGAAGTCTGAACAAACCCTTCTTTAGAATCATGTCATGCTTCATTGGCACCTACAGATGCAGAAAAATAGAGGATCTTAAGTGCAATACCATTAAATCCTAAAGATGTGCAATCTCTATTTTTGTATATAGAAGTCCTACAAATCTAAAATGGGATGTCAGATTTTCCTCCAAAAAAAGTCAGGCATTCCACTTCAGATACTTTTCATTGTCCCATTCACTCCTCCAGCTTTCAGCCACAATGCTTTGTGGTTCTGTATAAGACAGTTCAAATCCTTCCTCCCATAATAATGTTCTTTTTTGCCACTCCTTTTCTTCTACAAACTGGTTTTACTGGAGCCACTCTGGTAAGGCACATCTACTCAATTAAGTGCTGTATAGAATTATATCATTAGAGAAATATGTATGTGTTAATTAATTACAAATTATCACCACCATCATGAGGAGGTAGAGAGATAGGGCCACGATAGTATGTTGGGAATGGACTGTTTGGATGCACCTTTAAGTTGAAGAGTTCTTAAGGTTCTTCCATGTAAGAATAGCTGTGCTGGATCACATCTGATATCTAGTCCAGCACCCTGTTCCCTCAGTGGTTGTCAGCACTTTGAAGTGGGCCAGTTCAAGAAACTGATTCCACAAGTTTGACTGGAATTCTACTGCCTGACCGCATTTTTCCTTCCCTCCTCCTCCTACCCCAGTGAGTTAGGGTGGAGCCAGTCTGAGTTTCCTTGTAATGTTTTCTTTGTTTCCCGGGCTTAAAGCACATTTTATACATGTCGTTATAACTATCTCTTGCATAGTTTCTCCAAAGTCGTATATGTGGCTTGGTAGCAATATTGAAGAACTTTGCCACTGCCACTTTCTGGAAAAAAGCCCATAGTTCTCTCATGATGGTCTCCAATCCAAATACTAACCAGGTCCAACTCTGCTTAGCTTTTTTGAGATCAGCCAAGGTCCATACAGTGCTGCCACCTGGCATGATATTAAGCGGTATAATATAGTACAGTGATGAAGAGGTTCTATAACAACTCTAGTGGCATACAATAATAAGATCATTGCTAAAAATATTGTGGGGATAAAATATATGGAAATATACATTGCCTCTGAGGAGAAGACAGAATATCAGTGCAATAATTTAAAAAATCACAACTAATAAGCACTGAAAGCCTTTATCTACCATAAACATTGTTTGCACCCCTTCAATTCTCTTCTTCAGTCAAAACTCTGGAAAGATTCCAAAGCTCTGCAAGATTCATAGCCTGTGGCAAGTCTCTTTGTTCTCTAGCTTATTTGTTCATTGGCCTTCCTAATTTCTTTTGTGCTAGCAAGATCTTTTCACCAAAAGTCACTGGTCCCCTCAGACATGGGGTCTGATGGCAGAAGATTATAAAGGCATCCTTCTACCTCAGAAGGTCCAACTATCAAGCCCGTTGCCCAGCAATATGAAATTCTAGTACAAAAGGAGTAGCTTCATTAATCTTTTAAAATATTTTGCCTTGCTAGCTAGTAAATAATTGATGCTGATTTGGGGGCTTACAGTAGATGCAACATGTCCATTGGCATTTTGACAGGAAGCAAACTACTTACAAAGAACTGCCCCCATCTACCCCTTTTGTTATTTATTTGAGTCATAGTGGCACAGATTATTCATTACAAGGGCTTAGACTATAAATAAATATTAAATACCAAAGAGGGGATACTTTGAGCTTATTTTACGAAAAGAGAGTGCAATCTTAAAGACTAATGTGCTTTTGTGGAACACAGGTATCCTGTAATATGTTCATTAGTCTTTAAAATGCCACAGGGCTGTTCTTTTGCTAGCAAACTAACTCAGCACCCCCTAAAAATAAATGAAGGTAATTCTGTCATCTCTCTCTCTCTTTTCCCAAAATGTATCCATTACTGTTGAAGTACGTTATTTTTAAAACTTTCTTAACACTTTCTCATGCAAAAGATCATCAGATTTTTTTACACACACAGAAATCGCCCCAAATCGGATTGTTGCTAGCATTAATTTCCGCCACAAACCTGGAATCATTACCGAGTTCTGAACTAATGGGAAAATGTAAGCAAGCAGAGGGGGGTCTCTTGTAAATGCATTGGATTAAGATCTTAATTTCTACACCCTCCATAGTCTGTTTAGGTACATCAAAATCAACAGGTCTATTTTACTGGACACAATAAACCTTAAATCCATAATTTAAGAAGTTAAAAATGTAATTGGTCCCCAAGGATCCCTTACTTTCTTCTTTCCTGTCTTTGGCACCACAATCCTGCTTAAATTAAACTACAGATCCTTACTGCATTTAAAGGGATGTCGGTTTAATCAGAATTGCAGTCCCAAAACAGGCTGCAGTCCCAAAACATCTTGAATCGGGTGTACATGCAGTATTTTGGAGATAGGAGTCACACATAGTCTTCAATGGCATGCCTGCTTTCAAAGGTGGCTGGGCCAAGACAAAAAATTTAATTTGATTTAACCTTAAGTCAAACTTTAAAACATAATTAAATGTGGTTAAAATTATCATTCCCCGTGTATTTACTAATTTCCCAATTTTATTGTTTATGAAAAACAGTTGAGAAAATCAGTGAAGGGTAGAAGGGTGATGAATGGGTCTGAATATGAGAGATACATTTTTATTTATATTTTTATAGATACAGACATATAAATAATTTTAGGAGTGGATCTTGGGGGGAAATGGACATGGAAGAAAAAGAAGTGAAAGAAACATGAGTGAAAAATTGCAAAAAGAGAAAGGATAAGTCCTGTATGGAAAAGTGATCTAAGAAAAGAAAATACGGAGACTGCATGGAGCTGAGTGAAAACAATTAAACTACAGAGTGCCACTGAAGCTTGTGAGTTACACAAATGGGAAGTGTGAAAAAGAATGCTGAGTGGAATTATGAAGTGAAAAAGTTGGTGGATAAGAAAACATAACACGCATAGGAAAATGACTGCTGCAAAAAATGAGAAAAAGACATAATGTGTGTAGTTGTAAAATATGTAGTTTAAAACCATCATAGAATGTAAGAGTTGGTAGGGATCTTGGAGAATATCTAATCTGACCCCCTTGCCACTACTACAACATCCCAGACAGATGACCATTCAGCCTCTGTAGAAACACATCCAGCAAAGGAAATTCCATCAACTCATATGGCAACATGTTTCATTGTTGAACAGCTCTTGGTTGGTTGGTTGGTTGGTTGGTCGGTCAAGTCGGTGTTGACTCTTAGAGACCTCATAGACAGATTTTCTCCATGATGATCTGTCCCTAACCTGGTCCTTCCAATGGTGTATCCATTGCTGCACTAACAGAATTCATCCACCTTGCTGTTGGTTGTCCTATTCTCTTTCTTTCCACCTTTTCCAGCATTAGAGTCTTCTCCAGAGAGCTAGGTCTTTACATAATGTGTCTGAAGTAGGGCAATTTGAGCCTGGTCATTTGTGCCTCGAGTGAGAGAGAACAGCTCTCGCTGTTAAATTTTGTTTTGTAATGTCCAACCAAAATCTTCTTTATAATTTAACCCACTGTTTGCTGTCCTGTCTTCTGGAACAACTCTGAAAAATTGAGTTCCATCTTCTATATGACAGGCCTGCAGATACTTTAAAACATTGGCCTTCTTTAGAGCCATAAAGGCTTGGCTTTCTCTTTCTCTTTCTCTTTCTCTTTCTCTTTCTCTTTCTCTCTTTCTCTCTTTCCCTTTTTGGCAGATGCACATACACCACCTAATTTGTGACTTTTAAATAGGCTGACCATATTTCCTTGAGACAAAAACGGGACATTGGGATGGCAAAACGGGACAGGGTGTTATGCCGCCATGCCGGCCTCCGAACCCCTCCCCCCAGTCCGCACAATTGGCTCCTGCCTGCAAACCCCACCCCCGGTGCACGCAATTGGCTCCCGCCTGCAAACCCCGCCTCCGGTGCGTGCGATTGGCTCCCGCCTGCAAACCCCGCCCCTGGTGCGTGCGATTGGTTCCCGCCTGCAAACCCCACACCGGTGCGTGCAATTGGCTCCCACCTGCAAACCCCGCCCCCCCAGTCCTGCCTCTGAGCCCTGCCAGGATTCCACACAGGTCCTAGTGCCTGCCTTGTGCCTTGCTGCCTCGAAACCTGCTGTGATTCTGCGCAGGTCCTAGTGCCTGCCTTGTCCCCTGCTGTAAGAGTGTGTTGCAAAATGATGCATGTCTAAAATGTGTGTCACCAACATGAAAAGTTTGGAAAGCTCTGTAGTAGTAAATGGTGCGGCAGAGCTGGTGTGTCCGGGGAAGGCCAGAGCACACATACTATGCACACAGCACCGTCATAGGCCGGGGAACAAGGGGCGGGGATGGAGGGGATGGAGGCCCACCACTGCCCTGTCCCCCTTGGGCTTGGCCGAGGGAGGGAGGAGAGTCGCTGCTGCCGCTGCCACCAATGAGCAGGAGAAGCAGGAGCTGGCCGCGCTGGGGGGCTTCAGCCGCACCACTCTGCCCTTTGCCGCCCGCCGGCTGGAGGGGTTACCATTTCTATTTTTAAAAGAGTATATTCTATTTTATTTATGGTGAAAGCCTCATAGATTTACATCAAATATGGGATATTATAGAGGAATTAAGGATAGGATAGGATAGGATAGGATAGGATAGGATAGGATAGGATAGGATAGGATAGGGGAGGGGAGGGGAGGGGAGGGTTTGGAAAAGGAGAGGAGGAAATACAAGGATAATTAATAATCTAGAGCATCTTTTCAGAATAGAATGAGTTAAAAGTGTGCCCATACAAATATAAAATAGTCCTTTAGTACTGTAGTGAGCCTGAAGGTAAGGTAAAGTGTCCCTCAAATCAGGCTTCATTCTTGATTACAAGAGCCCATATTTTGTGGGGAGGGAGAACAGTATGGAAGTAATTGGTCACTGCCACTTCTGAGAGGTTCTCGGCCTTCAGTAGTCTAGGGCTGTTTAATGGTATGTGGGAGCTCCCACAGCCAGCGGGCAGCAAGGGGCGGCGTGGTGCGGCTGAAGCCCCCCAGCACAGCCAGCTCCTGCCGAGGACGGAGGCCCACCACTGCCCCAGCCTCCTCAGACTTGGCCGAGGGAGGGTGGAGAGTCGCTGCTGCCGCCGCCACCACACAGGAGAAGCAGGAGCTGGCCAAGCTGGGGGGCTTCAGCCGCACCACTCCGCCCCTTGCCGCCTGCCAGGCTGCGGGAGCTCCCACAGCCGGTGGGCGGCAAGGGGTGGAGTGGTGTGGCTGAAGCCCTCCAGCGCGGCCAGCTCCTCCAAGGATGGAGGCCCACCGCAGCCCCGCCTCCCTCGGGCTTGGCCGAGGGTGGGAGGAGAGTCGCCGCCAATGAGCAGGAGAAGCAGGAGGCGGGTGGCAGCGCAGCGCGATGAGGTTGTGACATCTCCCGGGAGAGCGGTGGCGGCGGCAGGGAGAGGGACGGTTCCAGGCAGAGGCGCTCGTGGAGGGGCCGCTGCTGGGCAGGGGAGGCAGCTCCTCAGGCCCCTCATGAATAAAGGAAGTGCATGGCTCCACTGGGCCCTCCTCTCCCTCCTCCGCCACAGCGCCTGACTAACTCTCCTCCTCCAGACAAGCTTCAGGCTGCAGCCCAGCAGGCGCACGCATCCCAGCCCCGTGGACCCCACAGCGGCCGGTGCAGTGTCTCTGCCCCACCTCTCATGCAGCGCTGCCAAGCCCCTTGCAGAACGCCACCCCACCGACTGGCTTGGCTGCCATCCCGCCTCCCCGGTGCTGCCATCGGCGAGGCAAGATCTGGAGCGTCTTGTGGGCAGGATTCTGAGGCAGGATCTCGGCCTTTTAAGGTTTGCGGCTGGGACCCAATTGGCCGAGCAGCACGCTGATTGGTAGAGGGGCTGCTTGTTCCGGGCTGCCTCCAATCGGCAGCTCTGGTTTGGACCATGCCAGCTTCTTCTGGAGGTCGGCTCATCTTCCTCCGACTAAGTCCGAATCTGGCATGGCGGCAGGGGCTGACCCACTGCTGTCAGGCTTACTCCTGACTCAGATTTTTCAAAAACGGGACAAAATCAAGATTTTGACTTTAACAACGGGACACTCCAAAAATGGTGAAATAACGGGACAGTCCCATTCAAAACGGGACGTATGGTCAGCCTACTTTTAAATAAAAATAAGTAAATAAAAAGACAGTGATCATATCTCCTCACAGTCTTCTTCAGGCCAAACATGCCCACACTTCCATTATTTTTCCTTCCAGGCCCTTTATCTTCTTGGCTGCTGTCTTCTTTGTCAATATCCTTCCTAAAATGTGGTACCCAGAACTGGACACAATATCCTAGTGCCAGTCTGACCTTTGCAGAATACAGAGGAATGACTTTTCTTGATCTTAACATTATACTAACATCGATTGATGCAGCCTAGATTACATTTCTGTTTTTCTGCAGCTGCATCACATTGTTCTATATTCAGTTCATATCCTCTTTGTGTGTATTACTGTACAGTGTGGTTTTTCCCCTCCTCTCCAACCTATACTCACATCTTTGATTTTTCTTACCTAAACATATGACTTGGCATTTGTCCCTGTTGAAATTTATTGTGCTGTTTTTTGCCCATTCAAGTTTGTCAGGATCCTTCTGAATCTTGATACTGTTCTCTCAGTCATTCCACAAATCTTGACAGTCATTTTATAATTCTTCATCCAAGTCATTTATAAATACATTAGACAGCACAGTACCTAGAACAGAGCCCTGTGATATGCCACTCGACACTTCCCTCTACCTTGATGTGTAATCACTGAAGTACATTTTGGAAGTATGGTTGTTCAACCAGCTCTGTGCCGATCTAATAGTAGCACAGTTGAATCCACATTTTGTCATCTTCTTGTTTAGATTCAAAAGAAGTCATTCGAGGCTTTGCTGAAATCAAGGTACACTATGTCAAAGTACACTATGCCACTACAAAGCAAGATGAGCTTAATTTCAGCAACAGATCTGCATCAAGATTGTTGATACAGTATTTATTGTGCTTATATACCACCAACTCTGAATGACTCACAGCAATTTACTATTGCAACAATCCTAAAATATAAAATCACATTTAAAAACAAAAGAAAAAGAAAAAGCGAGTAACAACATAACCAATTAAACAAAAAGTCAAAATCAATGATAGCCATTGGTGCCAGGCAACACTATTATCCAATGGCCCTTTGGAAGAGTTCTGTCTTGGCAGCCTTAGAGAATAGCATTAGGGCCAATGCAATCCAGACTCCAAAGGGAACTTGTTGCACAGGGTGTGGGCTGCAGAGAAAAGGTCAGCTCCTGGACCCCCATCCTTCTCCTCTCTTGTATATGGGAAACAGAACATATCCCCAACCAGGACAAGTGCAAAGGACAGGCCCATTCTACCTGGAAGAGATGATCCTGAAGCTACTTAGGAGCCAAGCCATTCATTTGATCGATAAAAAAGAGCTACTATTTGAAGGAGTAATGATAAAGGAAATCTCCTTATGTAGATCTTGTTTTTTTATGTTAGGAACTCATGAGAATGCCCCCTTTTAAAACCTTTTTTAATCTATAAAATACTGGGGTGGATCAATTATCGACTCTTGGGCTAGTCTCAAGCAAAGCTGTCCAGGAAGTCCATTCTCTGATCTTATACCATCTTCCCCAATTTGGAGCCCTCCAGGTGAATTTGTAAGTTCAAGTCCCAAAATTCTTGCCCAACTCATGTGAAAGGCAGCAGGCTAGAAAAAAGTGGTATAACAAAGTCAGAGAAATAAAGTGTGTCACACACACAAAAAAAGTTAGAGATCTACATGTTCCTGTTGATTCAGGCTTTTTCCCCTTTCTATTCCTTCCAAATCTTGACATTTATTAGAATTTCACAATTTTTAAAGAGAGGACTCATTTAACAAAAATTGCTTGTTTTTATTGCAGCCTGGTCTGAATCATATTTCCACAAATTCTCCCAAACTGTTTTAAGATCTGTATAATCTTGGGAAATGCAAAATAGACTGTCATTTTTTCATATGTCTATCTATTGATCCATCCATTCATTTATCTAGGGCAATCTTCTGCAGTTAATCAGCTGGAGAATTTTATTTATGTATTTAATACATTTCTAGGGCTCCCCAACTCCAGAATAACTCTAGGCGGCTTACAAATTAAGTAGGGAGAAACATCACAGTATCAAAAACAGAGAGTCAACTTTTTGTAATTGTCACAAGAATGTTAACAGGCACATAGAGATAAACAACATTTAAATACTATTCAAAATAGACAATAGAAAAGCCAAAAGACCAGAACACTGCCTCACCAGCAATCAATCACCTTGCAAGGGAGATGGGCAGGGAATAAATTGAAATAATAAATAAATAAATAAATAAATAAACACCTAGATATGCAAAGATTAACACCAGGATTAACACCAGATGAACAATCAAACAGTTCACTAGACCTTAATCAAGGAACTATTAACTCAGTCAGTCAACCAAGCAGTAAACAACAGCCCAACCAAGGAACTCCCAAGGAGAGAACAATACCCCCACCAACACAAGAAGAGCAAACCATTGTATATAAACTGAGAGCAAACAGAACTCCCTTTTCGCACTGAGGATGTTGCCTATCAGGCAATGAAATGTCTGCAAGAAAACAACAAGGCTCAGAGAGCACCAAGGACTCCACAATGTTAATTTTCTTTCTTGTTTCTTTATCTTTTAAATAAGATTCTGGTACAGCCCAGGAGTTAATCCATTTCCTTTGAGTCCCTGAACTTTCACAGAATAAACAAAAATGGTTCAGCATTGTTATTTACAATGATTTGGGAAACTACATGGCAACTGAAAGCTATTACATTTGTAGTCTTTCTGATGTGGTATCATGCTGGAGCATGATACTATGGGCACAAAGGTACCGATTAATATGAAAGAAGTCAAGCTCACATGCTGTTCTAACCAATGGGAGTGGCTGCATTAAATTATCTTATCTTGTCTCATCCTTTATAGAGATTACTTGTTGTAGAAACAACACAGCAATTAATGTGCAAGCAGCCAAAGCATCATATCTGAAAAATTAGGTTTGTATTGGGAGGATGCATCTCAAAACCCCAATATTTTGGGGTGTAAAGAAGAAGCCAATACTTGTTAGATAAGCACGTATGGCACCAAAGGGGGCATTGGGTACATTTAGATAACCCCTTTTGAAAGCTGATTTTACATACTTGCTGCCCTCCTTCTGCATTTCACATTTGCTGTGGGTTGGCCTGTTTCTTAAAATATTTGGAAGTCTCATGAATAATGGATAAGGAAAGAGATTTATGAATATTCATAATAATCACTGCTTGGCAAGGCAATGAACAGACAGAAGTGTTGAATGCAAACATTTAGAACTCTGAGTGCTTAAAATCATTGTTAAATCATCATAGGAAAGTAGATTTCTCTCTCACACACAAACACATTCTCACACATGTAGATGAACACACAAAATGTCTATAATATCTTCGCTTCTAAAAGTATGCTTACAACTATGACTGCTATTAAAAATTGCCTTGGCCATATGTTTGGGATTGGGGGGAAATGTTTTGAAGTATTATTTCAATCTCTCTTTCTCTCTCTGTTTTCAACAAATACATAAGAAACACCAGTAATAATTTATTTTTATGTGTCTCTCAGAATCCATGCTGATTAAAGCATCCAACTAGATGTTATGGAAGAGATTTAACTATCACCATCATAGTTGCCCCCATTTATGCTTCCCTGGTAATGTCTCATAGAACAAAATTTAAAGTAACCACATTGTTCACAGCACTGAAAACATACCATAGTGGAAAGTGGAGTGATATAATCATACAAAAGTTGCACCATTGGATTTTTTTATATAGTAGATTAATTCTATAAGATGAGAAGCCAATAGGAGTCTGTGAGAAAATGGTCACCACTGAAATTCAGTTTCACATATTAGCCATAACATATTATACTGTTTGACTGAGTTTACATAACATGCAAATTAATGGGTTAGTTAACTGTTGGCTGAGTACAAACGAAACAAAAAACAAGCAACACAATATATAACTTAGTACTTCATTTCTCCCCTTCATGGATCACTGCCTTGTCGTGGCGAAGGGGCTTGCGTAACTCAATGAAGTCTGGTCAAGACGGACAGGTCATGACGGAGACTTCTGACAAAACGTGGTCCACTGGAGGAGGGAATGGCAAACCACTCCAGTATCCTTGCCAAGAAAACCCATGGACAGTATCAAAAGGCTAAAAGATATGATGCTGGAAGATGAGCCCCTCAGGTCGGAAGGTGTCCAATATGCTACTGGGGAAGAGTGGAGGGCAATTCCGAGTAGCTCCAGAAAGAGTGAAGCGGCTGGGCCAAACCCGAAAGGACGCTCAGTTGTGGATGTGTCTGGAAGTGGAAGGAAAGTCCGATGCTGTAAAGAACAATATTGCATAGGAACCTGGAATGTAAGATCAATGAATCAAGGTAAGCTGGATGTGGTCAAACATGAGATGACAAGATTGAACATCGACATATTGGGAATCAGCGAACTAAAATGGACAGGAATGGGCGAATTTAATTCAGGAGACCATTATATATACTACTGTGGGCAAGTATCCCTTAGAAGAAATGGAGTAGCTCTCATAGTCAATAAAAGAGTGGGAAAGGCAGTACTGGGGTACAACCTCAAAAACGACAGAATGCTTTCAGTTCAAATCCAAGGCAAACCATTCAACATCACAGTAATCCAAGTCTATGCCCCAACCACTGATGCCGAAGAAGCTGAAGTTGACCAGTTCTATGAAGACCTACAACAGCTTCTAGAACTAACACCAAAAAAAGATGTCCTTTTCATCATAGGGGACTGGAATGCTAAAGTAGGAAGTCAAAAAATAACCGGAATAACAGGCAAGTTCGGCCTCGGAGTACAAAATGAAGCAGGGCAAAGGCTAATAGAGTTTTGTCAAGAGAACATGCTGGTCATAGCAAACACTCTTTTCCAACAACACAAGAGACGACTCTACACATGGACATCACCAGATGGTCAATACCGAAATCAGATTGATTATATACAGTACTTTGCAGCCAAAGATGGAGAAGCTCTATACAATCAGCAAAAACAAGACCTGGAGCTGACTGTGGCTCAGATCATGAGCTTCTTATCGCAAAATTTAGGCTTAAATTGAAGAATGTAGAGAAAACCACTAGACCACTCAGGTATGACCTAAATCATAGCCCTTATGAATATACAGTGGAGGTGAGGAATAGATTTAAAGGATTAGATCTGGTAGACAGAGTGCCTGAAGAACTATGGATGGAGGTTCGTAACATTGTACAGGAGGCAGCAACTAAAACCATCCCAAAGAAAAAGAAATGCAAGAAAGCAAAGTGGCTGACTAATGAAGCTTTACAAATAGCTGAGGAAAGAAGGGAAGCAAAAGGCAAGGGAGAAAGGGAAAGATATAACCAACTGAATGCAGATTTCCAGAGAATAGCAAGGAGAGATAAGAAGGCCTTCTTAAATGAACAATGCAAAGAAATCGAGGAAAACAATAGAATGGGGAAGACTGGAGATCTCTTCAAGAAAATCGGAGATATCAAGGGAACGTTTTGTGCAAAGATGGGCATGATAAAGGACAAAAAAGGCAGGGACCTAACAGAAGCAGAAGAGATTAAGAGGTGGCAAGAATACACAGAAGAACTATACAAGAAAGATCTTAATATCCCTGATAAATACGATGGTGTGGTCACTGACCTTGAGCCGGACATCCTAGAGAGTGAAGTCAAGTGGGCCTTAGGAAGCATTACTAACAACAAAGCTAGCGGAGAAGACAGTATCCCAGCTGAGCTATTTAAAATCCTAAAAGATGATGCTGTTAAAGTGCTGCACTCAATATGCCAACAAATTTGGAAAACTCAACAGTGGCCACAGGATTGGAAAAGGTCAGTTTACGTTCCAATTCCAAAGAAGGGCAATGCCAAAGAATGTTCAAACTACTGTACAATTGCGCTCATTTCACATGCTAGCAAGGTTATGCTCAAAATCCTACAAGCTAGGCTTCAGCAGCATGTGAACTGAGAACTACCAGAAGTGCAAGCTGGGTTTCGAAGAGGCAGAGGAACTAGAGTTCAGATTGCCAACATTCGCTGGATCATGGAAAAAGCAAGAGAGTTCCAGAAAAACATCTACTTCTGCTTCATTGACTACGCTAAAGCCTTTGATTGTGTGGATCACAACAAACTGTGGCAAATTCTTAAAGAGATGGGAGTACCAGACCACCTTACCTGTCTCCTGAGAAACCTGTATGCGGGTCAAGAAGCAACAGTTAGAACCAGACATGGAACAACCGATTGGTTCAAAATTGGGAAAGGAGTACGACAAGGCTGTATATTATCACCCTGCTTATTTAACTTATATGCAGAGTACATCATGAGAAATGCCGGGCTGGATGAATCACAAGCCGGAGTTAAGATTGCCGGGAGAAATATCAACAACCTCAGATATGCAGACGATACCACCCTAATGGCAGAAAGCGAAGAGGAACTAAAGAGCCTCTTGATGAGGGTGAAAGAGGAGAGTGCAAAAGCTGGCTTGAAACTCAACATTAAAAAAACCCAGATCATGGCATCTGGTCCCATCACTTCCTGGCAAATAGAAGGGGAAGAAATGGAAGCAGTGACAGATTTTATTTTCTTGGGCTCCAAGATCACCGCAGACGGTGACTGCAGCCATGAAATTAAAAGACGCTTGCTCCTTGGGAGGAAAGCTATGGCAAACCTAGACAGCATATTAAAAAGCAGAGACATCACCTTGCCAACAAAGGTCCGTATAGTTAAAGCTATGGTTTTTCCAGTAGTAATGTATGGCTGTGAGAGTTGGACCATAAGGAAGGCTGAGCGCCGAAGAATTGATGCTTTCGAACTGTGGTGCTGGAGAAGACTCTTAAGAGTCCCTTGGACTGCAAGGAGGTCAAATCACTCAATCCTAAAGGAAATCAACCCTGACTGCTCATTGGAAGGACAGATACTGAAGCTGAAGCTCAAATACTTTGGCCACCTAATGCGAAGAGAGGACTCACTGGAAAAGACCCTGATGCTGGGAAAGACTGAAGGCATGGCAGAGGATGAGATGGTTAGATAGCATCACCGATGTAATGAACATGAATTTGAATAAACTCCGAGAGACAGTGGAGGACAGGAAGGCCTGGCGTGCTATGGTCCATGAGGTCACGAAGAGTCGGACACGACTAAACGACTGAACAACAACAACTTCATTTCTATCACTATTAGCCAGTGTAGTTTCTGAATTCAGTAATCTAAGTGATTCAGGTTGTAATCCTTTATCTACGCATCCAGGAATAGGCCTCATTAAACTTAGTGTGATTTGTTTCAGAGTAGATATACAGTATATGAGGATACCTTGCCAATTAATGGTAATTTTCCAACAAATGCTTTGAAAATCCCAACATCGTGTGTATGCTTTGTAAATATGAATATCTAATTTTTAGGAAGTGGTCACTGCCCTTCAAATTGATTTTACCTCTCTTGACACCCACACCCAAACACACCCACAAACTCAAAATCACTGGTGATTCACTAGCTTAGAAAGATGTCCCAGGTTTTTTTTTTAGTTGATTGTGAGAATTACTCAGAAGCTAATCTTTTATGGAAAAATTTGGATCTGTTCCAAGTTGGACTCCAAGCATAAGGCATGGTCTGTGGAGATGCCGAGGGAGCGTACTTACCCAGTTATCTGGGAATAGTTTGATCCTGTTGGGCCTGAGGAAGTGGACAGGGTCCTCCGGTCTGTAATTGCCACCACTTGTCAACTAGATCCATGCCCCTCCTGGCTGGTGAAGGCAGCTCGGGTGGTGATGTGTGGTTGGGTCCAGACAATTGTAAATACATCCTTAGGGGAGGGGGTGTTTCCGGCTGCCTTTAAGGAGGCGCTGGTGCACCCCCTCCTGAAGAAGCCGTCACTGGACCCTACTGTACTAGACAATTTTTGTCCAGTCTCCCACCTCCCCTTTTTGGGGAAAGTGGTTGAGAAAGTGGTGGCATTGCAGCTCCAGAGGATACTGGATGAAACGGATTATCTAGACCCCTTTCAGTCAGGTTTCAGGCCCAGATATGGGACAGAAACGGCATTGGTTGCACTTATGGATGATCTCTGGCGGGAGCAGGATGGGGGCAGTGCATCCATCCTGGCTCTTCTTGACCTCTCAGCGGCTTTCAATACCATCAACCATGGTGTCCTTTTGGGGCGACTCAGGGAGTTGGGGGTGGGCAACCTGGTTTTGCGCTGGTTCACCTCCTTCCTCCAGGGCCGGTCCCAATCGGTGGTGGTAGGGAGCGAGAGATCCAACCCTCGGCCCCTCCTTTGTGGGGTGCCTCAGGGTTTGGTTCTCTCTCCGCTCCTCTTCAACATCTACATGAAACCACTGGGTGAGATCATCTGTCACCACGGGATGAGGTATCATCAATATGCTGATAATACCCAATTATACATCTCCGTCCCAGGTGAGGTAAGTGATGCTGTGACTGCCCTTTCGTGGTGCCTGGGGGCTGTGGGGATCTGGATGGGGAACAACAGGCTTCAGCTGAACCCTGGTAAGATGGAGTGGCTGTGGGTTAATGGCTCCTCTTTATCCAGGAATTTGTCATCTTTAGTTCTGGATGGGGTTGCACTGCCCCAGACAGACCCAGTGCAGAATCTGGGGGTCCTCTTGGACTCATGACTCCTGCTCGAAGAGCAGATGGCAGTCATGGCCAGGAGGGCCTTTGCTCAACTTCATGTTGTGCGCCAGTTATGCCCTTTCCTGGATTGGGAGGCCCTCCGAACAGTCACTCTTGCCCTGGTCATCTCCCATATAGACTACTGCAATGCGCTCTACATGGGGCTACCCTTGAAGAGTATCCGGAAGCTACAGCTGGTACAGAATGCAGCCGTGTGGGCAGTTTTAGGTGCCCCAAGATCGGCACACATAACACCTCTGCTGCGCGAACTGCATTGGGTACCGGTTTGCTTCCGGGTCCAATTCAAGGTGTTGGTTATCACCTTTAAAGCCCTACATGGCATGGGACCAGGTTACCTGAGGGACCGTCTCATCCCCATTACATTGACCCACCCCACCCAGTCATGCAGAGAGGGCATGTTACAGACCCCGTCTGTAAGAGAATTCCATTTGGCGGGGTCCAGGAAGCAGGCCTTCTCTGCAGTGGCTCCCGCCCTTCGGAACATTCTTCCCCCGGAGGTGTGGCAAGCCCCATGTCTCCTGACCTTCCGGAAGAACCTGAAAACCTGGCTCTGCCACCTCGCTTGGGGCGGGAAGGGGAGTAGTTATTCTTGGGGATGGCTGGCGCCTTAGAATGCTCCTCACATATATACGAACTGAACTCGATCTTTTATTACCATCTGGATTTTATTTTTTATTTTATATTTATATGTTGTACTTGTATTTACATTTTATGTACTATTAATGTTTTACTGTTTTTAACTTTTTAGCTTTGTTGTAAACCACCCAGAGTCCCCCTTCTGGGGGGAGATGGGCGGTGGCAAAATTTGAAAAATAAATAAATAAATAAATAAATAAATAAATAAATCTATGATTGGATATTTGGAAAATTGCTTTTAGGTCCAAACACCCACTAGTTAAATTCCTATAACATGTATAACTGGATCATGGGCTGGGAGATAGAATTTGTGGAAACTCTAAAACAGAGTTAACCCACTGAACCAAGTGAGTCAGAGGAGTTTAAATTTCACCAACTTCCTCATGTCATGCAAGGTTAATTGTTCCTTCTGACATACATGATCGTGTTGGGCACATCGTATCTGTCACCATTCTGCTTTTTACCTCATAGCCACATGCGGGATGAAAAGTAATAGTTGTGGGAGGATATGATCCCCTAAACCTATCCATAGTGATGCCAACTCCAATTGGCCCAACATGGATTTTTCTTTCTTTTTTCACTCCAGAAAATCACAAGGGTCACTTTGAAACATTTTTGTAGCCACAACTGTTTCTGGTTTGGGTTATGGACTCAAGATATGTATAAAATTTGCTGACAGGAGTTTGACAAAACCTCAGCTGACAGATTTGAATCAGCAATATGCAGAACACTTTATCCTAAAAATATTACAGAATTCCTTGAAGTTAAACATATTCAGGCATAAAGAGGGATGGGGTGGGTGCCATAATCAGGCTACATTGCCAAAGTTCACTAGCTACATTTCCAGCCTTTTTGTATTCCTTGGGAAAGTCTGGTGGGAAAATGCTAAATTCAACTGAACGTTCTTAGAATCCCCTTCAGATCTTTGCACTGAGTATTCATGGGTTGAAAGTAGATCCAACAGACTGGATTGTTGAGTGCAGGGCTGGCATGTATGCCTCTCCTCCCCATTAAGTAGGCTGACCATATTTCCTTGAGAGAAAAATGGGACCCACGCGCGCCTGCGTGCACCCACCTGCCTGCCCGACCGCACGCATGCATGCCACACGCACGCATGCACTCTGTCTAACAAAGCCCCAGCAAACGGGGCGGGTGGGCGCTCTCTCATTGAGAACGGGACAAAATTGACATTTTGATTAAAACGATGGGACGGTCGGGAATTGTTTAAAATACGGGACTGTCCCGTTCAAAACGGGACGTATGGTCAGCCTACCATTAAGTCTCTCACATGTTCACCACATTTCAGAATAGGGACATTGTTTTAAAAACTATTGTATTTCTGAGTCTGCATCTCTTTAAAATACAATAAGCATCTAGCAGGCCATGGTTGGTTTTCAAATGATAAGCTAAGTGAGATCTCGTAACTACTTGAACATGGGATCACCAGGATAACCGGGGAATATCTGGTTGTAGGACAGAAAGGGAAGCCAAAGAATAGCTCAGAAAATGGCAGTGACAAACACCTTCCACAGAGTTGCCAAGAAAGCCACATAGGCACATCCACGAAGACACCAGGAGTCAAGCATGACTTAGATAGACTTTATATTAAATATGTATAAATATTCTATGGGTGTGCAAACTGTTCTGTCACAGAATATCCCAACCCTCAAAAGGGTCATTTCCACCTTGGAATGGACCATTCCAAATGTACCAGAAGAAGAAGCTGGCCGGACTGTTTCAAAGTTAAACCACCTTCAGAACACTTGGAATGACCTTTATTGGGTTCAGAGCATTCCCTTATGGAACATTTGACATCCCTACCCATTTTCCCCTGAGTTCTCTCTTTATGAGTCATATATGAGCTTTGACAAAGAAAAGGACATAATCATTAAGAAAAAAAAAGAGAGAGAAATCTGCCCAAACTATGTTGCTATTGCCTTAGGAGGACTGTAGCTGAAAGAGATGTAGCTTTGTGGGGAACAAAGATCTGAAGAGTTATCAGTTATGGCAGGAGTAGGTAACCTTTAGAGAGGAAGAAGATTTTTATTTGGAGAGATTTATGTATTTATTTATTTAGAGCATATTTTTATTTTGTGGGGACAGGCAAAAGCTTCAGTGAGTAGGGCACTGATGAGGTAATATCACTGAACTAGGAAGCACTACTAATCCTTTTTATGTGTGTGTTGGATTGTAGATAATGTCTTCTTATAGAATAGAACAGAATCAGCAGTGTGATATCTCTGAGTACCAGGGTGTTTCCCAGACCCCTAGTTGGCACCTATGGAATCCCAAAATTATATAGACAATGGCCTGAAATGGCCATATCTCATGAGAATTCATGTGAGGAACATGAAAATCTTGCAAGACTTTGGTATTCTTCTAATGTGACATTCAATCAAATTTCAAAATTATTATGAGAGGTCATATGACATCTTGGTGGTGAGATTACCAAAATCTTGCAAGATTGTGAAAAATTGGCCATTTTGCTTCTCCTTTCTTTTGTTCTTTTTGCCTGCACAACCATGCATGTCCAGTGCCTGAAAACACAGCTGACCCTAGAAGTTCTACCTTACAGGCTTTAACAAAGGTGAATTAGAACACTTCATCTGCTCTAAGCCTTTGGAAAGCATTTTCATATTTATTTATTAATATAATTAATTAGTTAAAATGTCTTCATCCCTGGAAAGGTCTAGTATTTCCTATATATCAGGAACAGGGTATTCAGAAAAATGTGCACACTCCCCCACTTAAATCTGCTGTTGTGTATAGTTGGCCTTTACCATTCTACTATGAGTTTATGGGAAAAGACAGTGAAGCCTCTTATATTGCATAGGGTTAGGGTTAGGGTTAGGGTTAGTCACAGCATGAACCTAGACTTCTTGAAGCCTTTATGGCCTTTCAGGAAGACTAGAAATTAGATTTATTTAACTAGTTGCTGTAACATATGCATACTCACGCATGCACAGGCACGGATGGAGAAGAGAGTTGCTTTCCCTGAGCATTAATAAACCCAACAGATAAGATACATTACAACTAAAAGACTGTAACAAATGCTTTGTTTTTCTCATTAGAGCTTGAAAGTACAGTTGTTTAAAAGCTACAAGAGGCTGAAACAACACTTTATCATTAAACAAGATTAAGATGTTAATATTATTTGAGTTTGGCCGCTTACAGCCACCTGCCCAGCTTTTCTAATTATCCTCAAGGAACAGAAAGGCTGTTCCTTGTCTTCAGTTCAAGATAAAAAGAGCTCCTTCCGCTAAAATAATGCTTGAGAGAAGTGGCTTGATGAGCTCACAAAATAACAAAGATTAAACAACGTTATTAAATACCTGCCTACCCCCTCCTTCCCTTCCCCTTCCCCTTCCCAGTTCTTCTGATGTAATGTTTTGCAGTCAGACTTTGAAATCATTCCCTTGGATGCATGCATCTAAAATCATTTTGAAGAAAGTTTTCATGTGTGCAGCTGCAGCTGGATTGCTAGATAGTTCCAGTTCATGGAATCAGTATTGACTAGGTTGCACCAGTGATCCATTTTGATTATACAGTATATATTTTTGTAAGGATTTTCATGGATGGGAGAAAAGAAATGCAACATGTATTTGGAAATGAACCTCTTTTTACACCTGCTCTACATGGAAATAGCAACTGAAAATTATATTCAGTACAATGTCTTCAAGCCACAAGGTCATCATCTAAGTACTCTTAACAAATATTCAGCAGAGTATGAGTTAAAGAATATGACATAGCAACACACCCATAGCAAAACTAAAAGGACAAAGGGGAAAAAAATGGAGAGACCTGCACAGCATTCAGAAGGTCCAGCATGATCCATTTGAACAGGTTCTTCAGGAATCGATTTCATATTTGCTTCAAAAACTGAAGGTGGAGGATGCCCAGCATTCAAAGAACTTTGCACACAAGAGACATCTGGCTCTCTTTTCTTCCTTATATTTATGTAAGGGTTGCAGTGACAGCTGGCTGAAAACAGACACATCCAAATTAACTGAGCCTCCTTTAAGCCAAAGCATTATTGTGATGTCATAAGAAGCTGCTTAGGATGCCAAGGTCAGTGGAACAGGACAGCACTTGTACACACATCGGGCCTGCAGTAAGCCAGTTTGAAGGCAGAGGAGAGCATTTTGTTGGCTGTCCTACCTTCATTAGATCTTTTTAAAAAGCCATGATATTAACTGGAAAGATGCACTGCTTTGCTTTATCAATACAAACAAAAACATATGTCTACTTCATTGTCAGAGCTGCCAATATTTCACTGAAAAGAACTGCCTGTAACAACTTTGCCCCATTAACAAGATTCCTGCTTATTATTTTATCTTCTGTGTGGGGTTTTTTTGTTTCTGTTTTTTGTTTTGCTATATTTTATTTTATAGAAACATGTCCAACATTGTTGTGAAAGCTAAGCTGGTGGATTGGTTTTTAGATTATTGTCTCTTTTTTTCCACTTTCTTGAGAGGTTGCACAAGAGGCCTTTTTACTGCAGCTGATGAGGAATACGAAGATAGACAGAGCTTGGAGAATTATATTCAGTGCAATTTCAGACATAATCAACCCTCCAGTAGCTTTCTGCCAGACTTTCTAAGCTTCTGTTACTGAGTCCTTCACTGTAATCTAATTGTACATATATTAGTAACAGCCAATATGGTGATTAGGGAGCACTGGAAAATGTAGGTGGATTTCATGAATCAGGGATGGCATGCAAAATACTGCAAATAGCCTTACTTGAATGGTTGATATATTATTTTAATCACAGTTTTGTTCTCCTTATCATTAAAAACAATTCCAAAAACAGCGACACAGTTCATTTGTTAAAAAATTAAAACCAGTAAAAAATAATTGTAATTGATAATTAATTAAGGAGGTGAGACTGGCCCCTTCACTTCTGGCCTTTCGGAAGGCCCTTAAGACCTGGCTCTGCCACCAGGCCTGGGACAACAGAGGCGATAGTGCCTCCTGGGGTTGGCTGGCCCCGTAGCAATAGGACCTATGCTACGATTCCCTACCCACCTTGGATTTTATCTATTTATATTGGCTGTATTTTTAGATATTTCTAATTTGTATAGTTTTTAAAATTTTAATTATTGTAACCCGCCCAGAGTCCCTTGCATGGGAGATGGGCGGGGAATAAATTGATTAAATAAATAAAAATAAATAAAATTAAAAAGGTAAAGGTTCCCCCCGCACATTTGTGCAGTCGTGTCCGACTCTAGGGGCCGGTGCTCATCTCCGTTTGTTAGCCGAAGAGCCAGCGTTGTCCGAAGACGCTTCCACGGTCATGTGGCCGCATGACGCGCGTGGAACACTGTTACCTTCCCACCGAAGTGGTACCTATTAATCTACTTGCATTTGCATGCTTTCGAATTCCTAGGTTGGCAAGAGCTGGAGCTAGTGCGGGAGCTCACTCCACACACAGGGCTAGGGATTCGAACCTCCGAACTTGCGATCTTCCGATCGACAAGCCTGGTGTCTTACCCGCTGAGCCACCACGCCCCTTTTTAATAATTAATTACAAACCTCTAAAAAGATGCTGAAACCTCTTGAACAACATAAATACCCTGTAACATAGGACCGCAATACCAAACCAGGCCAGAAAGCCATTGGGCCAAAGCACAGTTACCCAGTACTATCCTCTGGACAGAGTCCTACAGGAAGTTGAACCACTGTGGTTCCCATCACACAGAACTAGGCCAGAAGGGTATGATGGACAATTGTATCAAAACCATCAAGAGATTAAGGAAGTTGCACTCCCTCATCTATTACCCTGTTAAGGTCTACCATCAGGGTGTCCGATTCAGCTCCTGGAGCAGGCCTGAATCCAAACTTGAATGAATCCAGATATGTTTCTTTCAAGAATGACTGCAACTGTATAGCCTCTACACTCTTGAATATCCTCCCTAGAAAGCAAAAATTGATAGCTACAGTAGGTGGTTGTTAGGAGCCATAGGTTCTACAACAGTTCTGTTGCTTGTCTTGAAGAGCAAATACACTAAAATATCTGACTCTCCCACACAATTACATTCCGGATCTATCCACTCAGTTTGTGCTGGCTAAACCAAATCAGTCATGATGAACAAGAGTCAAGAGACAGTTATGAGGATTTTATCCACATTTTCAGGCCTTACAAAGACATCCTCCTATGTTACACTATTTATGCAACTAGGCTATTAAAGTTATATTTTTTAAAAAGTGTCAGTATAACAGATGAATCAGATCTTAGTCATTGATGGCAAGAAGAAACTGTATTCTGTCCAGTGTGAGAAGCTGTCAATAATGCTTACAAAGAGAGAGAAATGCTATGTTAGGAGAACCGATCAGCTGCAAGTTAATGGTTGCACTAACGTGTTTTTGGAATTGCTTTTGGAAGGCTTCAGATCTACTTCACAGGAACTTGCTTAAACACCATTCCATGAGAGCAGGCTGGATTCTCAGAGAGATCTAATTCACAGGATTATCTTTCAAAGAGTTATGTGAATAATTAAGTCTGATCACAAACTTTAATGTGACTTTCAATATTTCAGAGGCAAATAATGCTTAAGTTACATCATTTTTTCCATTTACCCTAGGGAACTAATGTATAGCTATTCAATGTTAGGATGCATTTCAACCAAATCTGTCATATACTGTTTTTAGGATAGCTCAATTTATGAAATTTACTTTCATATTTTGCTTACTATGTGAATGTTCCTCCACATTAGAATAAAAACAATAGTTCTTCACCTGGCAGATTCCACCACAGGACAGGAGTCCTCCCATTTTGACAGCCCTGCCTAGAAGAGCTCTGATTCTTCCCCAGGAGTGGTGGGTGGCAACTGCACACCATTCAGCATCCTGTCTGTTGTTGAGCTTGATAACCCAAGGAAAAGCAGGAAAATAACATAATCTAAGTGAGTATTTAGATAAAATTTAAGAAGGGATGGTGGAAATAAACCATTGTTATTGCTGATACTCAGGTTAATGAGTAATAATAAGTATAGCAAATGTTTGGTTTCTGTGTGAAGGATTTTCACTGGTTAATTCTGACTTCTGAGCTATGTTTGCAATCTTTTACTAAAGGCATGTTTAAAAAAAATAAGCACAAGTCTTAAACTGAAGTGAAATCAGTCTAAGTGGAGTCAGCTGGAATGAGTAAATACTTTGCATATTCTGCAGCTAAACTGTGGTTGAGAACATGGCAAAAGAAAATGATAGTGTACTGTTGATATTTTCCTGAAGAATCATTCTTGATGAGATGATGCAAGTCAGAGCATTCCATATGGATGAAAAGTTTGACAAAAAGAAACTTGCCCCATTCTCTTGCATTACAGCAAATAATTAAGCCCTTGCAACCTGTAATAACAGGCTAACTACAGCCTGTTGAATGAGCCATATCAGGTTCACCAACGTAGAGGGAAATTTCACAGTAGGAGCTTTCATTTTAGAGGGCAGATGCTTTTACAACAATGATATATTTTAGCACCCATAAGCAAGCACCTAGTTTATTTATTTATTTATTTATCGTGTGGCAGCACATCATACATATTACAAATATATTATATTAAAAGTTGGAAATATAAAAAGTTATATAGAAAATGGATTCTACATATGAGTATATGCATTAGTTGTATGGTTTTAAATATTTTAAATTTTTAAGTCTTGATTATTGTAACCCGCCCAGAGTCCCTTGTATGGGAGATGGGCGGGGAATAAATTAAATAAATAAATAATAAATAAATAATTAGTCATAGAGCAATTATAACTAAAAACAATTGGGGGACAATTGATAGACCGCCTCCACGTGGTGTCCCCTGGGCCTCCTAAGATTTTTGGGAGTGGCTAAATGGTCTATCACATACGAGGCAGCCAGATAATCCTATGGATCTCCTGGCTAGAGCACATCCATCTTTGTCATCTTCACTATGTTACTATGTAAGCACCTAGTGGTAGCAAGCAACAAAATAGGGTGATACCACCTTTAGAATTCAACCAAAGGATCAAGCAGTTAATGAAAGGTAAAGATCTTCCGCAGTTTGGGGCAGTGGAAGACATCTCATGGTTTAATTACCGCTGTTTGAAAGGCCTAAATGTGAAGTAGGGTTGTCCGCTAATTATTAGAATGCAGGTTTAATCTGCTCAAGCCAATGTAAATCAAAAAGCTGGCAAACCCCAACTGGACAAATCATATAGTTGGAATGGGCAACAAGTGCTTCTTCCATTGTGATATTGCTGAACTGCAATTCTTGTTGCCAGGGGCCATGACAAGGTATGTGTTGGAATTCATTAATGTATTGATGGTCACACTACTTATTTGTATGATAGAATAGGAAAGCTAACCTTCTAAACAAGCATTTTAGTAAGTTTACAAGCTCAAAGGTTGCTTACAATCTTGGCAAATACATATGTGAAGAATTATACCACTAATCAGAATTTTGTTCCAGTTCAAAATCAGTTCTAAGACTGTCTGACTGATGGTATTGGTGCATTTCAAGAGTTGAGCTATTTTCGGGCTCTTTGCCAGTTTTTGGAAACTGGATCAATCCTACCAGCTAATCAGGTAATTTCTTTAATAGACTGCGGTAATGCTGTAGATATAAGATATCTTGATTTCATCAAAGCATTTGAAACATACCTGATTACCCTAAAAGTATTAGAGAAAATGAGCTGTAATTACCGTATGTGCCTAATTTGTGGCAAAGGATTGATATCATTTTCATTTAATTTGCATTGAGCTGCTTTTGCAAATTAGGTGAACATATCTTACTTGTTCTGCCTATATCATCTCCAACATGAGCTTTTTTCACACACACACACACACACCCCAGATATAGGACTCTCTTAGACATTTTAGATTTGGCATGATAGGCTAAAATATCCCATGTTTAAAGACCAAGCAGTGCAATATTTAATCAATGCATAATAAATGAAGGATAGCACCAATAGGGACAATTCTACAATTCTACCGCTGCTTTCACCCAGCAACCCCTCATGAATCAATTCAGAGCAGCCTGCAATTGTCCTCACTTACTGCTACTGTTCCTGCTGCTGCTTATGGACTTCTTCTGAACAATATGACAGCATAAAAATTACCAGTGAGTTAGCACCCTGCTGCTTCAACTTTGTGCTTAATTTATATTGCATTTGTTTTTGCAGTGATTTAAAAAATAAAAGTGTGAGGGACTTGTGACAATATCTCACATGCATGCTACCAAAAGATTTGGAGTGCTGCAGTGAGCTTTACACAGGGCTCCATTTGAAGATTACTTGGAAAATACAGCAGCCTGCACATTAGTGGGTGAGAGCCATTCCAGCCAGGTGATGCCTGTCTTGTGGGTGCTGCACTGGTTTCTGGTAAGTTTCTGAGTACAATTCAACATGCTAGTTTTAAGCTTCAAAGCCTTACATGGCTTGACTCCTAGTTACCTTTAGAATTGTCTCCTTCACACACAACTGTCCTGCCTGTCCTGTACACTGATCCCGTTTGGGAGTGCTTAGGGTTCCCCACCCACGAGAGGGAAGAGAAGTACGGAACTGGAATCAGTGTTTTTCTGTGGTAGTCCGCAGGTTGTGGAATAGCCTCCCTCCAGAGGCCAATCATCAGATACCATGAAAGCTTTCCATCAGGCTGTGAAGACGGAGCTCTTTCATCGGACTTTTGAGACCTAATTGAGACTGTTATTAAATTAGGATTGGTGCCAGGGTTTTATTTTATTTGTTTTTAATGATTAACATTTTAATTGTAGTTTTATTGTATGTTTATTTTAATTGGATTGTAAACTGCTGAAAGTCAATTGATTATGGCGATCAAATAAATACATAAATGGTGTCCTTTATTCTCTTTAAAAAGACCAGCAAAAGGGTGTTATGGCACCATAGCACCTCAAATCCAGTGCAAAGGAGGAAGAGCTGAGGATCCTGGAGGTGGGAATTAAGAATTCCTTCCAACTGGGGAAACACGTGCCTCCAAGCTCCACATCGTAGCTATAGAGCTGTTTTCACAACACATTAAGCTTGAAATTAATTGGCTCTACTTGTAGAGGAGTAGGGAGGAATGCAAGACTGGTTAGGTAAACATCATCTTAGCCTTGAAAGAGAGGAAAGGATGAGAAAGAAACTCAACATTGCCCTGCCTTGATTTTCTTTGGTGTAAGAGGGGGAAAGAGAAACTCTGTCAGGCTTTCAAGATTCTGTTGTTCTATAGCGGTAAAGTAAAGTTCCAACGGTTCTTGTGAAATCTGTTTCTGACCTGGCTTACCTCAAAGGGCTGACACAATTGTACAATGGCATGTGATCGTGTAAGTGAAGAGCTGCTCCTGGGGTGGCAAACGTGCATATGTTGCTGTTGCTCTCACACCCTTTATTGACACCAGATCAATGATGTAATCCTTAGTTCATATGAAGAAAAGTACCAGTCTGCAAAGAGAGAACTCAAAGGAAACCTGAATCAAAATTGTGGCAAGAAAATAAGTGGAAACTTAGGACTGTGCCAGGTCAGTTTATTTATGCATGTAGCCCAATACTTTTTGCCATAACATTTCCTTGAAGAAGCCAGTCCCACAAAAGCAGAAATTCCCAAATCATGTGCCATGAAATAAGTAAATTAGCTTATGAACTCCACGCACCCATGAAAAAAGCACCCTCTCAGACTGTTACATTGCTCAGACCTTTCCTTTGCCTGTTCATATTGGTTGGAGGTGGATATTTCTGTCCTAAAATGGAGCCTCACTGCCACATCTGCCTTCAAAAGAGTTTGCCTACTGCATCTCAGTATGAGTCACACTCTGGACTTGGTTCCTTCCAGTTAGGACAGGGGTGAGGAACGTCCGGCCTGCGGGCCGTATAACGCCCGCAAAATCATTTCGTCTGGCCCTGCCAAGGCAACCGCAGGTGGGACTTGAAATTCAATAAATCTAGGAGCTCCTGCCTGCAAACCCTGCCCCTTTCCACGCTATTGGCTCCCGCCCGCAAACCCTGCCCCTGGTGCTTGTGATTGGCTCCTGCCCACAAACCCCGCCCCCCCAGTGCGCGCAATTGGCTCCCGCAAACCCCGGCCCCCAGTGCACACGATTGGCTCCCGCCCGCAAACCCCGCCCCCCGGTCTGCGAATGATGTTATAAATATCCAAATGGCCCTTGGCAGAAAAAAGGTTCCCCACCCCTGAGTTAGGATAGGGCGGGCAATGTTTTGATGGGCAAGAGTTGTAGTAACATGGGAAGGGGGACTGAGAGTCAATAAGTGCATGGGAACACATCAGTGTATGGAAGGAGCTGGACTTTATGGCAGAACTTTGGGGAAATTCTTATTTTTTAACTTTTGTATGTCTATTTTAGAGCTTAGACTACAGTTTACATCTGTTCCCCAGCAACAAATTGTTGGTTGCCCTGAGGAGGGGGGGCTCTGGGAGTTGCAAAGAAATTTGGGATATACAGGCAGCCCTGGGGAAAACACTTGAATTATAGAATGGGCCCCATTGAAGTCACTTCAGATGAGTGAAATATGATCGTTTTAATTTAGACAGTTCGTGTGCCTGGGCAATCAAAACAAGTTTGATAAAAATCTAAAAGCAAAATGTAGGGAGATAAATTACCAGGACCTGCTGTTGCAGAATTGTCTAAGTAATTTTCAATCACCAAAATCTGTCACTGCCTCCCTCTCTCTTGCTTTGAATCCTATACTGCAGAGCTTTCCAAACTGTGTGTCGTGACACAAAAGTGTGTCGCCACACACAGCATGGTGTGTCGCCACACCACCCGGAAGCGGCGGCGTGCACGTGCACAGCGCAGCCGCTGCCGCCGCCATGCACACACACGCTGTCGCACTGCACGCCCCCCGCGCAGCAGCACGCCCCCGCGCCGCCGCACGCCCCCGCGCCACTGCACACCCCCCGCGCCGCCAGCATGCACGCGTGCACCGCCGCACACCCTCCTGCGTCGTCGCCGCGCGCGTGCACCCCCGCCGTGCCGCCGCTGCTGGCGTGTCACCAGCGGCGGCACTTTGGAAAGCTCTGACTTAGAAGATTATAACAGGCTTATAAAGTAGGGGATTAAGAGGACACTGTCAGGCTGTAAGAGAACTTATCCAAATGAAGAATAAAATTGCAATATGAGATTTCCTATGAGGGAAAAAAAGCAATATAAATGTTCATGTCTTATGTCAAAGATATTTTTTTAAAAAACGAATTCATAGTTTTGCAGCTATTGCAATGAGTCAAGGAATTTATCCCATTCTGTTACACCCATTTTAGGGCATGTCTTTTCAGTACCAACCTTAAAGGTTTTAATCGGAATGTTGTCATTTTAAGAAACTGTACCAGAGAATCTTCTGGGGTTGGGTAAAAGTCTCAGCCCCACAGTTCGTTGACAGTTATTTCTGTCAAACCACTTTAGAAAATTTGCAACACATACAATTTATACAAAACGGTTTATATTCACTCTAGGTATAGATGCTTCAAAATCTCTCCCATTTATTCTATGGGATGGGTAGAAAAGAATCAGAATTAGGTTTCACTTCCTGCTTTCTATAACTTCTGAGCAGATATAGTGGAAAATCAAATGTGACTTTACTGGGCAATTCATTATTTGCAATATTTGCGTAAATAGCAGGCAACAGGCCCCCTAATCTGGATTACAATCTTAATGAGAGAATAGGATTTTAACCATACTTCTCTTGCTGTAATTCTGCCCTAAATCAGATCAGTTCTTCTTTACCAGCTATTTTTACTGGAAAGCAAATTTCCATTGGGGTACAGGGAGATTTTTCTTCTAAAAGAAATAGCAAGCATGTGGACCAGTCTGAATCAGGACCACCTAAAACTGAAGGGTTAAAAACATTTTACCTCCCTCCCAAGGTTCCAAACACAATCAAGCTGCTCCCATGACGGCTTGTATTCAGTTTAAAGAACTGTCCACAGAATTGCTATTTACACAGTGTTGCATTTAGCTCGGGCATGCATAACACACTGAATCATATATTAGTCCAACATGTTACATGTATAATGCAGACTGAGCCCATATCGTTAGATTATGGTTCTATGTGAATCTAGGTCAGAGCTTTCCAAACTGTGTGTCACGACACGTTAGTGTGTCGGCTGCAGTGTCTGGGTGTGTCTCCAAACCTGCCCTGCCAGGATTCTGCACAGGTCCTAGTGCCTGCCTTGTGCCTTGCTGCCTCCAAACCTGCTGTGATTCTGCGCAGGTCCTAGTGCCTGCCTTGTGCCCTGCTGTAAGAGCGTGTCGCGAAATGATGCCCTGCTGTAACAGTGTGTCGCGAAATGATGCATGTCTAAAAAGTGTGTCACCAACATGAAAAGTTTGGAAAGCTCTGATCTAGGTAATTGGTTTAATTCAATAAACGGTGATTAAACATGAAGTAAAAAAGGTAAAAATGTGGTTGGCTACCTTGTGGCTCATTAGATTATGTGAATTCAAGCTACTGGGTTAATTCATTAAACCAGTGTTTCTCAACCTTGGCAAGTTTAAGATGGGTGGGGAATTCTGAGAGTTGAGGTCCACCCATCTTAAAGTTGCCAAGGTTGAGAAACACTGCATTAAACCATGGTTAAGCATGCCAAATCTGGACTGCAAAGAGTTGGAGGTTTCTATATCTCTTTGCCGCCATCTGGTGGTCATCCTAAATACCATTACTGCTGCCTAACCATGGTTCAGTTAATATTCCCTCCCCCAACTATATACACTCTTTAAATCATTTTTTCTTCTTCTGAAGCCAAATCCATATTTTGCAGCCTTGCTACAACTTTACTCTCAACCCTTCCTCTCTTTCCTTTCCCATTTCTGGTAGAATCTCTAGTAATTAACTATCCATCATATTCTTTCAATAATATCCTATTTCTGGAAAACTTTGATCTTTCTTTCCTTGAGTACCTTATATGGGGATACTGCTTTCAGTATTAAACATTATTCACAGTTGGCCATTTTGTATGGATAGAAATGTGCTAGAACTAAGGCAATTGTATTAAACAGAGCAGTCTTTCTCAACCTTCGCGGCTTTAAGATGGATGGACTTCAACTCCCAGAATTCCCCAGCCAGCCTTGCTGGATGGGGAATTCTGAATGTTGAAGTCCACCCTCTTTAAGCCGCCAAGGTTGAGAAACCCTGAAATAGAGAGTAGCTTGTTTTTCACCAGTATTAAAACTAGGAAGTGGCTCCCTTAGCGCCATATTTTGGAGAATCATAGAAGTAAGGGTTGGAAAGGGCCTTGGAGAATGTCTAGTCCAGCACAGTTACTACAGCATCTCCAACAGATGGTCATCCAGTCTCTGTTTAAACACCTCCAGACCTTGGCAGCCTCGTTCATTGTTGAATACTTCTTACCATTAGGAATTTTTTTCTGATTTGCAACCAACATTTATTTTCTTGTAATTTTAACCCATTGTTTCTTGTCTTGTCTTCTGGAACAATACTAAACAGTTCATGCCTGCTTTCTAGATAAGAGCCCTTCAGATGTAGACTGCTATCATGTCACAGCCCTCTCCAGAATAAAGGGATCCAATGCCTCCAGGCCAGTTACTTACTTACTTACTTACTTACTTATTGAATTTCTATCACTGCCCATCTTCCCCAGACTCTTATCTTATTGGCTCCTCTCCTCTGGACACACTCATCAATGTCTTTTGTAAAACATGATGGCTGGAACTGGAGAAAATATTCTGGGTGAAATCTGACCAATGCAGAATAGCCTCTTGAGCCTGACACTATACTTCTGCTGAAGCATTTTTTGAGCTAAATATGCCTAGTTTTAGTGTTATGCAAAGGGCTAGTTCCTAATCATGCTCAAGGAGACTACATAGATCAGGGCTTTCCAAAGTGCCGCCGCTGGCGAGCATGCGGCAGCGCGCGCGCATGGTGGCGGCGCAGGGGGGCGTGCAGCGGCGCGGGGGGACGTGCGGCGGCGTGCGCGTGCACAGTGGCGGCGGCAGCGGCTGCCGCTGCCACCGTGCACGTGCGTGCCGCCACTTCCGGGTGGTGTGGCGACACACCACGCTGTGTGTGGCGACACACTTTTGTGTCGCGACACACAGTTTGGAAAGCTCTGACATAGATGTTTAGAGATGTGTATGTGTATGTGTATGTGTATGTGTATGTGTATGTGTATGTGTATGTGTATGTGTATGTGTATGTGTATGTGTATGTGTATGTGTAGGATCCATGTGGTAAACTTTTTTTGCTGATTACATAGTTTAGACCAGGGTTTCTCAACCAGGGTTCCATGGCACCCTTGGGTTCCACGAAGGGTCACTAGTGATTCCCTGGGAGATCACAATTTATTTAAAAAACTATTTCAAATTCAGGCAACTTCACATGAAAGAGGTAAGTTTCATTCTTTATTTTTAGTTTAAGAACACTGTTAATGCATATATACAGGCCTACCCAAAAAACAAATAATTTTGTAACTTCTGCCCTATATTTGAGCCTGAATGTGCAGGGGTTCCCTGAGGCTTGAAAAATATTTCAGGGGTTCCTCCAGGGTCAAAAGGTTGAGAAAGGGTGATTTAAAGGAATAGGGCACACTTAATACAGGGCACCTGCGTGTGAGGCTTTTTGCCCCTTCAGAACAAATCTAGACCTTTCTGAATGTGCTATGTGATCTAGTTTTGATAGCTGAGTTCTCTACCCCATCTCTTTTGGCTCTGCTGCAATTTATTAAAAAGAGGAACAAAGTGGGGTTTTTTTCTTCCAGTGCTCTGGCTCTGCAGAGCTTGTGGGTGGTCCATTTGATCACTGGGAGAACTCCTCCCTGATCCTGGATTCTTCCCTGCACCCCACTGCCACGATTTCTCCTTGGGAGATTTTCACTGAGCCCCATCACATGCAAGAAAAACTTTGCATCTGTACCTGGAGTTCTCATGCCACCAGAAGTGCGTGGGGGGCAGGGGGTAATCTGGCTGCTCAATAAACACCAGGAAAAGAAGGGGTTACTTTCTGCTGCGGCACTGCTGCTTCAGGCACATCAGTCTCACACATGGTTTTTCAATTGGAGTGGGTGGCTCCACATCACACCCTTTGACTCCCAGCCTGTGCACTGCAAACCAAAACATGAGAAAGCACTGTACAGGAAAAGCAGGATAGGTTTGTTCTCTGTTGGGGATGGCTGGTAAACCCTGTGGGGTTACTCACTGGGCAGACATGTGGCAGATTCATTAAATGCAATGAAGGAATGGTGGCAAGGCAATTTGGATGTTTAGGAATGACTTTTCCATTATATCAACATAGATTAGGTGGTGGCTCTAGTCATATTTCAGGATAAGGAGATTTTTATTATTCGAGAACCTGCAGTGGGGCACTGTTTGAACAACCTTCTTAGTTCTCTCCTATTGATGGCTTGGAGTAATCTCTGTAGCTTGGCAGGAGGGAAGATGATTGCAAGTCAGCTTCAGACTGCTTTTGAGGGATTGGGGAATAGGGGAAATGGTACGTTAGAAGTTCCCTTGCTGTGCCTGAATATAATAAACCTCCTTTGTCCAGTTCAAAGATTTATGTGAATCGTAGCCGATACTTTGACTGTGTAGTTGTGAAAAGGTCTTATTCATTTGCATGACTTTCACAAAAGAAGAAGGGTTACAAACAATGGTTACAAACAAGAAGGGTAACACAAAATGGCATAAACAGGCTCTCTGTGTATTTAACAGTAGTACAGCTATGCAGTACATAAAAGTTGTGGAGGAGCATCCATCCGTTCAGGTTATCACCTTCTTTGGAAACATAGCCTTTATATTTACTAATTTACCTATCAAATTTTTTGATACCAATTTAACTCTTAAGGACTCCCCCAAAAGATGTTGGAGATGATTTTTTCTATTGTGAGAGCTACAATTTTGTTTTAGAAAAGAAGAGTTCTATGAAAGTTAAATTATTTTCTGAATTTCACAATCTTATGTGCATCCCATAAAAACAACTTATACTGCATGTAGCTTGAATCATGTCAACTGGATTTCTATTTTCTTAGTGGAAACGTTTCGCTCCTTATCCAAGGAGCTTCTTCAGTCTGAGCAAAGTTGGTAAGGGAATCCTAAATATGTTCCTAGGTAGCTGTGTGACCTTACACCTGGGGCTAGGTCATGGTTATATTGAGATGTAATTTTTAAGTCCTTTTATCATCTAATGGGGGGTCGTTAAAATCACCATGCTGCTGTTGAGCTTCTGAAATGGTCTTAATCTTCCTAGGCACAGAAGACAACACGGGGAGGAAGATGGGGGAGAGTTTGTGCCTGAGGCCCCCACCTCTATTCAAGGAAGGATTTTCCAAGTTGGCATAAATGGATTCCTTGACCCCTCTCTCAAACCACCTATCTTCTCTGTCCAAAATGTGAACATTAATGTCCTCAAATGAGTGTCCTTTTTCTTTTAGATGAAGATAAGGAACTCACAGCCACCCTTCCTGACCCAATCCTGGATAGAGTTATTCAGCTTGGCAATAAAGTACAGCTGGCCCAGCATCACAAGACAAAGGAGAGGCAAACTAAGAAATTTGACATTCTTCTTTCTCGCAGCAAGCAGAAACAAGGAACTGGAGAAACCACTGGGAGGAACAACAACAACAGGACCACAGAGGACAAAAAGAACATGTGGGTGAAAAATCTCTCAGACAGAGAACTTACCCAACCAGAGAGAGATGTCCTAGCCAAAGGTCTTAATTTTGCCATCACTCCCAAGCAAGTTCCGGTTGTGGAGCTCATTACAGCCACAGAATCTGCCATCCACAACAACCACCTACCTTTTGAAGAAGCAGAACAACTCCGGCTTAAAATATCTGCAGCTCTGTCCAGTGCTCAACCTCCTCCCCCCAACCTTACCGTCCAAGAGAGGAGAGCCCTGACAGCCCTCAGCAAAGATGAAACCATCACCATTTTACCTGCTGACAAAGGAAGATGTACAGTGGTTCTAAACACTGCAGACTACCACAATAAAATTACCTCACTTTTGGAGGATCACCATACATATGAAAAACTGAAAAGAGACCCCACCAACAATTACAAGAAAAAGGCAATAGACAGTTTGAAACAATTGGAACATGATGGCTCCATCGATAGGATTACCTACCACCGTCTGTATCCTGGAGAAGCCATCCCCTGCATCTACGGACTTCCTAAGATCCACAAGGAAGGAACACCCCTCCGACCCATAGTCAGCAGCATCAATTCGGTAACATACAACATTGCCAAACACCTCTCTACCATACTAGCACCTCTAGTTGGACACTCTGAACACCACATCCATAATTCGGAAGAATTTGTTTCCAAAGCAAAGATCCTGAAACTGGATACAGATGAAACTATGGTCTCCTTTGATGTGTCCTCCCTTTTCACCAGCATCCCCACCACTCATGCTCTATCCGCTGTCAGGAAGAGACTAGAAGAGGACAGCACCCTGGAAAGGAGAAGCCATCTCAACCCAAACCAGATCTGCCATCTTCTGGACCTGTGTCTTAACACCACTTATTTCACATACAGAGGTGACTTTTACAGACAAAAACACGGCTGTGCCATGGGTTCTCCTGTGTCACCCATTGTGGCCAATTTATACATGGAAGAAGTGGAGAAGAAAGCACTCAACACATTCCAGGGAACGGTGCCCACCCACTGGTTTAGGTATGTGGATGACACCTGGGTCAAAATCAAGGCCCAGGAAGTACAGGCCTTCACGGACCATATAAACACTATAGATGCCAACATTAGCTTCACCAGAGAAGACACCAAGGACAACAGACTGGCATTCCTAGACTGTGAAGTCCTCATTGGGACCGGTGGCAAGCTAGAAATAGGGATCTACAGGAAACCCACACACACAGATCAATATCTGATGTTTGACTCCCACCACCCACTGCAGCACAAACTAGGAGTCATCAGGACATTGTCACACAGAGCAGAAACCATCTCCACCTCCATGGATTCCAAAAAGAATGAAAACCAGCACCTGAGAACAGCCCTGAAGGCCTGTGGATATCCAAATTGGGCCTTCACCAAATCTAAATCTACCAGACCTAAAACAGCGACAGATAGGGCTGAGACTCAGAGTAAACGAAAGAACCTGGTCATTCCCTACATGGCTGGCGTGTCTGAAAAGATAAAACGGATATTTGGCAAACACCACATACCTGTATATTTCAAACCCACCAACACACTGAGACAGAGGCTTGTACACCCCAAGGATCAAACTCCAAAACATAAGAAAAGCAATGTAGTTTATGCAATCCAGTGCAGTGAGGAGTGCTCTGAACTCTACATTGGAGAAACCAAACAACCTATGTACAGGAGGATGGCCCAACACAGGAGAAATAACACCACAGGACCAGAGTCAGCAGTTTATCTTCATCTAAAAGAAAAAGGACACTCATTTGAGGACATTAATGTTCACATTTTAGACAGAGAAGATAGGTGGTTTGAGAGAGGGGTCAAGGAATCCATTTATGCCAACTTGGAAAATCCTTCCTTGAATAGAGGTGGGGGCCTCAGGCACAAACTCTCCCCCATCTTCCTCCCCGTGTTGTCTTCTGTGCCTAGGAAGATTAAGACCATTTCAGAAGCTCAACAGCAGCATGGTGATTTTAACGACCATTAGATGATAAAAGGACTTAAAAATTACATCTCAATATAACCATGACCTAGCCCCAGGTGTAAGGTCACACAGCTACCTAGGAACATATTTAGGATTCCCTTACCAACTTTGCTCAGACTGAAGAAGCTCCTTGGATAAGGAGCGAAACGTTTCCACTAAGAAAATAGAAATCCAGTTGACATGATTCAAGCTACAGACAATTCCACCTGGATGACTGAGAACCTTCATAAACTTATACTGCATTTTCATCCTTTCTTATAGTACCATAAAAACTGCTATCTGAACCAGGAAACTTCTCATTCAAAGAATGCAAATCAACCCTTTGTCTAATTCAGAGCTTTCCAAACTGTGTGTGGCGACACAAAAGTGTGTCGCCACACACAGTCTGGTGTGTCGCCACACAACCCGGAAGCGCTGATCATCATCAGCGGGTTCCGGGTTTTCCCGGGGCGACACACCAATTACAGAGCGAAAAACCTGGAAGCGGCAGCAGCGCTTCTGGGTTTTTGCGCACTGCCGCACTTCCGGGTTTTCCCGTGGCGACACACCAACGCCGGTTGGTGTGTCGCCGCGGGAAAAACTTTGGAAAGCCCTGGTCTAATTACTAAGGATATATAATACAGAATTTTAACAAAATGAAAAGTAGCATTTTAGTTTTACTTGATAAAGCAGGGCTTTCCAAAGTGCCGCCGCGGGCGACACACCCGGCGGCGGCGGCGGCGACACGCGCGCGCACGGCGATGGTGCGGGGGGGTGTGCGGCGGCGCGCGCGCACGGCGGCGGCGCGGGGGGCGTGCGGCGGCACGCGCGCGCACGGCGGCGCATGAAGCGTGCGGCAGCGCGCGCGCGCACAGCGGCGGCGCGGGGGGCGTGCGGCGGCGCGCGCGTGCATGGCGGCTGCCGTGCACGCACGCGCCTCCGCTTCCGGGTGGTGTGGCGACACACTTTTGTGTCGCGACACACAGTTTGGAAAGTTCTGTGATAAAGGAAGAAACTTAAATTAATAGGGTAATCAGGCAGGTAGACATCTGTAAAAAAAAAACTAATAAAGCTGAGCCATGGGAGAGCGTGGATGATAAATACATCTGAAGCATCACATTATCACAGACTCGCCATCCTGATGTCCTTCCCAGCTACACTGCCAACATGTCGATTGAGGGGGTACCAGGTTGTGGAAGGCAGCATTATAGAACAGGCAAACTCCAGGAATCTGATCTTCTTCTCATATCTCTTTCACCAATTTGCATTTAAGTTTTGGAAAAAAAAAGACCAAAGGGTGTTTATTTTTACTTAGGGATATGGCTTTATTAATGTAGAACAGAAGCTCACATCTGTAATGTATTCTACAGTGAATAAACTATTTAAGTGAGATTTTAAAATTATAAACATTTTAAATATAGAAACTGGATTCAGTACTTGTAGGATGGTACAAATGTATTTTTTTACACACTCCAATTATTTTCCTGTAAATCATGTTCTAAACCAGATAGTTTCAGATGGACTTTTGAACACATATCTGAAAGAGGTTGGAAATTAAACCTAGTGAGAGTTTCCTTTGTAGTAATGCTAAATAATAATCTTGAAATGAGCATAATTAAAGTATTATATTACCCTCGTGGGACAAAGTAGTGAAATAAAGAACCCACTTTCATTTCACAATTGTGGATTTTTTGGTCGTCACCAGATCTCTTGATGGGATTATGGGTTTATAATATACTACTAGAGAAACATTAGCTCTTTTAAGAAACTGGTTAATAGCTGAGAAACACTATAATGGGTGAGAATTTTCCCCCTTACATTCATTCACAGCTGAACATTATTTCTTTGCTCACTCATGAATGTTCACATACAGTATATTATAGCCTGAATTCTACTTTCAAGAAAGTTCTATGTTCCAGTAGTCACCAATATATATAATTTATTTATCAAATTTATATGGCCGCCCATCTCACGAAAAGTGACTCTGGGTGGCTTACAACAATCAGATTAAAAAAACGTACTGAATTAAAGAACATAATGGCTTAGATGTAAAGAACTGTGAATGGAAGGAGAAAATGCATTAGTGGTGTTCCATGAAGTTTTTTTGTAAATGTGAGAATTTTTTTGGTACAGTATGAAAATATGATCAGCTGTGCTACAGTGTAAGAAAAATAACAAGATTTACTCTAATAGCCTATAAAACTGTCATGAAATGATATTGTAAAGGGTTTACACAAGAACTTTATCAAATCTCTGTAGAGTCATTTTCCATGTAACACTTTCCAAGTAGAAACTAGGAACAGGCTTTAATGTAACAAAACACCACCAGCGAATCCAATGTATCTTTTAACATCCATTCATACCGCACACAAGCAAGAAGACCTAATTTATATGAGACATGTCTCTAATTCAGAGCTTTCCAAACTTTTCATGTTGGTGACACACTTTTTAGACATGCATCATTTCGCGACACATTCTTACAGCAGGGCATCATTTCGTGACACACTCTTACAGCAGGGCACAAGGCAGGCACTAGGACCTGCGGAGAATCCTGGCAGGGTTTGGAGGCAACAGCAGCCGCAACACACCCAGACACTGCAGCTGACACACTAACGTGTCCCGACACACAGTTTGGAAAGCTATGCTCTAATTGCTTGTATAAGAGCATTGCTTAGTTTGAGTCTAAAGAGGCTATTAGAAACCACTATGGAACACATAAACTAGGGCCTTAGTATTTTCATAGTACCTGCCCACATCTGGGAATATAAACCTACATAGGTTGCAGCCACTCAAGTCATTGGCTGTGTTTGCACACTATACTTATCCACAGTTTATTTAACCATGTGTTACTTAAAGGACCAACATAGGAAGGCTTTGCACCAGTTCAGAATCCCTGTGAACCTGTCTGAACACGCAGTATCAGCTGAATTCAATAGTTGATTTCTGGCATTTTTTGTTTGCATTGGTGCAGTACCTATGAATGTGCCATTTTCCTGCTCCGGGGAGGGAAAGCAGGGGCCTCAGATTTGACCTCTTCCCCCTAACATTACTGACTGCAACCAGCCCCAGAGAAAGGAGGAGAACCACCGTAACACAGTGCCTCCCACTCCTAACCCCTGAGGAGGGATGGGGAACAAGAGAGAGAGACAACTAGGTACTGATAATGTCTTAGTTCAGGGGTCCCCAACCTGTGGGCCACGGCCCACTAGTGGTCTGCGGGGCTCCCTCCTGCAAACCCCGCCCTCCAGTGCGCACGATTACCCCACCCCCGGTGCACTTGATTGGCTCCCGCCTGCAGACCCCCCCCCACCCGGTGCGCGCAATTGGCTCCCGCCTGCAAACCCTGCCCCCCCCCCGGTCTGTGGAAAAATTTTCTTCCACGACTGGTCCCTGGTGCCAGAAAGGTTGGGGATCGCTGTTAGTTGACCCTAATTCTTTGATGCTTTAGAACTTAAAAATCTACAGAAATAATGAATACAATGATGTTTACTTTGAAATCAGTGCCTTTTGCTTAGCTGGCTTGAAAAGTCCATGAAATCACATACATACATTCTGCAGCAACAGTACTCATGGGAAGTCAAGAACTATGCAGATGCACAGTTACTTTACTGTTACTGCTACTCATTAATTTGCATCTATTGTATATTCTCCTCCAGGTGATAGTTCAAGACTGGTAGCAAAATAGGCATAGGCTATGTATTTGGGCATCATCCACGTTTTAACCTACTTTGTTCTATGAATCTAGTTTATGCAATTATAATTCAGTGTGTCTTTGCAAAACCTGAGAATTGTGTTACTTGAGTAAATCATAGATCAGCTAACCACAGGCAAGTGTGTTGTGCTGTTTGTGTAGACAGATTTGTAGCCTAAACATCCCAAAATGTTCAGAGTGAACATGTTAATGAAATAAATATAACATTTCACAACTGTTAAAGCACATTCTTCACTATGTTATGCCTGACCACCAAAAGCCAACAAAAAATATGATATATTCTTCTGGAAATTGTTTTGCCAACAGCTAAATAATAATAAATAATAACAAAGAGGACACCAATCAAAATACCCTAATATAGGTACCACCGCTGTACAATATTTACTCACTTGGAAATACAGCCCATTGAGCAGACATAAATAGGATTGTGTTACTAATTGTTATAATCTAGCTAGTTTTGCAGATTATAATCGTCTCAAGAGAATGGACAAAGAGCAAATACCAAAAATAGAAGGTGTGTTGCAATTAACAAAGGAGACATTACTCACTAAAACAAAACAGCTTTGCCAAAGAAGCATTCAGCAATCTACCTACAACTTGTCCTCTATTGTTGATTGTGGGCTTCACCTTCCCTGATTCTGAAGTTTGGTGTAGCATGTAGAGACATCTAGTGGCTGATTACAGCACTCTGTGCAGCTGCTAATAACAGTTTTGGAGAGGCCTTAAAAAAGACAAGATCCTCCACAGAGAATCAGAAGGTGGGACCTCTAAACCAGTATTTTGACTCTTAATAGCAAGGGTGGACTATACCTATTCATCCCAAGAAAATTCCATTTTATAAATCACGTTGCACGTTCAAACATAAAATAAAAATTGATAGATGTCTTGGTCCACCATAATCTAAATCAATGTACTATAGGTTTCTGGGCTCAATTCAAATTCATTTGAAGATACACATTACAACACGGGACTTCCATATCTCTTTTTTAATATGTCCCATTACTGTTCTTAAGATTTGACCATGACTGTTCTTAATAATACAATTAATGAAAATAGGCAAATGGTTAGAGAACAATGTGCATGGTTATGTTTCATCCTTGGTTCCCCATTTTCCAGTGTCAAGTTCTACAGCCAATATCAGCTGCATTTGGTGATGGTGTCTATACTGATTTTCAGGTATGCTAAATTATGCAGAATTGTGCCAGAGTTATCTTTATTATTTTATAGTCACAATCCACTTTTTGATGTAGGGATATAATTATCAGCTTGGGAAATAGAGATGACCAGCTTTGGCATGTTGCAAGTGGCAAAATATTCTAGCTGCTCTGGAGCATCAGGAAACTCCTTGCCTCAAAAAGCATCTCCACTTCAGGTGGAGCACACATTTTAATGAATTTCTGCTGTGGCTCGCTTTTTCATTGGAGAGAATAAACTACCTGCTATTATCAACCAAATGGAGGCAGAACTTTAATTCACTTTGCTCCCAAAGAGGGCAGATTGATCAAGTCTACATCGGGAACATGATGTTGATGCAGATAAATCTTTCTTTTAAGAATACTGTCTCTCTTGAATTGATTTTAGGAGTTGTATCATGTATTATATTGAAAGTGGAGAGGGAGAACCTATCCGTTTGTCCCATTACTCTACATAGCCTGTGAAGTATCTGTGCACATAAAATACACAAATTTGTTCTCACTATGTATGCATGCATTTGGAACCCCTTCCTATTCAATGGCCTCCAACTGCATGCGCAGAACTTTGTAAGGCTATGCAATGCTTTGAATTTAGTTTGGAAGAGATGTTTAGAAATGTGAAATAAATGCAGCACACATCTGCATCTCATTAAAACAGCCATGCAGCTGTTCTAAGATCATGCAGCTGCCACAGGGAGGTTTTCACTGCAGCTTATGATCCTGAAAACAGAGAATTGCTTTAATGAGTATTGCATTTGTGGTCTCATGCATCCTGAAACGCTTATTCTAAGTCAAACCCAAAGCATTGCACAGCCCTAATATTTTGTTTATGTGTAGACTCATTTTCATGTTGTGCTGAATGCACAAGTCTACTCCATTGGTCCTGCTCCTGTTCCACTGAACTGCTTTCCACTTTTCTTGCTATGCATGTTTACAGTAGGTTCCAGACAAATATTTTTAGGTTTTTTTTTGTTTAAAGATTAAGCCAACTATAATATTGTGGGTCCACTCATTCAGCCTAATCTTCATACCCAACGGTTTACAGAATAACATGAGAAACAAATGATTATTTAGCTCAAATGAATTCCAGAGAAAATACATCGACAGAAATAAATCTTACATAGAATATACAAGGTGATCTCATCTATATTTGCTATTTCTATTGCCTAGATTTAGTTCTGTTTTCCAGTGACTATAGTGCACATTGATTTAGTCTTGATTTTTATTTTAATTATTTTTCTTCATGATAGTGAAACTGATGCAAGGATTGAATGTTAAGCCAAAATATATATCCTGCAAATTTATTAATAATGCCAATTTATGCTGTTCTAAAGATTATTTCCTGACTAAATTGTTAAAGCTGCAAGACAGCAAAATGTATTTGCAAAAAGAGGTAACTTTGGAAACTCTTGGTTTTGACAGATGTACTATATTTCTTGCCTTTACTTATTCTTTCTTCCACTGCTTTGATTGATGGCTGTTAACAACAATGAAGTATTTTTAAGGGGGGGAAAGGAAACTACATAGGACGCTGATTTCTCTGGTGAATTTGAGAAGAAATTTGTATGTACTACATGTAGAAAGAAATGGATTATGAGGAGGCATTTAAAAATATAGGTAATGATAATTACTGGAATTATAAATGCTATCCTCCCAATTGCTGAAGTCTACATAAAAAGATTTATAGGATGGTAGAGTCCATTGTCACACTTCAAGCTGTTTTTTTCCAATGTTCAGTTGAAATCTGAGCTGTAGCTAAATCTTATCAATACTTACCACTTGGAAAATAGATTGAGATCAGGTGATGGTGCTCCCTCTTTTTCCCCTAAATTTACCATGTAGCATGTAAATTAGCATATGTAGTTTTATGCAAAACTGTCTTCCCTTGTCTCCTTCTCCTTAGTTTGGGATATTTTTCTTCTATTTTTGACAACTAGAAGTGGCTTCCCTGCTCACAATGTGGCATGTCAGGTTCTGGGTTATGTAAAACTCTTTCTGGGCTACTTGCAAAAATAAATAAAAGTGTAAAAGGAAGGGGAATAATAAAGTTCGACATCGTGTATATCAGACACAAAATGATCCTAATGAATGTGCTCATTTATCATTCCTATTGAATATGGTTTTAATGAGGGGGCACCACTGCCTATGTCTGACTAATGATGTTGCTGAAGAAGCTGGTACAATGCATATCTAATACAGTCCTCTGTAATAATAAATGACAGCTTTCTAGAAAAGATTTTAGCCCCATATTTCCTTTCTCTTCTGAGTCAAGACAAGGTCATTTCATTGATGAGTGCACAGCTTTCAGACATCCAAGTTACTTAAAATCTCTCTCTTTTTTTCTGAATGTAAGATCTGAGGCAGAGAAAAGATAAAGAGCTCCTGCAGCTTCATTTTTTTAAAAAATATCCCAAGTGTGAAAATCTTCAGTCAGGCTATACTAGGGAATGGCTTTACTTAGAAAGAAAGCTATTTTCTTTCCTCTTCTTTGTTGCTGTTGGTTTTTTTTTACTCTAATGTTATCCTGTAGCAGATGTAGACTGCATGCTGTGAATTCAAAGGCTTTGTGATCTTTTGTTGCTTGCAACACCCATGGATTGTAGGGGTGCTTGTGAAAATGTGTTGTGCAAAGCAAGAGCCTATTTCTGACTTGCCCTCATTCATAAGTCTCAGCAGGGCCCCATTTACATTGTTGTAACCCATTTGGATATTAGTCCTACACGCACATTCCTTTGCTTGAAGCCTCTTTTTACCTACTTTTCATCATCTCTAGGCTTGCTGCTTAGGAGGGGTTGGCAATTTAATTCCTGGCCATTTAAAAAGATGCTTGGACTGCCCTTTGCTTACACAATTCGCTGAAACAGGATAGATTTCAAGACAAAGAAGTTAACACCTACATTTTAAAAAAGGAATTTCAGAAGCATTAGATTTCTAGTCTTCCTATCCCACTTGTCCATCTTAATATATAATGGTGAAATGAGCACTGTTTATTTATTTAATATATTTTCTACCATGAAGACAACTACAGTACAAATCTGAATAATAATTAAGTTTGATTGTTGTATTTCTTCAAAGAAGTCTGGGGACTTTAGTTGTCTGATGGTGTAGACAATTCTGTTAGATATCTCTCTAGACAGAGTTGACAAAACTACAATTACAATAGTTCTCTGATGAAAGAGAGTTGATTTAAATTGATTTAATCTGATTTAAATTATCCTATGCATAGTAACTCAGAAGACAGTTCAAAGGGCCTTATTCTCTGCAGTGGGATCTGCAGGGGGGATCAAAAAGTCAAGATGATGGCCACAACCATGCAATCAAAGCCCCACCCCCTTTTTACATGCACATAAAAAGGGGCAGCATTTTGATCCCATGGTTGTGCCCCCATCCTGACTACTTTGACCCCCCTCCCTGCAGACATCCCTGATTCTCTGGATAACTGGTTCCACTACAGAACTGCCCTTATTGTTCCTTTCCATTTTTTTTCTAAAAATTTTTTCCATTTTTTTCTAACATTCAACCACCTTCGTGTAATTTAAATCTGTTATTTTGTGTCCTGCTATTTGAGATAATAAACGGCTTTAAAACAAATGTCTGGAACCAATGGCCCTCCATTTCCCAGCCCTCACTCGCTGGATCGTCACCTTGTTGTGGTGAGTGGGCTTGTGTGTTCCCAATGAACCCTGTGAGCGAAGCCATCGGGAGTCATGTACTCCTGGTAGGGTCACCCATGGCGGTAAGGTCCAGGGGGAGGAACCAGACAAAGAACGATCCAAGAAAGTCCTCAACGGCAGAAGAGGCGGAAGATAACAAGATGTATTGTTACAACGGCTGCGAAGGCGGATGAAGGCTGCAGCAGACAAAAGGTCACCAATCGTCATGGTATCTATGCCATTGGATTAGAGCCTTTTTCTGTGAAGGTTGTGTGCTGATCGTTGTGCACCGATCTCCACACATAAAACAAATTCACGCACAGGCGTCTTCCAACCACAGCAAACCCAAAACAACCAAAAGTCCCATGGTGATTGACGAATGGCAACGGGGGCAGGACTGTGAAATCCGGAAGCTCCTAGTCATGGACCAGCACATGGGCGATGGATACGGATTCAGTCGCCCTGACTCAAGGATCGAGGCAGTTGAGTAGTTCGGCAGCTGTATCCACGACTGAGCAGCCCTATTTAGGATCCACTCTGCTCACCCCATATGGGGAGGGGGCTAGAAAAGGTGCCCTAAACATAGTCTGCCTCATTTTCTCCCTGACTGGATTACCGCGACCAGTGGGGTCACCATCTAGCGGTCGTAAAAAACACATGAATTTTGGAACATGGAATATACGGACACTGCAAGACAATATGGATAGTGAACGACCTGAACGTAGGACTGCCATTATTGCAAGGGAGCTGAGACGTTTTAATATTGATATAGCAGCACTCCAAGAAACTCGAAGAGCAGGAGAAGGACAGTTGAAGGAAGAAAAAGGAGGTTATACCTTCTTTTGGAAAGGACTGCCTGAACAAGAACGACGAATACATGGGGTAGACTTTGCTATCAAAAACGACCTTGTGAAGCTCTTGTCAGAAGTTCCCACTGGGATTAACGAACGACTCTCAACTCTGTGAATAAAACTCACCAAAAACCAACAGGCAACTATCCTAAGTGCTTATGCACCAACACTAGATGCAGATGAGGATATCAAGGAAAAATTTTATACCCAGCTGGACACCATCTTGTCAGAGATACCAAAGGAGGATAAAATTATCCTCCTGGGCGATTTCAATGCAAGAGTTGGGTGTTATTTTGATTTGTGGCCAGGGATCATTGGGAAAGAAGGAGTTGACAACAGCAACACGAATGGAATCTTACTTCTGACTAAATGTGCAGAGCATAACCTTGTCATTACTAACACACTCTTTCGCCAGAAAAATAAATTTAAAACATCATGGAAGCACCCACGGTCGAAGCACTGGCATCTTTTAGATTATGTAATTGTCCGTGCTAGAGATCGCCGTGATGTACTTCTCACCAGAGCCATGACGAGCACCGATGACTGCTGGACAGACCATCGATTAATTCGATCCACGATGGCCATAAAGATTGTCCCTCATCGTAGGCTCCAAGGAAGAAAACCAAGGCGTAAAATGAATACACTGGCCCTTCAAGATCCTATTAAACGAGCTTGCTTTCAATCAACTCTCAAGGAACATCTGCCTATGGAACTTCCTGAAAATGTTGAGGAACACTGAATTAAATTGAAGACTTCTATTATTTCAGCCTGTGAACAAACTATCGGATACCAGACTAAGAGACATCAGGACTGGTTTGATGAGAACGATAGTGAGATTGAACATATTATTGACAAGAAAAGGAAAGCCTTCCAGATATGGCAAAAAGATATTAACTGTGCCGTTAAGAAAAAAATCTACGCCAGTGCAAAGGCAGAAGTCCAAAGAAGAACTAGAGAACTTAAGAACATATGGTGGATAAAAAAAGCCCAAGAAACCCAACATTTTGCAGATGCTCATGATGCATGGGGCTTTTTTAATGCCATAAAGGCCATCTATGGACCAACAAACCATGGTACAAATCCCTTACGCTCAGTAGATGGTGCTAAACTTCTAAAGGACAAAGAATCTATTGCACTGCGCTGGAAAGAGCATTACTACAATCTCCTTAATCGTCACTCTACTGTGGCTGATGAAGTCTTCTTGCAAATCCCACAAAAACAAATAAGAAATGAGCTTGCAGTACCCCCTAGTTTGGAGGAAGTCAGTAAAGCCACTAAACAAATGAAAAATAACAAAGCTAGTGGACCTGATGGGATTCCTGCTGAAGTCTTTAAAGAAGGCAGGCCTGAACTTACACAACAACTTCATAAGCTCATCGAAAAAATCTGGATGAGGGAGGAGATTCCAGCAGACTTTAGGGATGCCATAATTATCACTCTCTTTTAAAAGGGTGATAGAACAGACTGTGGAAACTATCGAGGCATCTCCCTTCTAGCCACAGCAGGCAAAATCCTGGCAAAGATCATCGCAAACCGTCTCTTATCTGTATCAGAAGACATCCTCCCTGAAACGCAAAATGGCTTCCGCCCTTCCAGGGGAACAGTGGATATGATCTTCACTGCACGACAGCTTCAAGAAAAATGCAAGGAGCAAAACCGCCCTCTGTACATGGCGTTTATTGATCTGACTAAAGCTTTTGATACTGTAAATCGTACTGCTCTCTGGACCATCCTTCTGAAAATCGGATGCCCTGATAAATTTGTGAACATCTTGCGGTTACTCCATGACGACACGATGGCAACAATCCTGAATAACAATGGCTCTCAAAGCGATCCATTTAAAGTGGAATCCGGCGTTAAACAGGGATGTGTTATTGCTCCAACCTTATTCGCTATCTTCATCGCTATGATTATACACCTTGTTGAAGAGAAACTTCCTACTGGTGTAGAAATTATATATCGAACAGATGGAAAGCTTTTTAATCTTAGTAGGCTGAAAGCAAAAAATAAGGTAATTGCAACTTCTGTTATAGAACTTCAATATGCTGATTATAACGTAGTCTGTGCACACTCCGAGGAAGATCTTCAAACTATCCTAAACATCTTTACAGAAGCATATGAAAAGCTCGGCCTCTCGATTAACATTAAAAAACCAAAGTGCTTTACCAGCAAGTTCGAACCAATCCCTCCGCAGCGCCATCAATCCAGCTTAAAGGTGTGTCACTAGAAAATGTCGACCACTTTTCTTATCTCGGCAGCCATCTATCTACAAAAGCCGACATCAATGCTGAAATTCAGCATCGCCTGAGCTCTGCGAGTGTAGCTTTCTCCCGAATGAAGCGTAGAGTGTTTAAGGATCGGGACATTCGCAGGGAGACCAAAATGCTTGTTTACAAAGCCATTGTACTACCAACCCTTCTGTACGCCTGTGAAACATGGACCCTCTACAAACGCCACCTCCAACTTCTTGAAAGATTCCATCAACGCTGCCTCCGAAAAATTCTGCAAATTACTTGGGAAGATAGGCGGACTAATGTTAGCGTATTAGAAGACGCGAAAACCACCAGCATTGAAATAATGATCATCCAACATCAACTTCGCTGGACCGGTCATGTTGTTCGAATGCCTGACCATCGTCTTCCAAAGCAGCTACTTTACTCCCAACTTAAGAATGGAAAACGGAATATTGGTGGACAGCAAAAGAGATTCAAAGATACTCTCAAAGTTAATTTTAAAAAATGTAATATCAGCACTGAGAACTGGGAAGCCCTAACTCATGAGCGTTTCAATTGGAGGTCATCCTTTATTAATGGCGCTATGGACTTTGAAGAAGCACGAGTACAGGGCGAAAAGGAGAAAAGAGCTAAAAGGAAGGCACGTCAGGCAAACCCTCATCATGACCGTCTCCCACCCGGAAACCTATGCCCTCATTGTGGGAGGTTGTGCGGATCCAGAATTGGCCTATATAGCCACTTACGGATCCACCGTTAAAATTTTACCTTTGGAAGACAATCTTACTCGGCTACGAGTGATCGCCAATGATTTCCCAGCCAGCCAGACTGCAGGGTCCATCAGACCATGAGTCATATATATGAGATGGGCAGCTATTAAATTGGAACAATAAAATATATAAATAAGGGATGTTATGAGCTGCAGTTCAGTAACATCTGGAGGCCCACATACATTTTTTTAAATATGTCATTTACTTTTAACCCCAATCTATTCTAAATAATTTCACATTTATATACACAACACATTGATACATATGTGTGTTCTTAATAATTATTTTTTTACTCAGTAGCAACAAATAATGGTATCTCCTTCTCATTGGTTCACTTTTTAAGACAACTTTTTAATTGCAAATATGGAAAACAATTTTATTTATAGGTTGGTTAAATCAACTGTAAGTAAAATTGTCTTCCCTTATTTGCACATGCAAAACGTGGTACATTGTAATGGCAATTTTTAATAAACTATGTTAGCTACTTCATATGTTCTTCAAATAACAATTAAAGTTTTGTTGTTGTTGTTGTTCAGTTGTTTAGTCGTGTCCGACTCTTCGTGACCTCATGGACCATAGCACGCCAGGCCTTTCTGTCCTCCACTGTCACCCGGAGTTTACTCAAATTCATGTTCGTTACATCGGTGATGCTATCTAACCATCTCATCCTCTGCCGTCCCCTTCTCCTTTTGCCTTCAGTCTTTCCCAGCATCAGGGTCTTTTCCAGTGAGTCCTCTCTTCGCATTAGGTGGCCAAAGTATTTGAGCTTCAGCTTCAGTATCTGTCCTTCCAATGAGCAGTCAGGGTTGATTTCCTTTAGGATTGACTGATTTGACCTCCTTGCAGTCCAAGGGACTCTCAAGAGTCTTCTCCAGCACCACAGCTCGAAAGCACCAATTCTTCAGCGCTCAGCCTTCCTTATGGTCCAACTCTCACTGCTTTTGCTTCCCTTCTTTCCACAGCTATTTATTAACTAACAATTAAATTACTAAATTCCTAACAATTAAAGTAGCTCACTTTATAATTTATTAGAAATTTCCATTACAATATATCACATTTTGCAATACAAATATAGGTGTGTTTAATGGTTAATTAAAATTTCACTGAATGGGAAAGTGCTTACATCTGTAATTTGTAGGAGTGACACTGAAGTTCCATTTCAAGTGATACAATCTGTCCCTACATAATGTCTGAATTCATTGATATAACAGCAGAAGAAAGACACAATTATTAAACCATATGCCAGGCAAAGGGACTTTTCATTTATTTTTCTGATCATGTATGAACATGTCCATATTAAGGATTGGCAAATGTTTGTTTCCAAACTATTACTTCCAAATCTGTATTTGCTTAGTATTATTTCCATGTATGTATCCATTTATCATCATTTATTCATCAGAGACTGATGAAGGATTATATTGTTTCCAGACTCCCCCCTTCGTTTGATCCACTTCAGTTTGCTTATTGGCGGAATCGCTCCGTAGAGGATGCTATCTCTTCTGTTCTTCATTCGAGTCTGGTACATCTTGAGGAGAAGAACAGTTATGTGCGATTGCTGTTTATAGATTTCAGCTCAGCGTTCAATACGATTGTTCCCCAGCATTTGGTGGACAAAATGGATTCTCTAGGTTTCAGTACTCCCTTGTGTAATTGGCTACTTGACTTCCTTACTGAGAGGTCTCAGTCGGTGCGAGTTGGATATAATACTTCTAGCTCTATCTCCTTGAGCATCGGCTCCCCACAGGGCTGTGTCTTGAGCCCGTTGTTGTTCACCCTGATGACACATGACTGTTGTGCCAGGTTTACCACCAATTCCATTGTGAAATATGCGGACGATACAACGATAGTGGGTCTTATCAGGGGTGAGGATGAGTGGGCTTATAGGGAGGAGGTGAAGTGTTTGGTGGAGTGGTGCAATAAAAACAGCTAGGTTCTAAATGTGGAAAAAACTAAGGAGATTATTATAGACTTCAGGAAGAACCGGTGTAGTCACACTCCACTTTTTATCAATAACATAGCTGTGGAGTCAGTCAGTAGCATCAGATTCCTGGGGGTGCAGTTAACAAATAGTCTGACCTGGTCCCTTAATACCACATTTTTGGTAAAGCGAGCACAGCAACGTTTGCACTTTTTGCGTCGGATGAAGAAAGTACATCTCCCATCTTCCATTCTCCTTACTTTCTATAGAGGCAATATAGAGAGTGTACTTACTAATTCTATTTCCATCTGGTTTGGAGGCTATAGTGCCTCAGATAGAAAGTCTGTGCAGAGAGTGGTAAGGGCAGCAGAAAAGATAATTGGGATATCTCTGCCTCTCATCCAAGATTTAGCACATGCACGCTGTTTGTCCAGAGCTCGAAAGATCATCAGTGACGCCTCCCATACTCATCATGGTTTGTTTTCTTTGTTACCCTCTGGGAAGAGGTTCCGCTGTATCCGATGTAGAACAGCCAGATTGGGAAACAGCTTTGTCCCCCAGGCTATTGGATTCTTGAATGCTTAAATAAGTTCTTTTAGGTGAAATGTTGGATGTGTAAAGAATGTATATTTTATAGTAACTATGGATTTTTTTTATTAGTATTTTAGTGTTTGACTGAAATTGTGAGCTAAAGAATGTATATTTTATAGTAACTATGGATATTGTTTTTTTATTAGTAGTATTTTAGTGTTTGAAACTGTGAGCCAACTGCAATGAAATTTCATTCTATTGTGCACTTGGTGTATAGTGTATAGTGGGATGACAATAAAGTTGTTGTTATTATTATTATTATTATTATTATTATTATTTAGTTTTATTTCTGACACAATTAAAATAATATAAAATTTCATTTACATACTGATAAATGTATGTACGCATTATTTCAAAATGAATATTTTGAAATATATTTTTCTTAAAATACACTTTTTAAAAAATGTGTCTTAATTTTTTAAATCAAGAACTGCAACAGAACATTCAATATGTGTGAAATTTGGAAAGTCACTAAGTTCTGATCACCTTATGAGTCCAAACAATGCAGATCATCAAAACTCTGAGGTAGCAGAACAGAGAAAGGATACAGCATTGAACCTTTTATTCAACTACACAGATTTATTCCAGGGTCAAAGAGGTGGTAATAAGAACAAGAATGATTGTGCTATATATGTAGTCTAATAAAAATGTTGAATGCATAATAGTGAGCTTCATCCCTCTAGGGTTTGAATGCCACTGCTTTACAAAAAAAAAGATACTAGGGGAAACTCTAAAATAATTGGTGGGTTTTGCATTTTTCAACATGCAGAAATGATGGAAGAGCTATGTATTTATGGTAATAGAAAGCATGTATGTCAGTGTACTTACAACTATGGAAGCAAGCTAAAATCATTCCCTCTTACTATAGACCAGGGCTTTCCAAAGTTTTCCAGCGGCGACACACCAACCGCCGTTGGTGTGTCGCCGCGGGAAAACCCGGAAGTGCCGCCGTTGCGGCAGCGCGCAAAAACCCGGAAGTGCTGCTGACGCTTTCCGGTTTTTGCGCACTGCCGTTGGTGTGTCGCCGCGGGAAAACACGCGACACACCAGACTCTGTGTGGCGACACACTTTTGTGTCACGACACACAGTTTGGAAAGCTCTGCTATAGACTGATATTTCTTTTTCATTTAAAATCAACATTAAGGATGGTAAAATTCACTGTTCTGGTGAGGACTTGGCTTTCAATGACAGGAATTAGGTAAATATATTCCTTTGTTGCTATGGAACTGCTGTCTAATTACTGTCCATGGGACAATCATCATTACTTTGCCTGATCAGTATCTGAAATTTGGCAAAAGAATGTTGCTTTTTCTTATAGAACAATCTGATGCATGACCCTCAGTGGGGCTTCATTCTACTACCATAACAGTTCAGATATACCATAGTACATTACTCCGTGTGTATGAAGAAACAAAGGAAGTCATTTTGAGAACAGAGTGTAAAGGAGACAGAGAAAGTATGCAATAAGATAATAGACAGAAACATTTTGGGGTGCATGATTCCTCTCTAGAGGTCTGATGTGAAGCTAGTCTGTGGCTGTAAGCTCAGGTTGTTGACCTTCGTTGCTCTATAAATATTTGCCAATTTATAGAATCATAGAATCATAGGGTTGGAAGGGACCTTGGAGGTCTTCTAGTCCAACCCCACTTAAACATTTACAAAATCTTGAACATCTCTAACAGGCTCTCCTATGAAAGGAAGCCAAATCCAAATAACGGGCTTTCACAAAATATGAGTCAAAACACATGTGAGCATGTAGACAGCATTTGTTGGGAACATTTTAAAGCAGCTGTATCATTTCCTGGGCTAGCAACATTACCCAGAAAAATATACATTTCATTTAAGGTATCCCTGAGAGGTGCTATGTGTGCATTCACATGCCCTCTATGTCACATTTTGCCCATCAGATCTGGATCTCATCTCCTAGTTTTCACTTAGGTGCATCTATGGCTACTTTAGGCTTACCTTATGAATTCATCCTTCTTTGACAAATGGAGCTTTGAGTTATGTTTAGCAATACAGTATTCCCTTTTATTTCCATCTTAAATTGCTGCAGCATAGTTGGGTCTGTGTTTGTGCAACTGTGATTACATTACACTCAACCTGCTTTCTTTAACTTAACTGCTTGTTAAAGGAAGTACGTTGTGTGCAGTTTCCAAAAATCTGGAAGATCACAGTCTCTGAATGGTTACCACTGGTGTCTAAGACACATTTTTAAAAAAGTGTATTTTAAGAAAAAGTAAGTTAACTTTAGTAAGTTCCTTCTAACAGGAACCTCTTTCAGGATGACTAAAGAGGACCTGTTGCTTAGCAGTAAAGCAGATGTCCCATGTTCAGTATCCAACCGCTCCAGTAAAAGAACAGTGGCAAGCAGGGCAGAGAAATTCCTCTTGCAAAGCCTCAGCCAGTTAGAGTGACAGTATTGGCTCATATGGCCTAAGAGTCTGTCAAAGTGACAAGGTTCACACATTGTACCGCTATAATGTGATTTGATTTGATTTGGTTTGGTTTGGTTTGGTTTAACATGTTGTATAATCAACTGATTTTGGTTTATTCAATGGCTAATCAAACCATGGCCTAATATGATATGGAAACCACGTAAGTAGAAGGCAGTCTGAGATATTTATGTTCATTCGCTTAGAGATGCTTCTACTGTTCTGACTTCATAGACTGACAACCATTTTCCAAGGATCTGAAATGTTGCTGTCTATCCAAACTGTCTGTCCAAACTAGAGTTGGACACGACTGCACAAATGTGCGGGGGGAACCTTTACCTTTACCTTTATCCAAACTGGTCCCTGACAGTGGTACTAGGATATTGGACAGCTAAATTTGTATTAAGACACTTGGGTCTTCTTTTAAGGCTACAATATTCATGTTGACTTAATATACTGTAACTACACTGCTTTACTATATTTACATAATGACTTTTCTAACTTGCATTCAATTCTTGCAGAGCAATCCTCCTTGCCCTGATGGAGCCATTGTCAACTTTAGCACTCTTCCTGCTATCTACTGTATGAGTAGAAATCAAGTTAGCAAGGACCTAGTTGAAAGGCTGATTTACAATAATCCCCCTCCTGATGAGATTTGGAGGATTAGGAAGCTCCAGAGCTTCTTGTGATCTACCCCAGTCTATTCGCAGGTCTCCCTTCTTCCCTCTGCTGATACCAAAATGCCAACATTGGTGAGGGAAGCACTGTTGATGTTTTTGTAGAATTGATACGTGTGTGGTACTTCTGCCTTACTTTCCCAGGGCCTATAGGATTGCAGACTTAGTTACTTGTTTTTTTTTACTAATGTCAGAATAGTTTAGCATTTCTTCTGACTGTACTTGCTTGAAATCCTAGGATGCATTTATCTACCGCCCCATTCTTTTATGTTCTTGTCCTCTCATCTCTCCACACATTTAATTTTCCATTCAAATGAAAGATGGCAAGTCAATGCTTTCTACTGAGAAGTTGCCTGCTAAGATCTAAAGAACTATACATAATTAAAGCTTCTTACTGGAAAAGAAATATTAACCAATTAGTCTCTAGTTACTGAAACTGGCAAACTGGTTGTGGACAGTAGCTCTCCTCCTGTCCTGCCTTCATTCTACTCCCACTCCAACCAACGAGAACAATTGTGCAGCTGTTCAAATAGCTTTCTTGTATAGCTATGCAAATGGCATAGAAATTGTGGCATTTGGTTATTCTAACTACTGTATAAACTTCAATTCCATTAATATATTAACATGTATACTTTTTACAATAGTTTTTAAAGTTGCTCTGCAGCTAGATAGTGCTAAGTTATTTACTGTATAAGGAGGGGATTCTGAGTCCTTCCATGCTGGAAAAAGCTCTGCATCTGTTTCTGGACATGTCCTTGTTGCTCACATATCCCTGTCAGGAAAGCAGTGGCAATGTGCTGTAAAATCATAAATAGTATGCTTCCTCTGGCACGCTACTATCTGCTTCATGCCTAAATCATCCCAAGCCCCATCACCATCAGACTATTCTCTTGCTTTGTCCTCATCCATCCTGACTTCCAAACACCATCAACATGGCAGCATGATCTCTCACACTCATCAGCAGGAAGGTGGTCCATTGCAAGCCAGTTCATGCTTTTGGCTCCTCAGCCAAAATTTCCTATAGTTCTGAAAACCAATCTACCCATCATACCTGCCCAGACAACAGCCTATTCGGGTGGCTGTTTTGCAAAGCAGCAAATCAAGAAACAAATATGTATGGATAAGTACATGGGGGTAGGTGAGTGGGAGAAAGATGCTGAAATGGGGTGGGGGAAGGGGAAAACTAAGGGTACCACTTTAAGCTTTGATTTCTCTTTGCTGTTCATGAATTCATAGAGCATTTGGAGCAGGGAATAGACATGTAAACTTGGCAAGTGGCGTGTGTGAAGCATGGAAAGTGAGCATTGTATAGCTGAAGTAAGTTGGACCACTCTGAACTCTGAACTGGTTTGGACTAAGACTAAGACTATAGGAAGGTTTCTCAGCAAGCCCTAGCCTTGAATGCTAAGGATGCTGGGGAATCAGAAGGGGCAAAAGCATAAAAGGCAATAAAGTCTGCTGAGAAAGCTTTGCATGTAGGGTCTAGGCCAGGGTTTCTCAGCCTGGGCCACTTTAAGGTGTGTGGACTTCAACTCCCATGCTGGCTGGGGAATTCTGGGAGTTGCAGTCCACACATCTTAAAGTGGCCCAGGTTGAGCAGCCCTGGGCTAGCCTATCACCTCTATATAATCAAATACAAACTTCATAGAGAGGTACTGTAGCTTTGGTTTTATTTCTGTGGGGTTTTGTTGTTTCTCATTTTGCTGTAAAAGCTTAAGAATTATGTGGGCTAAACCAAGTTAATTTTTATTTATTATTATTGATTTATTATTTAAATTTGTATCACCGCCCATCTCCTCTACACCAGGGACTCTGGGCGGTTTACAACAAGTTAAAAATATAAAAATTAGAACAACAATAACTTACATATAAAATCCAAATAAAAAGATGTTAATAATAAGGCGGGTTTCATGGCACCAGCCACTCCCAAGAGGAACTATTGGCATTCCCGTCCCAAGCAAGGCGGCAGAACCAGGTCTTCAGATCTTTCCGGAAGGTCGGGAGCGAGGAAACCTGCCTCAGCTCCAGGGGCAAGATATTCCAAAGGGCAGGTGCTACTGCAGGGAAGGCACGCCTCCTGGATCCCGCTAAATGAAATTCTCTTGCCGATGGGATCCGTAGCATGCCCTCTCTGCATGACCGGGTGGGGCAGGTCAATGTTCTGGGGATGAGATGGTCCCTCAGGTAACCTGGTCCCATGCCATGTAGGGCTTTAAAGGTGATAACCAACACCTTGAATTGGACCCGGAAGAACTGTTACCCAATGCAGCTCGCACAGCAGAGGTGTTACATGGGCCGATCTTACAGCACCCATAACTGTCCGCGCGGCTGCATTCTGGACCAGCTGAAGCTTCCGGATACTCTTCAAGAGTAGCCCCATGTAGAGCGCATTGCAATAGTCTATATGGGAGATGACAAGGGCATGAGTGACTGTTCGGAGGGCATCACATTTATGCATTTATCACATACATTGTTGTAATATCAGATGTAATGTCTCTTCGCTCTTTTGGAGGATTTACAAATATTGTTGGGGGAAGGAGAAAGCAGGTGAAAAGGCTGGGGTGGTGGTGGAAAAAAATTGCTTTGGAGATTGGAAGCAGAGAGACAATATTTGTAAGTCCTCAAAAGGGGTTGCAGTAAGAATATCACAAAGGGTTTTCCTTGTCAAATCTTTGCTGTAAAAATGCAAAAGTGTTTGTGTTCCTTAAAGGCCAAGAAATGCATTATCTTGAGAATCTCACTGTCATGAGTACAGTGCAACATAAATATAAACAGGGTCTTGTAAGTCCATATGTAGCACATGGTATTTTGGAAGATGTGTAAGGAATTCAGGCAAATCAAAAAGCTTGTACGCCTGCAAGGCCTTAATGATGCGGTTTTATCACCTGGCTTGAGGATCCAAATATGTGGCAAAGTCCGTGCAGTGGTTGTGTTATTTTGTTGCTGGTGGTTCTTTTACCTCAGCTGTTGATTATATTTGTGCTGTTTTTTATTGTTATATGTTTTTGTATAGTATTTAACTGTCATTAGCCACTCAGAGTCATGAATTTGAGATGGGCAGTTATAATGAATGAATGAATGAATGAATGAATGAATGAATGAATGAATGAATGAATGAATGAAGTTTAGGAAGATAATTAAGATTTATGATTATTTTAGTTTGTTTATACATATAGCACACTTCTGTAATGTGATTTTCTGGTGTTTACACAAATATACTAGGCTGAGGAAAAAATGAGGATTCACAGGATCAGCATGTCAATAGATTCCTGTTTTCCATTAGATTTCCAGAGGAATCCATAATGACTTAGGATTTCCTGCAGAGAACAACACCAACTCTCTGCTTCTTTTTCAAACTCAGTTTCCAGCACAGATGGACTTCCTGCTCCATATGAGTTCTCATTCTCTCTTCCCTTTTGAATAGTGGGGAAAGTAAATAATATCCAGACATCATCTATACTTCCCTCACCTATTGGAGAAAAAGTTATTGTTTACCAACTGCCTTTTGTTAGATTTTAGACATTAGTGCATTAGGACTGATTCCTCAACTTACAAAAATCTTATTGACTCTGTTTGCACAACATGATATCCCATGACTAATTGATTTACAAAATTAACCCAATTGCTTGACTTCACACAATACCCTGAGTCATAAACTAACCAGGCACATTCTGTGTGGATCCATCCATGGTCAGAATTAAAGGATTAGGCCTGGTGGAGTCATATTGACCAGCACAAAACAATACTGTATATCAGCCTTCAATAACTGTTCAATATCAAAATGCCATACTATGAATATTACCAGGTGTGGCTTCAGATCCAGTGGGGAACCAAACTAAGCTGCCTACCAATTCATCAGCAATGTTTCTGGGCACTCTTCATTGCACCAGGATCTGCCTTTTTCAAAGAAAGGTTTTGTGCAAACAACTTACGTTTGCACAAAACTATGCCATTACAGGAGGAGAGAGAGAGGACCTGATGTAAATAAAAGCAGCCAGGAGACTGTCAGCTAACTGGCAGGGAGTTCAATTCACTTCCTGCACAGATCTGAAGTCATGTATGGTAATGCCCTGAATCGAACTATGCATAATAATTGCATAAAAGCAATTCGTGTGTTTATTTAAATACTTTTAGATATCTAGCATCAGGACATGAAGTGGGGAGATTGTAGCAGAATCAGACTATGATGGATGGGAAGAGGGTTGTTGTTTTTAATCCCTCACGCTTATCCCAGCCCTGATAGAAATCACCCCACCCAAAGCTACTGTTAGTCTTGGGAGGCAAGTATTTATTGGCATCAATGGAACTATCAATGATTATAGCAGTTTGTAATGCAGTATTGCCACAGTAAGGAAAAAACTTTATATTCCTTATCAATAGCTGCAAAAACTTGTATCTTAAGCTGTTTTTTTCTTTTTCTTTTAAAGGCATCATACACGTGGCCATTATGGCATTAATTTGTATTTAAAAGGTAAAGGTTCCCCCTGCAACATTTGTGCAGTCATGTCCAACTCTAGGGGCCGGTGCTCATCTCCGTTTCTTAGCTGAAGAGCCAGCGTTGTCCGAAGACGCTTCCATGGTCATGTGGCCGGCATGACGCACGCGGAACGCTGTTACCTACCCACCAAAGTGGTACCTATTAATCTACTTGCATTTGCATGCTTTCAAATTGCTAGGTTGGCAAGAGCTGGGGCTAGTGCGGGAGCTCACTCCATTACGCGGGGCTAGGGTCTCGAACCTCTGAACTTGCGATCTTCCGATTGACAAGCCTGGCGTCTTACCTGCTGAGCCACCACGCCTAATTTGTATTAGATGCATTGTAAATATTGTTTCTGTCATTTACTGTAACTCCCGCCTTCCTGCCTTCTCCTTCCCTGATATGACTCATCTCTGCTTAACAAGCAAATATGCTTCTATCTTCTAAACAGCTAGCTCTGGTACAAGCTAGAGAACAGGCCATTTGATATGGCAGTCAAAAATCTCCCTTTTCCAATTTAGTCCTCTAATGCATACGATGCCCTTTTCATTCAGCACAGAAGTTAGAACCAGATGTGTTATGAGATGCAGAAATAGAAATTTTGAATACAAAAACTGCTCAAACAAAACTCATTTCTGCATGTACCTATTGGCGCAATCACTCAGTTCTTGGTAATCCTTTAGGGCACATTTATTATACTTTGGGAATGATGAATAAAATATTGTATAATTAAAGCATAGAACACAGAGATTTGCAAGTTAATAATACTAATAATAATAATTCCTCAGTTTCCAGTCTCAAAACACAACATAAACAAACAAATCAACAAAAAGCATTTTAAATTAAATATAAATTTTGAAATATCTGTAGATGCTGGATGCAAGAATTCTGGGTTCACTTCATTGAAATATTCCCTGTTTGGCCATTTATTTCATTGTTAAAAACAAAAACTGCATCTGTTCATTTATTTCTGTCTCCATTTTTTTTTTTGCTTATTATTATGTAAGATTTATTCTGCTTTCTGGATCTACCTTGCTATAGAATAAGGAAATCTTTAATAAGGACTTGAGTAATGGAAGATAACAGAAGTGAGAAAGCTAAATAATATTATGAATAAATAGGTTTTTAGGTTTTCATTCTCTTAATTCTCTACAAAGTCACGGAAGATATTTGGTGGCCTAGCATCACACAGTAGTCTCTGGTATTTCTTCTACTGATTTATAGCATTGACCAATCATCAATTGTGTTATGGCACAATCACAGCAATAAAGACTGCCTTTATATTGCCACAACAATGGTAGGGTGACAATAGAAGATGCTACAAATCACTAGTGAAAAACAATCCACATTCTAAAATGCCAGAATGGACATCATCACATACCCAGGAAATAAAATGACTCCATGGTTGCTCAGAATTACTCTATATTGAAAAGGATAAAGTTTTGTACTTCTGGATCTATAGTACTTTCAAATGAATTGATTTGTTTCACCTTTTCATAAAATGGAATGGCTCAGCATTCATTTGGTCTGGATTCCTTTAATGCAATTTCCTTTTTGGAATGGATACAGTATGGTGTGGTGTTTATAGCGAGGGTTCAGACGTTTGTGAACATCTATTTCAGCCAGTTTCTGTGATGTGTTGCTAAGGTTGGCATCGCCTCCTAACAGTAAAAGAATGTGCTTAGATATACTGTGCCAAGAGCTCATGTTCATACTAAAGTGCACTTAGATCTTTCAGCAAAAATCCCTGTTTCATTTTCACTCCCTTTTCTGCAACCTTTGGCAGCCAGGAAATGACAAGAATATATTACAGCAGGGTGCTATTTCTGATCTCTGTTCCAGACAGTCTCTGCCAAGGTGATCCAGAACACAAATCTGGATATTGCTGTGGAGTCAAAGGAATCAGTCACCCTGTATGCTGTCACCATTTTACCACATGTTATTAGTGCTCCTTGCCTAATCCCTCAGCGTAGAAGAGGTTAATTATTTTTACAAGCCGAATAAATACATAACATTTATTATTCAAAACTTTAAACAAACAAAAAGAGAACATGTCACTTCCATAATATTTGTCCAGTTATGGCTCTGCAAAAGCCCTGCAGGGTGTAACTGGCTTTGAAAGGGAAAATCCAGCCCAAACTCTCGTTTCTTGTTCTCCCACAAGGACAGGATTGGAGGTCTGCTTAAGAACCAGGCCAGTTTCCTATGTATTGCTTTTGCAAGCTGAGAATGTGAACCAGGACAGTGTGGTAAATATAAATCCGGCACTTACCCACAGCCGTTCCCTCGCAGTCTGACATCATGCGAAAAGAAGTTTCCTTTAATTCTGCTTAGAGAAGCTGCAGGAAGAAAAATACAGAACCCGTTCTGTCATTGGGGCAAGCCGATCAGGAGTTAAGAAAACACAGGCTGCTTCTCTCTTTCTCGGTCTTCTCTTTCTTCTTCCCAACACTGTATTTACCCACCCAAGAGTTAGAGCAACATATTCTGGCTCTGCCTTCTCATTATGGGATGTAAAGATAAGAATGTGCTTTTGTGCCAAAAGAGCACGCTATTGGTGGATAAATTTGTTGACATCCCTCCCCTTCAAACAGCTTCCTCTTTAATATAACAGTGGCACATTGCACACTGGAAAATGCCATGGAATATTTATGAAAAAGCTTTTAAGCCTTGTGCTGGGAATCCGAACTCACATGCCCACTGAAATAATTATGATGCAAAAAGCTTCTTGTAACCAGGACTTCTTTCCGAGGCATTCCTGGTTATGTAACAGGAACATGTCTCTGATTTTCAGGCACTTGAGGGACATGAAAGCAGCTTTTGGATTTAAAACACTTTGACAAGATGTGTGGAAACTTCTGGAGCTAGGATATGTTTTTTAAGTACACATTTTAAGGAAGCAAATCTAATAGTTCCAGAAGGCGTTTTCTCTTCTAATTCTATCTGTTTATGGATTAAAACAAAACATGATTTAGTCCTCGTTCACACATCTCACAAAACTGTTAACCATGGTACAGTGAATAAAACCACAATTGTACAATGTATTATGGCTTAGCATGTCATAAGCCATGGCTTTCTTATTATAACAGGTGGATTCACACAACATGCTAAGCCCAAACTAAACCAATGATATGACAGTGCCCATTTTTTGTTAGGCTTAGATCCACCCATGTCTCTGAGGGCACATCAAGGTCACACTGCAGAAGAAGTCAGGGCCACGTAAAAAGATTTTAAAGGGGGGGGATATTAAATTGAATTAATATTAATACTGCTACCTTTAATTTATTTGCATAGAGACTCCATCTCCTAACATCTCAAGTGACTCCCAGGTTGAAAATAAAATATGTTCTCCCACAGCTGCCGACATACAGTGTGTGCCTCATGTATAAAAGAGGCAACAGGGCAAGACAGAGTCTTAGCTTCCTAGTGGGCAACAGAGTCTGGGGGGACTTTGGGGGCCACATGTGACTTTCTGGCAAGCTGATGGGCTTCATTTTGTGCACCGATGGCTTACCCTGATAAGTGAAACCAACCATGTTATTTTACTCCGCCCACGTTTCCAAGCAGGAAGTATTTTCCTGGGCACAAAAGCTTCCTTCAATTTGTTTTTCTCTAACGGGCGATCACTGTAACATATTGATTTTTTGGAGTATTTACAAACAAATTCACGAGCTGAGCATGACTTAATAACTGATGTAGCATTTTAGGATTCTTCTTATTGCATTATTCTTGCTAAGGCTCAGGCTGGTGCGGGTGGGAAGATAGGTGCATATAATGACAGCACAGAAATAGACATGCTTAGGAGCCATTTATTTCAACCGGTATATCTAGTTATGGACTAGACTCTAGTAATGAGAAGGCAAGAACGGAGAAACTTGGAAGGGAGGGATTGATGTGGAAATATACCTCTGTGATGACTCTGACTTCAATGCCCCAATAAACACTTCTCCATGCAATCCAATTGAAATGCAGAATAAGCTTTATTAAGGATACATGTAAATCAAAGCATTCTCAAAGATCCGAATGACGGTTTCCCGCCAAACAGGCAAACTTAGCTCTCCCCCTTCGCACCAGTTTCTTCGCGCCCATGATGTCAGTGTCCATTGCTTTCCCATTCCATTCAAGCCCCCACCACACTCGTGCAGGTGGACGACCTTGACACTCGGCATAACAGTCTCCAGCAGTCTGGCGCAGCTCCCGGAATGCGCTCCCCCTCCCATCGTTTTCCAGGCTGACAGTCATCTCTACAGTACATGGCAGGATTCACACTAGAACCCTAACAACCTCTTTGGAGAACTTCATAACAGAAGTGATATGAAATGTCCCCACCTTAAAATGATTGTACTAATGGAATTACGGGGGTGAGGGATGGATTTTCTGGAGTTGAAGAGAAAGATGTGTCTTGGCATAAAAGTATTGGAATGATTCTGCTCTGAGTATAGCAGCAAGAAGTTGATAGAAGCGGACCTCGTGGTAGTTCTGAGACAAAAAAAAGTCTGAAAAAATTCTCTGATCCCTGCTTTTTCTCTCCAAATTTAATAAAGACAGAGCCAAGGATGATGATGGCAACAACAACCGTTTCACAGAACTTGTTGAATTGCAGCTGGTGTTGGGAAAATATCAGTCTTTTGTTAAGACAACAGTTTGCAAGTTTGGTTAGTCATATCTGCTTGACTTTTCTCAGACAGATATACTGTATGCACTTAATTTTATTGAAAGTTCATTGCACTTGGAATCAGTTTTATTCAGGACAGGGCTATGAATAGTCCTGATATTCATGGCATTTGTAATTTTCCTATTTACTTTTCATTTGTACGTTTCTGATTGTGCATGTGTGTGTGTATGCACATTTCTCATGTATCAATCCACAGAAAAGTGTGTTTATTATTATTTAGCAGAGTCTTTAAAAACAACAACAACTAGCTAACCTGCTGGATATATTACTTAATGTGCAATTTTCCTGCTATCCAGGACTTGCCCTAATTTGATCCTATATCCAGTTACTCTAATCAGCAGTTTTCCAAGCCAGGAATTCTGTTTGGTGTTAATCCATAACTGACGCGTACTGTTTCAGTACTAGTTCCAATTTCTTCGCTGTGAGTCTATATTTCATGGCTGTTGCATCTTTCTTTTTATTGCAGAAGAGAAATCCTTATATGGTCACACGTAATTACCTCTGAAGCAGTTACACCCTATAAACCAATACTGTGGTCTACAACTGCTGAAAACAAAATGTTGCTGTTCTTAATTCCTCCAGGGATTCTCTTGGTTTGGAGCCCCATCAGTTAACCTTGCAGATCCGGGCCATCTGGATATTATTCTTTTCTACCTTTGTGCCTGCTCTAACTGATTTATGGAAATTATGGCAAGGGTTAGCCAAAAGGCAGGCAAATTATTGTGTTCTGAATTTGCCAAATTGCACTAAGCATCTGCCAGTTGCACAGGGATTGCTAGCACCAGGCAGAAGGAATTAGGATTATCCCCTTCAGAATGTCTATCTAAGGCTTGAAAATAACTTTTGGCCCTATGTATGTGCAAAACCTACCATTCCATGAATAAAATCATCCCATTCTTCTCCTGAACCATGGGGGGAGTGGAGGAGGCAGACTAGAAATTAATCTAAGCATCTTATGGTGTTCAGATCATAGTGTTCCAGATAGAACAGGCCTTTTCGGGGGCAGCTCACATCTAGAACACCACACCTTCCACTTCGGAGGACTAATTTCAGCTTGACCCCCACCCAAATAGTATGATCTAGGAAAAGCACCTGGTTAAAAATTATTAGTGGACTCTGCTGGCCTGTCACTCGCCTTCAGCAGTCTCTAGACCAGGGTTTCTCAACCAGGGTTCCGTGATAAGTCACTAGGGATTCCCTGGGAGATCACGATTTATTTTAAAAATTATTTCAAATTTGGGCAACTTCACATTAAAGAGGTAAGTTTCATTCTTTATTTTATTTCTTGATTTATTATTTGGATTTATCACGGCCCATCTCTACCATGGTAGACTCTGGGCAGTTTACAATCATATTATAAAAAGTTAAAAACCTATACATCTAAAATGTAAACCTAAAACCTATACATCTACTATAAAATAAATAAAAAATCCAAGAAATGGTGTGTTCTTAAAAGGAGGATATTACTAAGCTAACCACCTGCAGGAGGAACTATTATTTCCTTCATTCCAGGCAAGGCGGCAGAACCAGGTCTTTAAAGACTTCCTGAAGGCCAGGAGCGAGGGTGCCCGCCTCACCTCCGGGGGCAAGATATTCCATAGGGCGGGTGCTATCGCAGAGAAGGCACGCCTCCTGGACCCCGCTAGATGGAATTCTTTTGTTGATGGGGTCCAAAGCATGCCCTCCCTGCATGACCAGGTGGGGCGGGTAGATGTAATCGGGATGAGAGGGTAACCTCAGGTACCCAGGTCCCATTCCATGTAGGGCTTTAAAGGTGATAACCAACACCTTGAATTGGACCCGGAAGCAAACTGGTACCCAATGCAGCTCACGGAGCAGCGGTGTTACATGTGCTGATCTTATAGCAGCCATGACTACTCATGCAGCTGCATTCTGGACCAGCTGAAGCTTCCGGATACTCTTCAAGGGTAGCCCCATGTAGAGCGCATTGCAAAAATCTATATGGGAGATGACAAGGGCATGAGTGACTGTTCGGAGGGCCTCTTGATCCAGGAATGGGCGCAACTGGCGCACAACCCGAAGCTGTGCAAAGGCCCTCCTGGCCACGACTGCCACCTGCTCCTCAAGCAGGAGTCGCGAGTCCAGGAGGACCCCCAAGTTTCGCACTGAATCTGAACGGGGCAGTGCCACCCCATCCAGAGTTAAAGATGACAACTTCCTGGAAGTCGAGAGGCCATCAATCCATAGCCACTCCGTCTTACCAGGATTCAGTTGAAGCCTGTTGTTCCCCATCCAGGCCCCTACAGCCCCCAGGCACAGAGATAGGGTGTCGACTGCAACACTTACTTCACCTGGGACAGAGATATACAACTGGGTATCATCAGCATACTGGTGATACCTCATCCCGTGGTGACAGATTATCTTGCCCAGCGGCTTCATGTAGATGTTAAAGAGGAGAGGAGAACCGAACTCTGCGGCACCCCACACAAGAGGGGCCGAGGGTCAGATCTCTCCTCTCCTATTACCACCGATTGGGAATGGTCCCGGAGGAAGGAGGCGAACCAGTGCAAAACTATGCCGCCCACCCCCAGCTCCCTGAGTCATCCCAAAAGGATACCATGGTCGACGGTATCGAAAGCCGCTGAGAGATCCAAGAGAGCGAGAATGGATGCACTCCCTCCATCTCACTCCCGCCAGAGATCATTCATAAGGGCGACCAATGCAGTCTCTGTCCCATATCCTGGCCTGAAACCTGACTGAAAGGGCTCTAGATAATCCATTTCATCCAGAATCCTCTGGAGTTGCAGCGCCACCACCTTCTCAACCACCTTTCCCAAAAAGGGAAGGTGGGAGACTGGATGAAAGTTGTTCTTGTTTTTATATAATATATTTTATTAAGTTTTAAATGTACATAGTTAAAAGTTGGAAACAGAAAAAGAAATAGAAATACAAATCAAAGAAAGAAGGAAAAAAGTGTAGTAAAGCAAAGAAAAAAAGAAAAAGATGAAACATAGAAATTAGTCAACTTCCGATTTACAGTATCTCTGGTCAAGGTAATTTAAAGAGTTTATCTTACATGCTAGGTCTATATATAACATTAAAAAATATTTCCTGTCTAATATATCAGTTTATATATATTTTAATCTTCAAATCCCCATATAAGCTTTGCCCCTCCTGCATTTCGCAAATAGTCCGTCAATGGTTTCCACTCTTTAAGAAAGTAATAATTTGAACTTTCTTTTAACAAACATGTCAATTTATCATTTTCTGCCATGTCCATCAATTTTAACATCCAGTCTTGTATCGTAGGTGTAATCTGGTTTTTCCAATTTTGTGCATATACAAGTCTTGCTGCTGTAATCATGTATTGCATAATTCTTGTGAATTGTTTTCCTATTTGTTCTTCTAGTATTCCCAATAAAAATAATTCCGGTTTAAATGGAACTCGAATTTGTAAAATATTCTGCATCAATGAGTATATCTGAACCCAAAACGTCTTCACCGGGCTAAAGACTCCGGCAACTCCGCTGGTCCGCTGGTCTGTTGGGCCAGAATTCCCCTTGGTCGCAACTCCAAAACGCGCCGCAGAAGCCCCGGAGACTCGGCTGGACTCTGCCGCACCGCTCCGCCTGGCCTGTCGCGTCAGGCTCTGCCAGGCCCCGAAACTCCGCTGGGCCAAACTCCACCTCCGGTAGCCTCTGGCAACTCCTCTGGCAACTCCACCAAGACCCGCTATAACTGCCGAGCTCCACGTCGCGCTGCAGACGCCCTCGAGACTTAGCCGAACTCCGCCGCAACGCTCCGTCCGAAGAAGTCACTCACCCCAAGCAGAGACCCCCCAAAGGTAGAATTCTGGGGTGTCAAGAAAGTTGAGGGGTTATGAGTCTTCCTCCTGGAGCGGCAGCCGGCGTTGGCTTGCGGTCACCATCTTGGATTCTCAAGCCCATTTAGATGCCCATTTGAGTTTAAGAATACTGTTAATGCATATATACAGGCCTGCACATGAAACAAATATAATGATCTTGTAACTTCTGGCCTATATTTGAGCCTGAATGTGCAGGGGTTCCCTGAGGCCTGAAAAATATTTCAAGGGTTCCTCCAGGGTCAAGAGGTTGGGAAAGGCTGATATAGACTGCTGGTCTCCATGCTGTTGACTTGACCTCCAACAGCCACTGCTCCGTCCTCTCTGCCTCTGCTGCTGTCCAGGGACAAACCTCTCGTTCTTCCAGCTTAGTATCAAATCTGATAATTTGTCTTCTCCTTCTTTCTCTTCTTTCTTCCTCCTATTGCTTTCTCATCCCCCTCAAGTCAATCCAATTCCATCCACTAACTGTTGTGGCTTTGCTGTTTCTTTTCATTCTTTGCCCTCTGGGATTCTGGCTTTGCCATTTAATTGCATTCCTTTTCTGTTTCTTTTTTTATTTTTTATTTTTAATACTTTATTGATTTTAAAAAAAAGACAAAATAACATAAACAATACAATCAACATATTACATACAAGTACATCTACAACATATAACAAAGACAAAACTTACTAAAATGTGGTTTCTGACTATCTAAATTGTGATTATAGGTCTACAAAAATGTTGTATTAGGGTTAAAGAATGTTTATCTGGTTTGCTTTAAGGATTTGATTGATGTTATTCCCTTTTAAAGATATGGAATTACTGTTTTGAATTGTCTTTGTTTTTTGGGTTTATTGAGATTGGGATTATTAAGTTTTTTGTACTATTAAGTATAATAGCAGACAATTTATGTGCTTTTTAATTTGATTCTTATTATAGTAGACAGAAATGTATAGAATAGTGGTAGGAAGGGAATAATTAAATGGGTGTTATCTTTTGGAGGGGAGAAAGATGTTTGGGAGGTTTATATGAACTTTTTTTCTTTATTTTAATATAAGGGGGAGGAGTAACTGTACTTAGTGATTTTTATTATGTGTTAAAGTGGAATGACTTATAGAAATAATGTGGTGTTTTGGTTTAATATAGAGTAAGAGATTGATTGTGGAAATTTTTGTATATCCTTGCTGTTAAAAGTCGGAAGCCACATCTTTTTGTAAATTTGAAAAAAATTCTCTTGTGTTTCTGCACTTTTTTAGTTTTTTTCTTTCTTTGTAGTGTTTTGTTTTTTTGTAGTTTTTATTTTTCTTTTGAAACCTAATAAAATTAACTATTAAGATCATGCACATCTTATACTTGTGCATTAATTTTTTTTTGTTTGAGTGAAGAACTTTGCACTTGTGTCTGTTAAGCTTCTGTTACTTACAGCCCATTTTTACAATCTATCAGAATTTTTTTTGGGTGCCTTTGAGCCAGTTTTTGACTCCTGGCAACTGTGTGGAGTAGTCCCTGTAGTTTTCTTGACAAGGTATTTCAGAGTGGTTTGCCATTGCCTCCTTCCTAGAGCTGAGAGAAAGTGACTGGCCCAAGGTCACCCAGCAGGCTTCGTGCCTAAGGAGGGACCAGAGCTCACAGTCCCCCAGTTTCTAGCCTGATGCCTTATCATCTGCATTTGTTAAGCATTCCCTCCACCTCACTGTTCAAACATAGACATCTGAAGGAGGCGTACAATGGTGTGCAAGTGACAAAACATGTGTTATGACATCACAATGCAAACTCTATTCCTTACATCAGAGCTTTCCAAACTGTGTGTCGCGACACAAAAGTGTGTCGCCACACACAGTCTGGTGTGTCGCCACACAACCCGGAAGCGCTGATCATCATCAGCGCTTCCGGGTTTTCCCACGGTGACACACCAACGCCGGTTGGTGTGTTGCCGCGGGAAAAACTTTGGAAAGCCCTGCCTTACATACTTGCATGCAACATTACAGTGTAAGAATGAAAGGGCAAAACTTGCATCATCTCATCAAGACACACCCTAAATTATTTTTACATCATTGATGTTAGAAATAGATGCCTATGCCTCCAAATAATTAATGAAAATATTGAAGAGTCCAGGGCTCATGACTGATTTGACACCTCACGATACAGCTTTCCAATTTTATTTATTTATCAATTTGTAAGTCCACCTGAATCCATAGTGACTCTGAGCACTGTACAATATTAAAAATAAATTTACAATAGTGATAAAGAACCATTGATGACCACTCTTTGAGTATGCTTTTCAAGCCAGCTATGCATCCATTTAATTGACATGTCATCCAGCCCGCACAACTAAATTGCTAATCTTCCTGTAGGGTGTCAGCTTTGTCAACTGCTTTGCCAAAATCAAGGTATACTATGCCTACAATATTCCCACAATCTGCTAAAACATTACCCAATCAAAAATGAGAAAAGATTAGTATAGTGAGATCTGTTCTTCATAGAACCATGCTGACTTCTGGTAATTACCATATTATTTTGAAGGTGCTTACAGAACAAACTCTTTATTATCTATTCTAAAATCTTCCCATGTATCAGTATCAAACTGACTTGTCTGTAGTTTACTAGATCCTACTTTTCCTCTTGGTTTTTACTCTCCTTCAATCATCTGGCACTTTATCAGTGTTCCAGAATTTCTAAAAGATAATTGGGTTTAGCCAGACCATCAATTAGTTCCTTCAGCACTTTAGGATGCAATTCATCTGGCTCTGAAGATTTAAACTCATTCAAAGATAAGAGGTATTCTCAGAAAATATTTCTATCAATCTCATTCAGTCCTTTTCCTTCATCCTCCCCTTCACAATTTCCTGGTGGAACACATAATTTCTTATTGAAGACTGAATTGAAACAGGTATAGAGTTGCCATTTCTTTGTATCTTTTATCAAGGTCCAGCCATAATTATGGGGAAAATATATTCAAGAGGACAAAGGAAAGCAGCCAACCAATAGAAACTATGTAAATCGTTGGATTATTTCTATAGTGTCAACAATATGTATTGTACAAAGTTCAAGAGGGCATACGCCTGCCCCCACAGGCTCCTTCCATGAATTGAATTCGTTTTAGAGAAATATGGCTTGCTAATTTGATGAGCACATGGTCATTTATCTAAGTGGCTCCTTCAGGTCCATTTTCCTTGTGAAGGTCAAAGTAGCAGCTGTCTTGTTCATCACACAAATGAATCCTTCCGAATTTAAATTTATATGTAGCAGCTATGAGTGCTACATAAAATCATCTTAAGAGGAAAACCAAAAAATTAGTTTAAGAGGAAAACCAGAATCTCTTTGGAGTATTGCTTGCATTTATGCTTTGTTTCATGGACAATGTAATATTCTACATCAGACTAAGCGATGATATCTAAATAGAAAATGTTGCTATATCTCTCAGCTGATCAATTTCTTCTTTTTTCAAAAACAAGTTAATCTCTAAGCTCTGGACCTCATTTTACCTGCTGCATAAAGGTAAAGGTTCCCCCTGCACATTTGTGCAGTCGTGTCCGACTCTAGGGGGCCGGTGCTCATCTCCGTTTGTTAGCCGAAGAGCCAGCGTTGTCCGAAGATGCTTCCATGGTCATGTGGCTGCATGACATGCGCGGAACGCTGTTACCTACCCACTGAAGTGGTACCTATTAATCTACTTGCATTTGCATGCTTTCGAATTGCTAGGTTGGCAAGAGCTGGAGCTAGTGCGGGAGCTCACTCCGCACGCAGTGCTAGGGATTCGAACCTCCGAACTTGCAATCTTCCGATCGACAAGCCTGGCGTCTTACCCGCTGAGCCACCACGCCCCTTACCTGCTGCATATTGACCCATTTAGTTTACATGAAATATTTTGTGATCCAGTCAAATGACTTGCAAGATAGGTGTCTTGATTTTTTCCTAGTTTCTCTATATGAACTGGCAAAGCTAAATCCTCCTACTGAATGGTTTTGATTTGAGAAGAGATAAGCTTTCCTTAAGCATGCCTACTGTTCTGTCTTATTCTTAAATCATGTACCTGATTTTTCAAAGCAAAGCAGAAATGTATCCCACTCCATTCTATCCCATATTCCATGCACTGATTTTGTACTAACAAAGGTCTCTTTTCTACATCTGGTGGAATATCTGTAATTCTTTCAGATGCTTAAATAAATTATTCAAAAAATGAAGCATGAGCATAATCCCCCAAGCGTAACCCCTGAGCAGTCTTCTTTTTATGTCATGGTATGAGAACAATAGGGGCGTGGTGGCTCAGCGGGTAAGACGCCAGGCTTGTCGATCAGAAGATCGCAAATTCTGAGGTTTGAATCCCTAGCCCTGCGTGCGGAGTGAGCTCCCGCACTAGCCCCAGCTCTTGCCAACCTAGCAATTCGAAAGCATGCAAATGCAAGTAGATTAATAGGTACCACTTCGGTGGGTAGGTAACAGCGTTCCGCATGCGTCATGCGGCCACATGACCGTGGAAGCGTCTTCGGACAACGCTGGCTCTTCAGCTAACAAACGGAGATGAGCACCGGCCCCTAGAGTCGGACACGACTGCACAAATGTGCGGGGGGAACCTTTACCTTTATGAGAACAATGTTTAGCTGAGATTTTTATGGTTATCTTTAAAGCAATAATATAGTCAAATGTACAGAAAGGAGGGTTATAAACATTTAAAACTACAAAAAAAGAGAGAAAAATGTGAGAAAAACAGAAGATGAAAAAAGATTTTAAAGAGATTACATAACAAGGTGACTTCCAACTTTCAACAACAAGAATATACAACGATTTCCACAAGTAATCCCTTACTCTGTATCTAACCAAGATCACATTATTTCTATAAGTCATTCCATTAGCACATTATAAAAATCACTAAACACAATTGCTCCATCCCCTTATATATATAAAAATAAACAAATATATAAACCTCCAAATCAACTTCCCCCCCAAAAAAACAACATTTATTTAAGTATTTCCTTCCTACCACTATTCTATATATTTCTAACCACTATAGTAAAAATCAAATTATAAAAACATTTAAATTGTCTACTTTTATACTTAATAATGCTATAACAATCTTAGCCCTATTAAACCTAAAACCAAACAGTTATTATATCTTATAAATCTCAAAAAAAAATCAAACAAACTTTAAAAGCAATGGAATAAATCTTAATCCAAATCATTAATGAAAAATAGAATCATGTAAGCCTTAATATCAATCCAAATACATAATCTTAATTCTTTATCCCACATCGAAATATACCAGAACATTTACTTGTCTCAATCAAAGATAATATTTGTAGCTCAGGGTTGAACTCTGGAGTCCTTGGTGTTCTTTGAGCCTTGTTTTCTTACAGACGTTTCATTGCCAGGCTAGGCAACATCTTCAGTGCGAAGAGGGAGTGGGACTTGCTCTCTGTTTATATACCCTGGCTTGTCCTGCCTGTGTTGGTGGGGGTGTTGTAGTCGCCTTGGTAGTTCCTTGGTTGGGTTGTTGTTTGCTGCTTGGTTGATTGACTGAGTTAATAGTTCCTTGATTACTTGTCTCCATATAACACACAGGGCATTTTTCATAGAGAAATCAAACAGCTCAACTGCCTCCCTTAGGAACTCAGACTTCTCAGCAGAAAACCTCCCACAGAACAGAGCCATTTCTTTCCCAAAACATTCCCTCATAAAAACAACCCCGTCAGTATCTTGCAAGTTGAGCTGTCTTAACCCCTTTAACACCAAAGTATATTTGTTGCCTGGCATTTCATCAAAGACTCCAATCTCGCTGTCGGTAAAAGCATCTCCATCTTGATTAAACTCTTCCTCTTCCTCCAGGACATCCTCAGCCAGCTGACACATTTTAAAACTGATATTGAAACTAAGTCGAGTGGCTCGACTTAGTGTCCCTTTAAGGCTACAGCGTGGTCTGGAAATGATGGCATCCCCAACTCCCGTCGTCTCTTACCGGATTAGCGCTAACGCTGTTCGCGATACTCAGGCTATAAGGCGACGTTCTGGAGTGCAAATGAGATGATTCCAAATGTTTTCTGTCCAAGAAAACACTCTAGGGCAGAGCTTTCCAAACTTTTCATGTTGGTGACACACTTTTTAGATATGCATCATTTCACGACACACTCTTATAGCAGGGCACAAGGAAGACACTAGGACCTGCGCGGAATCCTGGCAGGGCTTGGAGGCATCAGCAGCTGCGACACACCCAGACACTGCAGCGGACACACTACCATGTCCCGACACACAGTTTGGAAAGCTTTGCTCTAGGGCATCAGGAAAAGCCTGCCTGAGTCCCCCAAAAAAGCGTTTTGTTTTTATTATCTTTTATGCCACCTAGAATCTTACGGAGTTGGGCACCTTCTAAATCCAATGAATAAATACATTTCCCTTAATATTTGAGTGTAGCCTTCAGAGCCTTGCCAAAATTTGCCTCTGAATTGAATTGTTCAATTATTGAATACATGTATTCACATTCTAGTTTAATTTATACACTAATCAATTCAATTTTTGTAGCCTCTGCCATACTACTCAAAGGCCAAATGTGGCCCTTGCCCCCCAAATATTGATGCATAGCACTGATTTAGTTTGTATCTTTATTATTCTATCACAGTACAGAAATCACAGTAGAGAAATCACTCAACAATAAAAGAATTCAAAGTGTTAAATTGTAAAAATGTGATTTGTGTGACACTGTATTACATTACATTGTATTACATTCTATAGCCGTGTTTCTCAACCTCAGCAACTTTAAGATATGTGGGGAATTCTGGGAGTTGAAGTCCACACATCTTAAAGAGATATAGAAGAAGTCTACACATCTTAAAGATATACCTTGAAATATATATTTTGCACAAGTGGTGAATACATATATTTGAAACTGATTAGGGACTGTATTATCAACTTCCCCGTTCAGTAATTCCGAATGCTCCTTAGAAAGTCAAATAAATTTTAAAAAATTAAAGATCTGCCTTCTCCTCTTTCTCTCTTCATGTGCTTCCCTGGATTGGGAAGTGTTCACCTCAGTCAAATAGGAACGTATACACTTAATCATCAGGCCCAGTTGATTAGCAAAAGCAATCACTCTGTATGACCTTTGTTGTAGGAGATAAATGAAGATTGAAGGGGATCTATTCATCTCATCTGCTAGGTCAGGGAGGGCCTCATTCTAGGCCTAATATTCTGCCAACATTGTAATCAGAGATAGGAACATGGAAGCTTCTGACAGGAGAAATCATATATCAAACTCATGTTAGCATAATTCATTTATACAGTTCTGTATAACCCTACACAGATTGAGTGGATGAATCATGTATGGCCTGTCTAAACAAGAGATGGTATTATTGTTTTACCTATACTGCATTTCATTTCTATCCATCCTATTTCAAGAGCAATATTTAAATTTTGCAATGTTCCTTAATTTGTATACAGTAAATTAACTTACATGTATATAAATAAGAATCCCAATCATATCTAGCTACAAGACTGAACTATGCAATTGGGAACCCCCAGTTTAAATTCTACCTCTGCCAGAAATGTATTTGGAAAATTCTTCTTTCTCAGTTTAAGACTGGGCTCCACAACCTTTTGGGGCTGGATAACACATTTGACATTTTGAGACATGTAGCGAGTTGACTTGCAAAAAGGCTGCTAGGGGAGAGGGGCTGCCCATTTGCAAAAAAGCTGCCTGGGAATCATTACTAGTTGGAAAGCACAGGTTTACCAAAATGTTACTTTTCCTAGTCCTTCCTCTCTTATTATCCATCATTCAGACACTCCTTCCTACCTCTGCTTTCCTTTTTCTGGACACACTTCCAAACAAAGCATTGGGCTACATTTTTATTTTTTACAGAAGGCCTATTTAGGACCCACAAAAAAAGGGGGGGGGGAAGTAATGTGGGAACACCTGTGTCTGGGTTGCCACAGTGCAAGCCCTGCCACGCATGTTGAATTGTATTTGAGAATGGGTTATTCACAATGCGTGTCAGTGCAAAGGATTTCAAGAGAAGGGAGGGGGAGAACACAGAGAGTGAAATTCCAACAAGACTGTGGAAGAATGTTCACAGCTGGTCAAGGCCATGCACCTGCATCGCATCGCTTGGTACTGAAGAGAAATATGCTGATGGGAGGGGGAGCGTGGTTGGATGGGAAAAGTACTGGATAATGCATCAGCAAGGGAGGAGTGACATGTAGGTGGGGGGAAGAGTGAGGTTTGACTGGCGGGAATTGAGTCATTCTGGTCTTTAGATATGTTCTGAGTTGTAATACTTTCAATAAAGCTTTCTACTATACTCTAAATCAGTGCTTTCCAAACTGCCACCGTTGGCGACACACCAATGGCAGCAGCGGCGGTGGTGCAGGGGCACATGCGGGGGTGGGGGCGTGCATGGCAGTGGTGTGGGGGGTGCCCAGCGGCGGCGGCCTCGCTAAAATGTAGAAGCACTGATGGCGCACCACTGCCACCACCGCCGTGCACGCCCCCACCGCCGCTTCGCGACACACTAAGCTGTGTGTTGCGACACACTAAAGTGTTGCAGCACACAGTTTGGAAAGCTATGCTCTAAATGGAGTGTACTGAGGAATGCTGAATTGGAGGATTAGATCCAGAGACAACCCAGAGAGACCAGAATCTCTGTTACATGTCAATTCTACCCGAGGATATTCCTTTACCTGAGGATTCACCTTTGGCTGAGAGTCACCACACACCTTTGAGGTTTGCATATCCTTCAACAGTTCTTATTCCAATGGAGGGAGCAACCTCAGGAATGATGATGAGTGAAGCAACCACAGAACAGCCAAGCACCTCTGCAGAGGAGAAGGTGCAAGAGACTGGAGCAGTTCCAAAAGGAACAAAGATGCTGAAGTTTGCAGCAAAAAGCACCCGTAAGAAGCAGGATAGAGAAGCAGAGCCCTGCTTTTCCGATTCTCCAGAACGCCCCGCAGAGACCCGAAGCAAGATGCCAAAGACGAAAGGTTGGTGATCCACGGGTATCGGAGGGGGGATGGAGAGCGAGATGGTGAGCCATGTAACTACGAGACAAGGCTCGCAGACCCAATGCGTGTCAAGACTGGAACTCCAGATGGCCAGATTAGACACAGAAGTGGAGATGGTCGGGCAGAAACTGCAGACCATGCACGGAGTGATGGAGAAGATCCTTCAAAAATTAGAGGGGTTGGAGATGAGTCCACGACCCAATAGCGCCATGACTACTTCGGGAGAAGGAGAGTCATCTGAGGATAGCTCCAGGGCCAAAGAAGAGTCGACAGGAGCAGCGATTGATATGTCAGAGCTGAGATGATGGAGTGAGAGACCAAAGCCTACTCGGAAGCTAGTCAGACTGGCTGGGGCCAGAGAAATCAAGGTGAAGTTTGACAGGGACCCAAAGCAGTTAGCCTGTTTTGTGACCCATGTAAAGGGGTTCATGGATGAATTTGAAGAGTCATTCGTGGATGAAGAGGTGAAAGTGAGGTGCGTGTCAGCCTACCTAGAAGGGGAAGTGTCAGACTGGTTAGTAGAGATGCACAATGCCAATGCTTCAGAGCTAGTAGATTTTGACAGTTTTATGACTGCACTTAGAGAATGCTTCGAAGACACCTTATCCAGAATGACAGTGAAAACAAGCTTGCAAAACATCAGACAAGGCAACCGGTCTGTTGCAGAGTATGCCTTGGAATTTAAGAGACTGGCAGGTTGTCTACTTGATTGGCCAGAATCAAGATGGCCCTCAACCGGGGGGACCCAAAGACTTTAACGGAGTGGATTTACCTTGCTGGGACTGTAGAAAATACAAAACTATGGCTCAGGAAACAGATGCAGATACAAGCTACTGGGAAAAGGGGTTCCCAATCCGGTGCTGTGGTGAAGAGAGAATCACAGCAGAAACCATGGGAAGAAGAAAAAGAACGATGTGCCAAAAATGGTTTATGTTTTAAATGCAGCAAGGAAGGGCATTGAATCACCAACTGCCTGCAAATGATGACTACATTCAAGAGCAAAGGCAATGAGAAAGCCGGTAAAGCCCCGGACATGAAGCGCAAGGGAAAGCTCACTGCCGCCCATGAAGGGAGGAGTGGTGAGTCCCAACCAGGGAAAGAGGATTCCACTGATGAAGAATTCTCGCCAGCGGGAAACTACAACTGCCTGTCCTAGGTTGCACTGGAGGACAGGCATTTACCAATGGGCGCACAGACCCAATGGTGAGTGAAGATTGCCCTACCATGCAAGTGGGGGTGCAATTAGAGACACTGGGTGGGGAAGAAAAAGCAAACCTTTTAGCCATGTTAGATTTGGGCTCCACCTGATGTTTAATTCATCTGGCCATAGTGACTGGACTGGGGTTGAAAGTACAAAGGTTAAAAGTCCCCATTATTTTCAGCCAGATTGATGGGTCCGATATGAAAGGGGGCCCGGTTGAATTCTACACCGAGGCTGTGAGAATGTGGATAGGGACCCATGAGGAAACTTTAACATTTATTGTGGCACCCATAGCAAACCAATCCTGGGTGCTGGGACTAACATGGCTTCGAAAGAGAAACCCTCAAGTGGACTGGGTTTCAGGCTGCATGAAATTTACTGATGGGAGTTATGAGGGCGGGAACTGGCAGCCGCTAGTCTCTAACTTATAATCAGCAGCAGCTGAAACTGAGAACTGGGGGGGGAGAAGCCACAGGAAGAAGAAAACATCATACCTGCCCAATATGTATTTATTTATTTAACTTATATGACCGCCCATCTCCCCCAACGGGGAACTCTGGGCGGTTATTGAGACTTAAAGGAAGTCTTTGGAGAAGCTGAGTCAAATCAGCTTCCGCCCCATAGAAAATCAGACTGCGCCATCAAAATTGACCCAGGAGCAGTTCTACCTAAACCCAAGGTGTATTCCATGACTTACAAAGAAACAGAGGAACTAAGGAAGTTTATAGATAAGAACCTGGAGCGGGGTTTCATCCGCCCTGCCAATTCGCCGATGGTGGCGCCGGTGCTTTTCCAGATAAAGAAAGATGGGTCTTTAAGACTGTGCACTGACTATAGGGGGTTGAATGCAAGTTGTACCTCGAACCAGTACCCATTGCCTCTGATGAAAGATGTGTTAGCACATTTGTCGAAGGGGAAAATATTTACTAAACTAGATCTGAGGGAGGCTTATTTCAGAGTACGCAACCGAGAAGATGAGTGGAAAACAGTGTTTAATTGCCAACTTGGTTGTTTTGAGTATTGTGTAATGCCGTTTGGATTAAAAGGAGCCCCCGGGATGTTCATGCACCTGATAAACGAGGTGCTTCATGAATTTCTATACAGAGGAGTATTAGTGTATCTGGATGATATTTTGATTTACTCAGAGACTTTAGAAGAGGATGCGAAATTGGTGAGAGAAGTGCTTAAAATACTGCTCAAAGCCCAATTGTATGCAAAGTTGTCCAAGTGTGAGTTTCATAAAGAGAAACTGGATTATTTGGGTTACAGGGTGTCCAGTGGAGGGATTGAAATGGACCCCATGAAAGTCCAAGACATACTGGGCTGGGAAGCCCCAAAGACTAGGAGGCAATTGCAAAGTTTTTTTGGGTTTCGCAAATTTTTATTGGAAGTTCTTACCTAATTTTGCCCAAATCTCTTTGCCTCTAACCAATTTATTAAAAACCGAAGACAAAGGAGAGCCGCAGCAGACAAAAAGACCGGGGGCAGTGCTAAAATGGACAGTGGAATGTCAGGAGGCATTAGAACAGCTAAAAACCCTATTTACTGCAGAGCCAATTCTAAAGCAACCCGATCCTTTAAAACCATTAATAGTACAAACAGACACCTCAGAAGTGGCAATTGGGTCAGTTCTACTACAGCATGATGAGAACGGGGCATAAAGGGCATGCGCTTACATTTCCAGGAAATTCTCAGATGCAAAGAGGAGGTGGCATGTTTGGGAAAAGGAAGCTTTTGCTGTAAAGCATGCCCTGGCAACATGGAGACATTTATTAGAGGGATCTCCCCACCCATTTGAAGTGTAGGCTGATCACAAAAACTTGGAGGCTTTAAAATCACCCTGAAAGTTGAATCCCAAACAGCTGAGGTGGGTGGAATTCTTTAGTCAATTTAATTTCACTCTGAAGTACTAGCCTGGGGGGAATTTTTTTTGGCAGATGCATTGTCAAGGCTGCCTCAACATAATAGCCAACAAGAGATAGTAGTAGACTCTGTAATTTCAAATGGGATTGTTGGCAGTAACACGAAGTCAGAAAATAAAGGCAATCCCAGATTTAAACGGAGGAATACTCCAAGAGCTGAAAGAAGAGTTACAAAAAGATGAGTGGTTAAAATAAAATAAACAAACTCTGAAGGAAAAACAAGAGCTTTGGTGGAGCAGGGATAAATTATACATTCCAAAAGCCATGAGAAAAAAGATTTTAGAGAGAAGCCATGATTCTAAAACTGCCGACAATTTTGGGTTCGTAAAAACGTTGCATTTAATAAGAAGGCAATTTTGGTGGCCCTCCATGAGAAAAGATGTGGGCTAGTAAGTGAGCAGCTGCCCCACTTGTGCAACAGCCAAACAACGAGGCAAACCTAGGGGCTTGCTAGGAAGTAGCAAACCCCACTAAACCATGGAAGCAGATTGCTATGGATTTTATAGTTAAACTACCTGAGAGCAAAAAGAAGGCAGTAATTTGGTGGTTACTGATTTATTTTCAAAGCAAGCTCATTTCATTCCATGTGCCAGCTTACCTACCTCAGGTCAACTAGCCAAGTTGTTTATCCAGCATATCTACCGGTTGCATGGGGTCCCAAAGCAAATAATTAGTGACCGGGGGGTCCAATTTACTTCAAAGTTCTGGAAAGCGTTTCTACAATTGATAGGGGCAGAGCAAGGATTAAGCTCCTCCCATCACCCCCAGACAGACGGGGCGACTGAATGATTGAACTCTGTATTAGAACAATATTTATTTATTTATTTATTTATTTATTTATTTATTTAATTTTATATAATTTAATTTAATAGCCAACAAGAGATAGTAGTAGACTCTGTAATTTCAAATGGGATTGTTGGCAGTAACACGAAGTCAGAAAATAAAGGCAATCCCAGATTTAAACGGAGGAATACTCCAAGAGCTGAAAGAAGATGAAAGAAGATACATAAGATGTTACATCAGTTATCAATAACTGGGTTGGGTGGACTTGTTGCTTTTCACTGAAGTGGTTTACAATAATGCAGTGCACCAAAGTATAGGATTTTCACCTTTCCAAATTGTAAATGGACAGGAATTTGTGACTATTCCAGAATTACCACAAAAGAATTCTCAGGGTCAAACAGACCCAGTCTTGGCTGATGAATGGATACAAAAAGTAGCCAGCAATTGGCCAGTCATGTTGAAAACTTTACAGGAAGCTAAAGAGATTTATAAGAAATTCGCTGATCGTAAAAGAGCGCCAGAATGGCAGATGAAAGTGGGTGAGAAAGTTCATCCTGTTTTCCATTGCAGCCTGTTAAAGCCAAGCCAAGAATCTTCAACCTGGCATCCAGAAGACCCTCCCCAGGCACCCATGATGATCGAAGGGGAGCAACATTTTGAAGTACAAGATGTCCTAGATTCAAGACGCTGTAGAGGCCAGCTGCAGTACCTGATTCACTGGAAGCATCTACCCAAAAGCTTCAGTGAATGGGTTGATGGCAAGCATGTGTGAGCTCCTGCCCTGACAACTAAATTTCATGCGCAGTTCCCTGATAAACCTAAATAACCTGCTTGTAAATATTTGACATTAACTGACATGTTTGATTTTCCCTTTTCCTTACAGGTTTTATGAATGCAACTTTTGATGGAGTTTTGAAGGTTAATAAAAGAACTCCAAGCAGCTAACAACATTCTTGCAAAGTAGAAGCGTGAAGCAGAAGGGATTTGCACATTACGCTTAATTACTTTCAGAAATAAATTCAGTCTTCACATAGTAGTTAGATGAAGAAAAATAGAGATAGCTTACATTTATTTAGTAGATCTGGATACAAGTAGACTCATAGTAGATCTGTGTGCAAGCGAGATGAAAGAACGAGAGCTGCATTGTGCAGCACCTCCTGCTTGCAGGTGTGCCCAAAGAGTAATTGAGATTGTTAATCCCCCAAACTCAAGAAGAAGGAAGTGGAATTCAGGTGACCCATGTGACATCCCACAAGCACAATAGAAATGCATTTACTAGAAAGGACCCCCCTTATGCTTATGAGACAATGCTGAGTTGACCCCTGATAATTCCAACAACTTTCACCTGGTAGTAAACTTGTTTAAACTCTGGGGACATTATAATTTGTTTTTGGGGGGTCGGTATGTCAGGGTTGCCACAGTGCAAGCCCTGCCATGCATGCTGAATTGTATCTGAGAATGGATTATTCACAATGTGTGTCAGTGCAAAGGATTTCAAGAGAAGGGAGGGGGAGAACACAGAGAGTGAAATTCCAACAAGACTGTGGAAGAATGTTCACAGCTGGTCAAGGCCACACAACTGCATCGCATCGCTTGGTACTGAAGAGAAATATGCTGATGGGAGGGGGAGCGTGGTTGGATGGGAAAAGTACTGGATAATGCATCAGCAAGGGAGGAGTGACATGTAGGTGGGAGAAAGAGTGAGGTTTGACTGTTTGGTGGGAATTGAGTCATTCTGGTCTTTAGATATGTTCTGAGTTGTAATACTTTCAATAAAGCTTTCTACTATACTCTAAATGGAGTGTACTGAGGAATACTGAATTGGAGGATTAGATCCAGAGACATCACAACCTGCCTGCAAGGTGTCCAAGCGCTTAGGTCTATCAACATGGAGCATAGTAATGCTAACTTATCCTGCAGGGTTGTCCTATAGATCGATATTGGTAATGTATGCAAAGTGTTTTATATTTGTTTTTATACAATATTTCAAGAACCTAATGGTTTAGGCAAGATAGTCTTCAATGAGGTTGCACTTCCACATGCGAGACTAGTGTACAATCTGGGGGTCCTCTTGGATTCACAGCTCCTGCTCGAAGAGCAGGTGACAGATATGGCCAAGAGAGCCTTTGCATAGTTTCATCTGGTAGGCCAGTTGTGCCTGTTCTTGGACTGGGAGGTCCTTTAGACAGTCACTCATGCCTTGGTCACCTTACAATTTTATTACTTTAATGCATTCTACATGGGGCTGCCGTTGAAGACCACTTGGAAGCTACAGCTGGTCCAGAAAATGGGAACGTGTTCAGAAGAGGGCTATCAAAATGATGAGAGGACTGGAAACCAAATCCAATGAGGAATGGTTAAAGGAGCTGGGTATGCTTAGCGTGCAGAAGAGGAGACTGAGAGGAGATATAACAGCAGTTTTCAAATATCCAAAGGGCTGTCATATAGAGGAGGGAATGTTCTCTTTTGCCCTAGAGAGAAAAATCAGAACAAGTGGGTTGAAACTCCTGGGAAGTAGATTCGGGTTAGATTTGTTGTTTATTCATTCAGTCGCTTCTGACTCTTTGTGACTTCATGGACCAGCCCAAACCAGAGCTTCCTGTCGGCCATCGCCATCCCCAGCTCCCCCACGGTCAAGTCGGTCACCTCCAGAATACCATCCATCCATCTTGCCCTTGGTCGGCCCCTCTTCCTTTTGCCTTCCACTTTCCCTAGCATCAGCTTCTTCTCCAGGGTACCCTGTCTTCTCATTATGTGGCCAAAGTACTTCAGTTTTGCCTTTAATATCATTCCCTCAAGTGAGCAGTCTGGCTTTATTTCCTGGAGTATGGACTGGTTTGATCAGTCTTGCAGTCCAAGGCACTCTCAGAATTTTCCTCCAACACCACAGTTCAAAAGCATCTATCTTTCTTCACTCAGCCTTTCTTATGGTCCAACTCTCACAGCCATAGGTTACTACGGGGCATACCATTGCTTTGACTATGCGGATCTTTGTTGTCAGTGTGATATCTCTGCTCTTAATTATTTTATCAAGATTTGTCATTGCTCTCCTCCCAAGAAGTAGACGTCTTCTGATTTCCTGGCTGCAGTCAGCGTCTGCAGTAATCTTTGCGCCTAAAAATACAAAGTCTGTCACTGCCTCCACGTTTTCTCCCTCTATTTGCCAGTCATCAATCAAGCTTATTGCCATAATCTTGGTTTTTTTGAGGTTTAACTGCAACCCAGCTTTTTCACTTTCTTCTTTCACCTTCATCATAAGGCTCCTCAGCTCCTCCTCGCTTTCAGCCATCAAAGTGGTATCATCTGCATATTTGAGATTGTTCATATGTCTATGAAGGTTCTCAGTCATCCAGGTGGAATTGTCTGTAGCTTGAATCATGTCAACTGGATTTCTATTTTCTCAGTGGAAATGTTTCGCTCCTTATCCAAGGAGCTTCTTCAGTCTGAGCAAAGTTAGTAAGGGAATCCTTAAATATGTTTCTAGGTGGCTGTGTGACCTTATACCTGGGGCTAGGTCATGGTTATTTTGAGATGTTATTTCTAAGTCCCTTTATAATCTAAAGGAGGATCGTTAAGATCACCATGCTGCTGTTGAGCTTGCGAAATGGTCTTAATCTTCCTAGGCACAGAAGACAAAGCAGGAAGGAAAATAGGGGAAAGATTGTGCCTGAGGCCCCACCTCTATTCAAGGAAGGATTTTCCAAGTTGGCATAAATGGATTCCTTGACCCCTCTCTCAAACCACCTATCTTCTCTGTCTAAAATGTGAACATTAATGTCCTCAAATGAGTGTCCTTTTTCCTTTAGATGAAGATAAACTGCTGACTCTGGTACTGTGGTGTTACTTCTCCTGTGTTGGGCCATCCTCCTGTACAAAGGTTGTTTGGTTTCTCCAATGTAGAGTTCAGAGCACTCCTCACTGCACTGGATTGCATACACTACATTGCTTTCCTTGTGTTTTGGAGTTTGATCTTTGGGGTGTACAAGCCTCTGTCTCAGTGTGTTGGTGGGTTTGAAATATACAGGTATGTGGTGTTTGCCAAATATCCGTTTTATCTTTTCAGACACGCCAGCTTTCCTTACATGGGACAGTCAACTCAATCATTAATCAATGTGGTCATTAAGTGAAACCGCAACTGTGCTTATGATTTACTTCAGCTTTCCTTTGCTTTACAGACCTGCAAAGGTTGTAAATGTGAGGATTGGTCATAAGGATGTGAAGGTTGTAAATGCGAGGTCTGGTAATTTTTTATCACTTTTTTAACTGTGGTCACTAAATGAGGCAGTCGCTGAATGAGGACTACCTGTATTTCAGTGACATTTGCAAAGCTTGCAGCTGAAGAACCCCAGCGGCCCACAGCTGTGAAGACTCTCTTTGCTTTTCAAGTTATTTAATTATTTAGGTCTATCTTCTGTATATTTGATGTGTCTTCTGTATCTTCTGTGCAAAAACGAAGAGTCCCTAGAGCAGCTTGTAATGTGCAAAGGCAGGCTATAGCTGTGCAGTCAAAAATAGCTGGCCTAGTTCTTACTACAGTGTGAAAATGTCTAACCAGGACAATGACTCAATTGTGTTTGGGGACAAAGACATGTACGAAATCATAAAGAAACTCATTTGCTTTCCCCTCACATATTCATTCTATTTGCAGATCTAAGCTGTGAATATATGCCTGATGGATTATTAATTTTTCATAATGCCCCTCTCCCTTTGTTCTGCATGGAATTTGTGATGCAGCTGGAGGAACTGCATTCAGAGGTATGAGCGGGGAGCATAGGCCATGTACTTCCCACCCTACCATTTCAGACATTTGGACAATTACAATATTTTTAATGATGAAATTCCTTCCTTCCTTCCTTCACTCACTCATTTAATTTCTATCTTGCCTTTTCTCCATATTTCTGCTATTCTCCCATTTTATTCACAGTTAACCTGAGAGGTAAATTGGGTTGAAAGTGAGCTATTGGCCCAAAGTCATCCAGTGGACATGATTCAGGGTGGGGTCTCTAGTCCTTTTTATTTCAAAAATATAAGTAAATTAATTAATTTAAAGAGTCCCCTGTCAGGGGAGATGGGCAGTAATAGATATATGAACAATAAATGAAATAAATTAAATTATTATAAATTAAGAACTTTTAATATCTCCATCTTGGATTTTATATTTATATTTATATTTAAGAGGTACTGTTTTTATTGTATTTTAATCTGTATTTATTTCCCTCTTCGAGGGAAATGGGTGGTGACAAAATTTGAAATCTAAATAAATAAATAATATAACCTCTTTGTCTTTCTCTCCTGCCTGTCCATAATTATTCTAAAATATTAGGATATACTTTTCCAATAAATCTCATGGTATATGAAACTATTAGCAATACAAACCTATATACTGTATAATTTGGCAAAAGTAAATTTGCATTGCCTTTTCTTCTTTGAAATGTTGAGAATGTTTTTTTCTGTTTTGGTTTTCAGATTGATTGATTGATTGCCATAAACTCTTCAGGGTTTTTTTCAAAAATTAACTGAACTCATTCTGTTCCTTACACTGATCTTATATTCTGAATATATGTCCTTTAGATCAAATCTTGTTAACATACTTACTCTCTTTAATTTTTAAAGTTTAAACCATATATTTGACAGCTATAATTTATGGTCTTTTCCACACATGTTGTATTTATTACCTCTTAATATTTCCCATAGAATTCCCCAATGTATTCTACCACTGCATCTATTCTAGGGACGTAGACTTTTATAACGTTGATACTGACTGGATCATCTATTAATTCTAATAGATAGGATCCTGTTGTTTATTGAGTTATAGTTGAGCAAGTATTTAGCAATTTTCTTTTTTGAATATCATTTCCATTATTTTATATAGTGTTATGCCTTGTTCCAGTCTTCTTTATATCAGAGGATTACTGTATATCAAGGCACCACAGCCTATTCTAGCCTATTCCAGTCATTGGAAAAGATATTCAGATGCTGTGATGTCTCTATACCAACAAAGATCAGAATCATGCAGGCCACAATATTCCCTGTGACACTTTATGGAAGTTGGACTTGAAGAAGCAGGATAGAAAGAATATTAACACTTTTGAACTTTGGTGTTAGAGAAGACTCCTGAGAATACCGTGGATAGCCAAGAAAACAAACAAATGGATAATTGAACAAATCAATCCAGAGTACTCACTTGAGGCACAAGGCTAAGAAATGAGCAGCAAGAAGTCTGTTACCATATAGGGGCAGGAGAAAGAAATGTAAAAATTAAACCCTAGGGCTTTTATAAATAGAAGCTTTGATGGTTGATTCTGCAGTAGCTGCTTTTCTTCATCATTAGGGCTTCTTGTATCTGCAATAAAAGCAACATATATACCCAAGCCTTGATCTTGACTCTTCTGCGTGCTTTTTAAGTTTCTGGATAGAGATTTCCTGTCATGCTCTGAATGAAACTCTGATAATACATGTTTTGTAAAATGAGGAACTGCTTTTTCAATATTAGTAAGTATCACTGGCTGTCACTAACCACATTGTGTCCTCCAGATCTACACATGAAAGTTCAGCATTGTTCCACAGTAGCAGAAAAACAGTAGGGGAGTGCTTTCTAACTTTGGTGGGGGAGTGCTGGGGGTGGGTGGGTTTGAAGTATCTCATGATCTGGCACCATTTATTGTCTTAAAGTTTGACTCATGCCTGTTCAACCTTCTTGGGAGCAATACAGAAGTTGTTGTCCATTGCCTTCTTCTGGGATTGATATTGGAGTTTTTTCATGTAAGTTGCTGGCTTCTCTCACAGTACAGGTAGTCCTCACTTAATGACCACAATAGGGACCGGAAAACTGGTTGTTAAGTGGTGCGGTTGTTAAGTGAGTCACCATGTCACTGGATCCGATTTTACGACCACTTTTACAAGGGTTGTTAAGCAAATCACTGTGGTTGTTAATCCAACTTCCCCAATGGATGTTTTTTGCTGGAAACTGGCAAAAAAGGTGGCAAATTGCGATCACGTGACCGCAGGATGCTGCAACTGGTCGTAAATGCGAGCCAGCTGCCAAGTGCCTGAATTGTGATCATGTGACTGTGGGGGTGGTGTGACGTTTTGCAATGGTCGTGTGAGTACAGGTCGTAAAGCACTTTTTCTGAGGCCGTCATAACTTCAGACCATCGTTAAATAAATGGTCATTAAGTAAGGACTACCTGTATGTCTGCAGACCCCACCTGTCCTCTCTTCCTTGTGAACTACACTTTCATTTCCTACTTTACCAGGTAGGGTAGGGTTACCAGATGTCTGGCAAAAGGAGGATGTATCCTCCTTTTTGTCCTCATGTTTTCTGACAGACATAGCATTAAAATTGAATATTGACCAGCTATTTGAGTATCTAACAAGCTACCTCTTCCTGAGCAGCTTTTCTCTGTGGTGCAGCGCTTCCCTAATATGTGGTAACCACAAGTTAACAAGGTCCACTCTGTGATCTTAATTCAGGGCTTTCCAAAGTCTGTGTCGCGACACAATACTGTGTCGCCTGGGGCCCTTTTGCCTTCCACTTTCCCTAGTATCAGCTTCTTCTCCAGGGTATCCTGTCTTCTCATTATGTGGCCAAAGTACTTCAGTTTTGCCTTTAATATCATTCCCTCAAGTGAGCAGTCTGGCTTGATTTCCTGGAGTATGGACTGGTTTGATCTTCTTGCAGTCCAAGGCACTCTCAGAATTTTCCTCCAACACCACAGTTCAAAAGCATCTATCTTCCTTCGCTCAGCCTTCCTTATGGTCCAGCTCTCGCAGCCATAGGTTACTACAGGGAATACCATTGCTTTGACTATGCAGATCTTTGTTGTCAGTGTGATATCTCTGCTCTTAACTATTTTATCAAGATTTGCCATTGCTCTCCTCCCAAGAAGTAGATGTCTTCTGATTTCCTGGTTGCAGTCAGCATCTGCAGTAATCTTTGCGCCTAGAAATACAAAGTCTGTCACTGCCTTCACTTTTTCTCCCTCTATTTGCCAGTCATCAATCAAGCTTGTTGCCATAATCTTGGTTTTTTTGAGGTTTAACTGCAACCCAGCTTTTTCACTTTCTTCTTTCACCTTCATCATAAGGCTCTTCAACTCCTCCTCGCTTTCAGCCATCAAAGTGGTATCATCTGCATATCTGAGATTGTTAATGTTTCTTCCAGCGATTTTAACTCCAGCCTTGGATTCCTCAAGCCCAGCACGTCGCATGATGTGTTCTGCGTACAGGTTGAATAGGTAGGGTGAGAGTATACAACCTTGCCGTACTCCTTTCCCAATCTTAAACCAGTCCGTTGTTCCGTGCTCTGTTCTTACCATTGCTACTTGGTCGTTATACAGATTCCTCAGGAGGCAGACAAGATGACTTGGTATCCCCATACCACCAAGAACTTGCCATAATTTGTTATGATCCACACAGTCAAAGGCTTTAGAATAGTCAATAAAACAGAAATAGATGTTTTTCTGAAACTCCCTGGCTTTCTCCATTATCCAGCGGATATTGGCAATTTGGTCTCTAGTTCCTCTGCCTTTTCTAAACCCAGCTTGTACATCTGGCAATTCTCGCTCCATGAATTGCTGGAGTCTACCTTGCAAGATCTTGAGCATTACCTTACTGGCATGTGAAATAAGTGCCACTGTTCGATAGTTTGAACATTCTTTAGTGCTTCCCTTTTTTGGTATGGGGATATAAGTTGATTTTTTCCAATCTGATGGCCATTCTTGTGTTTTCCAAATTTGCTGGCATATGGCATGCATCACCTTGACAGCATCATCTTGCAAGATTTTAGACAGTTCAACTGGGATACCATCGTCTCCTGCTGCCTTGTTATTAGCAATGCTTCTTAAGGCCCATTCAACCTCACTCTTCAGGATGTCTGGCTTTAACTCACTGACCACACCGTCAAAGCTCTCCCCAATATTATTATCCTTCCTATACAGATCTTCCGTATATTCTTGCCACCTTTTCTTGATCTCTTCTGCTTCTGTTAGGTCCTTACCATCTTTGTTTTTGATCATACCCATTTTTGCCTGGAATTTTCCTCCGATGTTTCTAATTTTCTGGAAGAGGTCTCTTGTCCTTCCTATTCTATTGTCTTCTTCCACTTCCGCACATTGCTTGTTTAAAAATAATTCCTTATCTCTTCTGGCTAACCTCTGGAATTTTGCATTTAATTGGGCATATCTCCCCCTATCACTGTTGCCTTTTGCTTTCCTTCTTTCTTGGGCTACTTCCAGTGTCTCAGCAGACAGCCATCTTGCCTTCTTGGTTTTCTTTTTCTTTGGGACGTTTTTTGTTGCCGCCTCCTGAACAATGTTGCGAACTTCTGTCCATAGTTCTTCTGGGACCCTGTCTACTAAATCTAGTCCCTTAAATCTATTCATCACCTCCACTGCATATTCCTTAGGAATATTAGTGAGATCATATCTAACTGATCTGTGGGTCTTCCCTATTCTTTTTAGTCTGATTCTAAATTGTGCAATAAGAAGTTCGTGATCTGAACTACAGTCAGCTCCAGGTCTTGTTTTTACCGACTGTATAGATGTCCGCCACCTTTGGTGGCAAAGGATGTAGTCTATCTGATTTCGGTGTCGACCGTCTGGTGAAGTCCATGTATAAAGTCGTCTTTTAGGTTGTTGGAAGAGAGTGTTTGTTATGCACAGTGAGTTGTCTTGGCAAAATTCTATCATCCTATGTCCTGCTTCATTTTGTTCTCCCAGACCATGCTTTCCTGTAATTCCAGGTGTCGTCTGACTACCCACCTTAGCATTCCAGTCTCCTGTAATGAAAATAACATCTCTTTTTGGTGTATTATCCAGTAGGTGCTGCAGATCCTCATAGAACTGATCTACTTCTGCTTCTTCAGCATCTGTGGTTGGGGCGTATATTTGGATCACTGTGATGTTAAATGGCTTACCATGAATTCGAATTGAGATCATTCTATCGTTTTTTGGATTGTATCCAAGCACTGCTTTAGCCACTTTATTATTAATTATGAAGGCTACTCCATTTCTTCTGTGGTCCTCTTGTCCACAGTAGTAGATCTGGTGGTCATCTGATGCGAAGTGGCCCATTCCAGTCCATTTCAGTTCACTGACACCTAAAATGTCTATATTTAATCTTGACATCTCACCAATAACCACATCCAATTTGCCCTGGCTCATAGATCTTACATTCCAGGTTCCTATGGTGTGTTGATCTTTAGAACATCGGATTCGTCGTTCACCACCAGCACCGTCGGCCGCTAGCCGTCCTTTCGGCTTTGAGCTAGCTGCGTCATCACATCTGGGGCTAGTTGAACTTATCCTCTGTTCCTCCCCAGTAGCATTTTGACCATCTTCCGACCTGGGAGTCCCATCTTCCGATGGTATACCAACGTATCTCTGGTTGTACTGATCCATTTAGTTTTCACCGCAAGAATACTGGGGTGGGTTGCCGTTACCTTCCCCAGGGATCGTATTTAGTCTGACCTGTCTGCCACGACCTTCCCGTCTTGGGTGTCCCTTCACGGTTTAGCTCATGGTTTCATTGAGGTGCTCAAGCTCCAGCACCATGACAAGGTAACGATCTCCTTTGCTGGAGACTTTACCAGGTAGGGTAGGGTTACTAATCAACTAATTAAGGCAGAGCTTTCCAAACTTTTCATGTTGGTGACACACCTTTTAGACGTGCATCATTTCGTGACACAGTAATAAAAGGGCTCCCCGCCCCCCGGCCCATGTGATTGGCTCCCAGGTGGAAACCCCGCCCCCGTGTGTACAGTGGCGGCGGCGGGCCATCAGCACTTTCAGGTTCCAGGACACCGCCACTGCCGCTGCCGCCACGGTGTGCAAAAACCTGAAAGCATGGCGGCGGCAGCAGCCCAGAAGCGCTGCCGCCGGCTCACGAAAAAGCCTTGGATCACCGCAAAAAGTGACGTTGGGGGGGGCACCCCGGGGTGGAAAATATCCACGCCGATCAGCTGTGCAGCCGGGAGGTGGAGGCGCGCCTCCTCCCCACCGCACTGTGGGGTGTTGCTGGCTTTTGGGGTTCCAGGCGCAGAGTAATCCAAACAACGTGTTTTAAGGCTAACAATATCTTTATTGGTAGCATAAGGCAATAATGGATGTATGGTGCATTATTGCAAAAAGGAAAAAACAAAGCATACGCAGAGTTCCATCAACAGATGTGAGGAAAGAAAAATCATGGTCTATGCAAAGACCAGGCGTAGTTACAGTTCAGATACAAAGTACATGTAGATAGCAGTCAAAAGAAGCATAGAAAATGAGTGAGTGAGATGAGTACCCATAGTTCATAGTTGAATTATACCCATGGTTCCACATTCTGATTGGCTAATGTGGGCTAGGCCATGTTTCAGCTTAACAATCTAGTAGCAGTTGTACTTACTATAAACCGCCACGGGATGGCGGTGTTGCATGTTGGCTTTTCTTGCAGGACGCTGTTCTCATGGGAAAGGACTGTTATCATAGTCAAAACAAAGGCGATGCTTTGCCTACAAGGTCACACCTGTTATTTACTGCTTTTTGTTATGGGAAACTGCTTACAGCAGGGAAATGGAAAAAACCCAATTAACAGGCATTCACAGTGTAGGAATCCATTCGCTTGAATCCTACATAGAATAACTTTAACAAATAACTTTAACACCCCTTCCGGATGGATTTCGAAACACTTTGGGGAGTGAAAACTGTCATTTTACAAGCACACAGAGACACAAATGATTTTATTTCAAACACATTTGCTCTAGTCCCAACTTGGTAACCATGGTAGCATGTTTTTCAAGAGGTAGAGCTTTCGTGAAGATATCAGCCACATTCAGTTCAGAAGGACAATATTCTAACTGGATCAACCCTTCCTGAATTGCATGTCTTACATTTTTGAATTTTATATCGATATATTTTGTCCGGCCTCTTACATTTTCAGAGAGAGCAAGCGCAATGCATACTTGTGAATCTTCATACACTGTGACTGGTGAGGCTATATCTACGGAAAGATCTCCAAATAGTTGTTTACACCAGTGTAGCTCATTTATTGCCTCACTGAGGGCGTTGTACTCTGCCTCACAGGTTGAAATGGCAATTGAACCTTGCTTTCTCGCCCGCCAGGCGATGGCTGTATTAGCAAACAAGCAAATAAAACCGCTCACAGACTTCCTGTCTCCCTCTTCTGCAAAAGAGCTGTCAACATAAATCACAGGCATTTCGGCTTTAGTAGCTGATACTTTAAGACAAAAATCAGCTGTGCCTTTAAGGTAACGTAGGACCCTTTTTAACCCTTGCCAATCTCGCATGGATGGTTTGGCAACCTTACGACTGAGTACTCCAACTGAGTAAGCTAAGTCAGGGCGTGTCCATTGCGTTAAGTGTAGCAAGCTTCCTACAGCAGAGTGATACAATTCAGGTTGAGGACAAGGTTCCTCACATGTGTCACCCTTTAGGAAATCAAGAGTCATTGGTGTTCTGGTAGGTTTTGCATTTGACATTTCAAGTTGACTCAACAATTGATCAATCTTTCTCTTCTGACTCAGATAGAATTCACCACTCTGAGCTCTAGTGACTTCAACACCTAGATAGTATTTCAGTTCACCTAGGTCTTTTAATTGAAAGTACTGTCTTAGTTGTGTTGCAAACTCTTGTACAAGGTGCAAAGAACCAGTTGCTAGGCAAAAATCATCAACGTACGTTAGCAACACCGTGTAGTTACTTCCAGAACCTCTTATGTACACACAAGGATCAGCAACTGACTTTTTAAATTTTAGCTCTATCAAAGCCTTATCTAAGCACTGATGCCAACAGCGACCAGCCTGCTTTAATCCATAAAGCGCCTTGTGCAGTCTGTACACCTTCTGAGAATTGCCACAAGCATAGCCAGGAGCCTGCTTCATGTACACTGTTTCAGGGAGCTCTGCATTCAGATATGCTGTGTCAACATCAAAATGATGGACAAGTTCACGCTGTGCAGCCAGAGAAAGTACCATACGTAAAGACTCTGGTCTAGCTGTGGGTGCATATGTGAGATCATAGTTCAAAAACCTCTCTTGTGAAAACCCCTGAGCAACAAGCCTGGCTTTGTACTGCACTGTATTATCAGGAAGAAGCTTCTTTCTGAAAACCCATCTGGAACCAACAGCTTTCTGGGATGGGGGCAAGTCAGTGACTTCAATCACCTTTTGACTCACTAATGCCTCAAACTCCTTGTCCATCGCTGTGTTCCACTTCTCCTGCTCTTCAACAGGCAGAAGCAACACCTCCTGGAAAGACTGAGGTTCACAGGTAATCTGACACACTCTCACCTGCTGAATCACAAACCTGTCAGGCTTCACACCCTTTGTGGAACGTGCAGACCTACGAGGAATTACTACTGCCGCTTCCTCATCACTGTCCTCTGTCTTTTCACTACCTGACTACCCCTTCAGGTCCGGAACCTGCTCAGGTGAAATTTCCTCTTCCTTCACCTGAGGGGACCCTCTCACCACACTAGGAGACTGGGAACCAGAAGGCAGCTGAACTGGTTGTTGTCCAGCCACAGGAGCATGGACAGTTGGCTGTGCACTAGATTGCAACAATACCTCTGAACTAGCATTCAACCTATCCCAACCAGTAGGGTGCTCAAAATTAGCACTTCTGGAGACTACCACACGACCATAGCCTGCAGAAAAACGGTAACCCTTAGATCTAGAGGAGTAACCAACAAACCTTAAGCGTTGTGCTTTTGGCTGGTTCTTCCTTCGCTGAGACTTAGGGATGTGAACATACGCAAATGTTCCAAAAACACGCAGATGCTTCAGCGAAGGGCGCTTGCCAAACAAAAGGAAGTAAGGAACTTCATTTACAGCTGAATTCCACACCCTGTTGGTTAGATACACTGCAGTCATGGTAGCCTCACCCCAGCAACGGGCTGGCACCTGGGCATCTAACATCAGGCTATTTCTAATGGTATTAACAACACCAATCTTCCTCTCAGCTATTCCATTCTCAGCAGGAACACCAACATTGGCAAGTCTATGGGAGATTCCTTTCCTACGAAGCCAATTTTGGAACTCATGACTTAGGAACTCTCCACAATCCGATTGAAACTGACCTACTTGATAACCATAGTTTCTCTCCACCATTGCAACAAACTCCTTAAAGCGAGCAAAGGCTTCCGCTTTAGATTTGAGCAAATAACAAAACGTTATTGGGGGGGGCGCCGCACAGCTGATCAGCGCGGATATTTTCCACCCCAGGGCGCCCCCCCATCACTTTTTGCATGATCCAAGGCTTTTTCGCCTCGCAACAGTGGCGCTCTGCCAAGAAAAGTGACGGGGGGGGGTGCCCCGGGGTGGAAAATATCCACGCTGATCAGCTGTGCGGCGCCCCCCCAACATCACTTTTTGCGGTGATCCGAGGCTTTTTCTTGGCAGAGGCAAGGCAGGGCGGGGCAGGGCAGCTGCGGGGCGGGGCAGGGCAGGGCAGGGCAACCCTGCTCTGCCCAAGGTGGAATCCTATCGCGTGGGCCGGGGGGTGGAGTTTCCACCCGGGAGCCAATCGCATGGGCCGGGGGGCAGGGTTTCCACCTGGGAGCCAATCGCGTGGGCCAGGGGGCGGGGAGCTCTGTTATTACTGTGTCGCGAAATGATGCACGTCTAAAAGGTGTGTCACCAACATGAAAAGTTTGGAAAGTTCTGCCTTAATTATTTGATTAGTACCCACTTGTGCTGCTGCCGGAAATTGTCAAAACCTCAATCAGTTACACCCTGAAGGCTTTTGCCTCCTAACTGGCTCACAGCCACCAGTGCACTAGGCAAAAAGTGGCGCTAGCACATTCCTCTCAATGTGTATTCCCCATCATGTGCCTGTTTACTCACTTATAATCCCTTCTTCTCCAATGAATGTAAACACAAATAGTAAACAGTTGAGTGTGTCTTCCCCCAACTTTGCCCTCCTTTCCAATTGTCCGTGTCCTTCTTTGCCTGTTCAGATATCTGGTCCCCTTAAGGTAGGGTGACCCTTACTTTTTCTATCCAATGCAGATAAAGCTTCTCGGATTGAAGATGACAGAAGATAAGATATTCTTAGCCTTTTCCTTATATCTGAAATAGGACATCTATCTAAAAGAGAGTAATGTGTACCTACATGTTAGGGAAAGATTACAGCTTGCAGTCATATAGGCTGTGATATTCAGGAGTACAGAAACATATGTTCTGCTTCAATGCCTTTTAATACCTTTTTATTTCAAGTTGCTAAAAGGGTAGGAAAAAGGGAAAGTAGGGATTTACCTTCTCCAACAGTGAATAACCTTTGCTAGCTCTTATGAAAGAGTGTGATGTATTTGAATGCTTGCATACTTTGGGTGGTTTTTTTAATATATGGAGGGAAAAAATCAAAAGGTGTTGCTGTGGCTTGAATCATGTCAATTGGATTTCTATTTTCTCAGTAGAAACGTTTCACTCCTTATCCAAGGAGCTTCTTCAGTCTGAGCAAAGTTTGTAAGGGAATCCTTAAATATGTTTCTAGGGTGGCTGTGTGACCTTACCCTGGGGCTAGGTCATGGTTATTTTGAGATGTTTATTTCTAAGTCCCTTTATCATCTAAAGGAGGATCGTTAAGATTACCCTGCTGCTGTTGAGCTTGCGAAATGGTCTTAATCTTCCTAGGCACAGAAGACAAAGCAGGAAGGAAGATAGGGGAAAGGTTGTGCCTGAGGCCCCCACCTCTATTCAAGGAAGGATTTTCCAAGTTGGCATAAATGGATTCCTTGACCCCTCTCTCAAACCACCTATCTTCTCTGTCTAGTTTTGACAAGAAGCAGCACAGGATGGGAAATATGCTGAATTAGTATGCAGCTGTTAGGACACAGGAATGAACGGAAGCCTTTGGAGGAGTTCCATCTCTGAAGCTAAGTTTTGTTAGTTCCTGACTGAAAATCCCAAACATGCCAGCCTCAATAATTTGAGAAATTATGAAATGTGGAGTCCTTGGTGCTCTCTGAGCCTTGTTGTTTTCTTGCACGCTTCGCCGGCGATGGCCGGGTATGGGCCTGATGCTCCAGCGCCATCCATTTTCAGGGCTAGTTGATTTTCAGGGCTAGTTGAAATGATGAAATGTATAAATATATATGTACATGTACTGTATCTTGCTTCTTGCAATGCTTTTCAGAAGCATCTACAGTCCAACCTCATAACATGTGGCTCATAGCCAGCATTACAGATAAATATCAGCCTGATATGTAGGTGCTATATGCAGTTATGTAGTAGACATTAGTCAGTAATGATAGAATGGATTTAAGTTAAATCATTGGGAAAATCTGCAGGATCAAGATGAGTTTCTCTTTGCTGTGTGGGAATGGAATTAGATAGTAGGAGAGGATATATTATTTAGTTATTATCCTTCCTTCCTCACGTGAGTGAGATTAGCAGAGTACCATCCCTAGCAGCATAAACTTGGAAGCTTAAGACAAGGTTGGTTTAACTTTCTAGAAGACAATAATCCACGATGCTTTGAAGCAAACTGGATTTTCCTGGTATTACGCCTTTTATCCCTCTTAAAATAACAATCACACGGTTTTGTGAAGAAATAAAAGTAATGTTTACTCACATAATCCAGGTCTCAAAACAGCAGTTGCAGTAGTAAAGTCAAGGCAGGTTTAAAGTACTAATTAAGTTACAAAAATAGAAGATCTAAGCTTAGAATTGGTGTCTGAGCTGCAGAGCTCAGACATACACGTGCTTTCAAGTCAGATGCATGGTGAAGAAGGAAGAAGTGATCTCACAGAGTTCTCTCTCTAGGAAATTACTCAGGAAAGCTCTGTGAGCCTCCGCCCCCTTTCATGTGCCTATCTAGCAAAACATGAATTGTTGGTTTGATTGCAATAATATCCCACATGCTGGATGTGTTCAAGCAGAGGCTAGACAGCCATCTGATGGGCATTCTTTATTTAGGATTCCTATAGCAAGCAGAGGATGGATTTGTTGCCCTAAATGGTTCTTCTAACTCTATGATTCTGTGTTTTTTTTTTCTGCTCAGAGTTTGCTCCAAGACAGTAAAATGTATATAGACAGTTTGCTGCCTGAGGTGAAAGACAAGAAGATACATGTCTCTCAACTCCACATGTAGAAATAAGTTGAACTGTATTTCAATAGTGAAGGGAGGATAGCGTCCTTCACTGCACCACAAATTAAGAGCAAGAAACTGCAACCTTTTCAGATACTAAATGCCATTATATAACCTTATATGATGGCATGGGAACTATTTTTTGAAAAAAATAAAAGTAATCTAAAGACATTGCCAAATCTCATGAGACAATCTTGCAAGAGAATGCCAAATGTTTGCAAGAGAACTTTGGCATCTTATGTGGTCATGAGTCTTGGGAAACACATACATGCAAACGTAACATATTTAGGAGTTAGGCAGATGTATCAAGATGTTATAGCCAACTTGATGTCCACAGGTCCTACATTGCCGATTCCTGATTTAATGTGTGTAGGACAGGCTCTGTGGCATACACAAGTCAATTCCAGGAGAGGTGAATGGCTAAAGAACCGGGTAAAAAATGTCAGAGATCTGCAGACGTCGCCCCATGGCATCCCAGCTTCTTCCCTGGGACAATTGCCTAAGAGCCTTGTGAGTCCTACCATTAAACAGAGCAAAGTGGCTGCCTCATACTGATTTTAGGTATGGTATCATAAAAGTTTATAGTTATTTAATTTATCATTTTTTATTGCCAAAGAAAAGGTGCTAAAATAGGTGTACCTTGAATATATCTGACTTTTGGAGGGAGAAGAGAGCAGAATGTGGTTTGCCCCAGGCAGCACAGCAAGTGGTGGTACTGATACCTCTCTGCCTTCAAGGGACATAATAGGCAATACCAAACAAATTGTGTTGCCTTTCTCTCTCTCTGCCTAATTTTGGCACATGAGGAAGAAGATCTCATAAGCACTTTTCTTTCGGAGTTAAAAAAAAACAGTAAAAACATAGGAAATAACAGTTGGCTGTCTTTTCACGTCACTCACATTTATCTGTCTAAGGCAGTGCTTTCCAAACTGCCGCCGTTGGCAACACACCAACGGCAGCAGCGACGGTGGCGCGCGGGGGAGTTGGGGCGTGCATGGCTGCGGCGCAGGGGGTGCACAGTGGCGGTGTGCGCGGCGGCGGCCTCACTAAAACACAGAAGTGCTGATGGCGCCGCCGCCGTGCACGCCACCGCCGCCGTGCGCGCCCCCATGCCGTCGCCGTGCACACACACACCGCCGCCGCTTCGCGACACACTAAGCTGTGTGTCGCGACACACAGTTTGGAAAGCTATGGTCTAAGGCAGCTGCCTCCTTCTGGTTAATTTATTACTTTGCATTATGCAACTGAACATCTTCCAATCCCCTTGAAAGATAGTGAAAGGACCATAAGACTTCTATTGCTCCTCTTGAAATGTTACTTCTGTCCTGATACTAACTTGGTTCACTCATGTTAAGCTATGATTTGTTAACTGAACAAGCCAATAGTGAGCTGCTTCAAGCCTAACATTAAGCTATGAATCATGAGTTATAACCCGTAATATTCAAGTCCATAAGTCAAGATAAGCATGCAGAAAAATGCATGATTGTTTAGCATGATATGAATGCAGTCACTGGATTGCAGTCACTGGATGCAGTCACTGGATGCTAAGAACAACAATTACTCATTGGGCTACAGTCAAAAAAGTCACAATATGAAACTAAATATGTCTACTCATATTAAAGGAAAGGAAAAAGGCACTCTGTACTTGATAAAAAGCTCTCTCACCACATGATTTTCTATGGCATTACAGTACACATTTTATCTGTTTTAACAAATGTTTAACTAGTACTTTTATGTTAATGCTGATCTTTCAATATCTGTTTAATAATTATAGTTTTGTTTTGTTACTGTACATATAAGTGCCTTGCAAATTGGGAGAAAATTCTATTAATACAAAGATAATTAAACAATAGTTATGAAAGTATTATAAGGCAGATTTGAATAGTCACTTATTTTTAAAAAATCAATAAACATTTAATAATAATAATTCTGTTCTGCTAAAAATATCTGCCTTGTGTATGGCACAATCCTAAAAACAGATCTCATAGTTAATAAAAGCACAAGTATAACAATTTCCCACATTAATAATAAAGAGTTGATAACAAACAGCACTTTTAAAAGGAGAAAACTAAATATCAAGAAGAATAAAATGTGCTACACATTAAAAATGGAAGTCAGCCATTGAGGTTTACTGGATAAGACACGAATTCTCAAACTGACTTGTGACCCCTGGGAAGCACAAGCGAGTTTGAGGAGGTGGGGCAAGGGTGCACCTGCAAAGCAGGATTGCAGTCAAAACTCGTTCCTGCTCTGCCTGGACAAGCCATTTGTTAGCTTGCCCAATCAAAGTGGAGAGAAAAGCCCAGAGTCTGGTCTGATGGGACTCTAGTTTTGTGTGCACGAGCCAGCCTGAGGGTTTGCGCATGCAAAGCTGGATCACTATCAGAACTCACTTCTATTCTTTCATGAACAACCTGGCAACAAAATCAGGATTTTCCACAGTTGCTGCGATAAAGAGCAAATACTGATCCAAATAAATGCGGAACAAGAAATGAGAGTGGTTGTCTCAGAACTAAAACCCAACTTTCAAGAATTAAGCAAAACTAAGCAAGTTCTTCCTTCCTAGTAAAAAAATATGGTTTTAAATTTAATTATTTAACCATTTGTTTCCAATGAAAAGGTTTTCTTTTATAAAGTTGCAAGGTTCTATCATTGTTTTATTTGAACTATAGATTAAAATTTAATATTGAAAATCTCCCGTATAGACTATCATCCTTGTCATCCTTGTCATCTCCCGTATAGACTATTGTAATGTGCTCTACATGGGGCTACCCTTGAAGAGTATCCGGAAGCTTCAGCTGGTGCAGAATGCGGCGGCGCGAGCAGTTATGGGTGCCAGGAGATCGGCACATGTGACACCTCTGCTACGCGAGCTGCATTGGGTGCCAGTTTGCTTCCGGGTCCAATTCAAGGTGTTGGTGATTACCTTTAAAGCCCTACATGGCATAGGACCAGGGTACCTGAGGGACCGTCTCGTCCTGATAACGTCGGCCCGCCCCACCCGTGCATGCAGAGAGGGCATGCTTCGGACCCCCTCAACAAGAGAAATCCATCTAGCGGGGTCCAGGAGGCGTGCCTTCTCTGCGATAGCACCCGCCTTATGGAATATCTTGCCCCTGGAGGTGAGACTGGCCCGCTCCCTCCTGGCCTTTTGGAAGGCCCTTAAGACCTGGCTCTGCCACCTGGCCTGGGACGACGGAAGTGGTAGTGCCTCCTGGGGTTGGCTGGCCCCGTAGCCCCATGATCCATTCTGCGGGTCCTAATCCATCTTGGATTTTATTTTATTTATTTTACGCTTGTGAGATATTTTGTATAGTTTTTAAATTTTATTTATTGTAACCCGCCCAGAGTCCCTTGCATGGGAGATGGGCGGGGAATAAATTTGAAAAATAAATAAATAAATAAAAGTGGCAAAGCCTCTGACATTCATCTAAATACTATGTCATACCTTTACAGAAGCAAGTGTTTCATATTATGTTCTATATCCAATTTATGAATGCTTCTCTAAAGTGAAAACTGATCTTGAATCTTTCTATTGGCGATAACCTATCTGTCCAATGTAAGGCAGTAAGCTGAACTGTTACTGTAATTAAAGGCAGGACATTGTTAACTACAAAGTAATTTATCACTGCTTTGCCAAAAGGAAAATATTAAACATGACAGCAGTTTAAGAAGAAATAGAACCCATGCTGTATTATCTTATTACAGAAGAATATGTATAGCTACTGGGAGATTATTGTTGCTTTTATGTCTTCCTATTAGAAAAAAAATAGCAAAAAAACCTCTCCACCAAATGTAAAGGCTACTTTAGAACTCAGGCTCTTTAATTATGCATTTTAAAGTTGGCTTTGAAGCCATAGAATGGAAGATAGATGAGATACCCTCAAGCTCTTTATTAGGCTCCCTCTTCTTTGATGGAAAGAATAATCACCCTAGCCCTACAAGGAAATGAATATTCCTAGAGTGGGGCCTTGGCTTTTTCCCCCTCACATATAACATTTCCGTCACTACAGATGGCATAATGTGATGAATAATTGAAAATCATGCTTTGGGTTACAGGAGTCCCCCAATATAGGAATAGAGATCTAGAAAATTATGAAAGTATGTGGAACAAATTGAGCCTGGCTGGGGGGCTGTGTGGAGAAGTGATTTATTGGAAAAGTAAGGTAGATTACTTTTTATTAAGCATTGATAGGGATATACTGTTCCCTCAAGGCCCCCAAAAGATACACAATTCCTTTCATTTTATTGAGGTGTATTACAGAAGGTTGTGTCAGGGCTGAGAAATAATTAAAGGAGCTAGTTAGTTTGATGAAGACTGGTCGGAGTTTGCCAGCAGAAACTAAGAAGTTAAAGCCCTGTTGCAAGCAAGCTAACTGCTGTTTAAAGAGTCAGGGGAAACAGGATCCTCAGATACTAAGGTAAATAGACACTCAGCTGGGCTTTGAGATCAGGGTGAGCAGACTCCCCAGTGGGTGAATTGCAGAAGTTTTTTAGTCTTGATCACCTTTGCTTAGTATGTTTTAATGTGCTGTTATCTGTATGAATTATTTATGTGTGTGTTTTACTTTTATATCCTACCCAGAGTCACATAGTTTGAGCTGGGTGACCATATAAATATATACAGGAAGGAAGGAAGGAAGGAAGGAAGGAAGGAAGGAAGGAAGGAAGGAAGGAAGGAAGGAAGGAAGGAAGGAAGGAAGGAATAAAGAAGCTCAGAAGAGGAGATAAACTGAAGTATAGATGCAATATATAAAAGCTGTGGGTGCAAGACAAACACACACACAGGGGACGGGGAAGGAATGGAGCAGAAGTTTGGCCTGGGGAAAAAGAAGACAAGAAGAAAAGTAGTCTAAGACAGATAGCCTACAGAGATAAGGGAAGAACAAACAAAACTAGGAAGCCTTTTTTCTCTCTGAAACAAGAGAGAAAGAAAGACCACCCCTGAGAAGGAAAGAGGTGAAAGAGAGAAAGCACAAGCTTTTCTTCAGCAATGCTTTGCCCAGCCAGGTTTCCACTAACTGGAAAGGGGGCAGTTTGGGGTTACAAAGGAATAAAGAGACTCGGTTGGCAACACCCAGCGGTTGGCAACACCCAGCGGAGAGGGAGAGAGAGAGGGGGGGGGGTTAGGAGGTTTTTACCAGGGAGGAAAGTGCCCAGTAAATCAACAGGGGAAGAATCAAGACTTGCAAGAGCCACAAGGGGCAAGAGAGAATTGAGAAACAAACAGGGTCAGGTGGACAGAAGAGACCCAAGTGAGGAGGAGGCAGAGCAGAGTGAGAACATTGCTAGACACCCTTGGCGACTTTGAAAGAGAGGGGTAACAGCTGATTTGTGTAAATATATACAGTATTGTGCCTTTAGGATGCACTGTGCCAAGATGCTCAGTCCACATATGAGGGGGAATGAAAACCTGAGTGGATGAACTACTAGCTCACACAGAGCTTTTCTACAACACAAAAAGCGGATTCATCCCCTTTCACAGCCCTTAACATTGTTTAGAGTTTTTCCTATGCTTCTATACCATGGTCTACATCATAGCTTTCCAAAGTGTGTGTCGTGACACACTACTGTGTCGCCTGTGGTGTCCTGGTGTGTCGCGCGCAAACCTGGAAGCGCGGATGGGGGGAACCGGAAGAAGCAGCACCCCCGCCAATGAGCACCGCCGCCAATTGGCGGTGTGCCGCTTCTTCCGGTTCCCCCCATCAGCGCTTCCGGGTTTGCGTGCGACACACCAGGACACCGCAGGCCACGCTGCCGCCGCCGTTGGTGTGTATCGCCAACATGAAAAGTTTGGAAAGCTCTGGTCTACGTATTGTCGCTGTTTCTTTATTGCAAGTAGGAAAACAGATCTTGGTTGTTCCCAACTAGAGGTTCGATTTCTTATTGGACTCCCAAGGGAGAGAGAAGAGGAATAACCCACGAGTGCTCCCCCCACCCCACAACAGTCGGACACTCGATGCCGGTCTTTGCGTGAAGTGAATCGCAAAAGAGCTGGAGAGATTCCTCTTAGGGAATCTATGGAAAGGCAGCTTCTCCAGCTGAGGGCAGCCTCTCCAACAGTGACCTCAGAGATATCTTTCTAGGTCTTGGGATACAGAAGTTTGATTGTACTTATATTATTATGTTTTCATAACTATTAATATAGTAACACTACCAATTACAATATGCATAACAACCTGGGGCTTTTTAACTAAAATGTGGGGAAAGGATGAGGGAAAGGACATGAAAACATTAGCAACAGAGCAAGTAGCTCTTTGGGACAGCCTCCCACCTGAGATCTGAGGGATCCCTACCCTTTTAGCCTTCCAGAGGGCTCTGAAGACCTGCCTCTTCCCCAGGAATTGGGCTAGGATGGGGGTTTTGCTGTGAGGATGATTGGTCTGGCGCCTGGTGGGAAGGGTACTTTTTAACGATGGTTTTTTTTTATGGATTGTTGTGAGCCACCTAGAGTCATCGTATGAGATAGGCGGCCATATAAGTCCTATAAGTAAGTAAGTACAGTTCTGGGTAACCCCTTTCCCTCCTTGAAGGACCAGTTGTATATAGAAGTGGTAGTTTGCTTCATAAGCCTGAGCTAATCACAGGAATTCTTTCTCAAACACATTGACAATAGGAATCAAAGAGTGCCTTAGGACTACTGGGCTGTTTTCTTTTTTTTACGCTGCTAGCATTTTTTTTCATACAGCTGGCACAGCACAACTACATTTCTCTTTGGGGAGAGGCCAAGCCACCTGCAACATCAGCAGAAATATTTACTCTGCAAAGATCTGACAGCTAAGGAAGCGGAGATTATCAAGGGAGCCCAATATGTCAAAAGAGGCATAAATAATAAAGTAGTCAATAAACATGAAAAGGTTTTAACTTTTCTCAGCATGAGGAAAACACCATGGGAGACCTGCCTGTGCATGTTGTATTTATGTATTTATTAGATTTATATTCCACCTTTTGTTCAGGAGCTCAAGGCAGTATACATCGCACTCCTTCCTCCTCCTATTGATCCCTGTGAAGTAAATTGGGCTGAGAAAAAGAGCGACTGGTCCAAAATCACCCAGTAATCTTCAGTGCCTGAGGGTGGAGCAGAGCCTGGGTTCCCCATTCCTAGCCCAGCCACTTAAATATGCTCTTTACTACTTTAACAAATGTCCACCATTTTGTAACAAACAAGTTTCTCCTACCTTTCATATCTACAGATGTGTGAAAGTGGAAGAAATAGTGACAGGTGCCATATTTGAGTCCTATCAACTTGAAGACATTACCTCATTATCTCTTGAGAAACGAACTGCCAGAGTGGTCCTTTTGAGAAACCCGACTTGTCTTATTCACATTGCAGAGGGTGGAAGATAACAATTAACTGTGAGTTGATACTAACCAATGATGAGGAACTAATTCAAGGACTAATTCAAGGTAGCAGACATAATGGAGGGGAAATTATAGTGTAATGCCAGAGTTCTTGATTTTAAGGTAAACTCAAATTGAATTAATTAATTAATTAATGGGCACGATGGCTCAGCAGTTAAGACGCCAGGCTTGTCGATTGGAAGGTCGCAAGTTCGGCGCTTCGAGACCTGAGCGCCGTGTGATGGAGTGAGCTCCCGCACTCGCCCCAGCTCTTGCCGGCCACATGACCACGGAAGCATCTTCGGACAGTGCTGGCTCTTCGGCTAAGAAACGGAGATGAGCACCGGCCCCTAGAGTCGGACATGACTGTGCAGGGGAAACCTTTACCTTTACAAGTTGAATGCAGTTAGACTTGCATTTTTTATTGTATTGTCGAAGGCTTTCACGGCCGGAGTTCGATCGCTGTTGTGGGTCTTCCGGGCTGTGTGGCCGTGTTCTGGAAGTTGTGGTTCCTAACGTTTCGCCAGCATCTGTGGCCAGCATCTTCAGAGGACAGGGCAGTGCTCCTGCCCTCTGAAGATGCTGGCCACAGATGCTGGCGAAACGTTAGGAACCACAACTTCCAGAACACGGCCACACAGCCCGGAAGACCCACAACAGCCATTGCATTTTTTACTTCAAGAAAGCAGAGTTTAATAAACTCAAAACAATGATAAAATTGTGGAAAAGCAGGCTGTTGAGAAACAATGGCAGGCCCCTGTGCTGCCTCCCCCCCCCCCCCATCTGAGCCTTCTGCCGTCAGCCTGGCAGAGTTGCTTATAAAAGCTGCAACCTTGAAACAGGTGGGGGAGGAGACATTTGTGTGTTTTGGAAGCTCTGCAGCAGCATCAGACAGAGAAAGCAGCCAAATAAAAGAAGGGGGTTTTCTTCACAGAGACTGAAGGGTCCAGAAGAAAAAAGAAGAGGTACAGCCAAGCCAAGCACAATGTTGGGAAGGTGCCAGTGCTTTACATGCTGCCCATTAATAAAGAAGAAAAACAATAGAAGAAAACCCAGAGAGAGGATTTAATGTAAACTTAAGGAACCGAAATCAAACATGGAAATAGAATGAAGGCTACTTGGCTTCGTAATAGTACTTGTGAAAAAGATCTTTGAAGAATACAGGTAGTCCTTGCTTAACAACCACAAATGGGACTGGCAACTGGCCACTAAGCAGTGTGGTCATTAAGCAAGACGTCGCATGACCACAACAGACTTCTGACCTCAATTCCACCGTAGTCACCCAAAGTCGTTAAGTGAGACATCACGTGACCACAACTTGCAATTTTACTGCGGTTTCTCCATTGACTCTGCTTGTCAGAAGCCGGCAGTTAAGTGTACAAATGGTGATCACATGACCACGGGACATTGCAATGGTCGTAAATGCCCACCAGTTGCAAAGCGCACAAATGGTGATCATGTGACCACAGGAATGTTGCAACGGTCGTAAGTGTGAGGACCGGTCGTAAAGTCACTTTTTCACCACCATCATAACTTTGAACAGTCACTAAACAGGGCAGTCATTAAGCAAGGACTACCTGTAATTAATTACAAAATGGCAGCAAAAGAAAAAAGGGATCATAAAAGAATTCCACACTTCATCAAAAAAAAAACTTTATTACAGCCATAAGGCCAGAAAACAATGATATAAAACCTAAAGAGTAAGTGAATATAAATATACATATATATCAATTGACAGATATGTATATATATAAGATATGTAACAAGAAATAATGAAATATAAAATATAAAATATAAAAGTTCAGGGATAAAAATGCAATAATAATAGATAATAATAATAATAATAATAATAATAATAATAATAATATAATAATAATAATAATAGATTAAAATAACAATATTCCAGTAAGTAACTAAGTCAGAATCTTCAACTACAAGTAGAATGAGTAGCACAAAGAGAGGCAGAAAACTGGGCAACCTGGGAGGAGATACTTGGGTTCTTATCAGGTAAGAGGACTGACAAGTAAGAGTTGTGCTCTCTGCCTGGAAACCAGGTCCTGATTGTCCTTTCCACCTCTTCATCTGAGTCAGACAGGTGCCCACAATTTTGGGAGAAGTGGAAGTCGCATGGCACCAAGTCTGGATTGTATGGTGGATGGGATATCATGGTATTCACAATTCACAACTTCACAATTGCCTCTGGGGTAGCTATGAAATATGAGGCCTAGCATTGCTTTGTTGTTGTTGTTGATTCGTTCAGTCGCTTCCGACTCTTCGTGACTTCATGGACCAGCCCACGCCAGAACTTCCTGTCAGCCGTCACCATCCCCAGCTCCCCCATGGTTGAGTCCGTCACCTCTAGAATATCATCCATCCATCTCGCCCTTGGTCGGCCCCTTTTCCTTTTGCCTTCCACTTTCCCTAGCATCAGCATCTTCTCCAGGCTAGCACTGCTATGTTGCAGCAAAATTTCCTTCTTTATTTATTTTTATTTATTTATTTATTTAATCAATTTATTCCCCGCCCATCTCCCATGCAAGGGACTCTGGGCGGGTTACAATAATTAAAATTTTAAAAACTATACAAATTAGAAATATCTAAAAATACAGCCAATATAAATAGATAAAATCCAAGATGAGTAGGGAATCGTAGCATAGGTCCTATTGCTACGGGGCCAGCCAACCCCAGGAGGCACTATCGCCTCTGTTGTCCCAGGCCTGGTGGCAGAGCCAGGTCTTAAGGGCCTTCCGAAAGGCCAGAAGTGAAGGGGCCAGTCTCACCTCCGGGGGCAAGATGTTCCATAAGGCGGGCGCTATCGCAGAGAAGGCACGCCTCCTGGACCCCGCTAGATGGAATTCTCTTGTTGAGGGGGTCCGGAGCATGCCCTCCCTGCATGCACGGGTGGGGTGGGCCGACGTTATCGGGACGAGACGGTCCCTCAGGTATCCTGGCCCTATGCCATATAGGGCTTTAAAGGTAATCACCAACACCTTGAATTGGACCCGGAAGCAAATTGGCAACCAATGCAGCTCGCGAAGCAGAGGTGTTACATGTGCCGATCTCCTGGCACCCATAACTGCTCGCGCCGCCGCATTCTGTACCAACTGAAGCTTCCGGATACTCTTCAAGGGTAGCCCCATGTAGAGCGCATTACGGTAGTCTATACGGGATATGACAAGGGCGTGAGTGACTGTTCGGAGGGCCTCCCGATCCAGGAAAGAGCGTAACTGGCGCACAACTCGCAGTTGTGCAAAGGCCCTCCTGGCCACGACTGCCACCTGCTCTTCGAGCAGGAGTCGCGAGTCCAGGAGGACCCCCAGATTCCGCACTGGATCCGAGTGAGGTAGTGCAACCCCACCCAGAACCAAGGATGACAACTTCCCGGATTTAGGGGGGGCATCAATCCACAGCCACTCCATCTTACCAGGGTTGTGTTCTTGTGTTTCCAGATTCTGTTTAATTGTAGTTTCAAAATTTTGATCGTTGCAAAACAATCCAAAAAAGTAACCATTAATTTTCCTGCCAAAGCCTGGGTTTATTTTTTCATTAATGGTTTTAAAAAATTAAGTCTCCTTCGATCAGGCAGTGATAAACTGATCAGTCCCAAATGGTTTCGATTAATGAAGACTGCACTGGATTCTCACATAGGCTGATCCCAGATGATGGAGTTTGATTTGTTCCGTAATACGCTAGCTATGCTGCTGAAGACTGTTCTTAGATAAGAAATTCAGAGGATGTTCAGGATCAGACAGCATTAATCTGTGCTATTTGCAACAAGGGAAAAGAAGCAGCTATGCTCCATTTTAATTTATGTCATTCCATAATGTCTAATAAACTCCATCTTCTTGATAAATACTGTTGGATGAGCACAAGAAAATAAAATCTATTTATCACTTTACATGTTCTCCATCACCCCATATCCTTCCCTGCCTTCTTTAGATTCCACTGTGAAGTTGTTCATTTAAGGAGACAGGAGGCAGCTTTGATATACAAGTCTTCTTTAAAAAATGTCTTGCAGGCTTAGAATAATGTTAAATTATTTGACTCTTATTTATAGGAGGCTACTATGTCCCATCCCTGCAATGGCCAGCATGGTGTTCTTTTTGAGACAATATAGAGCAGTGTTTCTCAACCTTGGCAACATTAAGATGTATGGACTTCAACTCCCAGAATTCCCTAGCCAGCATTTGAAGGAGTTGAAGTCCACATATCAAAATGTTTCCAAGGTTGAGAAACACTGATACAGAGGATGCAACATAGCAGTTAGGCTGCTGGAAGAATTGTTGCTGCTGACATTTGCTAAGGCAGCCCCCACTCCTCAAAAACCCTTACAATGGAGTGATACTAATGCCTCTCCTGTTCCACATATGTAAAAAAAAAAAAAAAACAGCTCAAGAATTTATGCCCCTGAAGAAATCTACTGAAATGACCCTTTCATTTTCTATGCCTTCAAATATGGAGAAGAATTTTGTATGCAATGTTAACTTTCTGTAGCATTTGCCTTTCCCTGTTCTTTCCTGCTGGAGGCAATAGTAATAGTAGCCTCTCACAAATGTGAGTCAAATAATTTAACATTATTCTAAGCCTGCATACCTGCAATGCCTCCACATTGTTCATTGCCCCATTAAAAGACATTGTTTCATCTCTTGCAGAACACTTCTTATTTCCCAAAATGTCCATATTGCTTTCCCCTCAGCACTTTTAAGATGAGCGAGACAGTACCGCCAGCATTTTTTGGCTTTATATAAAAAAACACAATTCACTGCTAGTTATAGATGAATTGAGCATGGCATTGATTGGCTACTGCCTGGGAATATAAAATGGCCTATAAATAATGAGTTGTGGAAAATTAATATCAGTATTTGGCAACTGCCTACAAAGTAACTGTCAAGAATGATGCTGAAGAGAAAGGCCATTCATCTAACTTGATGTTACCTCAACAAATGCCCAATTTACAATTCTCACTTAGAGGAAACTGTCTATTTTTCATGATTAATTCATTTTCCTGAGATTGGTAAGCCTCACTACTTATACTGCAATACCTTGCTAAATCTATAAAATAATCACAATTGAAAATGGGGATGTAAATCTTAATCTACTTGACATTGCCCCTAAGAAGTAAAAATAACACACTTTTATAAAACAGGGGACTGAAGACAATTTGAGCTGAGATAAAACTGCCTGCAAAAATATAAGAAGCAAAGATAATGTGCACATAAATCATCAAATCCAATCATGCATCTCCTTTTTCTGGTGTCCCCCCCCCCCCATAAAAACCTAAATAAATGACAGGCAAATTTGCCACTACTTAAATAATTAAAGAAACACCACCTCAGATGTGCAATATCTAGAGGATTTCTGATGCACTTTCTAATTCAAACAATTGCCAGCCCATTTAGTCCAAACAAGATCTGTTTGTTTTAAAGAACTCCTGAGGAACCCTAGGTTTCTTTGGAAATCTTATTAAGGGTGGCTCGGGAAGAAGGTCAGTAAAGAAGCTTCTGTAAATGACACTTTATTTGGGACCAGTCCTGCCACTAGATTAATGGCAGATACTGGGGGTGGCAGGTGGGGGGAGCATCAGTGACACGTTGTAGGAAGGAGCCGGATATGTCACATGCAACCAACCAAGCACCTCTTAAGCAAATCTCTTGGTCTTAGATAAAATGGAGGCCACCGTCCTTGTAATGGTAGTATGTGGGAACGACCTTGGGAGACAGGGGAAGGGCCACAGCCAGGGGAACAGTCGGATGAGAGGCCTCTTAGCCCGCAGAAGGAATGTGGGAATGGCAAACATCTCAGAAGGGACCCTCCCTAGTTTCTTGGGCTGTAAAGGAGACAGGGAGAAATTTACTTTCAGACTTGCAAGGTTCTGTTAAAGTAACCTTACAATAAAGTAGAATTATGCTTCCTGCCTGGACTACCTTGCAAGGCTGACAGTCCCATTACCAGTGTAGATGTACAATCTAACTGCTAGTTTGGCCAGCTTCTGTACATAAGGGGGTATAATCTCATAATATATTTCAGGCTGAATTGTACTTTGATTTGTACTCAGTTTTTTATTTCTTTTTGTGTGCTAATCACTAGATGAGTGTACACCACATGACCTAAACATGAGAGGAGGCTTCACTGACTGAATTACTTTCCTCGCTGGAGGGAACACTAAGCATTTGGGGGCCAGCGGCAGTAGAAATGATCACAGATCAGCTCCAGATTTCTTTTGAGGATGGGGGAGTGGAAATGGCATGTTGTAGAAGTGCCTTTCTGTCTCTAAAAGATTGTGCTCTCCTCTGTGCCTATACAAGTCATTGTTGCATGTGCATGTCATAGAAAGTAAGTAAGATAAACTACTGGTCAGTAGGGATGGAATTTAGGGGCTGCCTAATTACAGTACCTCTAAGTAAACCACTCTGTACATAGGACAGAAATTTGCCTGGCTTGGGGTGAGCAGAGTGAGCAGCAACTGCAAGTTATGCGACCTCCGAGCTTATTTTTAATTTATTTGTATGTATATGTACATACATACAAATAAATTAAAGATACATATACATGATCGCGGAAGCGTCTTTGGACAGTGCTGGCCCTTCGGCTAACAAACGGAGATGAGCACCGGCCCCTAGAGTCGGACACGACTGCACAAATGTGTGGGGGGAACCTTTGCCTATATGTATTGTATTATATTTTTACTTATTTTAATTATTGACTGTAAACCGCCCAGAGTCCCCTTCGGGGGAGATGGGGAGGTGATATAAATGGAATTATAAATAAATTAATAAATTAATAAATTAATAGTCATGCTGTGAATGAGTGATTCAATGGGATTGACATTAGAATAGCTACCATTGCTATTTCTGGTTTCTAATATTATGAGGGAGGAAGAAAAATATCTTGCTCTTTCCTTTTTAATACCATGCATAATTTTATCTATCACCAGCTGGAGTGCTTTCCTTCTTTTAGTATAGGGTTGGACTGGATGATCTAACAAAACTCTTTCCAGTTATACTTGGTATGCATTTGTACTTTCCAACATGAATCTAATGTGAATAACAACATTAGCTCTCCTTGGCAGTAACTTTGACGCACAGCATCTTGTAGGGAAAAAGAGAGATCTTACTCATCATACTGTACATGGAAAAAACAACCTTGTGTGCCAAAGATGTTTTCCCAGTGGCTTGTTTGGGCATATTCATTGCTGGGCCTGGCCAACCAACGGGCAGCCAGAGAACTCAAACAAGAAGGTGACCCTAATGAGTTTTCTCTGCTTGCCCTACATCTTAAATCATTCTCACCACTATAAAAGCAGCAGATCAGGCAGCCTATAATTAGGGTAGGGGCTGATACCAAGAATGGCCATCTGCCAAACCATGTGCCTCCTTTCATCTGCATATTTATGTATTTAAAGAAACAGAAAACTTTAATTACATTTTAATAACTTGGTTCTTTTAACTCCACAATTTGCCAGGCTGCTTCTAAACTTTTCCTCTGATCTTCAAAGAAGGAAAAAAGGAATATGTTTTGTTTCCCTTTTTTAGTTAGTTGCTGCATCAGTACCCCAGGGAGGAGGCAGGGAAGGTCCCTCTGAGTTTCTAATATCCACCCAAGGTCAGTGTTTGCCACAAGAGAGAATGCAAAAGGTGAGTGTTTTGAATATCTGTCACTGATGTAGTACCTTAAGGAGAGGGATTATAGTATCCCCGCTCCTTAAATGATCTCTCTCTCTCTCTCTCTCTCTCTCTCTCTCTCTCTCTCTCTCTCTCTCTCTCAAAAGATGCGGTAGTGATGCAAAACATTCCAAAGTAATAGTATTCAAGGGAAAGATAGATGACTAGATCTCTCCTACCACAGAGCAGTAATTGGGTAAAAGTGGGACATTAGCTGCTCAGTAATGATGACTTAGAATACGTTATATCATAGGCACCATCATCTTTTTTCTTTGTATAATGTATGGTTTGGTTGTTTGAGAGTGTATTGAAGAGGAATAACATTTCTAAAAAATTGAAGATTGGGTCCCAAACTGGAGATTATAGACAGGGCCAGATATGCAAAGGATGACATCTACTAGATAGTGCATTTTTAGCCAACACAGTACAATTTCATCTTAACTCTTGCTGTGTGCAAGGGGGATAGGAATAGTGATTTTTTTTCTTTTTTTAGATTTTTCTTATCCCATCTTTATTATTTTTATAAATAGCTCAAGGCAGGGAACATACCTAATACTCCGTCCTCCTATTTTCCCCACAGCAACAACCCTGTAAGGTGAGTTGGGCTGAGAGAGTGACTGGCCCAAAATCACACAGATGGCTTATGCAGATTGAGAAGAAAACTATTGCAAATTATTATTTATTTATTCAATTTTTATGGCTGCCCATCTCAAACAAGTGACTCTGGGTGGCAAAGAGTCATAAAATCAATTAAAACCAGGTACAAAATAATACATACATACATACATACATACATACATACATACATACATACATACATCAGCCGAGAGAACTGTAACCATAATATCAATACAGCCAGGAAATGGGGCCATTAACACACTCGGAGCACCAGGGCTGGGCATATAACCAGGCCTTCAAGGCCGGGGCCATCCCAATCTCTAGAGGGAGAATGTTCCAGAGGGCAGTAGCTACAGCAGAGAAGGCACGCTTCCTAGTTCCCACCGGCTGACACTCCTTGGCTGATGGGACCTGAAGCACGGCCAACCTGCTGGACCGAATTGGACGGGTAGAAACAACCAGGAGAAGATGGTTTCCCAGGTAACCAGGTCCCAAGCCATGAAGGGCTTTAAAGGTGACAACCAGCACCTTGAATTGCACCCGGAAACACACTGGCAACCAATTTATTTATTTGTCAAATTTTACCACCACCCATCTCCCCCCCAAGGGGGGACTCTGGGTGGTTTACAATACAAATAAAACATTAAAATATGGTCATACATAAATAAGTATCGGATACAAATATAAATAAAAAGTAGAAGAGATAAAATAAAATCCAGATGGCGATGACAGTTTTAATGCCACTCATGTATATCTAAGGCTATCTTAGGGTGCCAGCCATCCCCAGGAGTGGCTGCTTCTCCTCCCACCCCAAGCGAGCTGGCAAAACCAGGTCTTCAGTTGTTTTCGGAAGGCCACAAGAGATGGGGCCTGCCGTATCTCTGGGGGAAGGATATTCCAGAAGGCAGGAGCTGCTGCAGAGAAGGCCTGCTTCCTAGACCCCGTCAGATGAAATTCTCTTACAGATGGGGCCCGCAACATGCCCTCTCTGCATGATTGGGTGGGACGGGTCGATGTAATGGGGACGAGATGGTCCCTCAGGTAGCCTGGACCCATGCCATGTAGGGCTTTAAAGGTGATAACCAACACCTTGAATTGGACCCAGAAGCAAACTGGTACCCAGTGCAGCTCGCAAAGCAACGGTGTTATGTGTGCCAATCTTGGGGCACCAAGAACTGCCCGAGCGGCTGCATTTTGGACCAGCTGTAGCTTCCGGATACTCTTCAAGGGTAGCCCCATGTAGAGTGCATTACAGTAGTCTATATGGGAGATGACCAGGGCATGAGTGACTGTGTGAAGAGCCTCATGGTCCAGGAAGGGGTGTAACTAGCGCACAACATGAAGTTGTGCGAAGGCCCTCCTGGCCATGACTGTCGGGTCCAGCTATGGTTTCTTGAGGAGGGGGTGCACCAGCACTTCCTTAAAGGCTGCCGGAAACACCACCTCTCCCAAGGATGTATTTACCATCGCTTGGACCCAACCACACATCACCTCCCAAGCTGCTTTCACTAGCCAGGAGGGGCATGGGTCTAGTTGACAAGTGGTGGCATTTACAATCCAGAGGATCCTGTCCACTTCCTTGGTCCCAACAGGATCAAACTGTTCCCAGATAACATGATAAGTACATTCCCTCGGCATCTCCACAGACCCTGCTTCATGCGTGGAGTCCAACTTGGAGTGGATCCGAGCGATTTTATCCTGCAGATGCCCAGAAAACTCCTCAGCGCAGCCCTGAAGATGGGTCACCAGGCCACCCTTTCCCAGAAGGGATCGAGTGACCTTAAATAGGGCCACTGGGTGGCATTCTGTGGATGCAACAAGAGTGGAGAAATATTGATGTTTCGCCACTCTTACCGCCACAAGGTAGGTCTTAACAGCGGCTCTAGCTTGTGTTCAGTCAGATTCGGTCTTTGTCTTCCTCCAGCGGTACTCTAGACATCTCTTAACCCTCTTCAAAACCCTCAGCTCCTCCGTGAACCACGGGAGTGTCGGGTTGAATGGGGCAAGAAAGGTCACACAGGCGTGATCCTGTCCAAGGCCCCGGCCACCTCCCTATTCCAGGCTGCGGAGCTAATGCAGCTTACACAGTAGTGGTGTTATATGTGTCGAATATCCAACACCATTTACTACCCATGCATCTGCATTTTGCACCAGTTGAAGTTTTTGAATGTTCTTCAAGGACAGCCCCATGTAGAGCATGTTGCAATAATCCAGTCAAGAGGTCATGAGGGCATGGGTGACTGTGAGCAGAGCCTCCTGGGCCAGGAATGGGAGCAACTGGTGCACAACCCGAAGGTGTGCAAAGGCCCTGTTAGCCACGACTGCCACCTGCTCTTCTAGCAGGAGTCTTGAGTCCAAGAAGACCTCCAGATTGTGCATCAGGTCTGTCTGGGGCAGTGCTACCCCATCCAGGACCAATGGTCGAAAAACCTTGTCACCGGAAGGCCCAAATACCCAAAGTCACTAAGTCTTGCTTGGGTTGAGTCAAAACCCATTGCACCCCATCCAGGCCCCTACAGCCTCCAGGCACTGGGACAGGACATCCACGGCATCACTCAGGTGGCCTGGGATGGAGATATAAAGCTTGGTAGAATCAGCATATTGATGATACCTCACCCTGAACCATTGTATCACCTCACCCAGTGGCCTCAGGTAGATGTTAAATAAGAGAAATAAGAGAGGAGAGAGGACCAAGCCCTGGGGCACCCCACAAAGTAGGGGCCGCGGGTTGGACCTCTCCACCCTATCAACACCTACTGGAATTGACCCCAAAGGAAGGAAGAGAACCAATGCAACACAGTGCCGCCCACCCCCAACTCCCAAAGTCAGTCAAGAAGGATACCATGATCGATGGTATTGAAGGCCACTGCGAAGTCAAGAAGAGCAAGGATGGATGCACTGCCCCCATCCCGATCCCGCCAGAAGTCATCCAAGAGCATGACCAATGCTGTTTTAGTCCCATAACCCAGCCTGAACCCTGACTGAAAGGGGTTCAAAATTAGCCATAATTATCTCAATGGTAATTGCATTGCAGTCCAAGGCACTCTCAGAATTTTCCTCCAACACCACAGTTCAAAAGCATCATACAGGGAGCAGGAAAATATTTAACTCGACACTGGACATAAAATGCAAACCCCACAGTAATGTAATACCTTTATTATGAGCTATCACAATATCACACAGTCATGAGTAAAGAATTCAAGTTTTCCAGAATCCTTCTTCAGGGTGGATATTATGCAAAATGGATACGGAGGGGAGAAAGAACAGAAAAATACTATCAAATGGACTTACTGGAGAAAGAAAATGAAGACAGGACAGGACAGGACAGGAAAGGGAAAGGGAAAGGGAAAGGGAAAGGGAAAGGGAAAGGGAAAGGGAAAGGGAAAGGGAAAGGGAAAGGGAAAGGGAAAGGAAAAGGAAAAGGAAAGGAAAGGAAAGGAAAGGTTCCCCTGTGCAAGCACCAAGTCATGTGACCCCTGGGGAGACACCACTTTCGCAACATTTTCCTGGCAGTCTATAGAGCGGGGTGGTTTGCCATTGCCTTCCCCAGTTGTAATTACCTTTCCCCCAGCAAGCTGGGTACTCATTTTACCGACCTTGGAAGGATGGAAGTCTGAGTCGACCTGAGCCAGCTACCTGAGAACCAGCTTCCGCTGGGATCGATATCAGGTCATGGGGAGAGTTTTGGTTGCAATACTGCCGCCTACCACTCTGCGCCACACGAGGCTGTAAATGAAATGTAAATGTAAATAAAATGAAGGCAACTATAACAAAAAAACAGAATGATTGTTAGGTAGCAAAAGATTGCACAAGTTCATCATAACTTCTGTATTATTTTAGCTTTGAACTGTGATGAACCAGGTTCATATTATCCTGTTCAACATAACTGGTTTCAGTTTAGTTTTCAGTCTAGAAAAGAACTTCATTTTGGGAAACCAGTAATATTTGTCTTTTCTAGTGCATTATGGTAGAAACAATTGATCAAATACTAACAAAGTAAATCTAATTTCTTTAATTTCCCTCAAGTTTTTTTCCATTAGCTATCTAATGTCTTGGTGAGGCTCCCAGATTGGCCAAGGTGTAATCAACTTCCTAAGCACTCTATTGGAGATAGATATCAAGTCAAATGTTATCCTGATGAGAATTGTCATTGGAAATTAAAGGGGAAAAAATCACAAGGAGTTGACTGCTAATACAAAGTTAAGAAACATAGGTTGGTTGATCGGTTGGTTGGTTGTTGTTTTTTTAAAAAAATAATCTGGCTGCAGTCCTGCACAACATGTTTTAAGAATGCAGTTAAAGCATTTTGGATGGATGCAAGCCAACGGCAACATCAAAGGTAAGATGGCTTGGCAATCATTTAAAGAGCAAAGAATATTATGTAAGACATGCCATTTATTTAATATATGTAGTCACATTTAAATCCACCATAATTTTTGCTTTTTATTTCTCCCCAAGGAGTTAACCTTGAAAACTTGAGAGTTTATATATGCAGCCTTCCCCAATCCAATGTCTCCCAGATACATTGCATTTCAAATACCAATCTTACCTGGCTGGATCTTATGTCAAGATAGTCAGCCAAGATAGTAGCTCTGCTGCTCAACTATTGGTTTGCGATAAATAAACAATTAACAGTGGGCTTTCATGCCTCTGATCATGCCCAGGAGTGTATGGGTTGGGGGAAACTTATACCATGTTTTGGTATATTATCATAGGAACTTGATCATCCAGTTCCTCTAATAAGATTAATTGCTGACCAAGGTTGTAAATGAGCTCTCTCTCTAAAAAGTACTTACTCCCTAAACATCTTGACTTTATCCCTTCCTTAGGTCTGTGATCATTTTACCTCTATTTCTTAAAAATGAATTTTGAAGCATAAGGCATTTGCTTGGTGTTACTTCATCTGTGTTCCTGTATTAATAGTAAAAAAAAACATTTTTAAAAAACATATTCTAACTTTTAGCTAAACCTTTTCTCCACAAAATTTTGCTTTCTACTTATATTTTTCCAAGGATGTAACAAAATTGTTGTAAAGAAACATTGTTCTTCTAGCACACACAATTTTCATTGCAGCTGATGCCCTATAGTTTCCATACTTCATGCTAAACTCAAGCCCAAGTATGACTATAGGGAGAATTGATAGTTACCACATTGGTGGTAAAACAGTTGTGTAATTTGCAGGTTATGCAAAAGACAAAATCACCCTTGTTAGTTCTTTTGATACAAAGAGCAATTGCATTATCTGTACCACCAGCTGCTTCATGCCTCTGCATTATATACTGTAAATTCCATCATTGACATCTCCACCAATTTATAGGAGAAAAGCATATTAAAAAAAAAGGACAGGGGAGGGGTAGTTTGTTTTGCACAGAAGACATGCATGAAAAGTTTGTTGAATAAGCAGAGCTGGGTTCATAAAAGACACCAAGACATAACCATGTTTACAACCACAATGTATTCTTGTAGCACATTAAGCCAAAACTATATTATGGCTTCAAGCAAGATATAACTCTAGAGATAAAGTGAGATTTCTGTGTATCTGAAATGAATAGTGAAGTGGCTGATGTCACTATTTGAATGGTTAAAATAAAACAGGAAAGCCAGGAACTCTGAAAGGAATTCTTCAAAGTAGGGGAATGGGCATTAAAATAGCAAATGTCATTCAGTGTGAGCAACAGAAGAAATGTAAAGTAATGTACATGGAGGCAAAAACTTCTTCATATATATGCTGATGAGATTTGAGCCACTGAGAACTGAAAAGGAAAAGACAATTTAAGGGCTGTGATGGATAGCTTAATGTAAATACTAAGTCAGTATGGGGGCCCTTTGATAAAAGCAAATTCTATCCTGGGTTCGGAAAGAAATTTTAAATAAAATTACCACTGTTGTCATTTTTATTATTCATTTTGTTAATACGCCACTCTTCATCCCAGAAGGAACCCCAACATAATGCCTTTATAGAAACAGATGAAGCCACTGTCTGGAATATTTCTGCCTCAATGACCCCTCAACACCTTATACAGCTGCAGAAGAGTTACTACAATGATAAGGGGACTGGAGCAATTAAAATAAGAGAAAGTTATACCTGAGTCTTGTTTCGCTTAAAAAAAAGAGACAACGTGAGAGCAGAAAACCTGACTGTATAGGATTATGTGTGGCAGGGAAACAATAGTTGGGGGAAGGTTTTCTCCTTCTTCCCTACTACTAGGGCATTTTCTGAAGTCAAATAGGCTAGATGGGGTGATGGCCATCTAATGAAGACATTAAAAAGGAGTGAATAATTTCTCATGACAAATTCATGAATGGCCACTAGTCACAGTGCTGCTCTATACTGTTTGCAGGATCAAAGGCACTTTATCTCTGAATATTAATTATTAGAAATAGCTATTACTTTCATGTTCAGCTTGTGAGCATTCATAATTGAAAAATAAATGTGATCCTCTGAGTTTCCTTAGAGCTCTTCTATGAAACTACTATCCTCAACATGGCAGCTTAATGATGGTTGGCAGGTAGTACGAGGACCATCTCTGAAACGCAACATGGTTCAACCCAGCCTTTAATATTAAGCATTTTCTTTCCTTCTTTAAACTGGAGAATATACTTGGAAATGTACTCTGATTCTGTAGTCTATGGAAAGATTTATTTATATATTTATTCAATTTGTATAGCCGCCCAGCTCACATTTGTGACTCTGGCATGTTGACACAACAATGTCTTTAGAGCCTTTCTGAAGGCAAGCAGGGTGGGGGTCAATCTAATCTCCCGGGGAAATAATGTTCCAAAGGGTGGGTGCTACAGTAGAAAAGGCTCTCTTCCTGGGTCCCATAGGATGGCACTCCTTAATAGACAGGACCCGTAACATGCCCTTTCTGCCAGACCTGATGGGATGGGTAGATGTAACTGGGGAGAAGCAGTCCCTCAAATAACCTGGCCCCATGCCATGTAGGGCTTTATAGTTTCATCCCCAGCACCTTGAATTGAACCTGGAAGCAAACTGGCAACCAATGCAGCTTGCATTGTAACTTATATTGAACAAGGATTGCCGTATCTGAGCTGCTGAAATTCAGATGTCTCTTGCTGCTACCTGGCAATCATCAATATTTTTGCAGCCCCATCAGTTATCCCTAGTCTATGACATAAATAATCCAGGAAGCTGCTTGGAAACCATGGCTCAGCATAAATTTTACAGCTGCTCCAGATTCAATCATTCAGTCTTCTTACACCTGGAAATGGGAGTCAGATGGCACACTTCCTTTGGCTGCTATTGAATCCTTGAAGAGTTCATGACTGGGAAGACATTTGAAGAGAATGTCCAAATTTATTACAGCTCATTAATTCACATCAAATATCAAGACAAGGAAGCAGTATATAAAACTTAAAAAAATATTTGGATGAAAAGGGAATGTTAAATTCTATTATTTTATATTTTAAAAGATTAGGAAATGGCGAAGATAACTTTAGAAGAAATGTGAAATGTTTGCTATTTAAATGCATGACAACTAGAAAATGTCTAGGGTTTTTAAAAAGTGTTTTTAAAATTGCAGCCTTTGAGACCAATTCTCCTGGAAGCTAAGTTGCTGAACACATTACCTAGCATTCAAGGTAATAGGTGATAGTGTTCAAGATTTAGCTTTTGGCTGATAAGAACTTGGGAGTTGACCTCCCATCTTGAGAGTATATTGTTCTGATTTTATCTCCCAGGGTTGAAAGGTAGGAAAGATAAGCCATTATCTCTTACTAATCCAGAGCAGCTGACATCAGAAGAGTAATCTTTTGTTTCTCTGCTTGTGTTTCCACTGCAAACCCCACTTTAGAGAGGTCACCATTATAACCAGGGCCCTGTCAGTAGGGCAGCTTTGTTCTCCTGCTAAATAGTATTAGTGCTCATGCTTCTTCTCTAAAAGGAGCTACTTTCTGTACATTTTTGCCCAGCACAGTCGCATAATAATGGCAAAGAAGGGGATTGCAGCTGTGTGTTAATGAGGCCAAACAGAGCATTGGTGCAAACCCTATGGCTACCTACAGAGAGCCTCCACAGAATGTCAACTTAAGCCTCCAAGTGATCAAAATATTTCTCTTACTATCATAGGTCAAGTCAACATGGGTGGTATAGGGAAGCTTAAAGTATGATGTGAACATTCTTGTATTATTAAATTGCCTTTGGGCCAAATTAGAGATTATAATGCAATAGCAAGTGTGTAGTAGCACCCCCCTCCCCCCAGTGAAATGCAGCTGAGGGACACTGCAGTTACTGGAAGAAAACACGTTTCAATCTTACTGGCAGTTTGTGTAAGAGCAAGCAGCATTATCACACTAACTGTGAGGACAGGTTCCTTTCACTTCTGAACCGTTCCCTTATTAGGAATGCCCTCCTCAGGCTACTTTCTCATTCCTGGGAGAGGGGTTTCTGTGTTTATCCCATATCCATGAAAAAGCAGCTGGCGCAGAGGTTTAAAATTCCTACCATGTAATACTGATTTGCCCTTTAAAATGAATCTGTCTGTCTCACCCTTGATCATCAATGAGGAAAAACATCGTATTTCTCACATCACAGTAGGATATTAGAATTTCTGGAAAAATATGTTGACCACCTAAGAATTTTGATCCTCTAAAAACATTGTTTTGGGATAGATATGATTTGGGATGGAGTTGAGCTACAGAGGTTTCTTATATTCAGGCTGTGTATGTTTGTGTGTCACGCGTAAGTGCTGCCCTGCTACAGTGAGAACTTTCAAAAATGCCTACATTTTAAACTCATGTTGCCTCATCAGAAGGTCTTGTGATATAGGAAATGTTGCTAGGGGGCTAAGCTTTCTTCCATGACGCCCAGATAGTCTCAGCATAGACTTTGGAGGTAGATTATACCTGAACCCGACTCATAGACCATACTAGATGTATTATGTGGAGCTCGTCATGATGGTTTACTAACTGGGCTTGTGATTTAGCATGACATGTGAATCCAATCGCTGTGCATTACTGAAGAGACAAAATCCAAACAAATAATGATAGATCTATAGTATGGATCACTGTGTAAGTTTTGTGTTTTAGCCTGGTATTCCCTCATCCCAAGCCAGGACTTGAATATTAGAAAGAAAGAAAAAACCTCTTTCTACAGTGATTACAGCAACAATAATTGTTTTGCTGTAACACTAAAAAGTTATAAAAGCAATAATGTTAGAAAAACATATTTCTAATATTCACAGGTTGAGAGCGGAGCCAGTCTAGCATGAGATGCTTGAATCTGGATTCCTGCGCTAAGCGAGAAGTGGGATTTAATCGCCTAAATAGCCACTTCCAACTCTATGATCCTGGCTTCCAGCAGAATCAGCAGCATTGACAAGTGGATCAAAAAGTGCTAATTACCTGAAAACAAAACCATGTAAAAACTCAGGAAGAACCCCCTGGCTGCACTAACCATCTGCATTCCAACAGATGTTCCTGTCAATCACATCTAAACCTGTCACTTTCCTTGTAATAAAGTTCTATCTGTATTTCCAGGATGATTAATAGCTTTACATTCAATGAGTGTTATTTCCAAGAACTATGATTTATAGTTGGTGTGGTCCAGGCTCCTTTGATTAAACAATGTCATCTCTCAGGATCCCAGAGGCACGTCTTCTCTGTAGCAGTACCTTCCCTCCAGAACGAGGTTCCCCCCAAGATCTGGATGGCCCCCCCTCTGATGTTGTTTAGAGCTGTGAAGACCTGACTCTTCACCCAGGCCTTTGGTGAGGGAGAGGGACACCCTTCATTTCATTGCGCTTGCTATTTTATTTTTTATGTTTTATTGTAATTTCTTTGGTTCTTGTGAGCCACCCAGAATTGTTGAGAATTGGGCGGCATCCAAGTTTAATAATAATAATAATAATATAAAACTCTGACTTGAGTAGACAATAAGTGAAACAAATGGCTTTTTTCTGAAGTTAGAATTTTCATGTTAACAGCTGAAAATAGTGTTCAATGGTGTCTTAAAGTTTATTGAATTGGAAAAGGTGACACTTTTTTTAAAGGAACAACAATCCATCATCAGAATGGGAAAATGTATTGCTTTTTAGAAAACACATAGATATGTACACAAATAATTGAACATTTTGCTCAGCAGGATTTCTTTCACTGAAAGTAATACTGATCAACCTCCAAGATTGGTACAAATATTTAAACACATCCCACTTAATCATGTTAAATTAAAACAATCAAAGTAAATATCCATGCCTCCATCTTTTCTTTTTATGAGCTGTGCTATACAATGACAACAATAGGTCCAAGGTATTATTTTAAGGTTTGGAACTGGAAAAGGTTAATTTAGCCAGAAGAAATGCTGGAAATTTAAATAATCAGGTGCAAAGTCCCTTAAAATATTGTTTGTTAGGGAAATTGAAAACAGTGATTTGGAAATATTTAACTTGGAAAGGTGTCATCAGCAGTTTTAATGAAAGGTTTAACTCTCTCTCCTCAAGGGCACTTTAAATTAGATCAACATGCCTGTGAGACAGAAGGGAAATAAAGGAGGTCGAGTGCAATTCAAACTTTAATTTGGCCTCTGGCAAGATGTAAGGATGTGGGGCAAAGGAATTTGCTGCTGGGTGTTTTTAAAACCCGATGGAAAGATTTCTGGTTTACAGATCTATGTTAAAAATCTGTTTGAGAGTTGTCAATTAAATCCTTATACACAAGGATGAAAGTAGATGCAACTAGAATGAAATATTAAAACATGAACCTTTTCTGAGTACCAGAACTGGAGAGTAATGTTGCTGAAAATGATAAATAATTTGGTAGTTAGAATTCTTTGCAAGTCCACTGCAGCTCATTCAAAGATCTACTGGTAAACCGTTCTGTCCACTCATTAAGCTGTGCACATTTGCGCTTGCTCAACCAGCATATTTACATAAACTTAAATATTACAAAACATATTAAATCCAGAAACAAACATCTTCCCAAAACAGTAAAGTAGGACTATCAGGTGTATATCCACATTAATTTGTACTTCTTGGACTAACAGCTGCCCAGAGTCATTGGGAGGTGGGAAGCATACAAGTTTAATAAATTATTATTAGTAGTACACAGATTAATTGGTTTTCTTCTCAATTGCACATTGCTTATTTATAAAATAGTGTACAATGCCTAAATTAAGGAAAATTGTGTGTATAAAAATGCATAAATTAGGGAACGCCTATATTAGTGTGTCCCTGAAGGACAATTGCATAGAAAAATAAATGCATACGTATGTGTGCTTTTTTTAAAAAAAAACTTACACAGAAGTTAGAAAAACATGACTGAATATACATAAAGCCGATTCGTCCAATCCCAGTGGTGGCTGAAATTGAGACTTGCATAGTCGTAACAGTATGAAACAGCTTACAAACTACTCCTGGGATGAATAAGTTCTTGAATAAAGAGATTTGATTATTGAAACATTTGTCACATAAAACTGGTGTAGATAATAGCCTCACAGCAGAAATAATGTAAGCCATCCATTGCTGTTGATAATATTAGTCCCAATAACAATGCTGCATTTTCTCTGGCATCTCAATCAAAGGCTTCCTCTTGAGGATGCAGATCGTTTAACATAAACCTCCCTGGTGCTACCTGGAATTAAGTAGGTCAAATTGCTTTGAAAAATAGCAAGAGGACGCCCTGAGGGGGAAAAAAATTGAGATGGTATGAAAGAGAACTAAGAATATCAACAAAAGTAAATAAGAAGATAACTGTACACAGGTTAAGATTAAATGATACAATGGAAATGTTATTGTACTCCAGAAATGCTTTATATCCTGGTCACAACAGGATTCCTGTATTTCTACAGAGTACCCCCACAATCAGGGCCAAAGCATGTTCTGTACTATACTGTAAAGTCCTATTGTGCAAATTCCCTTTCTGGCCATAAAGGTGGGAAGAGGAAGGATGAGGGGAATTGAAACAGTAATTCACCAGCATAGCACTATGATTCTCAAGATGGCAGCTAGTTTGTATTCTGTACATCACAAACTAAAAGGGGCGTGGTGGCTCAGCGGGTAAGACACCAGGCTTGTTGATCGGAAGATAACAAGTTCAGAGGTTCGAATCCCTAGCCCTGCGTGCGGAGTGAGCTCCCGCACTAGCCCCAGCTCTTGCCAACCTAGCAATTCGAAAGCATGCAAATGCAAGTAGATGAATAGGTACCACTTCGGTGGGTAGGTAACAGCGTTCCGCGCGCATCATGCTGGCCACATGACCATGGAAGCGTCTTCGGACAACGCTGGCTCTTCGGCTAACAAACGGAGATGAGCACCGGCCCCTAGAGATGGACACGACTGCACAAATGTGCGAGGGGAACCTTTACCTTTTACATCACAAACTGGAGTAGAAACACTGAACATCTTCAGGACATGTTTTACACATACTCAAGCCTAGTGAGGGTTGTCATCCAAGAACATTTGGAAGGATTGGAAAAAGCTGTCCTAAGATACTACGCTTTACAACCACCTTGCCCAGCCTGATGCCCTCCAGGTGATTTGATCTAAAACTCCTTTCAGCCTCAACTAGCAGTGTACTATATGGAGATGTGGGACACGGAGTTTAGCATATCTGGCAGACTCCAGGTTGGGGAAGCCTTCAGACTCAAATGTAATGAATCCGGCACTGCTTTAGGTATATTACTCCATCCCTGTTCCTTGTTATTTTGTCTAGAGAAATTCATTAAACAAATAAACAAACAAACAATCAGATGGTAACACCTGGCTGTCTGGGCTTGGAAATTAAACAGGGTCAGTCCCGATTAGCACCTGGATGGGAAAACACCAGGGAGGACATGGCCTTCAGGCTAGACTGTTGGATCAGATTATATCCCAGAAGGAGACAGTGAAAAACCACCTCTGTACTATTGCCCTCCACCCCCCACCCCCCCAAATGCATGACTATATTCACATAACCATCAGGAGCTGAACTTGATTCAAGGACATTCATGCCTTTATTTTGCCCTATAGTGAGATACCCTGTAGATGCAGTTTATCTGTTCTATGCACTGTAGATGCACTCTATCTATCCCTGTCCCCTCAAAAGACACAGGGACATAGGAAGGCGTCTGGCAGTAGAATACTCTGTTAATGTTCCTTATCAGAAACAAGAAGTGGGAGTAGAAGGGAGATGGTCAACCGTGGCTCAGAAACTGACCTACTGGCACTTGCACTATTCCTTTGATAGTCAAGCTGGGTTTGTGAACCCTCTTCTTATATTCTGCCTAGCCTTTTGAGAGGAGGGTTGTTATTAAAGAAATTCAAGGAGAAGTGATTACAAAAATGGAAGGGAAAGCACCTTCCTGCCTTTATCTTTTTGTACCAATCGAAGAGGAATCAGTAGAGGAAATGATGGCATTCTAGAAACACAAGTCTACCGGAAATCTACCCACACTAACCAAGTGCTCCACTATCAAAGCAATAACCCAACCTCACACAAGAGGAGCTGTGTAAGAACACTATTCAGACGAGCACAAACACACTGCAGCAACCCAGAACACCAGAAAAAGGAAACAGACCACTTATATAGCATCTTCCAGCAAAATGGATATCCACACAACTTTATCAAAAAGTGCCTGACCACTCAACCCACCACAGCAAAACCAACAGAAGCTATGAAAAGGATTACACTGCCATACATCAGAAACATCTCAGAAACTACTAATAGACTGTTACATCCACACGGCATCACTGTAGCACACAAACCAACCAAAACCCTTCAGAACATTGTAAGTAAACCAAAAGACCCAGTAGCCCAAGAAGAAAAAACAGGAGTTATCTACAACATACAGTGTAAGGACTGTAACAGCCACTATGTAGGACAGACTGGCAGAAGACTAGCAGAACGCATCCACGAACACCAACTAGCAGTCAGAAGACATGATGAAAACTCCTTAATCTCACAACACATGGACAGACTTAACCATACTTTCAACTGGGAAACTGTGAGCATATTAGACCAGGCCAAATCCAAAAATGCTAGAGAATTCCTGGAAGCTTGGCATTCAGACAAAGCAGCCATCAACAGACACATAGAGGTTAACAACATTTACATACCATTCATAAGAGACAATAGAATAGCCAGAAGACCAGAACACCCCTGGGCCAGCAATCAACAACAAGATATGCATAGATTAACAGCAAGATTAGCAGCAGAGGAGCAATCAAACAACACAATAGACCTTAATCAAGGAACTATTAACTCAGTCAATCACCCAAACAGCACACAACAGCCCAATCAAGGAACTACCAGGGAGAGTACAAGACCCCCACCAACACAGGCAGGACAAGCCAGGGTATATAAACAGACAGCAAGTTCCACTCCCTTTTCGCACTGAAGATGTTGCCTAGCCTGGCAATGAAACGTCTGCATGAAAACAACAAGGCTCAGAGAGCACCAAAGACTCCCCAGTTTATCTTTTTGTACTGGATATTTTCCTAGGCAGGGATGCAGACTGATGCCATCAGCAAAGATACCAACAACCAATCAGCAACAATACACTTACATAGCTTCTGCCTCTGTTGCCACTTCTAGGACAGAAAGATGAGGACAGGAAGACCAATTCCTTTTTAACATGGCACTGTGACTAATGACAATTTTGCCTTGCCATTGCTTCAGCAGCTACCAGCATGCATAACATAAGTTATGTTAGGAGTCCTAACATTTTTGCTTCATAGAACAACCTGCTCAAGAAGTTCTAAGAGTATTTCCATTCTGACACACTGGAATATTGAAAAAACTGACAAAGATTCCTTTCCCTAAGCAAAAAATTCCTGCAAACATTGTTTTTTTTTAATCCATTCAATTGTGTCCGATTTTCAGAGACTGCCTGGACAGTCTTGGCAGGTTTTTCAGAAGTGGTTTGCCATTGCCTCCTTCCTAGGGCTGAGATAAAGTGACTGGCCCAAGGTCACCCAGCTGGCTTTGTGCCTAAGGCGGAACTAGAACTCATGGTCTCCCGGTTTCTAGCCTGATGCTTTAACCACTACACCAAACTGGCTCTTGCAAACATAGTAGATGATCTTAATAGACTACAATACTGTTCCATCTTGGCTTAGTATTACCTTAGTATTCCTTATCATACTAGCTGTTTTAAAAGAAACAGCTAAGAACAGGAATTAAAACACTGAAACACAAAATCAATATAACTAGGAGAATTTATTAAGATAGTTGGTATATATTATCTGTTTTTGATTCCCACAATTAAAACAGCGTTCCAATAGAGAAAGGTGCAAATACTCGACTGTTCAATCTGCACCCCCCATTATTCACATTAATGCTCAGATGACTGTAGAAATGTTAGGTAAAATGGGACAATGTCTTCAGTGAAAGGTTGTAATCAGTGTTAATTAAAGGGCATTCATGAAACATGTCGCTTTGGGGATATAGCTAAAAAGAATTATCATCAATATTATAATTATAAGAGCAATTCTCATTTTAGAACTTCTATCTTGGATAACCCAAGGTATTTTACACAAAAGTCTGCATACAACATGGATTACTTTAGTCACAATAGTTATTTAATGAGAGAGTAAACCTGCTTTGATTGGAAAGAAAGAAAGAAAGAAAGAAAGAAAGAAAGAAAGAAAGAAAGAAAGAAAGAAAGAAAGAAAGAAAGAAAGAAAGAGAAAGAAAGAAAGAAAGAAAGAGCGAGCTTGATGTAGCTTCATGACTGAAAATATGCATCTCAGTCTAGCATATCTCAAATTTTAAATGAATGTACCTGAGCAAAACAGGAAAAATAGATTTGAAATGTATTCTTTGAAGACTAGCAAAATTCAGTTTGAGCAAGTGCAAAATCTGTGAAGCAGGAAAAACAGATGGATCCAACTCATGAAAGACCACTTACCTTGAATGTTTTAAATGATCACTTGCACAGAGGTAGGGCTAAAATAAGAGGATGTGGAGATATCCCCTGCATATGTTGGGTGCTTGTAAAGCTGTTCATGGTTCTGCAAAGATTTTGTAAGTGCTTTTATCTAAACATGCTGACAAGCTATTCTGAATCAGAAACTCTGCCTTATCAGGATTCCTGATTGTGGACAGAGATGTACGCATATGCAGATGAATGCACTTCCAAACATTGCACAAAATGAGTGAAGATCTTTGCAAGCAGCTGGGGGTGTTAGGCTGGCATGAGCATATCTTCCCATCAAAGTTTAACCTTACCCCAATGCAAGTAAAAGCATGCCTAGGTCTTGCGTGAATCTTCTATGGATTTTTGAGGAAAATGCCTAGATGGTGTTCATAAAGTCACCTATTCTCACCTGTCCATGTTCTCTGTGGTGTGATGATAAAATGTTGACACTGTGGATGGTAACTGCAAATGGAAGCAGCTTCCTCTACATTATGAACAGAGAGCATGCATCTCAAAGGGCTATACGAAGGCCAGCACTTATAGTCCTCTGTGTCCACACTGTGGAATCCCTTTACAACAACATATTCTGGGGATGGGGAGAAAAGATAAAGGATTACTACTTTGTACCTGTTGGAAACTCAGAAATATTTCAGAAATGAGAAAAATGGGAAGGATAGTTTAAGATTCTGCACCTCAACTAGAATTTATCTTCTCAGGCAGGTGTATGCAAAGCAGTTATAAATCTTCTCTCTCACACACACACCTGAGCCACTCTTTATTAGCATTAGGGCAAGCCATGACATTTTATTCTTATCTTCTTGGACAGCCTTTATGCCATCAGTGGCTCTATTTTCTCATTTGAATGGGTGTAGAATTTATTACATGGACAAACAGGAGTTCCATTCCCAAAGCAGTCCTGCAAGATTTTTCAAGCTCTAGGAATATCACCCCATTTTAAAAGAAATCAGTAAACTTATTCATAATGAAACTGACCTAAGCAACCACCTGAAAACTAGAATGTTCAGAAGATAAGCCACCACACAACCCATGGATATATGAAATGGAAGTGGGACTATGATCACAAGCTCCATCCTCTATTGCTACAGTAGACCAACTTTGAAGGCCTTGGATACATTTGGAATGTTGAAGCTTATGATGGGTGTACTCACAAAATGGCTGCCATGGAAGATTTGCCTATTCACAAAATGTCTACCATGGCATGGCCAGGTAAAACTTCACCACAAGGGAACTATCCCCATCTCCCCCAATGCTCTTTAACATCCCAGAGAAAATGCTATGGAGTCCAAAAGCATTCCCACAAATAGTCAAAAGCTGCAGGCTAAAGTTTTGCTTTACAAAATGTCATTTTCTTATTTATTGGTTTTATTAAAACAATATTTTTAAAATATCAGGTGGGGGAGGAATCTGGGGTGTTCATGCAGACCACATTGCCAACCCCTGCTTTAATAGCTATATGCTTAAAAGGGAATCAAGCATGTGGGCTTGACTGCCCTCAAGTTGATTACTTGACTTTTCAGATGAATGTTGTGTAAACGGTAGCAGAGGAGTATGGCTGATACTCATTAGTGTCAAGGCTAGCAGGTATGGCCTCACTTCCATCACATTTACTAAATGCATGAGAGTTGTTCAGAAGAAAAGCTCCAGAGATCAGGTAAATCCTACTCAATGCACTCACTGGTCCCTCTGTAAGGAAAGCTTGTTGTTGTTGTTTATTCGTTCAGTCGTTTCCGATTCTTCGTGACTTCATGGACCAGTCCACGCCAGAGCTTCCTGTCGGCCGTCACCATCCTCAGCTCCCCAATGGTTGAGTCTGTCACCTCCAGAATATCATCCATCCATCTTGCCCTTGGTCGGCCCCTCTTCCTTTTGCCTTCCACTTTCCCTAGCATCAGCTTCTTCTCCAAGGTATCCTGTCTTCTCATTATGTGGCCAAAGTACTTGAGTTTTGCCTTTAATATCATTCCCTCAAGTGAGCAGTCTGGCTTTATTTCCTGGAGTATGGACTGGTTTGATCTTCTTGCAGTCCAAGGCACTCTCAGAATTTTCCTCCAACAAGGAAAGCTAATTTTACCAAAATCTCAATGACCCAAGTCCTGAAGGGGTTTATGTTGACCAAGCTAGCTTTTCCCACTGATTACAATGGGTTTTAATTAAGCACAACTCGTTTTATCTGTGTCAGGTCCCTATGTATTTAGTCTGATTGATCTTCCTCACTGATGTTAAATAATTATTTTAGAAGCTTTAAAGTTATGATATGACATCCATACCTTTTAAATGAGAAGGCCTTTTCTGCAGATAAAGTCCTGACTTGTACAAATGCAAAACTTTTTGGAAAGCTCTTAGAGTTTCATTTGCTCCATATCGCAAGTCACCTACATGCAGAGGGGAGAGGAATGTTTTAAGGCAAAAAATACTTTAAATCAGCTCTTATTTAAATAAACATTTTAAACATGTCTTGAACATTTTGAATTAGCACGTACCTGTGGCATTCAGGATATCCTTCAAAATTGGTTGCAAAACAATGGGTGCAGTATGAGGTAAGAGATAAGTGAAGAAATACCTAAAAAACATATTGTGAAGCCTTACATATTAAAGCAGAAATCTTCCAGACTTTACTGAGTTTTGATAACAAAAATCTTAAATCTTATGATTTCTAACAAATTGAAATTGAAGCTTCTTGGCTAGAGCTAAATTCAGAACAGAAAAGTCTATCTTACCCTATCTTACTCCAACAATGGCTTTTTAATTTTTTGATTTATATGTTTGGGCCACCCCACAATAAATTCACAAATTAACATTGTTTCTCAGATATCTTTATTAATGAAATGGTGCTTCCATCTTTGTCCATAGGCCTCCCAGAACTAAATTGGAACATATTCCAAATATCTCATTTTGTATAAACTATCTGCCCATTTTTTGTGCCTGGGAAGAGAAATGAATAGAATGAGGGAGAGAAGCATCAGTGCATGTGACCTGCAGGAGAAAATTCATTACCTCGTTCAAAGAAACTCATCATTTCTTGTTTAAAGTATGCAAACTCAGCAAATCACTGATCTTAAAGAACTGCCTGAATCTTTGGCCCACCTCTGATGGGATAATTGGGGCCAAGTCACCTGTAGGATTCACACATCATGCAAAGCCATAATGCAGCTTGGCTGATTTATTTATTTATTTGATTTATATGACCACCCAACTCACCAATTGCTACTCTGGTGCTAAAAGAGAAAAATGAAAAATATTCAATGAAAAATAAAAACAGAAAGCATAATACAGCTATGGGTCGGGGCCCAGAGTCCCTTGCATGCGAGATGGGCGGGGAATAAATTTGAATAATAAATAAATAAATAAATAAATAAAATAAATGGGCAATCACAGACATAATCTCAACCATTACAAAACCAGTCTTATCCAACATCCTGGCCCAATGCCAGGGGAGGCGCCAGGTTTTCAAGGCCTTATAAAAGGCCAGCAGCTTACCATGTACAGTAGTATGAATCGAGCCAATAAATCGTGCTTTAAAAAGGCATACATTGCAATTGTCTTTCAACCTTAGCTCCCCAGCTGATAGTCAACTTTCTCCAACCTGGTGCCCTCCATATATTAGTTACTTTGAGAATGAGCCATGCTACCATTCATTTTCTAATAAGGTCAGTCATGCAGGAAAAAGGCTCAGGAGCCCTCTTTCATATGATAAGCACCAACTATTTTTATCTCAGCAAAATTTTGAACAATGTTATATTCATACTAATGAATGCAAAGAATACTTTTTGGGATCTGCTGTCTGCTACGACCTACATATATTTTTTGTTGCTTCTTAGTAAGGCTAGGAAACACTTGTTAGTACCACCCAAGTTTGCTTGGATTTAAGCCTTACTGTCATCAAGCAAATTTTGAAAGAATAAGATTTTCCTGCTTCCATCTTCCTTCTTAAAGGAGATCCACTTAACTAGCAGGAGCAATCATTTAATTCTCAGTATAATATCCAAGGTCAGCACTGCTTCCTTCTATCTACTTTCAGCCATCTGTCTAACCAAGTTCAGTCATACATACTGTACAATATGTTATTCCCCAAGCCTGAGGAATTTTTGAAAGCAAACCAAAAGTAGCATAATATGTGGTTTCCAGGACAAAGCTTTATGAATGATAACCATGAATAGATATCTTTAGCTGGAATATTACTATGCACCATGCACTAATGTTTAAAGAATTATAGTAATGTAGAACCACCTGCAAATTAGCACTTTCCAGATATATTGAGTAGAAGACCCAGGGTTCCAGACACACTGGACTTCACAGGTAGAATGCTGAGGACTGCAAACCTAATACACCAAAAGATAGTAGTTGGAGAAGGCAGACATACTGTAGAAGAAAATACTACATGAAGGAAACTGCTAAAAATAAATGGCATGTGTGATGATGTTCTTCCCCAGTTCTTTTTCTTCTAAATGTTATCCAACCTACCGGTATGCATTGAAAAGATTCCGTTTCTCATTTATTCCTTTACAGTTCCCGTGGCTGGCACATTTGAGAAAGAAGGTTTTTGTGGGGAATTTGAGAATGCAGTCCTGATCTCTTTTGCAAGACAGTTCCTCAGTGCTCACATCATCCAGGTCTGTAACTTTCAGGATCCCATTCACCATAACAAATTGCCTTGGTTGGAAATCTAGAAGGGCAATGGAACCCAGAGGAGAATTTGCCAAGTAATACAGCAGTTCTGCCAGATCCAGGCAAATCTGAAAGAGAGGTAGTAAACAGATAAAAACACATAAGAAGTTTTCTTACATTTTAACATCAGCAGCCTACCTTTCTGTCTTCCTGCTCTTTTGCAGCTCAACGCACAATTCATCGGAATTATACCTGCTATGGCAAAAACTTAAGGCCTCAGTGTATATGTCAATCTAATATATAAAGTTATGGGATCACAGCCAATCTTTCCATATTGTTTAACTGCACCTTAAATATGCATTCTGAAGTTAAGTGGACTATTAGTGGCGTGCTGTAGATAAGTTGCCTTTGAAATAGTCCAGAAATTTCAGTTGGTTAGAGAATATGCTTCTGCCTGTATGTTGACAGATATATTGACACGGATGTGTTACAACATTTCTAATAGCTTCCAGACCCACAGATTTACATGACTTAGAGGCTTGACTCTTCAGAAGTGACTTGTCCACAGGATATGCACAGAGGTTTAATAGCACTCAGATTCTGTTGCCATATTTTCAAGAGCAAAGACGTTTCCAGGCCCTTTTTCCTATCATGGAATGGAGTCTAGTGCTACTGATAAATCTCTCCTTTGCTTTTGTTTCCTTACTTTAAATCTCTCTTCCCAGGGGATCTGCAGAAGCTGAATCATCTCCAAAGGGGCTCCCAGCTCCAGCATAGAAACCACTTTCATTTCGGGATATAGGCTATTATTAAAGCATTGACCATGCAGCTGTCAGGAGAAAGTGCAGAATGCAGTATTAATAAGGATGCAAAATATAGAAATTATTTTTCTAAAAGAACAGATAAACACATTTTGCTAATGGTGGGAAAGGTCAAGTGAAGATTTATTTTAAAACTCAACTGCTCTTGCTACAGTAAGTGTATGCCTTACATAGCTGACGCTAAGCATGCTGGTATTAGATATAAATCATGAAGTTAATTAGTTTGCATTTTGAAATTGAGGGTTTCCACCTCCCAGATAACTCTTTATTCCTACTTATGTTCATTTACCACTAAATCAGCCAACAGTAATTGTCTTCCAAAAAGGTGTACCAAACTGCTTTTTGTGGGTTCTTCCACCAGTTATGAGCTGCTGGGTCATTAACAGTAATTGAACCAAGAAAGAGAATTCAAATTAGATGTTATCTAACTGCCCTTTATGTTTGTGGTCAAATATTTCCTATTTTACTCAACACTGCAAACTCAATTGTCATATTTTGCATGATACTCCTCGCCTTTACCTTTACCCCCTAAATAAATATTACGGCTTTCTAATAGAGGGTGAGAGGAACGCATAGCAGAGAACACATCTTGAGACTACAAGGGCTGGGTGCATCAGAGCCCCAGAAGCCAACCTGAGATGCCCAAGGAAAGCTTACAAACAAGACAAAAAAGCAATGAGGCTTCTCTCATTGTTCCCCAACAAATGGTATTCCAAAAGTTGGAACCCTGTGGCCCTCCAGGTGTTAAAACAGGGGTGGGGAACCTTTTTTCTGCCAAGGGCCATTTGGATATTTATAACTGGGGACCGGGGTGGGTGGGGGTGGGGTTTCTGGGATTTCTGTGGACCGGGGGCCGGAGTTTGTGGGCGGGAGCCAATCACAAGCGCTGGGGGGCGGGGTTTGCGGGCAGGAGCCAATCGTGTGGAAGGGGCGGGGTTTGCGGGCGGGAGCCCCACGGGCCCCCTTAGGCGGGAGCCCCGCAGGCCTGACATTGCCCACCCGTGTTAAAAGATAGTATTTTTTCACTATTACGCATTTCTCTTGGCAACAGTATGGCAGTGGTTTGTCCCTGCCCTTTTCTGACATGTTCTTCTCAACTTCCCAGCCTAGCTAACAGTCCTGGATTCCCAGATGGCCACCAATCAAAGAACTATAAATAGGGCCAACCGTGCTCAGTTTCCAAGACCTGCCACAGTCAGCTAGGTACTCCCATCTGCTGAAGATCTCCAGATGTCACAACATCTCAAGACTCACAGATTCATCACCACTGTGATACTCAGAGGCTATGTAGTTGTTTATGAAACACAACCACCAGAAGCCTAATTTGCCATGAATTTGACTAATCCTCTTTAAAACCATCAAACTAAGTGGCCTTCATATTTTGTGGTAGTAAATTTCTGGAGTTTACAGGCTGCACATAATATAGCAGCAGTCGTGCATTTTACTCCAAGTCTGCATTGTCACCTCCAACAAATCCAGCTAGGACCATGAAGTCTTTTCAGTTGATCAGTCATTAAGTGACTGATTATATGTGTCTGTGTGTGTATTGTATATAAACCTAGAAAAGGTCCCCTTTAAACTAGCTGAAGGAATTTCAGAAGAGTAGGCATGCTTGTTACAATGCACACAAAATAATTTACCAAGTAAAATATTTTTGGCTGTAACATTTCCCCCCAAAATGTACGGATGGGCCGGTTAATTTGTGGTTGGACTCAAAACAGGAACATTTTTAGAATGGTGACAGCTTAAAATCCAAGCTATGTTACAAAAAACAGTAGACTTATTAATTTTATTTAAACATTTATATGCTGCTCTCTGCCATATGGGTAGTCAGCTTATACTGTAGATACTGATATCCATTCCCAGTAAACTGTCATGAGGTACACCAGAGCTTTCCAAACTTTTCATGTTGGTGACACGCTTTTTAGATATGCATCATTTCACGACACACTCTTACAGCAGGGTACAAGGCTAGGACCTGCCCGGAACCACAGCAGGTTTGGAGGCAGCAGCAGCCGCGACACACCCAGACATTGCAGCCGACACACTAACGTGTCCCGACACAGAGTTTGGAAAGCTCTGAACTACACCTTTGAAACTATTAATCGGGGAGATGGAAGTATGTAGGGTTATTACCTTACACTGTGGATAGATCAACAATCTTGGATGAAGCATGTTCAACCATCACGTGGTTGAAAGTGGGGAGAAACGTAATTAGTAAGACATCTTAAGAAAGATAGCGTATTTACAACTACCCAAAACATTCAGCTAGGCTCCTAGGCTGGGCGACCCTACGATGGGTCTCCCGCCCTCCTTCCCGAGCGCGCGGTCGGTACTACGTGCCTTGATGATGCCTTGATGATCCAGACTCTGCAGCAGAATCGTCTCCTTCAACAGCTTGTAAGCAGCGAGCTGGAAACAACCTTCCGCGTGGCCGTAGCGTTGAACACAGCGACTCACGTCGTTGCCTGTCCAGTGCACGGATTTCAGGGCGATTTCCTCGCCACCGGGCGACAGAACTGCCCTCAGCACCAGCTTCGTAATGCCAGCGCCCACCACGCCCACGTCGCTCAGGCCGTTCAGTTCCGCGCAACCCAAAGGCTCTGCGACCGCGGACCGCCTTGCGGGAGACGGAGAAGCGCGCGCCTGGACAGAGGCTGCCAGGCGGCTCAGATCCCGCTGCCGCTGCTCCAGTTCCCGCATCAAATTCGGAGGCAGCTGGGAATCTAAGAGCCTCCAAGGGCCCGAGATAACAAGGGCCAAGGCAAGCAGGGCAGGCATGATCAACAGTGCAAGGAGCGTCTCGGGACCCGGCATGGCGAAGAAGGAACGGGGGAGCGCACTGGCGAGCAGCTCGCCTGAGCACAAGACTGAATTTGGCGAAACGAGAAAGGTAAGGCTTCAAACAGGGAGGCGGGTCTCCAGCAAAGAGCTGCCCACCTATCAGACTGGCCTTGCAAACGATCGGGTAGGAAGCAAGACTCTGGAAAGTAAAAGGTCCCCGCCCCCAAATTATGCACATTCATGATTTGGAGGACTCTCCCTCTCCTGGGGGCGGAACGCAACCAACCTTTTTCTTTTCTCCAGTGGCGAGGGGTAACGGTGCAACGGCCGCTCAAGGGTGGGTCTGGCTCAAATGGCAAGATTGACAGCATTGGTAAGAGAAAATACCGTGACTGGATTTGTTTCTACTTGGAAACTGCTTTTCGATTATTTGCTGGTAATGGAAAAAAATGAATTTTGATTTTGGGCTTTGACGACTAAATTGTTTATTCTTATAGAAATAATGTTAGCACAAGTTTAACTAATGGCAAGAGATTAAATTTGTATAATAAGCATTTATATCTGTATTGGAGAAGGTCAGAAGTCACCTTCTTCTTATATTTTCCTCCTATTTCTGCACTTAGTTTTTCTTTTTTCTTTAGGTCTGTATTCAAGCTTTTCTATAATCTGTATTTTGTATTTTAACTTTACTTTGAAATTTTAATAAAGTTATTATAAAAAAAGAGCTGATCTGGCTCAGCCACAAGGTTCAGATGTATTGATTAAATACAAGTATCAGTTGAAGATGACTCCCAACATCGAGTGATGGACGCTGGCTCACCACAGATCTTGTCAACCACCAGAATAAAGCCTCCAAATTCTGTTCCAGCCACAGAGAGCAGTGCTTTTCGATGGACCAGTCCACATATTCGAATGCTGGTTTTGAGAAACTTGGGTTATAAGTATCAAGCAAGGGCATTTGGGAGAGGAAAAGAGTGCCCTCCCCCACTTTTCATTTTGCAGTTGTTGCTGGAGGGATAAGAGTACAGGAAAACCGTCATCCAGGGAGGGCGAAAAACACTTCAAAAGTGTTGCAGAAAAGACAATGCCACTTACTTTGAAATGTTTGCCACAAACTTTCAAGGTTACTGGAGTTTGGAATGACTGCCTGGAACTCCTGCTGCTGTTAAAGATACAGATCTGCTGAAGGGAGTGTGTATAAACCCAACCTTGAGCAAATTACGATTTAAATTTCTCAGCTTAGCCTACCTTGGGTTGTTGGGCGAACAATCTATGGCTCTAGGTCAGTGTTTCTCAACCTTGGGAACTTTAAGATGTGTGGACTTCAACTCCCAGAATTCTCCAGCCAGCCATGTTGAAGTCCACACATCTTAGAAGTTCCCAAGGTTGAGAAACACTGCTCTAGGTTCTTGGAGGAAGGACAGCATGCAAATAAAACAACTAATAAAATTGAGTGCAAGTGAAGAACATGAAGAACCTCGCAGCCTGTCCTGTCACAAACTCTGGTGAAGGTTTCCAGGCATTCTGAGTGCCCACAATTTTTGTTTGTTGAAGACTTGTACCCCATCGTTCTGGTACTTTGGTATCCTTCAGGGTTCATAACACTTAAAAAAGCAACAACGGAAACAACTTCCATTCCATTGCCATTTTTTTAATGCTTGGATTTTGGAGTTATTTAAGCAAAATAACATGTTTAGGGCATTTTTAGAGCATCACTGGATGCAACTGCACTCCTGCTCTTGAGACAATACAGGATTAGGAACAACATTGTTTGACCCAATAGTGAAATGCACTCTTAAATTGGTTTTGTTCTAAAGAATATGTGTTAGTTAAAGCCTATTAGGATTTGTTTTACTGTCACATTGTTTTACCAAAATAATTTTGCCCATTGTATTGTTATATTATGTTTTGGGAGTATTATAAAATCTAGTTTGTATGAAGGTCCTTTAGTTTTATTAATAATGTTATGCTTATTTTTACTTATATATAATGATATGTACCTGCTGATTAATTTCAAATTGCACTGCTCATAATGCTTTAAAAAAAGAGGGGAAGTATTCTTATTAACATTTTTTCAGGATCACAGTTACAATCCTAATGAAAATTACTTCTGTGAAGCTGCTACTTTTTCCTACAATGAATTTCAAGCCTTTGCAACTAGGAACTTACTATTTATTTTAAAGAAAAGAGTTAAAATTCTCAAGTTGCTATTTTTTGCACGAGATACAATTTTCTGAATATATGAAATGTGAAGATAGGTAAGTAGAACAAATACAGATCCTTTCACAATTACTCTTATGATTGGGACTAAAAAAGAAGGCACAAAAATGTAAGAATTAACATATGAATTTGAAGGCACCGAGATCTATCAATGTGATTTCCTGATATTTTAAGACAAGATATCTACAGCATTCCTGCTCTATTTTTGTTCAATCTTTTTTTGTACTCTTCCTAGAAAAGATATTGCATGATTTTTTAATGCATATGATTGCAAACTGCTTTTACAATTGGGAAGTTTCCCTGAACATACTGTATAACTCAGTTCAGTTCCTAGAGTTAAAATTATTACACTATTCAAACACACGTGGAGAAAAATATTCCTTCATGAATATTGAAAAATATTAAAATAAACTATTTTAAGGACTGCCTACATCTGTACACGTGGGCCTTAAATGGACTGTGAAGACCTGGCATTAGACTGGCAAGAAGAAGTAACACAGTCTTTTCAGCGTTGACCATATTTCTGTGGAATAATATTCTATGATCTACTCTTTCACTGTCTGTAAAAGGTCATTCCAAACTGATTTTAATTGCTGGTGCTGCTCTGGAATGTTAAAGCTGTTATTAGGTATTTTTTCTTTGCAAATACTGGTATTTAAAAAGTTACTATTTTCAGGGTTTTTTTAATATTTTAAAGAGATCAAATGAGTATGCAAAGCCCAATCCAAACTCCCACATATTTGGCAACAGAACGCTAGGTATCTTTTGCATATATTAGGTTCAACCTCCCTTTCCCAACAATAGGTAAACATTTTTCCCATAGATAGCAGCTCTCAGTAGAGATCCACATTGGATTATTCCACATATATGATGATTTTGCACCAGAAGAAAGTTTTCACAGAACTGTATTTGAACAAAGTGCAGAGGAAGAACTGCATATGTGAACTAGGGCTGGATAGGACAAGACATAGGGGTGTTCCAGATGATGTCCAATATTTTTTTATTTATTTTCTATCCCATCTTTATTATTTTTATAAATAACTCAAGGTGAGGAACATACCTAATTCTCCTCCCTCCTCCTCCTATTTTCCCCACAACAACCACCCTGTGAGGTGAGTTGGGCTGAGAGAGAGAGAGACTGGCCCAAGGTCACCCACCTGGCTTTCATGCCTAAGGCGGGACTAGAACTCTCAGTCTCCTGGTTTGCCATTGGCTCCTTCTAGGGCTGAGAGACAGGGACTAGTCCCAGGTCACCCAGCCAGCTTTCATGCCTAAGGCGGGACTAGAACTCTCAGTCTCCTGTCTGTGAAGGTTCTCAGTCATCTGAGAAAATAGAAATCCAGTTGACATGTCTCAGTCTCCTGGTTTCTAGCAACCACTAGACCAAACAGACCTAAGATCTAAATGAAAAGGAGTTAAACTACACCATCAGCATGCTTTTGCTTCTGGATTGTCATCAAGATCTGTGGAAAAAAAACCTCTCATTCAACCCTGCCTGAGGTCAAATGGCTGCCAGCTGGCTTCTACATTCTTTGTTCTCCAGTTCCTGCTGAGAGTTGCATCCTTGTGTTTTCCTAGTGAGACAACCACTTCTCCTTTTGTGTTGAATCTACTGTTGTCGAGGTAACCAGTCCTGCCAGAACAATTTAACCATTAAGTCTCTCTGCTGCAACCACCTGCCACTAAGTCCCATGACTGGTTAAGCTCAGCAAATGACTCCCTGATCCTATGTCAAGAAAGCAAAGCTGAGCAGCTTTCTAAGTTAACACATTTATATTTACTAATAAAGAAGAATCTTCAAAAAAATACACATAGCATATTGAAATTACCTGTTTTGGCCTTACATGTGTTAAAAGCCAGACTGAGAATTCTCTGCTGTTTGTACCAGTGGCCATGGTTCTGCTCGTTGGCCAGGCCATTGCATAAAAACTTGAAAAGGGGGTGGAAAAATAATCTGTAGCCTAACTCAGGTTAAATTCTCAGCCAGTGGGGGGATCAGGAATACTTTATAGCAACATTTTCCAACCCTAGTAACGTCCGTGGAATATTTAAAAATATTTCATATATCAAAGTTTCTCGATGCCAGGTCTTGCACTACCACACCATCTTGCTGTACCTCATCATCCATTCCACATCATCAGCAGAGCAAAAAGAGCCTAAAGCTGAGTCAAATAAGCAACTAGGTCAAAAGCATGTTTACTTGGAAGCAACAGCAGTAAACCAACGATAAAGCAATGTAGCTCAAAGATTAAGGGTACAATAATTAATTTATTTTATTCTAACTAAAGGAAACATTTACGGTACAGCTTGTAGACCAACCAAATTGTTTAGAAAACCAACCAACCAACCAACAAGGATTTGATCCCTTTCTTACCTGTTTTCCTACTTTCATGTTTCACAAGGAAACCCCAACAGTAGTTACTGGAGTTGAAAGAAATGTGAGTGGAAGTGAGCATTGCATTCCTCTCCATCTCTTCAGATTGTACCTTCTGATGTGACATCTTAAGATGTCCACATATTGCCTACTGTAACTGTTTTCCCCAAATTTCAATTACCTCTCCTGTCTGGTTTAGATAAAACAATTATTACTTAATAAACCATTGCTTGTTAAACTAGGAGCAAGCATCAGTAGTGGCTACTGGATAAACAGGCTAGTGCTTGCCTAAAACGGAAGGAAGGAAGGAAGGAAGGAAGGAAGGAAGGAAGGAAGGAAGGAAGGAAGGAAGGAAGGAAGGAAGGAAGGATTCTTGAACTTTTGAAAGGAATGGTGGTGGTCCAAGTTCTCTCTGCTCCAATGGGGGTGTGGAGGACATCTTAGAGAAGATAGTCAGGGTGTTAGAAAGCAGATATCACATCTGAGAATGGAAAGGACTTTCTGGAGCACATCCCCTTCTCATTTCTAATGATGTGACTAAATCAAACATGTCATTTTTTTAAATTGAAGGCTGGAACAATTCTCATAATATCAAAGATTATTTATTGAATTGCCTACACTTACTTGAATTTGGGAGGTTTTCTTCCAAAAAGGTGAATGGTATAGAAAAAGTAAAGAGAGATACCTTTTCCCATCTACCTCAAAATACTAGAACTTAGGGTTATCCAATGAAGCTGAATGGCAAGAGAATCAGGACAGAAAAAAATACTTTTTTCATGGAGGAATTTGTTATTACATGGTGCCATGATGATAATGAACTTCAAGAGCTTTTTGACATATTCATGGAAGATAAGGTATCAACGTGTGTGTGTGTGTGTGTGTGTATCTATATCTCTCTATCTATCCTAATGGAGGTTGTTGGGAATATGAGCAGGAGGGTGCTATTCTAATGTCCTTCTCATGGGCTTTCCTGAGGCATCTGGTTGATCACACTGCGCCTTCGCCATGTTCCTGTAGCTCTTCCTTGTTATCGAGTTTTTAGTATACCACTGAGAACCATTTTTGCTGTTTTCACAATGCCTGAAAGAAAATGATAGCAGTAAAGTTTGTGGACAGCAAATAAGAGGCTTAACTAAATCCCTTGTGAATCCTTGCAACAGAGAAGTGAAAAGGTCATTGCTTTGTGCATCTTTAGTTAATAAAAAATTGCAAATAATTTCTTACCACTAGCTACTCAACTCCTTCCAAAGGGAGAATTTTCTTCTCTTTAGGGAATGGAACAGCAGTTGTAATAGCAAATGGAAAGCATGATTGAAATTGTACCGTCCATCAAAATCATTTTCTTTATTCGTTCATGTTTATTCGTTCAGTCGCTTTCGACTCTTCGTGACTTCATGGACCAGCCCACGCCAGAGCTTCCTGTCAGCCGTCGCCATCCCCAGCTCCCCCATGGTTGAGTCCGTCACCTCCAGAATACCATCCATCCATCTTGCCCTTGGTCGGCCCCTCTTCCTTTTGCCTTCCACTTTCCCTAGCATCAGCTTCTTCTCCAGGGTATCCTGTCTTCTCATTATGTGGCCATAGCAACTCTTTAAAGTTTGGGTAGAGCTGTAGGAGGTAAGAAGAAAGGAAGACTATAAAAGTGAGTCTATAACTAGGAATTCTTGGAGGAAAAGATAACTATAAAAAATAAAAATTAAAAGCTGAATAAATGGAAAGAACTGTGTAAAAATTCAGCATTACACTAACTCTCATAAAAATAATAAGAGATTGGCAGCAATTGTTTAATAATTGCTTGTGGGCTAGAATACATTTAAAGGCAATATAACACAAACAGGACAATTGTGGCTCTGAAAACTCCTTTCTATGTTTCCAAATTTCAAAGCTGATGATTTCAGATTGCTAGATGTAATTTTGCTAAGAATCCTCCCCAAAACACCATAAAATTGCAATCCTTTGTAATCTGCAGATAACTCCCAATGAGCTCCTCTGTTTTCATTAACCACAATGATTGAAACAAACCATATTTTTAGCATATTGTATGAATGAGGCTATCATATGAAGCCGTAATGGCTATATATATAATTTTTATTAAGAAATTTGATTATAATAATAAAATCTAATACAGATTAAACTTAAAGAAAAAAGAATAGAGAGAAGTAATAAAAAGTGCAAGGAAAAAGAAAGAGAAAAGAGAAAAGTAAGAATAAAGAGAAAAGAAATATATAAAGAAGTTACTTCCAACCTTCAACACAACAAGTATAAACAAATGTAGTAACTCTTCACCCTCTCTAAATTTGCAAACATTTACCTCTTCATCCCATACCCCATCTATAAACAAATCCATAAAACATCATCTTTTCAGTCCTGGTGTCAGCAGAAAGTCCAAAAAGGGTAACCAGAAGTAACAACATATTTTAACCTTGATTAAATAAACCAACTTTATATTCCTTCCTTTTACTTCTAAGTCTTAATCTTTAGTTCATTCAAATATTGTCATAGGATTTGATTTCAATTCTTCTGTCCCATCACACAGAGTTCTTCAAGGCTTTGACAAGCCTCTTTTATAAATTCAGTAGGAAAAATTTATCCAGGTCACTCTCTTGGTTTGTCATTTGTATTTCCTTTTTAAATGTTAAAACCTCAGCCAGTTTCTTTTGTAGATCCAGTGAAACATCCTTTTCTAAATAATTCTCTTGATCTGTCAGTTGTAAATACACTTTCAAATTTTATTTTGTCAGATAAAAATTGTTCTACATCTGACATTTCTTCAATAACATCTTTTGGACATAGTTTATCCATAGAAGCAGACATCCCTTACTGACATTGTTGATATTGTGGCTACTATTTTCTGATTCTATTCTTCAAGTCTCCTTCAGTATTTTTGTCATAACCTTCTTGCAGGCCTGTATATATTTCCTCTACCTAAAATCTTTAGTCCCCTCTAGTGTCCAGTGTTTGAAATCATGAAATTGCTTATCTATGTTGTGTCTTATAAAAACCAAAAAGAGGATCTATTTCCCATGAGAAGCTGTTTGTACTTTATAATTAATTCCAAAATCTTATTGTAAAAGTTTCAATATTCCAATTTTATCTGGACCCTTAGTCCATTTATAACTTTCTAAGATCAAAATCTTATTTAGCTTTTTGCTGTTTATTTCAGATTCTTTAAATTCTTAAGCTTATAATTAAAGTTTTCTTTTGTTCAGAATTAAAGGCAGACTCACTCGGCATTTTCAAACTTGTCTATCCGAAGGTCTCTATTAGCTTTTTTGTTGTTGTTGATTCGTTCAGTCGCTTCCGACTCTTCGTGACTTCATGGACCAGCCCATGCCAGAGCTTCCTGTCGGCCATCACCATCCCCAGCTCCCCCACGGTTGAGTCCGTCACCTCCAGAATACCATCCATCCATCTTGCCCTTGGTCGGCCCCTCTTCCTTCTGCCTTCCACTTTCCCTAGCATCAGCATCTTCTCCAGGGTATCCTGTCTTCTCATTATGTGGCCAAAGTACTTCAGTTTTGCCTTTAATATCATTCCCTCAAGTGAGCAGTCTGGCTTTATTTCCTGGAGTATGGACTGGTTTGATCTTCTTGCAGTCCAAGGCACTCTCAGAATTTTCCTCCAACACCACAGTTCAAAAGCATCTATCTTCCTTCGCTCAGCCTTCCTTATGGTCCAGCTCTCGCAGCCATAGGTTACTACAGGGAATACCATTGCTTTAACTATGCGGACCTTTGTTGTCAGTGTGATGTCTCTGCTCTTAACTATTTTATCAAGATTTGCCATTGCTCTCCTCCCAAGAAGTAGACGTCTTCTGATTTCCTGGCTGCAGTCAGCGTCTGCAGTAATCTTTGCGCCTAGAAATACAAAGTCTGTCACTGCCTCAACTTTTTCTCCCTCTATTTGCCAGTTATCAATCAAGCTGGTTGCCATAATCTTGGTTTTTTTGAGGTTTAACTGCAACCCAGCTTTTGCACTTTCTTCTTTCACCTTCATCATAAGGCTCCTCAGCTCCTCCTCGCTTTCAGCCATCAAAGTGGTATCATCTGCATATCTGAGATTGTTAATGTTTCTTCCAGCGATTTTAACTCCAGCCTTGGATTCATCAAGCCCAGCATGTCGCATGATGTGTTCTGCGTATAGGTACGGTGACAGTATACAACCCTGCCGTACTCCTTTCCCAATCTTAAACCAGTCCGTTGTTCCATGGTCTGTTCTTACCGTTGCTACTTGGTCGTTATACAGATTCCTCAGGAGGCAGACAAGATGATTTGGTATCCCCATACCACCAAGAACTTGCCACAATTTGTTATGATCCACACAGTCAAAGGCTTTAGAATAGTCAATAAAACAGAAATAAATGTTTTTCTGAAACTCCCTGGCTTTTTCCATTATCCAGCGGATATTGGCAATTTGGTCTCTAGTTCCTCTGCCTTTTCTAAACCCAGCTTGTACATCTGGCAATTCTCGCTCCATGAATTGCTGGAGTCTACCTTGCAAGATCTTGAGCATTACCTTACTGGCATGTGAAATAAGTGCCACTGTTCGATAGTTTGAACATTCTTTAGTGCTTCCCTTTTTTGGTATGGGGATATAAGTTGATTTTTTCCAATCTGATGGCCATTCTTGTGTTTTCCAAATTTGCTGGCATATGGCATGCATCACCTTGACAGCATCATTTTGAAAGATTTTAAACAGTTCAGCTGGGATACCGTCGTCTCCTGCTGCCTTGTTATTAGCAATGCTTCTTAAGGCCCATTCAACCTCACTCTTCAGGATGGTAAGACGGAGTGGCTGTGGATTGATGGCCCCCCTAAATCCGGGAAGTTGTCATCCTTGGTTCTGGGTGGGGTTGCACTACCTCACTCGGATCCAGTGCAGAACCTGGGGGTCCTCCTGGACTCGCGACTCCTGCTCGAAGAGCAGGTGGCAGTCGTGGCCAGGAGGGCCTTTGCACAGCTGCGAGTTCTGCGCCAGTTACGCCCTTTCCTGGATCGGGAGGCCCTCCAAACAGTCACTCACGCCCTTGTCATCTCCCGTATAGACTACTGTAACACGCTCTACATGGGGCTACCCTTGAAGAGTATCCGGAAGCTTCAGCTGGTACAGAACGCGGCGGCGCGAGCAGTTATGGGTGCCAGGAGATCGGCACATGTAACACCTCTGCTTCGCGAGCTGCATTGGTTGCCAGTTTGCTTCCGGGTCCAATTCAAGGTGTTGGTGATTACCTTTAAAGCCCTATATGGCATAGGGCCAGGATACCTGAGGGACCGTCTCGTCCCGATAACGTCGGCCCGCCCCACCCGTGCATGCAGGGAGGGCATGCTCCGGACCCCCTCAACAAGAGAATTCCATCTAGCGGGGTCCAGGAGGCGTGCCTTCTCTGCGATAGCGCCCGCCCTATGGAACATCTTGCCCCCAGAGGTGAGACTGGCCCCTTCACTTCTGGCCTTTTGGAAGGCCCTTAAGACCTGGCTCTGCCACCAGGCCTGGGACAACAGAGGCGATAGTGCCTCCTGGGGTTGGCTGGCCCCATAGCAATAGGATCTGTGCTACGATTCCCTACCCATCTTGGATTTTATTTATTATATTGATTGTATTTTAGATATTTTTAATTGTATAGTTTTTGAATTTTTAATTGTTGTAACCCGCCCAGGGTCCCTTGCATGGGAGATGGGCGGGGAATAAATTGGAATAATAAATAAAATAAATAAATAAATGTCTGGCTCTAACTCACTGACCACACCGTCAAAGCTATCTTCCACTTCCACACATTGCTTGTTTAAAAATAATTCCTTATCTCTTTGGGCTAACCTCTGGAATTTTGCATTTAATTGGGCATATCTCCCCCTATCACTGTTGCCTTTTGCTTTCCTTCTTTCTTGGGCTACTTCCAGTGTCTCAGCAGACAGCCATCTTGCCTTCTTGGTTTTCTTTTTCTTTGGGACGTTTTTTGTTGCCGCCTCCTGAACAATGTTGTGAACTTCTGTCCATAGTTCTTCCGGGACCCTATCTACTAAATCTAGTCCCTTAAATCTATTCTTCACCTCCACTGCATATTCATTAGGAATATTAGTGAGCTCATATCTAACTGATCTGTGGGTCTTCCCTATTCTCTTTAGTCTGATTCTAAATTGTGCAATAAGAAGTTCGTGATCTGAACTACAGTCAGCTCCAGGTCTTGTTTTTACCGACTGTATAGATGTCTGCCACCTTTGGCTGCAAAGGATGTAGTCAATCTGATTTCGGTGTCGACCATCTGGTGAAGTCCATGTATAAAGTCGTCTTTTAGGTTGTTGGAAGAGAGTGTTTGTTATGCACAGTGAGTTGTCTTGGCAAAATTCTATCAGCCTATGTCCCACTTCATTTTGTTCTCCCAGACCAAGGGTCGGAAATGGCGGCTCGCGAGCCAGATCTGGCTCTTTGGCCCCTCGGCTCTGGCTCTCTCTCTCTGTCTGCCGCCCGACATCTCCGGAAGCAGAGTGAACCCTGGGGAAGAAACAGACGCTGATTGGTGGAGGCTTAGAAGGAAGGATGCCTCCACCAATCAGCGCGCGCCAAAGGGGAGCAGAGAGGCGGGCTGAACAAGGTGAAGCCCGATTGGCCCTGCTACCCAGAGGCGTGAAAAAAAGACCGGCGCGGGGCCTTGCTCAGCTGCGGAGGAGAAGGAAAAGGAGAAACGCGGAGGAGAAACGCGCTTCCCTCGTTCCTCCGCTGAGCGTTTGGGGTCTCCAACCCTCGCCCGCTCCCCTCCTGGGGGAGCCTCCGAGGGCGGCGGGCTCTGATCCTCTCCCTTCCCCCTCCGCCCTCTCCTCGTATTTATCTGACTTGTGGCATCGCGGCAAAAGAGAAAGGTCCCGCGTCTGGCCGCCCCGAAATCTCCCGTCGCCAATCGGTTCTTCTTCGCCCCGCCAAGGTAAGTCAAAACCGAGCGTTCCCCGGCTGGCGGACGAGCGACACCGGGGCAGGATGACGGAGCCCAGTAACAGGGCGATTTGAGAAAGATTTGGAGTGGGCGGGTCCTACACTGCGACGTTTCTCTCCCTCCCCCGTCCCTTTAGCTGCCTGGCGTCTAACTGCCCACGGACGGGGGTCGGGGGTCTCGCCTTGGACCTCCTCCTGCATCGCTCTGGGCCGACTCTTGCCTTTGTGCCCGAGGCACAAAGGGGGAGAAATCCTCCTCCTCGCTCAGCTGCGCTGGGCTGTGAAGCTGGACGAGCCGCCGGACCTGGAGCACCTCCGCGCGCAGCTGAGCGAGGCCCCGTGCCGGTCTTTTTGGAGCGCATTTCCACAGCCCAGCGCTCAGCTGCACGCGGAAGCGCTCCAGGTCCGGCGGCTCGTCCAGCTTCACAGCCCAGCGCAGCTGAGCGAGGCCCCGCGCCGGTCTTTTTGGAGCACATTTCCACAGCCCAGCGCTCAGCTGCGCGCGGAAGCGCTCCAAAAAGACCGGCGCGGGGCCTCGCTCAGCTGCGCTGGGCTGTGAAGCTGGACGAGCCACCGGACCTGGAGCGCCTCCGCGCACAGCTGAGTGCTGGGCTGTGGAAATGCGCTCCAAAAAGACCGGCGCGGGGCCTCGCTCAGCTGCGCGCGGAAGCGCTCCAGGTCCGGCGGCTCGTCCAGCTTCACAGCCCAGCGCCAGCGCCAACCGCACTCCCTTCCGCGCGATTGGCTCCTGCCCGCAAACCCCGCCCCCTTCCACGCGATTGGCCCCCGCCCGCAAACCCCGCCCCCTTCCACGTGATTGGCCCCCGCCCGCAAACCCCGCCCCCTTGCTCTCGAGCATTTCAAAATGTGCACGAGCATGCCAAAATGGCTCCCAGCATAAAAAGTTTGCCGACCCCTGTCCCAGACCATGCTTGCCTGTAATTCCTAATAATTTAATTTCTAATAGCTTAGAAGTAGTTAATGAGCAATTTACAAAAGTGATTAGAAAGTGAGGTTTGCGAAGTTAGTGACCTTTAAAAGTCTCTGCCTCAATTGCGAGCAAGATGGCTGAATCCATTGTCTCCCAGCACTCAAATGCGTGGAAAACGGCTGTCCTGCAGTCTCCTCACGGGGAGCAGCCATCCGGAGCACATGTAGGCGATCTCCCATCCTCTCCTTATCCAGGGAGGTTCCAAGGAACCGGTCCACTTACCAATACCATGGTCTTTGCTGCGGTCATCGGCTCGGCTTTTGCAGAGCCATCTTCAGTTCACCATACGTCCCTGGAAGCCCCATTAGGCCATAATGGCTTATTTGGTAACCCCGCAAAAAGCCCATACTTTAGACCAGAGCTTTCCAAACTTTTCATGTTGGTGACACACCTTTTAGACATGCATCATTTTGCGACACAGTAATAACAGGGCTCCCCGCCCCGAGCCCACATGATTGGCTCCCGCCAGAAAACCCCGCCCCCGGCCCACGCGATTGGCTCCCGCCAGAAAACCCCGCCCCCGGCCCACGTGATTGGCTCCTATCTGAAAACCCTGCCCCCCGGCCCATGCGATTGGCTCCTGCCTGAAAACCCTGCCCCGCATTTACCGAACTATTGCCTTGCATATCCAAATAAGGGGGGACGGTTTATGGGGGGAGGGGACGGTTCCTGGTCCTGGGGTGCCGCAAGAAGAAGCGGCGCCCCCCCAAAGAACACCCGGGGCTTCGGGATGTTTGCAAAAGTCCCGGATCCGAAGCCCCTGAAGGAGGGAGAGCGGCGCTCCCCAAGACACCCTTTCAAAACTCAATTCCGTGCAGCCAGCAGGACGCTGAGGGAAGGAATGGCGATTAAAGCGTTTGCCCGGTGAGGGAGGCGGCGGACCAGGAGCCCCAGGTGCCCCACGCCTCCAGCTGCATCCCAGGGGGTGAGAGGCGCGGCCTCTGGCTGGCGAAACACATTACCCAGCGGAGAGTCTTCTGCCCGAGCAGCGTCGCGTGAGCCCCTGAACCCAAATCAGTCAACATCGAAACTTCTTTTCCATTTCAGGAGCAGCAGGCAGGTGAAGCTAAATCGCAACAACAGGCTTTAATTGCCATTCCTTCCCTCGGCGTCATGCTGGCTGCACGGAATTGAGTTTTGAAAGGGCGTCTTGGGGAGCGCCTCTCTCCCCCCTTCAGGGGCTTCGGATCCAGGACTTTTGCAAACATCCCGAAGCCCCGGGTGTTCTTTGGGGGGCGCTGCTTCTCGCAGCACCCCAGGACCAGGAACCGTCCCCTCCCCCCATAAATATTTGTATATGCAAAGTAATAGTTCGGTAAACACGAACCTGGGAGGAAAACCCAATTACTTCTTAAGTTATTCCAGGGCTGTTCCGGGCGAGGGAGGTGGCAGACCGGGAGCCCCAGGTGCCCCGCGCACTCCAGCTGCATCTCGGGGGGCGAGAGGCATGGCCTCTGGCCAGCCAAACACATCCATCCATCCAACTTCTATCATTGCCCAGCGGAGAGGCTTCTGCCCACATGGTGTCGCGTGAACCGCTCACACCAAACCTGCGCTTGGCCGGCTGCCCCTGACCTCGAGTGGGCCTGCCTCGTCTCGGGGCGGAGAGGCAAGGCAGTGGCACTTTCTGGCAGTGCGGCAAGAGCTCGGCGGGACTCCAAAGGGGACTCTTTTGTGGCAGTGGCTGGTGTCTGCACTGTTCGGCCCGCCTCTCTGCCCTCCTTTGGTACGTGCTGATTGGTGGGGGTGCCTCTTCTTCTGGCTTCCCCCCAATCAGCGCTTCCGGGTCATCTGGCGACACACCCAGACCCTGCCGGCGACACAGTAACGTGTCACAACACACAGTTTGGAAAGCTCTGGTTTAGACATATACTATTGTGTGCATTTTGTAGACCAGGGCTTTCCAAAGTGCATGGCGGTGGTGCAGGGGACGTGCGGCGGCGCGCGCACAGTGGCGGCGCGGGGGTGTGTGGGGTGGCGCGCGTGTACGGCAGCGGCGGCAGCAGCCTCCGCTAAAACACGGAAGCACTGATCCCGCACCGCTGCTGCTGCCGCCGTGCACGCACACGCCGCCGCTTCCAGGTGGTGTGGCGACACACCACGCTGTGTGTGGCGACACACACAGTTTGGAAAGCTCTGTTGTAGACGATATAATTGAGGCTGAGGAAGAATACTGATCAATGTAAAGAGTTGGTAGGTGGGATGCTCACACTATTCATTTCTATTTTGATTCATGCATAGAGACAAATACCAAATCAACCTTAAAGGGGAGCAAATGATCAACTATTTATTTAAGAGTATGGCTTGGTTATAAAGAGGACATAAAATTCAGGGAAGGAAAGTTTTTTGGATCTTCCCTTTACAGTTACCAGTGTCCCTTCTGGGAGTCTTATGAACAGTGAATGGGAAGAACATTGGGGGAAGAGAGAGATGGGTAACTTCTGTTTTATGAACTGGATTAAGGCAATTAGTCTTAAAACAAGAAGTCAAATTTTAGGCAATTCTCCCCTCCTTCAGCAGCCTCACCCCCATATTATCTGGGAAGGCCTCTTCTAGGCAAACTTTAGGGAAGACACAGATGGTGCAAATATTGAACAGGTATTCTCCTAGAGCAGTGTTTCTCAACCTTGGCAACTTGAAGTTGTGTGGACTTCAACTCCCAGAATTCCCCAGCCAGCATGCTGGCTGGGGAATACTGGGAATTGAAGTCCACACATCTTCAAGTTGCCAAGGTTGAGAAACACTGTCCTAGAGGTATATGTGCACTAACAAAAAGGTTACAGTCATAGGTTAGAATATGGGTGCATATCATGAGGCTAATATCTGTTGTGTAAACAATATCGAGGTGCACGCTGGCTTGCCTCCTCTCCCCTTTACCAAATAGCCAGATAAAGTTTTGAACTGCTTATATATATATATATGGTTCACATTTGAAGGCAATTGTACTTGTTGGAATTGTACAACCACCTTAACCACTTTCTTCAGACATCTTATTAATCAGAACTCAGAGGGACTTGCTCCTTGAATGTGCCTTCCCAATTTTGATTTTTCTTACACCAGCAGAGGGCTCACTCAGAAGATACAACAGGCAAGGATGCTGCATTGAAAATGGAAAAGGTACTAAAAAAAGGTAAAGCCCCTCCCCCCCCCCCCCCCCCGCGCACATTTGTGCAGTCTAGGTTGGCAAGAGCTGGGGCTAGTGCGGGAGCTCACTCCGTCACGTGGGGCTAGGGTTTCGAACCTCCGAACTTGCGATCTTCCAATCGACAAGCCCGGCTTACCCGCTGAGCCACCACGCCCGTTTTATTCTAATTTAATAGATCTAATCATAATGTTGATAAAATGATTATTTATTTGAAATAATATTCAAAAAGAAAACCTTCACGGAACTTTAATTCAAAATATAGAGGAATCTAAGATTCCCATTGATAGTGAATTCAGGTGGTAAGTACCTGCAGTAAGTTGATGAATAAGAATGTATCAGCATGCCAATATTTATAAAAGTGCATGCAAGCCTTCTAGGGAGGACCCAGGCCATTGAGCCGCAAGCCATAGTAAAACGTAAAAAGCAAAAGCACACAACAGCAAAATAAGGCACCCCAAAGAAGCAGCAGCTAGCTCTGCAGAATTTGCACCGCAGCTCCTGTTACCTCGCCTTTGGAGCGCGGGCGATGCGATCGTAGTTCACGTAGATGGTGTTTATGTATCTGTAGTAAAATACGAAAACCGCGAAGGACGCAGTGAACAAAACGCGCACCAAGCTGCAGACCGCACTGAGCGCTTCTACGGCCACTCAGGAGAGCTAGTTGGCAGCTGCGATGACGCCACCCGATCGGGACGTCTCTGCTGGGCCAGGTCAGCGGCCACGCCCACAACAAGTACAGTGAGTTTAAAGCAGTGTTTCTCAACCTCAGTAGCTTTAAGATGCGTGGACTTCAACTCCCAGAATTCTTCTCCCAGCCACGTGACGTTACGCAAAGGCTCTTCTGGGTGGCTCCGCCCACACCACAAAGCTCCTTCCCGGGGTTGGGGGTGGCAGGCTTGCTTTGGCCCTGGGATTTCTGAATTTGGATTCACCGTCCGTTGCGGAAGCGATGTGGGGTTTGTGGCAACTCTTGCTCCTTGTGTCGCTTTTGATGTTGGGCCTCTACTGTTGCTACATTAAATCAGTCCATGTAAAATACGATTACATCCCTGGCGCCCCAAGGGCGAGGTAAGAGACGCTGCGGGCGGGCGGGCTCATGCGCAGTCAGCCCCCTGACCCTGCCTCAGGGCTTTGAAATTTGCTCCTCCTGGTACGTGCTCGGGAAGGCGGGCTCCCTCAGGTGGATCGCCTGGCTGCAAGCCCGTGGTCGGCTGCAGCATTCAGGAGTTGCACGCTAAGCCCTACCGTCACATAAATGGCTGAAAACGCAGAAGCGGGAATTCCCACATCACTTACGCTGCCTCATCATGATCTCCCTACAGGAGTGCCCCGTGCAGGGGTAATCAGAGAAGTTACTCTACTTCCGCCCCCACCCCTCATTTCTCCCACTTTTTTTTCCTTTTGCACATTTTGATAACCAATATTCACTTGCTGGCAGTGATGAGGCAGGAAGAGGACAGTTTAGTCTGGCCTCAAATGTACAGAAGTGTTAGTATATATACAAAGTCAGAGTATATTGTTCAGATTATGTTTCACTCTTTTTGCTTTGTGTATGATTATTTTTAGTCTTACATCATGATTAAAACAGCCACTTTGGTGTGCTTAAGGCACCAGGCTAGAAACCAGGAGATCATGCGCTAGTACCGCCTTAGGCACAGAGCCAGCTTGGTGACCTTGGGCCAGTCACACACTCTCAGCCCTAGGAAGGAGGCAATGGCAAACCACTCCTGAAATCTTGCCAAGAAAACTGCAGGGACTAGTCCAGGCAGTCACCAGGAGTCAAAAACTGACTTGTAGGCACATACACACAAAAAAAATTATGACTAAGGGCCGAAACCCAGGAAATACACGTTGCCCGTTTCTCCTTCCAATCATAAAAATAAATAAAAATAAAGAGCCAGTTTGGTCTAGTGGTTAAGGCACCAGGCTAGAAACCAGAAATCTGTGAGTTCTAGTCCCACCTTAGGCATGAAAGCCGGCTGGGTGACCTTGGGCCAGTCACACTCTCTCAGCCCAACTCACCTCACAGGGTTGTTGTGGGGAAAATAGGAGGAGGAAGGAGTATTAGGTATGTTCGCCACCTTGAGTTATTTATAAAAATAATAAAGGTGGGAAAAATTAAATAAATATATAGAATGACATTTCAATTATTTTGGAAGCCTCTGGATGTTGATTTTTTTTAGTACCTATTCCTTCCTTCCTTTATTTAGTTTTTAAATGCTGCATGGGCAAAAAGTAAAATAATTTTTGTTCTGTCGAATTAATTTTGTATGAAGCAGCATTTCTGAATTTTAAGTATTTTTACCAGGACCAACAACAATGCCACTAAAATGTGCTGGCATTTGGTTTCTTATTGTGGATCTAGGACAGGGAAGCAGCAGCAGGGAAGTGCAAAACTTAGGCCAGATCTTTCAGCCATGGTCCGCTATGGGCCGGAGTCGGTGCATAGATGGAGCTTGTAATGTTAGGCATTGTTGGTGGCAGTTATGCTTAGTATTTAGGGGTAGGTGAATAGAAAGGCCATTAGTCCCCAGTGTGTTCCATGGGAAAATCAGACAGGTGGTTGGGCTGGCAAAGTATGGAAATAGAGGGAGGAAATGTCCACTAAGCCATTATAAGATTTGTTTGGTCTCTTGAGTGACCTAGTCCTTGGGAATTTGTAAACCAATGCCTGTCTGATGTGTGAATCCAACCACTGTGACTTAGAACAAACATGCTTAACCCATACCGTAGCTAACATGTGCTAAACCAGTGTTGTTTTTCATTTGAAAGTCTCCTGTATTTTTCTACCAATTTGTCTATATTTTTCCTTATCTAGGAAAATCCATTAAGGAGAAAAAAGACAGAACTGGGGTTGGATACTTATTTTATTCACTTTTTGTCTGGAAGCATTCATTGTTACCCACTGTAGCTTCAATAAACCCTGGATTATTATTTTTTCTGCTAGAAGCTTTTATTTCACTTTTCTATTCTCCTGGTCAGAAACAGCTTCCTGATAGTTTTTCCAGAATCCATATGGCAGAGCTTTCCAAACTGTTCATGTTGGTGACACACTTTTTAGACATGCATCATTTCGCGACACACTCTTACAGCAGGGCACAAGGCAGGCACTAGGACCTGAGCAGAATCACAGCAGGTTTGGAGGCAGCAAGGCACAAGGCAGGCACCAGGACCTGTGTGGAATCCTGGCAGGGCTCAGAGGCAGCAGCAGCCACGACACACCCAGACACTAAAGCCGACACACTAACGTGTCCCGACACACAGTTTGGAAAGCTCTGCCATATGGTATGTTCCTAGTTTAAAACACCATGGCAAGCAGCACCCCAGACAAATCTGGTAGTTGAGTGTTCTTTTTAAATTCAAGCAACATACTGTGGTTGCAATCCCGTGGAATTTGCCAGAGCTGCTCATCCATAAAGCAAGAGCCATCACAATTTTTATTGTTAGACTATGAAGCGATTTAAAACCAGCATATTTTATGAACTGATTTGAATTAATTTCTTTAGCAAATCTAGTTACCTATTAAGTAACATTGTCTGGTGACAGAACCCATATATTGTATTCTTTGTTGACTTCTGGGGAATGCATGTGTTTTCATGTCTTCTAACTAGGGCTTTATTGTTTGCCTTTCTCTACATTCTTTTTCCTGAGATTCCTCCCCATGTAAATCAGCATGCCTGCAGTTCCATCTTTTTCTGTGGTACCACGTGTGTCTTTTACTGTGAAATTGCTTTGTGCAACCCGGTAGAAATTCCACTCTGTCTTTCCTTCTTTCTGTTATCATACAGTGTTTTTCTGTTTGGGTTGTGCTGTGCACATTTAAAATCCTGGTTTTTTTCAAATATTACAGTTTTTTCTTTGGGCACTTGCCAATCATTTGGAGAATGGTGAAAAACAAGGAACTGTTGCATGATCTCTTTCTGAAGTGGTAAGTTTTTTGAAAAATCACATGGCTTGAAAGTAGTTATTTTGAATTGCAGTCATTGTGATCTATGTTGCTTCTTGCCTGTATTTTGAGTTGTAAGCCTCCATTTAGATTTGTTAGGTATTTTAAACCTAACAAATTTATAAAATTTATAAACAAATTTATAAAATTTGTTAAGTATTTTAAACCTAAATTTATAAAAATAATAATTTATAAAAACATATCCAATAATCTTCTGATAAAATGAAATACTGATAAAAAGTAGAATAGAAGAAATTCTCATTGTTGGAGAAACAATGCTTGGATGTGATTTAATTTAGTGTTTCAGGGTTTATAAATACATAAGTGCTAAAAAAATTAACTCACATTTTTGTTTTCATAGGTCTGAGAAATATGGACCAGTTTTACGTTTTAATGCTTTTCACAGAGTCTCATTACTAATACTAAGTCCTGAAGGGGTAAAGGTATGTGAAAGTTGAGCATCTCTTTGCAGCTTTGCTTCAAAACTGACATGACAGACATAAGTACAGGTAGTCCTTGACTTATGACAGCAATTGGGACCAGAATTTCTGTCGCTAAGCGATGCAGTCGTAAAGCGTGACCACATTGCTTAGCGATGGCAATTCCTGCAGTCCTGGTTGCTGTCATTAATTGAATCCCATGGTTGTTCGGCGAGGCAACTTCTTGCTGGCTTCCCACAACCAAAGTCAGTGTGACGGGGGCACAAGAGGCGCGGGTTGGGCAGGGTGCGTAGGGGTGCAAGGGAGGCACAGCAAGGGGTGTGGAGGTGCGCGAGAGGTGCAGCGAGGGTTGGGGAGAGGGTGCTGGGGCTGTGCAAGAGGCGGTACGGGTCAAAGAGGGTGCGCGAGGGTGCAAGAGAGGCATGGTGAAGGTGAGGGAGGGTGCGAGGAGGTCCATGAGGGTGCACTAGAGGCACGGGTTGGGGAGGATGTGTGAGGCTGTGAGGGAGGGTTGGGGACGGGGTAAGGGGGTACGCAAGAGGTGTGGGTGGGGGAGGGTGCGAGGGGGTGCATGCATTCCAGTAGGTATTAGCAAGGTATTCAAACTCCTCACTCCATCTCAAATATTTACAGTATACTGTATTGATACACTATACACTGATTCAAATCTGAGACGACAGGAGGGACTCCCAGTTCTCCTTAAACATCTATATATACTCTCCAAAATTTTAGTATTGAGATTAATATTATGACAACATTAAACGTATTCAGTAAAGAACTGATCAGAGGAATTTAATTTTAGGAATATCTGATGTCACCACAGTATCCAAAGGACCGAATTGTATATGGCCGGCTTTACAGTATGTTTGGTGTAAGGTAGGCTAATGCAAAGTTATATATAATATGTTAAAATGCATTAATGGTTGATCAGTACTCAGGAAAACCTTGTAATTCCCTACATGGCTTGTGGCCAGGTTATTTGCAGGACCACTTTTCCCCAGTTACATCCACCCGGCCCACCAGAGTGGGGAGGCAGGGCAAGTTGCGGGTCCCTTCAGTTAGGGAGGTGCATCAGTGGGACCAAGGAAAAGGGCCTTCTCCGTAATGACCCCCTCCTTTTGGATCATCATTCCCCCAGATATAGGATTGGCCCCCTCCTTGCTCCTGTTCCAGAAGGCCCTGAAGACGTGGTTCTGTCAACGGGCCTGGGGACCCCAAGCTGCTTCGGAGCAAATCAAGTGGCTGATATGAATGTGTTTGCTGCCGCCGGGGGGTGTCTATTGTGTTTTTATGGTTTTTAATTCTGTAAGCTGTCCATAGTCACCGTGTGTGAGTTGGGCGGCCTTATAAATCTGTTAAATAAATAAATAAATAAATAAATAAATAAATTCCCAAGACTGCTCAGTAAATATATTTTACCTATAGCAAAATTCTTAGATGAAAATTATTTAAATCAGAAATACTATCCAATCTCAGTTTGAATTGATAGTGTATATTGATGACGACAAACTCTGAAGTGCTGGATTACCTGGGAAGTTTCACTAAACAACAAGGGTGTCAGAATAAGTAGCCGTAATTCAAAATCAAGGTCCTGAGCAGACAGCTCTAAGACCTCTAAACATTAGGTCAGTAAGGCACTTTAGAAGATTGTCATGGTCAATGGCATCAAAAGCTGCTGAATAATTCTGTTGAATCAATAAAATGTATTTTCCCCTTGCTTTCCACTGAAACTTATAGCATGTATTGTCCACCAAGATTCTTTGTTTCTGAATTGAAATGAAATAAGTTGAGATAAAGATCTTTTATCTTTATTTTTTATTTATTTTACTGTAATTTCTTTGTTTAATTGTTGTGAGCCACCCAGAGTCATTGAGAGTTGGGTGGCATACAAGTTTAATATATTATTATTATTATTTCCATTGACACTTACCACCACCAAACTCCAAGGAACTTTTTTAGCAGAGGTCTTAACTACTGTACATACCATGGTTTCCAGTTAATGTTAACCTTAGTTTGCCTGATTACACTGAGAGGAAGCCAGCATGTAAGAGGGAAATTAAACCCCCTGAGATGTCTTTTCTCCCAAATGTGATTTTGTGGGGCAGAATAGGTTATTGAAACTGGCTGAAAAGTAATACTATATATTTATTGTAAACCGCCCAGAGTCCCCTCTACGGGGGGAGATGGGCGGTAATATAAGTTGGATAAATAAATAAATACAGGATTTTTTTCTTTCCCTTTTTCAGATTTTTAGGGAATGGCTTGGGAACTGATCGTGACTATAATCATTGGCACAAGCAGCGAAGAATTATGGATCCAGCATTTAGTCGGAAGTAAGGAAAAAAAGATATTTGGAATAGGCTGATATTTTTCTTAAGAGGTGTAGTTTCAAATAGAATTAATCAAATCGCTGCACAAAAGTTTGGTTGTGCAGTGAAATTTCTTTTATTCTCGTACCCTGTTCCCCTGTTCCTGTATGGTGTCCAAATCTATGAATATTTGGGAGGAAGAGATGAGTGTTGTGGGAGGGTAGATAGGATGGGAGATAATCTTTTATTAGTAAACTACACCATCAATTTCTAAACTAGCTGTCTAGATATAAGGTTAATGAGAGAAAAGCAAAGGGGACATCCTTGTGTGTTTCCTTCATTAAATAGACTTGGAATATACATTATGTGTAGTTCATAGTGTACATCTGTCTTATTCATAATGGGTTGTATTATAGTGTCTCTTTTGACTTAATTTATAAACCTATTTTTCTGTACACAAGAAAAAGCTCTTTTGCAAGTAACTTATATTTCATTGCACAGTTACTTGATTGGTCTGATGGGGACCTTTAATGACCAAGCAGAAGACCTCATGAAGGTGCTGAATGAAAAAGCAGATGGAGAGACTGAAGTGGATGTGATGAGCCTGCTCAGACGGGTGGCACTGGACATCATTGCAAAGGTAAACGAATTCCTTGTTCCCACTAAAAGAAGAAAATGTCTCTAACACAGATGCCAGCATTTGGCCATAGTCAAAAGGGCTTTGTGATAATAGGTTCCACAAAGAAGCGAAGGGCTGGGGAAGATTCATTTTCGTACTTCACCAGGTAGTTTTATCTGAGTGTGGTTTTACATCTCAATTGGTCAAAGCATAGCCAGCATCTGATAAGATAGGCACTGTCCACAAAAGACGAATGCTGTATTCTAGTTAGAGCTTGTTTTTTCTGTATCTCTTGCTCGGTTGCAGAGTTTTACATTACCGTATTGAACTACTGCTGTATATAGTTTCTGTTCTCAGAAGCAAGCAACCATAAACAAAGATGTCTCATGCTGCTCATCTTTCTCAATATTATCAGGTGGCATTTGGCCTGGAACTGAACACTCTGCACTCTGACCAAACACCTTTTCCCCGTGCAGTAACCATGGTCATGAAAGGGTTGAGCAAGGCACGAAATCCATTATTCCGGGTCAGTACAGACTTTTCTCTTTCCCTTTTCAAAGCTGCCCTGTTGTTGGTCAAATGTAGGTGTGGCCTTTGCACAATAATTTGGCCTTGTCCATACTGCAAACACCAGAAGTCTCCACTCAGAAATTCCCGCAGTGGGACCCAAGAAATATTGCTCTCTGTTGCTAGAACAGGTTGCATTCTGTCTGTTCCCTCCTCAGTAGTGGAACTGACACTGTATATGATTAGACTACCACTCCTGTTACCCTACAGCAGGGCTTTCCAAACTTTTCATGTTGGTGACACGCCTTTTAGCCATGCATAATTTCGTGACACACTAATGAGGAGTCCCCGCCCCCCGGCCCACGTGATTGGCTGCCGTCTCCAAACCCCGCCCCCAGCCCACATGATTGGCTGCTGGCTCCAAACCCCGCCCCTGGCCCACGTGATTGTCTCCCGGCTCCAAACACCGCCCCCTGGCTCACGTGATTGGCTCCCGGCTCCAAACACCGCCCCCCGGCCCATGTGATTGGCTCCCAGCTCCAAACACCACCCCACGTGATTGGCTCCCGGCTCCAAATCCCGCCCCCCAGTCCTGTACTGTATGTATTGTATTGTATGTAATTGTAGATCAGAGCTTTCCAAACTGTGCCGCGACACATTTCTGTGTCGCGGCAAGGGCCCAGGTGTGTCGCAGGGGAACCCGGAAGAGGAGGCCATGCACCATGTGGAGCCCCACCCATCCCTTGCCGCGCCGACAGGTCCCTGCTCTGAACCCAGCTCTTCAGCTCTCGCCGCAGAAGCCAGGTAAGTTAGCAGCCCGGTAGGGCTGCAACTGGGGGTTAGGGTGCAGGGACACTACTAAGCTGCCGTGCTGGGGGTGGGTGGGGGGTACAGGGACCGCGAAGCGCGGCGGCCGGAGACATGGCTTTTCCCTCCTGAGAAGTGCCAGCGGCCTGGCAGCCGAGAAAGGGACGGGGAGGCGGCTCTGCTGCCCGCCTCGCATGGCCCCCGTGCCGTCCACGTCTCCGGCTCCCCCTTCCCCTTGGAGGCGGCCCCAGCCAGGCAGAGGCAGGACTGGGCGGGCGGACAGGCGGCGCTCTCCGCCTCCGTGGCCTGGCCTGGCTCGCCGCTTCCTCCCGTCGCCTACAAGCAGAAGATGGCGGTGGTCAGGGAAAAGCCATGTCTCCGGCCGCCGCGCTTCATGGTCCCTGCACACACCCCCAGCGCGGCAGCCTAGTCGCGTCCCTGCACCCTACCCCCCAGTTGCAGCCCTACCGGGCTGCTAACTTACCTGGCTTTGCGTCGAGAGCTGAAGAGCTGGGTTCAGAGCAGGGACCTGTCGGCGCGACAAGGGGTGGGCGGGACTCCACGTGGTGCATGGCCTCCTCTTCCAGGTTCCCCTGCGACACACCTGGGCCCTTGCCACAACACAGAAAAGTGTCGCCACACAGAGTTTGGAAAGGTCTGCCCTACAGTATTGGCTTTGCTGGCTAGGGAGGCACACCTGGAGGGTACTGCCTAGGAGAAATCAGGTTAGGTGCTCTATAGTAAAAATGGAGAAGAGAAAACTTGTTAAGCTTCTGATTGAAGGTATATAATTAAAAACAGCATCAACATAAGAGTATGTTTTTCTATTTATGGAGTAGGAGAGGATATGAGCTGAGTCAGAACTGCAAGAGATGCAGTTGTGGCATAAGACATAAGAAGAAGGAGCGTACACAAAATAAGAAATACGTTTTATACTGGTCATGGAACAAATACATTGTAGTTCAAAAAATTGGCCAGATTTTGGGTTTGAATTGGGGTCTGATTATGTGCCATCTAGTCATTTTTGACTCTTGGTGCCACACGGATAGATTTTCTCCATGATGATCTGTTCCTAACCTGGTCCTTCAGCTCTTCCAATGGCGCCCCCATCAAGTCTATCCACCTTGTTGCTGGTCCTCTTCTTCTTCTCTTTCCTTCCACCCTTCCCAGCATTAGAGCCTTCTCCAGAGGGCTCCGTCTTCGCATAATGTGTCTGAAGTAGGATCTGACTGGGCTAAAAATGTGTCTGAATTAATTATATATGATTTGGTCCAGGCAAGGACTACCTCGAAATGCCTGATCTGTGCACAAAACAGTTTGTATGTTGAATGTTTCGCACATACCTAATAAGAAACGAAGAACGGGAAAACAGGAGTATAGAAAAATTGTATACAGAAAGCATTTATATGTTTGGGTCTACAAATCCCCGACCCAATATTAAAATGGATTGATGTATTTACGAAGTTCTGTAATGCAGGCACTGCTTCTGGCTAGATAATGTTTTGTAGGAATTGTGGTCTATTTTTCCTTAACTAGAATTTGAGCCAACCATGTATTTAGAATTTAGCAATCGGGATTCATGGTGACATTCATGTTAAGCCCTCCTCCTTAGGATGATACTTGTTATTTGCTTAGTATCTGCCGAGGAATAGAAAAGTGGTGCAGGAGGTTCGTGAAAGTGTCAGATTGCTGCGTCGCACTGGAAAGGAATGTATCGCACAAAGGCGCAGGGCCATACAGAATGAAGAACCCGTCCCATTAGATATTCTCACCCAGATATTGAAGGGTGCAGGTAGGTGATATTTTCTGGAAGAAGCTTAATCACTTTGCATTTGTCACTTTGATTAGATTCATATTTTATACTAAGTTATGATTTTCTAAAGTAAGCCACAATACATCGGGTTCACATTCCAGAAGCTTACAGGTGACCTACCACAGGTTCCCAAACAACACTTCCCTGGAAGACACCCATTTTATGGATGGATTACACCGTGAGAATTTCTTGTTTGAAAGACAATTAGTTAATCAATAGCAGAAAACCTGGCATCCATGAAAAGGAACTCACTCCAGTAAGTGAGCCAAACAACTATGTTCGGACCAAAGGAATGTTATAACAAAATTCAAAATGCACATAGATGGGATCACACAAGCCAACCAACTGTTAACAAATGCAAGTTATCACAATTAGCACTAACACTTCATTGAAGTGGGCCTAGGGAGAAGAAAAAAGCCCATTGCACACTTTCTCGCCCTTTCACACACTCAGAGGAACAGAGATATGTACTGCTTTTCTTAGTACAGAATTGTTTACTTATATATATACTTATTTATATATATACTTATATATACTTATTTCAGCCTTTCCCAGCTTGATGTCAGATGCAGCAGACTACAGCTGTTATTGCCAGCCTGCAATGTTTTTGGCTCTGGATATAAATACATGTCAAAGTTACAAGCATCTCTTTCTGCTTCTTCTGTTTTGGTTTACTTTCAGAAGCTTGATCACACAATTTGCCCAGAATTTTTTATAAAAGTTTTATAAACTAGTTAATAAAAACCTTTATTTTTATGAACCAGATGAAGAGAGGGAGTGTCCATTATTTTCAAAAGTTCAGTTAATCAAATACAAAGTCATTATGACAATGCAAACAAGGAAATTACATTGTTTGTGTCAGTTGCATCATTTGCATGATGACATTAAGCTGTAAATAATGCAAATTGCATAATTTTGCACCATTTGTGTAAGTATGTCATTATGCAAATTGGAGCAGATTTTGATCAATTCCATGTTTTGTCCACTGCATCAAGGTCCTCAGAATCAAGGCTTAACGATATACAGAATTAACCTAGGAAAGAACACGAGACAAAACACTACAGTGTTTCAAGTTCAAATTTCTTCCCTAGAAGCTTTTTCAAAATCTTAAAATGAACTATTTAAGACTGTTTGAATGTATTTATACATAACATTTTTAATTCAATTTTTCATCAGTAAAAAGAATGGGATTTAATAAGATTGTCTTTTTTTACAATATATTTTGAGAATTATTTTCTGCTTGAGTGCCTTGCATCTGGAATTAGAATAATTGGAATTAGAATAATAAATAGAACTGGTTTTGTGCACTCTTTTATTTCTCTTCCCTTTTGTTCACCTGGTATTTCTTGAGTAGCCCAGTTAGGTTTCCAAGGTAGGTTTTGTATTTTTTAGATGCTGCAGAACTTGTGTTGACGTCCTTTCAAAGAAGTATAATGCTTTCTTTTGTTTCTTTTTTGTCTGTGACAGAACAGGAGGAATCTGAGGATGAAAATATGGTGGACAACTTTGTCACCTTTTTTGTTGCAGGTTTGTAAATCTAGCACCCTTTGAATATACAACTATTCCAATTTAACAAGAAGATGTCTTCCAAGGGTGTGTCAGTACACTGTATGTACTTCTGAGTTGGTGGGATATGGGCAGCAGTTGGCTTGCAAAGTAGGCTTTTGATTAGAGGTACTAACTTGAAATAACAGGAGCATGTTTGGGGTAAAACTGGACTTTGGTTGGGCTTGTGACATAGTGGCCAAAAGACCAGTACTGCTCTTAATGTAAGCAGGGAATGCTGCATGTGGCACAACTAAGTTGTTGCACAATTTCTCTGTCTTACTAAAAAGCATTATATGAAAGCCTCAATTGATCAAAGCTATGATGACTGGCTGAGGTCAATATCTATGGCCCATGTGGTGATGTGAACTATGTGTGACAAAAGAATATATTGATTTTGAATAAATGTGGACTGAATACAACGGTGAGTAATCAGTGCAAAGGAAGTACATTGTAGTCATTGTCATCTAGAGAAAATGTAACAAGGTAAAGGTTCCCCCCGCACATTTGTGCAGTCGTGTCCGACTCTAGGGGTCGGTGCTCATCTCCGTTTGTTAGCCGAAGAGCCAGCGTTGTCCGAAGATGCTTCCACGGTCATGTGGCCGCATGACGCACGCGGAACGCTGTTAGCTTCCCACCGAAGTGGTACCTATTAATCTACTTGCATTTTCATGCTTTCCAATTGCTAGGTTGGCAAGAGCTGGGGCTAGTGCGGGAGCTCACTCCGTCACGCGGGGCTAGGGATTCAAACCTCCGAACTTGCAATCTTCTGATCGACAAGCCTGGCGTCTTACCTGCTGAGCCACCACGCCCCTTAGAGAAAATGAGTGAGGATCAAATCACAAAATACATGAAGGAAGAGTAAATGGGTCAAGAGCAAGGGGAAGACCATGGAAGTCGTGGTTGGATGGAGCTGATAAAATGATCAAGAGGAGAAAGGTGGGAAGTTTAAAGAATAAAAGGCAGTGTCTGGAGCTAAGTATGGATTTCATGAAAGCAAGGATGGTTTGCTAGGCTAGAAAGGTATGGAGGGGAGTTGGTGCAAACTAGATTGAGCTATATTTCCTTTTTCTTATGACTTAATTTCTTTGGCTTCCTATTTCTTAATCGTTCTCTGTACTTTGCATAGTCTTGCTTATCCTGAAAGGGAAGTGTGGGATGCAGATTGCAGTATTGAACTGAATAGATTCTTACTTTGTCATGAAAGCAAGTATCAGTTACAGCCAGCGTTCCAAGTACATGATTGCTTAGATATTTTAAGATCCAGGTAAACATAAGGGCACTCATAATTACGTTGCTGAAGACCATGGGCACTTCACACAAGGTGTTTACGTTGCTCCCATATCAGCTACTCTCTCCTGTGATCTTGTGTCATCATCCAAATGCTGGGGCTGTGTAGAGCTTGGAATGGGCTAGTTCCTTATGGAATTCTTGCCTTACTTTTCTTCCTGGCTACTGAGTTGCAGCTGCCCAGATAGATCCTGTAATGTTGGGGATGTTGGCTTGACAGCTTTGCAACTCAGTAGCCCAGGAAAGATGTATTTACTCAAAAGCTCTCTGAACCATTTATGTTCCATGTCTCTTTCTCTTTTAGAATAAACAAAAAAACCCTGTCATCTGTTTTAAAATGTGAGACAACTGGTGGATAATTTTTTTCTGGACACATTCTATAAATACTGGTTGATACAGTTGGACATGGATAGTTATATTTTTATAGAGTGGTGGGAGTTTTTTTTCCTGTGCCTTTGAGTCAGTTTTTACTCTTGTACAACAACACAATTTTGGGGGTGAGAGATTGTGTTATTAATGTCATAAACTCACTATTCCTGGTTACAGTGCTTGTCACTGCACTGGAAATATTTTAAGTTGGAGTACTCTCTCTCATAATTTGATTACTTTAAACTATAATAGTATTTCTTTCAGCTAATAAGTTGCTATTTTCCATAGGTCACGAGACCACTGCCAATCAGTTATCTTTTACTATCATGGAATTAGCACGGCACCCAGAAATAGTTGCAAAGTAGGTATACTGGTGTACTGTCCACTTTTCTGAACGTATTTGTGATTTTACTTTTTCCCAGGCCGAAGGTTTTTTTTAAAGGTTTGGGACCACTTCAGGCTGCCCTGTTGGCTTGCTTTGAATCCCATGCTCCTTTCACCCTGCACGTGCTTTGCTGTCTGATTATTGTGATTTGTTGGAAACTGATGGTATTTGGAAGCAAGTAGTCTTCAGCAGCAGCAGAACTGTTGGATACTTATCTGTGTGGAAGGATGAACTGCCCTGAAACAGAAAAAATGTTACATGTGACTGTCAAGGTCAATTTTTTTCTCTCTGTAATGGTCTGCACAGCTTAGGCAGGTAGGCAATGATAGAAAAAAAGGGGGGGAAGTTAAAACTCCTTAGAATCACCTGCAATCTGGCATGCAGGTTTTGAAAGGATAAGAAGCCAAAGCAGGTGGACAGAAAAAAAGGTGTGGGTGTGTGTTTAGGTTTGGCAGGAGGTGCTGCTGGAGTGAGAGGCAATGGGATGGGAACATGAACAGCGGAAGTGTATATATGAACGACTTCTAGTCTCGTCAAATAAAGCATTATCTACTTTCACAATTAGTCAATGGAGTTTTGACTAAACCAGGTTTCTCCTGCAATTGCATTTTAGGCTTCAGGCTGAAGTCGATGATGTCATTGGGGTGAAGAGGGACATTGCCTATGAAGATCTGGGGAAGCTGGAATATTTATCACAGGTACATTTGAATAATAAACCTACAGATCCTACAGATAACCCAGAATGTTGACCCCACCTTCCTGTGCTTCTATCCTGCTAGTAAGAGTAATACATTTGTTTCCAAAAGAAATTTGGAGATACGGCTCTTGGCATCATTAAATGCCATGAGAAAGACATTCTGGGATTCTGATGCTGTGAAATCTCAATAAGAACATCTAATTACAAAGTGAAATTTTAGCACCCAGTGCTGATCTTTAGAACAATAAGTACATTGTTTTTGCTTAGAATGCTGGATATACAAATTACTGCACTTCTTGTCACGGGATATTATTATTATTAGTATTAGTATTAGTATTTAGATTTAATATAGCCCCCCACTCCAGTGGTCCCTGGGCAGCTTACAGAATATAGTACTAAATTGAAATAATTAAAAACATACGAAACGAAACAAGACAGCCTGGACTAAAAACAACCATTAAAGCAAAGCACGACAACTCCCTCCCCTCTAAATACATTTACCCCAGGCCTGGAACAAAAGCATGTTTTAAGGGCTTTTCGGAACCCCAGGAGAGAGGACACCATCCATATTTCTAGGGGGGATGCTGTTCAGAGGGTGGGGGCTGTGACAGAGAAGGCACACTTCCTAGGTTCTGCAAGATGACAACATTTAATAGAAGGGACCTGGAGCACACTCACTCTGCCGAACGTGCCAGGCAGGCAGAAACAATGGGAGTAGGGCAGCTCTTGGCTCAAGACTTGGCCACTGCTGTAAGTATAGAATTCAAAAATGCATTACAATGCAGTAGTTCATTATGTTATAATTGTAACTATAAAAAGTAAAGGTAAAGGTTCCCCCACACAGTCGTGGCCAACTATAGGGGCCGGTGCTCATCTCTGTTTCTTAGCCGAAGAGCCAGTGTTGTCCGAAGATGCTTCCGCGGTCATGTGGCCGGCATGACATGTGCAGAACGCTGTTACCTTCCCACCGAAGTGGTACCTATTTATCTACTTGCATTTGCATGCTTTCGAATTGCTAGGTTGGCAAGAGCTGGGGCTAGTGCGGGAGCTCACTCCGTCACGCGGGGCTAGGGATTCGAACCTCCAAACTTGCGATCTTCCGATCGACAAGCCTGGCGTCTTAATCCCTGAGCCACTGTGCCCCCTTGTGACTATACCTGTTACTCAATTCCTATGGGCAATGCATGCTGTTACCATTCATGTGCTGCTTTTTTTTTTTCTTTGCTTGGTTCCAGTAGCCCAGAAGTAGAAGGCAGGATCCATTTTTTAAATTGAAAACTAGACGGAGGGACTGGAAAGCATTAGTCATTTCTTCCCAAAGGCTGTTTTTTCTTTTGCAGCCATCATGTTTGGAAGCAGGTTGGTCGGTGCAGCAGCTCTCAGAGCAGAGATGAAATAAGATGGCGTCAGCAGCCTAAATAGAAAAGAAATGTTTTGTTATTTATTTATTGTTAGATTTATATCCCGCCTTTATTTTGTGCAGCTCAAGATGGTGCACATAATGCTCCCGCCTCCTATTTCCCTACAACAACCACCCTGTGAAGTGAGTTGGGCTGAGAGAGTGTGACTGGCCCAAGGTCACCCAGCAGCTTTTATGCCTAAGGGCGGCCTAGAACTCTCAGTCTCTTCGTTCCTAGTCCAGCACCTTAACCACTGCACTGCACTGAACTGGCTCTCTGACATGTTGCTTATGTCAAAGGATCCAAAACTGCCTGAGGGTTGCCCCCATTTTTTCAGGGTTAGAAGGCATCAGTAGACAATCACGGCAGAATATGAAACCTCTTTATGCATCTAGTTGAGGGATGAAGTCTAATGATCTGCTAAGCGGAATTCTACAACACAGTGACATGGGTTTTGCATGGCATATCTTCTGATCGCTTTTAGTGTTCATCTGCTTTAGAATCTACCATCTTTTGCAGCATATGGAAAGAAAACCCGATTATTTGCTTGGATTCACACCAATTTTTTTTAAAAAAGAAGATTCTCCCAAATCCAATCTGTAGATATTCAATATGATAAAGAACAAGGATTATAACCAACAGAGACCACTGATGCTAAATAGAGTTAGACAACATTTGGCTTGTCCTTACCTTTCCCTTCATGTTTTTCACTGGGAGAGACACAGGAGGGATTGAAGACCTTCTGTGTTGGAGGGCATATCTAGTCTTTGTTATATTTGAATGAATTGGACTGCCGAGCCTATAGGGTAGAAGGCCTGGAGGTCTCAAAACTCCCTTCCCAGAAGCCCTCTGGGTCTTCACAGGTCCTATTTTGGGGTAACAGCATGCCAGCTGTTTTCACGTATCTTCCAAGGGATACCTCACCTGGCATCTGCCCCCTAACCCAAGTGTGTGTGAGAGATAGGGCACTCACAACCTGCACTTACATTTTTGGCAATTAAAAGTTAAAAACACAAACGTTTAAATAATTTCAATAACATCAATGCCTGGCAGTATATCATAGAGGCATGTAGTTAGGGGATTCAGCCCATTGTGCCATCAACCAGTTTCACAAGGGACAATCAAAATTTGAAGAAGAAAAGGAAGAGAAGAAAGAGGATAAAATGTAAAAAACTATTTAGGTATTACAATGAAAACTTTCAATACTGAAGAAGCTATATTAGAGAGCTGTTCAGATCATAGGATACTGCAATTGCAATTTAATTAAATAAGAAAAATCCAATAGAAGATATAATGCTCTGGGTAGACCACAAAGTGGCGCTGATTTGCTACAAAAGGCTGCTCCAAATCTTCATAAAGAGATTTTGGAAAGAGAATTCCAGTTCTTATTCCAGAGCATGAGAAGATCAAAGATCCAAATTATAACTTCATGTACTGCCCTGAAATATTGATAAAATCTGGAATTATACATAGTTCTCTAACTTGTACCAAAAATATAGAACATTAAACTACAAGACTTTAGCCCAACACAGAACAGAATTTTTTTTAAAGCTAGTACTATTCCTGGCTATATGTTTAGCCCTTTCCATAGAAACAGCTTGCTGCTTTTCCTGAATTTTTACAGGTTCTTACAACCACTGAGCACCAGGACCTGGATAGCTCCTAAAGCAAATGCACTGTGTATAGTCATCTATGGAGTCCTTGGTGCTCTGAGCTTGGTGGTTTGCTTGCAGACATTTCATTACCCAACAAGGTAGGCTGACTATATGTACCGTTTTAAATGGGACAGTACTGGTTTTTTCACATTTCCCGACCGTCCCGTCGTTTTAATATAAATGTCAGTTTTGTCCTGTTTTTTTAAAAAAATTAGCAAAATGTCAGGCATGGCAAGATTGATTCAGCCAAGATGCAATTATCATTTTAAAAGTGCTTGATTGAGGTGCCTGATGTTGGGTGAGACTAGAGAGGGGCAAGGAAGGCGGAAAGAGAGAGAGAGGGGGAGACAGAGAGAGACAGGAAGAGAGATCTTTGCCACCGCCTCTGCTCTGCTCTGAGCTGGTCACTCTCTGCTCTCTGTTTGTTTTATTAAAATGCGTTCGGGATGTGATCCCGCCCCCTTTTTTCAAGAGTGAAACTGATTATTTCTCCAGCTCGGCAAGAGAGTCTTTCGTTTGGGATTGTGGGAGAGAGAGAAAGAGGGAGAAAAAAAAGCAGCAGGAGGAGGAGGGAAGGCAGAAGGAAGAGAAGTCTCACCAGGTGTTACAAAGCCCTTGAGCTGTGCTTTCCCCATTCGCCTCCTGTCAAATACAGTCCCCCGCTATGTCTACCTAAATTTTTGTATAAGTTCTGTCACTGAAGAATAATTGTTAGCTCAATATGTTCATGTAATAAAACTTTTTCATTTTAATGAAAACAAAAATATTTTTATATATACAGTAATCTGTTTAAGGCAGGGCTTTCCAAAGTTTTTCCCGCGGCGACACACCAACCGGCGTTGGTGTGTCGCCGCGGGAAAACCCAGAAGTGGTTTTCCCAGAAAACCCAGAAAACCCAAAACTCCTTGCGGCAGCGCACAAAAACCCGGAAGCGCTGCTGCCACTTTCGAATTTTGCGCGCTGCAGTTGGTGTGTCGCCGCGGGAAAACATGGAAGCGCTGATGATGATCAGCGCTTCCGGGTTGTGTGGCGATACACCAGACTCTATGTGGCGACACACTTTTGTGTCGCGACACACAGTTTGGAAAGCTCTGGTTTAAGGACTAGCAAATGGATCTTAAAAACTCTTCAAAACTTTTTTTATCGTCTTACTTTTTCATGAATACGGGATATTACATAAGTTTAACCCCATCCCATTTTTGCCATCCCAATGTCCCGTTTTTGTCTCAAGGAAATATGGTCAGCCTACGACAAGGTAATGATGTTACCTAGTCGGGCAATGAAACATCTGCAAGCAAACAACCAAGCTCAGAGAGCACCAAGGACTCCACAGTTCAACCCTGAGTTACAGATATTCTCTCCTTTTGGATAGTCATCTATTTAGTTCTTGAATTGGAGGCTGTGCAGCTTGATTGTAGTTACATCCTTTTTTAGCCTTGGTCCAGAACTTCTGCTTCTTGTTTTAAAACAAGTAACATTTTCTGTATTTAGCAGAGAGAAGGGCTAGACAATCTCCCTCTGTACATGTGCAGAGCATTCATCTTTCCTTTGTGGGTATGTGTATTGATAGTCTGGTGTGAGAGACTGCACTCCCTGATGGAAATACATATTTTGAATGTTTGATCCTGTCTGGTAAGGAGGCTACATTCACAACAGTGGACTTTTTAGTGTGACAGTCTTCCTATGAGGAAAGGCAGAGTTGATTGTGTTTCTGTAGGTTCAAATTATGGCTTTGTTTGGGAAAAGGTAAAACAGCAAGCTTCAATCTAAAAAATGTAAGACATTTTTCCAAAACCTTCCTCTCAGTTCTGTGGAAGAAGAGGAAGACTGGGAGGTGGCTGCACTTGTTCTCATAAAACTAAACTGCCTTTTAAGATTATACCCTAAACAGCCTTATGAGTCTGAGTACAGGGAGACTGTAGATTTCCTTCTCCCAATTCCTTCTCAGCTGCATCTGTAGCAAGCAGGTCATGATTGGGAACTGAGGAAGAATGCTTGCTGAAAGCTTCTCAGTACATTAAACTGGTGGTTCAAATGAAAGCGTTTTAGGTGCCCATGCTGGTTGGTACTGAATCTCGCTAGCTTCCAGAAAGATTTACAGGTAGTCCTCGCTTACCGACAGTAATTGGGACTGGGAACTCCATCACTAAGCAACACAGTCATAAGGTGCAACATCATGTGACCGCACCAACTTATGACAGCAGTTCTGGCAGTCCCAGTTGCCACTGTTAGGAGAATCCTGTGCTGTTGCAGCATTCACGGTCATGTGATCTCCATTTACGACCTCCTGCCAGCTTCCCCATTGACTTTGTTTGTCGGAAGCTGGCAGTGAAGGTCGCAAATGGTGATCATGTGACTGTGGGATACTGTGACGTAATTGCAAGCAGGTTGCCAAGCACCCAAATCGCAATCACAAGACCACGGAGATGGCAACTATGAGGACCGGTTGTAAGTACCCCTCATTCAGTGCCGTCGTAACTTTGAATGGTCGCTGAATGAGTGGACATTAAGCGAGGACTATCTGTACCTATTTGCCCAGGTTTGGAGCTGAATGTGTATCATTTAATATGTTTCTGTAGTTGTTTGATGGTTTTAATTCCTGTAATTTTGCATGGTATCAATTACTCTGTTTCTGTAGGTTCAAATTATGGCTTTGTTTGGGAAAAGGTAAAACAGCAAGCTTCAATCTAAAAAATCTGGCCTTCAGATTACTTTTAATGAAAAGTGGGCAAACAGTTGTGATATATAATATTCCTCCTTTCTGCAAAATCATGCCAACTGTTAAAAGAAAGACTTGACTCTTGGTTACAGGTTCTCAAAGAAATCCTACGGTTATATCCACCAGTTCCAGGCACTATGCGCTGGACGGATAAGAAAAATGTAATTGAAGGAATCGACATTCCAGCAAACACCACCCTGATTGTGAGTCCATGGGGTCTACTGTCACATATTCCATTTTAATGATGAAGAGTAGAAAGCACATGTTATAAATAGATGACTGGTCAGTTGCCCACTAATGTCATAAATGGATTTTATATCTAGATCCATAGAGTTGGAAGGGGCTTTTAGGATGTTAAATCCAACTCATGGCTTACTGAATGGATGGTTGTATAGTCACCTTTGAACAGATCTAGTGAAAGGGAGGCTATAACTGCTGAATTATTGATTCCACTGTTGAACCGCCTCACTGCTGGGAAGTTGCTTCCTAACATTCAATTGGAATCTGCCTTCCTATAACACAAACCCATGACCTGCATTCTGAAATGATAGAGGACAAACCTTGACCTCTTCATTGTGACTTCCTTTCAGATATTTGAATAGTACTATCATTTATGTCTCCAGCAAAGGAGATCGTTACCTTGTCGTGGTGCTGGAGCTTGAGCACCTCAATGAAACCATGAGCTAAACTGTGAAGGGACACCCAAGACGGGAAGGTCGTGGCAGAGAGGTCAGACTAAATACGATCCCTGGGGAAGGTAATGGCAACCCACCCCAGTATTCTTGCCGTGAAAACTAAATGGATCAGTACGACCAGAGATATGTCGGTATACCATCGGAAGATGGGACTCCCAGGTCGGAAGATGGTCAAAATGCTACTGGGGAGGAACAGAGGATACGTTCAACTAGCCCCAGATGTGATGACGCAGCTAGCTCAAAGCCGAAAGGACGGCTAGCGGCCGACGGTGCTGGTGGTAAACGACGAATCCGATGTTCTAAAGATCAACACACCATAGGAACCTGGAATGTAAGATCTATGAGCCAGGGCAAATTGGATGTGGTTATTGGTGAGATGTCAAGATTAAATATAGACATTTTAGGTGTCAGTGAACTGAAATGGACTGGAATGGGCCACTTCACATGAGATGACCACCAGAGCTACTACTGTGGACAAGAGGACCACAGAAGAAATGGAGTAGCCTTCATAATTAATAATAAAGTGGCTAAAGCAGTGCTTGGATACAATCCAAAAAACGATAGAATGATCTCAATTCGAATTCAGGGTAAGCCATTTAACATCACAGTGATCCAAATATATGCCCCAACCACAGATGCTGAAGAAGCAGAAGTAGATCAGTTCTATGAGGATCTGCAGCACCTACTGGATAATACACCAAAAAGAGATGTTATTTTCATTACAGGAGACTGGAATGCTAAGGTGGGTAGTCAGACGACACCTGGAATTACAGGCAAGCATGGTCTAGGAGAACAAAATGAAGCAGGACATAGGCTGATAGAATTTTGCCAAGACAACTCACTGTGCATAACAAACACTCTCTTCCAACAACCTAAAAGACGACTTTATACATGGACTTCACCAGATGGTCGACACCGAAATCAGATTGACTACATCCTTTGCAGCCAAAGGTGGTGGACATCTATACAGTCAGTAAAAACAAGACCTGGAGCTGACTGTAGTTCAGATCACGAACTTCTTATTGCAAAATTTAGAATCAGACTAAAGAGAATAGGGAAGACCCACAGATCAGTTAGATATGAGCTCACTAATATTCCTAAGGAATATGCAGTGGAGGTGAAGAATAGATTTAAGGGACTAGATTTAGTAGATAGGGTCCCGGAAGAACTATGGACAGAAGTTCGCAACATTGTTCAGGAGGCGGCAACAAAAAACGTCCCAAAGAAAAAGAAAACCAAGAAGGCAAGATGGCTGTCTGCTGAGACACTGGAAATAGCCCAAGAAAGAAGGAAAGCAAAAGGCAACAGTGATAGGGGGAGATATGCCCAATTAAATGCAAAATTCCAGAGGTTAGCCAGAAGAGATAAGGAATTATTTTTAAACAAGCAATGTGCGGAAGTGGAAGAAGACAATAGAATAGGAAGGACAAGAGACCTCTTCCAGAAAATTAGAAACATCGGAGGTAAATTCCAGGCAAAAATGGGTATGATCAAAAACAAAGATGGTAAGGACCTAACAGAAGCAGAAGAGATCAAGAAAAGGTCGCAAGAATATACGGAAGATCTGTATAGGAAGGATAATAATATTGGAGATAGCTTTGACGGTGTGGTCAGTGAGTTAGAGCCAGACATCCTGAAGAGTGAGGTTGAATGGGCCTTAAGAAGCATTGCTAATAACAAGGCAGCAGGAGACGACAGTATCCCAGCTGAACTGTTTAAAATCTTGCAAGATATTGCTGTCAAGGTGATGCATGCCATATGCCAGCAAATTTGGAAAACACAAGAATGGCCATGAGATTGGAAAAAATCAACTTATATCCCCATACCAAAAAAGGGAAGCACTAAAGAATGTTCAAACTATCGAACAGTGGCACTTATTTCACATGCCAGTAAGGTAATGCTCAAGATCTTGCAAGGTAGACTCCAGCAATTCATGGAGCGAGAATTGCCAGATGTACAAGCTGGGTTTAGAAAAGGCAGAGGAACTAGAGACCAAATTATAATGCTGGATAATGGAGAAAGCCAGGGAATTTCAGAAAAACATCTATTTCTGTTTTATTGACTATTCTAAAGCCTTTGACTGTGTGGATCATAACAAATTGTGGCAAGTTCTTGGTGGTATGGGGATACCAAGTCATCTTGTCTGCCTCCTGAGGAATCTGTATAACGACCAAGTAACAACGATAAGAACAGAGCACGGAACAACAGACTGGTTTAAGATTGGGAAAGGAGTACGGCAGGGTTGTATACTCCCACCCTACCTATTCAACCTGTACGCAGAACACATCATGCGACATGCTGGGCTTGAGGAATCCAAGGCTGGAGTTAAAATCGCTGGAAGAAACATTAACAATCTTAGATATGCAGATGATACCACTTTGATGGCTGAAAGCGAGGAGGAGTTGAGGAGTCTTATGACGAAGGTGAAAGAAGAAAGTGCAAAAGCTGGGTTGCAGTTAAACCTCAAAAAAACCAAGATTATGGCAACAAGCTTGATTGATGACTGGCAAATAGAGGGAGAAAAAGTGGAGGCAGTGACAGACTTTGTATTTCTAGGCGCAAAGATTACTGCAGACGCTGACTGCAGCCAGGAAATCAGAAGACGTCTACTTCTTGGGAGGAGAGCAATGGCAAATCTTGATAAAATAGTTAAGAGCAGAGACATCACACTGACAACAAAGGTCCGCATAGTTAAAGCAATGGTATTCCCTGTAGTAACCTATGGCTGTGAGAGCTGGACCATAAGGAAGGCTGAGCGAAGGAAGATAGATGCTTTTGAACTGTGGTGTTGGAGGAAAATTCTGAGAGTGCCTTGGACTGCAAGAAGATCAAACCAGTCCATACTCCAGGAAATCAAGCCAGACTGCTCACTTGAGGGAATGATATTAAAGGCAAAACTGAAGTACTTTGGCCACATAATTAGAAGACAGGATACCCTGGAGAAGAAGCTGATGCTAGGGAAAGTGGAAGGCAAAAGGAAGAGGGGCCGACCAAGGGCAAGATGGATGGATGGCATTCTGGAGGTGACGGACTCAACCATTGGGGAGCTGGGAATGGTGACGGCCGACAGAAAGCTCTGGCGTGGACTGGTCCCTGAAGTCACGAAGAGTCGGAAACGACTGAACGAATAAACAACAACAACAATCATTTATGTGTGTGTGTTTGTTTATATACACACACACTCATACATAGATACATACATACATAGTTTCCAAGAACAGGATAATCACTTATACGTAGATATTTTTTAATTCTGAAATCAAAGTAGCAGCAAGGATTTGTTTAGGGCTAGCCAAAGAAGGATTATAAATCCATTAAAATACAAATTTGCCTCTTAATGTGAACAGCCACAGTTGTTTTCAGGTTGCTTTACATTTATCTCTGCCAATGTCTCTCTTCCCTTAATAGTTCAGTACATACATCATGGGACGCATGGAAAGATATTTCAAGGATGCTCTGACCTTTGATCCTGATCGATTTAGCAAAGGCAAATCAAGGTGAGCCTCTGTGTTTAAAATTCTTTTATCTGAATGTTTGAAATGTTACAATTTTTTTAGAAACTGTTGATATACAAATCTAATTCTTTTAGAAGGTCAAGCAGAAAATACCATAAATACCATACATGTATGGTGTGTGTGTGTGTGTGTGTATCTCCTATAGTGAAAGGGGGAATCTTTAAATAGGTTGCTCTTAACTTGCTCCAGTAAACATGCCTTTCTTGCATAAGTGATAAGAGCCATCCCTTCCTTAGAGCAATTACTTGATGCTGTCTCCAGGAGCTGGATGAGGCCCTGTCCAGTATAGGGTTATTGGTGATAACTTCTGTCTGTTATGCCAAGTGCTCCATATCTAAATTGGTGAATGATACTAGGATGTGTGCTTTACTGGAAATTTAAGAATTACTGGTGGATATTAGATTTTTTGGGCCTGTTCATCTCTTAAAATTATAAGGAAATGTCATCATTGACAACATTTTGGCACGTACTGGTATTGTTAAATGTCTAGGGGAAAAAATCCTGACCCAATCTGCTGTTCTTTATTAACAGCAGGTTGATCAGAAGGGGGTTTAACAAAAAAGCTTTTTACAGCATAAAGACCTACCATTTCCAAAAAAACTGCAAATTGAGCCAGTGTTAAAGACACAAGTACTAGTAAAATTAGTTTGTAATCCTAATAACTATGCAGCACTTTCTTGGAGAAATAAAAAAGTAAACATGATTACCCTCACTGTGCAGAAAGGCCGAAAATATATATATTCTTAAAAAATGAAAGTGTGTTCTATAAAACAACATTTCTAAACAGTTATAGTATCTTATTTGAATACCACAGTCTAAACAATTCTTGTCTGCTTCATGTGATTTCTTCTAGGCCTTATTTCTCCTATTTCCCATTTTCCCTGGGACCTCGTTCATGTATTGGACAGTTATTTGCCCAGGTGAGTAAGATGCTTGCGTTAGGAATGCCTACTCCAGTTAGTAGCACGTGTTCCTTTTAAAAGGGAGGCGGAGGAGCTGCATATGCTCCTGACCCATTTTTCCAGCCTCTAGAGCCTTCTGAGATTCCAGTGCCAAAATAGAGCAGCTAAAATAGATCTGTTCAGCCTCCACTAGGCTTAGCACATCTATTTTTCCTTAAAATCCCACTTACCCCCTCCAAAATGCCTGCTTCTCATGTAGCAGACTAGAGTCTTGCTGCATCTGCAGGCAGGAAAAAAAACTGGTGGAGCAGCAGTATTAAAATCTGGTCTTCAAATTCATTTTTCTGTTCCTTAAACATATTTTAATCACTTTCAGAGCTTAATCTGAACAAGGAGATAGGGGCTTGCTTTATATTTAGCATATTTAGATAGGGCGAGACTGGCATGGGACGAATCGGAAGGTTTCAGAGGCTGCATCAGAAAGTTTGGCTGTGGGGGCAGGTCTGTTTTGTTTTGGTTTTATGTTTTTATGTCATTTTTTTAATTTTAATTTTTATTTACTTTTATGTCATTGATGATATATATTGTTTTATCCTTGGGTTGTGAACTGCCCAGAGTTTGGTTTAAGATGACCATATAAATGTTTTAAATAAATAAATAAATACATATTTGTATATTTTATGAGAAAGACTGCTGTGTTCTGTGAACATTGCATTAAAACTGTGTCCTCATGTTGGAAATTTCAGTCATTGTGGTTTTACACTTGTGAAATTGGTTAAACATCAGTTGGGGATGAACAATAGGGATAAAATAATTGTTAATTACAGGTAGTCCTCACTTAATGACTGCCCTGTTTAGCGACCATTCAAAGTTATGACAGCACTGAAAAAGTAACTTTACAACTGGTCCTTGCACTTATAACCATCACAGCATCCCCATGGTCACATGATCGAGATTTGGGTGCTTTGCAACCAGCAGGCATTTATGACCGTCCCAGCGTCTTGCACTCACGTGATCGCCATTTGCACACTTCACAGCCAGCTTCCTACAAGCAGAGTCAATGGAGGAGCTGGTAGTAAAATCGCAAGTTGCAGTCATGTGATGTCTCGCGTAACAACCGCAGGTGATTTGCGTAATGACTGTAGCGGAAGTGAGGTTGTAAGGCTGTTGCAGTCATGTGATGTCTTGCTTAACAGCTGCATCGTTTAGCAGCAGAGTTGCTGGTCCCAATTGTGGTTGTTAAGCAAGGACTACTTATATGTGTTCTAAGTATATTTGTGGAAAGGAAGAAATTAAGTTCCATTAAAATAACAAGAAACTGCAAAGGAGAGAATCATCTTTCCATCTTTAGTCATACTAAAGTTGCCTGAGAAAGGTAATCCAGCACACCTTGAAAGCATTATATCATAAAATACAGGTAGATCTCGCTTACCGACTGCCTCATTCAGCAACCGTTTGAGGTTACGACAGTGCTGAAAAAATAACTTTATGACCAATGCTCGCATTTACGACCTCCGCAGCATCCCTCAGTCATGTGATTGCCACTGCAGTCAGTACATGTCCTGTGCCTGACCTGTTGTTTTTCTTTCCCCCATCCCATGCAGAATGGAGAGAGTGGAGAGGAAGGGATTACAAGAGAGTAAGCAGGCAATAATGGGGAATACACATTGAAAGGAATGCAGTGATGCCAGGAGCCCCAAGAACTCAGGGCTGGGAGTCTCAAGCACGCTACACAAACATCCCAGTGTATTCCCCATTGTGTGCCTGCTTACTCTCTTGTAATCCCTTGCTCTCCGATCTCTCTGCTTTGCAAGGGGGGAGAAAAAAAACAAGCAATCTCTAGGCCAGAGCTTTCCAAACTTTTCATGTTGGTGACACACTTTTTAGACATGCATCATTTCGTGACACACTCTTACAGCAGGGCATCATTTTGCGACACACTCTTACAGCAGGGCACAAGGCAGGCACTAGGACCTGTGCGGAATCACAGCAGCTTTGGAGGCAGCAAGGCACAAGGCAGGCATGGACCTGCGCGGAATCCTGGCAGGGCTTGGAGGCAGCAGCAGCGACACACCCAGACACTACAGCTGACACACTAACATGTCCCGACACACAGTTTGGAAAGCTCTGCTCTAGGCAATCTCTCTTGTGCCTGTTTTTTTCTCCCACCTCCCCCACAAAGCAGAGAGATTGGAGAGGAAGGTATTACAAGAGAGTAAGCAGGCACATAATGGGGAATACACCGGGCTGTTTGCGTAGCGCACCTGCGGCTGCTGGTGCCACTGCATTCCTTTTGATGTGTATTCCCCATTGTGTGCCTGCTTACTCTCTTGTAATCTCTTCCTCTCCAATTAATGTACATCGAAACATTAATTCCCTTCCTGCTAATTATCCCAGTGCCAGGGTGAGCATTCCACTGAGCGGGGGAGTGGAGAAAAGGGGAAGGCAAACAAAAGCCAAAGGTGTGAAACTCATTAGTCTTGTCAGTTAAAGGCAGCAGCTGCGAGCCAGCTATCCCATTCCAAAGGGTGGGGGAGTGGGGAAAAGGAAAGCACAGTCCCGGTCACCTGATTTCCCATTTAGCAATCTCTTCATTTAACAGCAGAGTTGCCGATCCCAATTATGGTCACTAAATGAGGGCTACCTGTAGTCCTTTTAGAGCATAGCTTTCCAAACTCTGTGTTGCGACACATTAGTGTGTCGCGACAAAACCCGGAAGTGCTGATAGCACGTCATCAGCACTTCCGGGTTTTAGCGCGAAACACAAGGCCACCGCCGTGCCCGCCACCGCTGTTGGTGTGTCGCCAACGGCGGGACTTTGGAAAGCACTGTTTTAGAGAAATAAAGGGAATATGAATGAACAGGGATATAAAAAATAAGAGGAAACAGTCAATATGTGTTTCAAAGCAATTTTCTGTGAGGTTCAGTCTCTATTTTGGATGGACCTAGTCATTGATCCTTGGGTTACAGTAGCTCTTGTTTTTTTTTTCCTAAGCCTCTTCCTCATGACCACATTAATGTGCATTTCTCCAGTTGTTGAGTCAGGGTTTTAAAAAACTCTGCAGGTAATGAAAAAATATGGAAGAGCTCAAAATTTAAAAAGTATCTATTTGATAAATAAAAGGCTTTGTTGAGGTCTGTGACATTCCAGATGTTGGTTAAGCTCCTAGCAGTCCCAGCCAACAGTAAGGGATGGAGGATGCTCCCATCCCTGGGCTGAAGATCAGTCCCTGAATGAAGAACAAGTTAAAAGGCATTTAAAAAAAAAAGCTTATTGACTCTTGGTTCTATTTTTTTGTTTTCATGACAGATGGAGGCTAAAGTGCTGATGGCCAAGTTTCTGCAGAGGTTTGAATTTGAGCTGGTTCCACCACAGAGCTTTAAAGTTCTAGACATGGGAACCTTGAGGCCACTTGATGGTGTAACATGCAGACTGAAACCACGGCATCAGTTTAGTTTTTAAAAATATTAAATATTATCATTGGGGTATTTATGTTCACAATGTCTTCTTAAACTGAACCAGGGTATATTAAAGAGCATTTCAAGTCAGCAGTGGAAAGGCCGGTCATGGAGTTTGGACCTGGATTATTCTCACTTGACTACATTAGATTGTAAAGTAGTTGATTCTCTGTAGCCTGTTCAGTTATCTGATCCTGTTGCTGCTGCTGCTGCTGCTGCTGCTTTGTTTGCCCTTCCCCTGTGGGGCAAATGCACAGTACTGCCTCCATGCAAGAGACTAGGCAAATAGATGCTTAGAATTAGAGTTGGAAGGTACCTTGGACATCATTTAGACCAATCACCTGCTCAGCACAAAATCTACTACAGCAACTCTGATAGTTGACCATCCAGCCTTCGGCGATGAACTTACCCCTTCATGTCTCATACTGTATTTATCATGCTTGGAAATACCCAACAGACAAGCATCAAACCATGAGAAGTGGCAGAACCTGGAATTTTTTCTTAGATCCAAGATTATATCCCATCTTTATTTTGTACAACTCAAGGCAGCATGCATAATGCTCCCCCCTATTTTCCCCACAAGAACAACCCTGTGAAGTGGGTTGGGCTGAGAAAGCGTGACTGGCCCAAAGTCATGCAACTAGCTGCCATGCCTGAGGGAGGACTAGAACTTATGGCCTCCCAGTTTCTACTCCTGCACCTTAACTACTAACCCAAACTAGCTCTCAAGTTCTGGAATTAGCAGCAGGATCCCACTGGAACATCAGCCTAGGTGGGTGCTTGATGATTCTGAAATCTGATGTCTTCCCTCTTGATTAAATTAGCTTAACAAAACTGGAAGGACTTGGCAAATGAGCAACGTACTCAGCTATTAATGTTTCAGAGATGAAATATGCCAATTAACAATTGCATTACTATAAAGACATTTCAATGAATTGTGTGTATGTGTGCATATGCATATATAGATATTTACATGGATTTCCAAGCCCAGTATCCTTGTGAGGAGGTCCTTTGGGGAAATGGAACAGACCAGCCATAAACAGACTGTTTTTATCTTCCCTGTGTTTCCCCAGGGAGGCTTTTATAAAAAGAAAAATCAAGCTTACTTATTTTCTACCTTACCACTTATTACTACACCTATGCCATCTTATATTATACCTATACTAACATCTATGAGTATATATTTTAATAGAATAGAATAATAACTTGATTGTCATCCCACTATACACCAAGTGCACAATAGAATGAAATTTCATTGCAGTTGGCTCACAATTTCAATCAAACACTAAAATACTAAAAAAAATCCATAGTTACTATAAAATACACATTCTTTAGCTCACAATTTCAGTCAAACACTAAAATACTAATAAAAAATCCATAGTTACTATAAAATATACATTCTTTACACATCCAACATTTCACCTAAAAGAACTAAGCATTCAAGAATCAACAATCTATTCATTGTTGCTTGAGCTTACACCAAAGTCTTTAGCTACCATTTAGCCACCTTCAAGTTGGCTTCTGTTGCTGTCACCTGCTGTTCTAAACTGCTGCTGAAGCATTGGCTTGGCAGTTTCCCAGTCTGCTGGGGTGAGAAAAGGAAGATGCTTTACCAGCTGCTGGCTGGCTGCAGTTTCTCAATGTTTCTGCTGAAGTGGTGAAGCTCCTGGGCTCAATGAAGTCCAAGCCTGCTTTTACCATCAGTCCACTCCCTTGGCTGCAAGGTCTTCCTTTCTGCTCTACCACACAACACAAATCTTCCTCCAAACACATCTACACACCCACACACTGGTTCTCAGCCTTTTTATAGTTGGAATCCAGGTGTGGTGCAATGCTCTTCAGGCGGTCTTAAAGTCCCAGGGGAGAAAACCTCTTGATTTACCAAAACTATGAATCCCAGAATACCCAAAAGGACAATTCCAATCAAAAGAAATTAACTCTAAACAAAAGAAAGTCTATTTAGGGATAGATAAGTATAATCTTTGAGATTGACTGATTGATTGCATTTCTCATTCTTGTTTGTATCTCTCTCTACAAGCTCCTTGACAGTGCAGCTTGTTGATTTCATACATTGCACTAAGCTAGAGTTTGTTTACAAAGCCATAATATGGTTTGAGTGTGGATTTAGCAGTAATATCTGTACAGGTAGTCTTGCTTAATGACCATTCAGCAACCGTTGAAAGTTATGATGGTGCAGAATTAATGGTATTTACGACTAGTCCTTGAAGTTATGGCTGTTGCAACGCCCCCGTGGTCACATGATCAAAATTTGGGCGCTTGGCAGCCCCTCCCCACATTTACAACCGCAGGGTGCCCTTCAACTCCCCCCACCTGCCTGTCTCTCCCGTCTCTGCCTTTTTGGCCACCCTGCCCTCTGCCGCCCCTGCCACTTCCTGCTGACCTTCGCCTGTCTTCCTCCTCCCACTGCCGACAAGCTGCGCCATCCCTTCCTGAGGCAGCTACTGCCGCGTGAGGCTTTCCCAAGGCTACACGAGGCTTTGGGAAGGCCCTGCATGGCCAGCAGCTGCCTCGTGAGAGGCCAGGCTGGGCGCACCTTGGCAGCAGGCAGAAGAAGACAGTGAAGGTCAGCTGGGGGTGGCAGGGGTGGCAGAGGGCAGGGCGGCCAAAAGGGGGAGATAAGCAAGTGGGGGGAGTTGAAGCGGAGACTAGCGCGGCAGGGCAGGAAAAACACGAGGTCCTCATCTAATTATGGCGTCCTGGCCTAACAACCACAACCGGGATTACCAAAACTGCCATTGCTAAGTGGTGCGGTTTTCGTTAGAGAAGGGAATTCTTCCACCTGCTCCTTCATTTGCTTCTTAAATCAGATTTCTTTTGAATTTAAAATAACATTTCCCCCCACCCCAAACCGTAACGATAAATAAACCTTCCCTCAGATACGACCTGTCTCCGTCTTTGGTGGAATTCTTCCAGTTGCAGCTGTTGGCGGGTCACACAGAGACAATTAAACAAAGGGCCCTTTATTTTTCTGTTTTAAAAAGAGGCTTGTCATGAAGGCTTTTCTTCCGAGGCCCATCCGTTTAGGGCTAGCTAGGTTCATTCTCTGATGTATCCCCCCTCCCCGCCCCTCCCCCCCAAGCCATGGCTGGGAGAGCTAGACCAATCAGCAGGCTAGTCAGGAGGAGAAGGGCAAGGTCAGGAGAAGAGAAGGTGAGCATTGAGGCCTGACCTGCCTGTTCCTCCTGAGGAGCAGTGGTGCCACCTGCTGTATCATGATGGGTGAAGCTCAGAACAGGCACAGTGGTGATGGAGGAGCTCTACCCTCCCACTCACATGGAGGAGGTGGTGGTATTAATGCTTGTGGGTGTTGGCCTTCTCCTTTGTCAGCAGTCAAGAGGCTGTGGGTGAAGATTAAAAGGAGGAGGAGCTGCCCCCTCCTGAGTAATTCCAAGCATATAGCAGTAGTGGTGACTGAGATGCACCAGGATAATGTTTCTCAACCATGGCAACTTTAAGATACGAGGACTTCAACTCCCAGAATTCCCCAGCCAGCATGAAGTCCACACATCTTAAAGTTACCAGGGTTGAGAAACACTGCACTAGGAGATGACCCACTACCATCCGAGTGGGCCTGCTGCAGTCCTAGCAGCAGCATGCTGAGGGAGCACTTCAAGTTTGTCCCTGGAGACTATCTGATCATTGCAAGGCATGAGTCAGCTGGGGAAGGACACCTGCCATCTTTTGACCTAAACATGGTTTTAGGCATAATCCCTGTATACTTCCCTTTGGGGCAGCCCATGTTGCTGACTAGCAGTAAGGCACCTGCTGTCAAGCCCAACAAGCAGGGGCGTGGTGGCTCAGCGGGTTAAACCGCTGAGCTGCAAAAGACTGCCGGTCTAATGGCAGTTCGAATCCCCGCGTGGCGAAGTGAGCTCTCGCCATTCACCCCAGCTTCTGTCAACCCAACAGTTCGAAAGCTAATGCAAGTAGATAAATAGGTACCACGTTAAAGTGGGTCAATTTGCTGGCGTCCTGTCGAGGGGTCGCCCTTGGAACGAAGAAAGACCTTGTGAATACCGTGAATGGCGGTGGAGGACGACGGATCCCGATTGACAACATCCAGGACATCAGCAGCCGACTCGGAAGCGAGGCATCATGGGACATGTAGTCCAATGCCTACGGGAGAAGAGCCGGTTCCTTTTACCCCCTCCCTTAGCGCGCAGTTAAATAACATTGTTTAATATATGAATTGTTAATATATGAATTTCAATTGTTGTAAGCCGCCTAGAGTCCTCCGATAGGGAGGGGATAGGCAGGGTATAAATGTGATTAATAAATAATAAATAAATAATAAATAAATGATGCTAGCATAGCATTTGAGGCATCTTTTCAGGGGCTGGCAGCCTGGTGATCCAAAGGCATCAGGCCTAACTCATGCTATTATACCTACAATGGCACAGTGGAGGATGCTGGATTCCAGCACCTCTAAAGCTACGTTAATTGAAGCCTGTGGGGCTTTCAGAAATAATAATGGGGATTATCTGCAGAATATTGTATTTGACCTGAAGAAACACCATAAGGCTCTTTCTGAAAAATGAAAAACAAGAGCTGCATATAGATAACTGAAGGAAGCTAGTTCAAGCAGTAAAATTGGAATTTTGCCAGCTTGTGACCCATTCCTCCCCCCAAAATGCCTTGGGGGCTGGGAGGTTAATCTCACCAGAGACATGGATTGAGCTTTTCCGACCTTATTTATGTGGTTGAGATCTGAGCTCCTTTGTGCTAGGTGCAGAATATTTATCCGATAGGCCTCCTGTATCTACTTCTGAGACATGTAAACATATATAGCACAACCAGTGGCGTGCTGGTAAATGTTTAACAACCGACTCTACCAGCTGCATTGCTACCCCTGCGCCACATCACTAGCTGCCAAACAGCTGATCGGCACTCTAGGCATGGTAGCTCAGCTCTTGCAAGCCAGTACAAGCCGGCTCCAGCACACCGCGGAGCACAACTGAGAACGGAAAGCCATGTGTTTGTGGTGGAGGTCTCTTAATAATTGGTTTTAGCAGAACTCTAAAAAAACAATTGAGAGTGGGGTAGGTGGGGATTCTGTACCCGCTGCCCTATTTATCCATATTTACCATTCCTTTAGATGCCAAAAGAATGATATTGATCAATAACTGTTCCAATTTTTAAGAAAGTGACTAAGACTGTCTAGCCAATCTCCATCCAATTAGTGCTCTGAGTGCTATCACTTAAGTTATATATATTTGTGCCTTCAAGTCAATGTTGACTCCTGGTGACTGCCTGGACAAGTCCCTACAGTTTTCTTGGCAAGATTTCAGAAGCGGCTTGCCCCTGCCTCCTTCCCAGGGCTGAGAGTCACCCATCTGGCTCTGTGCCTAAGGTAGGACTAGAACTCACGGTCTCCCACTTTCTAGCCTGATGCCTTAACCACTAGACCACTAAGTTATAAGTTATAAGTTAGATCACTAAGTTATATATTGAGTGTTTCCATGGGAATTGACTGGTTGACCCAAGAGAATGTGACAGCAAGCCAGTTTTAGATTCAGCTGGTCAACATTTTTTTAGTGTGCATTCCTATGACATCTACCAGAGAAATGTTCTAACCACCCCCAAGGAATTCTCTATGCTGTCTTCACTGAGCTGGAGTCAGTATTTGATTCCACACTGAGAGAAAGGCTAGCAGCTTCCACAATAGATTTTAGATTGCTATAAGTAATTACAGTGTTGAATGAAAACAAGTACATGTAGGTTGGTTGTGCCACCCCTGGAGGCTAGTCAACCCAATAAGCCTTCAACAAGATTTAAACGTATATGCTCCCTTGCTATTTAATTTCTTTATTAATTTCACCACACAAGCTTTATCAAAAAGCAAGTTCCATCGTCTGCTCTTGGCAAGAAAACCAACGTTGATTCTGTCACAGGCTGATAAGGGTGCAGTTATTTTATCTCTGACCCAGATAGGTCTAGGGAGAGTTTGCAACCACTACTAACATACCACAGGGACATTGGGCATTAATTACATCAAAATTTATGTTTATCAAGAGGTACGATAATTGTAGTAAGTGGAAGATAAATAATATCTGAAATTAAAAAGTAAAGGACATCACACACTTGGGAGTAATGATTGTGTCTAAACCCACAGTGGAAATTGAAAAACCACTAAGTCTTATTGAGCAAGCACCCCAAAAAATAGAAAAGAACAAACCAAGTTAAAAGGCAATATAAAAAGACAAACTAAAAATGTCACTAAAAATTCCAAATGGAGATATCCACAGTTGATAACCAAGTTGTTCTTCTCCTTCTCAAGCTATCAAAAAAACATCCATTGGTTTCTTTTCAGTCTGCATCTGCAAGTCAGCCAGTGCCAGCTTCTCAAGACTTAACTCCACGGCTTAGGTACCCTTCAAAAGATAAAGAGGAAGAAATAAACTCTCTGCTTCCATAGTGAGATGGGCGGTGTATAAATTTGATAAACAAACTGATATATTATCCTTTCATCTGTTACTTTTCATAAATTTTTGCTAATCTTCTTTTTCTAGTATTTTAATCTGTCCTTTCACTGCATTTTCGAAGTCATGCCTTGGGAGGAAGTGAATATCCACCGGCTTCCTTTCACTCTGTGTCTGGCATTCAACGGGGGCTGGCAGCTGGAGGCTTCATGCCACACGTGGCCTCTCCACACCAGACTAAGCAAGGCCCTAGCCTTATTCTCCCATACCGCCCCCCATGCTGGACTAAGTCGATGCCCAGGATTCTCTTTTGTGCCTCGAATACATTTGACACAGCCTTACGTAGGCACAAGCACACGGGGGGCTTTCTGAATACTCTGCTGGGCAAAAAGACCTTCCAAAGGCAATTCTCTGCAACTTCCTCTCTCTTTCTTCTGAGGGTTCCTATGGCAGATTTTCCACCCAATGGAGGAGTTTCGTTCTGCCCCTGGGGATTAAAGGGGGTTTCAGGAATGGCACCTCTAGGGTGGAAAGAGGGCACTTCAGGCTGGACAATGCCTTTCCCGTCCCCATGAAGGACATGCAGGAGATTACACCTTCGTTTGGTTTTAACTGTCTCTCTGAGAGAAGGGGTGGAAGCCTATATACTAATCCTTGTGCAGCTGCTTGGGCTTCTCCTAGTGGTTCCTCCAAGGTATTCACCTCTAGAGTGATGAGGTCCCACGAGGCCGCTGTGTGTGTCACCTCCTCTTGTAGGTCAACTTTTGTATTTCAACTTCTTGCCTTCCTCTATTCTAGTCTGCTCCATTCTAATTCCCAAGCCGCCCTTTAAGAATTTAAGAGTTGGAGCAAGTTGTTTGTCCCACTGCTTTTGAGTATTGGTGAATTTGGCAGACAGCTCAGTAAGTCCCCCAAAGACCTCTCCTTTCTAGAAGTCATCACCTGCTTGACCATTGACAACTACAATCTCAACGCTCAGTTCCTTCTGTGGTTCCCCCCAGGAAAAGCCTGATTCCTTCCGAAACGCAAAGGTATCCTCTCTAACCCAAAAGGGGAATAATTCCCCACAAAGACTCTTTTGAGCCTGTGCTTGATCGTACTTTTAATTCTTTGCAACTGTTCAAGCCAATGGAGGGTACAGCTTGGGGGGGCGGGGTGGAAGGAAATCACCTAACAATGGCCTTTCAGCTACAATCTTGCCATCCCGCTCAGAAAGTTTCCGAGGAACTTGCCTTTCTACCAGCCATCGCCTGCTCGACCATTGGCCTCTACTCATCGATGCTCAGTTGCTTGGGGGGTTCCTCCCTGGAAAAGCCTGAAGTGCAGAGCGGCATGCTGCCAAGGAAGCAGAGTATGGTGAGTGGGCCAGCTCATCCGCCACCATTCGCCTGCATTTCCTGAAGGTCATCCACCAGCTTCTGTCCGGCGCCCTCATCCCCAGCTTCCGCCCGCCAACATCCACCAGCTTCGACCCGTGAATATCCACCGGTTTCCTTTCACTCCGTGTCTGCTAGACGCTTAGCTGCATTTGCGCCGCCTCCCCACACCGGACTAGCCCGGGCCCTGGGCTTATTGTTAGAGTTTTTCTATGTAGAATTCATGCGAATGGATTCCTTCACTGTGAATTTCCAGCCTGTAAAGCTAGTATCTTTCCATTCAATGCTCCCATAACAAAAAGCAAGTACACAACAGGTGTGTGACCTTCCATAGCCAAAACAAAGCGATATCAGCCCTTGTCCCATGGGAACCGTTCCCTGAAGGGAACAACAATGTGCAACACTGCCATCTCATGGCAATTTATAGTAAGTACAATTTTTGCAATAATGCAAAAATTATTTTGCAATAATGTACTGTAACTCCATTATTGCCTTATGCTACAATAAAATATTGTTAGCCTTATACGTTTGGATTACTCTGCGCCTGAAACCCCAAAAGCCAGCAACAACCCACACTTATCCTGTTACACCGCCGCCGCTGGCGGACTAAGCCAACACCGGGGCTTCTCTCTTACGCCACAAACACATTCGCCAACTCACAGGCATGCGCAGAAGCACACTGTGGGCTACATCCACTCTGGGATGGCCCACACCGCCCATCCGCACTCCAGCCGGTCACGATCGTGCCCCGGCTTCAATCCACGGATTTCCACACAGGTTCCGTCTGCCGGCTTCCGCTAGGTCAGTCTTCCAGACCTCGGCTGGCTTCAGTCCTCAGGGATCTGAAGGCTTCAAGCCGCAAACGGGCCAACCCACTCAGCAAGTTCCAAAGGGAACTTGCCTTTTCAGCAGCCGTCCTCCGCTCCACCTTTGGTGTCTTTTGGCTCGACCTTTGGTTGCTTGGGAGTTTCCCCTCTGAAGAACCTGGCAGCGTCCAAATGCACTCTCTGGAAAGGAAGCACATTGATGTTGGAGGTGGCACCAATACCTGGTTGGGCTGGTGCTGCATGTGATGCTGAAGTGGACCTGTTACGGCGCAAGCGGCCAATGGCCCTGACTGTGGGCTGAGCAAAAACTGTGGTGTCACAAAGAGGAGCAGATACCGGTGTGTACAAAGAGTTTGGCTTTAGTAACCAGATACGTTTATGCACCCAGGATCTGTTTTCTCTTTTCTGAAGATGTTCCGTGGCCTCCCCAAGTGGGTGTTTGGGACGGTACCAGAAGCCAACTCCAAGGGCCTTCTGGGTAGGTTTTACTCTGCAGCCCTGAGCCCTGGAAGGAGGATTAGCCTTAGAGGGGAAGGTGGGGGACAAAAGTATAAGGGGAACTGAAGGAAAAGGGATGCACTCGGGCAATCTTTCAGCGGAGGCAATTCACTGGGTGGCAGCAAGCCACCCCACATGCCTTGGAAACACTTCCTTAATGAGCCTAAGGAGCGGATTAGAAGTAAATCCCGCTTCCTCGGGGGGGGGGGGATTGGCGAAATATCCCCGGGTCCGCTGGGATACCCATTTTCCATAGGTCCGTGTTCCTGATGTCAGCTGGCTCCAGGCCTCAGGGGTCTGAGGGCTTCAAGCCACAAACAGGCCATCCCACTCAGCCAATTCTCAAGGGAAATAGTTGTTTTGAGAGTTATCCTCCGCTCCACCTTTGTCCTCTGGGTTGACACACAGCTGCTTGGGAATTTCCCCTCTGGAAAAGCTGCAGCTTCCAAATGTAGTCTCTGGAAAGGAAGAAACGTTGGAGATGTCCGGGCTGGTGGTGCATGTGATGCTGAAGTGGACCTTTTACGTTGCAATCAGTAACCCTACACGAATGTTAAGGGCAGCTGAGACCAGAGATAATGAAATACGTTTTCTCTAGAATGTAATTCCTCAAGAGGTACTATCCTCCTTGACCCTGTAAAAACTTTGATTTGTAAGCTTATTGACCTAGTATTAGCGATTATTTCAAAACTCAAACCTTGCCACTTCCCTCCTTGGGGTGTGAATAAGGCTAATATAATCACAGAGTAGAAGCCATGTGTCAACAGTTGTACTGCTTTTGCCTTTGATCCACTGATGCTGGAATGTTGAGAATTCTTCCTGCAGCAGACAAGAAGAGGTCCCCACCTTCCTTCCTTTCTGTATTCCTGATGTGTGGTTGTAATGATTCAATTTAAGAATTGAGGGATCTAATCTCGGGGCTCCTGGCTCTTGCTGGTCAGGAGTCTGGGGATCACAGGAAACCACTGTATACCTCTCCAATCAATTCTGCTCAGTGTCTTTAAGGAGCCCGGGGGGGGGGGGGGAGAGAGAGAGAGGGAGGGAGGGAGGGAGGGAGGGAGGGGGAAAGAGAGAGAGAGAGAGAGAGAGAGAGAGAGAGATTGAGAGAGAACGAACGGCAAAAAGCCCTACGACAGTCTTCCCAAACAGGCACTGTCCTGTTGAGTTGGGTTTGCAGCTGTCTGGAATTCCAACCAGCATATTTTCTTTTACCCTGCTTTTTATGCCATAGGTTGTAAGGACATTTTTCAAGTAATAGCTGCAAGAAACCCCTTCCTTTTTTTAGAAGACCTGGGGAGAAGGAAGAACAAATTAAGTGCAAACATAACCACCAATTCTGCAGAGTTAGACTTCGTATCCTAAACAGCTGGATGAAATACGTTTGGGCAGTGTTTTAAATGGTTGCCTGCTAGTTTGGCTGAGCTATAATTGTGATTCTGCATGAACCAGCCCAGCAGCCAGAAACACAGAAGTTGTTTCTGCCTTGGAGATGTGACATTATATCCTGCACCAGCTTCTTGAGCCTTACTTCTCATGATTTTGCTAACAGAAACTCATAACAACCTCTTCATACATTGACCAAGTGGCCTTGAGTCTCCATTTAAAAAGTATGTAGAGTAATGCAATCTCAGGTGCATTGTAATTAATGCAAAATGGCCCCTTTGGCTTAATGCTGTACTGTATTGTTGGGCTGCTTTGTGTGCAAAGGACTATTAACATAATAGGTGACAGTTGTTTTTATACCTCCTACTTCCAAACTGGAATAAATGGTGACGTCTAGAAATTGACTCCAGTGTTTTACCTTTAATTTATTCCAGTCATAGATCAGCATACACACATAAAATCTATAATAATTCCTAGATATAACCGTAACAAAGGATCCAAGATACAACAAGAAATTATGAAAAGCTTTAAAAAAGCTTTAAAAAAGTTTAAATAGCTTAGCCGTGTTGTATAATATTCATTTCTGCATTCTCATAGCTCCTGAGCAAAAATTGTAGGAAGCAACCTTGTAGGAAGCAATGGCCATATGGTCTGCCAGAAGAAAAGAGATACACCATTCATCATCTCTACCTGACAGGGGTATATTAGTACAGGACTACTTGAAAGGGGCGTGGTGGCTCAGCGGGTAAGACGCCAGGCTTGTCGATCGGAAGATCGCAAGTTCGGAGGTTCGAATCCCTAGTCCCACATGACGGAGTGAGCTCCCGCACTAGCCCCAGCTCTTGCCAACCTAGCAATTCGAAAGCATGCAAATGCAAGTAGATGAATAGGTACCACTTCGGTGGGTAGGTAACAGCATTCCGCACGTGTCATGCCAGCCACATGACCGTGGAAGCGTCTTCGGACAACGCTGGCTCTTCGGCTAACAAACGGAGATGAACACCAGCCCCTAGAGTCGGACACGACTGCACAGATGTGCGGGGGGAACCTTTACCTTTTTACATGAGGATTTGCCAACTAAAATTAATTTTGGAGGAGAGAACTTTAATCCAGTTGATCTTTATCAACAAGTTTGACTGCTCATGGAAAAAGCCCCCATAGCTTCAGACTTGATCTATTGTGGATTCTTAGCTCAATGCTCAGGGTCTGAGAAGGCTTTACAAGTGTTCAAGCAATGTGTCCTGGGTCGAGACTTACAGGACAAGAGTAGAAATTCTCACCACTGTACAAGTCTTCTTTTGTTGTGAAGTATTTATATATCTTTCTCTCTGTTCCTCACAGAAGACCATTTACTCTTGCCAGGCTTAATCGGATGGTATAGTAACCTCTCTTCTAAGACCAAATATGTCATTGCATAGACAGTTTTGTTTTGTTTTTATTAAGAATTTTTATTAAGTTTAGAGCAAAGATAAAAACTACAAACAAAAAACAAACAAAAAGAAAAAACTACAAAAAGAAAAAAAAGGTGAGAAACACAAGAAAAAGATTTTTAAAGATTACATAAGAAGTGACTTCCAACTTTCAACAAGAATATATAGCAATTTCCATAATTAATCTCTTACTCTAAATCTAACCAAGATCACATTATTTCTATAAATCATCCCATAGGCATATAGAAACCAATAAAAACAACTGCTTCTTCCCCTTCTATATAAAGAAAAATAAACAAATATATATCCCTCTAAATCAATTCCCCCCCCCCCCCATAAAATCCATTTATAAAATATGTCCCTCCTATCACTATTCTATATATTTCTGGCCAGTATATTAACAATCAGATTATAAAAACATTTAAAGAACATTTAAATTATCTACTTTTATACTTAGTACTGCTGTATCAATCTTACCCTTATTAAACCTTAAAAAACAAACTTTAAATCATTGCAGAAAACTTTAAATCATTACAAAAAAATAGAATCATACAGCCTTGAAATTAATCCACATACTTATTCTTAATTTCTTATCCCACCTCAAAATAAACCAAAGCATTTAATCTCCATATTATACACATGGTGTTTTTTATAAAAGAAACAAAGAAACCAACTGCCCCCTTAACATGTCAGCAGAAAATTTCTCACATAACAGAGCCATCTCATTCTCAAAACAAACTCTGAGACAAAGAAACCAGTCCTTATCTTGCAAGTCAAATTGTAACTCCTTCATGACCAACATATATTTGTCAGCTGGCATTTCTTCACAATCTGGATTCTCACAGTCGGGAAAGATACCTCCTTCTTGATAAATCCCTTCCTCTCCCTTCAGAAAATCGTTAGTCACTTGATACATTTTAAAGATAATGTCCCGAACATCTTGCAAAATAACTCAAATAGTTTCATGAATAATTTCTTTAAAATCAGCACGGAGCATAGCACGGAACTCTGAAGTCATCTCCTTAAGGTCGTCCATAATTCAGGCAGTAAAGTCTAACACCCTCTAAGTCAGGGCTTTCCAAAGTTTTCCTGCGGCGACACACCAACCGCCGTTGGTGTGTCGCCGCGGGAAAACCCGGAAGTGCCGCCGTTGCAGCAGCGCGCAAAAACCCGGAAGCGCTGCTGCCGCTTTCGGTTTTTGCGCGCCGCCGTTGGTGTGTCGCCGTGGGAAAACCTGGAAGCGCTGATGATGATCAGCGCTTCCGGGTTGTGTGGCGACACACCAGACTGTGTGTGGCGACACACTTTTGTGTTGTGACACAGAGTTTGGAAAGCTCTGCTCTAAGTACTTAGCTAATACTGCAATCCAGCAAATACAGCATCCAAGGAAAGTGAACAGAAAACTGAAAACTCAAAGTATCAAATTAAATGTGTAGGAAAAAATTAAATCCTTCCAATTAGATACAAAAATAGTAATGGAGAGATGATTATTTATTCTCAGTCCTCCTTAAATTTTAAATGGGAAGTGAGCCAGCAGTTAAAAGAATGCTTTAAGACACATCCAGAAACAACGATGAAAGCACCAAGAGATTCATTTCTTCTTGCTGTGAATAGCCTCTTGGGGTAAAAAAACTTAAAAATATACAGATTGGGTGATTTAGAAATGAAAAAGGCTCGACCTAATGTCCCAATAGGGCTGCAGCATGGTCTGGAAAATGGTGGTATCCCCGACTCCCATCTCCTTTTACCGGATTAGCGCCAACGCTGTTAACGATCCTCAGACTACAAGGGGACGTTCCGAAGTACAAATGGGATTATTCTGAGTGTTTTCTGTCCATGAAAGAAACTGTCCTCTAGGGCAACAGGAAAAGCCTGCCTGCACCCCCAAGAATCCACGCTGTCAGGTCTACCTGCTGAGCTCGTGGGCAGGCTGTTCAGTTGGCCATATTCTCACCGGAAGTCCATAGACAGTTTTGTTGAATCAACATCATGTGTTCTGCTGAGCTGTCAAATACACCATTCATGACACTCTGAATTAATACATGTCCTTGTAAATAGCTTTTTAATTTTTTTTAAAAAAAATGAAAAATAGCTTTCATGGAAGATACATTTTTCCTGTTAGCTGATAAATCCACAGAATCTACAAAAACTATCTAACCCTTTAAATGGGCCCTGAAGACCTAGCTTTTTCCCCAGGCCTGAGATAATTTGGCGCATGTGTCCACTTGAACTATGTGGATTAGTTTATGCTGTCTATTTGTTCCTTCATCATGATAATTTTCTTTTTCTTTTTAATAATTTTTATTAAAAGAAAATTTTACAAAGATTTTTTAAAAACTACAGAAACATAGAATAGAAAAAGAAAGAGATTATAAAAGGGTAAAAGAAAAAGTGAAGAATAACAAAAAAGCAGGAAAAAGAAAGCAATCACATGTTCATCTTTTGTACATAATTTGTTTTCAATGAGTTGAATATGAGTTGATAGGGGGCAAGAGATCCAGCCCACAGCCTCTCCTTTGTGGGGTGCCACAGGGCTCGGTACTCTCTCCCCTCCTTTTTAACATCTACATGAAACCACTCGGCGAGATCATCCGTCACCATGGGATGAGGTATTATCAATACGCTGATGACACCCAATTATACATCTCCATCCCTGGGGAAGTAAGTGATGCTGTGACAGCCCTCTCCAGGTGCCTGGGGGCTGTAGGGGCCTGGATGGGGAACAACAGGCTTCAACTGAACCCTGGTAAGATGGAGTGGCTGTGGATTAATGGCTCCTCAGCATCTGGGAATTTGTCATCTTTAGTTCTGGATAGGGTTGCACTACCCCAGACAGACCTGGTGCGTAACTTGGGGGTCCTCTTGGACTCACGACTCCTGCTCAAAAAGCAAGTGGCAGTCGTGGCCAGGAGGGCCTTTGCTCAACTTCGTATTGTACGCCAGTTACGCCCTTTCCTGGACCGAGAGGCCCTTCGAACACTCACTCATGCCCTGGTTATCTCTCATATAAACTACTGTAATGCTGTTAAAGTTATTTGGTTAAAGTATTCTATGCAGAATTAAACGCATGGCATTTTCTCCACTGAATCTGGCCTGAAAGTGGAAATTTACAAGTGACCCTGCATTGAAAAGCTGGTTCCCAAAACATTCTACGAACATTCGATTCGTAAACAACAGGTGTCCCTTTATCTAGCCAAAACAACTTCTTATCAGTATTTCTCCCAAGGGAACTGTAGCTCGAGGGAAGGCCAATACACAACACTGCCATCGTGTGACGGTTTATAGTAAGTACAATTGCTACCAAAATGTTAGGCTGAAAGAGGTGCCCATATGAACCAATCAGTTTTCAGCTATGAACCATGAGTATTCATTCTTACTTATGTTCTCACTTATGTTCTTCCTATGCTTTTCTCTATGTAGACTGCTATCTACATGTACTTGTATCTGAACTGTAACTATGCCTGGTCTTTGCACAGACCATGATGTTTTTCTTTCCTCACTTCTGGTGATGGAACTCTGCTTATGCTTTGATTTTTCCTTTTTGCAATAATGCACTATACATCCATTATTGCCTTATGCTATCAATAAAGATATTGTTAGCCTTACAACACGTTGTTTGGATTACTTCAAGCCTGAAACCCCAAATGGCCACCATCACCTAATAGGTTATGGGCCCAGGCTGGATGGATCGCTGTTTGCTGCGCTGGATCTGGCTGTAACAACGGGGTTTGTTTTGAGGCTGCATTTTGAAGTAAACGTGTTTTCTTTGAGTGGTCAGCATGGCTGCTGCTGCAGGGCTAACCAGTCTGCCCTTTGAGCGTTTGAATGGCACAAACTATCGGACCTGGTGTGTGAAGATCAAGTCTTTCTTCCTAAAAGAAGGTTTGTGGAAGTATGTGAAAGACGCACCTCCAGCTGGTCCCATTACTGAAGAAGTGCAGTTGTGTTTGGATCGTGCTTATGGCAACTTGATTCTGGGATTGGAATCATCACAGCTACTGCATATCAGTAATCTGGAAACTGCACATGCCTGTTGGGAAGCTCTCAAAGCCCTTTATTCCAAGCAAACCTCTGCTGCCATTGCTGGTCTATCACGTCAGCTTTACAATTTGAAGCTGCAGCCTGGTGGAAACGTGATGACCCACCTCCATAAAATCAAGACTTTGTTTCTTGAACTTGAGGAGCGGGATGTTGTGATCCCTGATACCCAGAGAGCTTGTGTTATCCTGTCAAGCTTGGACAAGAGCTTTGACATGCTCATCGAGGCAACTCAGACGTTGAGGCCCCAAGACCTAACTGTGGATTATCTTACAAATCGGCTGCAAGAAATCCAGCAAGCTCGTGATTTGGAGAAGATGCAGAGTAAGCCGTCTGTTGCTGTTCCTGAGGCTTCAGCACAGCGTTTTCCAGTTGGAACAGAGGCTGCGTGTGCTGTGAGATGTTTTCGTTGCAACTCGACCCAACACTTCATGAGAGACTGTCCCCAGCCACCTCGCCCAGCCGGTGGAGCCAGTGGAAAGAGGTTCGTGTGAAAGAAGGGGAAGCAAGCGCCTAGACAACGTACCCAGGTGTCTGCTTTGCTCACGGCTGTGAGTAAACGGTCTTCAGAGACTTGGCTTTTGGACTCAGCCTGTAGCCAAATCATTGTGAACAATGAACAGTTGTTGTTATCAAAAAGCAAGCCTAAAATCCAACAGGTTGCTCTGGCTGATGGATCCATGGCTGATGTGTCCTTTCAGGGTGAAGTATACATTCCTTGTTTGGGGATAAATGTACAAAATGTGTTGTGTGTTCCTACACTTGACTTTTCCCTCCTTAGCGTTCCAGCCCTGGTAAAGTCTGGTTATACTGTTGTGTTCAAGGGTACTGGATGTTCCATTGAAAAAGATGGGATTGAATGTGCTAGGGGGAGGTTAGTGAATCAATTGTATGAAATGCTTCCTAAGCAGGGGATTGTGTCAGGAAATTGTATTTCCAATGTTCCCCCACACAACAAATGCATTCACTATTATCACAGAGTTCTGGGACACCCCGGGTGGGGAAGTTTGTCCCAACTGGCCAAGGTGTATCCTGAGTTAGGATCCAAAAAGTGTGATGACTTTCTTGATTGTACTGTGTGCAAACAATCCAAAATCAAGGCTGCTCCTGTTGCTAGGAAAAGTGACAGAGTGTCAACTAGGCCTTTTCAGTTGGTTCATGGAGACTTAGCCGGCCCCAATGCTCCTAGTGAAGGGGGGGCGCGTTTCATGTTTCTTTTGGTGGATGACCATACTCGCTATACATTTTGTTATTTGCTCAAATCTAAAGCGGAGGCTTTTGCTCGCTTTAAGGAGTTTGTTGCAATGGTGGAAAGAAACTATGGCTATCAAGTAGGTTAGTTTCAATCGGATTGTGGAGGAGAATTTCTAGGCCATGAGTTCCAGAATTGGCTTCGTAGAAAAGGAATCTCCCATAGACTTGCCAATGTTGGTGTTCCTGCTGAGAATGGAATAGCTGAAAGGAAGATTGGTGTTGTTAATACCATTAGAAATAGCCTGATGTTAGATGCCCAGGTGCCAGCCCGTTTTTGGGGTGAGGCTACCATGACTGCCGTGTATCTGACTAACAGGGTGTGGAATTCAGCTGTGAATGAAGTTCCTTACTTCCTTTTGTTTGGCAAGCGCCCTTCGCTGAAGCACCTGCGTGTTTTTGGAACATTTGCATATGTGCATATTCCTAAAGTCTCAGCGAAGGAAGAACCAGCCAAAAGCACAACGCTTAAGGTTTGTTGGTTATTCATCTAGATCTAAGGGTTACTGTTTTTCTGCAGGCTATGGTCGTGTGGTAGTCTCCAGAAGTGCTAATTTTGAGCACCCTACTGGTTGGGATAGGTTGAATGCTAGTTCAGAGGTGTTGTTGCAATCTAGTGTACAGCCAACTGTCCATGCTCCTGTGGCTGGACAACAACCAGTTCAGCTGCCTTCTGGTTCCCAGTCTCCTAGTGTGGTGAGAGGGTCCCCTCAGGTGAAGGAAGAGGAAATTTCACCTGAGCAGGTTCAGGATCTGAAGGGGGAATCAGGTAGTGAAAAGGCAGAGGACAGTGATGAGGAAGAGGCAGTGGTAATTCCTCGTAGGTCTGCACGTTCCACAAAGGGTGTGAAACCTGACAGATTTGTGATTCAGCAGGTGAGAGTGTGTCAGATTACCTGTGAACCTCAGTCTTTCCAAGAAATGTTGCTTCTGCCTGTTGAAGAGCAGGAGAAATGGAATACAGCAATGGATAAAGAGTTTGAGGCATTAGTGAGTCAAAAGGTGTTTGAAGTCACTGATTTGCCCCCATCCCAGAAAGCTGTTGGTTCCAGATGGGTTTTCAGAAAGAAGCTTCTTCCTGATAATACAGTGCAGTACAAAGCCAGGCTTGTTGCTCAGGGATTTGCACAGGAGAGGTTTTTGAACTATGATCTCACATATGCACCCACAGCTAGACCAGAGTCTTTACGTATGGTACTTTCTCTGGCTGCACAGCGTGGACTTGTTGTCCATCACTTTGATGTTGACACAGCATATTTGAATGCAGAGCTCCCTGAAACAGTGTACATGAAGCAGGCTCCTGGCTATGCTTGTGACAATTCTCAGAAGGTGTACAGACTGCGCAAGGCGATGTACGGATTAAAACAAGCCGGACGTTGTTGGCATCAATGTTTAGATAAGGCTTTGTTAGAGCTAAAGTTTAAGAAGTCTGTTGCTGATCCTTGTGTGTATGTAAGAGGTTCTGGAAGTGATTACACGGTGTTGCTAATGTATGTTGACGATTTTTGCCTAGCAACTGGTTCTTTGCACCTTGTACAAGAGTTTGCAACACAATTGAGACAGTACTTTCAATTGAAAGACCTAGGTGAGCTGAAATACTATCTAGGTGTTGAAGTCACTAGAGCTCAGAGTGGTGACTTCTATCTGAGTCAGAAGAGAAAAATTGACCAATTGTTGAGTCAACTTGAAATGTCAAATGCAAAACCAACCAAAACACCAATGACTCTTGATTTCCTAAAGGGTGACACATGTGAGGAAATTTGTCCTCAGCTTGAATTATATCACTCAGCTGTAGGAAGTTTGCTACACTTAACGCAATGGACACGCCCTGACTTAGCTTACTCAGTTGGAGTGCTTAGTCGTAAGGTTGCCAAACCATCCATGCGAGATTGGCAAGGGTTAAAGAGAGTCTTACGTTACCTTAAAGGCACAGCTGATTTTTGCCTTAAAATATCATCTATGTGATATAAAATGCCTGTGATTTATGCTGACAGCTCTTTTGCAGAAGAGGGAGACAGAAAGTCTGTGAGTGGCTTTGTTTGTTTGTTTGCAAATACACCCATTGCCTGGAGAGCAAGAAAACAAAATGCAATCGCCGTTTCCACCTGTGAGGCTGAATTTGCCTCGCTCAGTGAGGCAATCAATGAAATGTACTGGTTAAAACAGTTATTTGTAGATTTATCTGTAGATATAACCTCACCAATGACAGTGTATGAAGACTCCCAGGCCTGTCTTTCTCTTGCTGTTTCTGAAAATGTCAAAGGTCGCACCAAATACATCGATGTGAAATACAAAAATCTAAGACATGCAATTCAAGAAAAATTTATCCAATTAGAATATTGTCCGTCTGAATTAAACATTGCAGACATCTTCACGAAAGCACTTTCTCGTGATAAGCATGCAACCATGGTAACCAGCTTGGGACTAGAACAAATGTGTCTGAAATAAAATCATTTGTGTCTCTGTGTGCTTCAGTTTTCCCCCACAGCGTTTCAAAAATCCATGCGGAAGGGGTGTTAAAGTTATTTGGTTAAAGTATTCTATGCAGAATTAAACGCATGGCATTTTCTCCACTGAATCTGGCCTGAAAGTGGAAATTTACAAGTGACCCTGCATTGAAAAGCTGGTTCCCAAAACATTCTACGAACATTCGATTCGTAAACAACAGGTGTCCCTCTATCTAGCCAAAACAACTTCTTATCAGTATTTCTCCCAAGGGAACTGTAGCTCGAGGGAAGGCCAATACACAACATTGCCATCGTGTGACGGTTTATAGTAAGTACAATTGCTACCAAAATGTTAGGCTGAAAGAGGTGCCCATATGAACCAATCAGTTTTCAGCTATGAACCATGGGTATTCATTCTTACTTATGTTCTCACTTATGTTCTTCCTATGCTTTTCTCTATGTAGACTGCTATCTACATGTACTTGTATCTGAACTGTAACTATGCCTGGTCTTTGCACAGACCATGATGTTTTTCTTTCCTCACTTCTGGTGATGGAACTCTGCTTATGCTTTGATTTTTCCTTTTTGCAATAATGCACTATACATCCATTATTGCCTTATGCTATCAATAAAGATATTGTTAGCCTTACAACACGTTGTTTGGATTACTTCAAGCCTGAAACCCCAAATGGCCACCATCACCTAATAAATGCGTTCTACATGGGGCTACCCTTGAAAAATATCCAGAAGCTACAGTTGATCCAGAATGCAGCTGCACGGGCCATCTTAGGTGTCCCAAGGAGGGCACATGTAACACCTTTGTCTGTAGCTTGAATCATGTCAACTGGATTTCTATTTTCTCAGTGGAAATGTTTCGCTCCTTATCCAAGGAGCTTCTTCAATCTGAGCAAAGTTAGTAAGGGAATCCTTAAATATGTTGCTGTGTGACCTTACACCTGGGGCTAGGTCATGGTTATTTTTATTTTTATTTTATTTTTATTTATTTTTTTGAGATGTTATTTCTAAGTCCCTTTATCATCTAAAGAAGGATCGTTAAGATCACCATGCTGCTGTTGAGCTTGTGAAATGGTCTTAATCTTCCTAGGCACAGAAGACAAAGCAGGGAGGAAGATAGGGGAAAGATTGTGCCTGAGGCTCCCACCTCTATTCAAGGAAGGATTTTCCAAGTTGGCATAAATGGATTCCTTGTCCCCTCTCTCAAACCACCTATCTTCTCTGTCTAAAATGTGAACATTAATGTCCTCAAATGAGTGTCCTTTTTCCTTTAAATGAAGATAAACTGCTGACTCTGGTCCTGTGGTGTTACTTCTCCTGTGTTGGGCCATCCTCCTGTACATAGGTTGTTTGGTTTCTCCAATGTAGAGTTCAGAGCACTCCTCACTGCACTGGATTGCATAAACTACATTGCTTTTCTTGTGTTTTGGAATTTGATCTTTGGGGTGTACAAGCCTCTGTCTCAGTGTGTTGGTGGGTTTGAAATATACAGGTATGTGGTGTTTGCCAAATATCCGTTTTATCTTTTCAGACACGCCAGCCATGTAAGGAATGACCAGGTTCTTCCGTTTACTCTGAGTCTCAGCCCTATCTGTCGCTGTTTTAGGTCTGGTAGATTTAGATTTAGTGAAGGCCCAATTTGGATATCCACAGGCCTTCAGAGCTGTTCTCAGGTGCTGATTTTCATTCTTTTTGGAATCCATGGAGGTGGGGGTGGTTTCTGCTCTGTGTGACAATGTCCTGATGACTCCTAGTTTGTGCTGCAGTGGATGGTGGGAGTCAAACATCAGATATTGATCTGTGTGTGTGGGTTTCCTGTAGATCCCTATTTCTAGCTTGCCCCCGGTCCCAATTACAAGAAAAAGGTAATAGTTTGAAACAATTGGAACATGATGGCTCCATCGATAGGATTACCTACCACCGTCTGTATCCTGGAGAAGCCATCCCCTGCATCTACGGACTTCCTAAGATCCACAAGGAAGGAACACCCCTCCGACCCATAGTCAGCAGCATTAATTCGGTAACATACAACATTGCCAAACACCTCTCTACCATACTAGCACCTCTAGTTGGACACTCTGAACACCACATCCATAATTCGGAAGAATTTGTTTCCAAAGCAAAGATCCTGAAACTGGATACAGATGAAACTATGGTCTCCTTCGATGTGTCCTCCCTTTTCACCAGCATCCCCACCACTCATGCTCTATCCGCTGTCAGGAAGAGACTAGAAGAGGACAGCACCCTTGAAAGGAGAAACCATCTCAACCCTAACCAGATCTGCCATCTTCTGGACCTGTGTCTTAACACCACTTATTTCTCATACAGAGGTGACTTTTACAGACAAAAACATGGCTGTGCCATGGGTTCTCCTGTGTCACCCATTGTGGCCAATTTATACATGGAAGAAGTGGAGAAGAAAGCACTCAACACATTCCAGGGAAAGGTGCCCACCCACTGGTTTAGGTATGTGGATGACACCTGGGTCAAAATCAAGGCCCAGGAAGTACAGGCCTTCACGGACCATATAAACACTATAGATGCCAACATTAGGTTCACCAGAGAAGACACCAAGGACAACAGACTGGCATTCCTAGACTGTGAAGTCCTCATTGGGACCGGGGGCAAGCTAGAAATAGGGATCTACAGGAAACCCACACACACAGATCAATATCTGATGTTTGACTCCCACCATCCACTGCAGCACAAACTAGGAGTCATCAGGACATTGTCACACAGAGCAGAAACCATCCCCACCTCCATGGATTCCAAAAAGAATGAAAATCAGCACCTGAGAACAGCTCTGAAGGCCTGTGGATATCCAAATTGGGCCTTCACTAAATCTAAATCTACCAGACCTAAAACAGCGACAGATAGGGCTGAGACTCAGAGTAAACGGAAGAACCTGGTCATTCCTTACATGGCTGGCGTGTCTGAAAAGATAAAACGGATATTTGGCAAACACCACATACCTGTATATTTCAAACCCACCAACACACTGAGACAGAGGCTTGTACACCCCAAAGATCAAATTCCAAAACACAAGAAAAGCAATGTAGTTTATGCAATCCAGTGCAGTGAGGAGTGCTCTGAACTCTACATTGGAGAAACCAAACAACCTATGTACAGGAGGATGGCCCAACACAGGAGAAGTAACACCACAGGACCAGAGTCAGCAGTTTATCTTCAACTAAAGGAAAAAGGACACTCATTTGAGGACATTAATGTTCACATTTTAGACAGAGAAGATAGGTGGTTTGAGAGAGGGGTCAAGGAATCCATTTATGCCAACTTGGAAAATCCTTCCTTGAATATAGGTGGGGGCCTCAGGCACAATCTTTCCCCTATCTTCCTCCCTGCTTTGTCTTCTGTGCCTAGGAAGATTAAGACCATTTCACAAGCTCAACAGCAGCATGGTGATCTTAACGATCCTTCTTTAGATGATAAAGGGACTTAGAAATAACATCTCAAAAAAATAAATAAAAATAAAATAAAAATAAAAATAACCATGACCTAGCCCCAGATGTAAGGTCACACAGCAACATATTTAAGGATTCCCTTACTAACTTTGCTCAGACTGAAGAAGCTCCTTGGATAAGGAGCGAAACGTTTCCACTGAGAAAATAGAAATCCAGTTGACATGATTCAAGCTACAGACAATTCCTCCTGGATGACTGAGAACCTTCATAGACATATGTAACACCTTTGTTACGCGAGCTGCACTGGGTCCCAATTTGCTTCCGGGTCCAATTCAAGGTGTTGGTTATGACCTTTAAAGCCCTACATGGCATGGGGCCAGGCTACCTGAGGGACCGTCTCATCCCCATTACATCGACCCATCCTACTCAATCATGCAGAAAGGGCATGCTCCGGATCCCTTCTGTAAAGGAATTCCATCTGGTGGGGTCCCGGAAGCAGGCCTTCTCTGCAGTAGCTCCTGCCCTCTGGAACATTCTTCCCCCAGAGATAAGACAGGCCCACTCGCTCCTGGATTTCCGGAAAAAATTAAAAACCTGGTTATGCCAACTCATCTGGAGCGGGAAGGATAAGGGTCACACCTCGGGATGGCTAGTCTCCTAGAACTGCTCTAGATAACTTTTATACCGACGGTAGAGAACCACCAGCCACTTGGATTTTATTATATTTTATATTTACTGTCTGTTTATATTGTATTTTAATGATGTTTTTTTTGTAAACTGCCCAGAGTCCCTCCTTGGGGGGGGAGATGGGCAGTGATAAAAAATTTAATAAATAAAACTAAATAAAATATCTTCCAAAACCTTGAACAAGAAAGTCCAGTTCAAATGGTCAAAGGCCTTCTTTGCATCTAAGAAAACCAATGTGGCTTGTTTTTCATTATGTTGCTCCAAATACTGTATTCCAAAATGTCCAACACATTTCTAACATTGTCCTTTAACTGTCTTTTAGGTAAAAACCCACATTGATGCTCATGAATAAATTCTTGCAAAATTATTTTCAGTTTTATCAGCTAGAATTGTTGTGAACAACTTGTAGTCATTATTCAATAATGATATTGGCCTATAGGTGTAAGGTTTCAGATTCTATGTCCCAATAAAGACTCCTCAATGCAAGCATTGCAGATAGAGTTTTAATAAGGAATCAAGTAATTCAAAACAGTTTCAAAGATCTGAGTACCTGTTCCCGCCAAACCGTTTCGTTTTATTAATTCCTCCCCCGTCAGTCTTTCGGCGGTGATGTCAGTTTCAGTCATCGGCGCGCTGCCCAGCTCCTCCTCCATCTCGCTCAGGGTTCTCCTTGTGGATTGTTGTTAATGGGCGCTAATGATTGGCTGTCTGGTTTTCCCCTCACCATTGTCTTTTGAAACTAGCTGTGGTCACGTACACTTTGGCATGCGTGACCTCCCCCCAGTTCCTCCATGGAAGGTTCTGTTTCAGGACCTTACATGCCGCTCCCCCAAGATACTTTTAAAGGTAGATTTATACAATAAAAGATACTTTTAAAGGTAAATTTAAACAGAACCTTACAATAGGTTTTCTCTTGTTCGCTTGTTCTAAGCCATGATTTAAACCCAGATTATTGAATGAACTACAGTTGCCTGAATTCATACAACAGACCAAGCCAAAATTAAATAAATCACATTATGGTTTAAGTCAAAATATGAATCCTTCAGCCATGTTGATTAAAGTTAATCAATGAGGTTGCAATTATATAATTCAATACTGTATAGGACTGAATTTAGTAGCACAGGCCTTCCTTTTTCTGAGATTATAGTGCTTCATTTTTATTGGATTCTCCATAATGATTCTGCTACTGGTATGTTCCTTTGTAGATCAAATAATATAAATTCTTATATTATATATACATCTATCTTATATATATACATATATAAGATATATATACATATACATATACATATATAAGATACATATATATATATATGTATATATATGTATACATATATATACATTATACATATATCTTATATACAAGTTACAAGAAAATGAAACCAGAACAAGATGTTTATCTGGTGTTTAATTTAATTCAAGATATCCAACACAATATATTTTCTTATTTACAACAGGAATCCACCCCTCCAATACTATTTAGTTTATGCTCGACTTTCAAATGGCAATCACTTACTATACCTATAGTTATTTACCTACAGTATATCCCTTTAATTAATTTAATTAATTTGCTTTAGCTATCACCCAACTCCACACTGCCTCTGAGCAGTGTAGAGAATTAGAACTTATGGGGAGTCTGGCTAACAACACCCATGCCCCCAAACAAATCCAACAGGGGGTCACAACCACCTTAACCCACGGCCTTTTAAGGCTTTCTTGAATGCCCGTAAGGGTTGGAGCCACACAGATATCAGAGAGGACCTCATTTCAGACAGCAGACACCATGACAGAGAAGGCACGCTTCTTGGGTCCAGATAGATGACACTGTTCAATTGCACCCAGAGAGCACCAACCTGTTGGCTTCTACTGGCGAGGCAGACACCATGGGAGTTAGGTGGTCCCTCAGATAATCAGGTCCTAGACATGGAGGTCTTTATAAGTGCTTTACAGCACCTTGGATTGCACCTGGAGGCATACTGTTAACCAGTGCAGCTTGTGAAGCAGGGGTGTCACATGGGCATACCGAAGCACACCCATCATGGCCTACACTATAGACGTGTACTGTATATTTCCAAAATCATCATAGGTTAATCTGATAACCATAACAGTGTGTTCATGTGCTCTTGTTTTAAAAAGTCACAGCACAAACTCATGCTACACTGTAGGTATTTCTACTCAAAAACCTCTTCTTGACTACATATCACTCCTGCATCCTCTTTGTGGGAACAGTTGTGCTTTCCAATATCTGAATGGGCACATTCTAGAAGGGTCCTCTCATGTCCTGTGCACTGAACATCATCAAGTAGAATTGGAAGCAAATGTCCCTCCCCAAACTCTGCTTTCTTGGTGGCCCGGATTACAAAAGCATAACCCAACTGGTGGCAAACTACTGCAGCTGCTTTAGAGGTCCACAAATCATCACACACAGTGCCCCACTTTCCATTAATAAAAATTTCAACCCTCCCTTGGTCTTTCCCTCTTGTGCTGCCATTCATGAGTCGGACTGCGCCATTCCGTGGCTGTCGGGAAACACTGGTTGGCTTATTCTTCCTTCTTTGATATCTTCTCCCCCCAGTCCTTCCTCCTTTCCTGGGCTTTGAAGTTTTGGGTTTTGGAGCTATAGTAGTCATCGGCCATCCGCTCTGATTCCTAAGCAGAGTCAAGAGTTGTTCCATCCAGTCTGGAGTTGTGCCTTGCGAAGACTCTGCAGTTACTTTACTCCTTGCTGGGGCTGTGGTTGTGACTTTTACCTTAGGATGCTGTGTTGGCATTTTCACTATCAGTTCTAGCATAGAATAACAGAGACAAATATTTTTAACAGGTCTCTCAAACCATATTACCTGGTACAAAAACTGAACTGCTGATGGCAATAGGAGAAGCTGCCTAAAAGACTGAGGACTGCTATCTTTAATAACCAGATGAAAAGCAAATGAAATTAGTCAGTAATGTATTTGAGATTGAGAGAGCTAGTTGGGCTGGGGCACAGAAAATGCTACCAAAGGAGTCCTTTACAGAGCAAGCCTGAGAATACTTCTGCTGCCTTAATTTGACTAGGACCAAAAACTGGCAGGTGCCAGGCACCTGAACATACAAATTGCCCTTTTTTCTTCTGCCCCTTCTACTGCCCATCCACAATGCCAATTCTGCTTCCAATGCAGTATGCAGGGAGTTCCTGTTCTCCCACTGGCTCACCAAAAGTAGACCCTTTTAAGACAAAAAAGTCAGATGACAACAAACTGGAGCTACCCACAGTAATAGGCTGAATATGCTGAGCTGGCTTTGATTAAACTCTCCCGCAATTTTTGTAATGCATGTCCTCCTGAATTCCCAATCCAATCTGTCTTGTAGTCAATCAGCTCACCTTCTAGAAAGCAGAAAGGTTCATTTTTTGCCTTAACCAGAAGAATAGCTTCATTTCTTTGCATGAACGAATTGTTTAGCCCCAGAATTCCCCAGGGTTAATATTCAATAATATGTTATCTCCATTACTCACTTTCCTTTGGAGCAAATGTATTGAGCCTGCCTTTCACTTTCACTGGCAAAGGGTCAACATGGCATTTTCCAGGTGGTGCTCTCCTGATCAAAATAAGAAAAAACATACAGAGTATCATAAAGAGACAAAGCTGCAAAGAACCTATATAAAGGGCCAACTAGCCACTGCCAATGGAGGAAATTCACTGCAACAGGTATTGTGATAAGCAGATGCAGATCCAGCAAAAGATTGACAGTTTAACTATGATAAGAATCAAACTCAGTAAATAAGGCCAGAGTTTTCTTCACATCAACACTTACATGTTTATGAGCAAAAATGCTCCAAGTCTTACCGTGATGTGTCAACTATTTTGTAAACTACTCCATTCGGAGCGGTGGCACTTGGCATTCCAGTTGACATGAAATAAAGTTCCCCTTTAGGAAACAATAACAAAAAAGACATGAATTGTTTGCATGTATTCCTTTTGGTCCACTAGGCAAAGAAAGTAATCTGACATCACAAAAACCTGCCAGAAACCCATCCTTAAGACAATGCATAGGGATTTCTGATACATTAATCAGATCATTCAATTAAATTAACATTAGGCAGAGATACAGTATACCTGGACATTGAGCACACTGACTTGTTTGGTTAGTTCATGGATGGGAGCCCATCAGGAAATTCCAGAGCTATAGACTAAACTGAACAGTTCAAAGAAGGCAATGACATATCACTTCTGTATTGCTGGCCAAAAGATCTGCATGATTATATACAGGGGTCAATCCCAGCTCAAGAGAATCTTTACTAATCTTTCCTTAGTCTTTCAGTCTTTCAGGGTTTGCCCTCACCAGAATAATACAGACCTATCTCACGTCACTTATAGCTTCAAACTATATACCAGCCTTCTCTAATGTTGTGCTCTCAGGATGGACAGGATATCAACTCCATACTGCCCAGCTAGATTTTGAGCATGCTGAATGGAAATTATAGGCAACGACAAAACATCTAGAGGCTGAGTGGCTGGGGAAACCTACTATCTAGCAAGAGTAATCCCTCAAAAAGTCAACCATTTAGTTGACATGTTAATATTTACTCTTTAAAAATTAAAGGAATTAACTACCTAGTAATTCCCTTTTCTATTCAACTGCTGCTTAGCAACAATAATGAGTGATGCTATTGCCTGTCCTCTGGATACAAATCATAAGTTCATTTTGACTGGAAAAAAAACCTGCCTTAAGCAAATCACCCTGTAAATGTGAACCACAGAATTACACAAGCCACTGCCATTATCTGAAAAGTCCTTTTCTGGCTTGTGACAGTTTTATAAATATACACCAAAAACTATTGTAAATAAACAGTATTACAAGCATACTAACACAATCACACTGACTGTGGGTATTATAATTAGCTACCAGTTTCAAAAACAGAAATTAGCTACCAGTTTCAACAAATTTTACAGGAGTCAGCACAGCCAATTAAGCTGATTAAAGATTGCTTAATGATATGCACAATTAATTTATAGGATTTATACTACAATTTGTGTAAGATACTAGTTAGGATTACTTTTAAGGCTTAAGCACAGGCATGGAGGATGAAGTGGGATAAGAGTCAGGATGAGTAAAAATTTTAGTAGTATAATTTAGTGAACCTCTGTTTAGTTCTGTGGGAGCTAATAGTAAGGCAGATATTTTTTTATTATATTCTTCCATAGAATGTATGGAACTGACAGTAAAATAGATTCTCTATGTACAAAGGCAAGATATCCCTGGACAGTGGATGCTAAGAATAAGGATACATTAAATATTTTGGACACAATGATCAGCCTTAGCCAGCTTAGCTGCTGGAGGCAGCAGTCCAAAACATGGATGGATCAAAGTCAAGAACTGCCATCTCAAATTTTTTAGTACTTCTTAATAGGGGATTTGTTTCTGTACAAAAGATTTAGATCTGATGAAGCAAGTCATTCCTGATGTTTTCTCCTCTGATTGTGATGGGATGCATTCCCCAAAGTCTATTATGTGTTTTAAGTATTTATATCTCACAGCAGCTATTTAAGTTTCCAATATAAATCAATGCAGTTATAGAGCTCATTCCCATAGTGTGCCAATCCACCATGTAGTTTAAAGTATGTGAATCCAGACATTATGGATTGTAAACTATGGTTGATAAGTTGACCTGTGTTGTGAATCCAGCCAATTGTGGTTTATTGAATAAAACGTAATTTAAACTCAGTGCAATGTGTGAATCCATCCATAGTATTAAAGGAATACAGGTAGCTGCCTTACAGCAAATCAGATCTGACATCTATTCAATACTATGAGGTTTGTGAGGGTCTTAGTATATTATGAGTTATAAAATACATGGTTTTTTTTAGCACAATGTATGAATCCAACCAGTTATAGCTTACTCAACAAACCATGCTTTGTGCTTCTTGACTGACTGAAAAGTACCTCCTCAGAGCTTCAGATAGGAGTCTTTTGAAGCTCTAGCTGGAGATGCCTGGCACTGAACGTGGGACTTTAAGCAGCAAAGCAGGAGTGCTAATATCCTTCCTTCCTATAATATAATAGCTAGCTGGGAAGACAGTGGCCTCTCTTTGCAATGGAGTATTCATTGGAGTAAAGATAAGGAGGGAAAGGAAAGGCAGGAAAAGCAAACTGAAGAGCCACAGCAGGTCTAATGTGGATTGATCAAAAGTGCTTCAGAACTCTAAAATATGATCTCTGAAAAATATAACTTATACAAGCATAAGTAATAGAAATGGACAAAACTTACATTACATATTAACACATATATTATATCTTAAAAATGTCTACATTTGCACAGAAATCCAAAGGAATTAATTTGCTAGCGCTACTAAAAGCACCCAGGCTAAAGTATGCAATAGAAAGAACAAAAAGAGCCACCAAACCGAGGAAAAAATGTGGATGGTGCTCTCCAAACAGCTTTCAAAGCACTAGAACTTGGGACTGATGAGGGATTAAAGGAAGGAGGAGGAGGAGGAGGAGGGTTATAACTCTATTGATCAGTCAATTGACCATATAAAAAAAAATTGGGCATCAGCCACAATAAAATGCAGTAACACAAGGCAGGTAAATACTTATTTAATCTTTATGTTAACGACATCCCAGGATTCCTCCATTCTAGGGATGTTCACATGCCAAAGATCCTCAACAGACATATCAACATCCTTTTGTATGCAGATGACAAGGTTCTGATGGCACACTCCCAAGTAGGCCTGAGAAGATTGATGGGGAAATTTGGTGCTTATTGCGCCTCTAACTCTTTGAATATTAACAAGACGAAATCCAAAGTGGTGGTTTTCGGAAAAAGACGGGCCAAATACAACTGGCACTTGGATGGGGAGCCTATAAAGCAAATAGATTCTTTGTCATATTTAGGGGTGGTTTTTACAGATACAGGGCCTTGGGTTAATCACTTCAAACAAAGCTCTATAAAGGCCACAGCAAGCTCTAAAACGCTAACCAAACTACTTAGTTACAACCACCCAAGTACTCTGCTCTTCATTTTAAAGGTCCACAAGGCAAAAATTGTACCAGTGTTAACATATGGTGCCGAACTGTGAGGCCTATCAAAGGCCTCCTTGCTTGAACAAAATCAAGCACGCTTTTTAAGAACTATTCTGGGGACCGACAGGAATACACCTACAGCAGCAGTAAGAGCTGAAACAGGCACCCATTCCATTTACAGTCTAGCAGTAATCAAAGTCTTCAACTACTGGTGGAGGATTCTCTCAATGGAACCTGATAGACTACCCAAAATGTGCCTTGAAGAACAGATGGGCACTCTTCAACCCACCACATGGATCAATCAACTTTTCCAAACCATCTCATACCTCGGCGTCTCAACACAATATTTACTTTCAGCCGGACATCAGGCCAAGGCAACATTTAAACAAAGTGTCCTGGATGTTAACGCCCAAACCGATATTGAGTCACTTGCAAACGTTAGGTCGTTGAAGTGGCTGGCTAAGAATAAAACGTCTTTTCAAACAGAAAAATACCTGACAATGGGTTTGACTCAATACCGTAGGATAGCTCTTACCAGAGCAAGATTCGAGCAGCTAGATTCTATGGTTAAATACAGACGATTCCACCAAGTGCCATATTCTGAGAGAACATGTGTTTGTGGAGCATCTGAAATAGAAGACATTGCGCATGTTCTATTTAACTGCCAATTATATGCCCCAGCAAGGGCTCAGTACCTACAGGCACTACTTGACAGAACCATATATTGGGACTGTAACAAACGACTATGTTACATCCTTCAGGGCACAAACACATATGTAGTCACTAGAACTGCTAAGTTTATAGTCAGGGCTGTCCGAGAACACAATTTATAGAACACATTGGGTGGCATGCAAAGGTGATGAATTCACCTAAACACATATTGCTTTTGTATTTTATTATTCATTTTATTATAAGCCTCTGCATTACCTTATACTCTTTTATCTCACTCTTTTACCTCCATTTCACCTTATTGTATTTTATCTTATTTTATCTCACTCTAGTCCAGAGCTTTCCAAACTTTTCATGTTGGTGACACACTTTTTAGACATGCATCATTTCGCGACACACTCTTACAGCAGGGCACAAGGCAGGCACTAGGACCTGTGTGGAATCACAGCAGGTTTGGAGGCAGCAAGGCACAAGGCAGGCACTGGGACCTGCGTGAAATCACAGCAGGTTTGGAGGCAGCAAGGCACAAGGCAGGCACTGGGACCTGCGTGAAATCACAGCAGGTTTGGAGGCAGCAAGGCACAAGGCAGGCACTGGGACCTGCGTGAAATCACAGCAGGTTTGGAGGCAGCAAGGCACAAGGCAGGCACTGGGACCTGCGTGAAATCACAGCAGGTTTGGAGGCAGCAGGGCACAAGGCAGGCACTGGGACCTGCGTGAAATCACAGCAGGTTTGGAGGCAGCAAGGCACAAGGCAGGCACTGGGACCTGCGCGGAATCACAGCAGGTTTGGAAGCAGCAAGGCACAAGGCAGGCACTGGGACCTGTGCAGAATCACAGCAGGTTTGGAGGCAGCAAGGCACAAGGCAGGCACTGGGACCTGCGCGGAATCACAGCAGGTTTGGAGGCAGCAAGGCACAAGGCAGGCACTGGGACCTGCGTGAAATCACAGCAGGTTTGGAGGCAGCAAGGCACAAGGCAGGTACTGGGACCTGCGCGAAATCACAGCAGGTTTGGAGGCAGCAAGGCACAAGGCAGGCACTGGGACCTGCGCGGAATCACAGCAGGTTTGGAGGCAGCAAGGCACAAGGCAGGCACTGGGACCTGCGCGGAATCACAGCAGGTTTGGAGGCAGCAAGGCACAAGGCAGGCACTGGGACCTGCGTGAAATCACAGCAGGTTTGGAGGCAGCAGGGCATAAGGCAGGCACTGGGACCTGCGCGGAATCACAGCAGGTTTGGAGACAGCAAGGCACAAGGCAGGCACTGGGACCTGCGTGGAATCCTGGCAGGGGTCGGAGGCAGCAGCCGCCGCGACACACCCAGACACTGCAGCCGACACACTAACGTGTCCCGACACACAGTTTGGAAAGCTCTGCTCTAGTCTATTTTATCTTATCTTACAGTATTTTACCTGCCTTGTGTTACTGTATTTTATTGTGGCTGATGCCCAATTTTTTTTGATATGGTCAATTGACTAATCAATAAAGTTATACTACTACTAAAAAAAAAAGAATAAGGAGTAAATTCACTGGCTTGCCTTCTGTAAATGGATATTTTGTGCCTGTGACATGTTTTCAAAATTTCAAATGTTCCCATGCCAAAAAGTTGGAAATGCGTCTTAAGTTGGTCATTTGAATTCTATAATTCAATGCTTTTTCAAAATTTGAGAATATTAGCCACATGTTTAAAGAATTTAGCTATTACCTGCCTCATCTTCAGCAAAAGAGATGATGTACTGATAATAGTTATTGATAAGTCCAGGAAACATACATGTTTGGCCTGTTCCCATGCATATTTCATTATACTGCCATTCCCCAGTTAAACGATTCTCTTTCAAGGACATGAGACGCCTGAAAGATGAAAAAATAATACTTTTAATCATTAATCTGCATGGAATAAACCAGGGAGAACAGCTTTTATTTATTTTATTTATTTATTTATTACTCAAATTTATCACCGCCCATCTCTACAGCAGTAGTCTTTGGGTGGTTTACAACAACTTTTAATTACCCCACTCCAATCCAGAGCAATTTATAAAAGCTAGCAGCTTGCTGGGCACAGAGAACTAAATAAACCCCTTAGCCAGATTACTTTTCAACTGAGGTATGGTTAACATCATTTATTTGCATATTGAACAGGGTAGAAACTAAACTATAGCTAAAGTCAGACCTTATTCTAAAAGATTAAGAATATAATGAATCTTTATTTAATTTTTCATCCTGTTTCTAAACCTTAACCCCATTTAGTATCTGAACTACAAGTACTATAGACTTAATTTAGAAACACAAAGAAAGGTAGCATCTGTTCACTTTGACAGGTTATCTGTTGCACTACAGTGCTTTTAAAATAGTTGCAGACAAATCCCATAAATAAGTACTGATTCTTATTAAACACAGGGAATCCTCGCTTACCGACCACTCGAAGTTAACACCATGCTGAAAAAGGAGACTTACGACAGGTCCTTGAAATTGCGGCCATCGCAGCATCCCTGCGATCATGTGATCGCATTTGGGTGCTTGGCAACCAGCATGCATTTATGACAGCTGCAGCGTCCCGTGGTCACATGATCGCCATTTGCAACCTTCACAACCGGCTTCCAACAAGCAAAGTCAATGGGGAAGAAGGCAAGAAGTCACAAATTGTGGTTATGTGACATTGTGCTTAACAACCCACAGTGATTTGCTTAACGACTGCAGCCGAAACTGACGTTGTAAGTCGGGCGCAGTCACATGAAGTTTCACTTTATGACTGCGTCACTTAGTGACAGAGTTACTGGTCACAACTGCAGTTGGTAAGTGAGGACTACCTGTATTCAGATATAACCATTTCTTTTTTTTTAAGTTAACCATATATCAGATATAAAGTAAAGGTAAAGGTACCCCCCGCACATTTGTGCAGTCGTGTCCGACTCTAGGGGCCGGTGCTCATCTCCGTTTGTTAGCCAAAGAGCCAGCGTTGTCCGAAGACGCTTCCACGGTCATGTGGCCGCATGACACGCGCGGAACGCTGTTACCTACCCACCGAAGTGGTACCTATTAATCTACTTGCATTTGCATGCTTTCAAATTGCTAGGTTGGCAAGAGCTGGAGCTAGTGCAGGAGCTCACTCTGCACGCAGGGCTAGGGATTCGAACCTCCGAACTTGCAATCTTCTGATCAACAAGCCTGGCGTCTTACCCGCTGAGCCACCACGCCCCTATATCAGATATAGGACTATGTAAATTATAAAGATTAACTAGATTTAGAATCCAATTATTAAATACTGAGAACATATCAAAATATTGAATGCTGTATGTTTAACACTTATGATATCATAGCAATAGCATAAAACCCTTAAAATGAATACCCAGTTTCTGAACAGTGCCACTTTATTACAAGGTGGTAATATTTAATGGTGGTTTGCCATTGCCTCCTTTCTAGGGCTGAGAGAAAATGACTGGCCCAAGGTCACCCAGCTGGCTTTGTTCCCAAGGCGGGTCTAGAACTCACGGTCTCTGGTTTCTAGCCTGATGCCTTAACCACTACACCAAACTGGCTCTCTTGGCAAACCACTTCTGAAAAAACCTTGCCAAGAAAACTGCAGGGATTTGTCCAGGCAGTCTCCAAAATTTGGACATGATTGAACAGAGGAAAAAAAAAAAAAAAAATTTAGCGGTAGACGTTCATCCTATTATTAAAATTTATACACATACTGTATACATTCACATAAAACAGGGACATAACACGATGGACACACATCAACTGTATTAAAGCAGCAGTGGACGGCATTTTGCTGAGTGCTAGGAATAAGGTTATCAGCAAAGATTACGGCCTGCCTAAACACTGTACCTAATACTGAGGATGCCAGCTAATTCATCATTTACTTAATAGCTGATCTGCTGTCACTTACCCACTCATAAAGTCACCGAATATGTACAGCCCATTCAAGTTTGGAGACTCACAACCTCGATAGACATAACCTCCTGTAACTGATTTCCCCATTTTGTGGGGATAAGCATATATTGGAAGGACATCATCTGCAGAAGGGGAAAATATAGTATCATACATATAGGATGCAAAGTAACCATTTTTATAATCATTAAGAACATTTTTATAGAAGCCAGCTAGTCATATCCCTGACTTTTGTTTAACCCTTTTATTCAACTACCTGCTAAATTTTCATACAATAGGAATAAACACTATTATGGAAGGTATGTTTTACGGATATTTCCTCAAAGATTTGTAGCTTTATAGGGTTTTTCTCTTCTAACAGAAATATCAATTAATTGTATATTTATGAAGATCAGGATTTTACCTAAAATCTTCCTTATTTCCATGACAGCTCGTTCACTTAATGTTGATCCATCTTTCTTAGGATTTGCAGGAGCAACTCGAAACAAATCTTCAGGGCTTTAGACAGGATTCCCACTCCTACCTTGACATGCCAAGGACTGCGGTTGAGACTTTTTGCACGTGCTCTGATATTAAGCTAGAGTTGCGAAGGTCCTGATCCTTTAGCTATTAATCAGAAACTCTTACGACAAGCCATCAAAGGATATGAAGAGTTCTTTATTAGAGCAAGTGATCATTTCCAGTGCAAAGACTAGAGACAATCGACGCCAAACGGTATTCACATCTTTCGCCTTGTACTAGCCCCCCCCCATTGGGGAAGCCACTCCGTGACAACCCCTCCCTACGCTTTCACAGTTCCATACTTCCCAGTCACATATCCTTCACTTAACAGGCTGACAGTGCCATTCGGGCTGACTTTGGTGTCAGACCGTTTGACTAAGCAACCCCAATCAACATTCCCAACGACCCTGCAGGCATGCCAGACAACTCATACAAAGCATTCCTAACGACCCTGCAGGAATGCCAGTCTACCCCTACCCCCATAACTACGATGGCAGGGTGCTCCATCCTGACAAGAGTTCTGCTACACAACTATTGCCCTGGCACATTTAAGGCTGAATCATTTACACCGCCTTGCTGTTCCTGGCAAAACGTTATAAAAATTATACTTTTGCATCCCCCTTTGGGAAGATGGATAATCTCTTGACCAAAGTCAATTTTTGTATTAATGAAAACCAGAACCATGCAACCAGGAAAGTATAAACATCATTTGACTTCCCAGTTATCCTCATTACATAATATTCAAAGATACTCTGGAATACTTCTTCAAATTAGTTTTACCTAGCCGTTTGCATGATTGTGGGTTCCATGTAAAACAAAATTATGTATTATTTCAGTTATAAATGTTGAACCTAATAAAATAATATAACCCTAGTGCTATACATTATGCCTCAATGTAGCATAATATTCTATCCCTATAATACCTGTAGCAATTAGATTTGCTTTTGTAGATATTACGGTTGTTTATCAACAGGAGGAGACTTTTAAGGAGCCTCACAGGGTATATTCACAGGACACATTAAAATACCGATGGAGGCTTTTACAGCTAACATCAATCCAATGGTGATGAGCTTTTGGGCTAATAGGCCTGGTCTAATTATTTGGTATCCTGGCCTGATGCCAGCAATTGTGGCTGGCATCTTCAGAGGTGAAAGTGATCTGCTCTGCACAGCAAACAGCCAAGACATTTGTAAACTATATATCACTTTCATATTTCACTAGGCCCTGACACCACTAACCCAGTGACAGATTTTATTTTCTTGGGCTCCAAGATCACCGCAGACGGTGACTGCAGCCATGAAATTAAAAGACGCTTGCTCCTTGGGAGGAAAGCTATGGCAAACCTAGACAGCATATTAAACTCCTTGTGGGGGAGATGGGCGGGATATAAATATGACAAATAAATAAATAAATAAATAAAAAGCAGAGACATCACCTTGCCGACAAAGGTCCGTATAGTTAAAGCTATGGTTTTTCCAGTAGTAATGTATGGCTGTGAGAGTTGGACCATAAGGAAGGCTGAGCGCCGAAGAATTGATGCTTTCAAACTGTGGTGCTGGAGAAGACTCTTAAGAGTCTCTTGGACTGCAAGGAGGTCAAATCAGTCAATCCTAAAGGAAATCAACCCTGACTGCTCATTGGAAGGACAGATACTGAAGCTGAAGCTCAAATACTTTGGCTACCTAATGCGAAGAGAGGACTCACTGGAAAAGACCCTGATGCTGGGAAAGACCGAAGGCAAAAGGAGAAGGGGACAGCAGAGGATGAGATGGTTAGATAGCATCACCGATGTAACGAACATGAATTTGAGTAAACTCCGGGAGACAGTGGAGGACAGGAAGGCCTGGCGTGCTATGGTCCATGAGGTCACAAAGAGTCGGACACGACTAAACGACTGAACAACAACAACAGGCCCTGATACAGCATGGCTTGGTCTGGGGCACCATGGAAAAAATACTTTCATGTATTTCAGGAATGTAGTCAAATGAACAAAGTTGGATACCACAAAATCTGCACCTCCTGCACAGAAGAAACACTGAAGGAAGGAATTCCAAGTTATCATTCACACACAGTTTTAATAATTACTTTTATTATTTATGCTTTTAATCTTTTTCTGTACATAAGTGATTTAAGTTAAATATGCTTATTATTTTAATGTGGATAGATGCTGATATGTATCCCTTTTTTCAGATCTATATAATTTAGTTCAGATCACAGCCCAACTTCATGTAGTGAAATCAGAGTCTTGTTGTTGTTTATTCGTTCAGTCGCTTCCGACTCTTCGTGACTTCGTGGACCAGCCCATGCCAGAGCTTCCTGTCGGCCGTCACCATCCCCAGCTCCCCCATGGTTAAGTCCGTCACCTCCAGAATATCATCCATCCATCTTGCCCTTGGTCGGCCCCTCTTCCTTTTGCCTTCCACTTTCCCTAGCATCAGCTTCTTCTCCAGGGTATCCTGTCTTCTCATTATGTGGCCAAAGTACTTCAGTTTTGCCTTTAATATCATTCCCTCAAGTGAGCAGTCTGGCTTGATTTCCTGGAGTATGGACTGGTTTGATCTTCTTGCAGTCCAAGGCACTCTCAGAATTTTCCTCCAACACCACAGTTCAAAAGCATCTATCTTCCTTCGCTCAGCCTTCCTTATGGTCCAGCTCTCACAGCCATAGGTTACTAATGGGAATACCATTGCTTTAACTATGCGGACCTTTGTTGTCAGTGTGATGTCTCTGCTCTTAACTATTTTATCAAGATTTGCCATTGCTCTCCTCCCAAGAAGTAGACGTCTTCTGATTTCCTGGCTGCAGTCAGCATCTGCAGTAATCTTTGCACCTAGAAATACAAAGTCTGTCACTGCCTCCACTTTTTCTCCCTCTATTTGCCAGTTATCAATCAAGCTGGTTGCCATAATCTTGGTTTTTTTGAAGTTTAACTGCAGCCCAGCTTTTGCACTTTCTTCTTTCACCTTCGTCATAAGGCTCCTCAACTCCTCCTCGCTTTCAGCCATCAAAGTGGTATCATCTGCATATCTAAGATTGTTAATGTTTCTTCCAGCAATTTTAACTCCAGCCTTGGATTCCTCAAGCCCAGCACGTCGCATGATGTGTTCTGCGTACAGGTTGAATAGGTAGGGTGAGAGTATACAGCCCTGCCGTACTCCTTTCCCAATCTTAAACCAGTCCGTTGTTCCGTGCTCTGTTCTTACCGTTGCTACTTGGTCGTTATACAGATTCCTCAGGAGGCAGACAAGATGACTTGGTATCCCCATACCACCAAGAACTTGCCACAATTTGTTATGATCCACACAGTCAAAGGCTTTAGAATAGTCAATAAAACAGAAATAGATGTTTTTCTGAAACTCCCTGGCTTTCTCCATTATCCAGCGGATATTGGCAATTTGGTCTCTAGTTCCTCTGCCTTTTCTAAACCCAGCTTGTACATCTGGCAATTCTCGCTCCATGAATTGCTGGAGTCTACCTTGCAAGATCTTGAGCATTACCTTACTGGCATGTGAAATAAGTGCCACTGTTTGATAGTTTGAACATTCTTTAGTGCTTCCCTTTTTTGGTATGCGGATATAAGTTGATTTTTTCCAATCTGATGGCCATTCTTGTGTTTTCCAAATTTGCTGGCATATGGCATGCATCACCTTGACAGCATCATCTTGCAAGATTTTAAACAGTTCAGCTGGGATACCGTCGTCTCCTGCTGCCTTGTTATTAGCAATGCTTCTTAAGGCCCATTCAACCTCACTCTTCAGGATGTCTGGCTCTAACTCACTGACCACACCGTCAAAGCTATCTCCAATATTATTATCCTTCCTATACAGATCTTCCGTATATTCTTGCCACCTTTTCTTGATCTCTTCTGCTTCTGTTAGGTCCTTACCATCTTTGTTTTTGATCATACCCATTTTTGCCTGGAATTTACCTCCGATGTTTCTAATTTTCTGGAAGAGGTCTCTTGTCCTTCCTATTCTATTGTCTTCTTCCACTTCCGCACATTGCTTGTTTAAAAATAATTCCTTATCTCTTCTGGCTAACCTCTGGAATTTTGCATTTAATTGGGCATATCTCCCCCTATCACTGTTGCCTTTTGCTTTCCTTCTTTCTTGGGCTATTTCCAGTGTCTCAGCAGACAGCCATCTTGCCTTCTTGGTTTTCTTTTTCTTTGGGACGTTTTTTGTTGCCGCCTCCTGAACAATGTTGCGAACTTCTGTCCATAGTTCTTCCGGGACCCTATCTACTAAATCTAGTCCCTTAAATCTATTCTTCACCTCCACTGCATATTCCTTAGGAATATTAGTGAGCTCATATCTAACTGATCTGTGGGTTTTCCCTATTCTCTTTAGTCTGATTCTAAATTTTGCAATAAGAAGTTTTTACCGACTGTATAGATGTCCGCCACCTTTGGCTGCAAAGGATGTAGTCAATCTGATTTCGGTGTCGACCATCTGGTGAAGTCCATGTATAAAGTCGTCTTTTAGGTTGTTGGAAGAGAGTGTTTGTTATGCACAGTGAGTTGTCTTGGCAAAATTCTATCAGCCTATGTCCTGCTTCATTTTGTTCTCCCAGACCATGCTTGCCTGTAATTCCAGGTGTCGTCTGACTACCCACCTTAGCATTCCAGTCTCCTGTAATGAAAATAACATCTCTTTTTGGTGTATTATCCAGTAGGTGCTGCAGATCCTCATAGAACTGATCTACTTATGCTTCTTCAGCATCTGTGGTTGGGGCGTATATTTGGATCACTGTGATGTTAAATGGTTTCCCCTGAATTCGAATTGAGATCATTCTATCGTTTTTTGGATTGTATCCAAGCACTGCTTTAGCCACTTTATTATTAATTATGAAGGCTACTCCATTTCTTCTGTGGTCCTCTTGTCCACAGTAGTAGATCTGGTGGTCATCTCATGTGAAGTGGCCCATTCCAGTCCATTTCAGTTCACTGACACCTAAAATGTCTATATTTAATCTTGACATCTCACCAATAACCACATCCAATTTGCCCTGGCTCATAGATCTTACATTCCAGGTTCCTATGGTGTGTTGATCTTTAGAACATCGGATTCGTCGTTCACCACCAGCACCGTCGGCCGCTAGCCGTCCTTTCGGCTTTGAGCTAGCTGCGTCATCACATCTGGGGCTAGTTGAACGTATCCTCTGTTCCTCCCCAGTAGCATTTTGACCATCTTCTGACCTGGGAGTCCCATCTTCCGATGGTATACCGACATATCTCTGGTTGTATTGATCCATTTAGTTTTCACGGCAAGAATACTGGGGTGGGTTGCCATTACCTTCCCCAGGGATCGTATTTAGTCTGACCTCTCTGCCACGACCTTCCCGTCTTGGGTGTCCCTTCACGGTTTAGCTCATGGTTTCATTGAGGTGCTCAAGCTCCAGCACCACGACAAGGTAACGATCTCCATTGCTGGAGATCAGAGTCTTACATCTAAGTATATATGCTTAGATTTGGAGTTCCAATAATTTTTCTTATAATGATAAAAGTAATAGCAACCATATATTTTATCCAACAAAAAAGAACATGAAAATCTTTTGTTTTCATGCCTCTGAGTGATTTCAGTTAAGTAATATTGCCCCTTCCAATTATTTATCCAATCTATAAATGACCACAATGAAAATCTGGCATACTGGGGAATCATTGGTTGCATATTTTGCCTAAGAAGTAAAACAGCACACCAAAAGAGCTCAGATCTATTTTCTTCTTATTAAATAATTCAGACAGCAGCAGCTTCACTACAACAAATTCAGCATCAAACAACACTACAACAAATTCACTACAACAAATTCAGCATCAAACACAATGCAACAACTCCAATCCTGAAACTGCTTCTAGAAAGTCTGATTTAAGTTTGCAACTTGTGGACCTCCAAGTGCGATAATATTTCTGCATCTGAATCTCCCCTATTCTCACAGCTCTAGGCAGGCAACGAGTGCAGAAGATGGAGCCCGTGATGAATCCCCTCAAATGATTGGCTGACTACATTAAGCTTGATAGGTCACAGGCTGTATAGGCGTGCTTCTAATCCCAGAATGTATGCTTATTGGCAAACAATCCATCAAGAGAACAAGATGATAATGAAAACATTTCCCCCAAACAATACATTATTTACTTCAATTACTCAAAACCCATAATTACCTAAAGAGGAATTGGTGCAAAGCTTTTTGTCATAACAGTTGAATCCTTCTCTTGCTCTCCAGCCGTAATTTTTCCCTTTCTCCACAATGTCAATTTCCTCAAATTTATTCTGTCCTACATCACCACAGAAAAGCCTCCCTTTCCCTTCCTTTGTGTTGGGGTCGCCCCTATCAAAAGAACAACGCCACATATTCCTTGCCCCATAAGCATAGACTTCAGGCCGGGCTTTGGGTTCATTGATGAAGGGATTGTCAGGAGGGATCTGATAAAGAGGTCCAAGGTCATTGTTTTCCACGCTGATTCTGAGTACTTTGCCTAGCAGTGTTGACCTGTTGACATGGAAAACACAAATAAAGGAATAGTAACAGTATTTTTAAAAATGATATTTTCCCTTAAAACAATGAAAGAGTTACTTAGGATGCATTCATTTATACAAAACATTTAGAATCTACCTATCCTCCACTGCAAATTGCAGAAAACTTTCTCCCTCCTTGTTCTATCTTTTCAGAAGAAATGCAGTTAAAAAAATAAGTGGAGGGGGGGGGGGTCCTATAGTTTAGCTGTAGTATTTGAGTTGCATTTACAATCTCTAAATAAATCAGGGATGGGCAATTTTTGGTAGCCAAAGGGCACACTTCACATTTTTTGGAGCAGTAATTTTGTGAACTATGGTGTCTGGTGTTTGACCTGACGCAGAAATGAACCATAGGGAAGAAATTCTTCCAACAGAACATAGAAGTAACATTAGTAAAGATGTTCTTTATTTTCTGTGAGATGGAAGTTTAAATTAAATGAAGCTAACTTCCTAGCACCTCCTGACAATCTTACAATAAGTGCAAAGAAGAACAACTAAGCTGCCCTGGTGACAAACTTTTTGGACTCACTGCTATTTTTCTCCCTCAGAAATGATCTGAAATTATATCTCCTTCATTAAATATTGTGAAAGGCGAAGGGGAAGAGAAAAACATTTCAGAACTAGGGCATGAGAATTTTTATGTATGTGTGCATGTGCCTTTGAATCAATATTGATTCCTGGCAACTGCCTGGACAAGTCCCTGCAGTTTTCTTGGCAAGATTTTTCAGAAGTGGTTTGCCATTGTGTCCTTCCCAGGGCTGAGAGAGAGTGACTGGCCCAAGGTCACCCAGCTGGCTCTGTGCCTATAGTGGGACTAGAACTCACAGTCTCCCAGTTTCTAGCCTCATGCCTTAACCACTACACCAAACTGGCTCTCTAATGAATGAGAATACCAGGGCAAAATTAATTAAATAAAAATATTAAGACTTTGGTCAGAAATACTACAATATTCTGCTCTGGGGATACTAAGGGTACTTCCGCATGACAATCTGTTTGAAAGCAACTCCAATTCTCCATGTTCTGATGAGGTGGTCAGTGTTGGAGAGCTGATCATTTTTCCCCCAGTTCAGTTGTGGTATAGCTAAAATAATTAAAAAGGTCAATTATTCTTTCTGGAGGACATTTTCCTTTATTCTTCACCTCTCCTCCTAGATCCTGAGCTTCAGGTCCTAGAAGGGAAATACTAGTTTGAGGCTCTTGCATGTCCTTTCAGCCCAGACAAAATGAACAGAAATGATATTGAAAAATGTTTGTCAGTTTCATCTTCTCTTCAGTAAGGGACTAGCCTGCCTACAAAGTGTGAGCCTGTGTTTTTTTTCCTTTTCTGTGGAGTCCTTGGTGTTCTCTGAGCCTTGTTTTCTTGCAGACGTTTCATTGCCAGCCTAAGCAACATCTTCAGTGTGAAAAGTGAGTGGGACTTGCTTTCTGTTTATACTGTATATCGTGGCTTGTCCCGCTTGTGTTGGCAGAGTTGTTGTTCACTACTTGGGAGTTCCTTGATTGGGCCGTTGTTTGCTTTTTGGTTGATTGACTAGGTTAATAGTTCCTTGATTAAGGTATAATGTACTGTTTGATTGTTCATCTGGTGTTAATCTTGGTGTTAATCTTTGCATATCTGGGTGTTGATTGCTGGTGAGGAAGTGTTCTGGTCTTTTGGCTTTTCTATTGTCTCTTATGAATGGTATGTAAATGTTGTTTACCTCTATGTGTCTGTTGATGGCTGCTTTGTCTGAGTGCCAAGCTTCCAGGAATTCTCTAGCATTTTTGGATTTGGCTTGCTTTAGGATGCTCAGAGTTTCCCAGTTGAAAGTATGGTTGAGTCTGTCCATGTGTTGTGAGATTAAGGAGTTTTCATCATGTCTTCTGACTGCTAGTTGGTGTTCGTGGATGCACTCTGCTAGTCTTCTGCCTGTCTGTCCTACATAGTGGCTGTTACAGTCCTTACACTGTATGTTGTAGATAACTCCTGATTTTTCTTCTTGGGCTACTGGGTCTTTTGGGTTACTTAAGATGTTTTGAAGGGTTTTGGTTGGTTTATGTGCTACGGTGATGCCATGTGGTTGTAACAGTCTGTTGGTAGTTTCTGAGATATTTCTGATGTACAGTAGGGTTATCCTTTTTATAGTTTCTGTCAGTTGTGTTGTAGTGGGTTGAGTAGTCAGGCACTTTTTGATAAAGTTGCGTGGGTATCCATTTTGCTGGAAGATGCTGTATAGATGATCTGTTTCCTTTTTCTGGTGTTCTGGGTTGCTGCAGTGTGTTAGTGCTCATCTGAATAATGTTCTTATACAGCTCCTCTTGTGGGAGGTTGGGTTGTTGCTTTGGTAATGGAGCACTTGGTTAGTGTGGGTAGATTTCTGGTAGACTTGTGTTTCTAGCTTGCCATCATTTCCTCTACTGATGAGGATGTCCAAGAAGGGTAGTGTGTTGTTGTTTTCTTCTTCTCTTGTGAATTTTATTCCATTGAAGATGTTGTTGAAGGTTTCATGGGTTTCTTCTAGTTGTTCCTTTTTTATGACAAAGGTGTCATCTACATACCGGATCCATACTTTGGGTTGTATACGTGGGAGTGCCATCCTTTCTAGACGCTGCATTACAATATCTGCTATGAGTCCTGAGATTGGTGATCCCATGGGTGTTCCTTTGATTTGTTGGTATATTTGTCCATCAAACTGAAAGTAGGTAGTGAGGCAGAGGTCGATGAGGTCCATGATTCTGGGTATTTCTATCTTGGTGTATTTGACTAGTTGGGTTTGTTGCGTAGAACTGCAGAATTTTTTGCAGAACTGCAGAACTTTTTCCTTTTCCTTTTTGTGTTTGTGAGAGAGGAGGGGTTTTCTGTAGCTGCACGACCTGTTGTGCGCTAGTGATCTTCATTCTTTGTTCTCAGCATTTCAAACTAGCAGAAGTAAAGGCAATTACTAATCACCTTTAAATAGCTTCTGAAGGTTAGGGAATGAAAATGATAGTGGTGTGGAGGTGTCCTGAATTGTGGATTCCAAAGTATTCCATATTTCAAAGTATTTTCCTGGAAAAAGGGAACTGTTAATTTTGTTTAGTCTGATGAACTATATTTTCACAAGTCTAGTGAGACAACTCACTACAGTAGTGAGACTACTGAACCGAACTGAAATCTGTTTATTCTGAACATTCATATTTTAGAACTTGGAACCAGACCATCTTATTTCAAAAAGACTACTGAACAACTTTCCCAATTCTGTGGCTATCTGTGTAAAAGACTAAACTAGTGATTAAGAGTTAAAAATTATCATTGACCACTGACTGAAGTATCCAGGTACTAGCAAAGCAAGTTCAATTCCGAGCATTAGCAAATTCAATGTTTGGATTTTGAATATAAAATCTTAGGCACAATATGTTCTGAACTTCTTTTGTGAAACCTACAGACCATAGTCTACTTATGTGCTCATAAACCTGTTTCCATCTTTCCATGTGACAATAATGGCTCTGAAGTAACTCACTAGGCTCTTCTTGGTGAATTTCTAAGCCACTTGGAAAATCTCTGTTTTAAAGGAATCATTAAAAATGTACTAACAATATTGCAACTAGCTTCTAAGTGTCTCAGTATCAGCTTCTAAGTCTGGTATTTGGAACTAAACTTTTTTGGGGGAGGTGGGAGATTATTTGTTTAACTATTGTTGCAACTGCCAATTCTTAAAAAATGCTTGAATCATGAAATACTAGAGATTGTGATATTAAGGGCTTGGATCCATGGACTGAATCCAGACTAAATTATTTGAATATAATTTATTTTAAATTAACTAATAAACTTTAGTTTTAAGTTAATTCCTATTAAAAATTACAGAACTTAGATGCACCCAACCTATTCTTGTCATCATGGAGAATATGTTATCGCTAAGAGTCAACACTGACTTGATGACACATAATAACCAACCAACCAACCAACCAACCAACTCTTGATCTAACCTTATATTTTTATTGCAGTGCATACCCAAGATCCAATCTAAGAAAGCAATAAAATATTTGCCAGTACTGAACCTAGTTTCAAATCTATAAACAGAAACATTACAGTTTATTTGTCCCCTTTCCCAAAGTTTATGAATTTAAGATCCTACTTGTTTTGAGCATTTCCAAATGCCCCAAAAGGATCACCACCCATTCCTCCATCTCCTGTGAAGATATAAAGATAACCATCATCTCCAAACAGTAGTTCTCCTCCATTGTGATTGGAAGCTGGTTCTTCTATCTCCAGAATTATCCTGGGGTACAAAAGAAGGAAGAACAAATCTTATACAAGCAGTACAATGAAACTACAACAAAACCAAGTTTTAAAAACTGCCTGACCCTCTGGATTTAACTTAAATCAAGTATGCCCATATTGTACAATCCTACTTTGAGCTTGGTGCTAATCAATCCAGTATTGGCTTTTGTTTTGATCTGGTTTTTACTAAAGACATAAACCAGAACACCTTTCAAATCATTTAAAAGGTATCATAGGTGTAATTATTTTTCTGATATGGCTAATTTATTAAAAATATTTATTTATTTGGCTTACGTGGCTACCAAACCATAAAGACTCAAGGTGGCTTACATTAAAAACAAACAATCAGAATGCAGAAGGCATACAAATTAAATAATAATAATATGGGGAAATACATTAAAGAAACACTTCAGCCATCAATATCACATGGCAGGATAATAAAACCCCTTGGCTGATGGCCTGCTCTTCAATGCCTTTCTAAAGCAGATCAGGGATGAGTCCAAACAGACCTCTGGGGAAGATATACAATTTTGACCAAGCAGCTTTATAAATAATGGTGTGAAATGCTATATATTCCACATGTACCAAGCAATATTTTGTCCTTATGCTAAACATATAACTACCATCTGTACATATTTAATTAGGAGTAAGTCTCATTGGAATCAATGTAACTTACTTTTGAGCAGACATATAGGATTGCACTTAATTTTAACACCCCCCAATTTAAGCACCTATTCCCTAAGGATGTGTGCTCAATGCTAGAAATATGAGTATAAACTGCACAGCCCACCATTTGTTCTATGCAGTGACCTATTTGCCATGTGGGTATACAGACAACATGGATTGAAATGTTCTATTGAAGTATACTGTCCAGTCCCTGGATTAGTCTCTTGGAATCTTTACAAGTGATTGCTTCGCTGTTGTTTACAAACCAAGAAAACAAGCTGACACCTGTCCACATGGCTAACCCTCGGGCAGTAAATTGGATGATGGAGCTTCCAACAAACAAAAATATTGGATTGTTCCAGGTTATATAGAGCTTGTAATCTCCCATCAGTGATGGCTCAAAATGGAAGTTACCCAAATAAAACTGTTCCACTACTTTCAGTCAGTACAGTTAGAATACTCAAGACCATAATACCTTACTTTTCTTGTTCCCAAGTAATAGCCAGCTGAAGATCAGAGCAACACTGGAGAATGCATAGAAACCAATAGTGCCTTTTTTGGGACTTGTAATATAATAATACAACCTGGAGGAGTTCTTCACTTATTGTTCCATCTCAGCATTTTTTGAATCTGAACCACCTTATAATAAGTCAGACTACTGGTCCATCTAATCCAGTATTATCTATTCCGACTAGCAGAATTCTCTAGGGTTCAGACAAAAGACTTGTAATATCAGCACTGGAGGTGTTTACTAGACTCTTTTGTGTCTTTTCACATCTTTGTGAAATGGTGCATTTCACTCATTCAACACTTTTTGCCTTTGGCGCAACTAATCTGGGTTTGCCTTCCATAAACTCATGACCTCCAGAAAAGCTGGAGCTCAGTTCCCTTAAGCACCCATTTCAAAGACAAGCGATTGGAAAGGAAAATAGCTTCAAATATCTGAAGCCATGTTGACCAAACTACATACTGTAATAAAGTTATGTGTGGAAATCCTCTGGATTACTAGCAAATGTGATTCAGCAGGGAAAGAATCTTTAGAGACTCTAGTAAGAAGCAAATAAATACAATTCCCATGACTTTTTTTTTTTACCTTTTCCATTATTTATATATTGTCTAGGATTCTACTATGATAATGGCTGGCTAATAAATATCCTTCAATAAATCATTATATTATTTTATGCTACTCAGATTGGAAGTAAAATGAATTCCAAAAGCACCCAAGAAACATCTGTACTTAAATAATATAAAGTGTATTTAGTCTTTACACTTGAGATGTAGCACAGATAATTTCCTCTTTCAAAATGCCCTGATAATCAGAACAGCTTAGTATACATACGCACTAGACTTCAAGTATCTACAGTATATATTGAAACATACAGATATTAAATTTAGGCACTATTACTAATCCTTAGAAATACATATTTGCCATTAAATGTCTTAAATAAATTGGACACATAAAGGTGCATACAATACCTTTCAGAACCATGGTCCACTGAATTCATGTCACCAGGAGAAATTCTGAACTCACTGATTCGGATTCTCTCTTCATACTGAACTTCAACTGAATAGTAGACATATACCTTACCATTAAATTTGAATTTAGGATGGAAGACAATACCTAGGAATCCTCTCTCATCCCCTTCCCAAGGTGAGGTAAGTACAGCTTCGCTGATGTTCAAAAATGGTTTTTCAAGCCGTGACAGATCAGGAAGGTAGGTCCAGACTAAACCAATTTGTTCGGCAATGAAGAATCTCTGAGTTCCATCATTTGCATGTACCATAGCAACAGGATTCCTAAGCCCATTGGCAATTTCAACTAAGCATAACTGCAGACATCCTTCTGAATCAGCAGTCACGAACCCAAGGTTTTGAGTAAGGTACTCATTGGCCAAGAGATGAGGAAAACAGTAGTCTGTATCATCCAAGGACAAATAATGGCAAAACTTCACCCTGTTATTTTCCAGGGCCAGTAACTCTTTATCAGGGGTGAAGTAATGGAACATTGACCTACAGTCTTGCCACACTTGTATGCAGTAATCTTGGCAAAGTCCAGGAACAGTTCTCTCTGGAGTAGAAGGGTCTTCAGCATCATACAGATGAGCAGCATAGGGGGAACACTCCTAAAAATAAAAGGGGATCTCACATCAGTTGTTTTTGTTCCCCCATATGCTTCAGTAAAAGAGGAGCTCTGTTTTGGCCAAAATAGGTTAATGGAAGGTGCTTCTCAATACAGAGCTAAAGCTGCACTGGGAAAATGGGGAATATTCAGTAGACAGTATTGAAATAAAATGATCTGACTCTGTGTAAAGCAGCTTATGTTAAATTCAGCTCTGTCGCTTAAGACAGTTGTTAAGCAATTTCTCCATTATCAGCATAGCCAAATCAAAACCTTTAGGCCAGAGAACACTACAGTAAAAATATAACATAAAACTATAATTATTAATAAAACTGAAAAGTAGACATAAAATAAATTAATATAGTAAGAATAATGCAACTAATAGTGGCAATCACCAAAATTTGTAGTAATCTTCAGTCATAGGAAGGACAGATACAACAAATGGTGGCACAAAATCAGGCAACCTGGAAAGATATGTTGGGTCCAGGTCAAATAGAAGAAGTGACAGATAAGCATTGTGCTCTCTACCAGGGTAGTTCTTTAAAATGGGATAAATATAAATCTTCTGAGGTTCCCTGTAAAGAGAGCAACAAAGGAGCAAATGGCTTAGGGCAGGGGTCCCCAACATGTGGGCTGCGGCCCACTAGTGGGCCGCGGCCTGTTAGGAACTGGGCTGTGGGGCTCCCGCCCGCAAACCCCGCCCCCTTCCGCACGATTGGCTCCCACCCGCAAATCCCGCCCTCCGGTGCTTGTGATTGGCTCCCGTCCACAAACCCCTCCCCCGGTCTGTGGAAATCCCGTAAACCCCACCCCCCCGGTCCACGGAAAAATCGTCTTTTGAAACTGGTCCCTGGCGCCAAAAAGGTTGGGGACCCCTGGTAGGGATTCCAGAGTCCACATAGGCATAAATGCTGCTGGAAAGGAGTGTTTTCATACCGCCCCCACAGGACTGCGGAGGGTAGTGCATCCAACCTGGCCAAGGTAAAGGCCCAACAAAATTTCAGAATTAGAACTGAGGAGATAAGACGATGGCACATCCATTTGAGAAAAATCCATGAACTGTGGGGTTGGATACTAGGCTTAGACTGGTTTGAAAATCAATAGCAACCAGATACAGTACGCTGCTTAAGATGACTCCTAGCATTTTCAAATCCTAGTGGACAGAGGCTTTCCCAACAGAGAACTTAGGACTATAGTTTGCTATTAGCTCTTGTTAACCTGATTGATTTAAAATGGTCTCTGAGAACCAGTAGAGCCAAACCCACAGGAAAAAAAATCAATATTAACAAAAAAATTAAGGAGATAGAACCAGGCTCTGGCACTCACAGAAACCAAACCTGTCTAACCATAAGCCAGTATTTTTGATGCATCTTGAAACTGCAAGTGTAGCTTTTCTAAATTTGGACTGGACAGCTCCCAGGCTATTAAACTTTGTAAAAATGCAGATCTGAACACCATAAAAGAGCTGAGAAATAATCTTAGCAAGAAAAACCTTGCAAAATGCAGGACTAAAATCTGCCCCCTTTGAATGGAAAAAGTCTTAAGACAGCTGTGGAGCTACATTGGGCAAACACTTGCCTGATGAGAGTAATGTGTGCTCCAAGATAAGGAAGCCTGGAACTGCACCCCAAGATAAGTACATACCTGCTCTATTGGGACCCCATCAATTTGCCATTTATGCATCCTACTATTATGTCATGCAAAGACTAGCACTTTAGGGTGGGGTGGTTTTTTTTGGATAATTTCCTACAAATTGTTGTAATATAGAGTTACATTAGGTCTGAAGGTAATAGTTGCCTAGAAAAACTTAGAAGCATCCTCTTATTGTGCTTTTGTTCAATGGACAACTCCGGAGGTAATGTTGCAAAAGTGGTTTGATAACTGCATACTGTATCCCCATAAAATCTTCCTGTAACCACAAAACAGTGTCCATTTCCAATACTAAGTCTCTCTTATCCAGAACTATCCAGGTATGTTCAGGCTCAGGATATAATTAATAGCTTTGCATAGGAACCTCATACAAGTGAAGAACCACATCTGGTTTACTATAACTTCATCCTTTTAGTCATACTGTTGGCTGAAGTTAAGCATAAAGGTGGGTCAGTTGAGGACAAGGTGTAAAAAAGAATCCAACACCAAATCTTAAGCGGGGTTGAATTCACTTAAAACAGTAAAAGAGTTTCATTGACCCAATGACCACTGAGGTCAAGAGACCTCACTGAGATTAGGGCCTGGAAAAGTTTTTCACTCATATAAAATTTTAGGTTTATTAGCTAAGATAAAACATAAACAACTGTGACTGTACAGTATTCCATTTTTCTTACCCTTAAGAAATGAGTGGAAGCAGCTGGAATAGAAGAACTTGCTGTTGTTGGAGGGTGATTTGTTTATCTATTATATCTACTTGGCACATCTCATAAATGTCTTAGTGGAAAATTCCTGCTTTCAGTTCTCCTTTAGAAATGCATTCTAAGCAAACTAACCTTCATTCTTGCTGCCAATATTTTAACGATATTGGTCCATAACACAGACCAACTGAGCATAGGTGGTCTTCATCAGGTTATTTGGGAGGAGTTGCCTCCCTAAGTTGTTTTCTCCCTTAAAGACTTTGTACTACAGTATTTCAAACTTTAAGGCTCCCTAAAGCCTAGAATTTTCTGAATTGATGGTGCTGTTCTGTCTCTTCCCAACCTGAACACTGAGATAGAGAGAATGATATTGACCTGGCTCATACAGTGGTGCTTAAAAGTTTGTGAACCCTTTTGAATTTTCAGTATTTCTGCATAAATATGACCTAAAACATGAGCTGTTCTCCACACAAGTCCTAAAACTAGATAAAGAGAACCCAGTTAAACAAATGAGTCAAAAACATTATGCTTGCTCATACTTATTTATTGAGGAAAAGGATCCAAAGCTATATAATTTCTCTCTACAGGCAGGTCTGAATGAATGTGCTATGTGATTCATCTCAAACCATCCCTCCCTCCCTCCCTCGCTCCCTCCCTCCCTCCGTCTCTCTCTCTCTCTCTCTCTCTTGAAAAACCATCTGAATTAGTATAAATATTGAATTATATACTTGGGATGGGAAGAGTGTTGTCTGAAGATAAAGCCAGCAGAATATCCTATATGGCTCTAGGCCCTTCCAACTCTGCACTTAAAATGGATAAGGCATTACCAATCTTTTTTTTTCCTGCAGTTCAATCGTGTCTGGTTCTCAGCAACTGCCTGGACTAGTCCCTGCAGTTTTCTTGGCAAGATTTCAGAAGTGGTTTTTCATTGCCTTCTTCCTAGGGCTGAGTGTGTGTGACTGGCCCAAGGTCACCCAGCTGGCTTCGTGCCTAAGGCAGGAATAGAACTCACGGTCTCCCAGTTTCTAGCCTGATGCCTTAACCACCCCACCAAACTGGCTCTCTTACCAATCATATCATGTTGCTAATATGAGACAAAGCATCCAATAGCATTCAACTGGAAGCAGTTCTCAGCAAGATTCTTAAATTTAGGAAAGTGTAGGAGAGTAAAGGGGCATGGTGGCTCAGCGGGTAAGACGCCAGGCTTGTCGATCGGAAGATCGCAAGTTCGGAGGTTCGAATCCCTAGCCCTGCATGTGGAGTGAGCTCCCGCACTAGCTCCAGCTCTTGCCAACCTAGCAATTCGAAAGCATGCAAATGCAAGTAGATGAATAGGTACCACTTCGGTGGGTAGGTAACAGCGTTCCACGCGCGTCATGCGGCCACATGACCATGGAAGTGTCTTCAGACAGCACTGGCCCTTCGGGTAATAAACGGAGATGAGCACTGGTCCCTAGAGTCGGACACGACTGCACAAATGTGCAGGGGGAACCTTTACCTTTTAGGAGAGTAAAACTCAAGCAAATATCTGTAGCATGCTTAATGTGTTGTTTTGTTTAATGCTGGAAGATGACATTGCCATCATTTGGAACAGAGAAGAGGCAAAAGATGGAGAAAGGAGGCAAAGTTAATCACCAGCCATAGGAAGCACACAGCACCTTCATTCAGACCTGTCCAGCACACCTGGTGCTGGAGGAAAGTTCATGGCTTAAGAACAGACAATAATGATTATACTAATCCAGGGCTTTCCAAAGTTTTTCCCGCGGCGACACACCAACCGGCGTGTGTCGCCGCGGGAAAACCCGGAAGTGCGGCAGTGCGCAAAAACCCGGAAGCGCTGCTGCTGCTTTCGGGTTTTGCACGCTGCAGTTGGTGTGTCGCCGCGGGAAAACCCGGAAGCGCTGATGATGATCAGCACTTCTGGGTTGTGTGGTGACACACCAGACTGTGTGTGGCGACACACTTTTGTGTCGCGACACACAGTTTGGAAAGCTCTGTACTAATCAATGGTGTAGATGTAAGGCATTTGCAAACCCTTGGTCCAGAAACTTTTACAAACAAAACAATGAGGCCACATATTATAAGGAAGACATTCAAGTTATCACTAGTATTTGCATCTGGGATGAATAGAGGATCAAGCTCCAATGCATATAGTGGAAATGAAGTGCCACAAGCACATACGAAGTAGTAAATTATCCATTTTACCCACCTAATGGGGAAAATTCTTGGAGGAGGGATTCATCAATGACTACTAGTCATGATAAGCAGCTATACAGAATCTCCAGATTACTGGGAGGTAAAAGCAGGGAAAAAAGGGGCGTGGTGGCTCAGCGGGTAAGACGCCAGGCTTGCAAGTTCGGAGGTTCGAATCCCTAGCCCCGCGTGACGGAGTGAGCTCCCGCACTCGCCCCAGCTCTTGCCAACCTAGCAATTCGAAAGCATGCAAATGCAAGTAGATGAATAGGTACCACTTCGGTGGGATGGTAACAGCGTTCCGCATGTGTCATGCGGCCACATGACCGCTGAAGCGTCTTCGGACAACGCTGGCTCTTTGGCTAACAAACAGAGATGAGCACCGGCCCCTAGAGTCGGACACGACTGCACAAATGTGCGGGGGGAACCTTTACCTTTTTAAAAGCAGGGAAAGGCTGCTGTGTTATTCCAGGGTAAGCCGCATGATGCCCCAAAGCATCAAGATGTTCCTGGATATCCTTTTTGATTCTTAACAGGTCCCCTTCCCACCTAACTTATTAAAAGCTTCTTTTAACTAAAAACAATTAACTAGGGAGTTGGCCGAAAAAAGAGGAACCCCAGAAAAGACAGTAGTGAGCTGGTATTGCTTAATGCCTTGCCTCAGTAGGGAGAAGGGGCTGCAGCATAAAAGTCTGGGGGCCTTTGTAGTGGCTGAACTACATTTAAAATGAAGGACACCCCTAGCATTCCTTTAACAGTAGCAGATAGCTAGTCTAGAACATTATCTGCCTTACACAAGGTGACCCTGTTTATCTCAGAGCTTTCCAAATTTTTCATGTTGGTGACACACTTTTTAGACATGCATCATTTTGCGACACACTCTTACAGCAGGGCATCATTTTGTGACACACTCTTACAGCAGGGCACAAGGCAGGCACTAGGACCTGCGCCGAATCACAGCAGGTTTGGAGGCAGCAAGGCACAAGGCAGGCACTAGGACCTGCACGGAGTCCTGGCAGGGATCGGAGGCAGCAGCAGCCGCCGTGACACACCTAACGTGTCCCGACACACAGTTTGGAAAGCTCTGATCTATCTAGCCCAGTATTCTGATTAGCAGCAAAGGTCTTTTCCACACTTCCTCATTCAAGTAGCCTTCTCCAAGCAAATGCTCTCAAGATCAGGCCAACTCTCACTCCTGCTATTGAGGAAACCTGGGAGCTGAAGTCCAACAAATCCCAAGGGCAGCACATGGAGGATGGCAGCCTAAAAGTTTCAGCAATGCCAAACACTGAACTTGGAAGAGATCTGCAGGTAGACCAAATTATGGGCTCTACCTACAAAGTGAGATGGGAGCACACAGGCAGTCCTGCTACTTCAATGGAGACGGGACAGTGCCAGCACCATCCAAGGTGGCTAGGAAAAAGAGCTGGAGGGATGCGGTGGTGGTGAGGGTGGGAGGGGTTCTGGCCCGCGCCCAGCCCCGGCTCACCTGGCACAGGAGGTTCTGCAGGTGGCTGGCGCAAGCGGTGTAGGTGGCCTGGCCAAGCTGCTCGCTGATGCTATAGTAACGTTCCAACAGGGCAGCATCGCGCTCCGCGTCGCAGCAGCCGAAGTTTGAGTACTGCACGCAGAAAGTGAGCGGGCGAGGAGGCTTGAAGGGCGGCTTGAAATCCAGGCACTGCGGGTGGCTCGACGCCAGCTCTGTGAGCAGGGCCAGCAAGGCCACCAGAGCCCAGGATCGGTGGCCAGGGTCCCTCGTCATGCTTCCTCGGGTTAGGGTAGGCGCAGTCCGGCGGTGTAACTGCGGAGGACAAGGAAGCGGGGGCTCCAAGGCGCCGTCCCGAGCATGGTTCCCTCCGGCTTCGGCTTCGGCTTCGGCCCGTCGCCTTCAGAACGCGCCCCGTTCCCCTCGGCAGATCGTGCCGGGCCTTTTACACCTCGCAGCCTGTTCGGGGATTGCTTTATGTGCGCTGGAGTGGAAACGCCGGGAGGGGCCCTTCGCGAAAAGGAGAGAGACGAGCTCAATAAAGTCAAACGGGAGCGCAGGAGATTCTCCGCCGGATGCGTTTTTCCTCACAGCCCTTCCAGCCAAGTGGTGGATTTCTCCCAGTGGACGAGCAAAGCCTGGTCCCCTTCTCCCGCCCCGCCCTCAACTTTCCAAAGAGCATCAGATCCAAAAGGGGAAGGAAAGTGGAGGCGCCGCCTTCCTCCAGCTCGGGGCGTGTAAACAGCCGCTGGAACAGCACCCAACAAGCTCGCTGAGCGCCAGGAAGAAGGCACGTGCTGAGGGCAGTAGCACAGTCTACTGACGGGAGAAACGCGTGAATCTAGTCACACGTTGCACGTGGCAGAAAGAGGATGGAAACGGAACCAGCGCTCACGCTGGTAAAAAGATTCCGAAATTTAACAAGTGGGAGAAAGCAGCCTCCCCAACGCATTTGCCCGTTCTCTACTCCACACCCCCATACCCTTTTATGGGTCATTCTAGGAACCCAAAGACTGCAATTTCTATATCTGTATAAATTCATATCCATTTTTGTGTGCACTTTCCCTTAAAATACACATTTGTGTGTGCATATTTGGAATTACAGAATGCTCATATATAGGCTTAGGAAACGCTGAATTGGGAAAATTCATTTTAAAATACCATTCAAATAAATGCTTCCCAAAAACTATTAAGTACCTCAAGTAAGTTAGCCATGTTGAAGTACTACAAGGTGCCCGCAGAGACTGCTGCCATCACATGGCGTTATGGGTTATTTCACTTAGAATGCCTTGCTCAAATAGAAAAGTTTATCATCCTAAAGCACTCTTGGTAATGCTTCCAGAGCACTTCAGCAAATTACATCAGTTTGATTGTGAGGGTCAGTTAAATGCTTTGATGGACACTTCCAGGCTGCCATCACCTATTTAATCAAAAGCCTTTTCCTCTAAACTGGGGGGTTTTAGCTGGGTTCAACACTCACAGGCTGTAGAATGTTTTATGGGTATTCCATAAAAATGGATCTGACGTGCCTGTGTGTCCATGGAAGGGACCATCTACCTGAAATTTTTTTAATGCTTTTTTAATTCAACTGCTACTGCAGAATTACTTGAGTTACATTTTTAATGGCTGTTGTGGGTCTTCCGGGCTGTGTGGCCGTGTTCTGGAAGTTGTGGTTCCTAACGTTTCGCCAGCATCTGTGGCCAGCCCTGCCCTCTGAAGATGCTGGCCACAGATGCTGGCGAAACGTTAGGAACCACAACTTCCAGAACACGGCCACACAGCCCGGAAGACCCACAACAGCCATCGAACTCCGGCCGTGAAAGCCTTCGACAATACATTACATTTTTAACTTAAAAATGCTTTAAATACTGTATGTAATTCAAGATCACAGGATTAAAGGTATAAAGCATGTAGATAAAATTAAACCAACTAAAAAAATGGTTTAATCATGGATGAAAGGACAAACCTGACATGTATTACTGAAATCTTGCTGGATGAAGAGGTCCCTCTCATGGAGATTTATCCACCTGGGCTTCATGTTTTGCAACAGTCCCAACCACGGGGCAGGGGATGTGTTGTGGCAGTGGTGTGCCAGGAGACCTTAGCTCTTGCAAGGACAGCTGTTCACTGGTAGCCATGATGCTGGCCAAAGGGACAAGGTGGGGATATTGCTATTGTACCGTCTTCCCAACTACATAGCAGGTTCTCTCACCAAGCTTCTCAATCTCATTGCAGGGGTGGTTATGGATTCATCCAGAATGTTAGTACTGGGTGATTTCAACCTCCCACCTCTGGGATCAGAGGAAACTTGGGAGTTCATGGACATCATGACAACCATGGGCTTGTCCCAGGTCATCACTGGCCTGACTCATATAGCTTTAGATTTGGTGTTCATCTTGGAGCAGATGTGTTGTGACTTGGTTCTTGGGAACTTTTCCATCAGTCTGTTGTCAGGGATAGATCACTTCCTTGTGATGATGGGGTTAACTGCAGGGGGGAGGGACCTGTTAAGATGGTCCTAACCAGACATCTGATGGTTCAGCAGATTACCTGATGGTGCCTGGGGAGTTTCCCAGTGACCTGAAGGGACACCTTGTTGGATGCCTCAATGACCACTAGTATAGACTATATACTAGTATAGACTATATTGTCCCTATAAATTAGAGACAATATATAGACTAGTATATATATTGTCTCTATAAATTAGAGCAGTTGAAAGGATTGTCCCTGTCCATCCCATGCAACCCCTTGGTTTGCTGAGGAGCTCCATGAAACGAAGCAGGTGAAGAGATGCCTGGAGTGACACTGGCTTAAAAGAAGCAAGTTCAACTGGACACAAGTAAGAGCCCTGGTTCAAGACTACTCTTGCAGAATAATATGGTGAAGCATAACTATTTCTTCAGCCTTATTGTGTTCATGAAATATTAGCCAACAACACTGTTTAAAAGTATCCTGGACTCTTTTGGGAAGGATGGGCTGAACATTCTAGTCAGTGTAAATTGTGATCATCTGGCTGATCATTTTGTGGATAAATAACTAAAATTCACCAGATGGCTAAAATCTACTGAGATGTCAGGGGTGATGTGATATCTGGAGGCTTTTGAATCTGTGGATCCTGAGGAAATGGATAAAGTCCTCTGTAATCTTAGCTCTATCACTTCTGGATTGGACTCCCGCCCCACCAGGCTAATCAAAACAGCCAGGGAGGGGACTAGGGATTGGATTCAGGCTGTAGTCAATACCTCTTTGAGAGAAGGGGATAAGGCCCTTAAAGAAGCACTGGTTCACCCACTTCCTAAGAGGCCAGGGTCTGGAACCAACAAAATTAGACGACTACCACCCTATCTCTAAACTATCCTTTCCGCAAAAGTTCCTTTACTTTCTTTTATTGAGAAAGTGGTGGTGCAGCAGTTGCAGAGGGCTCTGGAGGATATGGATTATCTGGACCCTTGGCAGTCTGGCTTTACATTTGGGCATGAGATGAAAACTGCATTGATTGCTCTCATGGATGACTTTTAGTGGGGCTTGGATTGAAGTGGCGTGACCATCCTTGTTCTCCTAGATCTTTCAGTGGCACCTTGTTATGGAGTATGTCAGGTTTCAGTTCTTTCCCCTATCTTGTTCAACATCTACAGGAAACTGCTGGGAGAGGTCATCCACCGATTTGGGGTGAAGTATCATCAATAAGCAGAAGATAAACAGTTGTACATCTCCACCCTCGGCCCGCTGGAAGATGTTGTAGAAGTCACAGGATTTGGATGGGGAAACAGACTCAGTTCAGACAAGGTGGAGTGGCTGCTGCTTTGGAGGCTGGTAAGATTCCAGGACTGTACCATCTCTGGCTCTGTGATGGGCATCTATTCCCCTAGAAAGACCAAACTCACAATCTGAAGTCCTCCTGGACTCATGGCTTCTGCTCACAAAGCAGGCAGAGACTGTAGCTAAAATGGCTTCTGCGTATAGTAGTTTAACAGGAACAGGATGCACTGAAGACAGTTCCTAATGCCTTGTCATCTCTTAATTAGATTATTGTAATTTGATTTACACAGGGCTGCCCTTGAAGACCACCTGAGTGGACTCTCTTGCTGTGATGCTTGTTGTATTGTTTGTAATTCCTGCTATCAATTATGTAAAACTTATTTGGATGGTGCCCCAGGGTGATCTGCACATTATCGCAGAGCTTTCCAAACTTTTCATGTTGGTGACACACTTTTTAGACATGCATCATTTCGCGACACACTCTTACAGCAGGGCACAAGGTAGGCACTAGGACCTGTGCAGAATCACAGCAGGTTTGGAGGCAGCAAGGCACAAGGCAGGCACTAGGGCCTGTGCGGAATCACAGCAGGTTTGGAGGCAGCAAGGCACAAGGCAGGCACTAGGACCTGCGTGGAATCCTGGCAGGGCTCGGAGGCAGCAGCAGCCGGGACACACCCAGACACTGCAGCCGACACACTAATGTGTCCCGACACACAGTTTGGAAAGCTCTGCATTATCGTTTTGGCCCTCTCCACCATATTGTCTACCTGCAGAGGGGGGGAAATGGGGGAATGTGGGGGACAAATAATATTCTACCCTTTCCTTATAGTTCTGAAATGTATATTAGACAGAGCAGAAGAACTGAAACAGCCTAATGACCCTGAAAGGGAAGGAGACAGAAACCAGAAACCAGATTGTTGCCCTTTCCCTGGTGTGAAAGAAGACACTACATGGGTACAGTAAATGACACATTTTATGTTAGAAGGTGCTAGTATCAGTACAAGAAGGCGGGCTTGGAGCCTTTGTAGGAATGTAGAATCACATAGCATTATCAGATGTTACATTCCGGCTGTAAAGTTCATAGCATGATTTACATTGCTTTCTTTATCATTCCTATGTAACAGTTCTGGGAGTATATAGCCGATAACCTTGCTCAGTTTGGGACTCTTTTGCATTCTTGTGATCTCCTTGTGATCATTGCATTGTGCATGCCATTAAAAGATATTTTGTTGCATCTGTCTCCAAATGTTTTGGTTCCTTGTTTAAAGTGAGCATTTTTCTCACAACAATGCAATGCCATGCTTGTTTAGTGATCAGTTGTGATACTGCCACTTACACTTGTTGCACAAGCTGCATTGGCTACCAGTAGGTTTCTGAGTGTAATTCAAGGTGCTGGTTGCTACCAATAAGGCCCTATATAGATCAGGGCCAGGATATCTTGGGGACTGCCTTTCCCCAATAGTCTCTACCTGTCCTACACAGACAACTAGGAAATGTCTGCTAAGGGAACATACCTTGAAGACCACCCAGAAGCCACAGCTGGTTTGAAATGCAGTGGCGTGAGTAGTAATGGGCACCTTTTGCTATGCCCATGTCACCACTGCTACGTGAGCTGCATTGGTTGCCATTCAGCTTCTGAGTGCAATTCAAGGTGCTGGTTATTATCTACAGTATGAAGCCCTGTGTGGCAGAGGGCCTGGATAGCTGAGGGACTGCTTGTCTCCAATCCTTTCTGCCTGCCGGGTACGTTCCGGCATTGTGGGTGCTCTCCGGGTCCCCTCTATTAAATGGTGTCATCTTGCAGGACCAAGGAACCTTCTGGACACAATGGTGTCGTCTTGCAGGACCACAACCTTCTCTGTTGTGGCCCCCACCCTCTGGAACAGCATCCCCCCACCCCCCGAGATAAGGACAGCACTCACTCCCTGGGATTTTGGAAAGTCCTTGAGACCCGGCTTTGGTCCCAGGCCTGAGGTTAATAAATTACTGTATTTTTGTGGCACCTGTTTTGTTTGATTTGTGTTGCTTTTAACATTGTTTTAGTCTGGGCTGTGTGGTTTTATGTTTTATCTGTTTTTATGGTTGTTTTGATTTTGTATGCCACACAGAGTCCATTGGAGTTCACTGGCTATAACAAATTTGAACACATAAAATAAAATAATAATAAAATAAAATACTAGGACACAGGACACGAGGGGCCCCAGCAGAAAGCGTTTCCCCTCCTCTGAGATAGCTTCCTCCCTGAAGTGCAGGTAGCCCTCACTCTTATGGACTTCCAAAGTCAGATGAAAACGTGGCTCTTCTGGAGAGCTTTTGGGAATTAATTATATCCTGTTTTTATTATGAGTCTGTTGGGTTTAGCCAGTCAGATAAATTTCATAATTGGAAATATTTTTTTAAATCAAAAATTTTACTTGTACTAAAATGGTTCTCATTTCATTAGAAATAAATGCAGTGTGGCATTTTAGCCAAGTTAAAAGCTTGATTTAAAAAAAGAGATAAAATGGAGAGCTTGGAAAAGGTAATATTAAAGCTGCACTTAAATAAATGCATAGAATATCTTTCCCCATATGGCACTTTCTATCTATGTTAGCACTGCAGTTCCCAGAATTCTCAGCCAGGATGACTAAACGTGTTTTGGTTAAGAATTCTAGAAGTGAGGTCTAAACATATCTGGAAGGCACTAGATTAGCAATAGGGGCATAAAGATACGTTCACCCAGTATCTTGCTGTAAGTTTTGACATAACCTTGGACTGCAAGGAGGTCAAATCAGTCAATCCTAAAGGGAAATCAACCCTGACTGCTCATTGGAAGGACAGATGCTGAAGCTGAAGCTCAAATACTTTGGCCACCTAATGCGAAGAGAGGACTCACTGGAAAAGACCCTGATGCTGGGAAAGACTGGAGGCAAAAGGAGAAGGGGACGGCAGGGGATGAGATGGTTAGATAGCATCACTGATGTAATGAACATGAATTTGAGTAATCTCCGGGAGACAGTGGAGGACAGGAAGGCCTGGCGTGCTATGGTCCATGAGGTCACGAAGAGTCAGACACGACTAAACGACTGAACAACAAAAATTTTTAAATATGAGTAGCGCTAAGCTGATCTGTTTTCTTGCCTTTTTTTTTTAAGTCAGACTTTTGCAATCAAAATGAATGAATCATGGCAAACAAGAAAAAAGCAATTTAATGATGACAACCTATATGCCTCGTAAAAAAAAGAGTAGATGTGGTAGGTCAGAAATTTATGCAGAATTAAATTGCCTTGTAAAAAGTCTTAAAGTATGGCTATTGCACCCTAAATCTCCCTAGATAATCCATAAAGGTGACAAAGAATATGATTTTCCTCTGCATGCAGACATAGGACTTATACCAATTTCGGCAAGGAAAACACCATCTAAATCAACCTGACATTAAACAGACTGCATCTTTCTCACAGCATCTGACTACCCGGACGAAGAGCCAAATGGAGTTCTTCAGTTTTTGGAATGCTGACATGCAGCTTAGCTGTGCAGAGCAGCTACAAGGGTTCTCGTTATGAATAATTCATTAGAGTAGATTGGGACATCCATCCCCCCCCCGCCTCCAATGTTTTATTGAACATTCAGAACTATTTTCAAAGCAGTATGTTAATGCAGTGCCAAGAATTTTGTTTTCCTGGAGTTCTTGAAATTGATTTAAAATTTCAAATCCAGTGACAGCTAAAATAAGCATCCAGCTGCTGACATAGACTAATCCATATGTTTATGTCATCACTAAGTTATAATACCCCCCCAAGTCCCTTTAGGATGATGTTGATTGAAGATCATGGTTTTAATTTTCATTATTTCTCTCTTAACAGTAAATAAACATAAAGCTATATAGAAATCTCCCTTTTGGTTTTGTAACTATTTTAATTTTTTTAGTGATCATTTTTATCTCTGCCTTAGAACATGGTCCTTGTTGGGAAAATATGAGAATTTTATTATAATGGACAACAATTCTTTTATGCATAATTGAAGCAGAGGACTTCTCTTTCTTGATTATGCATGAGCTGCAGGGAGGATGGAAACAACATTATATCTGACCATTATATCTGACTTGCTGTCCAGGGAGGGATATTCAACACCCTTCATGATGACCTGCTCTAAGAGGAAGGACAAAACTCACAATGCACTTTCCTTACCAGATCTTATTGGGCAGGCAGAATCCACTTAGAGAAGACAATTTCATAGATACTCAGGTTCTGAGCTATAAAGGGTGATGACTGGCACCTTGAATTGCACCCAGAAGCAATTCACAGTCATTGCAGCTCCCAAAGTAGTAATGTTACATGGATGAATTGTGACATGTCATTTACTACTAAATTTACTAAATTAATGTATTGTCGAAGGCTTTCACAGCCGGAGTTCAATGGCTGTTGTGGGTCTTCCGGGCTGTGTGGCCGTGTTCTGGAAGCTGTGGTTCCTAACGTTTCGCCAGCATCTGTGGCCAGCATCTTCAGAGGGCTCCTGCCCTCTGAAGATGCTGGCCACAGATGCTGGCGAAACGTTAGGAACCACAACTTCCAGAACACGGCCACACAGCCCAGAAGACCCACAACAGCCATTACTGAATTACATTTACTACTTTTCATGTTGGTGACACACTTTTTAGACATGCATCATTTTGCGACACACTCTTACAGCAGGGCACAAGGCAGGCACTAGGACCTGTGCGGAATCACAGCAGGTTTGGAGGCAGCCAGGCACCAGGCAGGCACTAGGACCTGCGTGGAATCCTGGCAGGGCTCAGAGGCAGCAGCAGCCGCGACACACCCAGACACTGCAGCCGACACACTAACGTGTCCTGACACACAGTTTGGAAAGCTCTGGTCTAAGATGATCCTCAAATTGCAAACCTTCTCTGTATGAAGGAGAACAATCCTATCCAGTATTAAAGCTTAATTTCTACTGGAATGCATAGGCTTCCATACCCAGGGCCACAACTGGGGGGCGGGGGAGGGCAAGTTGGGCATGTGCCCTGGGCACTGCGCTGGGGGAGGGGGCGCCAAAACGACAAAATAGTATTTGTATACTGAATGTTTACTGGCGGGGGGGATTCAGAATCCATGTTTGCCCCAGGTGACACAGACTCTAGTTGCCCTTCTGTCCATACCCACAGTCATTCTATCTTGCTGAGATTGAGTCTAAGCCTGTTTCTCCCCATTTAGGCCCTTACAGCCTCTAGGCACCAAAACAGACTTTTCAGCTCAAGGTGGAGTTGTATAAGTATCATGGGCATGGCATCAAATGACCTGAGTAACTTCATGTTGATATTAAACAGGTGATGGGAGAAAGTTGAGTCTGGTGGCATGCCACAATGGAAAGCCCATGAAGAGACCAGTCCCCCTGCATCTACCACCACCTGGAACAGTTCACAGGAAAAAGAATCACTGTAACACGGTGCCCTTCACTTCTCGGCTCTTGCAGACAGTCCAGAAAAATACTATGGTCAACGGTATCAAAGGCAGCTCAGAGGTCCTGCAAGACCAGGAGGGTTGCACTTCCTCCATCCCAGTTCTGCCGTAAGTCATCCACAAAAGTGATCAGTATAGTCCCAATGCCATGCCTAAGCTTAAAACCCTAAAAGAAAAGGTTCCAGATAGTTTGTTTCATCCAGGATTCATCACAACTGCAGGCTCATTACCATCTCAACCACTGTACCTAGAAAGAGGAGGTTGGAAACAGGTTGATAATTGTCCAAGATAGCTGGTCAAGCAATGGCTTCTTGATGAGGAGGCATACTGCTCTTTCACGGCTGGTGGCATCACCTCTCACCCAAGGATGGATTAACTGTTGTCCTTGCCCAGCTTCCTGTTACCTCCTTAGCAGCTTGCATCAACTAGGAAGGTATCAGCCCTTCAAGATGGACCAGACTAGGAAACCAGTCATGTAGGCCAATACTTTTATTATAAGGTTATGGTAACAGAATCTTGCAAGTCTGAATGTGCTTCCCCCCTCCCTCCCTCTATCTTTGTGAGAACTAGGGAGGGTCTTGCCTGAGATGTTTTTTCAGGTTACAGTTCTGGCCTGGACTCAGGTCTCTTTTATATGACTGTTGTCTTGGTAGCGGCTCTTCCTCCTGTTCCTCAAGTTTATTCCTTCTGCCCATTACATAAGGACAGAGTTCCTGTCTAACAGTGGTGCAGCTGATGTCACAGAGAACCATGTCTATTTCCTCAAAGTTGATAGGGTCAGATTGTTTCCAGATAATCTTAAAGAACATTGTCTCTGTTATTTCCTATAGACTTGTTCAGCCAGTGTCCAATTCTGAGTGAATATTAATGATTTTATCCTCCAGATGCCTCCAGAATCTTGCCCCTCAAAAAGCTTCTGAATTAAGTCTTCCAGCAGAAATAACCAATGGTAAGGATGCTGGAACAGTAAGCTTGAGTTGCTAATGATGAATGACAGTGCATTTCTCTGTGACTCTTTTCAGATACATGCCTATTGAGTTTACTGGAAGTTACTCTCAGGTACACATGAGCGACATCTCTTCTTTTGGAAATGAAGGTATGCACAAGCTGTTTGTATGTTCAGGACTTTCTTCACTATATTTGTTTGTTTTTCTGGACTAGTATTGCCTGTGCTAGCTACAATTTATTTATCATTACTTCTGAACCTCTATTCAAAAATAAACATTAGAGTTAGGGTTAAATTGTCTTCAGCAGACAGGTTGTGATTCATATTCTGACCTAAACTGGATTGTTGGCATAAATGGACTCCTTGACCCCTCTCTCAAACCACCTATCTTCTCTGTCTAAAATGTGAAATGTGATAGATGGTTTGAGAGAGGGGTCGAGGAGTCCATTTATGCCAACTTGGAAAAACCTTCCTTGAATAGAGGTGGGGGCCTCAGGCACAATCTTTCCCCTATTTTCCTTCCTGCTTTGTCTTCTGTGCCTAGGAAGATTAAGACCATTTCGCAATCTCAACAACAGCAAGGTAATCTTAACGATCCTCCTTTGGATGATAAAGGGACTTAGAAATAAACATCTCAAATAACCATGACCTAGCCCCAGGTGCAAGGTCACACAGCCACCCTAGAAACATATTTAAGGATTCCCTTACTAACTTTGCTCAGACTGAAGAAGCTTCTTGGATAAGGAGCGAAACGTTTCCACTGAGAAAATAGAAATCCAGTTGACATGATTCAAGCTACAGACTGTTCCACCTGGATGACTGAGAACCTTCATCGACACTTTGCAAGATTAAACTATTGTACTGCATAGATCAGTAACCACAAAGTAGAACAGAAGTCTCAGAATCATGTTCTGTTGTATCTTATAGGCAGTAAATATAATATTATTCCAAGAGGGAGCCCAGACTAATACTCCAAAAGAATAGCCTGTTTAATATATATATATATATATATATATATATATATATCTATATATATATATATATATTATGATATATCTATATCTATATCTATATCTATATCTATATCTATATCTATATCTATATCTATATCTATATCTATATCTATATCTATAGATATAGATATAGATATAGATATAGATATAGATATAGATATAGATAGAATATCTAGAAATACTAACAAGTCATATCCCCTTTTATTCATTCCACATTATCTACCATGACAATCAAAGCTGTTTCCAACCCTGAAACTTTGTCTGAAACTGGGTAAAAGTAGATAGATGCATAAATTAATATAAAATAATCTGCATTACTTTTCCTCCTGAAATAAGAGCTGCTGTTCTTTATCATGAATTTTTCAGAATCCCCTTTATTACAAATGCCCACCGTTTTGAAGCTGAATGCATGGCTGATTGAAGCTTATTGAGAGAGACAATTCTGTTTTTATATTAAAAGACAACTCCATCCATATACAACATTTTCTGTTATGGGCAATCTCCTGAACCAAGCAGCAGTTTGTGAAGAATATGATTAGTTAACAACCCCTTTAAAAATCAGATAACTAGGACTCAGGTAGGAGAGATGGCTTCCGCTTGTTTGGACTGTGCCTTCACTGTCCCGCTAACTGAATTTCTCATGGTATTAGAAGAATTTATTCTAGAGCTGACATCTGCCTTCTGTGGACTGAAAACACTCACTTATTTAATATTGGCTAGTTAACAGCTGTCAGATGGTAACAGCATTCAATCACTGCCAAGTTTGCCTGGATTTGAACCAGCATCTTTAAAATAAAATAAAAAACAAAACAAAACCCTCATATATTGTTGTTACAATGATCCCTTGAGATGTGCTTCCTTCTCAGCAGCAGATGTCTGATGTGTTAAGGAAAAAGGATGTGAGCAAATGAACATAAAAGATGTGAATTGGATTTAGACTGTTTAAAGACATTTAGTTCTGGCATGTTTCAGATAACCAAAAATAAGCTTCCTTTAAATCAGTAAATATACTCATGAGTCAAACCTCAAGACCCTTGCTTAGGCTGTATCCACATCGGTGTTATATCCCATCAGTAAGATGACTATATCACTCAAGAAACACACACAATATAAGTTCTACCTGATGCTATCCTCAAAATATTAAAACATATTTTCTGCTTCAGCTTCTATGCCAGAGCTTTCCAAACTGTGTGTCGCGACGCAAAAGTGTGTCGCCACACAGTCTGGTGTGTCGCCACACAACCCAGAAGCACTGATCATCATCAGCGCTTCCGGGTTTTCCCGCGGCGACACACCAATGGCGGTTGGTGTGTCGCCGCGGGAAAACTTTGGAAAGCCCTGTTCTATGCAATACCAAGTATATTGTGTTCTGAACGTCACTCTTTTGAATTTATTTTGCTGTTTTGCTTTGATATTTGGATTCATTTTTTTATCTTCTTAATTTTTTCTTCAGGTCCTAGTTCAATTTATTGAGATCCACTGTTGATTCTGGACTGCTTATGGAAAGTTGGTTCCTTCTTTGATTCTTGCCCAGATTTCAGCCTCCGGCAGGACAATTAAAATAATACAAAAGTGATTCACATTTACATTTCAGTGCAATTCATAAGCACTCTTAACCTTTTGCAATCGTTTTATAAATGCATCTAGTGACTGAGCATTGTATATGAAATATTATCCTGTAATGGTGTTGATTGTATTACATAAAAATCTTCATACAGAATTAGACAGAAGGGCCTTTACTTATAAGATGAAACATTTTCTTAACATTAGGAGAACTATCCTGATCAATATACCTAGCCTGCTGATAGTCTCTCACTGGAAATCTTTAAGCAGACGCTGGACAGACATCCATCAGAAATAGTCTATGGAGAACAATTTCATGCATCAAACTGAATTTTGGAGTATGAGCTTTACAAGGAACTCTCCAACTCTGATTGTGTTTATATACTGCCAGATTCAACAAAAATGACAAGTAAAAACATGAAAACCAATAAAAACATAAACAACCATAATGTGGTAAGTGTAATGGTGACCATTTATTTCCCAAGCGCCCCCCCCCCGAATAACTGCCTTTAACAATTTCCAAAAGGCCAACAATGAGGGTGCCAATCTAATCTTGAGAGGGAGAGCATTCCATAACATGGAGGCTGCTACAGAGAAATGTTGTTTGTGAGCCCCGGCCTCCTTCATCTCCCCTACATACGTGTCAGGCCCTGTGAGGCAGGCAAACAAGAATCACTTAGTTTTCCGGAAAGATCTTGATTGCTAGTAGGGTAACATTACAGAATCTTGAAAGCCTGTCAAAGTAATCCTCCACTCAACTTATGCCCAGCATTATGAAGGCAAAGTTGCTCTGAGTCTCTCATGCTTACCCCCTCCCTTGGGCTGAGGTGTCTCTTTTATGATGGTCCTTTTTCCTCCTGCGCTTTCCCAGGTTCTATTAGACATTACATCACAATAGGGGACCATTAAAAGATGCTGGTAGGAGGTCTGCACTGGACATGTTTGGCAGGCCACCTCTATGTGGAGTAAGTACCTTAGTGCCAAGCCATATAGGGCTCTATAGGTCAAAACCAGCATTCTGAATTGCATCTGAAAATTATTGCATAATAAATGCAGCAACCATAAGGTAGGTGTTATATGACTATACAGTAGTGACTTTGATGTGCTAATACAGAGGCTGTTGCATTCTACACCAACTGCAGTTTCTGGGTGCACTTCAGAGCAGCACTATGAGTAGTGAATGAATAGTGCATTGCAGTAATTTAAATGGGTGGCGATGATAGCATGAGGTACAGTGGCAAGCCCCCCCCCCCAGCTCCTGGTAGCGCCACAGCTGGTGCAACAGCTGAAGGTGGGCAAAAGTCCCCCAAGCCACAGATTCCACCTGCCTATCAAGCAGTAACCTAGGAGGATCCCCAATTCATGGACTGCCCATTTAGGGGGAACGCCACCCCTTCAAGGGTTATTACTGGAGATGATTCATTCTTCTGTACATTAGATGGCAAAGCATAGTCTTGGATTGGATTGATAAAATATGAAAAAAATATAAAGGTAATGCTAGATTAAAACATGTAGATTAAATCATCATATGGGAGATTTAATAATATGTCTCACTAAGAGAAAAATTGCACCTGTAGTAATATTAGTTGTGCCAGATCTTTAAAAAAAAAAAGCATTAAGAGTTGTTTGTGATTTGGGGCTTTCTTTTGGCTCAACAGTTTAAAGAAAAGCGAAATCTCTCTAAATAGGCTTCAGCAATTTTGCTACAGAAAATAGTATCCAGGACCTTAGTGCTCTACATATGTTCATGAAATTTAACAGTAATTGAAAACATTAATATATTGCTACAGTTAATAGTGATATCACTATTAAATCAGATTGACTACATCCTTTGTAGCCAAAGGTGGCGGACATCTATACAGTCAGTAAAAACAAGACCTGGAGCTGACTGTAGTTCAGATCACGAACTTCTTATTGCAAAATTTAGAATCAGACTAGAGAGAATAGGGAAGACCCACAGATCAGTTAGATATGAGCTCACTAATATTCCTAAGGAATATGCAGTGGAGGTGAAGAATAGATTTAAGGGACTAGATTTAGTAGATAGGGTCCCGGAAGAACTATGGACAGAAGTTCACAACATTGTTCAGGAGGCGGCAACAAAAAACGTCCCAAAGAAAAAGAAAACCAAGAAGGCAAGATGGCTGTCTGCTGAGACACTGGAAGTAGCCCAAGAAAGAAGGAAAGCAAAAGGCAACAGTGATGGGGGGAGATATGCCCAATTAAATGCAAAATTCCAGAGGTTAGCCAGAAGAGATAAGGAATTATTTTTAAACAAGCAATGTGCGGAAGTGGAAGAAGACAATAGAATAGGAAGGACAAGAGACCTCTTCCAGAAAATTAGAAACATTGGAGGTAAATTCCAGGCAAAAATGGGTATGATCAAAAACAAAGATGGTAAGGACCTAACAGAAGCAGAAGAGATCAAGAAAAGGTGGCAAGAATATACGGAAGATCTGTATAGGAAGGATAATAATATTGGAGATAGCTTTGACGGTGTGGTCAGTGAGTTAGAGCCAGACATCCTGAAGAGTGAGGTTGAATGGGCCTTAAGAAGCATTGCTAATAACAAGGCAGCAGGAGACGACGGTATCCCAGCTGAACTGTTTAAAATCTTGCAAGATGATGCTGTCAAGGTGATGCATGCCATATGCCAGCAAATTTGGAAAACACAAGAATGGCCATCAGATTGGAAAAAATCAACTTATATCCCCATACCAAAAAGGGAAGCACTAAAGAATGTTCAAACTATCGAACAGTGGCACTTATTTCACATGCCAGTAAGGTAATGCTCAAGATCTTGCAAGGTAGACTCCAGCAATTCATGGAACGAGAATTGCCAGATGTACAAGCTGGGTTTAGAAAAGGCAGAGGAACTAGAGACCAAATTGCCAATATCCGCTGGATAATGGAGAAAGCCAGGGAGTTTCAGAAAAACATCTATTTCTGTTTTATTGACTATTCTAAAGCCTTTGACTGTGTGGATCATAACAAATTGTGGCAAGTGGTGGTATGGGGATACCAAGTCATCTTGTCTGCCTCCTGAGGAATCTGTATAACGACCAAGTAGCAACGGTAAGAACAGACACGGAACAACGGACTGGTTTAAGATTGGGAAAGGAGTGCGGCAGGGCTGTATACTCTCACCCTACCTATTCAACCTGTACGCAGAACACATCATGCGACGTGCTGGGCTTGAGGAATCCAAGGCTGGAGTTAAAATCGCTGGAAGAAACATTAACAATCTCAGATATGCAGATTATACCACTTTGATGGCTGAAAGCGAGGAGGAGTTGAGGAGCCTTATGACGAAGGTGAAAGAAGAAAGTGCAAAAGCTGGATTGCAGTTAAACCTCAAAAAAACCAAGATTGTGGCAACCAGCTTCATTGATAACTGGCAAATAGAGGGAGAAAAAGTGGAGGCAGTGACAGACTTTGTATTTCTAGGCGCAAAGATTACTGCAGACGCTGACTGCAGTCAGGAAATCAGAAGACGTCTACTTCTTGGGAGGAGAGCAATGGCAAATCTTGATAAAATAGTTAAGAGCAGAGACACCACACTGACAGCAAAGGTCCGCATAGTTAAGGCAATGGTATTCCCTGTAGTAACCTATGGCTGTGAGAGCTGGACCATAAGGAAGGCTGAGCGAAGGAAGATCGATGCTTTTGAACTGTGGTGTTGGAGGAAAATTCTGAGAGTGCCTTGGATTGCAAGAAGATCAAACCAGTCCATACTCCAGGAAATAAAGCCAGACTGCTCACTTGAGGGAATGATATTAAAGGCAAAACTGAAGTACTTTGGCCACATAATGAGAAGACAGGATACCCTGGAGAAGAAGCTGATGCTAGGGAAAGTGGAAGGCAAAAGGAAGAGGGGCCGACCAAGGGCAAGATGGATGGATGATATTCTGGAGGTGACAGACTCAACCATGGGGGAGCTGGGGATGCTGACGGCCGACAGGAAGCTCTGGCGTGGGCTGGTCCATGAAGTCACGAAGAGTCGGAAGCGACTGAACGAATAAACAACAATAGTGATATACCATTTTACATGGTTTTAAGTATTTTGATATGTCTTTCAGAGAAGAATTTGATTCAAGGCTGAAAAAGTTGACTTGCTGACTTTCGGCATGCCTGCTGCATTGTTTGTCTGGTTTTCTCATTAGACAATATGTAGACATTCACTAAACTTCTGTTCTCTGATTCTCAGATCTAGAATATCACTGAATATTAGGAGATACAAAACTGTAATTGCCTGCTGGGACTTTGGGTATGATAAGGAGCCTTATATGTTATTGCACCTACTTGAATTTTACATCAACTGCAATCGGGATATTAGTATAATGAATGACAGCTTAATCAGTAAATGTCAAGAAAATACATACTAATTCAGAAATAAAAACAATGTTTATCTTTTCACCAGGGGTGTCCACAGGATGTGGTCAAAAAGTCAGTATGGTGGCCATGAACATTGTGATCAAAACTCTGCCTGATCATGTTTTTATCTGTGTTGCACATTTTAAAAAAGCAGAATTTCAATCACAGTGTTGTGGCTGCCATCTTGACTTTTTTGACTATACCCTGCAGACATTCCTTTTACTTTGTCCAGTGATGACATTATTCTTCAACGATGAGGCTTATTTCAAAAGTGTGTTTTATAACTAGGGTCAAAGTTGGTTCATCAAAAAGTTGTACAAAATGTAAATCACTGCTACACATTGCTTCCACTATCAATGATAGTATGCCCCTGAATATCACTTGTAGGCAGATGAGAATTTTACCACTTGGTTTTGGTACTTAATCAATTGATCCTTTATAGATAGACGTTTTAGCCCTATCACACAAATATCTGCAGATAAATGGGAGGATCACTTCTGTAACATCTTTAAAAAGGAATCTGCTGTAATCTCAGACGTGATTCCCTCTCGTAGTGTCCTCCCGGATTGGCCACCAGTGTCCATCCCCCCCCCCCGCACATTTGTGCAGTCGTGTCCGACTCTAGGGGGCGGTGCTCATCTCCGTTTGTTAGCTGAAGAGCCAGCGTTGTCCGAAGACGCTTCCACTGTCATGTGGCCGGCTGAGGTTAAAGATCTTATTGCCCAATTAAAACCAGGTAAAGCATCTGGAGGTGATTTCATCCCCCCAGAATTAATAAGGGAAAACAAAGATTGGTGGGCCCCAATTCTGGCCACTTTATTCACACATTTTATTTATTTATTTCTCAAATTTATATATCCACCCATCTTAAAGAAAGTGACACTTAACAACACAGGGCAATTTCCATCTGATTGGAATCAGGCTATTGTTGTACCATTATACAAAAATAAAGGAAACAGATTTGACCCTACAAATTATAGGTCTATTAGTTTATTAAACACAATAAGTAAACTTTATGCCAGATTTTTATATCTAAAATTAGTGGATTGGGTACAAAATGAAAATATCATTGCTGAAGAACAGGCTGGATTTAGAGGGGAACAATCACCATTAGATCATTGTGTGGTTCTCCATCATTTGGCAGAAAAATATTCTGTGAGGTTCCTTTTTTGCAAGTTTTGTGGATTTTAAGTCAGCTTTTGACCTAATACCAAGAGAGAGACTGTGGGACAGTCTGAGATAGTCTACTATTGATAAAAGGCTGCTTCTACTTATTCAGTCACTTTACTCAAATACCTCCCTGAGAATTTGATGTAATCCTTGGGGACATTTATCGGAAGCAGTCACAACTTACAGAGGTGTAAGACAAGGTTGTATATTAGCTCCATTACTTTTTAATCTATATTTAAATCCAAAAATCCAAGCACTTGCTGTTTAAGCCCATCCACCTATTTTTGCTGATCATGCGATTCCAGCATTACTGTACGCCGACAATGTAGTTATTATGTCTACTTCACAGGTGGGAATGAGAAAAGTATTTAGGGCACTAGTTTTATTCTGTACAGTACAAAAGCTATCAATAAACTATCAGAAAATCAAGCTTTAGTGCTTGCCCAACATTATCATAAAATTCACAAATGGCAAATAAATGGGACTCAAACTGAGCAGGTGTGCACCTATAAATATCTTGGAGTGCAGTTCCATGCTTCTCTGTCCTGGAATGCTTTTTTTTTAACCAGGCAAGTGTCGCACAGCATATCTCTACAGCAGGTAGAACCCTAGGGTTTTGCGAGAGGTCACTAAAGGTTCCCTGGGAGATCACGATTTAATTTAAAAATTATTTCAAATTCGGGCAACTTCACACTAAACACTTCACACTTCACACTTATTTTTAGTTTAAGAATACTGTTAATGCATATAAACAGGCCTACACATGAAACAAATACAATAATTTTGTAACTTCTAGCCTATATTTGAGCCTGAATGTGCAGGGGTTCCCCGAGGCCTGAAAAATATTTCAAGGGTTCCTCCAGGGTCAAAAGGTTGAGAAAGGCTGCTCTACAGCTATCCTAAAATTTTATCACTCAAAAGGAGCCCATTATATCCCTGCAGCTTGCAAGGTTTTCCAAGATAAGGTAGTCCCTCAGCTTCTTTATGGCTCCCAAATTTGCTCTTTTGCAAAGCTTAACATTCTTTTTTTTTAGAATTTTATTAAGTTTAAAGCAAAGATAAAAACTACAAAAAAACAAAAAACTACAAAAAGAAAAAGAAAAAACCTACAAAAGTGAGAAAACACAAGATGAAAAGAGATTTTTGAAGATTACATAAGAAGTGACTTCTGACTTTTAACAGCAAGAATATACAACAATTTCCCAGTCAATCCCTTACTCTATGTTAAACCAGAATCACATTATTTCTATAAATCATTCCATTAGCATATTATAAAAATCACTAAATGCAATTGCTCCCTCCCCTTATATTAAAAAAAGAAAATATATAAACCACTTAAACAACCTCCCACCCAAAAACAACACTTATATAATTACTTCCATCCTACCATTATTCTATACATTTCTGTCTACAATAATAAAGATCAAACTAAAAAAAAGGCATATAAATTTTCTGCTCTTATAATAATACTGCAGTTATTTTACGTTATTAATCTCAATCCAAATCATTAAAGAAGAATAACGTCAAACAAGCCTTAAAAGCAATCCAAATACATTCTCAAACCCTTACCCCACTTCAAAATAGACCAAAGCATTCACATATTTCCAAAATAAACCCAAGGCATTTTTCAAAGAAAAATCAAACAGCCTAACTGCCCCCCTTAAATACTCCCAACTTCTCAACAAAAAGCCTCCCATAGATAACAACCCCTTCCTTCCCATAACATTCCTTCAAAACAGCAATCTGTCCCTTCAGTTTCTTCCCATCAACCATCCAATCATCTTCTGGCGTTTCAGCAAAAATCTTGATCTCGCTGTCAGTAGAAACCTTTGTATCTTTGTTAAGGTCTTCCATTCCTTCCTCAGCCAGATGCCACATTTCAAAGCTGTTATTTTCAACAATATCCCAAATATCTTGTATAATAACTTGGCAAGAGTCAGATAAAATCTGTTTAAGGTCTCGATGGAATTCTGAGGAGGTCTGCTTGAAATCTTCCACATCTCACGTAGTAAATTATGGCGCCCCCTTAAGAACTTAACCAGCGAAAGTAGAACGTAATGGAAAGTTTCTGGAACTGTTTACATAAGTAAAAGGCTGATAAGAGACAGTTCCCCAGAGAAAAATAGCAGAAAACTGAAGATTTAAAACAGCAGATTCAACATGTAGGAGAATATTAAAATCTTCAAAAATAACATTAAAAGCACAAAAATAATAACAGGGAGACAAACGTTTACTTTAAATCCTCCTCAATATTTGGATGGAAACAAGCCAAAACTTAAAAATATTTTTTTTAATTAATCCCAGAAATAACGATAAACACCAAGAGAGCTTGCTTCTCCTTGCTGTAGAAAGCCTCTCTTAAACTTAAAAAGATAAAAATTAGGTGATTTAGAAATGGGGTGGCTGGTCTTAGTGTCCCTTTAAGGCTACAGTGCGGTTTGGAAATGATGGCATCCCTGTCTCCCAGCGGCTCTTACCCAATTGGTGCGAACGCTGTTTGCGATCCTCAGACTACAAGACACCGTTCCGGAGAACAAATGGGGTGATTCCAAGCGTTTTCTAGTCCATGAAAATGCTCCTGGGCTTCAGGAAAAGCCTGCCTGAGCCCGAAAAAACTGCCGCGTTGTCAGTTGTGTCCATGGAGCTTGCGGACAAAGCTGCTTAGTCTGCCATGTCCCCTACCGGAAGCCCCAAAGCTTAACATTCTTGAAAGTATAAGTTTATTTGAGCCATACTGATGGTTCCAAAAGTATCCAAAATGCCATCCTATGTGTAGAGACAGGTATAGTTTCGTTGGACGCTAGAGCATGGTTTCTTCTTACCTTTTGGCTAAAGTTAATTTTATTCCCTATAGGTTTGGCCCCATTAGTATTTAGAGATCATTTTAAATAATCATGGCTTAAAAAAGCCCTAGATAAAATTCATTTACTGGGCTTCTCTATGGAAAGTTTGTGCTCATTAGGTTTTCATAATGCTAGAATTGCCCTCAAACAACGAATTTGGGATATAGATCTCCAAACAAATTTAAGCAAGGTGTCACACCCCAATATTTATCATATTCTTCCAAAAGGGTTCGCTCCAGCCTATTTATCATCCATTACAATTCTGAAATTTCATACGGCCTTCACTTTAGCCAGGCTGGATACATTGCTCTCAGCAGTCCTTTTTGGACGTTTTAAAGGTACTCCTACGTATCTTCGGTTATGTCCATGTGGTGATGGCTCAATAGAAACTCTAAGCCACATGCTACTATGCTGCTCCCTATATAAGGGCTCTAGACAGGTATGTATGTATGTATGTATGTATGTATGTATGTATGTATGTATTTATTTATTTATTTATTTATTTATTTTTCAATTTCTATTACCGCACCATCTCCCCAGAAGGGGACTCTGGGTGGTTTACAAAATATCTATCAAAATATTTATCTGATGTTGAAGAAACTTCCGGGTAGGGAATGTGATTTCTACTTAATGTTACTTCTTTCAGACAAGGACTCAAAAATATCTTCCTAAGTTTCCCAGATTTGTGCTACCATCTGTACAATATGCCACACCATTAATTAAGTTTGGAACTTCTTATAATACTATTTTTATTCTGTTTTATTTTATTATATCTGTTCTTAATTATTTTTTAAGATCCTATTATACTTATTGTTTTTCTGATATGTATGTATGTATGTATGTATGTATGTAACAGTTCTAGTATTAGATATTTTATTGTATCTGGCCTTAGGGCTGCAATGAACGGATTGAAGATTATCAGTTGCAGGAGAATGCTGTGTATGTGGGTTTCCCATGACCATACAGATGGCCACTGTAGGAATAGAATACTAGACTAAATAGGTTTGATCTGACCCGACATGATTATTTTTCTGCTTTAATTTTTAAAATGGATATAAAATGCATTTTGTGTTATTACTGTATATATACAGTAAATTGGGAATAAAGAGTGCACAAGAAAAAAAGTAATAATGATTTAGTGTGAATCCCCTGAAGAAGCACAATTACATTTCCAAAATTTGGGACATTATTATTATTATTATTATTATTTGTTTAATTTATCCCCCGCCCATCTCCCATACAAGGGACTCTGGGCGGGTTACAGCATGAAGACACATGACAGGAAAGAATGCATCTGGTGGACAACACATTACTTCTCATATATTTTCTCCCAGTAGTTCATTTTCTCAATCTCTGTCTGTCTCTCTCAAATAACAATATTTAGCATTTTGGGAGTTAACATACATTATTTACTTATAATCATTTTGCCAACTCTGTGAAGCAGACCTATATTACTATCACTATATGTGAGAAAGGATTGTGAAAAAATAGGATTAGACTAGGATTCCTACTTGCAGGGACTGTCTCAATATTATTTGTTTTGTATTTTTTATAAAATTTGTGATCAGAGTTATGAAAAACCAAGAGATAAGTTTGTAGCAAAACGTTGTTTTATTTAAAACAAAAACATAGGAACAAACCTTGAATCTTCTTCTTTAGCCAAAGCATGGCATGGTTGATTAACATAGCCATTTAGATAGCAGAGAGCAGAATGCAGAGGCAGAGAACAAAAGAACAAAAGGCATCTACATTTTAAACCTTTACCTGACCAGTATCTGAGTGGACAGGATTCAGCATGTGACCAAAAACACCTAGGCAACAGATTCCCAACATGGGCAAAGCTCTAACAGCTAATTCTGATTGGTCAAAACTCTCAGACTGGCCGGCACCTGGAGGCAATCAGCATTCCTGAGTGGGGGGTGAACATGTGCTCTGAGAGCCCAAACAGGAAAAAAGTTTTGAGGCCTGGCTTTTTAAAAACTCAGCCACATATTCTACAGACATAAAAAATATATGCAACACTCCCCTTTTTTATGACTAGAAAGAATATGGAAACAAACCCAGCTTGGTAATTAACTCATTGTGCCTACTGGCAACTAGAGGCTTGGTTAAGATATCAGCCAACATTAATTTAGTATCACAGTATTTCAAAACAACCTTTTTCTTGGCTAGAAAATCTTTAACAAGATGAAAACGCACATCAATGTGATTTGTGCGGTTTCTGGAACTTTCAGATAAAGCCAAATGGATACAGGCTTGATTGTCTTCATGAATTGTTACAGGCTGGCTTAAAATGACTCCAATGTCTTGCAACAATTGTGTAAACCAAATTACTTCATTGCACAATTGTGCTAAAGCATAAAATTCAGCTTCAGCTGTGCTGATGGCTACTACAGTCTGCTTTCTGGAAAACCAAGCAATAGTGGAATTTGCAAATTGAATTACACTTCCAGAAGTAGACTTCCTATCACTGAGATCTCCAGCCCAATCTGAATCACACCAGCATTCTAACTTTTCTTCTGTGTCTGTAGCAGACAACCTTAAGCAAAAATCTTTGGTGCCTTGCAAATAACGAAACAGCCTTTTTAACCCGGACTTTGCAGCAGATGTGGGATTTTCCACAAACCTGCTCAAAATGGACACACTGTTAGCAATGTCCGGACGGCTGTTGTTTGCAATGTAAAGAAGACTGCCAATGGCTGATCTGAAACTATCTCCTTCAGATGACTCACCATCCCCCTTCTCCCCCCCCCTCTTTTAAAAACTCGGGAAGCATGGGGGAGGAGACAGACTTGCAGTCCTGCATTTTAAAATCCTCCAGCAGCTTCTTAATTTTGCTACTCTGGCTTATGAGAAAACTGCCATCTTTTTCCCTCTGAATTTCTAATCCTAAGTAATTGTTGACTGCTCCAAGACATTTCAATGTGAAATTGTTTTTCATACAAACCTCAAAGGAATGCTTCTGTTCATCAGATGAAGTGAGCAGCAACAAATCATCCACATACAAGCACAAGTACATTACACCTTGCTTATCATTTTTTACATACACACAAGGATCAGCAATTCCCTTCTGAAACCCAAAATTTTGCAAAATATTATCCATTTTAATATTCCAACAACGCGCGGCTTGTTTCAAACCATAGATGGATTTCTGCAATTCACACACAAGATGTTTTTCTTTTTCATAACCAGGAGGTTGTTGCATAAACAATTTTTCCTCCAAATCACCATACAGAAAAGCAGTTTGAATATCATAGTGATAAACAGACAGTTTCTTCATGGCAGCAATCTTTAAAAGCAACCTGATAGATTCAGCTTTTGTCACTGGAGCAAAAGTTTTGTCATAATCCACATTTTTTCTTTGAGCAAAACCTTTTGCTACCAACCTTGCTTTGTACTTCTGAATTTTACCATCAGAATCTTTTTTCAGTTTGAACACCCACCTACAACCTAAAACCTTCTGATTAGGAGGCAAACTTACTAGTTTCCAAGTTTTATTTTCCTTTAAGGAATCCAACTCTTGCTGCATGGCTTCATGCCAACACTTAGCTATTTCAGCTGGCATTTCTTTAATTTCTTCCAGAGACTCAGGCTCTGTGTGAATGTGAAAAGCCTTCACAACATCTACTTGATAACGATCAGGAGGAACTCCCTTATTAATCCTTTCAGACCTGCAAGGTAGGACAGGACTTACACTCTGTTTCCCACCATTGTCCTCAGAAACCTCTGACTTTCCAGACAAGTCAGCTTCCTGATCATTGACTTCACTAGGTGATTCCTGCAAATCTCCATCAGCAAGACTTTGCTGCTTCCCCATGGATAAATCAACTGAAGAACTAGAGTTTATTTTATCCCAATTCTGCTCAGCAAAAGAAGCACTTTTACTAATTATCAGTTGATTATCCAGTATGAACCTGTAGCTTCTCTGACTTTGTTCATACCCTACAAAGATTGCTTTCTTTGTTCTGGAAGCCCCCTTGCGCCTCAGCTGTTTGGGAATGTGGACCCAAGCTGTGCTTCCAAACACCCTGAGGTGGCTTACTTTAGGCTTCACACCATAGAACAAACGAAAAGGCACATCCTGAATTGCACTGCTAAACAGCCTGTTCTGCACATAACACGCTGTAGTAACAGCTTCTCCCCAATACCTAAAAGGCAAACTAGCATCCTTCAGCAAACACATCATTGCTTCCTGCAGTGTTCTGCCTTTTCTCTCTGCAACAGAATTCTGTTCAGGAGTGTACGGGTTAGCCAAAATGTGTTCTATCCCTTTTTCTAACAAAAAGCTTTTAAACTTTGAGGATAGATACTCGCCACCGCGATCTGATTGCAAGGCAGACACTGGCCTTGGGAATTTTCCATTCGCCCAAGCCACAAAAGCCTTACATTTACCAAAGACCTCATCTTTGTGTTTCAGCAAATAAATGAATGTGTACCTGGAAAAATCATCTATGAAGGTCAAAATGTACCTTGCTCCCCCAAGACTAGGAGAAAATGGGCCTATTACATCAGAGTGAATTATCTCTAGAGGCCTAGAGGTGGACCTATCAGAAAACTTCTTCACAGGAGCCCTTGTGGTCTTATTCTCCTTGCAAACTGCACAGTCTAGATATTTATCACAAGACTTCAATTTTAAATCAGCAGAATAACTAGGCATTTGAGAAATGTATTTAAAATTAGCATGAGCAAATCTCCTATGTAATAAATGGATGCACTGATCGTGCAAGGGCTTATTTTCAAAAACAGCCTTAGCTTTAGCAATTTGCTGCTTTTCAGCATACAATGTACAGAGAATCTTTCTGCAAACACTTTGCAACTACTCTGCCAGCCTTTCTAATTTCACAACCCTCTTTCTTAAAAGTTACTACATAACCTGAGGCTACTAGCTGCCCCACAGACAAGAGATTGCTTTGAAAATTAGGCACAAACAAAACATTTTTAAGAGTTTCCCCCAAACATGGAAGATGAATCTCACCTTCACCCACGATCTTGGATACAGATCCATCTGCTAAGGAAACTTTTTGTTTGTTAGTTTTAGACAAAGACAGAAAGGAATCTTTATTGTGACATATATGAGAATTGGCCCCACTGTCAAGAACCCACAAATCTTTATTATCAGAGTTCTCAACAACTGTTGCATGAAGAATCTTCTTTCCAGAAGTCTCTTCTTTCTTGCGAGAAGTCTTCTTGCTTTTAAACTTGACACAGTCCTTTTGAAGATGAGCAGGGGATCCACAGGTAAAGCATCGCCTGCTGGATAATGCAGAAACTTGGAATTCAGAGCTCTTCCGCTCCCTCTGCTGGCCACGAGAAGACTTTATTGTAGAAATGGAGGCAGCTTTTTCTTGTCTTTTCTCCCACTCAGCAAGCAGTCGGGTAGACACGAACGATGGATTTAGATCAGCTTCTGGGATTCCCTCCATGGAGCAAATTAAAGTGTCCCAGGACTCATTCAACGAAGAAAGCATAATGTAGGCTTTCATCAGGGGGGTAAATTCCATCCCACGTTCCTGAAGTTCCACAAAATAATTCTGAAGCTTGTGGAGATGATCAGGCAAATTTCCATTCTCAGGCAAGTGAGCCTTGTACAGTTTTTTCGTTAAAATAACCTTGCAGCCTGGACTAGTTTTCACATATAAATCACGCAAATAGTCCCATAAGTCTTTGGAAGTTTCTTTGCCTCTCACGTGAATAAGCTGATCATCCTGAACAGCCAAAATAATGGAGGCTTTGCATTTCTCATCTTTCCTCAACCAGGCTTGATCTGGATTCTGAGGAATTTGTTCAGAAATTGCAGACCATAAATTTTCTCTCCTCAAGAAACTTTCCATTTTCAAAGACCAGTTCAAATAATTAGAATTAGAAAGCCTTTCCAGGAGCATACCTTGAAAATTAGAAGCTGTAGCAGCAGCCATGGCTCCTTCTCTCCCCTGTAGTAGTAATCCAAAAAACACCACGAGGCTTGCAAACACGAGGCAAAACTCCGCCTCCAATGGAAACTTCCTGTAACTGCCGGCAAGTTTCAAAAAACAAAGAAGCCTCTCCAAATGCAGACTGAATCAGGTCAGCTTTCTTCTCTCTTACAATTTTCCATAAGTTTTGTCTCTGATCGCAGAAGCAATTGCTGGGCACAGAACCTTTTGTATTTTTTATAAAATTTGTGATCAGAGTTATGAAAAACCAAGAGATAAGTTTGTAGCAAAACGTTGTTTTATTTAAAACAAAAACATAGGAACAAACCTTGAATCTTCTTCTTTAGCCAAAGCATGGCATGGTTGATTAACATAGCCATTTAGATAGCAGAGAGCAGAATGCAGAGGCAGAGAACAAAAGAACAAAAGGCATCTACATTTTAAACCTTTACCTGACCAGTATCTGAGTGGACAGGATTCAGCATGTGACCAAAAACACCTAGGCAACAGATTCCCAACATGGGCAAAGCTCTAACAGCTAATTCTGATTGGTCAAAACTCTCAGACTGGCCGGCACCTGGAGGCAATCAGCATTCCTGAGTGGGGGGTGAACATGTGCTCTGAGAGCCCAAACAGGAAAAAAGTTTTGAGGCCTGGCTTTTTAAAAACTCAGCCACATATTCTACAGACATAAAAAATATATACAACAATTTGGTGACTATCTCTCTACTCCTTAGCAACTGTACTGAGGGGTGCTGCAAGGCATTGTTTTATCCCCAATGATATTTAACATTTTAATGAAATCATAGGGAAGATCATCAGGAGTTTTGGAGCTAGATGTCACCACTATGTAAATACACTCAACAATACTTCTCCATAAATCTGAATCAACAGAGGCACAATTTAAAGCAATGATTGCATGAAGTGATGGGATGGATAAGGGTTGGGACTGAATTCCAAAAAGATGAATTCCTGTTCTAAATGGGATTACACTCCCTGGGAAAATCATGCACATAGTTTGGGGGTACTCCTGTAGTTATTGTCACTGGTATTCAAGCAACCTTTGTGACTAGGAGTAATTGCCAGCTTCTGTTTTTGCTGGAGGGAGGTAGTTTATCTAGAGCAGAGCTTTCCAAACTTTTCATGTTGGTCTGTAGCTTGAATCATGTCAACTGGATTTCTATTTTCTTAATGGAAACGTTTCGCTCCTTATCCAAGGGGCTTCTTCAGTCTGAGCAAAGTTGGTAAGGGAATCCTAAATATGTTCCTAGGTAGCTGTGTGACCTTACACCTGGGGCTAGGTCATGGTTATATTGAGATGTAATTTTTAAGTCCTTTTATCATCTAATGGAGGGTCGTTAAAAACACCATGCTGCTGTTGAGCTTCTGAAATGGTCTTAATCTTCCTAGGCACAGAAGACAACACGGGGAGGAAGATGGGGGAGAGTTTGTGCCTGAGGCCCCCACCTCTATTCAAGGAAGGATTTTCCAAGTTGGCATAAATGGATTCCTTGACCCCTCTCTCAAACCACCTATCTTCTCTGTCTAAAATGTGAACATTAATGTCCTCAAATGAGTGTCCTTTTTCTTTTAGATGAAGATAAACTGCTGACTCTGGTCCTGTGGTGTTATTTCTCCTGTGTTGTGCCATCCTCCTGTACATAGGTTGTTTGGTTTCTCCAATGTAGAGTTCAGAGCACTCCTCACTGCACTGGATTGCATAAACTACATTGCTTTTCTTATGTTTTGGAGTTTGATCTTTGGGGTGTACAAGCCTCTGTCTCAGTGTGTTGGTGGGTTTGAAATATACAGGTATGTGGTGTTTGCCAAATATCCGTTTTATCTTTTCAGACACGCCAGCCATGTAGGGAATGACCAGGTTCTTTCGTTTACTCTGAGTCTCAGCCCTATCTGTCGCTGTTTTAGGTCTGGTAGATTTAGATTTGGTGAAGGCCCAATTTGGATATCCACAGGCCTTCAGGGCTGTTCTCAGGTGCTGATTTTCATTCTTTTTGGAATCCATGGAGGTGGGGATGGATTCCAAAAAGAATGAAAATCAGCACCTGAGAACAGCCCTGAAGGCCTGTGGATATCCAAATTGGGCCTTCACCAAATCTAAATCTACCAGACCTAAAACAGCGACAGATAGGGCTGAGACTCAGAGTAAACGAAAGAACCTGGTCATTCCCTACATGGCTGGCGTGTCTGAAAAGATAAAACGGATATTTGGCAAACACCACATACCTGTATATTTCAAACCCACCAACACACTGAGACAGAGGCTTGTACACCCCAAAGATCAAACTCCAAAACATAAGAAAAGCAATGTAGTTTATGCAATCCAGTGCAGTGAGGAGTGCTCTGAACTCTACATTGGAGAAACCAAACAACCTATGTACAGGAGGATGGCACAACACAGGAGAAATAACACCACAGGACCAGAGTCAGCAGTTTATCTTCATCTAAAAGAAAAAGGACACTCATTTGAGGACATTAATGTTCACATTTTAGACAGAGAAGATAGGTGGTTTGAGAGAGGGGTCAAGGAATCCATTTATGCCAACTTGGAAAATCCTTCCTTGAATAGAGGTGGGGGCCTCAGGCACAAACTCTCCCCCATCTTCCTCCCCGTGTTGTCTTCTGTGCCTAGGAAGATTAAGACCATTTCAGAAGCTCAACAGCAGCATGGTGTTTTTAACGACCCTCCATTAGATGATAAAAGGACTTAAAAATTACATCTCAATATAACCATGACCTAGCCCCAGGTGTAAGGTCACACAGCTACCTAGGAACATATTTAGGATTCCCTTACCAACTTTGCTCAGACTGAAGAAGCCCCTTGGATAAGGAGCGAAACGTTTCCATTAAGAAAATAGAAATCCAGTTGACATGATTCAAGCTACAGACAATTCCACCTGGATGACTGAGAACCTTCATAGACATATTTTCATGTTGGTGACACACTTTTTAGACATGCATCATTTCACGACACACTCTTATAGCAGGGCATCATTTCGCGACACACTCTTACAGCAAGGCACAAGGCAGGCACTGGGACCTGCGCGGAATCACAGCAGGTTTGGAGGCAGCAAGGCACAAGGCAGGCACTGGGACCTGCGCGGAATCACAGCAGGTTTGGAGGCAGCAAGGCACAAGGCAGGCACTGGGACCTGCGTGGAATCACAGCAGGTTTGGAGGCAGCAAGGCACAAGGCAGGCACTGGGACCTGCGTGGAATCACAGCAGGTTTGGAGGCAGCAAGGCACAAGGCAGGCACTGGGACCTGCGCGGAATCACAGCAGGTTTGGAGGCAGCAAGGCACAAGGCAGGCACTGGGACCTGCGTGGAATCCTGGCAGGGCTCGGAGGCAGCAGCAGCCGCGACACACCCAGACACTGCAGCCGACACACTAACGTGTCCCGACACACAGTTTGGAAAGCTCTGATCTAGAGTGACTCCTGCACTGGGAACCTCATATTTAGATGGCTGTAATGCACTTCGTGTGGAACTACCTTCGTACTTTGCCCTGAAGCTGCAGCTGGTGTAGAATGTGTTGGCCAAGTTGCTCAGCAGGACACCTGGCCGTGCCCATTTAACACCTTTTTTTGAAGTAACCACACTGGTTAACGGTAAGCTATCCTAACTTCAAATGGTTGTGCTGAACGAATGGTCATAAGTCAAGGACTACCTGTACATTTTCAGTACTGCTGGAAAGAGGGGATCAGGATTGCTGTAACTGACAGACCAACTGCTAATACTGCTGAGATTTATACTGTAACTGTAAACACTAATACTATGCATATAAATGCAAATTTTGCTTGTTCATAGGGGCTGGGGTAGAAGTCCATTTTCATTTAATTCGTTCATTTATTTAAACTATATATCATGGGCCTTTTAGTTTAAAGACTCCTTATTTTATATTGTGATTTTACAATTGCTCGTAATATGTTGTAGTATTAATTGCTATTTTCATCCTATGTCTGTATTGTGCTTAATTTTAGGCACATGGTAATAAATGCACTACTACTACTACTACACTTGTTCTTTTTTTTTTAAAAAAAGAAAGAAAATAAGAGAGGTCAATATTAGACTTTGGACAAATATTCTGTTGCCTGTGATATATAATTAAGAGTTAGGCCTCAAATTCTCAGGATTAGTACCATAGGCACATAACTGCTTATTTCAGAGTTGATAACTTGCACTAAAAATCAGTTACCACCCAAGATTATACAAGACCTATATCTTATCTATGCAGAAGAACAAAGAGCAGATGCCTCTGCTTCATATTTCTAAAGGTAAAGGTTCCCCCCGCACATTTGTGCAGTCTACATACTGTACCTGTATACAGTTTGGTGTAGTGATTAAGGTGCTGGCCAAGAAACCAGGAGACTGTGCATTCTAGGCCTGCCTTAGGCATGAAACCCAGCTGGGTGACTTTGGGCCAGTCACTCTCTCTCACCCCAACCCACCTCACAGGGTTGTTGTTGCGGGGAAATAGGCAGGAATATTAGGTATGTTTGCCACCTTGAGTTATATATAAAAAAGGTGGATAAAAATATAATAATAATAATAATGTACATGTCTTAGCCACTTTCCAAGACTGCATTTTTCTCAAGGGGGCTTATAATACAAAATATCCACAATCTATTTAAAGAAATTCATAAAATCAAGATAGCATATTTAGATGAAAATGTACACTACAATACAACCTCAAGGAAACCAAATTCTAATGCAAACCTCTCAAACAGAAATAGCAGATTATAGAAAATATTTTATTTAAAAATTAGAGAGAACAAATGCTTGGTCCTCTTCAATTTACAGTCATCAACTAACTGTTTAAATTAACTGTTATGCAACGACTGCTTTAAGGATTTTTCCTGACTTCAAATTGAATTTGGTTTTCCCAATTCGCAACAGTAGAGGTATCTTTATCTTCAACTTAAGCATGTTCTAACGGATCAATATGGACCAGACACTTTGGCTGCCTCAAAGCACCTGAGTTGCTCACTTATTTAATGGAATCCATTACAGAATTAAAACCTGTAACTGTACTTTTTAACATATCTCTATCAAAAGTCCAAGATTGTTTGTAAAGTAGGCATTTGTGGGATATTTCAAACATGAATTAAAGAACTGGAATCTCCTATAAAGCCCGATCAATGGATTCGTATCCCTAAAAATGTTAAAATGGGATCAACGGATCTTGGATTAAAGTTAATTCATCAAAAAATGTATTTAGGGTATACTGGACTCCCCAAAGAATGTATTTGAAAGGATGGACATCAGATTTTCTATGCTGGAGGTGTAAAAAAACTGAGGGTTCACTGACTTATATGATATGGTCATTTGATATCTTTTTGGGATAGTGTATTAATGTATGATGTATGACTTACGATGAAGGTGAAAGAAGAAAGTGCAAAAGCTGGGTTGCAGTTAAACCTCAAAAAAACCAAGATTATGGCAACGAGCTTGACTGATAACTGGCAAATAGAGGGAGAAAAAGTGGAGGCAGTGACAGACTTTGTATTTCTAGGCGCAAAGATTACTGCAGACGCTGACTGCAGCCAGGAAATCAGAAGACGTCTACTTCTTGGGAGAAGAGCAATGGCAAATCTTGATAAAATAGTTAAGAGCAGAGACATCACACTGACAACAAAGGTCCGCATAGTTAAAGCAATGGTATTCCCCGTAGTAACCTATGGCTGCGAGAGCTGGACCATAAGGAAGGCTGAGAGAAGGAAGATAGATGCTTTTGAACTGTGGTGTTGGAGGAAAATTCTGAGAGTGCCTTGGATTGCAAGAAGATCAAACCAGTCCATACTCCAGGAAATAAAGCCAGACTGCTCACTTGAGGGAATGATATTAAAGGCAAAACTGAAGTACTTTGGCCACATAATGAGAAGACAGGATACCCTGGAGAAAAAGCTGATGCTAGGGAAAGTGGAAGGCAAAAGGAAGAGGGGCCGACCAAGGGCAAGATGGATGGATGATATTCTGGAGGTGACGGACTCGACTGTGGGGGAGCTGAGGGTGGCGACGGCCGACAGGAAGCTCTGGCATGGGCTGGTCCATGAAGTCACGAAGAGTCGGAAGCGACTGAACGAATAAACAACAACAACATTAATGTATAGAAGCAGATTTATGAGACAATCTTTAAATGTTAAAGATGTTAATGTAATGTTGAACTGTAATCAAAGCTTTGGAATCTGACTGTTGATCAGGAATTATGGTTGTATCAAGCATGGGGGATGGCTAAAAGAATAATATTGCAAAATTGGATATGTGATATTATTCCAGATGTCAAAGATTGTGTGATCTATTTTGTGAAAGGGAGTATTTTCTGCTAATCAGAGGATGCAGCAATATGTGTTACTATGGCAGAGATTTTATGATATTTTACAATAATATATTGTACTGATTATAATAGAGTAGTGTATTTATTAGTAAACCACTGACTATTGTTAAGTATAAACATAAATCTGATAAATAAAATGAATATAAGTATAAAATATAAGGTAGATTTTGTTTCTCTTTTTCTTTTCTTTCTTAGTTTGTATTTTTAGTTTGTTTGGGGTTGTTTCTTTTATATTTTTATTTTTTTAAGTTTAAAGTTTGTTTTATTGTGTATGTATAATTTTTTAAGAAAAATAAATAAATAACAATAGTCAACCATGAGTACAGTCCACCGCAGACAAGGCCTTTTTTCTAAGGCCTAGTAACTTTATAGATACTTAGGGTGGGTGACCAAGGAGGATGTTAGAAATTATCTTAAAACCTGTGTAGGGAAATTACATTCATACAATGCTGAAGAATGGTACAGGCAGACAATTACATTAAAAGGCTAGCTCTAGCTTAATTCACAATCTGGAAATTCAAAAGAATCACGCTGCGGGGGAAATCCAGCCTTGTGAGCTTTCTATAAATCTTGTCATATTAAGTATTGCTCAGTAAAATTGTTTCTCATTAGCAGAGAAGGAAAAAATGTCTTCTTAAAGATATAGGCTTTGATGCTGTATTTTGATGGGTATAAAAGCTTAATGTGGTATGCACATTAAAAATCTTTCATTCACAGCTTGATGAAAGTCCCTTGGCTAAATGTGAATGCTTGATCTATTGTTTATTAACAGCCTTATTTCCCTTGTCACAAATTAGCACAGAAAAAAAGCAATTTCCTTTGAGACAGGGCAGGAATTGGCTTTGTTAGCTAGCTATAGAAACAGGATGCATGCATTTATCATAAGCATGCATCACACTTACAAGAATTCTGTTGTCTCCAAGTGACATGTCCTCTATTCTTTAGAGATGTGTCCAGACTTCTTTTGATTGGTATCTTCAAAGACACAAAACAGATTTTTCCAGAGAGCTGAAGGTGGCATAATTGAGGCACATTATTTGGAGAATTTGCATTTTATCCCACTGTTTCTTTTCATGGTACTTGCAGAATTTTGTATCTCTTAAAAAAAATCTGTAAAGCCTGTTTGATTAAAAAATTACAGTGAAACAAAAGAAATCATTATGTATGCTGTGGAAAATGATGTTTGCCTATATATAAGCACTTTTATATTTTTGACTAAAAAACCCTGCATGATCTACCTATCTATATATGATGTTACCACCATACACAGAAGACTCAGTGATAATTAAAATGTTCTAAACCTTTTAATATGTTAATATTGCAATGCCATTATTGAGCTTTTAAATTATTTTTTTTGCTGTTTTACTACCTACACTATGCATGCTAGCTGCTGTTTTAATTTAATTCTTAGTTTAAATTTTAAATTATAGTTTAAAACGCTCTGATTAAAAAAAAACTTGATGCTACAGGGCACTGTATAACTTTCCAAATAAATAAAATCCAGGATTTTACACAGATTCTTAAGGCTAATCATAGTGTAATATTATACATATATATTCAGAAATAAGCTATAAAAAGGTAAAGGTTTTCCCCTGCACAGTCGTGTCTGACTCTAGGGGGCGGTGTTCATCTCCATTCCTTAGCCCAAGGGTCGGAAACTGCGGCTCGCGAGCCACATGCGGCTCTTTGGCCCCTTGAGTGTGGCTCTCGGGGAAACAAGGCTCCCGCTTGCGGCCGGGCTGGACAGGTCCGCAAACGCGGCCGGTTCCGCTTCCTCTCGTCCCGCCCCTGGTTGCTGAGGGAGCCATAGCGCCCGAGACTGAGGGTGGAGAGTCAGCGCCCGGTTAACTGGAAGTCCTTACGGCGGGGCAGGATGCCATTTCTGCACAGGCATCCGGGTCGCCTCTCCTGCTTCCGGCCATGAGCACGGCGCTGGTCGACTACAGCAGAGAGGCACATTCTCTCCTGTCCCTCCCCCCCTTAATCAGGATGGCAGGACTCGGCCCCCGCACCCCCCTCCCCCTTGCCTGCCCCAGTACTTTTCCTCTCTCCTCTGCTGAAATTCCGGTCGCCTTCGCTTCCCGCAGGATGGGGAGGCAGATTTTTGAGAGTGGGAAAAGAGCATTTTCGTTTCCTTTTCCTTTGCTGGTGGGGGAGGAGAGGCAGCCGAGCGTTCTCAGATGCTTTTCCTTTTCCTTCTTTCTTTTTGCAGGGGGGAGATTGAGCGAAGGGGCAGCTGGGCGCCGTTGGTTGAATTATCAGTGCGTCACGCCGTGCTACTTGGAGCTCTTGGGCGTGTTTGTGTACCTACGTGTTCCTTGGCTGTAGAATCCCCTCCTTTGAGTCTCTTCTCCTCTTTCTGCACAGAGGCTGCCTGCCTGCTCTCCCACCCCTTCACGCAATGGGTCGGTTTTGTTATTGTCCTTGTCCTCAGTGCCTGCTCCAAAATACTGCTGCACACACCCCTTTTTTGCTGTTGAAAGGAGAGGGGGGGATGATAAACCTTTCCTCAAGGCAAGTGGGTTTTTTGAGGGGGCGAATACATTTTAGCCCTGTGGAAGGAAGAGAAACACCAGGGATTTCATGCTGGCTGCGCCCCCTCCCTCCGGGAGCCCCCCGGCAGCGTGGCTCTTACTGAGCCCTCCAGAGTCCGAGCCCCTGTTCTGGGGGTGCCGCCCTAGCCCTGGTGCGTTGAGCAAATTCAGCCAGCCGGGCTGATTGAGTAAACCAGGCATGGCGGCAGGCGTGGCGGTCCCCCAGTGCACGCCATTGGCTCCTGCCTCCAAACCCCGCCCCTTCCACGCGACTGGATCCCGCCCACAAACCCCACCCCCTTCCACGCGATTGGCTCCCACCCTCAAATCCCGCCCCCTGGCCCTCGAGTGATGTTATAAATGTTATAAATGTCAAAATGGCTCCTGGCATAAAAAAGTTTGCCGACCCCTGCCTTAGCCGAAGAGCCAGCGCTGTCTGAAGACGCCTCCGCGGTCATGTGGCCGGCATGACGTGTGCGGAACAGTTACCATCCCACCGAAGTGGTACCTATTTATCTACTTGCATTTGCATGCTTTTGAATTGCTAGGTTGGCAAGAGCTGGGGCGAGTGCGGGAGCTCACTTTGTCATGTGGCGCTCGGGTCTCGAACCGCCGACCTTCCGATTGACAAGCCTGGCATCTTAACCACTGAGCCATTGCGCCCCCACTATATTATATTTATTATTATATAATATTATATATACTGTATCTATTCAGAAATAAGCTATAAAGAATTCAATTTAACCCGTTGAATAATAGTGTTGGGTAAAAGTTGAACTAGGAAACTTCTTGGATCACCCCTTAATCTTAATAATATCAGTCTTAATAATATTAATACACACTAGCTCCAGGGTTATGAAATTGCCAATTTTGTGATTATAAATCTTGGGATCATGCCACATAAATACAAGATCAAATCACTCAGGAAACCTATAAGCCTCTAGATATTTGTGAACTGCAATACCCATCAGCCTTAACTGGAACACCCAACAAGGATGTATAATGGGAATTACAGTCGAAAACACTTGTCCACTCATGCCATGGAGCAATTTTCTGGATTTCTGAACCAGTAACTACATGGGCTGAGCTTGTACAACATGCTAGGCCAGGGTTTCTCAACCAGGGTGTAGAACCCTAGGGTTCCAGGAGAGGTCACTGGGGGTTCCTTGGGAGATTACGATTTATTAAAAAAAATATTTGAAATCTGGGCAACTTCACATTAAAGAGGTAAGTTTCATTCTTTATTTTTAGTTTAAGAACACTGTTAATGCATATATACAGGCCTACACATGAAACAAATATAAAAATTTTGTAATCTCTGGCCTATATTTGAGCCTGAATGTGCAGGGGTTCCCTGAGGCCTGAAAAATATTTCAATGGTTCCTCCAGGGTCAAAAGGTTGGGAAAGGCTACTCTACAGCTATCATAAAATTTTACTTAGTTGCTCAGTGTGTTGTACGCAAACAATGGACAATATTTGGACAGCATCTGTTGGGGGAGCTTGATAAGAACAGGACTGGCAACTTGGCACCTACGACACCAAGCATTCTTGTGAACACTTCTCCTGATGCCTGCCAGGCTTCCCCTACCATGTGAATATACTACTGTATATTTTAAAAAATCTTTTAATTAAAATAGATGAACCAGAATCTGCCATGCTGCAAACCAAAGCACAGCACCCCCAGCAATATCTTTATTTTGCAAAAATGCTGATCCCTAATAGGCCCCAAAGGCATTCTTAGAAAGGCATTGTTTGGAAGACTGCCCCCATGCCTGAAAACAGGCCTTTTAAATCTGGTAGTAAATACTATCATGAGTGGGTAGGCAGGGAACAAACACCAGTTTGCCTTCTGGTAGATCTGTATTCTCTGATTGACTTTTGTCACAGTGACAGCCCTTTGGGGAATAGGCAATCTTACTATGTTATCCACTTGTGAGAATACCTATTACAGTCTCTCCAAATTCCCAATGCCTCCAGTAGCTCAGAAACGTTGCCAGCCTCCCCCTAGTTTGAGGGACATTAAGTTCATGGCGTTTCACAAAGCTGTTGTTGACACGAAGCGCTTGGCTGTGGTTAACTGAACCATGGTTTACTGAACGGGCCCTCTCGCTGGACTCTTCACAACATAAAGAAACATAAAGGGGCCTCAGTGGTTAGGGTCACTTGTCCCCCCGAGGCATAAATGAGCCCATCATTTTTTAGTCTCGCCTGCTATCCAAACCCAGCTCCTTCCTTGTGCCCCACACCAGCCTCACCTTCCATACGAATTCGCCCAAAATAACCTCCTGAGCTCTGGCGGGATTTCGCAGAGGACCGCCAACTTCCCAGATTTCGAGTCGCTTTCGCCTGAGCATGGGGCTACCAGGGTCTCTCCCTGCTGCCCTCTCGAGGTCGCCAGGAGTTGTTCAGCCCAGATCTCTTACCCCCACCGAAGGGAGCCCAGGGCTTGAAGCCCTTCTGGGAAGCGCGTCTTGTCAGTTCGCGAGTGTTTCTCAGCTCCTGCCCAGGTGGGTGCTCCGTGTGGATGCGGCTTCTCGGGAACACCCCCCCTTCCCCACCCGGGGCCTTCCCAAACGTTTCTCCCGTTTGATACGAAGCCGGAGAGAAATGCCAGGTTGCGAGCCATCAAACTATTCACGCGTTCGTCGTCCTCAAAATGGAGCCCGTGGCTCACCAAGGCAGAAAGACGCAGAGGACGAGGGAAAATGCCATTTAATGGTGGGGGGCGGTAACGTCAAAGAAAATCCCGCAGTAAGAACTGAAGTAGACCCGATAGCCCTTTGGCTCCATAGGGCAACTCGCTCTTTTCGCCCCAAGCTCTGAATCCTGGCGTCTAAACTTCTCTTCCCCACCGCTTAATAGAAGCGGATTAGAGCTTACTTTTAGGGAAAGTCACAAGCAAGGGAGGGCGGCGGGACGGTTTTACGGCGAGCCGCTCCAGGCAGAGGTGGAAAACAGACTGCGGCCCCTTTAAGAGAGGCACGGCGCTCTACCTTTCCCTTTGTACCTGCTTTTTTGAAATGCGCCCTTGCCGCCAGCTCATTGGTTCCGGGAGAAATTATCGCTTCTCCCCGTAACCTGACCCAAGGCGGAAAGTGAAATGCAACCTGAACGCACCAGGCTCGGGCATGGAGAAGAACCGAGCCTGGATCATCTGATTGGCCAATCAGGAATCAGGGGGAGGGGCCAAGGCCGCTAATCCCCTCCCGCCGATAAAACTGTGCAGTGCTGGAGGATCGAGTGGAGCGGTACGCGTAGATAAGCCGCTGTGTTTATTGGATTTCTTTTATTTTTGGTCCTTGCTTTTGTTTTTCATGTTGCTTCTCCAAGATGTATTGCAGATTCTCATCCTGGAGAGTCCTTTTCCATCTTCCTCCCTCCCTCTCGTTTGAAATAGGCGGTGCCTTGTTCTGAGCTCTCAGTTCCTTTCTGATGGTTGTTCTGAAAATTTAAATGCAGTTTACAAAGAGACTGACATCATCCGGAGGGCTGTCTTAGAACTAAAAGCATAAAAAAAAGAGGAAGAATCAGTTCTTAAAATTTGTATTTTATTTTATTCTTGCTAACTCTTTAATTGCTGCGGACGGAGGGGTTGGATCATTGAAGCTAGAACCTGACCGTTTCTCAACCTTATAAAGCTTTTATCTGTTGGAAATCTACGCGGCGTGGATACCGAACCCAAGCAGGTTGATCTTTAAGCTAACAGCTTCCTTCTCTTTGCTGCGGCGGTGTTAGCTCTGGGTAAGTTGACTTGCTTCACTTTTGAGAGGCTTTTAAAAATAAATATGAAGCTTTGGGTGCTCATTCTGTCTCGTTTTTATTTTATTTAGGCATGGGAGTTGTAAGGCGGAGGAAACATTTTACAGAAATGAATGGATTTACAGTTTTTTGTGATCTTGTCCTCCCTGAAGAATTGTAGGATTTTTTAAATACAAAATTAGATTCCAAAATGTTGCAGTGAATATTAAACTTACAGATTATTTAAAATACATTCTTTGAAAAGAACAGTTTGTGTCTCTTGTCTCCCTCCAAAGGGGAAATATGGCAAAAAATTCTGTGGAGGGGTCAAAGGAAGACCTGAGCAAAATGACAGAAGAAGATCTGTTGAGATGGAGCAAGGAAGAATTGGTGAAAAGGTTGAAGAAAGTAGAGAATGAAAAAATGAACTTGATGGTGGAGCACAGCAACTTGATGAAAGATGTGAACCGAAGACTGCAGGTTCACCTGCATGAGATCAGGGGTTTGAAAGAAGTTAATCAGAAGCTGCAGGATGATAACCATGAACTGAGGGAGCTCTGCTGTTTCTTGGATGATGACAGGCAAAAGGGGAAAAAGCTGTCCAGAGAATGGCAGAGGTTTGGGAGACACACTGCAGGTGTAATGTGGAAGGAAGTTGGAATGTATCAGCAGAAGCTGAAAGAGCTGGAGGCTAAGCAAGAATCCCTCATGAGAGAGAATGTTGACCTAAAGGAAATTGTGCTGATGCTGGATGAAGAGAGGAATGGAGCAGGCTCTCGAAGCTCCATAGATAGCCAAGCTAGCCTCACCAACCTCAACGGGGGTTCTGGAACCAGGGATGTTGGAGATGGGAGTAGTACATCTAGTACCGGCAGTGCAGGAAGTCCAGATCACCACCATCATCTCCTTCACCATCACAAAGTTGTTGAAAACAAAGCTGGAGCTATCCGGAGATCCATGGATGACCTGTCCGCTCCTCTTCACCATAGGAGCATCCCCAATGGTCTCAATGGTAGGTCCTGGTTTCCAATTCATGAATTTTGTTTCTGTATAAGAAGTAAGTTGGCTTCCAGGCATCTTGCTGAGGTGACCCATCAGTGGAATTTTGACTTTATTCAAAGCCTGTAGATCTTGCCTTGAAGCTAAAAGTTTTCCTCACACTTACGGCTTGCTTATAGCTCACCTGCTCTTCTAGCAAACTCATATTGTAAAAGAGTGGATCTTGCTTCACCTGTTTTATGCATGTTTATATGAAAATCTAACCCATAGGCACATATTTCTGGTCATTTATAGTTCTGTTTAATTAATACAAAGCACGGGACTTAATCTAACCTGTGTCTCCACTAGCACATTTAATTGAAAACACAATGGCTGTATCTTTGTCTAGTAGTATTGGCCTTATATTTAAGACCTCCTCCTCCTCCTCTGTTCTAATATGGTCCTGTTTCTGCCACAAACCCTTAGACAAGCTACACTCTGATTTTGCTTTGTTAAGGTTTTGCCATCTGCAAAAATAAGTTACTTTGTCCTGGGATCTTGCCAAGTTTAATTCATTAGCTTGCATAGATGTACTTTGGGACGGGAAGATACCATGGGATGCATCTCCACTTGGTGGAGATGAGTACAGGGCAGCAGTGAGAACTGACCTGCTGGGGCTCAGATGGTGGCATTCTGGATTTTAATCAAAAGTAATTTTTCCCTTGGTTGGCTGTAAAACATTATTGTTGCAACGAATGATGCGTATTCACATTGCTGCCAAATGCTTTTAACTGCATCATTTATGTGAAGACTTTCATCTTTTTTGTGTTCGACCCCCGCTTACTAGCTTAATAAATGAACTGTTTGTGGCCTAAAGAAACACAGGTTATCTTTTCTTTTTAGAAAAAAAAAACCCCTTTCCTCCTTAATCTTTCTGTGTTTGGCTATGCTGCTGGCTTGATAAAATGGATGGCCCTAATACTGGCTATAGTGGTATTAAAGCCATTAGCTGTCACAGTAGGTGAAAACACTACCTGTTGGCTTTGGAGTTCATTGTTTAGCAGGGTGACTACCTCTGAGTAATATTAGTGTCTAACGTTGGTATTTTTGTATAATATAATATACAATAATATTATATATATTTTGTGTTTTAAGGTTCAGCACTGTAATTATCAGATTGCTTATTAATGACCATATTCAAATATTTTAGGGTTACTAAGTGAGACTGAACTGATTTCAAAATGTTCTACTTATTTTATATACTTCTCTGTATTTTGAGCTCATCCTGCTGGAGGCCTCAGAGTTACAGAGCTTAAAAACAGGCAACAGTAGGATAGGTATGTGGGCATGTGACTTGTGTTGTGCATATTGAATAGCCAGCTAGAATTCTGTTTTTTCAAGTTTCACCTATAGCTTTTCGAAACTTGTTCAAATAAATGTTCGTTCTTTGAAGATGTTCAAACCACTGAGTTTTCATGGAGCGAGACTTCCATAGAAGTAGTTTATCCCCTACATTTTAAAATTTTATCTTTGCTTTCTGGACTTTGCATGCAGATGACATGCAGAGATTGATTTCTTGGGGGCCACTGGATGAATTGAGATTTTTAGGCTCTTGGTTAGAGTTTTTCAATGGATTTAAGTATTACATCAAGGATTGATCATTGTATGTGGCTTAGTGTTGGATTTCATTAAATAAAAAACTGACCTTTTCCTGTGCTTCTTTGGAAATGAAGTCCCACTAACTATATTTCTGGGCAATGCTGGATCATGGTTTAGTGTTCTGAGGTGATCCTCAGTAAATCTTACACATGTTTTTAAAAATTTAGATAAAAGATACAGAAAGAAAGGATACAAAAATGGAAAAGAACAAAAAAGTAGAAAGTAGGTCAGTTCTTAAAAATAGCATTAAACTTTGACCACATGGACTAATATTGATCGGTCTTTCCCTTACGTCAATAGAGAGCCAGTTGATAAGCAGAGAGTAATATGTATTATCAATCAAATATTGCAAAGCTGAGGTGGCATCATTTTTCCATTGTAAAAAGGTATTTTTTTCTGCAATGTCCTATGCTCAACTAATTTATAACGATCGATTCCAAATTTTTGCTATATAATTCAGAATTACTTTCACATTTTTAAACAGTATTACTCTTCCCCAAACTTATGAATATTACACCAAAATGAGACAATAGTGAGGCAAACCTATATTGTATATCTAAATGTCTCCTCCATCATTTTAGGCTTCCAATATAATGAAATTAACAGCAAACCCTTTTAAAATGTTCTCCGAGTGGTCCGCTAAAGCTGAAAAAAATGTTGAATTAATCCTGTCTTTAGATCATAAGACACAATTAAGGCCTTTAACCATTAATTTGTGACAAAGGGATATTCCAACTCTTTATTCCAAAGTTCTAATGAAATAAGTAATACCTATCTTAACAATACCCTTAACTGTCTCTTAAAAACACTGTAAAATTGGACTCATGCAGGACACATTTTAATGCTGATAGTAATTCAGGAGTATTTAAAAAGGTAAAGGTTCCCCCCGCACATTTGTGCAGTCGTGTCCGACTCTAGGGGCCGGTGCTCATCTCCGTTTGTTAGCCAAAGAGCCAGCGTTGTCCGAAGACGCTTCCACGGTCATGTGGCTGCATGACGCGTGCGGAACGCTGTTACCATCCCACCAAAGTGGTACCTATTCATCTACTTGCATTTGCATGCTTTCAAATTGCTAGGATGGCAAGAGCTGGGCGAGTGCGGGAGCTCACTCCGCACGCAGGGCTAGGGATTTGAACCTCCGAACTTGCAATCTTCCAATCGACAAGCCTGGCGTCTGTGCTGGCTAGCCTCCGAATCAGGTTACAAAGAGTCTTGGCAGTCAGCCAGAGGTGAGGAATGCAGCCCAGAGTCACTTTGCAAGAATAGCCAAGAGAGAGAAACCAGTAATCCGTGTGCCAATGGTCAAAGGGTGAAGCCAAGAGGTAGTCGTAAATCCAAAGCCGGGTCAAGGAGTCCAGAAGGCAGAGTAACGATAGTCCAAACAGGGTCAGGAACGCAGGAAACAAGACAGGATACCAGAGTGGTCGCGAAGCCAAAATGCAACGTTGCTCCCACAACTCCCTCACTGCTTTGCTGGTAATTTATTAGGAGCTCAGGAGCTGTCATCTGGGTCCTGCAAAGACTCTCCCTGCCCTCTGCGTAAATCCCTAGCAGCCAGCCGAGCACTTTTCCTTCTGTCCTTTAAGGCGAGGCGCACACCCCTCCGCCTCTGCCCTTTGGGGAATTCAGGTGAGCTGGGAGGCTGATGGGATCCAGCTGGCTGCTGGCTAGAGGGTGGGGACAAACTGCAATCCCCAGCTTGCTCCCCTGTAGCCTCGGTTGCTGGCTGCTGGCTAGAGGGTGGGGACAAACTGCAATCCCCAGCTTGCTCCCCTGTAGCCTCGGTTGCTGGCTGCTGGCTAGAGGGTGGGGACAAACCACAATCCCCAGCTTGCTCCCCTGTAGCCTCGGTTGCTGGCTTCTGGCTAGCGGGTGGGGACAAACCACAATCCCCAGCTTGCTCCCCTGTAGCCTCGGGTATTGCCAACTCCTGCGGTGCTGGATCCTTGTCTGGGACCGTGCCTGTGTCTGGGGCCTCGCCTGGCTCAATCCCCTGGAGGTTTGCCAGGGGCAGCTCGTCTTCTGACTCCTCACTGAGGCCCTGAGGCAGAGGCTGAACCAGGACAGCGTCTTACCCGCTGAGCCACCACGCCCCTCAGGAGTATTTAGATCTTGCTAATATATCTATGAGAGCCAGTTTGGTGTAGTGGTTAAGGCATTGGGCTAGAAACTGCCGGTTCTTGGCTAAAAAGTCCTGGAGGGCGGCCTGTTCCGGCTCTGAGTTCTAGTCCTGCCTTAGGCACAAAGCCAGCTGAGTGACCTTGGGCCAGTCACTCACTCTCAGCCCTAGGAAGGAGGCAGTGGCAAACCACTTAAATGATTTAAAAACTTGATTGGTAATTAGCTGATCAGACTTTTCCACATCCAGCATGATCAGTGTTGCTAATTCCAGCTTTTCTGAATGTAGAGCAGAGCTTTCCAAACTGTGTGTCGCCACACACAGTCTGGTGTGTCGCCACACAACCCAGAAGCGCTGATCATCATCAGCGCTTCCGGGTTTTCCCGCGGCGACACACCAACTGCAGCGCGCAAAATCCGAAAGCGGCAGCAGCGCTTCCGGGTTTTTGCACGCTGCCGCAAGGACGGCACTTCCGGGTTTTCCCGCGGCGACACACCAACGCCGGTTGGTGTGTCGCCGCAGGAAAAACGTTGGAAAGCCCTGATGTAGAGTATCAATTAAAAATCTAATAGAATGTCATCCTTGTATGAAACCACACTGGGCAAGATGGACAGTTGAAAGTAATACTGTCTGAGGTAAATGTGCCAGGGCAGTTGTCAAAATGTTAGCATTAACGTTTAACAAAATGTTATTTTTTAAAAATATATTTTATTGAATTTTGATTATACACAGTTAAAAGTTAGAAACAGAAAAAGAAATAGAAATACAAATCAAAGAGAGAAGAAAAAAAGTGTAGTAAAGCAAAGGAAAAAAATGAAAAAATGAAACAGAAAATAGTCAACTTCCGATTTATCTCTGGTCATGGTTATATAAAGAATTTATCTTACTTGCTAGGTCTATATATAATATTAAAAACATTTCTTGTCTAATATATCCATTTATATATATTTTGATTTTCAATCCTCATACAAGCTTTGCCCCTCCTGCATTTTACAAATAGTCCGTTAATAGTTTCCACTCTTTAAGAAAATAATAGTATATATTTTAGTCTTCATAACCCCATATAGGCTTTACCCCCCCTGTAAGTTACAGATAGTCCATCGATAGTTTACATGCAATCTTATATCCTTTATAAAATCTAATTTTCCCAATTTTTAAGAAGTCCTTATAGGTCATTTACCTCTATTTCTTACTTCTATCTATGAAATGCTTCTTACGTTCTCCTGGTGCATCCCTCATATCTATCTTGTATCCTTTAAACACTTTTTTTTCTCTAGCATACCATGGATTAACTCTAAAAGTTTTATCTATTTCCAAATCCACATCTTGTTCTCTTATTTCTAGAAATTTAACTAATTCAGAGATAATCCTTTCTCTTGCTTTTTCATTTAGTTGTTCTAGGGATGTCTATGAAGGTTCTCAGTCATCCAGGTGGAATTGTTTGTAGCTTGAATCATGTCAACTGGATTTCTGTTTTCTCAGTGGAAACGTTTCGCTCCTTATCCAAGGAGCTTCTTCAGTCTGAGCAAAGTTAGTAAGGGAATCCTTAAATATGTTTCTAGGTGGCTGTGTGAACTTACACCTGGGGCTAGGTCATGGTTATTTTGAGATGTTATTTCTAAGTCCCTTTATCATCTAAAGGAGGATCGTTAAGATCACCATGCTGCTGTTGAGCTTGCGAAATGGTCTTAATCTTCCTAGGCACAGAAGACAAGGCAGGAAGGAAAATAGGGGAAAGATTGTGCCTGAGGCCCCCACCTCTATTCAAGGAAGGATTTTCCAAGTTGGCATAAATGGATTCCTTGACCCCTCTCTCTTGTTCTAGGGATGCACTCAATCTCCAAATATGTACCTTTTCTATCATTTCTGCAAGGAAAATAATATCTGAGTTGTATTCAACTTCTTTAATAAAACTTTCTGAGTTGACCTCTAATTTCTACGTCTGACCTTGCATCTCTTTAAATTCCCCTGATAAGGTATTAACCACTTCCTTAACTATCTGCGCATCTTTTTAAAATTCTTGTTCTATTTCCTGGGTTGGATCTTCTTTCGTCTCTTCCTTCTTCTTAACTATTTGTTGTCCCAATAAATCCATATTTTTGTCCATCTTTTTTTCTAAAGGAAATAAATTTTCTATCCGCTTGTTGATTTGTTGGCCCAAGTCATCCATTTTTTTATTTAATACAGTAATTGCATCCAGAATTGCATCCATAATTTTTTCTTCTTCTGCTGGTGGAGTTTCCATAGATGCACTTCCAGTTTCTTTTTTTTCCTCTTTGTCTCTCTTCATCCTCAATGCCATATTCGTCATAATGTAGATAATATTCCTGTAAAAAGAAAAAAAAGAGGGGAGAAGAGAGAGGGGAAAACAAAAAAAGGAGAAAAGAGATAATAATTGTTGCAATAGTTATTTACAAAAAGGAGGGAGTAAGAAAAATACCAAAAGTAAAAACAATCCTTTAAAAAATAGTTGTCATAACACCAGGATTGTAATCCATACAAAAGGCAAGCACAGTCCTTTAAAAATAATTGACATCATAATTCATTTGTAATCCATTAGATATGTAAATAATCCATTAGATATGTAAGTCCATGTAAATTCAGGAACAAAAAGTAAAAAGGCAGATGGAAACTTTCCCCCCCCCCTACTGTAGTCAAAATAATAATAAAAATGATAAGCAGTACCAAGGTTTCTCACGCCCACTTATAGCTCTTCAATCCAGCCAAAAGTAACTGAAGAGAAAAAAGAAGAAAAAAAGAAAAAAATATATAAAATATGTAAAGAAAAGCTGCAGTAATCTAAATAACTTCTTCACCTGAAGTATGTATTGAACAATTAAATTTCTATATAAAAAGAGTCCAAACAAAGCATAGAAATTTAAAAGAAGCTTATAAAAGAGAGGAGAGGTAAATTCTTTCCCAGTAGTAATCACCAAAAAAAAAAACTTAAAAGGCAAAATGTTAATTATTCCATATAAAGTCAAAATCCAAGTAAAGTAAATCCAAAGTAAAAATGCATTCAGTTGCCAATAGGTGGAAAGCTTAGATCAAAGTAAAAGTAAAAAGAAAATCACTTTCATTTGTGGCAAAGTCAATTAGCTTTCCGTTCCCACCGTTTAACCATCCTTCAACAAGAAAGAGATATACCACCAGCAATTATATATCAAGTCCAGAGATAAATCTTAGAGCTTAATAAAGCAAGTAATATTTTTTTAAAAAAGTGCATCTAAAAGGTTGGATGGGGAGCTACTTAACTTATTCAGTTTCACGGTTTCCGCAGAGCTTCATGTTAGTTCCAGCTGTCTTTCACCGCTCAAATCTCCCTTCCCCCGTGGTGGAAATACAGGGGTCGGGAGAGAGCAGCAAGTTTGATGACCCTTGTGATAAATCTTCTGCTCACCCTCTCTTCGAGGGTGATTTTTTGGCGATTTTCCTTTCTTTCAGTCGCCCCAAACAGAAAAACCGTGGAGCCACAGCTCTTCGCTCCACTCGCTCCTACACCCGGAAGTGAAAGTGCATTCTTCAACGTTTAACAAAATGTTAGTATCAACATTTAACAACAAATGGGCAATATCTTGCACAGCCAGCAGAATCTTTACCAGCAGAATAAAATTACTCATTAAAGGAAACTGAAAAACTTTTTTTAAAAAGTATAATTACAAACCTTTAACAATCTGGGGGCAAAAAAAATTCAACGTATGTCTTATATCACCAGTAGGATAGCTATTAGGACTGGGAGTTTTTCCTGTTTTCATAGACCTAATAATATCTAATATTTTACTAAAGAAATGCTACTAAACAGCTTGCTCATGTATAATTTTTGGAAGAACTATATTATTTTAAAAAGATTAATTTCTTGTTTGGTAACTTTTGACTCAGTATTATAAAGTTTAGTATAAAACAGGCTGATGTATTAGATCAGAGTTATTTCATATGTTGCCCTAAGCATCCTTAATACTAGAACTAATTTTATTTTGTTGTTACTGTTGCAGTTGAGAGAACAATAATTTACCAAATATCTCATTCCTAGTATCTTTACTTTATGTGATTCAGTGAATATTGGGTGCATAAAGGGAACTAAGGTCCAATTTAGCAAACATAAACGCTTTATATAATTCTGATGTGGGGTGGCTTGCATATATAGTAAAAATTATTTAACTTTATTTTCCAAATGTTCTTGTTTAGACTTTTGATTCTTCTTTTCCATGAAGCATAAACAATAAGATAAGGAATATACAGTATGCCTTAAAAGCAAAGCATCCCAAAATACCATTAAATTTCTGAAGTGTCCATTTATACAAAAAAGTTAAATCTTATTTCCTCTGTTTTGTAAAATGTAAATTCTTTAGTAATAATGCTGGCGGTGCTGATTGGCAGGGGTGCCGCTCATTACCGGTCCCCCCATCAACGCTTTTGGGTTTGCGTGCAACACACCAGGACACCGCAGGCTGTGCCACCGCCGCCGCCGTTGGTGTGTGTCGCCAACATTACAAGTTTGGAAAGCTCTGATCTAGAAGTTCCTTAGCAGGGCCATATTAATTAATAAATGCAATACCATTATTAAAATATTTATTCACTAATATTAAAAAATCCTTCTGGATAATTTTTATCTTGTTCCACTACAATTTTAAAGACATGTTCATCAATGTGATTGTACCCATAGCAGATTCCAAATGATATATCCCCCCTTGCGTGCGGATTAAGTGTAATGTATAAATGGAAAATGTATAACAATGTATAACAATGTATGTAAGCCGCTCAGAGTCCTCCGTTAGGGAGGAAATGGGCGGGGTATAAATATAAGTATAAATAAATAAAAATTAATATATATTTGATCAACCCATCTTCTAGGGGAAAAAAGATTTAAGTGGAAGATTTTAAGTTTCTTGAAGAAAAGTTTAGATTTTAAATTACCAAATCATCATCTTTCTCTTCTTAGAATAACTTCTACAGCCTTAGACATTCTAAGAAATCACTAAAGACAACATAATTTTTAAAATAATGTTCATATGAGAACCAATAGGAAAAAAGAAAAGGATTTGCATTAACAGACTTCTAAAAACTAAAAAGCATGAACAACTACAACTAATAAAGATTTTTTTTTAAAGACAATGGAATTAGAAAATTAAAAATAAGTGAAAAGTTCTCAATCTAGGGATAAACACAAAAATATTTAATCCACTTTAATTTTCCTGCCAAGAGAGCTTCATTGAATAGCTTGTGTTTCTGCTTGTGGAAGCAGAGCAGGAAAAAAATTACTTTATTCTTTGCATTGAATTCAAAGTTCCTATTTGCTGAGGTAAATGCAGAATATGATCCTATACTGTAGATCTTAGAAACCCAGTCTTATTCTGCTTAGTTTTTGTACTGAATGGAAATGGGACCCTAAGTAGTAAGTAGTTTAAATTTTATTTATTTATTTATTTATTTATTTATTTATTTATTTATTCTAACTAAAGTAGAAAAAAATCTTACGAATAGATTTCTCCATTAAGTCTGCTAAATACTGTTTTTGCTCAATATCATGAGGAATAGTTAGAAATTATAAATTGTTTCTAGGAAGCAGACCCTGTAAATGGTCATTTTTTACTCATTTTCAATGTAGTTTCAGTATCTGTGGAATGTTATTTATTAGAATTTTCAGGCTGGGTGATTCTTTTTATCATGTGAATAAATTATTAACGTTTTTGACATCACCATTTTTTTATTTTGAGAATCAAGTCTTTGTTTAATCTCCAACAAGTTTTCTTTCATTTCATCCATTACGTGTTTTATCTGTATTAATTTAGTTTTTTCTAAAAATCTGTAAATTATGAACAAGAACTTTTTTAGGTGAATCAGAACTTCGTCTAGCTTTCTTTCTGTGACATATCTAGTTTCTCTTGAGGGTCAGAGAGAACCCTCTGTACTTCAGCTCCAGGAAGCTATATTCCCGCTCAAAGGAAGAGGATTTCTACTTCCTTTGTCTTCTCAATCTTCTCTGTCTTCTCAATAATTTATCACCACAGAGCAATAATTTAAACATAGAAAGATATGTACCAGTTAAACAATAAAACAGTCATAAGATGAGACAATGGCCCCTTAAACTGGTGAAAGACCAAGATTATAAATCAGAACATTGCCAATTCCAGAAGTCCCTAAGCCCTGGACATATGTAACTCTGAAGGAGGAGCTGGCAGCCATAATAAATGCAATAAAATAAATAAAAATAAATAAAATTTAGATCAATTGTGGCCCAACCCATAATTACTGAAGTTAAATTTTTTTCAAATTAACCAGAGTTATGCTTATAGGCCTAAAATATCAGTTGCTAATCACAGATCAAAGAGAGTTTCATACCTTGCTTGTGAGATTCCAAGATTGTACATTGGCTACCTTAGAATACCAGACAAGATATGCCTTAAGGTGAAGCAAATTCACTTACAGTATGTGCCATTACTGCCAATTGCTTTCTTTTAGTATATTCAGTTTCAATGATGATCTGTAATTCCCTAGTTAAAACGTACCAACTGTCCTTCCAATTTTGGCAATTGAAGTTGTTTCCTGACTACTGACAAAAACACTTGACATCTATTAAAATGGTTTAGATAATACTTACCTCCATTCCAAGTATATTATTGTTCATTTATTATAATTTATGTAATGTTTTTCTTCTGGTTTTATCCTTACAATAATTTTGTGAGGTAGGTTCATTTGACAGGTGATTTGACCAGAGCCATTTTGTTCACTTTGTCACTGACTGGAGACCTCGACCTCAGAGCTCCCAAACTCTTAGTCTCATAGTTTTGCTAGTAGTGGAATGTTCATACCCACCAAGTCAGCATAGTCCTATAGATCAATTTATGTTAAAATTGATTTGAAGAGTACACTGCAAAGAAACTGACTGGAAACATTAATAGGTAAAGGTAAAGGTTTTCCCCTGCACAGTCATGTCTGACTCTAGGGGGCGGTGCTCATCTCCATTTCTTAGCTGAAGAGCCAGCGCTGTCCAAAGACGCTTCCACGGTCATGTGGCCGGCATGACGCACGCGGAACGCTGTTACCTTCCCACCGAAGTGGTACCTATTTATCTACTTGCATGTGCATGCTTTCGAATTGCTAGGTTGGCAAGAGCTGGGGCGAGTGCGGGAGCTCACTCCGTCACGTGGCACTCGGGTCTCGAACCACCGACCTTCTGATCGACAAGCCTGGTGTCTTAACCACTGAGCCATCGCGCCCCTTTCGGAAACATCAATAACTTCCCAAAAATATTAAAATTAAAAACCCATTAGTATTTTATCCATTTATTGTTGCTGCCATTAATTTGGTATCAGATATTGCTAAATATATCATTTTTTAGAACATTGTATTTATATTTTTTCTATATGCATCTATATCCTGATCTACTCTGCTTTTCTTCCTCCTATAAAATCTTTGCAGATTCTTCCCAGTGATCCAATATTAGGATGTCAGCAATCCTAATTGCATGGGCAGTGCATGAGTACAGGTAGTCCTCGGTTTACATCCAGTAATTTAATGACTGTTCAAAGTTACAGCAGTGCTGAAAAAATGGATGTATGACCGGTCCCCAAAGTTCTGGCCAGCGCAGCACTCCCACGGTCATGTGATTGTGATCCAGGTGCTTGGGTGCCCGGCTTGCGATTATAACATCACAGGGAACTGTGGTCATGTGATTGCCATTTGCAACCTTCCCTGCTGGCTTCCCACAAGCAAAGTTAATGGCGAAGCTGGCAGGGAAGGTTGCAAGTCACTCCGGTAAGTCACTCCTGCCCACAACACTCCCCCACCTACAGCCTCCATCGGCCGTCCCTGGCCTCCGATTTGTGCACAGCCTGTGCCGGGCCTCCCAAACCCTCCCACAGCCTCCCCCAACTCCAGTGCGGCCTGTGCCGGCCCTCCCAGGATGTTCCCCAGCCTCCCCCACCCCCCATGACACCACCCCAACCTCCCGTGGCACCCCCACACTCCTTACCTGGGATTCCCACTGCTTCCTGCTTAACAACCCACACGTCTTGGGGTTACAAAGGCAACCAGGACTCTTGGGATTGCCATCGCTAAGCAGTGCAGTCATGTGACATTGCACTTTATGACGGCATCGCTTAGCGATGGCAATCCCAATCGCCGTCGTAATCCGAGGACTACCTGCATGAGTAATTTAGAATGAAAACATCATGAAGTCCCATATGTTTTGCTGTGCTGGTTTACAATGGGGTTATTTAGAGGCTGAGTGCCTCCAGTGACTTGAACTGGATGGTTCTACCAAGATGATAGTAACTGTCTTTAGTCTGTAGCTATGACCCCCAGCACATTCTTGCTTTGTCAGTCTACTTTCAGTGATGTTACTTATCCTTTGTTGATGGATATCATTATGGGATGCATTTGCATTTTATACCTTTATCTGTAAGGTCAGAGGTTTTTAATCTGGTAATTGGGTGAAGTTGGGGAGGAAAGTGAAATTTGTCCCTAAAAGCATTCTGCACCCTGAAGCTCTGAGATACACATTTCAGGATTGTTAAGGCCTCCCTCAGAGGTATGATTGAAGATAAGTTCAAATATGTGGCCAAAATTAGTAACACATAAGTAAGATGGGATCCTTCCTCACCAGATGGAGGGAAGTGATGGGCAAGACAAGTGCAGTAATGAATTAATCATGTTGAGCTTAATGTCACACAAAATTAAGAAGGAATTTAATGGAAAATATTTGACGAAAGTAAAATGTAGAACCAATTTTGCTTCCTCCGGAGATCCTTCTTGAATTAAGACAAGGGGAAAGTGTGAGAATAAATAACAAATCAGTAAGTCTTTGGGCAAGTATTAGTATTATTTGGGCATGTGATGCAAGCAGATGATGGACTAAAACAAATTATGTTTGGCAAGATTGAAGCAAGCAAAGAAAAGAGAGGAGATAATCTGGATAGATGGAATCACATTAATTACTGGATAGTTTCTGGAAGAGCTACAAGTTATTATTGGAGACTAGTCAAATGACAAACATTAGTCTATGTTTCAGTATTTTTAAAGTGGAAAATGTGGAGAGTTTCAGAGATAAAGCATGTATCCAATAGAAGAGAATATAGGTAGCTCGGGGTTGAGCTGTGGAGTCCTTAGTGCTCTCTGAGCTTGGTGATGTTACCTAGTTGGGTAATGAAACATCTGCAAGCAAACAACCAAGCTCAGAGAGCACCAAGGACTCCATAATAAAGCATGTATATTTAGCTTGGATAAAGAAGGGATTTCTTGGGTGAAGTAGTATATGATTCAGTATATGATTAGTATACTGAATACTTCATATTAGTAGTATATGAAGTAGTATATGATTCAGGATGGACTTCATTTGTGGGCTGGGAGAAGTGAATAATTTATGCAACAGAGTTCTGACAGGAGAAGGCAGGTGCAGTAGGTAAGATAAAAAATGCATGTACAAATGCTGGCATAGATTTCTACAGTGTTGTACAGTGAATGGTAGGCATTGTATCTTACAGTCTCCCATCTGTCATGTTACTTGCAAAAACAACAGTCAAACAGTGAGGCTTGTCTATATGTGCTGCCAATAAATTTAAGACGGTGCATATACTTATTTATTATTTGTATTTTGCGCTACGTCTAATGCAGGGTTTTCCAAAGTTTTCCCGTGGCAACACACACACCGCCGTTGGTGTGTCGCCGCAGGAAAACCCGGAAGTGCCACCATTGCGGCAGCGCGCAAAAACCCAGAAGCGCTGCTGCCGCTTTCGGGTTTTTGCGCGCCGCCGTTGGTGTGTCGCCGCGGGAAAACCCGGAAGCGCTGATGATGATCAGCGCTTCCGGGTTGTGTGGTGACACACCAGACAGTGTGTGGTGACACACTTTTGTGTCGCGACACACAGTTTGGAAAGCTCTGGTCTAATGATTACAAACTGATTTACAGAAGTAAAATTAAAATACAGACAGAAAACAATGAAAAAATATTCACCAATGCCAAACAGGAAAATGCTTTGTGAACAACATAGAGGAGAGGCATTGTAAGTAGTTTAGGCAACCTACTGATATCATTTTTATTTAGAATATTTGTGTATTTTATCAAAGTAAGTTGCCTTCTTCTAGTCTGTCCAACTATTTTCTAAGAAATTAAAGGAAGACTCTAAACAACAATTTATATAATTAATTTTCCATGGGATTGTTAAAAGAACCATTACAATTAGAATTGACTGGATTTGTAGCAGCTTTTGTAGTTGTACAGCAGTGCTTTATATGGTGGAAAGAGGGAGAGAATCTGTCAGCTTTTACATATAAGATTTGCATGATACATTCAGCTAAAGCAAAAGTTTATGAGAATATTTAAACCAAATGGCTTACTGAAAGACAAGCAGTAACACTACAAAGAAAGAAGTGCCTCAACAAAAGTTAAACTTGAAGGAAGAATGCTGTTACTTAGCACCAGTAAAGGTTCCCGGCACCTATTCTCCCACTTCCAGGTCCTGCGTGTGATAACACATCCACCATTAACTCATGTATGTTTACAACAATAAAGGAGCAATTTGGATGTGCCTGAAGGCTAGATTTACATAGTCTCTCACAGCCCAATACAGGTGGCAACACCTAGTTGACCTTGGGTGATCTCAAAAGGCAGGATTTAGACTTGGTTAGTAGCCGGATTTCATGAGGAATCTCAAGTCTTCAGGCTAGACTAAGATTTTTTTTTAATTCTAGAATTAGCCAATTCCATGTTGTTATTAAGAAAACTATATGGAGTCACCATAAAACCACCCTGAATCAAACTAAATTCAAGGAAGTCTCAAATTCAGCAAGATTGGATTGTTGACTCTTGATATTTATTTGAAATCCCAAGAAAATACTTTCATGTAGCCGGATTTCATGAGGAATCCCAAGTCTTCAGGCTAGACGAAGAATTTTTTAAAAAATTATAGAATAAGCCTAAATTTGTCCTACCTCATTCATACCTAACCTCTTATCTGGTCTTCTTAAGTGTATTTCCCAATGACCAGAGTATGCTTGCTTTCAGTGAAAAGCTAGCCTGGTGATGAATCCATCAGCTACATAAATCTACTCTTGTCTGTTCTGTGGAAACACTAGCAGTTCTCTGGAAACACTGATATGTTCCTGAAGCATGTGTGGTAACTTGCCTAAACTACCCCTCTAGGCTATCAAACCACCACACCCTACCTTAAGCTGGATGGTTCTGGGGTTGAGAAACTGCTTGGCACTGTAGTTCTTTTTCAGTTGCATTGTCTCTTGAGATGCAAAGGCAAAAATTAATGTTGGCATGAGGAAAGAGAAGGCAGCTATACCATCAATGTAATTTGCCTATTCTTTATGTCGATGAAGGTTCTCAGTCATCCAGGTGGAACAGTCTGTAGCTTGAATCATGTCAACTGGATTTCTATTTTCTCAGTGGAAACGTTTCGCTCCTTACCCAAGGAGCTTCTTCAGTCTGAGCTTCTTGGATAAGGAGCGAAACGTTTCCACTGAGAAAATAGAAATCCAGTTGACGTGATTCAAGCTACAGATTGCCTATTCTTTGTTTTTTCTGGGAGGGGTAGAATTCAGAAAGAAATTGTCTGTCCTAAATCAGCCTTCGGGAGGATACCCGGTTATGGAAGGCTGGTCCGCATACTGCCAAAACACTGAGGAGAATATATGATCTGGGTTCATACAGCTTGGTATGGTGTATTTTGTTTGGTTTTGGCTTGGTGTGATATACTGTATGAACCTGGTTACTGTTTGGATTGGGCTGCACATATTTGACGTGTCTATATTCAGTGTAACCATTGAAAGGGTTATGTAGATTCTCAGTATGATGTCATGGACCACTCAAGTGAGTGCTTATGATAAGGAAAAGAGTAATTTATTCTACCACAGCTATAACTCTATCCTCTAGATCAGTAATGAGCAAAAGAGAGGTTGATTTTTTAAAAATGCACGGGTTTCTGACTGATTTTTGTCTAAAAGAGGTAACAAATAGAAGTATGTTTCCCTTGAGCTGCTGAAAAAGAATTCTGGAAGGATAAGCACTTACGAATTTGGAACTGATACTGATCACAAACTTCTGACTTGTGTGCTGATGCATGTCTTTCTGCTGTTAATTCTTGCTGTATATTGGATTGCCCAAGCCATTCTATTGATCTGGTTTGAGCAACTGGACTTCAAGATTCTACTAAAGCAGAGCTTTCCAAACTGTGTGTCACAACACAAAAGTGTGTCGCCACACACAGTCTGGTGTGTCGCCACACAACCCGGAAGCGCTGATCATTATCAGCGCTTCCGGGTTTCCCCACGGTGACACACCAACTGCAGCGCGCAAAACCCGAAAGCAGCAGCGCTTCCGGGTTTTTGCGCGCTGCCGCACTTCTGGGTTTTCCCGCGGCGACACACCAACGCTGGTTGGTGTGTTGCCGCCGGAAAAACTTTGGAAAGCCCTGTACTAAAGAGTAATTTTTAAAAATACCAAAATAGATCACCCACGTCTGCAGTCTGCCCACCCTTCATAGTGTGAATATGAATATATATATAAATAAAACCACATGCAGTATTTGAAAAAATGCAGGGAAACCTGAATCTATTCAGACAATTTTTCTAAGATTTTTGTTTGTTTGTTTATTTATTTATTTATATTTCAAATTTTGTTACCGCCCACTTGTTATCACTTGAAGAGTGATTCTGGGTGGTTTACGGTTGAAGGTATGTGATATTATTCAGCCCATGAAGCCTTTGTCAGAGTAGGAGAGGGATCATTTCAATGAACATCAGAGTTCACTGTATTGCACAATACTATGAATCTATTTCTTTATTGCTAACATGTTTATCTGAATACACTTTTAAAAGCCATATTTAAATACTTCTGAACAATAGGGAGGGCTCAGATGATGTAGCAGAAAAGTAAAACATAAAACATAAAATAAAGCTAAGCCTAGCCCCACCCTTTGGCAGAAAAGAATAGCTGCAGGGAGTTTTGCTGTTCTCCCTCTGCCAGATACAACATTTTGATGCAACTGTTGGAAACCCTGGGACTGATGCCTGGTTAGTGGGTTAGTGCACGTGTATTAATCACTGTCTTTTGTGAACTACCTTGAATATTTGAATGAAAAAAAAGTGATATAAATGAAATCTTAAGATATAATGCCTACACATATCCGTATCTCCTCCTAGATACGGCTACTTGCATAGGCAAAGATGGTCATAGCCAGCAAGATCAGTGTGCAGATCTCATTAGATATACAGTGGCTAGCTTGGTTGGGGCATAGCACAGCCATGATGTGTATGGAATGCATTGGGTAACATCCTTCCTAAAACTGAACAGGTTTGGGATTTGTTGGTGTTTGGATGAGAGGCTGCCTAGAAATCTGATGCATAGTGGAACAAATTCCATCACAGTACCACTTTGAACAACCCCCCTTTCCCCCCACTCTATTTTCAGTTAACGCTAATCTGCAGGGCCATAACTCAGTGATTGAGAATTTGAGTTTAATCCTGGTATAGAACTCTGGAAAACTACTTCAGCACTGAACTAGATGGACCTACAGGCCGACTCAGATAAGGTAGTTTGCTAAATTTCAACTTTTCATTATCCATCCACTCAGGAATAAGCAAACTTCTGTGTTCTAAATATGTGCAAAAGATGCTTTTTCTATTAATCAGGATACATACAAATGATATTTATGGATGCATATTCTGCCTTAGATAGATTTTATCTCTCACCAGAAATAAATATACTCTGTGTTTGAGGACTGGGACTCAAGTCCAAAGCTTATTTATATTTATTCTATCGTATCTTTTTGTACTTCCTCTATGAAGTCTGTGAAGTGTTAAGTGATATGGCTTAAACATGTCTGCCTCTCATTGCTGAAAAGGGTTCTGTGAATCAGCTCTCTGTTTCCATCACAGCACACTATTAGAATAATTTGCACATCAGACAATAGATTCCCTAAGCTTTGTTATAATCTGCTCATGTGTGTGAGCATAGATCCTTCTATTTCTTGGCCACTTGTGTGGGAAGGAATTATCTGGATGTAAGCCAGCATTTTTTACCATTTTTCTCTAGGAGTGCTGGGCACTCTGCTTTCTGAGCATCAAGTGTCAGACATTAAAATGGGTGTACAGTTTGGTACATTCTATATGACTTTTGTGCATAAAAAGGTTGGGTGGGTATTTTGTATAGTTTCTCTTCCAAGGCATTTATGGGATTTCCAGTCAAATTGTTATGGAGGCAGTGTGTGTGTTCTGAAGTGTCAGTTTTAGCATCTGTATTCAGTAACATCCATCTTAAGTGCTTTGTGAAAAAATATATTTATACATATGCAAATGTTTCCTCTTATCAGGACTGTTTTGACTGACATTGAGAAGTTTGTGGGCACAGCAGTGTGTAGCAGTTCTTTTACAATTGTCACAGAGTGGTTGACAAAAGAATACATTTTGAGGTCCTACCCCCACTTCCGAACACACTTACAGAGACTTGTAGGCCTATAATTTGAAGTATTTGAAAGCTGATGTTCCAAACAGGATATGATTTTCTTCTTTAAATAAGCAAAGTAGAACATAAAAATCGGAGTAGGTACAAATGCAGTATTTGGATATATTGGTTGGAATTCAACATTTTAGGATGATGGGACTTTCTCTCCTCTGTTCTATACTCCTCCCAGCCCCTCAAAAGGAGTAGAATTCAAAATGTAGCAGATTTTGAGGATGTACGGGGAGCTGCAGAAGGGGTGTGTGTGAGAAATCCTTTCACGTTCACTTAGTAGAAAATGCTTCTGCTATTGGAAGCATACAGTTAAATTCCATTTTAGTTTTAATATGGATTTTAAATATATATATTTTATAGATCAGTTTGAGGAATTTTTTAAAAAATGTAGCAGATATATCGGGAGACATAATAGAAATTGCAGAAAACTGGTATTTTTCTATTTAAATCCTCTTGTTTGGAAACATTTCACTACCATCTTGATCAATGCATAGCTCAGCACATAGAGACTCGTAATAATTGATCTTCTCCTTTTTTTCTCCTGCATTTGGCAATCAACTGTAAAATGCCCAGCCTGTAGATTGTTATCCTTTTAGACAATAAATATATTTTGAGAGAGATTCTTAAGAAAAGTCAAAGGTCAAGATTTTGTGAGGCATTTCCTCAAGAGAGCTCTTAAAGAAGAGCAAACAGTAGTTGTTTGCTAAATCCCTGAGAAATGCAACATAAAAGTTTTCTTTCCTTGTGCAGTATCACCATCAGTGAATAATTGCTGTGTATTCCTATTCTCAATCTAGCAACTGAAGCTCAGTATTACATGTTTCTTACTTAGAAGTCACATTGGACTCAGTAGGTAAGTGTAGGTTAGTATTTTAAGATTGCTGTTTAAGATTGTGAGATGTGAATCAGGAAGTTCCAGTTCATCATTAATACTCCATGCATACCTGCAGTATAAGATCAAGAGCTCCTAGTGAGAGAATCAGGAGAGAGGAGGCGGCAAATGAAGATAATTTAACTCCTCCTGGCTGAGACCAAAGTCTCATCTAATCCAGCATTTTGACTAATGAAATAGCCAACCAGATGTATTTAGGAAGTTCACAAGCAGGACAGGATGTCAATAAACCTCTTCTGTCATTCCATGGAAGCTCATTTTAAGGCATTCTGCCTGTGATTCAGGAGATAGTAAACATCTGTCAAGACCAGTAGCCATTGTTATCCCAATCTTCTATGAATTTATCCAGTCCTCTTGTTTAAATTTATGGCCAACACCACACTTTAACTTCCTCTTATTCTCCATGAATCTTTGCATTTAGTTTCAGTGGATGAGCCCAAGATACAAACTTAAGAGAGAGGGAAAAAGCTTCTTGATTCACATTGTACGTCTTTGTTCATGCTTTCATATATTTCTCTCATGGGTCCCAAGAGTTCTCAAACTGCAGGGCATGAGCCTGGGAGCAAATGTGAGGGGAGAATTGCACTCAATCCCATTCTGATTAGATGCAGATGGTCTTCCTTGATCTTCTGGTACTGGACTGGGCCACACACAGGATTCAGGGACCAGGGTTCTCCTTCAACACTCATTGTGCTTGCAGCATTTGCTCCTACAATAGGCTCAACGTGCTCTTGGATACTGTCCAAGGCAACCTGGCTGGGACTGAGGCACTCTTGCCTAGTCTCACCTTCGTCTTCTTCCTAGGTGGTGTCATGCTGGGTCTTTCTGCTCAACCTGAATGCTTGCTCTAGGCAGCCTAATGCTGCACTTTCTGCAGCAGAATGATGTCCCACAATAGGAGGTCAGTGCACTCGGGCCACTTGGCACTAGTACACAGACTCAGAGCCAAAATCCAACATGATACCATCCAGGAAGAGCTGCCCCTGGAAAGGGACAGATTAGGTAATGATTGGAGCACCTTGATCCTGGCTGGGTGGCCTTGGGCAGTACTCAGGAGCAGGTTGGAGCTGTTGCAATGAGCACAAAGGCTCTCAGAGTGCTCAGGCCCCCAGAATTGAGTTCTGACTTTGATTTAGTGTTTCCACATGCACATATGCCGCATAATTCACAGCGACTCTGGCTGGTTATCCATGCCTTTTATTAGATATGTAACTAATCAGCCCTTTCTGCTAGCAAAAATGGGGGCTGGGGGGACAAGCATATTTACAAATGTAAGCATAGAATTGTGAAGCAGCTGAAAGAAGCATAGAGCAGATTGGCTTCAGTATAAAGCAACTTTTCCCAATCTGGTGGTGAGTGTGGGCTGTGGTACCTGGGAACGATAAGAATTATAGTCCAATACATCTGCAGGCACCAATGTTGCATGTTTACTGCCACTCATTTTAAAAGCTTCATACTTGCTATTAATAAAATTTTGAAAGAAATCCCCAAATATTAGTAAATAACTTCTCCCTTATGGGGACAAGGATATCCAGTGTTGGCTACTTTGCTTCCTCATTCTTCTGACAGTGGTTTCGTTTGAAAGAGATGGTGTGATTTTCTAAGCCGGTCACCTCTCTCCCTGCCACCGACCGCTCCATAACATGGAAAGAGGCCTCTTAAAAATAAAATTAAAACCTGGGTACTGAATGCCTGTTAGCAAATGTTGTAGCTGATGTAATTAATGAAGACCTTGGATTTGCTCCAATACAGGAATGTAGATTGAACGTATCTGAATATTCTGCTCAAAATCAAGTGTAAACATTAGTTTAGTTCCTTGATTATTCTTTTTTCCAAATTCTTTCTTCCCAGAATATGTATGAATGGCTCCAAACTATTGTGGTTGAGTATCTTTTTTTATGATCTGATCAGAGAAAGATTTGGAAAGTTTGATCCTGAACCCACCAAGGACACTGCTCCCCTCCCCCAATTGATGAAATAGTTAGACTGAATTAAATGCAAATGTCAACCTACCTCAGTGTCAGTTTTTATCTATATAGATATAATAATATAATGTTTTACTAATATTATTATATCATATAATAATAATAATAATAATAATAATAATAATAATAATATATCATTGTATGGGGGCGTGGTGGCTCAGCGGGTAAGACGCCAGGCTTGTCGATCAGAAGATCGCAAGTTCGGAGGTTCGAATCCCTAGCCCCGCGTGACGGAGTGAGCTCCCGCACTTGCCCCAGCTCTTGCCAACCTAGCAACTCGAAAGCATGCAAATGCAAGTAGATTAATAGGTACCACTTCGGTGGGAAGGTAACAGCGTTCCGCGTGCGTCATGCCGGCCACATGACCGCGGAAGCGTCTTCGGACAACGCTGGCTCTTCGGCTAAGAAACGGAGATGAGCACCGGCCCCTGGAGTCGGACACGACTGCACAACTGTGCGGGGGGGACCTTTACCTTTACCTTATATCATTGTATATAATAATATTATTAGGTTCATAGTGACTTTCTCATCCTGGAAGTGACTGAGCTTCACAGATAATATTAACATCTCTTTTTAAGCATTAAGCTCAAGATCAGTTGTAGTGATTGTGTCCTCTTTTTTTCTCTTTAAGAAAAGGACAGTAATGGACAGAGTGTGATTCACCTCAAGTTGTTTAGTGACCTAGTTGCAGGCAGTTGGAAGCTTGTAGAGCATTAGTCAAATTGCAGCAATGGACCAAAATTCCTTCATACCAGAATGTTCTTAATAGATTGACAAATATGTTTGTGGCTTGAAACTTTTATCTTATACATAGTGTGCCAAAGGCAGAGTGAAAAATGGGAGCGTGGTGTGACTAATGAAATGTTCTGGGAAATTGCAGATAGTTAAAGTGAGTTGTGACCAAACCCTGCAGGAAAAATAATCAATGTATGTTTGTCTTTTAATGCCTTCCTCTTCCTCTTTGTCAATAAAGTCATCATGTGCAAAAATGGTTTCTTATACTTGTTAAAGTTTTATCAAAGAGGGGATTTGGGTCAATGATATAAGTGATAAAAATGGAATTGTAAGTGCTGTCCTTACAACTTTTAAACATGTAAGAATCCTTTCCTCCTATATAAGTCTGGTCAGATTCCATAATTAGATGCAAGAGGTGGTGAATTCTTGTGGAAAACGTATGTAATTCTGAGCATGAGCGACTTGCAATTTGGGTCTGTCTATCAGTTGCTTCTGTTGGAACTTGAATGTCCAGATATTATATTGTTTGCATACCTGAAGGGTGGATACAGATGGTTAGCTGAAATTATTGAGCTACATGGGGTATTAATGGCTAGGTGTGAGACTGAAAAGTGGGTGAGGCTACAGCTTGCTATTTCCTGGAATTCATCTTATATGTGGCAAGAGGCAGGATGTGGAGAGAGGTAATCCTGATGCTCATCTGTGACATTTTGTAATCGGTATGGCCAAATTGCAGGCTGAGAATAAGCTCCAGGTTTGGGAGCAACTTTATTCAATCCCTTTTTGGCAACATCAAATTGTAATGTAATACAGATAATGTTTAGGAGGAAAAAATACACGAGCTGTCATGTATATTTTGTACAAATGTTGCATTTTACCTTGTATATACTGTATATAGATGTTCATATGGTCCTTGCAAGAAAAAGAAAATTAATTCAGGTTTTCCACAACTTGGTGCCCCATATAGTGGTAAGGAACCAACAAATATCATTTCTTACCATTATCCATGCTGTGTGGAGCTGCTGCAAGTTCTAGATAAAACCATCTGGGTTGGGAAGGCAGCTTTAAGTACAGTTATTAAGGTTCCTTCAAGTTGAGCTTGTATCTTAGTGATTTTACAGACTCATCCTCTGCTGGTGTTTGAATAACAGCTTCATGCTGTCTGAATACACATGTGCTTAATGTCTGAAGTCTTTATTATACCTCTGGTTTTGGGAACCTATGGTCTTCCAAGGTCACTGATCTACAGCTTATTGGCATCTCTTGGCCACAAGTTTCTCATCCTTTTTATAGAACCTAAACATCTAAGAGGGGATATTTCAATCTTCCCCAATCTGAGCACCCTCTAGATCAGAGCTTTCCAAACTGTGTGTGGCGACACAAAAGTGTGTCACCACACACAGTCTGGTGTGTCGCCACACAACCCGGAAGCTCTGATCATCATCAGCGCTTCCAGGTTTTCCCACGGCAACACACCAACGGCGGCGCGCAAAAACCCGAAAGCGGCAGCAGCGGCACCATAACTTTCCGGGTTTTCCCGCGGCGACATGCATGGCTTTGCATGTTTGGGTGCAGCCCAGCGTTTTAATAGGATGTACATCCGCTCAGAAAAAAGAAAACTGAGATTGTAGAAAGATATTGGAAAGCAGAGAAGATGGTGGGGAGCAACTTCATTAGTTTGCCTTCTGGTCAACCATTTTGTGGCATTATCTATACAGGTAGTTCTTGCTTACCAACCACTCATTCGCGAGTAAAGTTATGACGGTGCTGAAAAATGAGACTCTGGTCTTCGAAGTTGCGACTGTCACAGCATCCCTGCAGTCACATGATCATAATTTGGGTGCTTGGCGACTGGTGTGCATTTTTGACGGTCACAGTGTCCTGTGATGTAATCGCCATTTGCAACCTTCACAACCGGCTTCCAACAAGCAAAGTCAATGGGGAAGCCGGCAGGAATTTGCAAGTCACAGTCACGTGACATCGTGCTTAACGACCTACAGTGATTTGCTTAACGACTGCAGCCGGAACTGACAAACTGCTGTCATAAGTCAGGCACGGTTGTGTGATTTTTCACTTTACAACCGCATTGCTTAGCGACAGAGTTACCAGTCCCAATTGCTGGTCCAATAGTGGTAGGCAGCAGGAATCCAGTAGTGGTAGGCAGTGGTTGGTGGTTTGAGGATGCTCTTTCCACCTTCTAGCTTTTCTCTTTTAACTTTGTATTTTTTGTATTTTTATAATGGTTTTTTATGATGTTTTATTTGTAAGCCTCCTAGAGTCACTTATATAGTGAGATGGGTGGTGTATAAATTCAATAAAATAAATAACAAATAAATAAATAAAATGTACCCACCAGACCCAAAAGTTTGAAGATCTTTGCACTACATCTTGATATTGTAATATATTATAATATTTAACATAATATAAATATAATTAAAGGGGCGTGGTGGCTCAGTGGGTAAGACGCCAGGCTTGTCGATCGGAAGATCGCAAGTTTGGAGGTTCGAATCCCTAGTCCCGCGTGACAGAGTGAGCTCCCGCACTAGCCCCAGCTCTTGCCAACCTAGCAATTTGAAAGCATGCAAATGCAAGTAGATGAATAGGTACCACTTCGGTGGGAAGGTAACAGCGTTCTTCGTGCGTCATGCCGGCCACATGATCATGGAAGCGTCTTCGGACAACACTGGCTCTTCGGCTAACAAACGGAGATGAGCACCGGCCCCTAGAGCCGGACACAACTGCACAAACGTGTGGGGGGAACCTTTGCCTTTTTAAATATAATTAATTATTAAATAATTAAAGATTAAATAATAGTTAATATCCTATTATACATATTGATGTAACATTTAATAGTTTGGTTTTGGCTTAATGTCTTGTGTGGACCCAGACAATTTTGGCTTATTCAGTAAACTATAATTAAGCCAATTGTGACTTAATATGATTTGATTCCAGTTATTGTGTGTGTAACTGACACATTCCATTCATAAATGAGAATACTCATTGCAAGTTGGGCATAAGGGTGAAATACTATTTTCTTAGTTTTAGCCACAAAATGAGTTCAAAATGAGTTCTTCAGAGACATGATGCTTCAGTTTCAATGGAGAGAAATTTGTTCCTGCAGCTAATACAGAAGAGAGGGCTAACCTTTTCCTGTGCTTTACAATTCGGTAAGCAGTGGGAAGACAGATTCTTGGAGACAATGCTACTTTTCCTGCCTGTAGATATCTATTTTTGGAAATGGGTCAACTTCCTTTTGCTGGACACATTAGTGCTCTAGTGCCTAGGAGCACTTGCTTTACGATTTTTCTGTTTGTTACACACGCATTAGAACTTCTCTGCGTAACTATTTGTGGCAGCCCAGTGTTTCATGAATTGAAGCAAGTTAACCACAAGGAGAAGATGACATTTTGAGACAGTATATGTTGAATTCCAAATCTCAGGCATGCACATGAGTTGGATTTTTGTAAAAACAAAAGGATATCACAAAGAATATATTAAGTTTCCTATGTTCTCTTGAGTGGTTAAAATATAATTATGGTTAATATATCATTAAGCTGGCTAGTATATAATCAAAATGACATTGCCATTCATGCGCGTTACACAGTGGTAATGCAAGCCCTGGGGTAAATACAGTTTCTCTAAGAATCTTACTTGATTAATATGGAAGACAAGCTTAATCTTGAAATACTTATTTCAGACAATGACTCCTATAACCACACTTGTTTTATTGTGATAGCCTGGGCTAAAGCTATAAACTCCTCAGAGAAAAGCAGCCCAATCCAATCATTTTTTGTTTGCCCACCTCCTTAATATAGACCACAGCTTTCCAAACTGTGTGTCGCGACACTTTAGTGTGTCGCCACACAACCCGGAAGCGGCAGCGGGGGTGTGCACGGTGGCGGCGGCAGCGGTGCGCCATCAGCGCTTCTGTGTTTTAGCGGAGGCCGCCGTGCATGGGCACGCCCCCCGCACCACCGCTGTGCCCTCCCCCGCCCCCATGTGTGCTGCCGCCGCCGTTGGTATGTCGCCAACGGCAGCACTTTAGAAAGCACTGATATAGACGGACTTCACAGATTGTGCTAAACTATAAATCATGGGTTTCAAATTACACTGACTGGGGTCACTATACCTGTGTATAGTGTAGTGTAGTGTACTGTATATATAGTGTATAGTGTAGTGTAGTGTAGTGTAGTGTAGTATAGTGTAGTGTAGTGGTTAAGTTTCGGACTAGGACTGAGAAGACCCCGGGTTCAAGTCCATGCTCAGCCTGGGAAGCTCACTGGGTGGCTTTGCCCCCCCCCTCTCTTTTTCTCTCTCTCTCAGCTGAACTTACCATAAAAAGGTAAAGGTTCCCCCCGCACATTTGTGCAGTCGTGTCCGACTCTAGGGGCCGGTGCTCATCTCTGTTTGTTAGCCGAAGAGCCAGCGTTGTCCAAAGACGCTTCCACGGTCATGTGGCCGCATGACGCGCGCGGAACGCTGTTACCTACCCACCGAAGTGGTACCTATTCATCTACTTTCGTTTGCATGCTTTCGAACTGCTAGGTTGGCAAGAGCTGGAGCTAGTGCGGGAGCTCACTCCGTCACGCGGGGCTAGGGATTCGAACCTCCGAACTTGCGATCTTCCGATCAACAAGCCTGGCGTCTTACCCACTGAGCCACCACGCCCCTTGAACTTACCATATACAGTTGTTATTGTTGGGGCTAAATTAGAAGAGGGAGTGCGGTATATGCCGCCTTGAGCTCCTGCAGGAAAGGTAGGGTATAAATTTAATAATTAAATAAATACGCCACAACCAAGCAAACTGCATTTGGTTTTGCATATGTTGCAATCCCAGCCATATTATTGCACTAAGGTCGAGTTAACTGAATACAATACTTGACAGCAGTGGTACAATCAGCATTTTAGAATTCACGGTGTAGCCATAGAAATTTGGCTACGTATATGAACCAATCACTCATGCTTAAAGCTGGTGCTTGTGTAGTCCTTTACTCATATGCCTTTGACTTTACTTTCTGGTTTGATCAAGATATATTTTGTTGTAATACCCAACTGAGGGAATTGTGTAACACAATTGGGATGAAGGGATTTGGAAAAGGAAAGTGGAATTCTGTCAAAGAGAAGCAGCCCATCCTGGCTAGCTATACGATGAGGAGACAGTTAAGAGCAGAATGAGACAACTGCATCCTAGAAATAATTTATCCAATTGGGAAAAAAATGAACTATGACTGTGGGAAGAGAGTTTATAAGATGAAGAATGCTAGACTAGGCATCCTTTTATTTTATAGCAGTTCTGATTATGCCTCTTGATAAATTCTGCCGAGTTCTTCTTTTGATGTTAGCTGATGCTGGCCTCATTTTGCCAATGTGCTGTTGTGTAGTTCCAAACTACAGAACAGCCTTTTCCTTTGCCAAGTGCTTCTAATAAATGCTGGGAAAAGGCTGCTGGAAAGCCATGGACACATGTGTCCATCAAAGTCCAACAGGTTTTATTTAGGTTCCCAAATGTTTGTAGGCTGGAGAGCTTCTTGAGCCATTTTCCTGTTGATTGGGACCGACATAGGCAGTAGCACATTCATAGATACATTGGTGTCAATGAATTTTAAGTGAAAAAGCATTACAGTAAAATCTAAATTTAGTGGATCTCAGTACAAAGGACTTCAGATACACCAGACAAAATTCCTGTTGTATTTATGTCACTTTACATAATTTCGGTAATCACATCATTACATTTCACATTATAGCTGTTGGCTTTTCTATGTGTGACAGATGGCATATCATCTTTGTCTGTTTTCTAAGCATAACTAATACAGAAGTATTTCCACCAAAATCTATTGCTGAAATTCTGGGCTTCTTCTTAAATGGCTGCCTGAGCCTGTGATAGCCATGGCTTTCAGCTGTGGATAAACAGAACTACTTGGAGTGGACTGAATACTAATATTCATTCTAGGCAAACCAAAAGAAGCAGAGGACAAAACTTGGGCAATCTCTGGGAAGTTTTTTGCAAGGTTCAGTTAAGTCCAATTAGTGCTTGTTTGAAAATAAAATATTGAATAAAATTGATCCTTTTTATTTCATTTTAGAATGGCATAAATAATTTATATTACCTTAATATAAAGTAGCAAATACAAATACAACTAGCTAGCTCATTCTGATTTTTTAAACCATTGTTTCTGTTACACTTTTGACAGCTTAATAGTACTCAAAGAGTTTTCATCAATGGTTACTCATCAAACTGGAGTGAGGTATTGAGTATGTCAGTCCTAGACCCACTACTGTTCCATATTATTAATGACTTGGATGATGAGGCTGAGAGAATGTTTATCAGATTTGCAGATGATGCAAAATGTGACGGAATAGCTGATGCCACAGAATGCATAATAAAATGCAAAGCTATATAGGTTAGTGAAATGCGCTTAAAATAACAGAATTTAACAAAGGCAAACAAAACAAATGCATGGGTATAGGATGGAGGATACCTGCCTTGGTAATGAACCTTGTGACAAAGATCTTGGAAGTGTTATGTGGCTGTAAAAAAAGCAGGGAGAAATGCAGCAGTGGTCTTAAGAGGTACAACCTTGTTTCTCTGGAGACTGGAATGTGTGCCAAGTATCAGATTCTGTGTTTTGACCTGTGTAATATTGTAGAATACACATGGCTCTGGACATATGAGATAGGCTATGAATCAGGAAGTTTCTTACTCACGAACTCCCTTGCTGATGCATCAGTCTCTTTACTTCATTTGCAGTGAGGGAATAATATTGTCCTGTTTTACATTATCTCACCAATTCTTGTAATGGCCCTGTACATGAACTGCTTTGAGATTACAGATAGCCCTCCTTAATTGCATCTTGCTATTATGTTTTTAATATTGTTGTGAAGAAATAATGGGATTGGAGAAAGTCATGGCAAAGAAATGGGGGCCTTTGTTCTTTGGCCCATTTATGCAAATTCAGCAGAGTTCCTTCTTCTTAGTGGTACAGATTCCCAACTTAACGCTTGTGCACACCAGTTCATATTTCCTGGACTTTTTGAAATATTGCTTAGGAGGGAGAATAACCTTTTTCAGTCACTGTACGTTTTCCTCTAAAAAAATCTGAATAAACAATTAGCGGCCTTGCAAACCGATCACTTGCCTCAGCATATTTTTGTTATGGCTTCATCAGCCAAGGCTGTGCTTTTGTTGTCTTTTTATTAGACAGAAACCTTTGGATGCAGTTTCTTTGTGTATCAAGAACCAAACTTGAGAGAGTTTGAAGTCAACCATGCATTTTAGCTGATTGGGGATTTCTGAGACCACCAGTCCTTCTGATGTGGAAGAACCAGTTTAAGAAAGTAGCAGCATACACTGCAATCCTCACTGATATACTTTTGTTTACTACCAGTGGTTTTGCATCCTTCATGCCAGGGCCTCATTGATAAAGCTATTGCCTATTAATATATGTTGACTGATGGGGAGAAATCATTCTTGTTTTCAACTTTTGAGTATTCTGTATTCTCTGGTCTTATTTTGGAATTAGCATTTTTATTCTTGGATGAGTTGGAAGATGCAAATATTTGAGGACATACCTTGAGGCTGCTTCAAGTACTCTCAAATGTCTTCCTGCCTTTAATGGGTTCTTGCTAGGGTTCCTTGACTATCCCTATGCTCCTTGGAAGTTCTGTAGTTGTGTGTGTGTGTGTGTGTGTGTGTGTGTGTGTGTGAAATTTGTTTTATAATATCCTGTGTACCCAGTTGCGTTATGTACCACCCAGAGCATTTCAGACTCTTAGATTTCAACTCATGCCTCTCTGATTTTATTAGAAAACAATGTTCAGAAACAAAAATCCTGATAAAAAAGAGTCAGAGGTTTCAGATCACTAAACATAAATATATCCTGTTGAAAACTAGTTAATTCCTGTGGCATTTCTATTCCTGAAGCTTAACATTTCTATGGAAACCACTTGTATCGAAAGGGAATGGTTTGCTATCAGTGATGGTATTATCTGATACAGCTCTTGCTCAGTTTAAAGATGTTTGTAGTCATCATATCCCCATTAATTTTCCTGCATCTCTGCAAAAATTGTACACTACAAATGGATACAGCTTATCATAGTTGTGAATTTATTATTGAGTATTAAACATTCATTAGAATAAGCTGCATCTACCTTTCAGCTCTGGGTTGGTGGTTCTCATTGTGGTAGTTTTGCAATTGTTAATATTATGCACTAAATTACACATATTTCCTAACTGCTATTCTTCAGAGCCAGAACTGTCTAGGACAGCCTTTCTCAACTGGGGTTCCATGAGAGATCACTATAAGTTCCATGAGAAATTGTGATTAAAAAAAAAATCAACAGTTTTCTGAATTTTGTGCACTGCACAGTGCTAGCACTTGCAGTGGAATTTTTATGCACTGCAACTCAGCTTACTGATTACACCAGGGGTGGGGAACCTTTTTTCTGCCAAGGGCCATTTGGATATTTATAACCGGGGACCGGGGGGGCGGGGTTTCTGGGATTTCCAGGGGGTGGAGTTTGCGGGCGGGAGCCTATCACAAGCACTGGGGGGCAGGGTTTGTGGGTGGGAGTCAATCACGTGGAAGGGGCGGGGTTTGCGGCCCGCGGGCCTGACTTTACCCACCCCTGGATTACACTAACGTATTGTGAGCTGTAAATAAGAAACAGAAAAGAGGAATTGATTTTGTTATTATCATTTATTTTCTTACTATAATTACAAAACAAGTTGAACAAGTTAATTTAAAAAAAAAGTCTAGGGCAATGGAAGCCCAGCTCATTTCTTTACCATGAGGTCTATTTGCAATATTAGGGTATCAGTGCCACTTAATCTGAGTACCTCATATGTAAAATAGGAATGAAAATAACCCATTTATCTTTCTGTGGCGTTCTGGAAACACAGTAGAAAATGCAGAAAATGTTGCAGATAGAACATCCTATATAAATAATGACATTAGTCATATTTTCTATTTTTAATTAATATATTATTTTTATTCTTGTTAGATGCTATGAGTGCTGTTTGCTGGAAGAAGGTAAAAAAGTCCTCAGGCCAAAATGATGTAGTGGTTAGAACACTATATCTGTACTTGGAATGTCAGGTTCAAACACTAGTTCATCAAAAAACTTACTTGGCCATTCTCAGTTTTGAAGCCTAACCGTACCTTCCAAGATTCTAATGAAGATAAAGTGAGAACAGTGTATACTTCCTTCAGCTCTTGGAGGCAAGATGGAATAAAATGTGGTAACTAAAGGAGGTAGGGCATGGGGAAAACAGTGGATGGGTAAAGAGATTAGCAACTCTCCTTTCATCTGCCCAATTTCCTCTGTCCTCTTGCCTGTTAATATGCTGCATCACAAAAAAAAAGTGCTGGGGTAGAGGCTCATATTCCAGATGCAATGTCCAGAGAAATTACAGAGTAGGTGGCAAAAGAGAGTGAATGATATACTAACAAATTACTCAGGAAGCTGAAATAACCACTCTTGCTGAACAGCTTTGGAAACTAGATTGTGTGAACCTCATCATATGGTGGAAGGTTAAGCTTCTGTTGGGCTGCTTAGACACAGAGGATGTGTATGTTTTCATCCATGTTGGGATTTGCTAGAACAATTAAAATTAAAATATGTTCCACTATACAGTATGTACCTACCTTTCATGAGTAGGTAAGGAATGTCTATTTTTTCCAAATGAAGTTGCAAATAAACGTGTGGCACTGAACTCCTGTCTCCTTTGCCTCACTTTCTGTTGATCTGTCTTTCTTGAAACAGGTTTGTTTTTGATATCAGAATACGACTGGGAACTAAGCGTCTCAATGCAGTGGCTCAAAGAGGCAGAATGAAAGATGTTTAGGTCCTTCATGTGAAATTTTAATTAAACTTCTATTAATAAAATTTTAATTAAACTTCTATTAATTAAAGAACAAAAAGAGGGCTAATTGTGTTATGGCTAGTTAGGCCCTCCAGAAAAGTTTTTACAACACCATTTGGTCAACCTAGATGTTTGACTGATGAGCATGTATACTTGAAGCTTTGATCATGTTGTTCATTATATTAAATCACATTATTTGAAGAAATGGCCAAGGCAGGAAGACTGAACAATATACCTTTGTTCTTCCTGTTTATCACAACTTGGAGAGCCATGGATGGGGGAAAGTCAGCTGATTAATGTTTTGCTGATTCCCACTAGATTTATATAAGTGCACCCATTGGTTTCTAACATAGATTTGTGTTCAAAAGGATGCTTGTGTGTTGCTAATGAATATGTGGTATACTCTGAACAGTGATGTTTCTGTGGGAGATGCTTAGTCATTATCAGATGTGAACTGTTGTCTAGCTTAGCTGCTTTCTTATGGGAACTAGCAGTATGCTTTGCTTTATGAGAAGTACACAAAAAAGCCATAGTGCCTAAAAGCACAATTTGGAAATGACTACCCTAGAACAAGGATATAAATAGCTGTGGCCCTCCATATATTCAGTAACCAGCAATCCCAGTGTGCATGAAGTATTGTGGGAGATGAGGGACTTGTACTTATTGAACATCTTGAGGGCCACAGATGTCCTCCCTCTGCCCTCAGTCAGTGAAAACCTCTAAAATAACCTTCTTCCACCTGATATCCTTCAAACATGTTGAGATTGCAACTCCCAGAATTCTCAGCCAGCATAACAAATTGGCCACATGGACTAAGGATTCTGAGAATTGCAGTTACAACATACTTGCCTGGTGCCAGAAAGGGGAAGGCACCTGTACATGCTGAACTTCTGTTTAAGACGAGGATGGGGCAGAGTGAGCAGGCTTCCCCACTGAAAACTGAGTGGTTTTTGTGCTCTTGTAACCGCAATATCATTGACGTGTCATGTTCTCCAAGGATTTGCTTTTTACCTCCTCTTAATGACCTGTTCTGCCGCTTTAAAACATGGGGATTCGGTTTTTAAAACTCTGAAGCTTTCATTCCTCTTTGATTTTATGAAATACGAGAATGCACGCCTTGTTTGCTTGGATGTTCTCTTTTGGAATCTATGAAAATTCTAATGCTCACTGTAAAAGTACAGTTTACAGTCCTTTAGACAATTGTGATGGATCTGCATAAGAATGCAGTTGTATCCCCACAAAATATTTTCTTTTACTCATCATTTTATGAAATGGAGTTCTGTTTTTATAAGAAATTCGTATGTATAAGCTAGCAATCTTGTCTTGCCTCAAAAACATTTTCATTTTCCTTTAACTACTGTAGTACTGAAATGTGGGGCAGGAGCTTGAATTGCAGTGTGATTTTTATGTAGTTGATTATTAGTTGTGTGTAAGAGAGAGAGAGAGAGCGCATGTTTTTTAATCATCAGCATAGTAACATAATGACAATAGTGAATTGTTTGAATATACTTTTTGGCTATGATTCTGGAACATTAGTTTCTTGTATTAATAAATTATTTTTATGATTGTTTCTTTTGTTAGCTTTTGCGGAATAATGATTATTGTGGTATATAAATTCAGTTGACTTCCAAGAATGATAATACTACTACTCAGGGTTTCTGTATTTTGTGTAGATAGGATCATAGAGTGGGAAGGGGTTGTTTGGGATGTTATTGGTATACACCTCTCTGATTACAGGTTCTAGTACCAAAAGTGTAATGATTATTTAGTGTAGCCAATCTGCTAGGTGTGGTATAGAGGAAGCTGCTCCCAGGACACTTTACATTCCATATTGTATCAACACGAATGTACTAAGTAGGCAATAAAGAAATTTCATTTGGATAGAATTTAGGTTGGGATAAAAGCATTGCTGAGGAAGACTGAGCGAAGGAAGATAGATGCTTTTGAACTGTGGTGTTGGAAGAAAATTCTGAGAGTGCCTTGGACTGCAAGAAGATCAAACCAGTCCATACTCCAGGAAATAGCCAGACTGCTCACTTGAGGAAATGATATTAAAGGCAAAACTGAAGTACTATGGCCACATAATGAGAAGACAGGATACCCTGGAGAAGAAGCTGATGCTAGGGAAAGTGGAAGGCAAAAGGAAAAGGGGCCGACCAAGGGCAAGATGGATGGATGATATTCTTGAGGTGACGGACTCAACCGTGGGGAAGCTGGGGGTGGTGACGGCTGACAGGAAGCTCTGGCGTGGGCTGGTCCATGAGGTCACGAAGAGTCGGAAGCGACTGAACGAATAAACAACAACAACAAAAAGCATTGCAGGAACATTGAAGAGACCTGTGAAACTCATAATGCAGGAAATTGTTACCTATCTACCTACATGTACATGTACATGTACATGTACATGTACATGTACATGTACATGTACATATACATATACATATACATATACATATACATGTACATGTACATGTACATGTACATGTACATGTACATGTACATGTACATATACATATACATATACATATACATATACATATACATATACATATACATATACATATACATATACATATCATGCTATTACCTTTCAGTGTAACTCACATTATCCAAAGCACCGAAAAAGAGTAAGAAATTAAGACCAACATTACTTCTCCCATGTGCTTTATATATTGCCTTTTTTTCTCTAAATTTCTCACATCTCTTTTCTTGGGATCTCACTAATTTCATCATCCATGACTTTCTTGATCTTTCCTTTTCTCTCCACACATTTATACTTCCTTTGTATGATTGTTGGTGATTTAATCCTCATCCACCCTCTCTATGTGACAGAACCAATTCAGTGTACTTCTGTGATACTAGTCACTCCTTTTTGTACACAGGATACATGCATTTAGCACCAATTCATTCTTGACTCTATCTCTAGTTGTTTAACAATACACATTTTTAAGTACCCCATTCCCACCGCATGCAACTTATTTTTATGCTTCTCCTGACATATACAGTTAACAGGAGTGTCCACAAAGTTTGGTAAAATAAAGTCAAGATGGCAGCCACAACTGTGTGATCTAAGCTCTGCCCATAATTTTTATGCATCACATGACACACATTTTAAAAAAACAGGCAAAACCTCAGTCTCACTGTCATGGCCACCATCTTAACTTTTTTGACCAGATCCTGCTGACACTGTGGCCAATTGAGGTAAGCAGAAGCATCCTCTTATACAAAGCCATTTTCACTCATATCTATAAACATTCATTCCTTGCCATAGACCACATACTACCCAAGCATTTGTACATCTTAAAATTTTTCATCTCACTTCCTATCTTAACTGAATTCTACCAAGGTATACAAATATACCTGCTTGCTCTTGTTTTTCACCATATCTGTATAATTTGCAACTATTCACTCCATTTTTGTCAGATATAACCAGCTTAGTGTTTGATATGTCACAAGCATTCCTTTTACATTTACTGTATCTATAAATACAATAACCAACAGGGTATCACAGATCCTTGTCTTACTTCTGCTAAGTATTGAATTATTTGCTAAGCATCTGAATTATTTTCATGCATGCTTTTCCATCATATACCACTCTTACTGGATTCAGCAACCAACTTTCAAACCAGTATTCATGCACAACATTCATACTTCAAGCCTATCCACTTTATCATATCAAGTCAACAAATGTGCAATGAACTTTCTCACATTCCTACATTTCTTAGGAAACCTACTGAAGAGCAAAAACCTGGTCTGCACACCATTTGCCTAGTATAAAGCCACACTGCACTTCCCAAATATTGCTCGTTGTTACCTCTTGCATAGATGTAGTCTTCACACACAAGTTAAACAAGCTACAGCCACTCTATAAGCAAATCACATCCATGTTACATCATTTACTTTACACCTGCAGCCTTACAATTTTTTTTTGTTATACTTGCAACATTTATCACTTCTTTGTCATCAGTTCTTTCTTGGAGACCAACAATTACACAATTTGTTTCAGTTCCACACTTCGACAGATCATGATAATTTCCATAGAAATTTCTAAAATACTCTTCTTCCAGCATTCATTCACTTTGACTTCATCCCAAATAATTTCATTACTTTTGATATTCACCCTGCCAGAAGCTCCTTGTCTAGCTCTTTACAACCACTTCCAAAACAATTCTTATTTCTATCTAAATCATTTTGCATTTTTTTAACCTCTTTTAATCTGTCCTTTGCTCTCGTTGACTATATTCTTTGTAACTATCATTTTATTGTTGTACACATTATACAATAGTTTATCATCATTTTTGCAGCATTTTTGCTCATCCACAGCCTCTTTTACTTCATCATTCCATCAAGCACCCTTTTTTGTACTTCTCGTTAATGTAACCCTACACACTTTTGTGACACTCTGTTATATAACTCTTTTCACACTATTCCAATCACATCCTCTCTCCATTAATCCTATCTGCATTAATTTTGTTGGAAGATTAATTCTAATACTTTTTATGCAGAACTCATTTATCTTCTTGCAATCATTTCCACTACTCTTTTCTTCCATGCCCATTTTACCCCTAAATCCACTCTTGATCTTACTAAGTAATGGTCAGTCCCAGATTTAGAACCCCTCATCACTTCTGCATTCTTCATAATCTTTCATTATAAGCAGTGAAATCATTTTTATTGCCATGTGCTTAGCCTATGTACTCAAAACAAAGAGACCTTGTCTAAGGAGAAATTCACCAACAGTTACATTATCATACATTCTTGAACCTCCAACTGGCCAAATCACTTTTTTGGTAGTCTCTCCTCTTATTTCTACCCATATATTTATATCACCTAACTGAACTGTTTTTGTCCCCTGAATCACATTGATTCAGAATGTGGCATATTTTTTTCACAAACTCATATCTGGCTCTTCTATTATCATCACTATTCACTGGCACATAATATGCTTCTATTGCCAACCTATGGATTCCTGCTTCTGAAACAACTTAGATGATACCAATCCATACATGTACATGCAAGGTACTAACAAACATGGGATGCTGCCAATTAAGGTAGAACTGATAGACACTATATTCTATATTTGAATCTTTTATTTTGATCAAACTTGACAATTGCAGCTATCTATTAAACTGGGAAAACATTTAAAAATTCTCTTATACTAAATTGAACTGTTAGGGTGCCTAGTCCAGGTTGCCAATTCCTCTGATGGGCTTGTTCTATCTGGATCCCTTCCTTTAGTATGGAATAATAATAACGATAATAATAATAATAATAATAATAATAATATGGCAGGTTGGCAGTTCGAGACCCGGAAGCACCACGTAACGGGGTGAGCTCCCATTCTTGCCCAGCTCTTGCCAACCTAGCAGTTCGAAAGCACGTAAAAATGCAAGTAGATAAATAGGTACCACTCCGGTGGGAAGGTAACAGCGTTCCGTGCGCCTTGGCGTTTAGTCATGCTGGCCACATGACCACGGAAGCGTCTATGGACAACGCTGGCTTCCTCGGCCGAGAACCAGAGATGAGCGCCGCCTCCTAGAACCAGATACGACTGGAAGGGGAAACCTTACCGCTGCTGCCGCTTTCGGTTTTTGCGCGCCGCTGTGGCTGCGGCGCTTTCGGATTTTTGCACGCTGCCGTTGGTGTGTTGCCGCGGGAAAACCCGGAAGCGCTAATGGTGTGTCATCAGCGCTTCCGGGTTTTGACATGAGACATCTGGGCCCCGCAGGCAACACACTTTTGTGTCGCGACACACAGTTTGGAAAGCTCTGCGCTACATACAAGCAGGGTCATGGCCTGCTTTTGCTTTCAGAAGTGGTTTGTAGCAGTCTCAGCCATGCCAAGGTTTTCCCCTTTGAAGTCTCCTCCCTTAAACATGACACATCTACATTTGAGGAAGAGGAGCATGGCATGGGGGAAGGTGCACATTCAAGTCCTTTTGGGCCAGATAATTTGCTTGTTGGACTGGATTATGCCATAGACTGATGGTTCCCTGTCTCAGACCTTTCAGTATCAGAGTTCCTGAGCTTTGCTGATGGGTCTTTAACATCCCTATCTGGAGATTCCAGAGACTGAACGTAGAAAGGAATCTTTTGAATGTAAAATTTGTGCACTAGCTATGATCCTTCCTCCAAGACTAAAAGAAGGTTGAAATATTTTAACATTTAATATATGTTCTTTTTCAAAATGTGCTAAGAATGAGCTAAGAGAAATTAAGCACAAATAAAAAACATCCTTCCATCCTTCCGAGGTCGGTAAAATGAGTACCCAGCTTGCTGGGGGAAAGGTAATTATGGCTGGGGAAGGCAATGGCAAACCACCCCGCTCTGTAGTGTCGCGAAAGTGGTGCCTCCCCAGGGGTCGCATGACTTGGTGCTTGCACAGGGGAACCTTTCCTTTCTTTCAAGCATACTAAAGGCTGAGAGAATCTGATGGGAGAGTATAGGAAGAGACAAGCTAATGGTGGGGGAATTTTTGTGGGTTAATATGCGCAGAACTGTGGGTTGGGACTTCACTCTTTTTTTCTGACAGTGTTTGCTTTCCCAATCTATACTGTTTTATTTTAGTGGAGCATAACCAAGTCAGTGTGTACTCATTGCTAAAACAAATAAATTAAAGTTACAATCCCTCCTAGGGAGTAAATACTGTTGAATGTTCTGAGTAAACATGGAAAGGATAACTCTAAACATTCTTCACAGAAACAAATCATTTAGAATTTGCAGCAAGCAGAAATCTGCAACCTGCCTAAATTGACAAGGTTAATGTTGTTGCATTTTTTAAAAAAATAAAGCAAGCCAAGATTCTCAGCTGCATTCCTCTTCCAGTGTACCCTTTCGTGTTTATGTTTTACAATGCACTAGATCATGGTTTAACTATTATTTATTGAATAGTTAATGGTTTAACTATTATTTATTGAATAAATCACAGTTGACTGGGGTAAGATATGCACCACAGTTTAAAAAGTAAAATGGCTTGGTTCATACAACATACCAGTGGTGTCCATAAGCTTAACAAATTGTATAAATCCAGCTTCTATGTGTTTTTGTATTTTCCTTTTTTATGTCTGTAGAACTGTTTCGTGAACTGTCTTGAATATAGCTTGTATCTAAGCTGCTGACTCCTCTTATTTAAGTAAATGTCATCATTCTGATTCTGATTCTGCAGTATTATAACTGCTCCAATGTTGACATGCTCTCTTGAAAAACTATTTCTGCCTTCAAAGTTATTTGCAGCGGTTAGGAGGAAGATACATTTATAAGATCTCTGGTGAGTTATTTAAAAAGGTGATGAGACTACAATAACTCTTCCTAAGCAATTCTTGTGAAAGGTCATCAGAGCAAGTAACATCGTATATTAAAGCTTTTATTTTCATTTGGAATGAAAACCTTAATGACTTCCTACATTTTTCAGAGTTTTTGGAGTCAACAGAGGAGAGGGAAAGCATTATGAATACAGATTTTATAAGGGATTTTATTGAAAATATCTCTGAATAAAAAATAAAACTTTTATTGGAATATCACTATCTGCAAAGGATATACGTAGGATTCACCAGCCACTCACTAAAAGTTTGTGTTGTTTTTCTCAGCAAATTGTCAGAAAAGAATAATTCAAATCTGAATTTTTTTCTCAAGCACAATTCATATTTTCTTTATATAAGTGAGACACTATGGGAAAAAGGACATTTGCATAATGAGTGGTTGTTTCTCTCTTTTATTTAAAAAAATCAGGATACACATACATGGGGTTAATATACTATAATTGAATACAATCATCTGCTAATTTGCTATTGAAAGAGTTGCTGAATCATACATACTTCTCAAGTTGCAATTAATGAAAGTGCTGTTTCAGCCCTTTAGAAAAATACATATTTAGTACAGATGTAGATTAGTAGGTAGGTAGTCTCCTCTGCCCTGGTTTTATTTTTTCTAAAATGGCAATCTTAAATTTCTTAGGAAATTTAAAAACCAAAGCATGGCTTTCTGTAGGTACAGTCTAGATCTTCTGAGTTAAGACACAGGCTGGGTTTACATGTTTCATTAAGCTATATTGTGGTTAGTTGGCTTTGGTTTAACATTTGTAAGCTCATCTAGCTTAGATTTTGCATTAAACCATAGTTTTAAAAAAGCAGCATAGTGTGTGTTGAAGTGTGTGAACTAGGCCATTTTACTCAGATTAAAAAAAGCTGTATAAAGAATTAAAACTGTAGAATTGGAAACTAAAAGTTATCATATGACTTTATATCAAGTCATGCCATTGGTTTATATACAGGTAGTCCTCGCTTAACAACCATTTGTTTGTTGATGGTTCGGAGGTACGACGATGCTGAAAAAATGACTTACGGCTGGTCCTCACACGACTGTCGCAGAATTCCCACGGTCACATGATCACGATTTGGGCGCTTGACAACTGGTTCGCATTTATAACCGTCACAGCGTCCCGTGGTCCTGTGATCACCATTTTCGACTTTCCCGGCTGGCTTCTGGCAAGCAAAATCAGTGGAGAACCACATAATTCGCTTAACGACCATGTGATTTACTTAATGCCCAGTGATTTGCTTAGTGACCACTGCAAAAAATCATAAAATTGGGTCAGATTCGCTTAATGACTGCTTTGCTTAGCAACCAAAATTCCAGTCCCAATTGTGGTCATTAAGCAAGGACTACCTGTAGTTTGGTATTATCTGTATTGACTGGCATCTTCTAGGTTTCTGATGGGAATCTTTCCCAGATGTACCTAGAGATCCCAAAGAGGGAATTTCGAGTGCTATGCTGTTTCCAATCTAGACCCTGGTTTCAAAACCAAAATAATACAATCCATCCAACAGCCTTCTCATCCTATGTTTATCAATTAAAAATGGTACCATCTGTCTATTTAAATCTGAAGTATTTGTGGGAGATGCAGTCATGCCATTTCTAAACCTAGAGCACAAATATTAAAGAATACAATATCTCTGCAGCACAATACATTTGCATACCTCTTATATTCCAAGGAGAATGTTTTATGTCATTGGGGAAATGTCACCAAATGATTTCAGTATGAAATAGATGCCCAACTCTTAATTGCTTTAGCCCCTAAATGAACCTATTGTCCAGACTTCTAGTATTAATTCCTTTTAGTAAGGTTTCCACAATTATTTAGTGTAATTGTGTTACATGAGAAGACCCATCTTCTGAATAGGTGCCTGGGTATTATAATTGAGTAGATGAAGCTGAATTCTGAGACTCTGATAAGACAAGAATATGTTGATTAGTGGGATACTTTGAATGGGTTACCTATTAGGTTGTGACATTTGCCTGTGTGAGAAATGAGCAGTTACTTTAACAAAAGTACCTTTTAGAAATTCACTTGTTTTGTAAAGTATGGTGGTTGCCAAGCCTATGGCATGGGAAAGATTAGGACTGCTAATTTTCAGCACACTTGAGGTGTGCATTGGGAGTAAGCCAAATAGATTGCTACATTTTGCCAAAACCCTTTCAAGCTGCAAAAGGTACCCCTTTTCATTTAGCAAATCTTTGGTGGGAGGGGGATAATAAAAAAAAAGTTTTCTACTCAGCTGTTGTCTTCTCAAAATATGTTTCTACAGACATTCTCTTCTAGTTCTCTGTTTCTCTGAAATAGCGTTTCCTTGGTTTACTCCCTCCTACAATTATGAGTGCTATATCTTTCTTTGAAATGTTTCTTTGGTATTGAAACAGAAGAAGCATTTTGAATGATTTAGTGTGGCAGAAGTTACAAAGTAATTCTCAGTCAATAGAGTTGACGCATGTGGCTTTCCAATGAATAGGAAACTTATCCTTGACCTGTTTCCTCCTTACAAATTATTTATCGTATGATGGTCCATTAATGAAATTTTGTATCTTCTTGACCTCATTTAAAGGCTTAGATAAAAAAAACTTCCCATTTACATTTACCTCACCCCCTCATCCCTCTCTTTTCAATACAAGCTTTCTAATATGATTGCCTAGCTGGTATTTTGCTTTTTTTCTTCCTATCCATTCATAGACTTTGCCTTTCACTGTAGTGTACAAGTATATAAATGGTTGCATAGTCAAATTTCTCCATTGTTTATAAGTGGAATTTCTATGCTCATTTTGACCATAGAGTAGCTGTAGAGTAACTCGTTCTATGACTGTAATTATGTAATTTTTTTGCAAGCATTTTTGTCATGGGGTAAGGACCCTACTAGGGGGCATGGTGGCTCAGCAGGTAAGACGCCAGACTTGTTGATCAGAAGATCGCAAGTTCAGAGGTTTGAATCCCTAGCCCCGTGTGACGGAGTGAGCTCCTGCACTAGCCCCAGCTCTTGCCAACCTAGCAATTCGAAAGCATGCAAATGCAAGTAGATGAATAGGTACCACTTCGGTGGGTAGGTAACAGCGTTCCGCGTGCATCATGCAGGCCACATGACCGCGGAAGCATCTTCAGACAATGCTGGCTCTTCGGCTAACAAACGGAGATGAGCACCGGCCCCTAGAGTCGGACACGACTGCACAAATGTGCGGGGGGAACCTTTACCTTTTTAAAGGACCCTACTGAATTAGTCCAAAGGTCCAGCTGGTCCAGAACTCTGCATTTGACAGGAGCTGGGGGAACCTTTACCTTTACCCTTTTTTTTACTGATACTGGAGGTCACATATAGCCAACATATCCCCAACATAGCATCCATTGGTCCCCATGGGCCCTTCCCTAGGTACCGACCAGGCTCCATGCCCCACCTTCTTTTAATTTTTAAAACATTAAATGGGAGGTTACTGTGCTTTAGGGCAAAATACCAGCCGCGAGCCAAAGTTGTTACAGTGTTGTGTAACAACTGCTCTGCCTAGAAGTTTCAGGTTTAAAAGTGTTTTTTTAAAGCTAATTTTAAAACGCTTATTGCAGAATTGGTGCTTTTGCATGCATGGTGATGTGTTTGTAAAAAGAAAACTATGCACATGTGGATTCACAACTGACTAGGGAATAGGATCAATAGGATGTTCTATTCCTATCCAAATATATGATCTTGTGATTTTGGTTTTGCTTGGAACCAGACTTCTGTAGAGAAGGGAGGGGGGGCAGGTACTCTGATTGCTACAAACAGTATACAAACAGATTCTTTAATCTCCCTTTGCTGGGTAGGATGAATAGTGCATCTCTAATCATTTAATCACTGTGTGGCATTCATGAACGCAATCCTTTTGTGCAAGGTCAGGCTCTGTCTCCCTGCTGGCATGACCAAAGCCCCATTCATAAACAAGCCTCTGAGCATCTCCCTTTTATCCTGTGTTCAAGGAAGCAAGAGAATTGCAAACAATGAGAAGGTTTGAAACAAAAGTTGCTATTGTTCAGGGACTTTCAAGGCAGGAGGTCAGCTGGCCAACCTGGCCTGTTGCAGACTCAGTCCCAATTGTCTGTCTAATTGGATTTGTGCTGATGGTGTCCAGTCAGTGGTCTGCAAGTAAGAAAGCTGACCTGATTTGTGGTGGGCCTGGAGCACTTGCCAAGCGTGATAAACAAAGTTGTGCTTGGCCAAGTCAACTGATTTAGGAGTTGAGGGCATTTTTGCTGAGGGCAACATGCTGGAAGCAGCAGCATCAGTGAGGATTCTAATAAAGCAGAAGGGCAACAGACTGTAGCTGTCATTGCCAAAAGAGTGTTAGATTTTTCACCGATAACTAGGAATGTTATGATGTTCTGATAATGTATATCGGAACTGAAGGCTAGAAGGGTGGATACAGGATGGTATGAAGTTCCAAAGTGGCCTAAATTCTTATATCTGCCATAGGCATGTGTACTACAGGCCTGCAAACGAGTTATGCAGGTGCAAGCTAATGAGTTTTCAGACCTGGATGCCTTGGCTCCCGATAAGTGGGCCAGTTTCTTATATTCATGTTTTTCCCCATTAGCTTTCCTCGCTGTTCCTCTGTGTGCGCATTGAAGAGATTAGATGGGCCTCCCCTGTTGGCTATATCTCTGTCTTTGGCGGGTACGGATATAGTTTATAATGCTTATAATGTAAGAGTCTTTAGAAGAGAAAAAATGATAAATTCTTGTTGCATTTTTTGTCAGTTTATGTTTTCCAGACAAACTGAAAGCCAGTGTCTGCATGCAGAAGCTATATATGGTATATATTTCTTGAACTGTAGCACTCCATGCTTCAGGTGAGAGGATTCCATATTAAAATGTTATGTGAAATTATTTCCCGCAGATAAAAAGGTAGCATTGTGAGAAAGAAATACGCCAGTCTAGTTGTTTCCACATATACTGGCTTTCCACAAGCAAGAAGACTTTATTTAGGAACGCATTTGACTTCTCTGGATTTGCTGCCTGAAATGGAGCAATCCAGGAAGGAAAACATGTTATTTCTGCATGCCTGAATTGTCCATTAGAAGAGACTAGGAGTGGAATTTACCTGACTACAATTGTGCATAAACTCTGCCTGTCACAGGTCAAGTCAAGGTTCAGGTTTGTTCTTTTCTCTTTTTTCTTTTTTTGCAGAATTCTGATGTAATGGCCTCTGTGGAACCAGCATTATTATGAGCTCTAATATGATTTCACTGTTGTTTGCTGGGCAACAAATGCCACCTGTCCAAGAGATAATCCACGTTTCTTTCCAGAAGTATTTTTTATTTATTTGCCCATATAGTTTAATTTATGTGTGAAAAGATCTAAAGTTCTGTTTTCCCCTAAACAGGTCAAATTAATATTCTTTTTCTCTGGAAACTAGGATTTCTCTAGAAACTAGGTGATATAAGTATGATTGATTGATTGATTGATAAATAAATAAATTCCCAATGGAGGATATAGTAATCTCACAACTTCCTAGAAAAGACCTGCTTAGATTATAGCCACCTACAACCCATAAATCAATAGGATAATAGGAGATTAATTTCTAATAAAAATGCAATCTTCCTTAACTGTTAATTTGTAACAGCCTTGATGTGATAGTCATACATGCCCTTTCTGACTTGTATGTTGCTCCCAGCCATGTGACTCCAGCTTTGACTCATTTTGGTTCCCGTAGACTAACATTGGCAGAGTGATCACATCTCATTCCTTTTGTGTTGTGCCAGCGGTGCCCTCAACAAAAGCTATTTGTGATCTTCATCTTCTCAAGTGCTTTCTTCCATGGCCCAATTAATTGCTCAGTAACTACAAATCTAAATACTGCATAGACAATATATTCTTTGTGTGCTATTGTGTATATCTGTATCTCTTGTTTGAATAGTATATCTATTTGAAAACTCTGGATAGACCATGACATCTTGACAATCATGGGGTTGGGGAAGGTTTTTTTAATATAATATACAATACAAGCAAATCCTGTCTGAATCCATTATCCCGATCATGTAAAAGAAAATAATTGGTCTTTCAAATGGTACATATTTAGTTTCCTTTGGTTTGCCAAACACAGATTTTGGAACCATTCAACAGCTTTTATTTCAGGATTTTTTTCCTGCAAAACTTTCAAAGTATACATTTGCTTAAACAATGTATTCAGGCATCTTTCTATATTTGCAAAACAGTGCAGCTGCCGCCTTCATTCCTCTTTGCCCACTCATGGGACTTGGCTTTCTAAGTATCCATGATATTTCTGTGATTTCCCTCAAAACTGTAAGCTGCAGTGCAAGCCGTATCAGTGAATCCTGTTATATCCTTGGCCTGTGAGATGGCTCTGCATCTATTTTTGCACAGATTGAATTCAGACTGTGTGATTACTGTCATGTTCCAGTAAGTTTGAAATGACAAAAGCAGCCAAGTTGGTAGTTGTTTTCTTTCCCCAAACTCTTTATTTGTCCCTTCTACAGAACACTAATATGGTCTCTATGTGCAGCTCATATATGACCTCCCACCCTCTCACTTCTGTCTTGTTCTAAGTTACCTAAGTAACTGAGATTTGTAAACCCTTGAAACATGCACTGTAAACTAAAGAATCTTAACCTCCTTGCTAGACTTCTACATGAGGATAAACTTTGCTAAATGTTACATGGCTCACTTCTAAGCTCTTGCAAGACTGTAGTGCCTTTGTGGCAATTGAGCAATATAGTATTTGACCCAATAAAGGTCAAATAAATGTGTAAACTTACTGTTTGGTCTTGAAACCATTTTACATGACATATTTAGGTCCTACTGTAGAAAATGATTGAATAAAAGGCCTTACTTGAGTTTATTTTCATCATAGGTCATCTTGAGGATGAAAAAAAGGCTTTCTTCTCACAACAGATTCTAGGATTGTCACTAACCTACTTGAATAGAACAGAACAGAGCAGAGCGGAGCAGAACAATAACTTTATTGTCATCCCACTATACGCTATATACCAAGTGCACAATAGAATGAAATTTCATTGCAGTTGGCTCACAATTTCAATCAAACACTAAAATACTAATAAAAAAATCCATAGTTACTATAAAATATACATTCTTTAGCTCACAATTTCAGTCAAACACTAAAATGCTAATAAAAAAATCCATAGTTACTATAAAATATACATTCTTTACACATCCAACATTTCACATAAAAGAACTTATTTAAGCTTATTTAAGATGAACCTGTATCCAGTGGCCATATGGTATAAACCCTAGGAAAGTTGATGTTTATATTTTTCTCATTTATTAATTTGACCCTTTTGGCCCTTGACATATGTGATAAACCTTGAAACGTAAATCCAAGGCTTTATGCATTTTATAGGAAATATTCACAGAAGCATGTGGAAAGCAGTGGAGTACAAACTCTCCTTCAAAGCATTTCCAGCAAAGCTGAAGTAGATCTTCACAGTCAGCTGGCTTCATCCTGCTATACTTTAAAAGAGGAAATATTTGTGGCATTCCTAGACATAAATATGGGAATACATTTTGTGATGTTTTCATGTTGTGCATTTTATGTTTAAAAAGGTTTGGCCTTGTGCAGGGAGAGAGAGGCCAGACAATTTGTTAACTATCAATAATGTGTTTTCTTTAAAGATCCACAAATATACTTGCCAGCTTAGCTACTGGTGAATGCATACTTTATGATGCTTTTAAAGTTTCATGTTATTTAATGTATTTTATTGTTTGTAATGCATTGATTGTTGTAATATGTCCCAGGGCAGTTTGCTTGGGAGTCATATGATACGTACATTTGTTAAGCAAATAAATATAAATAATTGGGCAAATTCAACATCAGGGAAAATTGAGTACTTGAGTGTCTAGATTAATTTTTCTTAAATATTTCAAGATCACAGAACACCAAACAGTATTTTTTGTGAGGAATGCCTATGAGTATTCTTTCAGTATTTCTCTTTTAAAAAAGAAATACTGAAATAAAAATGTTTTAGTAATTCCCCTTATCTTCCCAGACATTTATTACATTGGAGATAAATCTTTATGTCATCAATGTCAGCAGTGAGATTTGTTAAAGAAGACAGAATTGATGTTCGTTTGTATATTTATTTTATTTTCTATCCTGCCTTTGTTATTTTTATAAATAGCTCAAGGCAGTGAACATACCTAATACTCCTTCCTCCTCCTATTTTCCCAACAACAACAACCCTGTGAGGTGAGTTGGGCTGAGAGAGAGTGACTGGCCCAAGGTCACCCAGCCGGCTTTCACGCCTAAGGCGGGACTAGAACTCACAGACTCCTGGTTTCTAGCCCAGCACCTTAATCACTAGACCAAACTGGCTCTCATGTTAACACTAACCCTGTTTTAATGTTTGGTCTTTAATTGTAGTAAATGTGAAAAATTACAAATATATTTAAATGAATTTATTTATTTATAAATAATGGGGAATGGGGCGTGGTGGCTCAGCGGATAAGACGCCAGGCTTGTCGATCGGAAGATTGCAAGTTCGGAGGTTCGAATCCCTAGCCCTGCGTGCGGAGTGAGCTCCCGCACTAGCTCCAGCTCTTGCCAACCTAGCAATTCGAAAGCATGCAAATGCAAGTAGATGAATAGGTACCACTTCGGTGGGAAGGTAACAGCGTTCCGCGCGCGTCATGCCGGCCACATGACCGTGGAAGTGTCTTCAGACAACGCTGGCTCTTCGGCTAACAAACGGAGATGAGCACCGGCCCCTAGAGTCGGACACGACTGCACAAATGTGCGGGGGGTACATTTACCTTTACCTTTACCTATTTATTTATAAAGAAAGGCAGTGGGAACTTTTCATTTCAAAGGCCATTTTCTCTGTGAATTTTAACGTTAAATCTCATAGTGATTTTTTAAACTGTTTCAATGTGATATCTGAGAGATTTATCAACACCTCCTTTTTATTGATGGATAGAATTGGTACTTGTTTGGCTAGTGAAATTGAATGCATCCCAAATCTATATAAACTTTTCTTGGATTTTGGGATTAGTTTATGGATTACCTTCATGGTTTTTGGGAAATACAACATGTTCTGCAGATTACAGTTTAAGAAACTTCACAAGGCTGGGGTCTCTGCAGTGTTGCTTTCTGACTGGTGTTTAAGATTTTATTTTATTTATTTATTTATTGTTCAATTTATATCACCGCCCATCTCCCCCCACAAGGGGACTCTGGGCGGTTACAAGGGGACTCTGGGTAGTATAAGATACAGCAGAGCAGAGAGAAACCTTTCCTCCCTCTTCTTTCCAACTAAGAGTTAGGGAAGATATTCCCTTCTCCTAGTACTTTTTTGTCTTTCCTACTGCACAGGTGGATATGGTAAATATACTTTTTGAATGGCTACTAAGACTTATCTTGCACTGAGTTTGATTTGGAATTAGGCTTATTAAAAAGCTTCTTCCCAACAAGGCTGAAAAAATAACTCAAAAGAGAGTGGTAGGAAAAATAGATCAGAATTATGTTGGAACATCATTATCAATAATATTATTTTGAAACAGCTGCTGTTATTTCCAGTTAGAGGCTAGTATAGTGATATCTTTTTGCTGCAATCTTTAGAGCAGCCTTTCTCAACTTTTTGACCCTGGAGGAACCCTTGAAATATTCTTCAGGCCTCCGGGAACCCCTGCACACTCAGGCTCAAATATAGGCCAGAAGTTTCAAAATTATTATATTCGTTTCATGTGTAGGCTTGTATATATGCATTAACAGTGTTCTTAAACTAAAAATAAAGAATGAAACTTACCTCTTTAATGTGAAGGTGCCCGAATTTGAAATAATGTTTAAAATAAATTGTGATCTCCCAGGGAACCCCTAGTGACCTTTCGTGGAACCTTAGAGTGCCACGAAACCCTGGTTGAGAAACCCTGCTTTAGAGATTTGAGTTAGGCCGTAGCATATTGCAAATTTTAAATGACCTGTCATGAAAAGCACTCTGTTGTATTACTGCATGTGAATTCTATTTCTTAGTCCTTTTGTTCTCTTACTTAGTTTCATTTGGACTGGCCTGTGAATTTATGATTATGAAAGGGATTGTTCACACAGATAGGTCCTTGTTGTTTTATCCTTTTGATTGATCTCAGTTTGGGTCCTTGCATGCCAAAATTGAAAATCAAGCCTTTTAAATTACCTTTTTGCTTTCAGATCTGTGTACTGTATATTCCCTTGGGGGGGAAAAAGCTTTCTGCTGTAAGGTATGATATGATGATTATGGTTTATCACAGCTGTAGAAACTTCTTGCTATCTTTTAAACTTCTGTTTAGCTGAATTGGATACATCTTAAAGCTTGTTTTCCTGGAGGGCTTTTTGAAATATATGTGACGATCAGTATGCCGGCATCTCAACCTCCACCCTTTAAACGGCTTGCTGGCAAGTCTTGTTGCCATAGAAACCTTGTTTCCTCATTTCTTTCTGCTCTAGTTTTAGCAACTAAGGGTACTTGTTAGGAGGCTGGATTTTGATGAGAACCTCCAGTTGCTAACACTCATATTAAATCTTTGATTTTATATTGTTTCGTCTATCTCAAATTCCAGCTCAACATTGTCAGTTTAACATTAGACATGTTTTATGTACTTTTCAAACTACTTTATACTCCGCATATAGAAGGAAGAATAACCTTCATTTGGAGAGAGTCAGAGGAATAATTTTGTCTTCTGCTTAGAATCAGTAATTACCATTTTGAAGTAGTATCAGTAGAAACAGTTGGGAGAGTTAAAGGGAAAAGAGGACTGTCATTGGAAAATAAGTGGAAATTCAGAAATAGATTATGGGCATCAGTAACTAAGGAAAGAAGAGATGCCTCAGATGTCTTAGTTTCTGCAGTTTAGGTTTTATTAGAAGAAACATAATGATGTTCACAAAAGTAAAAAAGTCCTTGTTGGGGGTGATGGAAAATTATTGTTGTTATTAATTTGTTGTTTATTCGTTCAGTCGTTTCCGACTCTTCGTGACTTCATGGACCAGCCCACGCCAGAGCTTCCTGTCGGCCGTCAGCATCCCCAGCTCCCCAATGGTTGAGTCCGTCACCTCCAGAATATCATCCATCCATCTTGCCCTTGGTCGGCCCCTCTTCCTTTTGCCTTCCACTTTTCCTAGCATCAGCTTCTTCTCCAGGGTATCCTGTCTTCTCAGTTGTTATTAATATACTACCATAATGGGGAAAAAAAACCCAACTAATGCATTTGGGAGTAGCAGGGATGTGTGCCCAAATCCCACTTCTCACACTACTCTCCAGCTGTAGGGAACAGCCTCTTTTGTCCATGGAAGTTGAAGAAACTCTACAGAAATTCTGTTTGCTGATAACTTGTCCTATCTCAGAGAATGGTTTGCTTGGAAAAGGCCTTTGCTGAAGATTTCAGTTTAAAGACGGGGACAATTGGATGGACTTCACCGATATAGTGGAATTAACAGAAGAAGAGGCTGAAAAAGATTATTGAGAGAAGCGGTAAATGCTGAGGATGAGAAGACTGAATAAGATAAATTTAAAATTGGGGAAAAAAAGAGGAGACAAAAGGAACGTGTGCAAAGGACCAGGCAGTTTAGAATTTTTTAGAGCAATTGCCTCATGGAATTTGGGGCAGGGGCAAGCATTTCCTTTTCCTTTTTTATTTTTGTGTGCATATGTGTGGATTGTTTTTGCTTTGGGATCATCTCTTCTCTAGCAATTTTTAGTGTCCTGTTCCTGTTGCCTATTTGTAAACATTATCTAGAATATGCTTTCTTCCACTTCACCCACAGTAGCAGCAGGTAACTGTGTTCCTTTATAGCCACTTACGGATCCACCGTTAAAATTTTACCTTGTTAAAATTTTACTCGGCTACGAGTGATCGCCAATGAATGAATGAATCACACAGGGCCCCGAAAAACAATCTGACTCAGGGCACACGGCCAGTTTAGTACCAAACAGAAAATGTAAGTCAGTTTGCCCACTCCTTTAAATAATTGTGAGTGGTTTCTATATTTGATGATTGTGATTGTACCACCACTGGTTACTATTTAGTTCTCTTAGTGCAAATCAGCTTTGTCCAGCCAGATGCCCTCCACATGCTCTGGAGCTACAAATCCAGAATTCACAGGTAACATAGGTCTACTTCTACTCATTGCTACATTATTTCATTGCTGCTTTCTTTTTCATTTAAGGAAATAATCAGTTTGTTTTGATCTTTTGAAATATTTATGTTGCTTTTAAGTTTGCAATAATGTAAATTAAATGTAGCCACATTGTTGCTATATTAAGAACTTAAGAACTTTTTAACATCTCTATCTTGGATTTTATATTTATATTTTTATTTAAGAATATTGTTTTACTGTATTTTTTTAATTTTTATTTATTTTCTATCCCACCTTTATTATTTTTATAAATAACTCAAGGCGGTGAACATACCAAATACTACTTCCTCCTCCTCTTTTCCCCACAACAACAACCCTGTGAGGTGAGTTGGGCTGAGAGAGAGTGACTGGCCCAAGGTCACCCAGCTGGCTTTCATGCCTAAGGTGGGACTAGAACTCACAGTACCCTGGTTTCTAGCCCGTTGCCTTAACCACTAGACCAAACTGGCTCCTATTTTTCTTTATTTATTCCAGTGTTATTGTAAACCGCCCAAAGTCGCTCTTTGAGTGAAAAGGGTGGTGATGAAATTTGAAATATAAATAAATAAATAAATAGTTGTTGCTGTTGTTGTTGTTACATCAACTGAACATACAATAGCAACTAGATATAAGAAGATCCTATATTGGTTTAAGCCAATTATTTATATTTATCCTATTTGAGTTGGACAGAGATTGGTAGGAAATAAATAGAAATCCAGGCAGGCCAAGTTGCAAACAGCTCGTGTTTTTAGTTGCGTATCGCCAATGAATGAATGAATTAGTTGCGTATGGGATTGTGCCTACAGAGGTGAACAATGGAAGTTTGAAGTCATGCAAAACAAAAACTCTTTTTATATAAGAATTTTATTAAGTTTAAAGCAAAGATAAAAACTATATAAAAAAACAAAAAACTACAAAAAGAGAAAAAAACTAAAATGTGTAAAACACAAGAAAAAAAGATTTTTAAAGATTACATAAAGAGTTGACTTCTGACTTTTAACAGCCAGAATATACAGCAATTTCCATAATCAAACCCTTACTCTATATCAAACCAGTCACATTATTTCTATAAATCATTCCATTAGCACATTATAAAAATCACTAAATACAATTGATCCCACCCCTTATATTAAAAGAAAAGGAAATATATAAACCACCTAATCCACTTCCTCCCCCAAAGACAATATTTACTAAATTATTTCCTTCCTACCACTATTCTATACATTTCTGTTTACTATAATAAAAATCAAGCTAAAAAAACTTATAAATTGTCTACTTTTATAATTAATAGTACTATAACAATCTTAACCCTATTAACCCTAAAACCAAACAATTATTATTATATGTATAGTCAAAGGCTTTCACGGCCGGAATATGATGGTTGTTGTGGGTTTTCCGGGTTGTGTGGCCGTGTTCTGGCAGTTTTGGTTCCTAACGTTTCACCAGTCGCTGTGGCTGGCATCTTCAGAGGACAGGAGCACAGCTAGAAGATTCTCTCTGTGCCCAAGTGGAGGGTGTGTGTTTCTGCTGGTGTTTATAGCTGTTGAGAGGGTGTGTGTCTTCTGTGAGTCATTTACAAGAGATTAGGAGAGGGTTTATTGTGGTGATTAGGGGGTGTGGTGCTGTCGTGTGTGGGATTAGCACATCTATTGTGTGAGTCATTTGTATATTTCTGTGGTTGAGTAGAATTCATTGACCTTTTGCAAGCTGTGTTTTTCAGGACAGGCAGCCAGGTTTTGCTGATCTTTAAGCTTTCTTCTTTTTTATTGAAACTGTGTTGGTGTTTATGTATTGTAATGGCTTCCCTGAATAGTCTAACATAGTGGCTGTTGGTGTTGTCCAGTATTTCTGTGTTTTCAAATAAGATTTGGTGACCAGTTTGTTTGAGAGCATGTTCAGCTATTGCAGATTTTTCAGGTTGCTGTAGTCTGCAGTGTCTTTCATGTTCTTTTATCCTGGTGTGGATGCTGCGTTTTGTGGTCCCAATGTATACTTGTCCACAGCTGCAGGGTATGCGGTAAACTCCTGCGGCGGTGAGGGGGTCCTTTTTGTCTTTTGCTGATTTTAACATTTGTTGTATTTTTCTGGTGGGTTTGAAGTCTGTTTGGAGGTTATGTTTTTTCATTAGTTTTTCCATGCAGTCCGTGACTCCTTTAATGTTGTTTTTGTTATTATTATTATTATATAATAATATAATAATATATAATTATATTATATATAATGTTATTAATTATTATTATACCTTATAAATCTTAATAAATCATTAAAAAAATAAAAAAACAAGCAAACTTTAAAAACAATCCAATTAATCTTAATCCAAATTGTTAAAAAAGAATGGAATCATACAAGCCTTAAAAGCAGTCAAAATAAACATTCTTAAATCTTTACCCCACTTCAAAATATACCAGGGCATTTACATATCTCCATAATACACACAAGGCATTTTTCATAAAAAAATCAAACAGCCCAACTGCCCCCCTTAGAAACTCCGACTTCTCAGCAGAAAACCTCCCACAGAGCAAAGTCTCTTCTTTCCCATAACATTCCACCAGAAAAACAACTGCATTTGTGATTTGCGATTCAGTCTGTGTCTTTAACTCCTTCAATACCAAAATCTGGTCATCATCATCTGGCACAACAAAAGCTTCAATTTCGCTGTCGGTAGAAACATCTCCATCTTCACTAGAATCAACTTTTTCCACAACCTGCTCAGCCAGATGAAACATTTCAAAGCTGATATTTTCTACAATATCCCGAATATCTTGCATAATAGCTTGACAGGAATCAGAGAAAATCTGTTTGATCTCACAATGAAGCTCTGAGAATGTCTGCAATTCTCCATGTTACAGTCAGTAGATTATGGCACCCCCTAGATACTTAACTGGCAAAAGTAAGAGTTAATAGAAGATTTCTGGCAGTGTTTACAAAAGTAAAAGTGATAAGGGGTAGCTTCCCACAGAAAGTAGCAACAGAAAACTGATGATTCAAAGCAGCAGATTCAACGTGTAGGGAAAAATCAAATTCTTCAAATTCAGTACAAAAATAATAGCAGGGATACACTTATTTATTCTCAGTCCTCCTTAACATTTAAATGGGGAAACAAGCCAAAACTTTTTTAAAAATTAAAAAAATTAATCCAAAAAAAAAATAACAATAAACACCAAGAGAGATCGCTTTTCTTTGCTGAAGAAAGCATCCCTTGGGGTACATAAACTTAAAAAATATAAATTGGGTGATTTAGAAATGGGGTGGCTCGACTTAATGTCCCTTTAAGGCTACAGCGCGGTTTGGAAATGGCGACGTCCGAGCCTCCCGGCATCTCTTACCAAATTATCACCAACGCTGTTCGCGATCCTCTGGCTACGAGGTGCTGTTCTGGAGTACAAATGGGATGATTCAGAGTATTTTCTGTCCATGAAAATGCTCTAGGGCTTCAGGAAAAGCCTGCCTGAGCCTATAAAAAAGCTGCGTTGTCAGATCTGCCCTTTGAGCTTGCGGGCACAGCTGTTCAGTTGGCCATCTCGCCCACCGGAAGTCGCAAAACAAAAACTCTTGAAGCTCCTTATAATTGTAGGGCTTTACTTTCCTTTCTCCCATAAACTGGATGGCTACTTGCTACATTTGGGGGGAAAAAAGAGCAGTCCTTCTGAAAACTTATGACGGTTAATACTGTTGAGTTGGACTCTATTAAACCCTCCTTCTTATGAAATGTGTGTGTGTTCAGCAGAATGTATGAACTGTGGATGCCATGGAAAATCTTAATTAGGGACAAATAGTTAATCTCTTCACAAGAAGGAAGTCTCGATTGCATCCACCACTGTTTATCTCTTCACACAAAGGAAATCTTGATTACATCCACCTTTGTCTGTTTCACAAATCCCTGTGAGATAACCACCTAACACCAGACCTCTCCCCTCCTCTTACGTAAATTCTGGGATATTCATAATAAACTTGTGACATCTGTAAATTAAATTGTGATATCTGTAGAATCTTGACCTTTACACTATCGTTAAGTCCTAAAAGACCTTACTATATATCCTGTGTGATGTATGTGTTAAAGATCAGAAATGTATAAATGTGGATGTCTCCTTTTGTTCGGGGCCCTCCTTTTCAGAGGAGGTTGCCCCCTATTACTTGAGCTCAATTAAAAGGGTTATCCTATTTCTCGTCTTGGTGTGAATTAATTTTGGGTTCTTCGTACCAAGTTAAACGTGCTTGGACACGGGACCAACTTTGGGTCCAACAAAATTTAGAAGCAATTAAAAATAAGGCCTCCTCCTTCTTTACAATCAAGAATGGGAGTAACATTTGTGGGGAAGGAGTCTCACTTCCAAACTTTTAATGGAAAAAAGATTTAAAATACCGGTCATGTATCCATGGGTTATGGTAGTTAATTTCCTTGTGAGGAAGTAAGAATAGAGTTTTCTATTTGCTTCCTTACTTAAAACAGCAAGGTGACTTACACACATTTTTTGGACCAAGAGATATAATTTAATCACGGTCACAAAAAGAATGAACCATACAGAAAACAAAAGGAGTCCTCCTTCAGCAGTGTAGGCGCTAATAGGTGCAGAGGTAATCCTATGAAACACTTGAGGTATTGATTAGCCAGGAAAAGATCAAGCCATGTTCAGGCAAAAAAGAAAAACGTGAGAGGAAATGAGGCTTTATAGAAAAATAAAACAAAACATAGCATTCATTTAAAAAATGTCTCCACAGATGAAAGTCTTGGAAACACACCTGAGGTGGATGGAAATTTTTCCTGCTTCTTGCCTTTGGTGACTTGAACCATGAGAATCACTGCTATCTTGTCTGCATAGCCCCATCCAGGTTCTGCTTCTCAAGCATGAGAGTGTCTGCTGATGCATTAGATTCTGAAAAAGAGAGAGAATAAATATATATTATATTAAACAAGTGATATAAATTATACAAGGCATAGGTTAGTAAGAGAAGAAACTAGAGGCCAGTTGTCTTTGAAACATTTAAGAAGTGGAGCTGATATTCCCTTGCCATGATCTGAATTTTTTTAAAAAAATGTTCTTAAATCTTAGGAGAGACGATGATACTCTCCTTCCTTTTACCATTGGGATGGCTGGTAGGAATCAGCCTTGACCCTAAGATGATAGTTAGGTTTTTATATTTGGGGAAAGCTGTTATCACATAAAATAAGAAAGAGTCACAACTGCATATTAAAAAGCTAATATTTTTATTGTGCCTTGTGCAAACAAGCACAAACTAATCAGCTAATTTGCAAATAATGTTAAGACTCTTTGTTTTCAGTTTTCATTAAAATAAATAAAGTACTATTCACACTTATCAATATAGAATGAAATTCCATTTTGGAACTAAGATTCTGAACAGCTTTTCTCCAAATTTGAATAGAAAAGCTATTACATTGGAGCTTCTAAAGAGCCTCATGTTCCACTAGCTGTTATTGTCACTGAGGGAGTGGATGTCTTTAACTACACTATTGGCTTAATAACAAAATGAAAATTATGCTATATATCTTTTTTTAATCCTTACAATGTTAAATGAATCCTCTTAGGAGCATTACTGCAGTTCTAAAGCAGTCGTGCTTGGATTTAAGTGGCAATACATATCTAAGTGTTCTAGGGATTGGCAAATGAAGACCTTGATATTTCATGAACTCTCTTGCTTGAAAACAGATGAATAAATCCTAGCTACTGTATGTAACGTCAAAAGATGTAGACAGTGCCAGCCTATCATTTAATGTCAGAATTATGTTTTTGATAAAGCTCTTAGTGACAAGCATGGATGGCCAAATTAATGGTGTCTGGAGTAATATTAATGGTGTCTGGAGTTTTTATGGACAGCAAATGAAAAGAGAAAGAGATTGATTCATTACAGTCTAAAAAAGATAGTGGTTTTAGAATTCTAGGATGAGAATAGAAAACACGTTTCTTTTGACTGAATAGAGAAAAAACAGCATTTGAGTGATTTGAAGGCTAGTTCATATGTCTGTAACAGCAGCATCAAATACTTGTATGTGTGAATGAATTATTACATTTTTAACCTACAGATGGAACAGACTGAATGCACAGTACCATGACTGCTACAGACTTAATATGTGGCTAAAGATAAAGGAGATTACCAAAATACTATTTTCTGTTGCATTATTTTTTATTTTTTGGTAAAATATCTGTTTCATTTTGTAATGCTTTGTTTAAAGATACTCTATGAGGCAATAGTGGGGCGTGGTGGCTCAGTGGGTAAGATGCCAGGCTTGTAGATCGCAAGTTCGGAGGTTCGAATCCCTAGCCCTGCGTGCGGAGTGAGCTCCTGCACTAGCTCCAGCTCTTGCCAACCTAGCAATTCGAAAGCATGCAAATGCAAGTAGATTAATAGGTACCACTTCGGTGGGTAGGTAACAGCGTTCCGCGCGTGTCATGCGGCCACATGACCGTGGAAGCGTCTTCGGACAACGCTGGCTCTTTGGCTAACAAACGGAGATGAGCACCGGCCCCTAGAGTCGGACACGACTGCACAAATGTGCGGGGGGTACCTTTACCTTTACCTTTATGAGGCAATATTACATAAATAAAATACCAATAGTGGATTTTTGAGTATCTTTTCCTTAATAATTATTTGCCACTGTAACTAATTTAGTGATTGAATTTTCTGTTCCCACTCATCTTCTCCAGTGCCCCAAGAGTTTGGAGCATTATAGGTAAATAAAATGGTGGCCAAACATAATTCTGCCACTACAAGATACATAAATCCCTGTCTTCTGAGCAGATGATGAATCACTATAAATGATATACCACAAATGATCATATTTACCACCAGTTATGATTATTTCCAAATGAGTGAAATTTGAACTGGATCAATTCCATTAAATTCAGTTTTAAATTGCTCTGAAATAAATGTGCATACTTACTAAAAATACAGTATGAACATACTTGTTGGCTTTTAATTTTATTTTCAATAAATTTTGAAATAATAAAATAATTTTATTTTTGAAATGCATCCCAGAGACCAACAGAAATAAATTAATCCAAGTGTGTGGTAGGAAATTTGTAGATTGACAGTCCTAGTTGAAGAGCAATTTACTTATTCAAACATGATCCAGACCTGATTGGAAGGGTATGCAGAGAATCTGACTTGAGAAGTCAAAAGTCAAAAGGTCGTGCATGCTAGTGAAATGTCTATACACTCTCATTTGGAGAGGAGATGCTTTCCGTGTTGTTGCAACTACTTACGTAAGTACTTTACAATGCTTGTTTTTATTATAGTCACCTTTCTCATGAGAAAAGCTAATTTTGTATTCTTTATAAAGATAGTACTGAATGAATAATCTTATTTTTGTTGTATTTAAGGCTTCAATCTTATACTTTCTTATCTGAGAATAAGTTGTTTTAGTCACAATAGGATTTAAATCTGAGTATTGTCTTTAACAGAGAGCCAGTTTGGTGTAGTGGTTAAAGCATCAGGCTAGAAACTGGGAGACCATGAGTTCTAGTCCCTCCTTACGCACAAAGCCAACTGGGTGACCTTGGGCCAGTCACTTTCTCTCAGCCCCAGGAAGGAGGCAATGGCAAACCACTTCTGAAAAACCTGCCAAGAAAACTGCAGGGACTTGTCTAGGCAGTCTCCAAGAATCCGACACAATTGAACGGATTAAAAAAAATGTCTTTAACAATGTGAGCCTATACATGTGTATCCCCAGAGAAACCCATTGAGTTCAGTGGATTGTAATGTCATATAAGAGTTATAGGAGTTCTTTTTAAGGAAATGTCTAAGTTAAGACATCCTATTGCTACCTGTCAATAAGAATTTTGCAATGAGATAGAGATAGAGATGATAGAGATAGAGATAGATAAACAGTAAGATGGGGAAAAAGGACAAAAATAGAGGAAGAAGTCAAATGTCTAAGGCAGGGCTTTCCAAAGTGCCGCCACTGGCGACACACCAGCGGCAGTGCCGCGCGCGCATGGCGGCGACGCGGGGGGGCGCACGTGCACGGCGGCGGCGCGGGGGGCGCGCACGTGCATGGCGGCGCGCGGGGGGGGTGCGGCGGCGGCGTGTGTGTACGGTGGCAGCGGCGGCAGCCTCCGCTAAAACGCGGAAGTCGCGCCGCGGCCGCCGTGCACGCACGCGCCGCCGCTTCCGGGTGGTGTGGCGACACACCACGCTGTGTGTGGCAACACATTTTTGTGTCACGACACACAGTTTGGAAAGCTCTGGTCTAAGGCTAAGCCATTTATACAATTCTGCATGTGAGGCTGGGTGATTGCACAATAAAGGTTTTGTCTGGAAGCATCCAAAAATGTTTTAGAGGTTAATTGCTACTATGTATTAATTAACAATTAATTAACTTAATTAACTAATTATTAATTAATTAATTAACAATTAATTGCTATTAAATTATAACATTTAATTGTAAAGTTATGTCTTCAAAAAGCCTCCCAGCATCTTTAGGGATATCTAGATTATTTTGTCTATATTTCAGCATTGCAAATATCTGCAGTTGAGATATGTACAGTAGTGTGATTTGACTTGCATTAGTAAAATGTTAAAGATGTTTTTGAGTTGAGATCAACCCCTGATAACTTGCATTCATACTGTCCTCTTGACAATGTGCATTCTTCTGAGACATTTGTTGACTTCCCAGCTACTTAATGACACTGGAATTCCCAGGAGATTCCCCATCCAAATACTAATAGACCATTGTCAATAGGTTGGGTTAACTCCTGAGAATTAAACATCATTAAAATGCTGCAATTAAGTTTATGGGAAGCTGTATTATGCTGGAATATACCATTGGTCCGTTTAGGTCAGATTTGTCTTTGCTGACTAGCAGCCTTTTTAAATCTTAAATAAGGATGTGGGGGGGGGCGGTGGTTGTTTTAAAATCTGGGACTTAAATCACTAACCAATAGGCCTTTCAAATGACACTGCTCAATTTCTGAGTTAAAGAACAACAATGCAATCTGTGCCTTCTCATTCCTTATATTCATCTTAGTTAAATTAGTGAAGAAAGAAACTCATTAAGTATGTTCCCAAAGTCTTGAAGAATGGCCACCATACGGGAAGAACAAAAATGCCTGGAAATTGGACTGTGTAATTAGTTTGGAGTGGGGGAGGAGAGTAAATCATAGACAATGGATTTTGATTTTTGAAATGGATTTTGAGTGGTAAAAATGGCACACTACAATATATTGATTTCAGCCAAAGGCCCGAAATGTGTGCATGAAAATAATTTGTTCCAGAGCATAAAGAGGACAGGATATCTGTTACTTTTTTAGTTATACAGTATTATACAGTATATCTGAAAGATGCAACTCACAAAGGTAAATTCTATAGCACAGAGCTTTCCAAACTGTGTGTCGGGATATGTTAGTGTGTCTGCTGCAGTGTCTGGGTGTGTCGCGGCTGCTGCTGCCTCCAAGTCCTGCCAGGATTCTGTGCAGGTCCTTGTGCCTGCCTTGTGCCTTGCTGTCTCCAAACCTGCTGTGATTCCGCGCAGGTCCTAGTGCCTGCCTTGTGCCCTGGTGTAAGAGTGTGTCGCGAAATGATGCATGTCTAAAAAGTGTGTCACCAACATGAAAAGTTTGGAAAGCTCTGCTATAGTACAACAGTTCCAGCTGTTTATCACACCTGATAAATGAATGACCTGTTTTGAACATCAACTTCTTTCTCACTTTACAATCTTTTGTATTTTGTTGGAAGGGAAAACTTGTTTTAAAAAAAGGTTGGATATTACTTCAGGGAATGTGTACTAGAAGGCATTTTTTAATAAGCCAAAGCATTGTTTTTAAAATAGAACCAAAATGCCTTTTAAAAACTTGTACAAAACCGTTAATTCTGACATTTTATTCTACTAGCTGTTATGGCAGTTTTTGAATAAATGTGGAGGAGCCTGTGTGGGGGAACTGGGTTCACACATCACACAATTGGCTGCTTTTGTACAGTATTCTTAAGACTTAAGACGAGGTTTACAGAACACACAAGATACTAAGTCAAAACCAAACAAACCACCTTATGGCTTAGCACGAAGCCATAATGTGGGAAGCTAGCTGTTAAAAATGAAGAATGTCTCTTTAAATGAATGACATCTGGGACTTTTATCAAGGTGTTGAGATAAATTAAGATCTCTCCCTGCCCTCTTCCCCCAGAACACTGTCTGCCTCCATGTTGTCTCCCCCTAGAACAGGTAAAGGAAGCCCAATTGTTAAAAGGTTACAAAATAGCATAAGAGTTTGATAATGCCAGAGATTAAGATGGAAAAGGAAACCCAACTACTCAGACAAAGGATCCCCTCCCGATTCAATTGAAAAGCTTGGAACACAAAAGGTCAGCTCATTCACAGAACTTAGCCATCCCATTCAGGTAGATCTCCTTCCCCAGCCAAACAGATCTCCATAATCAAATAACAATAGACTTCTTCCAAGGTGCACATTCCAAGTAAGTGGACAAAGCCACAGCCCGCAGGGAACACAGACAGGAAACACAAACAGCAGGGGGCCCAACCACAGAGCGCCTCCTCTCTGAAATCCGGCAAAGTACACTTCTCTCAGGTTCCTAGGGGGCGGGAACACCTTTGCATCGCAACGGCCAAGCTCTCCTATATTAATGGCCTGTGGGGGAAATACAGGTGTGGCCACCTTCCAACCAGCATACTCTGTACTTTGTACTCTGCATATGCTCTTGGGAATAAACCTGCAAACCTCTGTTCCAGCAACTGCCTGCGTGTCTATTCATTCCCGGCTTGGGACGAACCTTGGTAAGATTACCTTCTAACAAAGGCAAGGTTATAAATTATTTATTTTGAAAGGGGAGAAAAAAAACAAAACCAAACATCCTCTGAAGGAGAAATTTGCCATCAGCATAAGGTAAGATTTAATGGAAGGACCAAGCTTGGCAGAATTTGTCTCCGAACAATTGTCAAGGTAATTAAAGTCCCCCATTCCTAGTACTTCTCTTTGTCTCTTTGAAAGATCTACAATGTACTTTTAGAAAGTATCTTCCTCATTTTTTCTATGGTTTACAAAATGGTAAGGTAAAGGTTTTCCCCTGCACAGTTGTGTCCGACTCTAGGGGCCGGTGCTCATCTCTGTTTCTTAGCCGAAGAGCCAGCGCTGTCTGAAGACACTTCTGTGGTCATGTGGCCGGCATGACGCGTGCGGAACGCTGTTACCTTCCCACCGAAGTGGTACTTCGGTGGTACCTGGGGAGAGTGCGGGAGCTCACTCCGTCACGTGGCGCTCGGGTCTCGAACCGCCGACCTTCCGATTGACAAGCCTGGCGTCTTAACCACTGAGCCATCGTGCCCCTTGTGTCTACAAAATTACAAAATGGTACTAGACACAAATAGTGGTACTGTTCTTTATTTCTTCTTCCACTTATTTTAATCCAGATACTCTCAGCAGCTTGACCAAATTCCTTCCTGTTGCTTTTGTTCCTTTTGAACAAATTGTATTTTTCAATTGTTTTTGTCCAATCATATAACATTCCACCAAGTCTCAGTTATACCTATTAAATAAAATGTGCTTTTCTGTAATGATTTTTTAAAATATTTTTTATCCTGCCTTTATTATTTTTATAAATAACTCAAGGCAGGGAACATACCTAATACTCCTTCCTCCTCCTATTTTCCCCACAACAAGTTGGGCTGAGAGAGAGTGACTGCCCAAAGTCACCCAGCCCGCTTTCATGAGCATTTATTATATAGGCAACAAAGACCATTAACATTATGAGTTATTGTGTTCCCCGTTTTTCCTTGATTATTTTAATAGGCTCCAACATAGTTGCTGCCTTAATTACTCCCACAGTATACAATCCTTGACTGAATCTGAAGCAGAAATCTAGATCCAGTTTTCTACATCTAGAAATCTAGATTTCTGCTTCAACCTGTCACATTATTTAAACATGTTAGTGGCAGAAATGTAGTATTAAACTGATATTGTAGAGTTGTAAGTGTTTGGACCTGAAGTGTCCTAGTCAATAGTTTCCGTGACTTTATTCCACTTACACTCTTTAGAGTTATTCCATCATTGAATTTCTCAGATTTACTGTAGTAGAGCAGAAGTGTGTATAGCCCAGGGGTCGGCAAACTTTTTTATGCCAGGAGCCATTTTGACATGCTCCAGGGCATTTTGACATGCTTGAGAGCCAGGGGGCGGGGTTTGTGGGCGGGGGCCAATCGCGTGGAAGGGGGCAGGGTTTGCGGGCGGGGGCCAATCGCGTGGAAGGGGGAGGGGTTTGCGGGCGGGGGCCAATCGCGTGGAAGGGGGCGGGGTTTGCAGGCGGGAGCCAATCGCACACACTTAGGGCCTGCTGCCGCCATGCCCGCTGCAGTGCCCGCCGCCGCCATGCCCGCCGCCACGACTGCGCAGGCGGAGCTGCCTGCCTGGCACTCGGGCGCTCCGGCTGGGGTGCAGCGGGACGGGAGCATCGCCGGCGGCCCGCGAGGACCGGCCAGGGAAGGCGCGCGGGCGGAGCTCCCATCCCGCTGCACCCCAGCCGGAGCGCCCGAGTGCCAGGCAGGCAGCTCCGCCCGCGCGCCTTCCCTGGCCGGTCCTCGCGGGCCGCCGGCGATGGTCCCGTCCCGCTGCACCCCAGCCGGAGCACCCGAGTGCCAGGCAGGCAGCTCCGCCCGCGTGCCTTCCACGCGATTGGCCCGCGAAGACACCACCGGGATTTCTCGGGGGGGAACAATTTAAAACACGCATCAATCCAAATGCTTCCCTGAGGTTCGCGTTCCTTTTCGAAAATAAAAAAACCCGGCGAACACGACCAGTGCCACCACCCGGCCCCAATTGAGGCCGCCCTCGGCTTCCATCTGCGTCGCCACCCGGCCCAGCAAGGCGGCCACCTCGCCCGGCTCCGGTAAGGCCGCCGCGCTGCAGGCATTGCGGAAGAAGAGGCGCTTGCGGCTCTCCAGCTCATCGGTCACCCGCCGCAGCGTCTCGGTCGTGCGTCTGGGGGGCAGCGCCGCGTCCCCCAGCCGGTGCTGCAGGTAGTCGCCCAGCAGCTGCGCTGTCTCCTCTCGCAGCGCACCCAGCATGGTGACGCTCTCCTGCCTGCCTGGTGAGCGCTTCGGGGGGGCGGCGGCGGCGGCCGTTGCAACGCGGGCGGAGGAAGAGGTGGCGGCGGCGACCAACCAACTTCCCCACCCGCCGACCTCGAAGAAGTGCTGCCCGACTCTGGCGAAAGTTGGAAGGCTCCCGAGGGCGGGAGGAGGAAGAATCAATCGCCCTCCTCCAGCGCCGGCCATCAGAGTTTGGGGGCGGGATCCAATCGCGTGGAAGGGGCGGGGGTGAGTTCAGCTGCAGAAGAGCCACACTCAAGGGGCCAAAAAGCCGCATCTGGCTCGCGAGCCGCCATTTCCGACCCTTGGTATGGCCGAAGGCTCACGGTCATGTGAAAACCCCTGCAGGCTTTGGAAGAGACTTCTACAAAAGTTCTTATCAAATTGTAATTTGCAATATGAGAGAAGGGAATGTGATTATGTTTTTGCCCAAGTGTTGGCTACTTCTACTCGTGCCCAGATTTTGGAATGCAGTTGCTGACATGACACTTTTGCAGCTTCTTTCACATCTCTCTGACAGGTATAAAAGCTTTCAAGTAAAACTAGAACTTTGTCTGAAAAGCAAGCATATGTGGCTATGTTTATCTGGTTTCAAGCAATGCTGCTTAAAGCAGAATAATCTTGAGAACTTGTTTAGGACTCTGCCTCTTGCTTTAAGGTTGGTCAAATTCCAACTGTTGTAACATTCCTTATTTCTTGATATGCCTGCCCATTTGTGAAGGACTAGCTGTAGCCGTTCAGGCAGATAAAGCAGCAATTCATCCCTCCTGTAATTGTATGCTCTGGATCCTGTAATTCACCCATAAGAAGTTGCTGCATCTAAACACTGGTATAGCAATACATTTTATAGCTTCCATAGTTCATGCCTTCAAGGAAATTCCCAAAACACAGGATGCATGAAATTCTTCAAATTGGCAGATATCATGGCCAATGATCTCTGTCCATGAGTAATATGTAAAGTGTTGCAGCTATGTGAGGTCTTCAGGCTATATTTTGCCCATGGGCTAGAAAGTATTATAGAGTACCAAAGGGTCAGTGATCCTTTGTCACATACTGAACATTTAAAATGAGATATACTTCCTTAATAAGCAGTTTTTGTGATATGTAATGGACATTTCTAAGTATGAATTTCCATGTGACCACTTACTACACTCTAGAAAAACAAAACCAGTCCTTTGCCTGGAGGGATGGATAGCCCTTCAGAGAACTGTATTGGTATGTTGCCTTTGGTTCTGTGAAATACACTCTCTTACTGGGTCTCTGGGGTAAGAGTTAACCCACTTAAGGAACTGTCTGTAGCTTGAATCATGTCAACTGGATTTCTATTTTCTTAGTGGAAACGTTTCGCTCCTTATCCAAGGAGCTTCTTCAGTCTGAGCAAAGTTGGTAAGGGAATCCTAAATATGTTCCTAGGTAGCTGTGTGACCTTACACCTGGGGCTAGGTCATGGTTATATTGAGATGTAATTTTTAAGTCCTTTTATCATCTAATGGAGGGTCGTTAAAATCACCATGCTGCTGTTGAGCTTCTGAAATGGTCTTAATCTTCCTAGGCACAGAAGACAACACGGGGAGGAAGATGGGGGAGAGTTTGTGCCTGAGGCCCCCACCTCTATTCAAGGAAGGATTTTCCAAGTTGGCATAAATGGATTCCTTGACCCCTCTCTCAAACCACCTATCTTCTCTGTCTAAAATGTGAACATTAATGTCCTCAAATGAGTGTCCTTTTTCTTTTAGATGAAGATAAACTGCTGACTCTGGTCCTGTGGTGTTATTTCTCCTGTGTTGGGCCATCCTCCTGTACATAGGTTGTTTGGTTTCTCCAATGTAGAGTTCAGAGCACTCCTCACTGCACTGGATTGCATAAACTACATTGCTTTTCTTATGTTTTGGAGTTTCAAACTACATTGCTTTTCTTATGTTTTGGAGTTTCAAACTACATTGCTTTTCTTATGTTTTGGAGTTTCAAACTCCAAAACATAAGAAAAGCAATGTAGTTTATGCAATCCAGTGCAGTGAGGAGTGCTCTGAACTCTACATTGGAGAAACCAAACAACCTATGTACAGGAGGATGGCCCAACACAGGAGAAATAACACCACAGGACCAGAGTCAGCAGTTTATCTTCATCTAAAAGAAAAAGGACACTCATTTGAGGACATTAATGTTCACATTTTAGACAGAGAAGATAGGTGGTTTGAGAGAGGGGTCAAGGAATCCATTTATGCCAACTTGGAAAATCCTTCCTTGAATAGAGGTGGGGGCCTCAGGCACAAACTCTCCCCCATCTTCCTCCCCGTGTTGTCTTCTGTGCCTAGGAAGATTAAGACCATTTCAGAAGCTCAACAGCAGCATGGTGATTTTAACGACCCTCCATTAGATGATAAAAGGACTTAAAAATTACATCTCAATATAACCATGACCTAGCCCCAGGTGTAAGGTCACACAGCTACCTAGGAACATATTTAGGATTCCCTTACCAACTTTGCTCAGACTGAAGAAGCTCCTTGGATAAGGAGCGAAACGTTTCCACTAAGAAAATAGAAATCCAGTTGACATGATTCAAGCTACAGACAATCCCACCTGGATGACTGAGAACCTTCATAGACATAGACCCACTTAAGGAACTAATTAGAGCAGTACTGTCAGGTTATATGCTTGCCATTTTTATGTATATGGCAATTTCTTGCTTAGCAATTAGAGGTTAAGTTTTTCATTTCAGTTAAAATGTAGATAGGCTTGTTTAAACGGTGTAATTGCCTGTGTATATGATTCAATCATATAACTCCCTTATCTCTGGAATGTATAATGAAAGTTATAAGTGTAGAATATGTACACCACCTTTTCTGCTTTGGGGGAACAATGTACTTGGCGCTTATCTGTGATTATTGCAGGGATCAAGGTTGCTCATAATGCAATCTTATGCTCATTGGCATGGGGATTAAGTCCCACTGACCATAATTGAATTTATTTGTGAGGAGATGTCTATGGTTTTTTTAAAAAAAATAGCAACTGACTTTATTAGAATAAGTTCTAATAGTTTCAAGAAGCTATGCTATCAAGAAGATAAATTATTGTTAATATTAGGGAAACATTCCGATAAAGATTAGCAACATTTTTTGTCTGAAGGAACAGATTGTTAGCAATGCTTAAATCCTTGCCCTTGTATATATTTGCTACCAAAAAAGAAACAGCATATATGAAAAGTATTTGTTATAGTTACATTTCACAACTATGTATTAATCATAGCAATGTAATCAGCATAAGTCAAAAACACAAGACCCCCCTTTTAAGCAAAAAATGTGTGCCTAGTGTGCGTAACTGGTGCAAAAGCCCATTGGATCGTGGAATCAGCAGATTAGCTGGAATTGGAGCTTTTGAGAAAAGTCACATTTGATCTTAAAGTGGAGGGATGCTGTAGGTAAAGAGCTCCTGGCCTACTTTCCTTAAATGGCATATAGAACTGGAACAGACTGTGTAATAAGAATGTGTAATTCCTTTCTTGGATTTTTTTAAAAAAATAAAAATAAATGCAGGGTGAATACACAACTCAGGCTTTTAGTTCATTATCTAGTCCACTGTTATCTCTCTCTACTAGCAATCATTCTGTACAATCTTAAGAAATCACCTTTCACCTGCTATCTAGAAATCCTTAGCAACACATGCCAGTTACTAAATCTGGGAGTTTTTAGAGCACAGATATACAATCTAAAACTCCAGGGTCACATATTGACCTCAGGGTCCTTCCAAAAGGTTGTCTGCCTGAGCTTAGCAGCTGCCATGGCAGTAGCTGCTATTTGATTGCCATTGCTTGCTGGAAGAGACACCTGAAAGACAGCCCTACTCTCTGTGTGAGTGGCTCCACAATGGGAATCAGCCTTTGTTTAAGAACAGGCCCTGGGAATATGGTAAAGAATATTTATTTATTTATTTATTATTTAAATTTATATCACCGCCCATCTCCCCCCACTGGGGGACTCTGGGCGGTTTACAATAAAACCAATAGTTAAAAATATAAACATGAAATTACAATAACCAGTATTAAATAGAATAAGGTTAAAGGTAAAGGTTCCCCCACACAGTCGTGTCCAATTCTTGGGGCCGGTGCTCATCTCCGTTTGTTAGCCGAAGAGCCAGCGTTGTCCGAAGATGCTTCCGCGGTCATGTGGCCGGCATGACGCGTGCGGAACGCTGTTACCTTCCCACCGAAGTGGTACCTATTTATCTACTTGCATTTGCATGCTTTCAAATTGCTAGGTTGGCAAGAGCTGGGGAGAGTTCGGGAGCTCACTCTGTCACGTGGCGCTCGGGTCTCGAACCGCCAACCTTCCGATCGACAAGCCTGGCTTCTTAACCACTGAGCCATCGTGCCCCTTGTGTCTACAAAATTACAAAATGGTACTAGACACAAATAGTGGTACTGTTTTTTATTTCTTCTTCCACTTATTTTAATCCAGATACTCTCAGCAGCTTGACCAAATTCCTTCCTATTGCTTTTGTTCCTTTTGAACAAATTGTATTTTTCAATTGTTTTTGTCCAATCATATAACATTCCACCAAGTCTTCCGATTGACAAGCCTGGCGTCTTAACCGCTGAGCCATCGCGCCCCCTTAAATAATTAAATATAATAAATAAGTATAAAATCCAAGGGGTAATAGATCTCAAATAATAGGGAGGGCACTATGGCACCAATATGCTACCATTTCCCAATGAGGTCTGATATTTGTGAGGATGTCAGAAGGCAGGAGAATGAGAGAGAAAAGATGGGAGTGTTAAAACGGAAAAGTGAAGGAAAGGAAGTGTTACATGAGGAGGAGGAGGAGGAGGAGGAGGAGGAGGGGGAGGGTATCCTTTCTTGAGTGAGTGGTGGAGAGGGTTGCAGGGAGGAGCTCCTGGAGTGAGAGGCCAGAAGCAGTTTATTGCAACCCAGGATGCTAAGGAAGCCCAATTTGTGTGTTTTGTCCTGTGTTGATTGGAGAGGTTTTTTTACCTGGTGTCTTTTATTATTTTTACTGTTTTTATGCCTTTATTAGCTGCCCAGAATGATTTGATTGGTGGGGGATGGATGAGAACAGATGAAGATCAGGGTAGAGATGGGTGGATGGAGATAAAACAGGAGGAAAAGAATCAAAGGGGAATTGAGCAATTGAGACCAGGGTCCAATTTTGGATCCCTGCCTTTGGCCTCAGAGGTAGATTACCCATGTCCTTGAAGGCCTTGGGTCAAGCTGCTGCTGTTGAATGTCAAGCCTGCCGGTAATAATTAGTAGTCTTCCCAATTAGACTACTGAAACACGCTCTATATGGGGCTGCCTTGTATCTTCAGTGGTTGCAAAATGCAGTGGCTCACAGGAATGGATTTCTGGGCACATATTATGCCTGTTCTGTGGGCCCTGCACTGGCTTCCAATTAGTTTCTGGGTGCAATTTAAAGTGCTGAATTAAACCTATAAAGCCCTTTATGGTTTGGTGCCAGATTATCTGCAGGGCTGCAATTCCCCAGTAGAGTCGGTCTGAGCACTTCAATCATGCTGGGAAAAGCAGCTGGTTGTCCCCCATTTCTGGCAGGTCAGGGGGGTTGAAGTCCAAAAGTATTGATTTTTGGTGATGGAGCCAGTCCTCTGGAATTAAGTCCATTGGAGATTCGTCTATCTCCAACATTGTCCACTGTCTGGAAAAAGCTGAAGGCAGATATTTTCTGGAGGGCTTTTGGGGTGTTATGCCCTGTGTTGTATCTGGGTTTTAACTGCCCTTTGCTTATGTTGTTATATTTTATTGTATACTTTGTTTGCTGCTGAGAGTCCTGTAATTGTGGTGGGATATAAATTTAATCAATCAATCAATCAATCAATCAATCAAATAAATAAATAAATAACACATCAAAGCCACTGCTTTACTAGCCTGGTTTGGATAACAGTTCCTTGGTTTTCAGGAAACTTCTATTGAGGGAAATTTGTTGAGAAGATGCTGGGCCTGCAGTTGCAGAGAGTCCTGCATCATATTTAGTGGTATATCTTGCCTTCAGGATGAAGAGGAGATGCAGTTGAGTTTCTCTCCTGGTGCCTGGAGGTTGTTAGAGGATGAATGGACTTGGGCTCAATTCCAGCAAGATGGAATGTCTTTCAGAGTAGAAGGGAGTAGATCCCTGTTATCAGGGATATTCTTTCTTTAGTTCTAGATGGGGTCACACTTCCCCAGATAGAACTGGTTTCTCATCTTGGGGTTGTCATATTTTTTCTAGTTCCTCAGTCTCCTCCTGTATCCATTGATCTGGTCTTCTCCAACTTAGTGCCTTCTGTAAGTTCTGGGTTACAACTCTCATTAGTTCCAGTTAGCACAGCCATTGAGTAAACCAATTGGGTGTTATGAGAGTTACTCTTGACTGCATCTGAAGGGTCATGATTTGAGAAGGCTGCACTAAAACATGCCACAGATAAGACAATTATACCAGCAGCCCCAGAATAATACCATTTGGGACAAGGGCAGGGGAAAAACAACTACCAACAGATAATTCATGAAAAATATTTTTTTATTTAAAATAATTTAGCTTGAAAGCTTTCTAGGTAAGCTGTTATTCCTAATTTACCTATGCACCGAAAACAGCCTCTTTACATAGCCTCGCAATTTAGTTTGATGTAATAGATTTGAGCATTCTGAAAAACGTGATTTAAATGTCAAAATGAAAGGAAATGGAATCAAACTGTGTTGGTCTTGCAATTGTAGTGCTTATAAATGAAATGTTGACATGTTAGAATTTATCTGTTTGCAGCCAGAATTATGTCCATTAGCTTATCTAACACACTGACATTCATGACATGAATTGTTTTATCAAGTAAATCTCAGATATAGGAGTTATATTTTAAAAAATGGTCTTGCTTCAAAGATTTTTATATGGCAAAAGGAGTGCTTATAGTTTAAAACTCTTGGATGCTTCCTTCTTCCAGTATTTACCCTAGTATTCACAAACTTGGGGCCCTCCAGATGTGTTGGACTTTAACTCCCAGAATTGCCAACAACCCATGCCCATGACAAAGAAGTTGTAGCTATTTCAGAAGAAGCTGAACTATATTCTACTAAACCATGGTGTTCATAATAATGGTTTGCTGAATAAATTATAATATGCTGAGCCAAAACCCATATTGTTCACTTTATGGCTTATCACTCTATACACTGATGATTGTGTAGCTAAACTTCAACTTTGTCTTTAGGAAAATATTCATACTCCCTTTGCTTTCCATATTTTAATCCCCTCCTGCAGTTCCTAACTAATGGTAACCATAGCTGGCAGTCATGGTCTGAAGTGTCAATGACTTTAATCAGATGTTGCAGAGACTGAAACCCTTGGCACATCTGCCTCCTTAGAACTCTCAACCCACCAAGATTAGGGCAGTGTACTGTATGTGCCCACTGGAAATCAATACAATTTTTCCAACACTTCTAAGAGAGGGAGGATTGCCAAGTAACTTGTAGATCACAATGCTTGATAGTATGAGCTTTCAAGAAGCTTCACAGGCCTCCTATAGGACAACAGAAATTTGGGCTTAGTTATTCCAAGTGGCAAAAAAATCAAAGCAGAGGATAGCTGTGAATGATCATACTAAAATTGGTCATGGTGGGATCAAAGTAGAGTCTATAATTCTTCTGTTAATGACTCCCATCCCAACAGCAATGTCAGTTCTTTCTAAGTTGGAAAAGTATTGTTTTCTCTATAGCACTGGGTTATTTTTTCAGAGTCTTCCAAGAATATTTTTACCAGAGGTTTACGAGTTCTTCAACATTAGAGTGCTGATTAAAGATATCAAAAGCTAGTTCAGAAAGAGATTAGCCTCACAGGTATGAGAACATTCATTAATTTCTGTGGGTTGGCCTCTTCCTAGGCTAAAGAAATCTGAGAGAATGAATCTTTCTCCAAATTGGAAATCAGCAGAATGAATGAATGAATTTTTATTACAGCCCTTGTTCGAGCAAGGAAGAATACCATTATATATCACAATCAGACAAGCAAATAATCAACATGTTCACTATGTATATAGAGATGTACTTTATAGTTCACAATTACATGAAACTGGGCTAACTGACATGAAAATGTCAGTTAGCCCAAAAGAAATAGCATGCTTTCAGACTGTCTGTATCAAATGTCACATTCATCATCAGACTTCTGAATCAACATTCGCTTAACTCTGCAGGGTGTACCACAAATGTTTGCTACATTGAGAGTAATTTAGGTTATGTATGTATGTACGTACAGTATGTATATATTTTACAGTGTTTGTATACCATCCCAATCACTTGGACTCAGAGCAGTTCACAATAAGCAACAACCAAAAAAGAAATAACCCAAAGATCTTTAGTATAATGAATAGTGGTTGCCCAAATATTGTACTGTGGGCTGAAGGCCAGTTGAAATCACAGTTCTATTTGAAAAGAGATTTGGGGCATGCCAGAGTGAGCATGTTCCAAGTCCCATTGGTAAATCAATGTCACTTGGAGGTTCCTCAGAAGCATGCTTTCTCTGTCATGGCAGCTGTCTTGTGGAACAGCTTCCCTCCTGAGACCTGAGGTACCGAGGGCCCCGACCCTGCCAGCTTCCTGAAATGCCATAAAGACCTGGCTATTCCCCCAGGCACTGGGCCAAGGTGCTAATGGAGTTGTCATATGGATGCTGGTCTATCTGTTGTTGTGAGATTTTTTAGGGGCCTCGAATGCTATTTCTTTTTTATGCTGTTTTTTAATGTTATCGATTATGGTTGCTGCTTTTAATTGTTCACCACCCAGAGTGCCTTGGTTGATGGGCAGCCATATAAATAAGTTACATTGATTAATTAATTTCTGGGAAGATAATATAGTCCAGAGTGTGGAGCTATTACTAAAAAAAGCCTCTTGTCCTGGCCCGATTGGATGGGATTGTCAATGGATGTCTTGATGACTAGTCTGGATTGATAAAATCATGTTTGGCAAGGTAGTCCCTGATATATCCTGGTACTATGCCATACAGGGTTTTATAGGTAATAAGCAGCTCTTTGAATTGGATCTGGAAGCCTACTAGTAACCAGTCCAGCAGTGTAACAATAGCAACCTGACTGCTTCATTCTGGATCAGTTACAGAACATCTAGTAGATCTAGTAGATGTGCCTTTGCAGGCACTCCAGTAATTGATGGCTTCAGATCTATCAAAATTAGTGGATACTGTATACAATTCAGCAGGTTTGCCTGGTCTTTGTATTTAAACAGGGGCAATGAAAGCAAATATCTTGATAGAATGAAGAATGCAGAGGATATGAATTACTGTTTTGATTTCTCCGGTTCCACACTGCGGAGATCTTTCCTGAGAGAAATGTTGCAACGTCTTTCATGGAGCAGCTCCGAGAGAGCCAATGTGAGTGCTGTACATTGTTTCAAGGTTACAAGACTACTCAGGTAACTGGTGGGCAGGAAAAAACTGAGGAGCCTTTCTGGAAAGTTCAGTGTGTGACAAGTTCAAATCTAATTGCTATTCACTATCCGAACGTTGCTGCCTGAGAACCTTTTCAGAATTCTCATAGCCCTGGGAAATTAGAAAAGTAGGGAAAGGGAGATCATACAAGCCTAATCTCCTCTCTAAGTGCCAGTTAAATTAAAAGTTGTCAAGCTGAGAATGGAGGCCAGTCCTGCTAGAAAAAATGCAGGTTTAATAAAAAAAACCCTAAAAATCTGAAGGCAAACGCCGGCCTCAGTCATAAGTATATTTTCAACCGCAGTGCTGCACTAGATCCCATTGAATTCAGCAGGACTTACCATCAGATAAGTATAATTGCAGTTTTTGAGTTAATTAGTGCTCCTGTTGACTCTGGTAGAAGTAGCTACCTATATTGCTAAATACTATTTTGAGGCTTAGATCCTGTAAAACTTATAATTTATACAATACATTCATTTACAAATGAGAATTATTTACTTTTAAAATGCCAGTTACCAAATGTAGAGGTACAGTTACATATAAAATAAAGCTGGTTTTATGGTTAGACAGATTATAAACTTGGAAATGGGGTCTGGATAATTGGGAATCAAAGGAAAGAAATAATTCAGCAATGGTAAGTAAATCTTCCTGATTCTTGTGTTGCGTATGTAATCAATTCTCTAAGTAGCATTAAGCAAGCTACTATTTCTAAATTGGTAATACAGGTAGTCCTCGTTTAACTATGGTAATTGGGACCGGAATTTCTGTCGCTAAGCAATGCAGCTGCAAAGTGCGGTATCACGTGACCACATCACTTACAGATGGCAATCCCTGCAGTCCCTGTTGCTGCCGTTAAGTGAGGATTGCGGGTCGTTAAGCGAGGACCTCACATGACTGCAAGTTGTGACTTCCTGATGACTTCCAACAAGCAAAGTCAATGGGGAAGCCAGCAGGAAGTCGCAAGTCCCGGGCGGGTGAGTGCCATGGACTGCAGCCAGGTGGGGGTATGTGTGGCTGCTGTGGCATGAGTGGGGCTGGGTGGGAAGGTGCTGTGGAATGTGGGAGGGTGCACAGGTGGCTGCCACGGTGCGGCACTAGCATGGCCGGGTGCATATTGCATACAGTGTATATATCAGGATATTTCTGAACTTCAACTCCTACCAGTCCCAGTAAACATAGCCAATGGTAACAGATGTTAGGATTTGTAGTTCAGTACAGTTTTTTCATCCTGGCATACATATTTAGATCTACAGGATATGAACATGATGTTTATTGTTTTTATTTTTTTTTTACATTTTTCCTTTAAAAACTCTAGGTGTTGACCCCATTTTGTTTGTTGTTTCTATTTTATGGGATTTTTACAATCTTAAAGTTATATTAAATATTAATAGAAGTATTACAACATATATGTGGATTTCACAGCCCACTTCATCAGAAATTCTGAAAATTATCCATAGTCATAAATATACATCTGCACCTTTATCTTGTGGGGAATTTCCAACAGTGTGAGAGATGATTGACTGTTAAAATTGTTAAAAAGAGAGCAATGAGATATAATGATGAGTAAGAATGCCAGAAATTAAGCATTGAGTTGAGAAGTCTTGCAGTATAGCACATAATATTACTGCATTTAGCATTGCATATTACATTGAAGGGGCGTGGTGGCTCATCGGGTAAGACACCAGGCTTGTCGATCGGAAGATTGCAAGTTCGGAGGTTCGAATTCCTAGCCCTGTGTGCGGAGTGAGCTCCCGCACTAGCTCCAGCTCTTGCCAACTTAGCAATTCGAAAGCATGCAAATGCAAGTAGATGAATAGGTACCACTTCAGTGGGTAGGTAACAGCGTTCCGCGCGCGTCATGCGGCCACATGACCGTGGAAGCGTCTTTGGACAACGCTGGCTCTTCGGCTAACAAACGGAGATGAGCACCGGCCCCTAGAGTCGGACACGACTGCACAAATGTGCGGGGGGAACCTTTACCTTTTTTTTATTACATTGAAATATTTTTTTTGATAAATACATCTTTTTACTGTACATGATTTACTCTTTTTCACTTTTTCATGCTTCCCAGATCTCTGTGAGATTGGTAATAGTTTCCTTTTTACTAGTTATTGGAGAAACTGGGCTTTCACAAATTACAATTACAAGACATGTTGCTGATATAGTTTTATGTACACTGCTGAATGATTTCTTTCCAAACATATCAGATGAAGGGTTTGTTCCTGTTCCCTATCAAAACATATGGACTTCAAGCCAAGTGTTGACACTGTGAGGGTAGTGCAAGAAATCACTGTGACAATTATAGTTCTGGCTATACTGTAATAACTACATCAAGTCTGACGGCATCAATATTATTGTGTTGGAAGGTTAAAATTTTCTCTTCCCAGTGTGTGCTCTGTCTTTTTTCTCAGTCACTGTTCCTTGTTGCTAATAGCAGCAGGGAGCCAGTGATTACAGCTGCACCAAGACCATGATGTGGGGGAGGTTTAATCACTTCCTAGTTATGTTAATGTGTCTGAGGTTATTGATACTAGTTGGGTTAAGAAGAAAAGAGGTGGAGACCAAGATATCCGGAATCTCCACCTTGGAGAAGGCTGTTCTAAGTTCTCTCATTTTTATTGGCCATACTTTTTCCAAAGAATGAAGTATTTTCAGCTACAAATAAGTTGTACCCATAAAATTAAAATTATTGTTGTGGAGTAAGAAAGAATATATCACCTGGCAAATTAATCTGTCATTTTTTTCACGCATAAGCCTGGAACAGATTGATTTTTTTAAAAAAATTATCAAACAGTTTTTCATGCTAAAAATCAAGACAATGTATACAGGTTCCCAGCATGACACTGAACAAACTTAACTTCATTGCGAACAACATTATCTGTCTCGGAACTTAGCATATTTCAGTCTAGACCAGAGCTTTCCAAACTGTGTGTCGCGACACAAAAGTGTGTCGCCACACACAGTCTGGTGTGTCGCCACACAACCCGGAAGCGCTGATCATTATCAGCGCTTCCGGGTTTTCCCGCGGCAACACACCAACTGCAGAGCGCAAAACCCGAAAGCGCAGCAGCGCTTCCGGGTTTTTGCATGCTGCCGCACTTCCGGGTTTTCCCGCGGCGACACACCAACGTCGGTTGGTGTGTCGCCGCGGGAAAAACTTTGGAAAGCCCTGGTCTAGACTGGTTAGAGTTCTTCAAAATATAGAATACAGTTATCTTTTTAAGGCAGGCTAGTTTCATCATTCTAGCCTTACAGTTAGTAGATAGAGGCAGAGTGATGGTGGTTTTGTAATCCCTAATTAATCAACCCTGACTGCTCATTGGAAGGACAGATACTGAAGCTGAAGCTCAAATATTTTGGCCACCGAATGCGAAGAGAAGACTCACTGGAAAAGACCCTGATGCTGGGAAAGACTGAAGGCAAAAGGAGAAGGGGATGGCAGAGGATGAGATGGTTAGATAGCATCACCAATGTAACGAACATGAATTTGAGTAAACTCCGGGAGACAGTGGAGGACAGGAAGGCCTGGCGTGCTATGGTCCATGAGGTCACCAAGAGTCGGACACGACTGAACAACTGAACAACAACAAAAAAAAAATCTAAATTGCCTAGCTGGAAGGAGGTAGACAGACAGACATGTATATACATACATGAGAAAGAGTCAGCAGTACAGTGTAGTGGTTAGGTTGTTGAACTAGGAGCAGGGAGATCGATATCCTAGTTTCCTTTGGCACAGAACCTGGCTGGGTGACATTGGGCCAATCATTCTTTCTCAGTCCTAGACTGGAAAGTTAGAAAACATTTATCTACTGACCTGCACTGGATCAGCATGGTAGATTATGGTCCATAACCTTCAGTGAAGAGGTCTTCATCCTGTAGTGGATTGATTCAGGATTTATTTATTATTTATTTGTTTAATTTATATGACCGCCCATCTCCCCCCATGATCATAATTAAAGGATGTTTGTGTATATGTATATATGTATAATATAGCATACGTATATATACACCACCTGGTTAGTTGCAGATAAACTGGGCTGTAAAATTCTCAAAAAAGTCAAATGTTGGATACTTATTGAGGGAGCCCTCATTTTTATTTTTCTACTCTCTCCTCCCTTCTGTGAATTATACTGGACTAGCAATTTTTAAGTATGAGCAATTAAGGTAGACATTGGAATAAGGCTTGTGAACCATCCATTCCATCAAACTGGATTCAGGATTGTTTTTAAATATTTGTTTTACCAAACAGCTGAGTATGTTATGTTCTAGGCTGAATTAAAAGAGATCTGTTTGCATGTGCCTTTTTAAAAACATTTAATAATAATTTAATAATAATAATAATAATAATAATAATAATAATTTATGAAACCTGTAGCCACCTGACTCTCAACGACTCCAGAAAACACACACACACTGTTTAAGGGCACTATAAAGTGATGCTCAAAAGAGAACAAACATATTGACACATTTGTAACATGACATAATCCTAATTCTGCATAAATTTTCTCTTAGCAACACCATTGTAAATCCAGGTTCAATTTCCTACATGACAACAAGATGAAAAATAAAATTCATTTGGAGAAAAAGTGGTGCAAAACAAATACCAGCAAATTGTAGCAAATAGCAAGGTACCGTGAAAGGAGGAAGCTTAATAAGATGGGAAAGAGGGCTGAAGTGGCCAAAGCCTCAATTTCTCCTTCCTGCACTACCACTAATTGGACATGCATGCTCAGGAAATAGTGGAAACACCATGGCACAGTGTCTCAAAGTGCCACACAGAGGTCCTTTTTGTCTATCATTCTCCAGATGGGTTTGGGCAAGCACTCCGCAGATGCAATAAGGGCAAACAGCACTCTCCACAGATGCAGTGAGGTCGGAAAAGTAATTATACTTTGCTACCCTTATTGTAATTGCTGATGCCTGTGTCTGGTTGGGTTTGATCTTTGTTTTCTGCCATTAGTGTTCTAGGTGACTCTTCTATGGCTTCATCTCCTGGAGCATCTCCATTAATCATGGGACACCCCTGGATCTTCATAGAGGGAAAGGCAGTTCAGGAGTAATTAGATCCAATACTTTTGCTAACTCCCTATTCCAGAGCTTAGTGAAGGTCATGGGAGAACTGCCTGCCTGATCACTGGAACACCAATTGGCATCTGGGGCAGACTATCCCACTCAGTCATGGTATCAAACCTCAGAGTGACCAGAAGGTGATGGGTCCATAATAAAATCCACAGAAATGTGTTCTATATACAGATCACAGAACAGCTGCTCCAATCTGAGAGGCCAAGCATAAAGCCGTTTACATGGTTCAGGCCAGAGGCTACCTAAGTTGTCCTTCGAACCTTCAAATCCTGAACCACTCCCAAGTCATTTACCAATGCACGAAGGCTGAAATCCTCTAGGACAGTAAACCCAGGAGTCTCAACTATCAGCTCAGAAACCAACTAGAGCTAAGGAAAGGGTGTTGCCAGAAAGCAAAGTCAGTCATACACAAGCAGCTCCCCTGACTTGTTACTAGCACCCAACTTAACATACAGGGATTCACACAATCTTCCCCACTCCCCACAGCTGGCCTTGGAGTTGTACCCCCTGGCTTTACCCAGCAAATTTCATGTATACACCTCAAGTCTGACTTCTCATTTCCAGTTACATTGTGGATAAGATAGGCTTTATTGCAGACAGGCCTGGTGTTTAGCAGTAGCAGATTTTGGATCTAGAGAAGGCTGTAAAAATTCATTGTGGAATCTGTAAATGCATCTCTCACACTTTATTCTGTGCACTGAATATTCTTTCAATGTACTGTGCAATGGTTATGTTGGATGGTAAACGTATTCTTACATTTCTGTATATATAAATACAAATATTTTCATATTTCATATTCATATATTAGAAACATTTGCACTTGTATTATGGCCCTGAAACCATGTTGTATTTCCTTGAAGAGTTTTGTTGACTTTCTTACCCTTCCTTTCTAACAGGCCTTGATAGATAGCTGTGCCCATAGAAAGATAAAGTGTACTTTCCAAGGATAGCTTCTCCAGGGGAAAGATATTGTTTAATAATGGTCAAGGGGCCCTAGCAAGGATGGAAGGAAGTTCCTAATATGGAATGAGGGTAAGGTGGAGTATGGGTAACTGAGTAAGGGGTGGTCTTCTAAAGGAGGAGTTGAATGGAATCTATATAATGTGCTGTAGGAAGGGGGTCCTGCGCGGCCGCCCACCAAACAGCTTGCTGTCATTGCTTTTGCTCTTGGGTGAATAAACTCCTAGGTAAAGGTAAAGGTACCCCCCGCACATTTGTGCAGTCGTGTCCGACTCTAGGGGCCGGTGCTCATCTCCGTTTGTTAGCTGAAGAGCCAGCGTTGTCCAAAGACGCTTCCACGGTCATGTGGCCGCATGACACGCGCGGAACGCTGTTACCTATCCACCAAAGTGGTACCTATTCATCTACTTGCATTTGCATGCTTTCAAATTGCTAGGTTGGCAAGAGCTGGAGCTAGTGCGGGAGCTCACTCTGCACACAGGGCTAGGGATTCGAACCTCCGAACTTGCGATCTTCCAATCGACAAGCCTGGCGTCTTACGTCTTACCCGCTGAGCCACCACGCCCCAGTGTGAATAAACTCCTAACTTCATCCAGAATTCACTTAATTATTAATCCAATCTTAATTCTCTTAATCCAGAGAATAAACTCCTAACTTCAGGCAATTCGTCAGTTTCTTTACTCCCAGCTCAGGAACGAATCTGGTAAGATAAAATTTACTTCTAACAATTAGGTGATCCATAAACTGAGATATATATCTGAACATAGTTGGACTAGATGACCTCTGCATCTCTTCCAACTCCATGATTGTATGGTACTATGTACTGTTATTTGTGTGGGTGCAGTTGTGACAGTGCTTACTGGTCAGAGATGGAAATAAAGGCCTGGAAGGACTCGAATGTGATCCACACTCATAAAATATTTTATGACTTGCAAACAGGGTTTATCCTTGAGAGCAGGTGCAAGTGTGCATTTTGCTACCTGGTATAATGCCATTTACATCAATCTAGCAAGTGAGTGCAGATTTCTAGCAGGTTGCTTCTGAGTGGAGCCTCCGGCTATGAAGCAATTTTGTTGCTGTTGCAAGGCGGTAGAAATGAAGCTGCTGTATTCACTAAGCTGAAGCACAGCAACAGGATCTCTATGAAAACAGCTAGGGGAGCAAGCAAAGAGGCTTCCTTTCTCTCCCAGTATTAAGATGGCATTTGCATTCACAGTAACAAGGGCAAGCCTCTGTAAAGGTTTTTCACTCCTGGTCTGTGTTTTCAATCACTTCATGTCTATACCAGAGAGAGTTTTAACTTCCAAACCTTAACTGCAGTTTTAAATATCAAGAAAAGATTTTAATATCTGTCAGCCCTTCAAGGTTGTCCAGATCAGGAAACAGACTCCATAAGAAGACTAAGGTAAAGGTACCCCCCGCACATTTGTGCAGTCGTGTCCGACTCTAGGGGCCGGTGCTCATCTCCGTTTGTTAGCCGAAGAGCCAGCGTTGTCCGAAGACGCTTCCACGGTCATGTGGCCGCATGACATGCGCGGAACGCTGTTACCTACCCACCGAAGTGGTACCTATTCATCTACTTGCATTTGCATGCTTTCGAATTGCTAGGTTGGCAAGAGCTGGAGCTAGTGCGGGAGCTCACTCCGCACGCAGGGCTAGGGATTCGAACCTCCGAACTTGCAATCTTCCGATCAACAAGCCTGGCGTCTTACCCACTGAGCCACCACGCCCCTTTAAGAAGACTAGCACGATGCTAAATTAACAGAATCTTGCAAGTCTGATAATATTTTCCTTTCCCTCTTTCCTATACCCCAGTAAGTCAGGGAGGAGCCAGCTTCTTCTTAATACTTTATCCTTTCCCAGGGTTCAAGACATGCTTCTGAGTGTTTTGTAAGGGCTTCTAAATATTTTCCCCAAGGTCATCTACATACAGTAGGCACAGGACAGGCAACACCAAATTAAAATATTTAATTTGGTGTTTAATTTGGACCCCGCCCAGGGTCCCTCCTTGTGGGGGAGATGGGCGGGATATAAATGTAATTAATTAATTAATAAAATAAAATAAAAATATAATAAAATAAAATAAAATAAATATTAGGCTGCCAGATCTGGGCTGCAAAACTGAACAGCCACTAGTGGCAGGAAAGAGTTAAATTGAGAATGCAGTTAGACAATGATTTACCTGAGGCAGTTAAAGGTTAGAGCAGTGTTTCTCAACCTTGGCAACTTTAGGAGTGTGGACTTCAATTCTCAGAATTCCCCAACCAGCTGGGGAATTCTGGGAGTTGAAGTCCACACGTCTTAAAGTTGCCAAGGTTGAGAAACACTGGGTTAGAGAGAAACCAAATAACTTGCTGGCTGCTGTACTAGTCATCTCTCTGTGACTAGTACATGAAGCTTATTTGATTAGTACAAAACTACAGATGAGATTTGTTGTCGTTCTGATGTCTTCCCCCCAATGATAGTAAACAAGATAATTTCTAGCAAGTGTGGGTCTAGACAGAGGGGGATCTACTGGTAGCTTGCTTAGATGAGCCTGAAGAGAGAGGCATGAGCTTCTGATTCCCTATTGGTAATAAAAGTATCAGAAACATTTATCCCTCAGCCCCAAATTCCTAATTAGATTATTAAAATCTCTGATCATTAGTAACGAAAAAGCAGACCATTATTTGTATATCTAGGTCATTCTAGTGCAGCCTTCCCAAGAGATGTTAGACTGCAACTCTCATAGTTCCCTGTGCTGTCTGGGGATTATGAGAGTTGAAGTTCAGCACAGCTGGAGATCCCCAGGTTGAAAAGAATTGTCCTAGTGGTCAATTGAGGTGCAATCGGCAATTAGCTCTACAAAGCACTGTTTAGCACCTACTGTAGATTCAGTTAGCAATGCTATTAAAAATAACTCAAAAGAAGAACCTGCAAGGCTGAAATGTTTCCAAGCCTAATATTAAATATAAAAGTAATAATATTACTTTTATAAGATTTTTAGGTGGCTGATAATCATAAATTAACCTCAACTTTTCTTTTAAAAAATTATGTGGAGCTAGTCTGTCAATTACACTTCTCTAGAAGCAGAATCCTCAACAAATAGATCTGGTTTAGAGCACTTTTAATTAAGATGATAGACAAGATCTTTAGTACACTAGAGAAAGTAAACAAGTCATACAAAAAAATCCCACTCAAATGTGTATATTTAGCCAAGGGAAGAAAAGGCTGACAGGGGTCATGGTAAAACTATTTAAATACCTACAGGACTGCCACATAGAGAACAGTTTTCTGCTGACCCAAGTGTCAAACCAGATCTAATGAACATACGTTATGAGTAGATACTTTCTAGACTTCTGGCTCATGGGGATGACTGAATTCTGGGTTTCTTTTATCAAGCTGAGACCTGAACTAAAAAACCTGCAAGATCTTCTTTCCTTCTGCATATCTGCTTTCCAGAAATAGGGAACCTGTGGCCCTCCCGATGTTACTGAACATCCAATAACCACAGCCAGCATGACCAATGGTGAGAGAATTCTGAGAATTGTATGTAATTTAGCACTATTTAGAGAACCACAGGTTGCTCTTGCTTTCTAAATTCAGGGGAAATGTACTTCTGATAAACAACTAAGGAAGCAAACTATTGATCATCTCGCTGTAGCTTGCCACAACACTAGACTTTTCTGGCCCATAGTAAATTATCATTGACAACAAACCCTACAGTATATTCTCTTCGATTGAAACTCTACAGTATGAATATGATTTGATCAACATTTCTTGTCTTGATCATTCTTAAGCAGGAGAGCATTTAATCTGTTTCAAGTGGTAACCTTCAATACAGTACTTCAGCAGTATGCCACATAATTTCATAATACAAAGGCAGGACGTGGAATCATAATATGTGTCCTGTAGGCTGTATCAACTACAGCATACATTCTCTGGTGGTCCCCCTTTCAAGTATTAACTGGGAATGACCCTGCTTAAATTCTGAGTCAAGCCAGATTTTACCAGGTGCTGCCACCTGCTGAGATGGTCACTTGTTTACTGGGCCCAGTTTAAGTTGTTGGTATTGACCTTTAAAATCCAACAGAAGTCACTTAGTTGACTTTGGCTAATCTTGAAAAGCTAGGTAGGTTCACACCTGGTTAGCACCTGGATGGAGGACCACTGGGAAATCCTAGGGGGTAGGCTAGAGTAGAATTAGAAAGAAAAATCCTAGAAAAAGGCAAATCATTTCTGAATTGTCACCAAGCATAATAATGGATGTGTCTATGTAGTTACCAGGAGTTGATTTCCATTTGAGGGAGTTTTGAATTCCTAAATGTCTTATGGTGTGACTGTCTAAAATACGTTTCTCCCATTAAGATTTGCAAGAGGACCAGCTGTCAGAGGTCTGTCTGTCTGTTGAGGGTGCCTTTTCCTGCACATGTGCCCAGTCTACGGCAAGCAGTCCCTTGGGAATTGCATTTGCATTAAGAAAAGCCATAAAATGCATTGCTTTTGCCAGCTTTTAATCATTAATTTAACTTAGCATTCCCTTTCTTTTTAATCTTTAGTATTGTATTTTTAAATTTTGATAGCTGCCTCAAGTGCTTGTTTGAGCCGTAAGGCTGGGTATAAATCAAATAAATATTTTTTTAAAAACTGATACGAGGCAACAGATGCTGTATTTGCCTCCAAACAAAGCCTCCTACGAGAGATGTAGGCCTGGCTCCATCTGTCCCTTAACAATATTTGCTGGTCTAAGCTGTTACAGATACAAGTGGGGAGGATGAAAATGCACTGTCAGTAACTTGTGAAGGAAGCTTACACTAAATATGCACCTACAGTTGGGTTTAGCTACATAGTTTTTGTCACTGCTTCTTTCTACAAAGAGCACAGCTGAACTGTGGAGCTGGCTGCCAGCAGCTGTGGTGATGGCAGCCAGCTTGGATGATTTTAAAAGAAGACTTCAACAAAGGCTACTAATATTGATGGCTTTTTACTACCTTCTGAATTAGAGGCAGCATGCCTTAAATACTGGTTGTGCAGAAGGGAGAATAGAAGAGGACTGTTGCCCTCCAGCCCAAGCTTGTGAGCCTCCCAGCTCTATTCAGTGACACAAAATGCTGGATTAGATGCAGCTATCGGCATTCCTCTTAGGTTCTTAGTTGCACTGGCTGGTGATGGCATTTTGCGGCCAAAGCAGGTTGATTCTGCAGGAAAGAACTGAGCAAGAGTTATAATGGTCTGAGTTTTTGAGCAGACCAAGATCAAACCAGTCCATACTCCAGGAAATAAAGCCAGACTGTTCACTTGAGGGAATGATATTAAAGGCAAAACTGAAGTACTTTGGCCACATAATGAGAAGACAGGATACCCTGGAGAAGAAGCTGATGCTAGGGAAAGTGGAAGGCAAAAGGAAGAGGGGCCGACCAAGGGCAAGATGGATGGATGATATTCTGGAGGTGACGGACTCGACTGTGGGGGAGCTGGGGATGGTGACGGCCGACAGGAAGCTCTGGCGTGGGCTGGTCCATGAAGTCAGGAAGAGTCGGAAGCGACTGAACGAATAAACAACAAAAAAGCTTTGCATTTATGAGTGGATAACCGAACATCATCAGTGTTTGTAGCTTGTGTTTCTGCTTCTGTATTTGGGTTATTTGTGCATGCATATTCATTGCAAGCAGATTGCAACATTAGCTTGTGTCAATACAGAACGTGTATAATGATTCATATAATGCTTTTCAGTGGAATCAGTTCACACATTCAACTGCCAGTCATCAAGAGTCCATTCACATGTACAGATGACTCACATATGAAAATGAGCTAGCAGACATCAAACAGATGGGATTTTCAATTCATTTTGAATGTATGACTTCAAACTGATTAGCATTTTTACAGGCCATTGTGCCTCTTCGGGGAAAGGCAGCAATCTTAGCTGGCAGTTAAATGGCTTATGCCATGATTTGATGTGCATTTTTTGATGGGTGTTTATTGCTTCAGTCTCTCAGTATGGGTGCCATCACTTTTTCTGGCAGACCTCATATGTCTTCAAAGAGGAACATGAAGCAAAAATTTGTAAAGGTTCCTCCATCACTTTATGCAGGAAAAGGAATTGATTTACAGTATCTATTTCTTCTGAGAAATAGTGTGAAGGAATTGTAAAACACTTTATTTTTCCTCCTCCTCCTCATCATCATGGTTTCTGTGCTTAAATGTACCACGCTGTTGAAATCATAAGTTGCCCCCTTTTATTTTCTGACAGAGGCTCTATGCTTTAATGCAGAGCTTTCCAAACTTTTCATGTTGGTGACACACTTTTTAGACATGCATCATTTCATGACACACTCTTACAGCAGGGCATTATTTTCGCGACACACTCTTACAGTAGGACACAAGGCAGGCACTAGGACCTGTGCAGAATCCTGGCAGGGCTCGGAGGCAGCAGCAGCCAGGACACACCCAGACACTGCAGCCGACACACTAACGTGTTGCGACACACAGTTTGGAAAGCTCTGCTTTAATGGCTACAGATCAGGAAAATATAGAATGATAGTACTTACTATCAATGTGCCTGTAAATACCTACATTAGCTCTGCCCACTATGTACCTTGTCACACCTGTCTTTTATTAGACTGCAGCAATTGGGGAGTTTGAGGTTGGAAGGAAGGAGGGTAAACAGAGACATGATAGAGATATATAAAAGCATTCAAGGCATAGATAATGTAGTTAGGGAAACAGGTTTTTTTTCCTCCCTCTCAGTGTTAGAACTTGTGGTTATCTATTTAATCTATTTAAGCAAGGAGATTCAGGACTGAACTAAGGAACTACTTTTTTTACAAAGTATATAATTCAGCTGTGGAATTCACAGCCAGCAGTGGTAGTAATGACAGGCAAATTGGATGGTTTTAAAAGGGCACAGGACAAAATGTATAGAAAGTAAAACCATGCACCTTTCCTTAACAAGTTGATGCTTTTGATTATTAAACATCTTCTTTATTTATTTAAACAAACTTATATAGCCAACCATCTACCAGAAGGAACTGTTAAGTGGTGAACAAAATAAAAACACAATACAATAAAAAGACCATTTAAAACATTGAACAACGTTGAGGCCCCAATAAAACTTGCATTCATCCACCAACCACCCCATGCCAGCTCCATCAACATCTTGACCCCAGTGCCTGGGGGGAAAGCTAGGGTTTCACCACTTGTTATTATGATAAACATATAATTATCATGCAGTCAGCCCTTACCAGCTGGTGTCCTTAGATGTGTTGAACTTCAGTATTCATAATTCCTAAACGTTGGCTGGGAGTTATGGGTGCTGAAACCCAACACAGCAAGGGATACCATCTTGGGGAAGATTAGTCCACTTTTTCTTTCAAGAAAAATAATTGACAGCTTTAGTAAATAATTAAAATTATGTGTGAGAGTCAGGTCACTACATACAGTACCTCTGAGTGATCTTGTGTCAGTTGCTATGTTTCATCCTAATTTACTTCACAAGATTGTTGTGGCAATAAGAATTTGCAATTTTGATCTCCTTGGAAGTAATTTTTTTCTTGATTTTTCCTCTTTGATAAATTCATGGGTGGTGTCATCCTGCCTACAGAAGCATTGGCATTTACACCCCGAATATGACATTAAAAGGTAAATGTTCCCCCTGCACATTTGTGCAGTCGTGTCCGACTCTAGGGGCCGGTGCTCATCTCCGTTTGTTAGCCAAAGAGCCAGTGTTGTCCGAAGACGCTTCCACGCTCATGTGGTCGGCATGATGCGCGCGGAACGCTGTTACCTACCCACCAAAGTGGTACCTATTCATCTACTTGCATTTGCATGCTTTCGAATTGCTAGGTTGGCAAGAGCTGGGGCAAGTGCGGGAGCTCACTCCGTCACGTGGGGCTAGGGATTCGAACCTCCGAACTTGCGATCTTCCGATCGACAAGCCTGGCGTCTTACCCGCTATGACACACAGAATGAAAAATGATTAATTCAGAAAGACCCATCTTTCTCACATCCTCTGTCTCTCTTGGGTTTATCTTTCCAGCTTCATGGCACTAGGACCTTTTTTAAAAAAGGCATAAAATAGTTGTAAATGAGTAATAAAAACTAAACAACAAGCTGAAGTACCAGCAGCCCAGAATCAGAAATCTATTTTATATTTCTTAAATGGATTTTCGGAGTGAAATTGTTGTCTTGTTATTGGAATCGTTAACCAAAAAACGATAATATAGTTGTAACAAATTAATGCAGGAAAGTTAATGAATAATATTTATCATGTAATTTGAAGATGGTTATCATGTAATGAGCCTAGCATGGTGATTATTACCTTTGTAAATCATTATGTTTGAATTTGTGATTGAGCTTAAGGATACTGGAGCCCCAGAGAATAGTGGGTGTTTAATTGCTGTGAAAAGTAGAGAATCAAGGGAATAAACTCTGCCTTCAGATGATCTCCCAGACTGAGGATTGTTTGTAGAAATTAGTGGGGATTAGAAAGGCGTACTAGTGATCCCTTTCAACTGGTCCATGGAACAAAAGTATGGATTTCCTATATATGATACAAAAGGCAGAGTTGGTGAAGAGGCAAGAAAGACCAAAAATTAGGCCAAGTGTTCACCTATGAAGTCTTCAGTTCAAAGTCAGTGTAAAGTTTAGCTTATACTTATGCCACTTTTAAACCAAGTCTATGAATGTGCCTTTAACAGTAGACTAATGTATAGATCAAATTACTGAGGCACGTTTGTACTTTGCCTTTCTTATGCATGCTGACTTCACAATACAGTTTAGAGTAGTTTAAAAAAATTAATCATCCAACACACACTGTTAAAAATCTGCAGTAATTTAAATTGCCCAGCATGATAATCATGGTCCAAAATTAAACCATACACTGCAACTGTAAATTAAAAAGCAGTACAGATTAATATTTTCCTAGGTAGCCTTGTGCTCTCCTGTCTGGGTGCCCTCTAGATATGTGAACTTCAACTTCCAGAATTCTCAGCAATGAGTATGCTGGCTGGAACTCTTAGCACTTGCACGCATCTGACAAGTGCCAAGATTGGGGAAGTCTGTTCCAGTACAATAAATTAAAATTCAGACTTTGAAAATATTGTTATTGTTATTTATTATTTACACATAAAGGAAAAAGAAACAAACACCCACATACGTGGAGGGAGTTCCAAAGATGTGAGGCCATCACTGAAAAGTCTCCATCCCTGGTGCCTGCAAACTTAGCAACTCTTACTAATGTGCCTAAAGGGAGAGCCTGTAATACAGATCTTAGAGCTCCAACATTGCTTATATTCTTGTAAGTAGTCTTCTAGATCCAAACCACTGTATCCAAATCATTTAGGGGCATAAAGCTGCAAGACGAGCCATTAAATTGAACTAAAAGTTGAATAGATAGCTAATGTAACCAATAGAAAATGATATTATATTAATTAAGGACATTATTTTCCTATCACAGAAGTCAGTTGAGAGCAAGAGAATAGCTTACATTTTGTCGGATTCTAATTATTTGTTGCTTTTTTTTTAGCAATGTGATCAGTATGCATAGGATTCTACAAATTTAATTCTTAATACATTTAATTCTTAATTCTTTTCTCTTGAGAGCTCACACTGTTATGACAGGGAATGAGAACTCACTTCATTTTAATCCCACAACAATATCCATGTGAAGTATATTAGGCTGAAAAAATAGTCTGGCCTAAAGCTACTCAGTAAGCAATGTGGTCAAGGAGGGACTTTAACCTGAACTCTCTGAATAGAAAGGGAGGAAATGAATGTGGAAAAGGAAGAATATGTACAGTATAGTCAGGTTTAAGGTTTAAGGGGGCGCAATGGCTCAGTGGTTAAGACGCCAGGCTTGTCTGTCAGAAGGTTGGTGGTTCGAGACCCTAGCCCTGCGTGACAGAGTGAGCTCCCGCCCTCACCCCAGCTCTTGCCAATCTAGCAATTCGAAAGCATGCAAAATGCAAGTAGATAAATAGGTACCACTTCAGTGGGTAGGTAACAGCGTTCCGCGCACGTCATGCCGGCCACATGACTGCAGAAACGTCTTCGGACAACGCTGGCTCTTCGGCTAACAAATGGAGATGAGCACCGGCCCCTAGAGTCGGACACGACTGTGCAGGGGAAAACCTTTACCTTTACCTAGTCACGTTTAGTTCACATGTAATTAGGCTAAGTTGCTGTTTAGGATAGGATCTAAGATATTATCTTAAAAATGGGTTTGAAAAGGATTTTGCTGGGAGAAAACCAATCTCTTCATGTGACTACCTACAAACAGAGCCATGTTCCTAATATTGTCCACTTCGAAGATCTATCAAGCTGCCTGGTCTGGCCTCTTTACATTCTCACCCTTCTTTGTCTTGTGCTGGTGCATTTGGGACATCTAATTGTTGGGTACCCTGATTCCATGATAGCCTTGCATGGCACTTGCTCTTCAATGCAGAGAAACATAGAAGGTGTCAAGGCCACTGCTCCATTCAGACCAGCTTTATTGATCGAGGCTGGGCTCACATGTCATGCTAAGCAATAATTCTTTTATGTAGTTTTGGATTTATGTGTTATGTGCATTCAGCCATTATTGTTTTGGTTAGCCATGCTTTATTGTTGAGTATTGTATGCACCCAGCCAATTCAGGCATGACTTTTTTCTTTGCTACACAAAGTATGTACTCTGCCACTGATCTGAGGAGATCCTGGAGTAGCTTTCCTGGGAAGGAGTTCTTGCCATTGGGGGGGGGGGGGGGGGGACGACGACAAGAGAGAAAGGGTGTTGGCTGAAAATATAAGAGAAGTGGGGACTATTCAGAACAAAGATTTATGTTAAAGGCCCAGGAGCTGAGTCCTTTGTGTTGCACTGATGGAGAAGGAATCTGATTTTCACCTAATCTCTTGTTTCTCAGTTTTGTCTCTTACCGTGGGAAAGCTGCCAGGGCTTTTAAAATTTAAATCCCTTCATCTGAATAAGGGGAGCTACAATTGAATATTATTCAGTGATTAGATTTCTGTTGGTCAACACAAATAGCATTGTTTTCAGCCTCCGTATTCTCAGGTTGGAAATAGCTTCACAAGGCCTTCAGAGAAAAAGAGAAGGAAAAGCCTTCGTTTTAAATACACTTTATAGAATGGGACCGTAGGTCCCACCCCCACCCCCCCACCCCAGTTTTACTTTATACCTCTTTTCCAGTGTCTGACTGACCATATAGGAGAATGGGAGCTGACAAAGATTGGTCTTTTGTTGTTTATACAAATGACTGTGTAGTGGGCTATGAAAACAGTGTTTGGGTAATGGAAAGAGCAGAGGTGAGATTTTTAAAAAGGGGAACTCAGAGATAGCATTGCAGTACTATTATAAAATTAGATATCAACATATGGATTACTTAAAAATTTACAAAAGTATATATAATCTCTAAATATGAATTTATACATATACAATAGCATAGGCAGCTTATGTGCAAATCTGTCCCATGATTGTATTTTTAAATTCTGGTGATATGTTTCCTGTTGTTGTTATTGCTTTATTTGGGGCAAAGTGTAAAAGGCCACCCTATGATTAGCCTAGCTAATCTAGTATTTTCTACTCTAACTGGCAATTGATCTCTTGTAAGTGGCAGGCAACATGTCCTTTGACACCTGTCTTGGAGCCCATCGTGTGCACTGCTGTTCTTGACTATTTTAAAAATGCTCTTTTAATTTTTTTAAAAGATTGGTGGGGAAAACCATGCTGCAAATTAAAGCACTGTCTCTATTACAGCCTTTCTCAACTTTTTGACCCTGGAGGAACCCTTGAAATATTTTTCAGTCCTTGGGGAACCCCTGCACAATTCAGGCTCAAATATAGGCCAGAAGTTACAAAATGATTATATTCATTTCATGTGTAGGCCTATGTATGTATGTATGTATGTATGTATGTATGTATGCATGCATGCATGCATGCATGCATGCATTAACAATGTTCTTAAACTGAAAATAAAGAATGAAACCTACTTCTTTAATGTGAAATTGCCTGAATTTGAAATTAAATTGTGATCTCCCAGGGAACCCCTAGTGACCTCTTGCGGAACCCTAGGGTTCCACGGAACCCTGGTTGAGAAACCCTGCTCTAGTATAATCTTTTTTGTCATACAAATGCTTCTGGGTCTCATAGATAACCCATAGGTATCCTTGGAAAATAAAAACGGTGGGTTTCTTAGAGTTTTGTAAAATGATAATGATGGGTACCTGGAGCCAAGTGCTTTGGAAATGTTCCCACCTGTCCCACTTCAAAAAAAGACAGATCTCAGCTAGATGCTAGGGAAGGGTGGCCTTGAAATTTGATAAATAAATAATGCTTATTTATTAAAAGACTTTTATAGCCACTCACATTGTAAACCACTATCCTGAGTGGCTCACAAAATAGTAAAAACAGTAAAAACAAATAAACTCCTAGAGAGCCTAATAAAAGTTAGTGGAGAGCAGTCTCAACCAGTTTACTTTCTGGTAAATGGGTATTACATGGCTGACTGAATCCACCATGTCCACCCATGACATTTTCTCAAATTTCCAAGTGTGCCTATAAGGGATGCTGACCCATCCTCTCTAGCCCATTGTGTCAGAAAAAGACAACTGAAAATTGCAATGTGGAACATTCTGATTCAGGATTCCTGCCAGTTAGCTTTGACGTTTCCCAAAATACCCTATTTCATTCCCCCTGGATAATCAGTTAGCATGGTACTGTCACTGAGCAAGCTCAGTCCTCATTAAACCTCATTCTGCTTTTAGGAATTCCTTTATCCTTCATTTTTATTTCTTTGTTTTTCCCTTTCAGTTTCTGCAAACCTAGCAGTTCCCCCAAACATATTGATATTTCTGTCCTGGATATGGACAATGTTGCTTTGATTAGGATTAGTTCTTAAGAATGAGTTTCTGTTTTGTACATGTAGGATGTATGTGGCACAGCAGCTGGTGACGCCCAAGCTGGTGTATAACGTAGAAGTCATCAGGTTGCATATTATGCAATAAGAATTGCTGGATTTCCAGATTGTACTATTGCAGGCTTCAAGTGAAGCATCCCGTATTTAATTCTCTATCTGTACAAACAATAACTTCTTGCATGCTTTAAAGATACTAGCTTATTATATACCAGGAATGGTGGTGGTGATGCTAATGATTTTGAAGGACATCCCTGTATTGGGACCTGGGAGTAAGTCTGACTAAACATTGTGTTTCCTGCTTCAAAGTTAACACATAGTCGTTTGTGAGTGTGGAAAAATTACCAACAGTTTTCTGCAGTGATTGAGACTAAACCAGAGCACAGTGTAAGCATTAAATACCCCTTCTCCCCATTGGCTCTAAATCTCCCTTGTTTCCTAATAATAGTTACTGACTGGATATTTTTTTTCCTGCCCTGAAAGTCAAACAAACAAAACTGGATGGGGGAGTGTATGCTAGTGGCAGGTTATTTTACACCTAACTTCTCTTTCCATTGGGGATTGCTCTCTAAACCAGCTTGAGATCAAGTGTTCATTTGTCAGACTGACTGGACAGTAACTGTTGCCACTAAATTTTACAAGTTAGCTTTATGTAATGGATGATATTCTGGAGGTGACGGACTTGACTGTGGGGGAGCTGGGGATGGTGGCGGCCGACAGGAAGCTCTGGCGTGGGCTGGTCCATGAAGTCACGAAGAGTCGGAAGCGACTGAATGAATAAACAACAAGCTTTATGTAATTAATATTAATAACAATAATTATGGTTTTGCCTCTCATTCTTAAGCTGGTGTCATATTTTATAAAATCCTTAGAGGAGATCTTTTTTCAGACTAATTTTGTATAGGAGGTTCCCTTTAGTCCAAAGTACTAAACACTAGGGTAATAAACCTGTTAATAAATAACTCATAACTTAAGTTTATTATCAATTTCACTATGATTGTCATATTTTGGTTTAATAATGTACTCATTATTGTATTGATTATGTAATCAAGACTCCCCAATGTACTCATAGTAAGCTTGCTCAGTAAGCTTTTTTAACAAAATGCATATGGTGCCTTGGAGGTAATTTAGCTTTTGACAATGAAATCTCATGAGCCTTAACTATGGGTGGCAGGTTTATAATGGCCCACATACTGGATCTAATCTAAGAGGGCCAACTGGCCTGGAAAAACCCAAGTCTAATCTGCTATTGTGGATCTACTACAGGTTGATGTGCAGAAACTGCAGGTGCTGATATCCTAGAGGATAAACATTTATTGTTGCCTGAAATCGCTGATAAAGGAATGACTCAAGAAGGAAGTCTAAAATTTGATATTATCAACAGAGTTTCTTGTTAGTATCCACTGATTAGGTGCTCTGTTAGCACACTGCAGCATTGCCTGGAAATCTGATAAGGGCCCGGAAGGAAAAAAAAAAAGTATTTTGCTTAGTTAGTCTCTTTACTCTACTGGGCTTAGTGGTGCAACAGGAGCAGCCCAACAGATAGTCAAGTGATGATTTTCCTGGCATAATTTGTACATATTCTTATAGGAACTTGTAGGATTAGCAGTCCTGTGGTCACCCTCACCTTTAACCCTGAGTATTTAGTGGTGGGGGAAGGTCAAAAGATTAACCTGTTGGATTCATTCCTGTTCATCACACAGTGTGGGGGAAGCAACCTACCTAGTGTGCATTTCTTTCAAAGCTAACAAGTAAAAGGTAATGTTTGCTTTCCTTACAGTACTATTTTCTTTGATTGGCACTTCTCAGAACAAAACTGGGGTATTACGCAAGTAACTGCAATGAGGTCATAGAGGTCATTCCCCAGGCTAGTACACTCCAGAAATATCTGACTCAAATGCCCATCGCTATGGCTGGCAGTGGATGGTGGTGATTGCAGCTCAGTATATCTGAAGGGCCCAAGTATGGGGAAACCGGATTATAATCAAATGGACATTTTTCAATATTTGTAACTGTAAGCTACAAAGGGTAAACATATAATTCTGGAAGTGGGGAAGATAGATGACTGAAAAGAAGGGGTCTGAAGAATACACATTGATATTCCTGTTCTTCTCTCAGCCCAGAGCCCAGACCTCACCCCCTTTTGCCTTTTTTGACCCCATGTTCCACATATCTCATTCTTTCAGTCTAACTCTTTGGGGGTTCTTTTTTTTGGAAGGAACCTTTTCCTTCCACACAAACAAGTAAATGGAGATTTGTTCAGGCAGATATCATTGTCAGGTCTGTGGGATACCAAATTCAGTAAAGCATGAGTCCTGATAGGACTTCTCTCAGGAGAAAAAAGGTCAACAAGAGCTTTTGATCAGCCTCTAGTAACTGATTTATGGCTGTTGCGAATGAGTTTTAGGCCCTGTAATAAGCCTGAAATGAAAAGGAGGACAAGCAAATGGAAAACAAGGAGATTCTTTACCCTAATGGGATGGTCAAGTTGCCTGCTGCAATATGGCCACTTTTTTAAAATCCAAATTTGAATATATGGTGATAACTAAAATTCAGTTAAAGGAAATGGGGCTTCATTATGATTTCCTGTGATTTATGCAGTCTCCCTGCAGACCTGCAGATACTATTGTCTGGAGAGAACCTTCTTGAACAAAAGGGCAAAGGACTATTCTCATGAATACATTCTTGTTGCCTGGCAAAGTATTAAGCTAGACAGCAGCCTTGCAACTAATTATTTATCTCAGAGTGCAGTTGAGATCTATAGAATGGGCTTGAGCAAAGCTAGGAGCAGGATGAATGGAAAACAAGATCAGGCACAATTCCTTTTTTTTTTTACATTTCTTGCATGATATCAAAGCAGTTGTAATTATATAGAAACAATTAACAAATAGTATCCTCCCTTCCGTTTTCAATGTAAGTGCTATTGCTTGTGAATCTAAACTAGCATTATCCATACAAAAAATGGGAGGAATCAGCCGAGTTAGAGAAATCCCAAGGTTTGCGGGCGGAAGGAAGGAAGGAAGGAAGGAAGGAAGGAAGGACGGACACTGAAACACCTTTTGGAGATTGAGTCTATAGCACTGTACAGACCTAATAGCAAAGGGGAACAATGGTGTGATTTACTATAGGACAGCTTTGCATGTTTATGTCTAAACATCATTTTTACTTTAATATAGCAAGCCACAAACTAACATGTGTGTTTTATGTCTAATGTTATCCATATATTTCTTAGAATGAGGGATATAACAGAGGAGGTCTTAAAGATTAGAGATTATACTGAAAAGTTCATAAAGTTGCAAGGATCTCCTATCAGCTAATGCTGCAGTAAAGATGTAACTGACCTTTCAAGAGAAAATGAAGATGACCCCATTTTGGGTCCATTGTAGGAGTTAGTAACAAGCATTTATGTCCATATGGCTTTATTTGTCAAGGGAGTATGAAGCAATTAGCACTGTCAGCTTTACACAAAACATGAATACAGTAACAAAATGTTTCAGTTTTTTATGACTAGTGGAAAAGCCACTAATCAGCTTCTTTTTTCTTCTGGGTCATGTGACTAATGTTACCAAGATTAACTGTACAGGAAAGAAAAGCTTAAATGACTTGAGACTGCCCAGCTGGTCATTTTAACTTTTTTCTGTTCATTAAGGCTGTGGAATCTACAGTCTACAGGTGACTTACTGTTCCATCCTATATCTTAGGCTAGGTTCCTATGCTATGCTAAACTGTGATTTGTTCTACCAATGCTTGTTGAATTTGCTGGCTTATTGAGGCTATTGGGATCTAACTGGCTGGATTCTCACAATATGTCAAGCCACAAGCAAGCAAGCCATACTATACTCCAAATGATGTGTAAATCCTACTTTAGTCTCTCTCCCTTCCTTCCTGACCATTTCTTAATATCTTCCTGCTCCATAAAACATACTTTATTTCTACCCATTGGGATCCCTCTTTCTGTACAGGTAGTCCTCGCTTAACAATTGAGATCAGAATTTTGGTTGCTAAGCGAAGCGGTCATTAAGCGAATCCAACCCAACTTTACAAACTTTTTTTGCAGCAGTCATTAAGCGAATCACCATGGTCATTAAGCGAATCATGCAGTCCCCCACTGACTTTGCTTGCCAGAAGCCAGCCGGGAAGGTCGAAAATGGTGATTTTATTTTTATTTATTTATTTTTCAATTTCTATTACCGCCCCAACTCCCCTGAAGGGGACTCTGGGCGGTTTACAAAATGACCACGGTGACCACAGGATGCTGTGCTGGTCATAAATGTGAACCGGTTGCCAAGTGCCCAAATCGTGATCACGTGACTGCAGGGATGCTGTGAGGGTCGTAAGTGTGAGTGCCGGTTGTAAGTTGATTTTTTCAGCACCGTTGTAAGTCTGAACTATCACTAAATGAATGGTCATTAAGTGAGGACTACCTGTAATGTACTAATCTGAGTTGAAGCTGTGAAGAAGAAATGATAATGTGAAGAAAATACTAGCAGCAAACTGTAGGCAAACAATAGGTGTGCTATACAGCTGTTGTTTTAGATTATGTTGGATCATCATGCTATTTTTTTTAAAAAAGCACTTTTGATTAAAGAGTTTTACAATACTAAAAGATAATACAAACTGACATCAGAAAAGAGAAGAACAGAAAGAAAAGAAATACAAAGTACAAAAAAGAAAAGAAAAAGAGAAAAGAAAAGAGAGAGAAAAAAGAATATTTAAAGAAGCAACTCCTGATCTTCCTTGCAACAAGTACAGGCAAATTAATAATTCCCCACCCTCTATAAAATTACATGCATGGTTCACTTCTTCTCATAGCCCCCCACCTTATCCATTCACAAAACCATAAATCATTTCTGTCCAAGTGTTGGCAAAAAGTCCACAAAGGGTTTCCAAAATTTTATAAAAATATTTCTTATTTTAACCCTGATCAAACAAGTCAACTTTATATTCCTTTCTTTTGCTTCTGACAATCTTAATCTTTAATTCATCAAGTTGCTGTTGTAGGATTGAATCTCCATTCAAACTTTCTTTTTCCCATCTCAAAGATTTCTTCAAGATTTTAGAAACCCTCTTCTGTAAATGCAGAAATAAGTCCTTGCCCAGGTCCTTTTCCATCTCTTGATTTATCATTTGTATTTCCACTCTGTCATCTCTGTCATGTAATCCTCAATTTCTTTATTTTCCAATATTTCTACATCAGCTAGGTTTTGTATCCTCGCTTCATTCTGTCTGTCCATAAATTCTTCCATATTGTTGTCTGCCACATCTTTCACTTCTTTATAATCTTCTTCAAAAAATACATTTACAGAGATTATTGCTCTCTGATTAATATTAGGTTTCTCTCCCAGTTCTTCAAAAATCCTTTGAAATGTCTCAAGTGTCATAACTTTATCTGTCATTTTGTAAATTTCCCTTTTGTGTGTGTGTGTGCCTGGAACTTTAGTCCCTTCTAGCAGCCCATTTCTATATTCACAAAGTCTCAGGTTTCTTGGTTGCTTTGTTTTCAACCTCCAGCCAATGATCTCTTTCCTAATAGACTAAACAATTTGTGTTCCCATGGAAATATTATTTTGTTTACTCAATTTTTCAAAAAACTTAGCAAAAGTCCTAATAATCCAAATTCATCTGGTCCCTTAATCCGTTTAACCTGCGGGGTGACCACTGTCCTGCAGTCTCCTCACAAGGAGCAGCCGCCTGGAGCACAACTGGGCAATCTCTTGTCCTCTCCTTGTCTAGGGGGGTTCTGTTGGATTGAGCTTGCCACCGGTCTGTTGGTCGTTGTGTTGTCATCTCTGTTCTTTCGGAGATGTCTAGTTCGCCATTTTCCTCTCCCGGAAGCCCAATCATTATGCTATTAATGATGAAGATAATATGGCAATAAAGTCTAAATAGCATCTGAGAGCCACATAAACACAAGATTGTGAAATTTAAGAATAGAAGGGACCAGCACAACCATCTTTTTCCAGTTGTTCTGCAAAATATTTTATTCAGCCTCAGGATGTTGTTATGGCTGCAGTGAGGTTATCACTGACATTATCATCGCATACACACAGGCATTTGCCTTGCCCTTTGGAATACTCCATACTTTAATAAGTACTGGTGGTTTCTGTCATTGCTGAATGGATGGCGCAGAGTCATTGAGTATCACATTCTTCCCCTCTCCCTTTTCTGTTAACAACTAATTTCAACAAAGGTTGGCTTAGAATACACCTTCTAAGTAGCTTGTGATTGTGCTACCTCACCCTAGAACAGTCTCACCAACCCTGCTACAAAATCACTCTTCTTTTGCCATTAGTAGTTCTTTGCTTTCCCCAATACAGGTAGTCCTCATTTAGAGACTGCCTCATTTAGTGACCATTTGCAGGTATGACAGTGATGAAAAAGTAACTTTGTGCCTTGCATTTACGATCTTTGCTGGTCTGTAAAGCAAAGGAAAGCTGAAGTAAGATCATAAGTACAGTCGCGGTTTCACTTTGCAACTGCTTTGCTTCACGACTGAGTTGCTGGTCCCAATTGTGGTAACTAAATGAGGACTACCTGTATAGTTCTCCCAACTTATACTAAAGGGCAAGTAGTAATCACCCTAATATTAAATCAAAACTGCCAAGATTCTACTTTTCAGTTGGGTTTTCATAACATGAGCTTTCTCCCTTTTTGATGAAACAGTATTAATAAGGAGGAAAGTTATAGAAATTATTTCTATAATTTCTATAACTTTTTAAAAATTATTTAAGTTATTTTAAAAAAACTTTTTAAACTTTTAAATTATTTAAGTTATTTAAAAATAACTTTTAAAATTATTTCTATAACTTTTTATAAAGTTATAAAGAAAAAAAGGAAAATAACAATGAAAAACAAGAAAAATAAGTAAGTAAAAAGAACTTGGGAAAGATACAAAGGTTTTAAATATCCACATTCAAAGTCATGTTTTGTTGTAATCATGATTTGTGCAATAAGCCATAGTAGCCTTGTTCATACATTGCACTAAGCCATGAACTGTAGGCTACAAACTGCAAATGGTTAAGCCAAAATCAAATATACTGCAATGTAGCTTGGCACAGTAGCTTAAATTGTAGGTCACAATCTCAGGGGAGTCACAAGTTACTTAGAAGGTGTATTGCGATTTTTTAAAAAAGCCTCAGGCACAATGTTGAGCTTGGGCTTTTGAGCATTACTAAGTTTATGAATCAATTTTCCTCCAGCTGCCTTTTTTCAGCAGAGACATGTGGGTTCTATGAACCACCTATACTACTGTATTCTTTACATTCTTATTTCTGTTATAAAACATTACCTTGTTTGACTTTTCTCAAAAATATGTACCCTGGCATCCCAAACAGATTGGCATGGAGCAGTGTATCCATTATCATTTGAGTGTCTGTAATAGTGTGTACGTGTTAGTGAAGTTCCATATTTTTAACCATTATTTTAAACTTATAATCTTTTAATTTTAGTATCCTACTTGTTGGACTGACAACTTGAGAGAGAATCCTCTGCACATTTTTGAATGAATACTGCAGAAATCTGTGAGACTTTGTTCCAAGGAAATACTTTTTAAAATCATTGTTTGCCTTGTACCTTATCTTCCTATGTATCCACCAGAAATAAGAAACTGAACTTGGTTTGACTGATTTCTTTTTCTGATTGATTTTTAAATTGTTCTCCTGTTGTAACCATATTCTAATTCACCATTCAGTTGTTCCTCAGGGATCCATACAGTAACAGGGTCATAATTTAATTATTAATAGTTTTTTCATTTCTCAGAACATTTGTATCATAGAAAGAAATGATATACTGTATCTATTTTCCATACTGTCTTACTATTTTTTAATTATAACTATTCTTCATTTCTGTTATTTATTACTCTTCTTAAAGACAACAAAAACAATTTTAATAAATTTTGAATGCAACTTGCCACACTGCCTAGCTCACAATGATTTGTATAAAGTTGCCTTCTTTATTTGTATACTGTAAAGAAGTTGCCTTCTATCTTTTTCTACCTATAAGATACATTAGATGCTACACATTTAACTACTGAGATACTCAACCATTTTATATTAGGATTTCCTCATCTATTTGGGTAGGGATAATCCCAAGTCTCCTTCTTTGACTTTTGCTTCTGCTTCTAAATAATACAACATAGCAGTGCTACAACCAGTGATGTTGCCTTCTAATAGTATACAGTATGTTCATACTAATATCTTGCAAGCCCAATTTTCTTAAAGAATCTCATTCACTTTCAGCTTCCAACATGGTGAACATTGAAGCATGCTGAGCAGTGCAATATTTGAAGAAATGCAGGTTCCCCCATCCTGCTGTGTTGCTTTTCCTTTATCCACTGAGTAGGTAGTTTCTGTAGTGTAAGTCACTAAGACACACTTCATATGCAGAGCTTTTGCTTTCCAAAATGTAATTGTCTGCCGTGAGCTTGTGTAATACTGTATACATGTTAAATCCTTCCCAGCTGAAGCCTGATAATATTCCTGTTGCAATGCTTGAAGGAGGTGTCATTTCTAAAGTTCTGAATATGAAACAGATATAGAAGAACATACAAGAGAGGTCTTATAAACCATTTACAGGCTGACTTGAGGCCGCTGAGCTTTCAGATGGGACTAATGGACTATCATGCAGTCATGCTGAACTGCAGAAACTGAAACTGAGAGTTGCTCTTAATAAAGCATCTACCCATATTTCCCTAAGCCAGGGCTTTCCAAACTTTTGCCGTTGGCGACACACCAACGGCCGGCCCACAAAAACCCGGAAGCGCCGGCAGCGGTGCTTCCGGGTTGCTGCGGCGGCAGTGGCTGCCCCTTCGAAAGGGCAGGCTCTGGGAACCCCGAAAATGCCCTCGGTTCCGGCAGGGAGGCGAAAAGCCTTGCCACGCACACACACACGCGCTGCCGGGTTCCGGTGCTCAGCTGATAGGCGGGGAAAATTTCCACCCCGGCCCCGGATCAGCTGTGACGGGAATCCCAGCAGCGTGCGCGTGCGGCGAGGCTTTTCACCTCCCTGCTGGAACCGAGGGCATTTTCAGGGTCCCTGGAGCCTGCCCTCTTCAACTCCCCACAACTGCCTATTCCCCCGATCTCTGCCCTTTTAGCCGCCCTGCAACTTGCCTTGCCATACGGTTCTGAGGCTGCTTGCCATGCTGTGGCTCAGGGGCTTCTTGGCGCGCCATGGCTCTGGGGCTGCAAGAAGCCTCTGAGCAGTGCAGGGTAAAGCTGCAACTGCCCCGGCCCAGCCCAGCCCAGTCCCAGCCACAGATGCCCTGGCTGCTGCTGGCTCTTCACGAGGCAGCTGCTGGCCACGTGAGGCTTTCTTCCCCATGTCTCGCGAGGAAACTGCTGTGTGTGACCTCAGGAAGAAAGCCTCACGTGGCCAGCAGCTACCTCATGAAGAGCCAGGCCAGGCGTGCTTGGTCAGCAGCGGAATAAGAAGACAGAAGATAAGGTGGCGGAGCACAGGGTGGCAGGTTCCGCGGAGTGCAGGGAGTGGAAAAGGCAGAGATGGGGGGAGATAGGTGGGGGGGAGTTGAAGTGCCCCTGCGGTTGTAATTGTGGGCAGGGTGCCAAGTGTCTGAATTTTGATCACATGACTGCAAGGGCACTGCAATGGCTGTAACTTCGGGGACTGGGCATAAGTACCATTCGTTCAGCGCCACCATAACTTTGAAGGGTCGCTGAACGAATGGTTGTAACTCGAGTACTACCTGTATAACATTGCAACCTGGCATTCACAGTTAAATACACACACATATACATATACATATACATATACATATACATATACATATACATCATATTCATCTACATCTACATCATATACATATACATATACATATACATCATATTCATCTACATATACATCATATTCATCTACATCTACATCATATACATATACATATACATATACCTACAAACACATGAAAACTGTTCCATTCTTTCATCGTGGAGTGAAAGAGCTGACCTTGCAAATAGATTATTATTATGGTTGTTTGCACAGTCAGCCAGATGTTTTGTTGGGGTTTATAAAATATATTTACAAGTAGATTAATTATATAGGAGAGGCTAGAGCAGGGCTTTTCAAAGTGCTGCCGCTGGCGACACACCAGCGGCAGTGGCGCGTGCGCGCACGGTGACGGCACGGGGGTGTGTGCAGCGGTGCGCACGCACGGCGATGGCGCGGGGGTGTGTGCGGCGGCGCGCACGCACGCGGGGGGGCATGCGGCGGCGCGGGGGGCGTGCGGCGGCGCGCGCGTGCATGGCGGTCGCCGTGCACACGCGCGCCGCCGCTTCCGGGTGGTGTGGTGACACACCACGCTGTGTGTGGCGACACACTTTTGTGTCGCGACACACAGTTTGGAAAGCTCTGGGCTAGAGGTATATAGGTGAGAGTTGATATTTTCTGCAAGTCATCCAATTAGCAGCCATTGTAGAAGGTATGATGTGACTCATATTACAGCTGCTATAGTTTAGCTGGGTGTGGCAGATAATTTGTTTGACCTATAACGTGATTGGTTAATATTTGTATAAAAGTGGTGAAGCTTTAGTGTTCACTCTCTTCTCGTTACTTCATCTCATCTGTATCTGTGTTGGACGTTACTGGAGTGTATTTTAGACTGCGTATGTATATAGAGTAAATAGACTATTTTATCTAATCTCTGCTTGAGTGTCTATTTACTGCTTAGAACGTATACCTTTGATGTCTTGGAGAAGCACTGGCCGCCCCAGCGTTGCGTGCTCTGACATGTTTAGACTGGATTTGGCATTTTTGTCCATGTATTGAGACCTTCCCAAGGACCTGGGATAGACAGATGTTTAATAATATTAAAGGTATTGTCGCAGAATGTAAGCTGTTCCAAGTAAAACTGCCTTTTGCAATTGACTGATGGTGATTTTATCAATGCTGATGGTGTTCAAGTGGTGCTCCAGATGTTTTGGAATTGCACCCAAGGCACCTATTACTATTGGTACTTTGCTTTCTTTTCCCACAGTCTTTCTACAGATAGTCCTTGACTTACGACCACAATTGGGACCAGAACTTCTGTTGCTAAGCAAGGTGGTCATTAAGTGAGTCATACCCGATTTTATGACCTTTTTTGCCATGGCCTTTAAGCGAATCACCACGGTCGCTAAATGAATCACGTGGTCATTAAGTGAATCTGGCTTCCCCCATTGACTCTGCTTGTTGGAAGCTGGCTGGGAAGGTCACAGATGGCGATGACGTGACCCTGGGATGCTGCAACTGTTGTAAATACATGCCAGTTGCCATGCAAGTCACTTTTTCAGTGCCATCGTAACTTTGAACAGTCGCTAAATGAATGGTCATAAGTGCGAGGACTACCTGTACTTCTATTTACAGGTCTTTATATTTTGTGATTTTCTCCAGTTCTTTCTTTTCTATTCTGCTGTCTCCAGGTATTTCAGTGCCCATTATCCAGACTTTTTTTGTCTTTCTTCTCAACAATTGTTAAGTCGGGGGTGTTGTGTGGCAGATGCTTGTCTGTTTCAATTCTAAAGTCCCAGAACACTTGAGCTTCTTCATTTTCTATTACTTTGTCTATTTTGTGGTCCCACCAGTTCTTGCTTGCAGGCAAGTGGTATTTCTTGCAGATATTCCAGTGCACCATTGTTGCTACTTTTGTCATGCCGTTGTTTGTAATCAGTCTGTGCGATCTTCTTGCAGCAGCTAACTAGGTAGTCCACTGTTTCTTCAGCTTCTTTGCAGAGATGGCATTTGCTGTCCGTTGCTGTCTTCTCAATTCTGGCTTTATATGCATTTGTTCTTACGGCTTGGTCTTGTGCAGCCAGAATTTGCCCCTCTGTCTCTTTCTTCAACTTTCCTGCTCTTAGCCATTGCCAGGTCTTGTTGTTATCTGCTTTGCCTGCTAGTTTTTTTTATGTACTGGCCATGTAATACTTTGCCTTGCCATGTCTCTTTTCTATTCTTCATTTGGTCTTTCTTCTAGGCCAGTTTGGACTCTTTGGTGTTCAAGATGATGATGATGATGATATATTATTATATAATAATGATATATAATTATTATAATATTTTAAAATTATATAATTATTATAATCAAGATTAATATTATTATTGTTATTATTATTAGATTTCTATCTATCTATGTAAAGGCGGGGTGAAAATCTAATAATATATATATGTCAACTCAAGATGGTGAACATACCTAATACCCCTGCCTCCTATTTTCCCCACAACAACAACCCTGTGAGGTGGGTTGGGCTGAGAAAGAGTGATTGGCCCAAAGTCACCCGGCCAGTTTTCATGCCTAAGGCGGGACTAGAACTCTCAGTCTCCTGGTCAGCACCTTAGCCTCTACACCAGGCTGGCGTAGGGGCTGTACTTTGAGCTAAGTGTTGTTCTCATAAAGCCTGTCAAAGAACAAACCCAGAGAATCTGAAATATTGTGCTGAGGAGCAGAAGTATGATAACATACTCACAGCCATTTGGAGCCAAATATTTTACTTAAATCTATCTGAAGGTCCTTATTTGATGGAAAGGTCATTGCACTCTGCAGTGGAAATAGATGTCAGAATCGTTCACAGTGTAAGAAAAAATTAAGGCAGAAGAAAAAGTAAACCTTGAAAGAAAGAGACCAAGAGACTTTCAGTTTACATATACAGAATTTGTGTGATTAGAAGTTTATTTGTGCTTTTTGAAGCAACCAGCTCCCTAAAGCAGAATTGGCCAGAACATTTATTTATAATACACTAGTTTGATTGGTGGGGTTGTGCATGTGTGTGAAACGTTCTGAATTAATTTTAGCTCATTAACTTGACTGGGTAGAATGTTTGTGAAGAGGAGGGAATAAGGAAGCCTAGGAGCAAGAGTCTATGTCTATGAAGGTTCTCAGTCATCCAGGTGGAATTTTCTGTAGCTTGAATCATGTCAACTGGATTTCTATTTTCTTAATGGAAACGTTTCGCTCCTTATCCAAGGGGCTTCTTCAGTCTGAGCAAAGTTGGTAAGGGAATCCTAAATATGTTCCTAGGTAGCTGTGTGACCTTACACCTGGGGCTAGATCATGGTTATATTGAGATGTAATTTTTAAGTCCTTTTATCATCTAATGGAGGGTCGTTAAAAACACCATGCTGCTGTTGAGCTTCTGAAATGGTCTCTCCCCCATCTTCCTCCCCGTGTTGTCTTCTGTGCCTAGGAAGATTAAGACCATTTCAGAAGCTCAACAGCAGCATGGTGTTTTTAACGACCCTCCATTAGATGATAAAAGGACTTAAAAATTACATCTCAATATAACCATGATCTAGCCCCAGGTGTAAGGTCACACAGCTACCTAGGAACATATTTAGGATTCCCTTACCAACTTTGCTCAGACTGAAGAAGCCCCTTGGATAAGGAGCGAAACGTTTCCATTAAGAAAATAGAAATCCAGTTGACATGATTCTAGGAGCAAGAGCTGTCTCTGGTAATATTTCCAGAAAGTCTTACTCTACCAGAAACCCCATTCCAAGGGAACATTGGTAGCCATTGAAACCCTCATCTGCATGGCCTGAAGACATGCCCCATCGGTGATAGCTGATCCCCATTCCATGGTAGCCCAGCTCTTTGCTCAGAAGCTTCAGCCAAGTAGAAGGGCATATCAGTGGTACCACAGCCTATTCAGGCATTGCCAGACACTCACCTGCTATACCACCTAAATGCATGTTTCATCAGAGTGGAGTGAACTGAAAGGACCTCTTGCTGCACCATTGACCTTGCTGGGCACTTCCTGAGGTCCACACCCCATCACCTTCTTGTCTTGTTTGCTTCCTTTTTGTTCCCATGGCCCTTTACCTGTGAGTAGTGATAAGGGCAAAGAAAAAGAGTAGGGATTGCTGGGATCATGCTGGGAAGATTGCCCTGAGGTAATTTGGCAAGTGTTCTTTGAATATAGGGCTGGCAGGGATGGGAAGAAAAGGTTTGTTTGCTTTCAGGAATGGCTCATACTTGTCTAATCATCTCATAAACTGGATACTTCCTAATCCCTTGTAGTGCTTAAGATTTCCCCATCACCGAAGTAAAACAGGTTTACTACAATTTGTATCTCTTTGCTTTACCTGTAGTAGTAATTATGAAGTCGCTTGTTAGATGAAAGGGAGAAAAACTTAGATTAACATGAGGTCAAATTATACTCTATACCAGATGGAATACTTTAAAATCTGCATACATTCATGATAATTACAAAGCTTCTTTAATTAGTTTAATTCTAATCCCACAAGCAGAAATTAGCTTTCCAGATGCTCAGGATAGGAAAATAAAAACAATATCCAATGATATTTTAAGCCAGCAGCTAGAAACTGAAGTAGTCATTATATTTTGTTTTTCAGTGTGTGAATATAACTTCCAGGCTCCTAAAATGCTATATGATTACACAAAATCCTATAACATAGAAAGTGATTCTTCTGCTACCATCTAGCTAGTAAGCCAGCAATAGAACTCTGATTCCCATCAGCCTCAGCCACAGTGAGCAGTGTTTGGGGATGATGGGACTTGTCCATCCTTGAAGTCTACCTATTCTGTAAAAAACAAAAACAAGAAAAAGGACTCTAATGATAAAGAAAGCTGCTGGTGGTTTTTTATGAAAGACATCAATAATAACAAAAATGTTGACAAAATAATGAGAGGACAACAAAAAAGTGTGTATATGTAAACAAATATAAGATAATTTGTTAATCTAACAAATGAAGACCAACTTGAGATAAAACATTCCTTAATTGAACAGTTCTCAAAAATGTTTACTATTGTACTTTTTTTTCTTTTTAGCCAATGTAATTTCTGAAATTTTTGTTGGCCAAAGTTGAAGGTGTATTTTAGTTTTCTGGTGTATTCCAGCAGTAAATCTATCAGCAAACACACAAGAAATGAATTTATTTTATTTCCTAGGATAGTAATTATCAAGCATTGTTGAATAATTTTTCAAATTTTCTTTAAAAATTAACTAAAATAAGCAGATACCATGATAGCATAAATGGTAAGCATAATGTGTCCAAAGTAGGATAATTTGAGCCTGGTTTAGAGGAATATAGTATCATTAGTAGATTATCATAATTGCCAGTTCTTGATGACTTGCCAAAATAGATTTCAAGGGATTTTTATTTATTTATTTATTTTATTTATAATTCGATTTGTATTTACCGCTCCATCTCCCCGCAAGGGAACTCTGGGCGGTTTACAAAAATCGACAGTTAAAATTCAACAATTAAAACAGCATATATAAATACTCTCCAATACAATAAAATTTAAATACAAAATCCAAGATTTGATGGGTCGATGTTTAAAAGGGCTCTATGGCACCAGCCATCCCCAAGAGGAGCTGTTCCCCCCCCTCCCATGCAAGGCGGTAGAACCAGGTCTTTAAATTCTTTCTGAAGGCCGGGAGCGATGGGGCCTGCCTCACCTCCGGGGGCAGCATATTCCAAAGGGTGGGCGCTACTATCGAGAAGGCCCGCTTTCTAGACCCCGTCAGGTGAAACTCCCTTACCGACAGGATCCGCAGCATGCCCTCTCTAAATGACCGAGTGGGACGGTTCGACGTTATGGGGATGAGACGGTCCCTGCAGTTTTCTTGGCAAGATTTCAGAAGTGGTTTGCCATTGCCTCCTTCCTAGGGCTGAGAGAAAGTGAGTGGCCCAAGGTCAGACAGCTGGCTTTGTGCCTAGGTAGGACTAGAACTCACCTGGTAACCTGGTCACATGCCATGTAGGGCTTTAAAGGTGATAACCAACACCTTGAATTGGACCCGGAAGCACACAGGTACCCAGTGCAGCCGTCGCAGCAGAGGTGTCACATGTGCTGATCTTGGCGCACCAATAACTGCGCGAGCAGCCACATTCTGGACCAGTTGAAGCTTCCAGATACTCTTCAAGGGTATCCCCATGTAGAGCACATTGCAATAGTCTATATGGGAGATGACCAGGGCATGAGTGACTGTACGGAGGGCATCCTGATCCAGGAAAGGGCGTAACTGGCGCACAACACGAAGCTGTGCAAAAGCCCTTCTGGCCACGGCTGCCACCTGCTCTTCGAGCAGTTGCTCATAGATAGAGCAGTCGCCCAAGACTCAAGGCCTAGACAGACCAATCTGAGCACAGCCTGGATTGACTACAGGAAAGCCTACAACTCAATGCCACACACATGGATCTGTGAATGTGTGGCACTATACAAAGTCAACAGGACACTAAGGACCTTCCTCAAGAACTCAATGGGACTGTGGAAGACAACACTGGAAGTCAACTCAAGACAGCTCACACAAGTGGCCATCAAGTGTGGCATATAACAAGGTGATGCGCTGTCCCCGCTGCTGTTCTGCATAGGCTTGAACCCCCTCAGCCAGATAATCACAAGGATTGGATACAGATACAAATTCAAGAGTGGAACTACCATCAGCCACCTCCTCTACGTGGATGACATCAAGCTGTATGCTAAGAGTGAATGAGACATCGACTTGCTGATCTATCTGACACAGATCTACAATGAGGACATTGGGATATCATTCGGACTAGAGAAGTATGGCTGGATAAAGAGAGGGAAGGTAGTTAAGACTGATGGGGGGGACCTACCAGCAGGCCACATAGCAGACATACAGACCAGCTACAAATACCTTGGTATCCCACAGTCACATGGGAACTATGATGAGGCAAGGAAGATAATGAGGAAGGCAAGTACCACCAAAGGATAAGACAGGTCCTGAAGAGCCAGCTCAATGGGAAGAACAAGATCCACACCATCAACATGTGTCAGGCCCAGCCCAAGAACGACCAAGAATCAGTCCAGCCAAACTTCAGTTCTTTATTTGCTAATGTTGTATAGACAATCTAAAGCGACTCTACCTAACCTAAGGGGAAATAACTTGGGAAAGCTCTAGGGCAGGGCTATTCTGAATCTCTTGGTTTTCCCACAACTGCCCCCTGGACTATGTCTCCTCTTATCTCTTCCGCCTTCTTGGAATATGCTCCTTCCTTCCTGAGAACCAGCGGCACTGCCGAAATCCACCACAACATGTACACCCTGCCAGTCATCAAATATACTCTGCCGGTATAGTGAGCTAGCCAAAAGAGGACATGGAGGCTGCCGATGTGAAGACCTGGCAGCTCCTCACAATGTACGGAGGTTTCCACCCCAAATCCAACACCCAGAGACTGTACACCAGCCGGAAAGAGGGCGGGCGGGGTCTGGTGAGTGTCAAAGCCACTGTCCTGGATGAGACCCAGAGCATCCAGGAGTACATCAGTAACATGGTACCCAAAGACATGACCATCGTCTTCCAAAGCAGCTACTTTACTCCAAACTTAAGAATGGAAAACGGAATATTGGTGGACAGCAAAAGAGATTCAATGATACTCTCAAAGCTAATTTAAAAAAATGTAATATCAGCATTGAGAACTGGGAAGCCCTAACTCATGAGCGTTTCAATTGGAGGTCAGCCTTTATTAAAGGCGCTACGGACTTTGAAGAAGCACGAGTACAGGGTGAAAGGGAGAAACGAGCTAAGAGGAAGGCACGTCAAGCAAACCCCCATCATGACCGTCTTCCACCCGGAAACCTATGCCCTCATTGTGGGAGGTTGTGCGGATCCAGAATTGGCCTTTACAGCCACTTACGGATCCACTGTTAAGATTTTACCCTTGGAAGACAATCTTACTCGGCTATGAGTGATCGCCAAGAAGAAGACCCAAAGACAAGCTGCTGAGAGAATGCCTGAAGCAGCAGCAGACATGGGAGGAAGATCAAGCAGAGGAAGTGCCATGGCAAGACAAGACCCTGCATGGGATGTACCATTGACAGATAGTACATGGTGGCTGACATTGGGAAATCCTGCCAATGGCTGGAAAGGGCTGGATTAAAAGTCAGCACTGAGGCACTGAGTATAGCAGCACAAGAATAGGCACTAAGCACCAGATCCATAGAAGCAGGGGTCTACCACACTAGACAGGACCCAAGGTGCAGACTGTGCAGAGAGACCTCAGAGACAGTCCAACGCATAGTGGCAGGGTATAAGATGCTGGCAGGAACAGCATACACTGAACGGCACAACCAAGTAGCTGGCATTGTGTACAGGAACATCTGCACAGTGTATGGGCTAGACCCTCCCAAGTCCAGATAGGAGATTCCACAGAAGGTTGTGGAGAATGACAGGGCTAAGATCCTGTGGGACTTCCAGATCCAGACAGACAGGCAGGTACTGGCCAATCAACCAGACATCGTGGTAGTAGACAAGGACCAGAAGACAGCGGTGGTGATAGATGTAGCAGTGCCAAGTGACAGCAACATCAGGAAGAAGGAGTATGAGAAGCTGGAGAAGTACCAGGGCCTGAAGGAGGAACTAGAGAGGATGTGGAAAGTGAAGGCCAAAGTGGTCCCATTGGTGGTAGGAGCACTCAGGGCTGTGACTCCTAAGCTGGGAGAGTGGCTCCAACAGATCCCAGGAGCAACATCAGAGCGCTCTGTCCAGAAGAGTGCAGTGCTAGGAACAGCTAAGATACTGCGCAGAACCCTCAAACTCCCAGGCCTCTGGTAGAGGACCCGAGGTTGAAGAAGACACATACCACCCATAGGGGTGAGAAGGGAATTTTTTTTACAAAAATCTTTGCAGGTAGTCCTCACTTAACAACCCTAGTTGGGACCGTAGTTTTCATTGCTAAACAAAGTGGTCATTAGGTGAAACATCACATGATCGCACCAGTTAGCAACAGCAGTTCTGGTAGTCCCAGTTGCATTTGTTAGGCGAGGACCTCACGCTTCTGCCCTGCTGTGCTCGCCTCCGCTTCAACTCGCTCCTTCCTGCTGCAAAGGGCCAGCAGCTGCCTCAGCTAGGCATGCCTCATCAGTAGTGCGAGGAAGAAGGCAGCAAAGGTCAATGGGGGTTGGCAGGGGTAGGCGGCAGTGGAGTGCAGGATGGCCAGAAGGGCAGAGATGGGGGGTAGATAGGTGGGTCCGGGAGTTGTAGCGCACACTGCGGACATAAATGGGGGCTGGCTGCCAAGCGCCCAAAGTTTGATCACATGACTGTGGGGGCGCTGCAACGGCTGTAACTTCAAAGACCAGTCATAACTACCATTCGTTCAGCGCCATCATAACTTCAAATGATTGCTGAGCAAATGGTCGTTAAGCGAGGACTACCTGTATGCTGATTTTTATATTACAATATATATTGGCTGGATTTGCATATTGTACTAAGCTATAATTCTGGTGGCTCAGCGGGTAAGACGCCAGGCTTGTTGATCGGAAGATTGCAAGTTCGGAGGTTCGAATCCCTAGCCCTGCATGCAGAGTGAGCTCCTGCACTAGCTCCAGCTCTTGCCAACCTAGCAATTCGAAAGCATGCAAATGCAAGTAGATGAATAGGTACCACTTCGGTGGGTAGGTAACAGCGTTCCGCGCGTGTCATGCGGCCACATGACCGTGGAAGCGTCTTCGGACAGCGCTGGCTCTTTGGCTAACAAACGGAGATGAGCACCGGCCCCTAGAGTCGGACACGACTGCACAAATGTGCGGGGGGTACCTTTACCTTTTATAATTCAAAAGACGTAACTTGGTTTAATTTTAACTTAAAGGTACAGGAGCCCTGCTTAATTGTTTGAAAACTATGACATGGGTTGTGTGTTATGTGAGCTACTGTAAGCCAATTGTGATTTACTTATTAAAGTATTAAAGTCTTTATTTTTAAAGACTTTATTATTAAAGACTTATTAAAGTCCGGTCTGCTTCCGGGTCCAATTCAAGGTGTTGGTTATCACCTTTAAAGCCCTACATGGCATGGGGCCAGAATACCTGAGGGACCGTCTTATCCCCATATTATCGACCCGCCCCACCCGATCATTCAGGGAGGGCCTGCTACGAGCCCCATCAATTAAAGAGTATCACATGATGGAGTCTAGGAGACGGGCCTTCTCTGTAGTTGCTCCTACACTGTGGAACACCTTGCCCCCGGAGTTGAGACAGATCTCCTCCCTCCCGACCTTTAGGAAAGATCTGAAGACCTGGTTCTGCCGCCTGGCATGGGAAGGAGGAAGGGATAGTTCCTCATGGGGGTGGCTTGTCCCTTAATCCTAAAAAATCCTCCCTTTATTACTCTTTCGTCCATCTGGATTTTATTTTTATAATTATTTATATTAATTGTATGAATTGATGTTTTATATTGTATGTTCTATTTTAATTCTTTTTTGTTGTAAACCGCCCAGAGTTCCCCGTCGGGGGGAGATGGGCGGTCATATAAATTAAATAAATAAATATAAATAAATATAAATAAGTATATATATAAACAATAATGAAACTAACTATGGCTCTGTCCAGTGTGTGACTGAGGTCACTGTGACAGTAGAAACCAAGGTTTTTTATTGCAGAGTTTCCTCCCTCCCTTTTTATATATTCACCATTTGTAGCAGATGAACAATGCTGACAAGATGTTGGAGATTAATCTTGAAGAGAAGCATATAAAGGGCACCAGGTCACATTTCTTTTCAGGCAATTTGCATTGGCAGCATCATAGTTCATTCAGTTTTGCTCTCCTGCCATCCTGTACTGACATAGCACGCCTAAGTGAAATTGAATGTCACATTGAGTGTTTTGCTCTCCCTTATGGAAGCCAGAATGTAAAGATCTAAATAGTTATTTCATTTAAATGAAGATTGAGGTCTCAAGGCAGTGGTTTGATTGAGTATAGCTCTTGTAGTGAGCTGCTGAGCTGTTCTTCGCTTAATTGGCAGCTAGAAATATTTTGGCACATCTGTAAATGCAGATGGAAAATGTCCTTTTAGTTATCAGTAAGCAATGATTTCAGAATTTTAAAAAAATCTAGGAAATATTCTGTGTTGTTCCTAAAAGTGTGTGTATAACTTTTTAAAATACGATTTGGGATGTACATTTCTCATGGTGTAAATGGCTACTATTTTTTAAGCTTATAGATAGTTGATTAAAATCTATGATAAAAAGGATATTTAGTAAGAATAGCAAAACTCCTTCAAAACAAATAAGAAACGAATTGAATAAAACCCAACCTGTTAGTGTTAAAAGCTACCTTTCAAATTATGCAGAGTTTTCCAAATGCAAAAAACAAAATGAAATAGTGTAGTGTCTGAAAGGTCTTCGTAGCCAGGAAGGGTATAACAGGAACAGTGCTTGGCTACAATGCAATCAGTAACTGAATAATATCAGACCAAATTTATGCTCCAACCACTGATACCCAAGAAGAGGAGGTTGATGAATTTTATGTTCAAATTCAAATTTAAATTGACAGAATATGCAAGCAAGATGTGCTGCTTCTAGTTGGAGACTGGAATGCCAAAGTTGGAAATATTAAGAAGGAAAATGTAATTGTATTGTCTAGGAAACTGAAATGAAGCAGGGGAATGACTTGCCAATTTCTGCCAATCCAATGATTTTTTTTCATTGCTAACACAGTCATTAAACTACCAAAATGATGCCTATATGCATGGATATCACCAAGTGAAGTACACAGAAATCAAATTGACAATATTATTGGTAGAAGGAGGTGGAAGAGGTCAGTTATAATGCAAAGGCATTGCCAGGGGCTGATGGTGGAACAGATGACAGATAGTTCAAGTGTAAATTCTAAATTAAGCTAAAGCGGAAGAAAGCCAACCAGTTTCCACGATATGATCTTGAGCATATATCCACCATTTTCAAGGAGAACATCAGGAATCGCTTTGAAGTCCTTCACCTCATTAATGGAGAACTAGAGAATGTGGAATGAATCAAATAAATTGTCAAGGATGAGTGTAAAAAAAAACTCAAGAAGAAATATCAAGAAACAGAAGAAAACAAATTGAATGTCAGAACAAACTGTGACACTTGCCAAGGAATAAACTTAATATAAGAATTTCAGAAAGCTGTAAGAAGAGGCAAGAAGCAATATTAGAATAACAATTGTAATGGCACTGAAGATGGAAACACACCCAGAAAAATAAGTGAAGTCTTCCAAAATATCTCTGAACTCAGGAGGAGATTCCAACCTCAAATTGGTATGCTAAAGGAAACCATTGGACAGAGAGTAACTAATTCAAAGAAGATGAAACAAAGATGGAAGGAGTATACTGAAATTCTGTAAAGGAGAGATGTCAACAACCAAGACACCTATCCTCTACTTACAAGACCCTCTAGTACTAGAAGATTAAATTAGATCACCACTCTGTACATTACCACGTCAGAAGCTACAGGAATTAATGGAATATCTACAGAAATATGGCAAGCAACAGAAGAAGAATCAGTAAAGGTTCTAACCAAGCTATGCCAGCAAATCTGGAGAATGATGTAGTAGCCAACAGATTGGAAGAGGTCAATCTACGTACCAATACCAAGAAAGGAGCCTTCACAGACTCTGGAAAATACTGTACAATATCTTTAATTACACATGTCAGCAAAATAATGCTTAGGATCATCCAAGCAGATTAGAGCCCTACATGGAAAGGGAGATGCCAGATGTTCAAGCTTGCTTTAGAAAAGGCTGAGAAACATGAGATGTTATTGCTGATGCAGGGTGGATAATTGAGAAAGTCAAACAATACAATAAACATAGTAACCTAATTTTTTATAGAAAGGTCTTCAGTTATGTCAATCAAGTCAAGTTGTGGAATGTGCTTAGAAAAATGGGAATCCCAACATCTCATTGTCCCCATGTGAAACTTATACACCAGTCAGGAAGCCAAAATACAGACAGAACATGGTGAAAGAGTTTGGCTCCCGGTTGGCTAAGGAGTGAGACAAGGCTGTATATTCTCCCCTTACTTATTCAACCTATATGTGGAATATATCATGAGGGAAGCTGGATTGGAAGAAGATAAGTGTAGTTTTAAAACTGGAGGAAGAAACGTCAATAATCTGTGCTATATGGATGACACTATTTTTATAGTTGAAATTGCTAATGATTTGCAAGCTCTAGTAATAAAAGTTAAGGAGCACAGTGAAAAATGGGATTAAGGTTAAATATAAAGAAGACCAAACTAATGACAACAGGTATAGCAATCACCCTTAAAATTAACAATGAAGATGAAGTGGTGGATAACTTCTGCCTTTTAGGATTAACTATCAACAGTAAAGGAACAAGCAGTCAAGAAATACACCACAGACTAGCATTTGGTAGAGCAGCCATGAAGGCCTTGAAAAAGATATTCAGATGTCAGGATGTGTCTATGCCTACAAAAATTAGAACTGTGCAGGCAGTGGTTTTCCCTGTGACACTATATGGAAGCAAGAACTGGACCTTGGAGAAGCGAGATGGAAAAAGTATTGCTGCTTTCAAACTTTGGTGTTGGATAAGACTCCTGAGAATGCCATGGATAGCCCAGAAAATGAACAAATGAATCATCAAACAAATCAACTCAGAGTTCTTATTTGAGGCATAAGTGACCAAACTCAAATGTTCAGATTTTGGACATTTTATGTAAAGTCCGAGCTCTCTGGAGAAGTCTATAATGCTGGGAAAGGTGGAAGGAAAAAGAGGAAGAGGATGACCAGCGGCAAGGTGGATGGACTCAATGACAGTGGCAGTGGGTGCATTGTTGGAAGACCTGAAGGACCCAGTTGGAAACAGATCTTCCTGGAGAAATCTATCTATGTGGTCACTAAGAATAGACACTGACTTACTGACAGATAATCAGTTAAGTGTCTAAAAGCAGAATTGTTATTCCCCAATTGTAATAAGACTTTTGAAAGTGTCAGCCTTAGTTGGAGACTATGAGGGTGTGGAGTGGGGGTGTCACTTGGAATCTTTTCAGGCAGCAAAGCATCTTTTCTGACACTTGCCCAGTGTGAAAATCCTCAGCTAGTTAGAGCAGTATAAAAATAGATCTCTCTGGCGACCTCCAGATGTCTTCAAGTTCAACTTCTAATTTTTCCTAGGCAGGTTTTTTTTTTTAATCTGTTCAGTCGTGACCGATTCTCAGAGACTGCCTGGACAAGTCCCTGCAGTTTTCTTGCCAAGGTTTTTCAGAAGTGGTTTTCCATTGCCTCCTTCCTAGGGCTGAGAGAAATTGACTGGCCCAAGGTCACCCCGCTGGCTTTCTGCCTAAGACGGGACAGTCTCCGGGTTTCTAGCCTGATGCCTTAACCACTACACCAAACTGGCTCTCAAACTGGCTTCAAGTTCAACATCTACCTTTTCCTAGGCAGGGTAGCAGATTGAATAATGGGAATTGAACTCCAACTCACCTGGAAGTCACCTGGGCTAGTTGGGCAATGACTTTGACTTCATAACAAGGCAACTTTCTGGCAGCTGAGATGCACAGACTCTTATGGTTTGGTGGTAGCTGTTTAAAAAGCACAGCAGGTGTCAGGGCACGTCATAGCATGTTCGTGAGGATGAAAGAGCTTTGAATATGGTATACTTGGCAATCAGGTTAGGACCTATGGCTATTTCTTAGATTGTGGTGAAAATTGGTAAAGCTACATAGTGCAGTGGTCAACATTTCAAACTAGGAATTTCTTGAATAAAATCTCACCTCCTCTGTTAATATAGCCATAAGCAGGCCATTTTGCCTCTCTGCAGCTTTTTATCTCCTACCGATCTACCTTTCAAGGTTATTATAAATATTTCCAAGATTAAACATATGAAGTTATTAACACACCCCAATTTATTATGAACTGCCGCTTTAAAAAAATGCATATTTTTATAGAACGACAGGCAGGTGTTTTGGAACAGCAGTATCTTATTTTTACTTGGATTTTTGGAAAAAGGCTGCCAACAGAACGTTGACACCCCAACATTTTCTGCTCTTTTCTGGATGGATTGCTTTATACAAAGTGTGTGTGTGTGTGTGTGTGTGTGTGTGTGTGTGTGTGTGTGTCTTGTCTTCAGCCACTGTTTTCAAGTTACTGAATTGAACCTCGCTATTTCTCACAAGGCTGATCTGGCAAATGCAGGCCCTTGGTTACTGCAGGCTTTTTCAGGTTCTGTGTGTTCTTGTGTTCCTTTTTTTTATATTAGTCTTAGATTCAATCTGAGAAACACCTTCTTTGGTCCTGCAGGCATTGTTCTTCTTATGAGAAAATCTTAAGTCTAATGGTGAAGCTATCTTGCTTGACTTTAAAGTACCATCTCTTCTGAAGATTAATCTCTCTTTCCCCCCTTTCTTCTTTAAAGATTCATCTTCCAACTACATCAGACAACTTGAAACAAAAGTCAAACTGCTAGAGGATGATAACAAACTTCTCTCTCAGGTAGGTGGCTTGTCATGTTCCTCAATACTACCTGTTTAATAAATAACAATGTTTTTGTTCTTAGCGGATGGATCAAACTGACCCTTAGAATTAAGAGGAAGATGAATCTTCCAGCAGTAATGGTGGGACTGAAAGAAGACCAGCTTCCTTGTTTTGTTAAGCATAAATTGATTTTACTGTACACATTTAAGAAATAAATAAATGGTGACGTATAAATAAACAAGAGAGGCAATTTGGAAGAATAAAAGAATAGGGTTTCCACTTTTGGTGGAAACGTGTGCTGAACAGATTTCTAGGAGGATGGTATCTTTTCCAAAATGTTCCTGTTAAGTTTTATTAAAAGGAAAGTTTCCAAAGATGAAAAAAAATATACTTTCTGTGTATAGTGGATGTCACGATTGTGTGGAGTGTCGAATATTGGAGACTCCCTCAGATTCTGAGATTGCAGGCGTACATATATGTCATCAGAGGTGCTGTTTGCAGCAACCTCAGGCTTAAAACCAAATCCCCATCCCCCAGGATATAGATAGTAATAGATAGTAATCCGTGGGGGGGGGGGTTAACTCTTTCTCCCCTTTGTGCGCCACATTGAACACATTCTAAAAGAAAAAGTACTTTCTAATTGATGCTTATATGTTGCTATACTCTTGCTGCTTTTTACAGTATATTATGCCAAATTTAATAACTTTTTATTTCAAGATAAATTGCTTTGGAGATATTGAAAGGTTACAGAACATGCTGTTAGGGATCTGGGAAGGGGGCATTACTTTCCTTTCTGGCAGATCTTAGGCCATGTTGGCCATGTCAGTTCCAGTTCCAGTGTAACTTCATACAACTATTAAAAATGCAGGAGTTCTGTTCCTTTTGCATCTCTCACTCTAAAGCAGTGCTTTCCAAACTGCTGCTGTTGGTGATACAGCGGCGGCGGCAGCACGCACGGGGGCGAGGGCGTGCATGGTGACAGCGCGGGGGGGCGCGTGGCGGCGGCGTGTACAGCGGCGGCCTCCGCTAAAACACAGAAGCGCTGATGGCGCGCCGCTGCTGTCGTCGCTGCCGCCGCTGCCATTCACACCACCTCCGCTGTGCGCGCCCCCGCGCTACCACCGTGCATGCCCCCGCCGCCACTTCCGGGTTGTGTTGCGACACACTAAACTGTGTGTTGCGACATACAGTTTGGAAAGCTATGCTCTAAAGTCTCCTCAAGTTTAAATTTACCGAGTTCCTTCAATCTGCCCTCCAGGTACTTTTTTAAAATTACAGTTAATAAACTAATTCTCAGTAGCATTACAGAGAATTATGAACCTTGCTTCTGGATCTTGAATTACTGGGTATTTTTACCTAGAATATTTGTGGCCCAAAAATGTAATGATTCTGCCATATATTAAATCAGACTATTGAGACATACTGTCCTATATCACCTACACCGAATGGCAGGTCTTTGGGTTTAAGGAAGTGCTGCTTACTAAAATATATTCAACAGGATATGCTGAATATGCAGTAGGACGTGGGCTTAAATTTGAAATCTTTCATATGCATGCTTCCTCCCCACTTAAACACCACTTGCTTTTTAATAAGTGTAGAGTTGACACTTAGAGATTAAGACTGAGTTCCCAGATCATGCTAAGCCATAATATGATTTGTTTGGTTTCAGTGTAGTGTGTTTTGCACATCCAGCTAATTGCAGTTTATTAAATGAACTGTGTTGAGACAAACCTTGGCATAATAACATTATAAACCTGATATAAATATCATAACATCAAGATCTAATATAACATTTAAGGGGAAGAACCTTTTGGCTATGAATGAGGGTGAGTATGCAAAAGTTATTGGAACTTACATGTTCTGTTTACTCTGTACTTGTATGCATGATTTCTCAGAGCCTAGGTTCACATATTAAGCTAAGTTATAACATGGCTTGTTTAGATTTGGCTTAGTGCGTTGTTTTAATCCAGTCCCTCTCAGTTGAATGGAACTTATTGAGGTAAAGATAAACGTAGTATGTATGCATCTATATATTTGATTTATATCCTGCTTTTCGTTCAGAATTTGAAGACAGTGTACATAGCCTCCCTCCTCCTATTTTTCTCCACAATAACAATAATTTCATTTTTAATATAGTGGCCAGAAATATATAGAATAGTGGTAGGAAGGAAATATTTAAATAAATGGGTTCCTTTGGGGGGGGGGAAGTTGATTTAGAGGTTTATATATTTCTTTATTTTTATTTATATACTGTATAAGGGGAAGGAGCAATTGTATTTAGTGCTTTTTATAATGTGTCTATGGAATGATTTATAGAAATAATGTGATCTTGGTTAGATTTAGTGTAAGGGATTAATTATGGAAATTGTTGTATATTCTTGTTGAAAGTCGGAAGATCTTGTAATTTCTTAAAAAATATTTTTTCATTTTCTGTTTTCTCGCTTTTTTTCTTTTTTTTTGTAGTTTTTTTTTTTTTGTAGTTTTTATCTCTGCTTCAAACTTAATAAAATTCTTATAAAAAATTTTAAAAATGGCAACCACGTGACCACAGGACGCTGTGGCGGTCATAAATGTGAACCAGTTACCAACTGCCCAAATTGTGATAACGTGACCATGGGGACTCTGCGACGGTTGTAAGTGTGAGGACCGGTTGTAAGTCATTTTTTTCAGCACCGTCGTTAAGTCCAAACTGTCACTAAATGAATGGTTGTTAAGCGAAGACTACCTGTAGTTCTGTAAACCAGTCAATGTAGAAACTGATTATTTGGTAGTAGTGAGCCAGAAGTATGGACTCAAGTGCACTTTCCCAAAATAGCCAGTCTTGTAGGGACTCCTGGAATGTCACATATCTTTTGAGTGGAGATGCCAGAGACCATACGTTAGTTATCTGAACATACCTTGTACATCTAGATGATTTCAAAATTCAGTCTCTCACATATCCATTAATTAAGATCAGTTAGTAAATTACAGGAACTTCCTCTCCAAGAGACCCTGGGAAACATGTTGGTCACAGAAGACCAAAGGTCAAATGGCCTGACTTCATCTAAGGCAACTTTCTGTGCTAACTACAGAGACCCATGTTATTTCTTGCATACAATTATATTGCTGGATATCTGAACAGTATTTTAATACCACTGCTGGCGCTACAACTGCACGGTTTTTAGTTTTGTAGCATTTAGAATCATGTAACGATAGACATTTTTTTTAGCCAGTAAAAGAAATAAAAGAATTGAATGAGTAAAATCTAAAAATGAAGGACTTTGCTAGTTAGTCTAGTGTATATGTGCGTGTGTAGGGTGTGGTGGCTCAGCGGGTAAGACGCCAGGCTTGTCGATCGGAAGATCGCAAGTTCGGAGGTTCAAATCCCTAGACCTGCGTGCCGAGTGAGCTCCCGCACTAGCTCCAGCTCTTGCCAACCTAGCAATTTGAAAGCATGCAAATGCAAGTAGATAAATAGGTACCACTTCGGTGGGATGGTAACAGCGTTCCGCGTGCATCATGCTGGCCACATGATCGCGGAAGCATCTTTGGACAGCGCTGGCTCTTCGGCTAACAAACGGAGATGAGCACCGGCCCCTAGAGTCGGACACGACTGCACAAATGTGCGGGGGGAACCTTTACCTTTACTTAGGGGGGGTAGATCTTAAAAAAAAAATTGACAGATGTATATCAAAAGTATCTGTAACAACTGCCCAGGGTCTACTGTTGTAGAGATGGGTGGTGATAAATTTGAAAAATAAATAAATAAATACATACATACATACATACATACAAAAGGAAATCAGAGGAGGTTCTGGCAAAATTCCTTTTATTCACTTGACCCATATTCTGTCTCTGTATGTGTTGAAAGATTACAGAGATGTCTGGGGGCATGGACGCTCAGCTCATTTAGAAACATTATGCTTTTTCAGGCGGGGTGGGGGGCAGAAGGAGACACAAAGGGGGCCTTGACACATTACGCAGCAGCCTATGAGCAGGTTAAGTAACGTGTTTCCTGGGAGAGGCACCCGCCAGCAGAGTCTCTGTGTCCTGAGGATTCTTTACAACAGAAACCCTTAAAACAAAAAGCTTGCAATGTAGTTTGCAGCCAGAAAATCAAATTACTTGAAATTACTTGACTACTATAGAGTAGTCAGTTTGCTTCTGCAGTTTAGCCCTTGGAAAAATGCCAGGTAGACTTCCATAATCACCAGCAATTTGCTAATCTCTAAATGCAAGGCATTGTTGGATACTTAGTAAGTCTGATTTCATCACTTTCAGGGTCTTGTCAACACAGATCTCCACCAGGAAGCAATCAGCTTTCCAAAAAACATAAAATGTCATCACAGAAGGATAAAAGATAGAGGGATCAGACTCCCTTTCAGCTCTTGGCTCTATTAGCATTCCAAGCTTTGAAGAAAACAGAGAGAGTTCACAATTCACATTTGTATTGACTTGTTACCTTGAAGCAAACAAAACCAAACAGAAAACTGCCAACGTGGTTTCAAAAAGGCAGTGCTCAGAAGGATGGAAAGCAACTTGGCTCACCACCAAGTTAACTTTTAGGATAGGGCTCCTTACAAGCAAGATTGTCTATTGTATGTATGCATGTGGGAGGAAAAATATCAAATTGTTTAACCACATAAGACTCAAAATTCTTATATATGGAAATTAAAGCAAAGGTAGAGCTTTTGCACAGTGGTACTTCGCTGCAACAAATATTCCACATGTTTCCATGAAAAATGGCTGAAAGCTCATTACAAAAAAGCAACTGCCTGCATAGTTTTGTGGGTAGAGCCCTTGATCTGTGCCATTCAGTTCTGCACAGGAGAACTTCTAAAAATAGCCTTGTGCTAATCATTTGCCTCAGTGGTTTGTCATGTTCAGTTCTGGAAAGAAATGAGTCATAGCAAATTTAATTCTGTAGAATTTTAAAATGTATGTCATTCTATGTGACTTTTTCCCCTTATTCCCTTCAGCTTCCACCTTACAGGCTGTTACTTGGGCCCAACCTCTCCATCACTCTGGAGCACAGCTTTCCAAACTGTGTGTCGCGACACACTGAAGTGTCGCGACACACAGTCTGGTGTGTCGCCACACAACCCGGAAGCGGCAGTGGAGGCGTGCACAGTGGCGGCGGCGGCACGCCATCAGTGCTTCCGCATTTTAGCGGAGGCTGCTGCCACTGCCACCATGCCTGCCCCCGCCCCCACGCATGCTCCTGCACCGCCGCCGTGCACGCCCCCGCCCCCACGCGTGCTCCTGCACCACCGTTGGTGTGTCGCCAACGGCAGCACTTTAGAAAGCCCTGCTCTGGAGGTTTTAACAGGGAAAGGGGCATAACTGAATGAAAAAGCACACAATATATATGCAGATTGGGTATAAATTATGCAGATTAGATTAAAGGAGCTAATGCCCCTCCCCTTCCCCTCCCTCACTGAAAAGCCTGGTGACTTGTATTTTGCAACAACCATCAGTTCTTCCAGTTGCTGCATTGTTTAAAAAGGATTTCTCCATACTCATTTTGTTTCAATTGTGAAATAGGGGCTTCATAGGGGACGCATTTCTATCTTACCCATTAAGACCTTTAGATCAGGTTCATGGGGTTGAGTTTGTTTTTATTTTTTTGCATGGAATCAGCTATTAAAATATGAGAACACGTGGAATTCTTATTCAAGTCTGGCACTCTGGACGATTTGCCAGGTCAAAGCATGCCTCCACATTCATTGGTGGCTTCAGACCCAGAAAAAAAGCCCTGATTCAATTGGGCATGCATTTCAGGAGCAAGTCAGCAAGACTGAAAACTGGAGGGAGGTTTTTCACTGAGATCATGACATGGTTTCCACAAAAGCTTCACATTATTTATCATGCCATGTCCTGAGGTGCTTTCAATAGACCTGTGAGCTAGTCCTGGGGTTTAGATTTACATCTGCTAACCATCACATGATGTTAACCTCTCCCGTGGTGGCACTTATGTGAGCAAGGGCACATTTGCAGGTTGAGTGTTGCAGCCATCCATGCAGCTGAGGGCAGTACAGCCAAAAATCTTACAGGACTTTAAAGGCTTGTTGTTGTTGTTCAGTCGTTTAGTCATGTCCGACTCTTCGTGACCTCATGGACCATAGCACGCCAGGCCTTCCTGTCCTCCACTGTCTCCCGGAGTTTACTCAAATTCATGTTCATTACATCGGTGATGCTATCTAACCATCTCATCCTCTGCCGTCCCCTTCTCCTTTTGCCTTCAGTCTTTCCCAGCATCAGGGTCTTTTCCAGTGAGTCCTCTCTTCGCATTAGGTGGCCAAAGTATTTGAGCTTCAGCTTCAGCATCTGTCCTTCCAATGAGCAGTCAGGGTTGATTTCCTTTAGGATTGACTGGTTTGACCTCCTTGCAGTCCAAGGGACTCTCAAGAGTCTTCTCCAGCACCACAGTTCGAAAGCATCAATTCTTCGGCGCTCAGCCTTCCTTATGGTCCAACTCTCACAGCCATACATTACTACTGGAAAAACCATAGCTTTAACTATACGGACCTTTGTCGGCAAGGTGATGTCTCTGCTTTTTAATATGCTGTCTAGGTTTGCCATAGCTTACCTCCCAAGGAGCAAGCATCTTTTAATTTCATGGCTGCAGTCACCGTCTGCGGTGACCTTGGAGCCCAAGATAATAAAATCTGTCACTGCTTCCATTTCTTCCCCTTCTATTTGCCAGGAAGTGATGGGACCAGATGCCATGATCTGGGTTTTTTTAATGTTGAGTTTCAAGCCAGCTTTTGCACTCTCCTCTTTCACCCTCATCAAGAGGCTCTTTAGTTCCTCTTCACTTTCTGCCATTAGGGTGGTATCATCTGCATATCTGAGGTTGTTGATATTTCTCCCGGCAATCTTAACTCCGGCTTGTGATTCATCCAGCCTGGCATTTCTCATGAAGTACTCTGCATATACTGTAAGTTAAATAAGCAGGGTGACAATATACAGCCTTGTCGTACTCGTTTCCCAATTTTGAACCAGTCGGTTGTTCCATGTCCGGTTCTAACTGTTGCTTCTTGACCCGCATACAGGTTCCTCAGGAGACAGGTAAGGTGGTCTGGTACTCCCATCTCTTTAAGCATTTGCCAGAGTTTGTTGTGATCCACACAATCAAAGGCTTTAGCGTAGTCAATGAAGCAGAAGTAGATGTTTTTCTGGAAATTTAAAGGCTAGCAAGCCTTTTATGGGCTTGGTTCCTTTCATCAGATGCACAAAAAATGGTTATCTTCATAAAATGGCAAGCTGAAGATAAATCTTGCATTAAGATGAGAAGCAGGGATAGTTTCCTTTCATACTTTAAATATAATCTGTGATTTTAAATATTTAGTCACCTGGGCTGTCTGTGAATTTGCGGGAAAAAGTATTGAGGACTCAAATCAACATGTCCTGTGGCTTTGTTCATACTTATATTTGCCAGATTTAAGATGAGGAAAGTGTTTTCCATCTGTCCTTGCAATAACTACATACTTTTTTGTCCTGTTATATTAGCAGTTGCTAGTGGTTCCCACTTCTGTGTTCCTCAGCATAGACCTCTCATTAGTGATAAATATTAGTGCCCCCTCCCTTCCTCCCCCACGTACCTTTCTGTAGTTTGTGCTTGTTAGCTTTGCAAATGTGCCAATTATTTCCTTAAGGAACTTTGTGTGCATCTCCCACAAGTAACGTAGCATTGCAAACCTCTCTTTATTTCCCCTAAGTCTCCTCCTGTTTGTGGGGGTGGAAATTGCTATTGTTTCAATGTAGGATATCACAAGGCTGTTTCTGAACTTGAGAGTGAGTGACTCATCGCATTAAGAGTACCACTCTTTACATTCAACTTCTTAGACTCGGAAAAACAGTAAAATAGTGGATAGGTTGTAATTTGAGTTGCTTTGTTATAAAATGTTGAAGTGTGTGTGTGTGTGTGTGTGTGTGTGTGTGTGTGTGTGTGAATCTCTGTCTGTCTACAGTGTCTGTCTGTCTGTCTGTCTGTCTATCATGCACTAATGTAGACATGCAAAAGCACACACATATTCAGCCTCTTGCTTACTTACTTGATTTAGAGTTCTTACCCCCCCTCTTCAGCCCCAAGGGCTCTCAGATGGCTTTAAAAGGCTGGGAATTAAACATGCTTTTAAATTCCTTTGTTCTGACACTTAAAAAAACCCCCCTTAGGCTTCAATTATATCTTTCCTGGACAAACAAATATTTGGTGGTTATCAACCCAGTGATAATCAGTGAATAAGAACAACCCAGGAATTATAAAAAGTGCTGGTTCCAGACAAAATGTGAGTCTGGCCTGGAAGTATTTATATAGGCAATAGGCATTCTGGTGGGGCAGAGCTACTCTGGGGATTGGAATTTCTTTATCCTCTTACCACGGAGTGGGTGGACATCTCCATTCAGTTGAAGACTGCCCATCCCTCCATTAAGACAGATCACTTTCCATCTTAATGCAAGGACTGTTGTTAGGTAAAGATGCTTCTCTGAGCATGTTAAAAGAAGACCTAGAGAGACATGAAATAATGCTATATATAATTACCAGTTCCATGTATGAGATGTCTATGAATGGCATAGTTCATTTCAGCTTGCCTCTGTGGAACACTAAGCACATGATGCCACATGTAGCTTTGCTGTTTATACCCTGTAGAGATGCTGACATTAAATATTTCTAGAGTTAATTTTCCATGCTGGGGTATCACACAGCAAAAGCCTTTATTAACAGTCTCTTGCTGTTTATCATCTTCCTTCATAGAATTATCTCTTGGCTGTCAATTATCAATTCTACTTTACACCACTTCATTGAAATCTCTGCTGCAGCACCTTTTCCATTGTAAATCAAAATATTTCTTGTTGCATATTTAAAAGCTGGGCTGTTGAACATTGCAATTTGGGGCACTTGATATTTTTTCTCCCAATTTAGTCAGTTTTAGACTAACTGATCTCTCAGTTTTTCTTGTTTTAACTGTGTGTGAAAAGCAGTATTATCAATGCATTTTTGCAATTCCTGTTTTAAAAATACATCCTATAAGGTTTTCTATTTAAGTGCTCACATTTTTTTCTGTTGTTTCTTGCTGTGTATCACACTCACAATAACACATTATTTAGGTGCAGAAAAGATAAATGTGCATGTAAGGGAAGGGAAAATTTGTAAAGCTTAGGGAACTATTTTTTAATATTGTTTTTGCTTTACATTATAATTTGCAATGAATAATATCTTATTCCCTCCCAGCTGGCTGGTTCAAACAGGTTATCAGGAAATTTCATAAAGGTAATCTAAGACATTTCAGTTTCCAGCTTTCTGAATGTGGGAAAGTCCTGGCTATACTATTAGGTGGTGGGTTTTTGCTGCTGTTTTGGGCCTAGCTTGCAAATACAAATGTTTGCAATTTCAATTTAGTGAGCCCATATTTTTAAAGAGTATGTTCAGTTATTTGACAAGAGTCCCTTGCAAGGGAGATGGGCGGGGAATAAATTGAAATAATAAATAATAAATAAATTCAATTCGGCACTGTTGTAAATATGTTGATAGTGAGAGCAGAAGGTCACCTCAGGAGAACCAGTTTGCATATCTCCAAGAGAGAAAGAGCTCTTCTCTTTAATTGAACCTGACTCTTGGATTTGGAAAACTGAAGTAATTATTTTCCAGACAATTTCTGAGGCATTTTGTATCAATAATGCTGCCTGTGCCATCCAGATACAGCTGTACTTAAACTCTCAACAGCTCCAGCCAGTATGTCCAATGATGAGGGATGATACTCTGGTTGAGCAATATCTGGAGGCAACAAAGTTTCTCATCCCTGTTTTAATGGTTTAAAATTGTATTGTCAAATATTTCCTCTTAGATATGATTCATATTTTCCATACAATGTAGAAAAATCCAATAGGGTATTGGATGGCATGTTTCACTTCATTTGTCCTGCACGAGAATACATCCCATATAGAAAATTATTGACAATCCATAATAATTACAAATATTTCCATGTTTATACACTTTCCTTTCATTGTTTGTTCGTTTTTCTGGGAACCTGGCAAAAGACCTTTCTTGCTTTGCAATGCTTCCAATAACACCCTGTCCACTTCTCTGAAGCTGTTAGAATTATCTGAAGAGAGATGAATGCCAAAGACAGAGCTGCAGTATGGCAATAACTTTAAACCTTTATAAACCCTGCATGGCATGGGACCAGGGTATCTGAGGGACCGTCTTATCCTGATCACATCCACCCGCCCCACCCGATCATGCAGGGAGGGCATGCCTCAGATCCCATCACTAAAAGAATTCCATCTAGCGGGGTCCAGGAGGGGTGCCTTCTCTGCGATAGCACCCGCCCTGTGGAACCCCCTGAGGTGAGATGGGCACCCTCGCTACTGGCCTTCAGGAAGTCTTTAAAGACCTGGTTCTGCCGCCTTGCCTGGAACGAAGGAAATAATAGTTCCTCCTGCAGGTGGTTAGCTTAGTAATATCCTCCTTTTAAGAACACACCATCTTTTGGATTTTTTTAATTTATTTTTTATAGTAGTTTTTAGATGTATAGGTTTTTAATTTTTTATATTGTGATTGTAAACCGCCCAGAGTCTACCATGGTGGAGATGGGCGGGGATAAATTAAAATAATAAATAAAATAACTGCCTCCCTTTCATCTATGCATCTAAATCACTGGATGTCCACTCATAGCCATTCTCGTGTCCCCCTCCAATGTAAGGTAATTTATTCCTTGGATTATTCCTCAGAATGGCTTTATGAGTCGTTGTATACAAGATGGACAGCAGAGAAATTTGACAAATAAATAAATAAATAAATGATGGCACTCATCCTTGACATGCTATATCTGCCTGATGGTGCTTTCCAATTCTCATCTCTCTCTTGGCGATCACTCGTAGCCGAGTAAGATTGTTTTCCAGGGGTAAAATCTTAACAGTGGATCCGTAAGTGGCTGTAAAGGCCAATTCTGGATCCGCACAACCTCCCACAATGAGGGCATAGGTTTCCGGGCGGAAGACGGTCACGGTGAGGTTTTGCTTGACGTCCCTTCCTCTTAGCTCGTTTCTCCCTTTCGCCCTGTACTCGTGCTAGAAAAATGGTCAATATAACTATGTTGACTGTCAAGGCCTCACTCGGTCTAACAGTAGTATTAATGACAGGATTCATTATTCATTTTCTGGAAAATTTCGACTACCTTCTAGAGGTTGTTTAATTTTTTTTTTGAAAAAATGAAAGCATAACATTCTTTTTATAACAACATTTCAATAAAAATTCACTAATAGTAATAATGTCATTGCTCTGCCTCCAGAACCAGTCAAATGTTAAATTTCTTTTCTCCAGTCTAGGGATCCTGATTTTCTTTTTCCTTATTTGAAAGGTCATATCTACATGATTTCTGTTTTCATTTGTTTTGTCCAAATAGTTAATGTCTTTTTGAGTTTATTGTTTCAGGCTTTATTTTATCTAATTTCATACAATTGACAATTCTCTGAGCCAAGTCTTAGTGTCCTCTAGGAAGCACCTCAAGCATGAACAGCAAATTCATGTCTTCGTCTCTAAGCACTTGTGTTCATGTATCTGGGAGCCCTGGTCCAAAAGCTTTAGATATGAATGGGGCAGGCATATAATGAAACAAATATGACTTCCCTTCGTACCCCAAATTTGTTTCATCTTCTCCTTTTTGCCTAAGTCATACTGATTTCAAAGGTGCTTTTGGTGGTGACCCATTTTTGCTGAATTGTATACTGCGACTACATGCTGAGGTGCCATTGGATTCTTTTAGATTCTAAGAGTTCCACAAGAGTTCAGCTAGATCACAACAGAGATCTGTATAGTCTAGCATCATCTTCCTGCAGTGGCTAACCAGATGTCAATTGAAAATGACAAAAAGATGTCAATTGATGTCAAATGATCAGAGAGAGAAGAGAGCTAATATCATGTACTAGTTAAGATGTTGAACTAGGAATGAGAAGACCCACCTATAGCCATGAAAGCTACTGATGGAATTATTGGTTTCTCAAGGCTAACCTAACTTTATCTCACGGTGTTGGAAAAAAAGAGTTGTTATGGAACTTGTGCTCCTGGAGAAATGGTGGGATATAAATCTAACAAATAAATACTTTTTAAAAAAATTACATGCTCCCAAATTCTTTTCTGAAGCTCTTCTGCCCAGTATAATTTCCAAAGAATATAATGTATATATCAGGGCTTTCCAAAGTTTTCCAGGGAAAACCTGGAAGTGCCGCTGTCGCTGCTGCCGCTTTCGGGTTTTGCGTGCCATCGTTGGTGTGTCGCCGCGGGAAAACCTGGAAGCACTGCCGTTGCGGCAGTGTGCAAAAACCTGGAAGCGCTGCTGCCGCTTTCAGTTTTTGTGCGCCGCCGTGGCTGCGGCGCTTTCGGATTTTCGCGCGCCGCTGGTGGTATGTCGCCGTGGGAAAACCCATTTTGACGCGACACATCTGGGCCCCGCAGGCGACACACTTTTGTGTCGTGACACACCGTTTGGAAAGCTCTGGTATATATGATATCAGATAGAAAGCTTTACTTCCACAAATGAGAGATGCCTTCCTTTTGTGGAAGGGACTGAAATGCAGCAGAGGCAATGGAAAGGGAAAAAAGGCCTTTCAATAATTATAGTGATCTTGAAAATCTATTTGAACTTCAAAGTTTATATACGAAAAAGCAAATATACCAACTTTGACTTTGATGATATCTATAACATTTCTACTGTTTTTATCTCTTTTTTGGCTATTACATTCTGAAGTTTTGACATGGCTAAAAGAAATCCAGAAAATTCTGTTAAGAGTCTTGGGATGGAGCAGTAAACAAATTTGTGTAAAAAAGAAATAAACTTTGTGGTGGCTGGAGGGGGAGGGGGGAATCCAGTATTTCATTTTTTCGAACAACAATCCTTACTTGTTTTTGCTTTTTTATACTTCTAAATTTTGTAGACCCACTTTTATGGTGATAAATCCTGTTGGCTAAATGACATTATTTTTTATCTCTAATTAAAATATTTATATCCCTCCTTTCCATGAAAATGGCTTTATGAAGTAAATCACATTAATTACAGACAGTGCTGTCACAGAAATCATAAACATTGTGCAAACATTGGAAGGAACTTTCATTGAGTGAAACTTCTTTTTCCTTTTAGCTAGTAGTTATAACAGATTGCCAAGTTTTCTCAAGTACAGTTTTCCCATCTCTCCTCTCTGAAATTCTCTAACTAAAATTTGAGGGACTGACTGTTGGGCCTTTTCCATACAAAACATATAATATCTAAACTCTGTGCAATACATGCATTCCACCTGAATCTTGATTTCTCTATAGTTGCAATTTTTGTTGTACTTGCTGTGAATTTCTCTCACCTTTGCTCAGTTTTAGTCTGAAGATGAAATACAAATTGTATTTTATTGTATTATTTTATTGTATTGCGCCGCACCCCCCCGCCACGCGCCCCCCCCCGTGCCGCCGCCGCACACGCCCCCGCTGCCGCTTCCGGGTTGTGTTGCGACACACTAAACTGTGTGTTGCGACACACAGTTTGGAAGGCTATGGACTAGGCTGTTCTTGAATTTAAGATTTGACTGATAGTAACTAAACACTCCAGACACCTGCATTATCATTACAGGAAGCATGGCACTTGACAAGATTGATGTTTGTTCTGTTTCCCTTTGCAAGTTAGGCTAGCTAGCATTTGGCAGCCTTGACAGTTCAAAGTAGAAAGTTTTCTGGGTTTTTCTTTTTCTTGATAAATTACCCAGGACAGGGAAAAATAGTATTACAGTGACAAAGCTTATCTCACTGAGAACAATTGCCTCACTACATTTTTTATGAGACTGTAAGGCTTGATGCCCTTCAGATGCATTGGATTAGAAGTTCTATCATTACTGTTACCTGCATCGAGGTACGAACATGACAATTGTACTCTGTTACCCCTGAAGAGCCCCGGACTAAGAAGCCTATTAAAACCTTGCTTTGGAACCATCATACTTACAAAGAAAAGTGTATATAACAATAAATAAACAAACCAATGCACCTTTTAAACTGTGGGGGCCCTCATTTACACAAATTCCTCAAAACCATAAGATCATAATATTTTGTTCTTTCGATTTAGAGCTGGCTCACCCACACTCTTGGAAATTTCACAATAGGACTGGGCAAAGCAGTTGAAAGGGGTGCTTTACAAAGTGTGTTAACCTTGAGTAAAGCATCCTCTTTGAAGCATTAAAGCAGCCATGTCCTCTATAAGTCTCTCAAAGCTGTTTCGAAGACTGTCTTGTGTTATCTGTGCAATGCATGTGTATGCAAGCACCTGAGGACAGCCGTAGAAGAAGGTTGGTTCCACGTTTGATTATAAGACTTAGTTTGAAAGCCAGCCTTCAAAACCCAAACCCTCAGAGATAGAAATATCACCTCATGATGGTTGGAACCATTTAGCTTTTATTCACGTGAGGCATGGTCTTATGAGTTTATCTGGGACGAGTTTGAGTCTGTGATTCCTGACAGGGTCCTTTAGACTGTGAGCTTGGCTACCTAGTTATTAAATCCAGGTCCCTCCTGGTTATTAATGCTGCCCAGGAGTTGACCTGCAGTTGGGTCCTTGTGGTGGTATCATCTTTGAGAGAGGGAGTGGTCCCTTCAGTTCTGAAGGAGGCAGCGGTATGCCCTCTCCTCAAGAAGCCATCACTGGACCAACAATCCTGGACAATTTTTGTCCAGTCTCCAACATTTCCTTTTTTGGGAAGATTGTTGAGAACGTGTTGGGCAATTGCTCCAGAGATCTTGGAGAAAACAAATTATCTGGAATTGTTTCAGTCAGGCTTCAGGCTGGGATATGGTACTGAGATGACATGGGTTGTGTTTGTCAATTGACCTTTGGTGGAGCCACGATGGGAGTGGTATGTCCATTCTTCTGCTCCTTCATTTCTCAGTGGCTTTTGATACTGTCAGTCATGATATCCTTCTGGACAGACTGCAGGGATTGGGAGTGGGGACCACCTTGCTACAATGGATTTACTCTTTCCTCTCTGGCCAGTTCTAGTTGGGGTTGATGGAGTGGGAAATTATGTCAAGGGAACCGCCCAGAGTTCCCTTGTGGGGAGATGGAGCGGTATATAAATTGAAATATAAATAAAATAAATAAATAAATAAATGTCTGGGGGCCCTCACTTGTGGGGTGCTGCAGAGCCCAACACTTACTTTCTCTGTTGCAGCACTTGCCCTCTGAAATGGCATCCTCCCAGCTATCTGTATGGCTGCTACCCTAATGACATTCTGAAAGGCTTTGAAAACCTGGTTATTTTCCCAGGCCTTGTTGTAGAGTGGTGGTGAGCCCCTGTAAGATTTGGTTTTTATTTTGTATGGCTCTTTTTTGTTGGACACACATATCTTTGTTCTTTTATGTTATTGTCCTAGTTTTTTTATAATGTAAAGCAGGGTTTCTCAACCAGGGTTCCATGGAACCCTAGGGTTCCGCGAGAGGTCACTAGGGGTGCCCTGGGAGATCACGATTTATTAAAAAAATTATTTCAAATTCGGGCAACTTCACATTAAAGAAGTAAGCTGCATTCTTTATTTTCAGTTTAACAACACTGGTAATGCATATATAAGGTAAAGGTTCCCCCCGCACATTTCTGCAGTCGTGTCCGACTCTAGGGGCTGGTGCTCATCTCCGTTTGTTAGCCGAAGAGCCAGCGTTGTCCGAAGACGCTTCCACGGTCATGTGGCCGGCATGACGCACATGGAATGCTGTTCCCACCGAAGTGGTACCTATTTATCTACTTGCATTTGCATGCTTTCGAATTGTTAGGTTGGCAAGAGCTGGGGCGAGTGCGGGAGCTCACTCCGTCACGCGGGGCTAGGGATTCAAACCTCTGAACTTGCAATCTTCCGATCGACAAGCCTGGCGTCTTACCCGCTGAGCCACCACACCCCCAAAATAATGCATATATGCAGGCCTACAAATGAAACAAGTATAATAATTTTGTAACTTCTAGCCTATATTTGAGCCTGAATGTGCAGGGGTACCCCAAGGCCTGAAAAATATTTCAAGCGCTCCTTCAGGGTCAAAAACTTCAGAAAGGCTGATGTAAAATGTACAGAGTCATTGGGAATCGAGCATTCTTTAAATCTATATATATACAGTAGAAACAAACAAACAAATAAATAAAATAAATTTATTTATTACACACAGACACGCACACACACACATATTCATTCATTTCTAAAATGTATGCCAACCTTCACCTCTCAAAAGGACCCCCAAGGTAGCAACTTATGTTAAAATTGTAAAATTTGAAAACAAAAGCAGAATGCAGTATAGCACCACCATTGCTATTGCTTCCATCTCTGACTCTTCCAGCTTGGGAAAACTAACAAAATGTCTGTGACCAAGAACCTGAGCATTCTGCAGCTGGGGATGGTGCCATTCCGGGCATAAAGGAGAAGCCACCTGCATGGGACAATAATGTTGACCAAGAGGGACAAAACTAAAAGGTTTTACCCAGAGGTTCGCCTTTGGGCACGTTTGGTACTTTAAGTTTGAAAGTGGTTTCAAAGCAGAGGGGAGAACATTCAGGAATGCACATTTTATTTCATGACAGTCTTAAGTGCTGGTAGGAAAAAGTGTGTTACTGTACTAGGAAAAGAGTATTTCATCCCTAGTAAATAGCTTTGATAGTAGCGGAGCAATGCCCAAGGATGACAGTTGCAACAGTAATTCGTACTGTACTATTACCATGAGGTTTTGTTGAAATCAAGAAGACATAATTGTTTGTTTAAAACATTGCACGCTGTGATGGTGGAAATGGCAATCGACTGCTGTGAGCTAAAGCTGTGTGAAATCCGGTTCATGTAGGCATTTCGGCATATGATGGCGAAACAAGAGTTTGATTTGTGCCAAGCCTCAGCAGGGCTCAGCCCTTAAGTTTGCTTTCTGCATCAAGGCTGAGCCTACCACATGAAAAGTTTTAAAAAGTTTTAAAAAGTTAAAAAAAAAAAGTTAAATGGGTCCCTGAGCTGGAAGACAGAGCATTTCTCCTCTTAGTAACTGCAGACTGTCCCTGCTAGGTTGCAAATTAAACCCCTCCAAAGATTAAAGGGCAGCATGTCTTTGGTGGTTTTACCCATTGCACTGATTCAAAGTTTACTTTAAAAGTGGCTTGTTGAATAAGCCCACAATCAAATGGATTTACACATCATAGTAAGCCATAAATCATAGTGCCTGAGCTCAGATGTAGGGTTAGGGCAAAGGCAAACAAACCACATTGTGGTTAGCCAGTGTTTGATTTCAGCAATTGACTAATGCCATGAAATGATTATCTCAAAGAAAACAGATCATACAGGTAGTCCTTGCTTAATGACCACAACTGAGACCAGAATTTTGGTTGCTAAGCGAAGTGGTCATTAAGTGAATCTGACCCGATTTTACAACACAGTGAATCACTGTGGTCATTAAGCAAACCATGTGGTCATTAAGCGAATCACACAGTTCCCCATTGATTTTGCTTGCCAGAAGCCAGCCGGGAAGGTAGAAAATGGCGATCATGTGACCACAGGATGCAGCAACAGTCATAAATGTGAACTGGTTGCCAAGCACCCAAATTGTGATCATTTGACCACGGGGGCGCTGTGATGGTCGTAAGTGTGAGCACCGGTTGTAAGTCGTTTTTTTCAGTACCGTCTTAAGTCTGAACCATCACTAAACAAATGGTCATTAAGTGAGGACTACCTGTAGTATGTTTTAATGACAATTTTGGCTGAAAAATGATGTTTGGTAAGGTAAAGAAATAAGGGGAGACGATGGCATATCAGAAGAGACTATGTGGAGGAAAAAATAACACGTTTCCTGCTCTTTTACAGAGAACATGCTGGTATCAAGTTTGTAAATGCTAGTTCCAAGCTGGATTCCTGGATTTTCACTTCCAGAATTGTGGTATTTAATGTTGTAAGAGATGTGCAGCAGCAGCATAGATGACATTCTCTCCCCCCTTTAAATAATTATGTGCAAGCCTAGGGTTAGGAATAATCTCTCTGCTAATCAAAAATAGGAAAGATAATAACAATACTGGATCACTTCTTTGTGTGTTAACATACCAACCAAGCAAACTGAATTACTTTTTAAAGTAAAGGTTTAAATAGAATTACATTGTCTTCCCTTGATGTGTTATTAGTTCTTGCCTGTTAATGGGCACTTGGGATTTTCTATTCCTTGGTAATCTTTTAAAACTTGATTACAAAACTTGTGCTAATGAGTACGAATTTAGAAGTATCTCAGAAGTATGTAAGGTTTTATAAGGGTAATTAAAATGATTTATCCCTCTTATGGCTGCTGTAATATCTTATTAGATTTGATTGAAAACTGGAACACACTGTTCACAAAATAGGCAATATCAGGGATGTGACCTGTGTCTGCAAATGCCCGTTTTAGCTAGTTTGAAACTACTGTGCATCTGCAGTTTCTGAAATAAACCAAACCAGTCGAGCTGCTTAGAATTATAGTTCTATGTTATAATCAAGGAATGGCATTTGTTTGGAACAAGAAGATGCACATGCAGAATGTTTTTGTACCGGTGCAAGAAGACAATTCATATGCCGTGGCACCCGTCCTCTGGACCATCATTCCCCCCGAGGTGAGACTGGCCCGAACCCTGCCGGCCTTCCGGAAGGCCCTCAAAACTTGGATGTGCCATCAGGCTTGGGGATCCCAAGGAAGTATGGAGCCCATTACATTGTTATTTTGTATATAGTTAGAGTGCACTCTCCTCTGTCTTTTTATTGTTGTATTTTTAAATGCAGCTTTTAATTTTTTAATCGTTTTTAGTGGTAGAAGACTACGATTTTATTTGTGTTTTAAATATGTACGCTGCCCAGAGTCTCATGCAAGTGAGATGGGCGGCCATATAAATTTAAAGAAACAAACAAGTTTAGCTCAGTATTGTTTATATTAACTGGCCATAGCTCTCCAGATTTTCTGACAATGATGCTTGAGCAGTACTACCCTATGATATCCAGCAAGCCATTTCAGCCCCTGGGAACTCTTCTGTCCATGAGGAGGAAGTTAGCAGTGATTTCTTAGCAAGCTTAGCAGAATTAAACTGGCCAGCTGTGTCCTACTTGGCAACGCCACAATTGTTCAACCTGTTTATGCTTTAATCAATCATCATATTTTATAACAACTCTCTGTTTTCGTGTCATTGAGTGATACACAAGTATTTAATTATCTTTCTTCTGAGAAAAACACAACATCTCTTTCAACAGCATTCCTTTATTTTTGCCAAGTTACTGTGCATGAGTCATAGTTAAAATGGCTGTTAGCTGTACGTTGATGCTCAACATATGGCTTCATACAATACTACTACATGAAAACATTCCTTGAGTGACAGTTTGAAGGTGGTCCCAAACTGCTGCTCATTTAAGTACTGAGCTAGAGGAATTTCTGTTCATGAAGAAAATCAGTAACTTCCCAGGTTACCAAGGATCACCCACCAGTTTTCTTACACATGGTCTTGGATTCCTACTGATCTGAATGCTGATATTCAGGAGACTTCAAAGGTTTGAAAAAAAATTGCAGGGTTTATTTCCAAAGGTCTCCAAGGCAGTGGCTTTGATTTTTCTTATATAATGAAGTAGTAAGGCTGTTGTTTGTGAGCCTAAGTTGCTTCAGATCGAATGAATTCTTGTTCATATAGCATTATTATGCAAGTGTTGTTACATGATGCAATATTAATGATTTAATATAATAAAAAAAAGGTAAAGGTACCCCCGCACATTTGTGCATATATTTAATATAATAGCAATACAGCAAATAATAGCTATACAGCAAATAAATAATAACAAATACCATATATAGTATTACTGAAACTTACCACAGATATATAGTATTACTGAAACAAAAATAAACAATGTATTTAATTGGCAATAAAAAATACACTATTGGTTGGGCATGATAGTATATTTCTGGGATTATACAAGTAATTGTAGTACGTGTTTTCTATATTGTATTAATATAAAATGCATCTATGTGGTTGTTAAGGACTGACGCCAACTTGATGGCACATAATGAATAAAAAAGGAATTATGTAAAGGATAGAAACCAGCCCATTTAGTTAATTAAACAATTAATTTCATTATTTAAATGGAACAATATTGTCATAACAATAACTAACATTATCATCTGACCTGACATAACGAGTGAAATCCAACTGCACATCCCCTTTAAAGTTTTATAGACCCTTCCCAAAGTTGCTCCGGAAAGTTAGGGGACTGTGGTGACTTTGGGACACTGGAGGAGGGGAAAGGGAGGGAAGAAGATCGGAAGAATTCTCTATGAGACTAGAAATCTGCTCATGCAATATTGGATATAGCATGAGGATTATAATTAAATAATATACATTTAAATAAGGATTTAATTGTATAATAAAAACTTGGCAAGTCATATAGCAACCAAGCAATGAACTGAGTAGAGTTCCTTTTAGCTCTTTTCTCCCTTTCGCCCTGTACTCGTGCTTCTTCAAAGTCCATAGCGCCATTAATAAAGGATGACCTCCAATCTTACTCGGCTACGAGTGATCGCCAATGATGATGATGAGTGGAGTTCATTCGTGGGCCTATTATTGACTCATGATGGGTGTCCTGAATGGAACCATCTTTTACATGTAAACAAAGAATACTAAAGCCTACAAGCCTTCCTGCTCCGTATGACTTTTTAGACAGATAGGGAGCTGGTGTGTTGAAAATCAAGCACCAGCTTCTAGTATCATAAAGGTCTCCCTGAAACAGTCAAGAACATCCTGATAGGTTGTGCCTGGCCATACCCTTTTATCTGCCATTTTTTAAACAGACATCTCCCAGATTGGATTCACACATCATAATAAACCAAATGTTCCTAAAGATTCTGGGGGAAGTCTCAGAGCTATCACTTTAATAAGATTTTCAAGTGGGATTATAAATTGCGTTAAGATACTGCCTAGTTATTGTTAAAGATTTGAGTGGATCTAGTACTAAATCCTGGTTGAGGTCTGAAGGTAAAAAAGAGGGAGAGCAAGCATATACCCAAATCTGTCTTACAGTGTATAAGCCATGGTCTGTAACACTGCAGTGAAAACTATTTCTCTGATATGACACGTATTTGTTTAATGGCTGTGTGCTTATGTGTATATGTTTGTACTTTCCACATCCAAACAAGTGACCATGTTACTAGTGAATTTATATGAGATTCAGCTAATGATAAGCTGATATTTAGAAGTAGTTGCTATTGATTGAGTGATGGTAATAGACCAAGAATGGATAATGGATGCATTCCAAAACTTATTTCTAAATTGCCCAACTGTTTATCATTATTAATTTGCTAAACAAAGTAACAGAAATGAATATGTACCTAAGATATGTACCTAATTTTATATTGTTTTCAGAATTTTCAAATAATAAGATTCTGCCATCAAAGCACAACAGACATGCAAAAATATATAGCCTGTATATCATTATGTGTTTTGTCTCAAATTACTTCCAAAAATATAATTTCACATGGAAGTTCAAGAGAAATAACATCGAGGGACAGAATTTTAATGATTTGAAAACTATTTCCTAAGTTTTAGAAAATACTTATAGTCATTAAAATAGTTTTTTCTGCCAAAACCCTTGATTTAAATATAGTTTTCCTGATTGTGTGGAATCTAGTTATTCTCACTACCACCAACAGAAAGCTATTGCCAACAGGATATTGCAAACAGGATAGAGCCAGTTTGGTCTAGTGGTTAAGGCACCAGGCTAGAAACCAGGAGACTGAGAGTTCTAGTCCCGCCTTAGGCATGAAAGCCGGCTGGGTGACCTTGGGCCGGCCAGTCTCTCTCAGCCCAACTCACCTCACAGGGTTGTTGTGGGGAAAATAGGAGGAGGAAGGAGTATTAGGTATGTTCGCCGCCTTGAGTTATTTATAAAAATAATAAAGGCGGGATAAATATTAAATTAAATAAATAAATAAAATACTGTAATTCCTTCTCCACTGTGCAGTCCTTCTTCCAAATTTCCTTCTTTAAGCCTTCAGAGATGTTTGGTACTGAGGGCTGCAGAGAGAGAGATGGAATAATGGAATATTGCCTCCCTTCCCATTCTGCAGCTGATGTCTTCCAGCTAATAGAGTCCAGCACTACATACAGTCCAAAGGTAAATGTGCAGTGCATGCCACTGAACAAGATGTATTAGATGATGGAGTAGGAACCAAAGAAGGAAATATAATGGAATTAAGTTTCATGTTTTACTTGGGGCTAAACAGATGTCCTGCTTTATCTCTGTCTCTCTTTTTTCAGCAATCAAGCTCTGGGGATCTGAGGACCCTTAGGAAAGGGTTATCCCCATACCACTCTGAGTCTCAGCTGTCATCATTGCCGCAGTATCAGGATGCCATGCAAAATGTAAGATACACACAGAAGTCCACTCATTCTCGTTATGCTGGTGGGAGTCTTAGATTTATATGGAAGAGGAGCCAGAACTCAACTGAAGAATGTTCATTTCTGGAAGATTGCTAAATAAAGCAGGAGATAGAGAATGTGTGCATTTATTGCCATGTGCTAAATAGTAATATATGGGAAATTAAGAAAGTACTTTGTACCCTGTAAGAAGCAGATCAGCTGGAATATAGCATCAGAGATCTCCCCAAATGTTCCATTCTTAAACCAACAGCTTAAAAACATAATTGCTATTGAAGGGAGCAAAAGCCTTCGACATAATAACTGGATTTACATGGCACTAAGAAGTAGTGTTGTTTGTTTTTGTATTGGCTTCATCCATTGTGTTTTGTATGCATTGTGTATTGTATGCAATAGTTTATGGCTAAATGTATTGTGCAAACCCTGCCATTTATCATTTATTCAACAGACCATAATTAAACAACCATATAGCATGATCAGTGAACCATGTTTTATTTATGTTCTTGCTTTCTATTTAGACTGACAGTTTTTTTCTTAGTCCATAAACCCATTTAATTCTGTTTCAGTGTTTCCCAGAGAATCTCAAGGTAAACATTTTGTTAACTCCTGAGCACATACTGCTTATATCCATAAGTCAGTAGTTACATGTCTTCAAGTTTTTATCTTCTAAATATTTACCTAGGACTTTTGGAATCTTGTGCTATTAGAATAGAATTGATGATAAAAGATTACACAGTAAAAACTAATTGTCAAATTTCTTTAAAGACTTACTGTATAGAGTACCTTCACACAATATGAGAGGTAATCTTAGTCTGGCATCCAGTTGTCAAAGTTTATAGTTAGTGGTTCTGCAATCACCTCCACTAGTTCTTTCAGCATCCAGGAGGTAATTCAGAAAGTTTCAATCCCGTCTTGTATAGTATGTAAGTTGTTTGGGTTGTCCCATGGATTCTGTGTGCATTATACACTGCTTTTGGTTGACTGATATATGGTGTTCTGAATAATAAGGTGCGCAGCAGACAAATCAGTATTTCCCTTTAAAGCACTACAACTTCCATAAGCCACAGTCAGCATGCCTCTATTCAGTGGTTATGAGGGTTGTAGCCCCAATACATCTGGGGAAAAAATGCACTCGGTTCCTTTCATTGCAAGAAGAGGGTTACTCTTTCCATTTTCTACTCCAAGGCATCAAAATGTCTTAAGCTGTCCTAGTGCAACATGCTGCCTGCCTTTGCAGATCTGTAACATAAGTAGGTGGAACAGATGGCATTTTGCATAACTTTGGTTAGTTTTTGCTGGCTTTGAGCATAGCTTGGAATGTGGAATATTCAACTCACTGGTTGCCCAAATCAGTAGTACCTGGTGTCAGTGGGTGACTAACAGTAACTTTTTGCAGAAAAGAGAAAACAGTGAGAATTAAAGCAACAGAAAAGAATTTAATTCTATTGTGATGCAGATTACACTGTGAGCCTATTAACAGTGAATAACATCAAAAGCAGGTTTTTTAAAGCAGCAGTAACATTGAGGAAGAGAAATGGAATTGTGGATAAAGACAGAATCAGTTTCCAACTTTGAAACTTCTCATTTGAGTAGAAAGCAACTGAGCCCCAAACATCCTAAAAAGAGTCAGATTTTACATTTTGGTTACAATTGTCAGACATAGTAATGCATTCTAAAACCAAGGCTTTAATCTTACTTCTGTGCAGTGGGATGCCCATTCTGAGTTTCCCTGGAGAGGCAAGTTTATTTTGTAGTTATATATTTGCCTGCTTTCACACCTACAAGATTTGATATCCTATAGTTTTGATCCTAGAGAATTCCTAGGATAGCTTGCATTCTGTGCGTCATAGAATGTGGCTTCTAACTGGGCATAAATCCCAGAAGTATTCTTCCAGAGGGGCAGCTTCATATATGCTTTTATGGAGCCAGATTCATAGGACAAAAGAACAGATAGATGTGTCTCTCTGTGTGTACATGTACATTTTTAATGAACCTTTTTATTTGTTCCTTACTCAAGGAAAAGGGTGTGTAAGTTCTTTTGGGGGGGGGTTGAGTAGATTTTGTGGAACACTGCCATGACGCTAATGATATATTGTGTCTGACAAGACAAGAAAGTGGAAGGGCTAGGCAGATACAGTAGGTAGATTGGTTGGGCTTGGGCTTAGCTTCTGAACACCCCCAAATGTTAATTCATGAGCACCCGTTTGGTATATGTAACAGAAGCAAATTAAATACCCAATGAAAGGGAAGAGCATCTGGAATAAAGCCTTTCTCAGTTTGAGGAGGAAAATGGCCTTTTCCCCCTTTCCATTTTATTGTTAATGCTATTGATTGAAGGACTAGATATTTCAGAGTAACACAGTAAAATATACAGAATTTTTTTTGATTCAGATAAAATCAGTTATTCTTCCCTGTTACTCTCTCCCTTCTCTGCAAGGATTTGTGTTCCCTAGTTTATGCCCTATGGCGGAATGTTCTGCTTTTTCACTTTTGTAAGTCCATCTCCGTGTGATCTAGGACAACGCAGCTCTTTAAGTATGAAAGACAGAGACTGAGGCAGTGAGTATAGTTTTGCTTTAAATTGGATGCCTGCAGTCCATGTGAATAGTGGATGTCCAATAATGAAATGTCACAGTTACTTTGAATCAAGTGTTCTGGTAAATAGGCAGGCTTGCTGGCTGGATAGAATACTAACAAACTGATAATTTGGTACACTCTTAACAGAATAAGATTAGACTAGATTTAAAGTTTCACTGGACCAAAAGTAGTAAAAACAGCATTTGTTACAATGACAGTATTTATTAGTTTAAAGCAAGAAATTACTGTGTTATGATTAGTGCCCCATTATCCTTCATCAGGAAGAGAAATTTCTGCTCTTTCCAATTGTGTGTGTGTGTGTGGGTGTGGGTGTGTGTGAGAGAGATTCACCTGTGCATATTACACAAACCCTATTATATTATGGAACCTAGATTTAATCAAAGAATGTATCTTCTTAAGAATCTGACTTTTCATTCCAAAACCAGCACAGGTTCCTAGACTTTGTGATCATACAGAAAAAAATCAAAACCGTTTGGAAACCCAGAATAAATCTGTACAAGTCAAAGCACAAGACTTTTCTTCGTGTACTGCAGTTGAATAGCGGTTCCCACCCTCATTAGTTTGGGGAAATTGTTGGAGTTTCTTTCCTTCTTAGACTAGTTATTCTCTTGTATATAATCCACCACTTATCCTAGTGGTAGACTAAGAAATTTAAGAGTTTTAATCCAATGATTCTCTTTCTTTCTTTCCCATACCTAACCAAGTGTGACCCAGCTAATTATTGACCAATTAGTCTTTTATTCATAATCAGCACATTTTACACTAGATGTTATAATAGAGACTATTGAATTAGGTGCTATCAGAGAACATTTTGGCTCTGAACAGGCTGGATTCAGATTTAGACATTGAACAATGGACCAGTGCATAATTTTACATCACCTAGCCAAGACACATTCTGGTTGACCAAAAGCTGTATGTTGCTTTTATAGATTAAAGGGCAGCCTTTGATTCAATTCCATGTGACAGCCTCTGGAGGAAATTAGCTGCTACATCGATTGAACATTGTCTCTTTTAATTAATAATAGCATTGCACCAGATGTTACTACACAACTGAAGAATAATCGCAAAGGCAATTCAACTGAATCTATCCCCACAGAAAAAGGCGTTAAACAAGGAACTTTTCTTGTCTCATTACTCTTTAATGTTTACATCAGTGATAACATTGGGATTTTTGCTAAGCCAGAATTCTATCCTCCATCTCTCACCCATTGTCCCATCTCCATTTTTATATGCTGATGATTTAGATATTTTATCCATAACTCATGTGAGTATGCATAGATTATTTAAAGCTGTATCATCTTACTTCACTAGGGATTTTTTGTGCGTGTGCGTGTGTGTGTGTGTGCGCGCGCGCCTTCGAGTCAGTGTTGATTCTGGCAACTGCTTGGACAAGTCCCTGCAGTTTGCTTGGCAAGATTTTGGAAATGGCTTGCCATTGCCTCCTTCCTAGGGCTGAGAGAGTGACTGACCCAAGGTCACCCAGCTGGCTTCATGCCTAAGGCGGGACTATTGCTCATAGTCTCCCAGTTTCTAGCCTGGTGCCTTAACATCATCATCATCATCAGATTTTCATCCCGGCTTTTATATATTTCAGCCAACTTGAGGCAGCAAACATACCTAATACTCCTGCCTCCTATTTTTTCCACAGCAACAACCCTGTGAGGTGGGTTGGGCTGAGAGAGAATGACTGGCCCCAATTCACCCAGCCGGCTTTCATGCCTTTAGGTTTTATTATTCCCAAGAAAGTGCTTTAGGTCTCCAATTATTTGGAAGATCAATGGGACACTTATTGAGCAGGTTAAAACCTTTAAATACTTAGGGGTTTACTTTCAAACTTCTACCTATTGCAACAGCCAAGTGAGTGATCTTAAAATAAGACCTCAAAGAACATCCCTAGATATTATTAAATACTGTATGCAGGCCAACATGGTAACAACTATGTTCCAGCAGCAATTAAACTATTTAATGCTAAAATTCTGGCTTTCATGCTATATGGTACTTTGTTGTATATCTACAAGGACACTTCAAGTCATTCAATCAAAGTTTTTAAAAGCTATACAGATAATTCTCGGTTTACAATGGCAATTGGGACCAGAACTGCCATTGCCAAGCAATGTGGTCGTAAAGTGCAATGTCACATGATCAGCAGTCCCAGTTGCTGTTATTAAGCAAGGACTGTGCGGGTCGTTAAGCGAGGACCTCAGGTGACCGCGTCTTCTGACTTCCTGCCGGCTTTCCCATTGATTTTGCGTGTGGAAAGCCGGCTGGGAATGTCAGAAATCATGATAATGAAAAGACTAATGTACAATTGAAACCAGAGGCTTTTCTTTTGGGATTAATAGACAGACAGCTAGAAAAAAGCCATGGAATTTTGTTTTTATATATGACAACTGCAGCGAGATTACTATATGCTCAAAAGTGGAAAGGTTCGACATTACTCACAATAGAGAATGGTTGGTGAAGATGATGGAACTTGCAGAGATGGGTAAATTGACTTCCTTGATTAGAGAAAAGACAATTATCTACATTTATAGCTGACTGAAAACCCCTTATAGACTTTCTGCATGAAACAGAAAAAAATGCACTTACGACTTGTGGTTTTGATGATTAGAAAAAAATTAGATAATAGAAAAAAGTGAGCTTTTTTTGTAATCATAGAGTAAGAGATAACTTTATAATCATACTTGTATTTGCTGCAAAGGAAATTGGAAGCTTCTTTCTATTTCTTTTTATCTTTTCTTTCTGCACTTTTGTCTTTTTCCTTTACTCTTTCTTTTTCTTTCTTTCTTTTCTTTATTCTGTATTAGTTTGTGTTAGTTTTTATTCTCTCTGTAAAACTTTTAATAAAATTTATACCCCCCAAAAAATAAATTGTGATCATGTGACCACGACTCACTGTGATGTTGTAATTGCGAGCCAGGTGCCAAGTGCCCGGATCGCAATCACGTGACCACGGGGATGTTGCAACTGCCAGAACTCCGAGGACTGGTCATAACTACCACTCATTTAGCACCTTTGTAAGTTTGAATGGTTGCTGAACGAGTGGTCTTTAAACAAGGACCACCTGTAACACGTGACTCTTACTTGACTCTTAATGCCTTTTATGGCTTCATTTCTTTGGGGCTTGTCCTGCTAGGTTCTGGTTGAAGCAAATTCTCTGCAGTACTTCCTTGGTCTACCTGCTCTTGTTAGATAGGTTCATCTCCTCCCTAAGAAGGCAAATCAATCATGTTTGGACATACTGTAGCTTTTCTATTCTGGCAATATCTGTACAAGGCTCTGATAAAACTTTGGCCAAAGGATTTGGGACTAAGACATTCAAACTAACAGAGCCAGAGTTTCCCAACTCCATTACAGTGCAATTTCTCCCTCTTCCTGGATTATCCTTAGATATTTTTCAGCATATTACATAGTCCACACAGGAGATTTTTCTCTCTGGCTCAAATTGACATGCTATCCATTAGGGTGACAATGGGCAGATATAGTTGCCTCCCTTATGAAAACCACACTTGCATATGTTCTGATATATAGATGGAAACCATATCACATGTATTGTTAAAGTACCCACTGTACACTCAGTGGTAAACAGTTCTTATAACACCAATTGTCAGAAAATTTAACTTTTTATGATCAAGAGGTTATCACATGTCTTTTATGTGACCAATTTCCAGATACTTCCCAAGAAGGTTGCAAAATTTCTATCAATAGCTATGGATTATGGAAGCCATTTGGTGCCTTCCTCACATTATTAACTGTTTCAGGCTTCTTTTGTTACATGTTAAAAATTATTTGTTGACTTTTATTTTATTTTTTATATCACTGGTCTTGGCCCGTAAATAAGATATACAACCTATTTACAATACTGTAGTTCTTTCTTCAGAACTTTCAAAGCAATATGCATGAGTTTATCCCCCTTTATCCTTATAACAATATCATGAGATAAATTAAAAGATAGAAATGTTTCTTGCCAAGGCTACCCAACAAGCAGAGACTAAAACTCAAATCAAGTAGAGATTTGAGCTCAGTTCTTCCATATTTAAACTATACCACCAGTTCTTATACATACACAAGTTCTCTAGTTATATATGTAACTCCTCATGCCCCAACATTCCATGCTCTATATTTTTATTTCTCAGGCTAGTTTAAGGAAAGGCCACCTCTGATTACTGATAAAAAATCTATGGTCCCAAACTCTGTCTAGGAATCTAAAACTGGAAGAAGGTGGGCTCATTTTGGTCTAGGACCTTTTCAGCATTTCTCACCTTACTTTACACCTGCCTCTAGAATATCTTTCTCTTGAACAAAATAATCTGGGTCTGGGTCAGTAGGAAGAGACTGTTGCGTCCTGGGACACTGAGTTGCAGCTCCATGAACCCTTTCATTAATCTTTTCCCCATCCCAGACCATATAGAAAATTAGCCAAAGAAAAACTGTGTTCTCAGCCATGCCCAGAGGGTTGGTTTTATTATAAACATGGTTTTCATGTTTTTAGTAATTTTTTGTTAATATAAGGAAAGTTCTTCTGTTGGAACCTCTTCATATTTCCAGATAACTGAGGAATTGCTATAGTTCAGCAAAAAGCTAAATCCATGCAGGAAGAAAAAGAAGGATCTGTTGTCTTATTGTTCGGATTTTGTATATATGTTGTCATTCACAGTTCAGTGCCCTCCCTCCATAATGAGCAATATTTTATCTCGGAAGACACTGAAGGGCTCAGATTTGAAAGCAGGAGGAGGGGGGGAGCTTTTCTTTTTTTATTTTGACATGTTCTCACCAACGTACTTCTCAGCAAGTGATAATGACAGTATGTTAAAATTGAATGGTGTGATTTCTCGGCACATTTCTGAATGAATCATCCTGCAATTTAAATTAAATAGATGTTTGGTTGAAAGAGCCGCTACCACAATCTAGTTTATGATAGGGACAGGTCTGTCTCCACTGATGTGCAATGTGAGTCAGACATGAATGTGAAAAGTTTGAATTATCACCTTAAATGCTGATTTTTCTTTTTCTGTTATTTAGTCGCTGGCCTCTTGCATGTTTTTCTTTTTATCCTTGAAAGACTGGAACTTTTTCCTAATTTAAGTGGGCCTTAAAGTAGTTCTCAACAATTTAATTGTGTTTGTATAATTTTATTTATTGCATAATCATAGTGAAAATCAAAACATCTAATCTGCATCAGGAAAAACAAACAAACCTTAAAATCCCACACAATTGCTGCAGAACTAAAAAGTGAGTTTCTAGGTAATCCTGTTCAGTGGTCCTATAGAATAAAATGGGCTCTACTAACTTCCAATAAAATCAAAATAAACCCAGTTTTGATGAGAACATCATGGCAACAAATTCAATTACCCTCCCTCTTCTGTTTTGTTGTCCAATGCTTTTGATTCTAGAGATCCAAATTTGGTATCCAGAACCCATGATTAAAACTAGATAAGAGATGTAACTGGATGTCTTTTATAGTATTGAACTTTTAAATTCAAATTGTCTCAAACCTGTGGCCCAGAATGTTAAACTGTGGAGAAATTATTTTGTTTATTTACTTATTTTATTTCTTAAATTGCATGCCACCTTTCAAAACAGAATTTCCCCAGGATTGCTTACAAGACGTTAAATGTTGTTTTAATTATTTAATTAAAGAAATATACTAAAGCAGTTATTAAAAATATAATATGTAAACCGAAGAGGCCTCAGCAGAGTCTAACTCAGAATCTAAGCAGGGTCAGCTGTAGTTAGTGCCTGAATAGGGGAATCACCTAGATATTTAAGGGCTAGTACCTAGATTGTCGAAAGCATGCAAATGCAAGTAGATTAATAGGTACCACTTCGGTGGGTAGGTAACAGCGTTCCGCGCGTGTCATGCGGCCACATGACCGTGGAAGTGTCTTTGGACAATGCTGGCTCTTTGGCTAACAAACGGAGATGAGCACCGGCCCCTAGAGTCGGACACGACTGCACAAATGTGCGGGGGGTACCTTTACCTTTACCTTTTTACCTAGATTGTAAAGTTTAAAAAACATACTAGGAGAAGTTAATGAGAAGCTATTTATATAACACTGCCAAGATAAAGCTGCATTTGAAATGTTATCATTAAAGGACTGATAGAAACCATTTCAGAAGTTAACATTTTAATATTTGCCCTGTTAGTCTCATTCTGCATTTTTCTATTCTTGAATGTTCAATTTTGCAGAAGGCATGGTAGGACAATGGCTGACAGAATATTTTTTTAAAACAGGGTGTTCTGAGAAGTATAGTATAGGTGCTAAGTTGAACAGGTGACTGAACCTGTCAAATTGCCATCACACAGCCTTGCATTTCCCATGCCACCATTCAAACTGATTTTTCATGTGATATTGGTAGATGCAGCTATGCACTATCTTGGTGTTTGTTTCCATAGAAACTGATGCAGAAGGGGAAAGAGGGTAACAAAGAAGGACAAAGTGGAAATATTAATTAATGTTGTACAATAAATGTAGACCCTGAATGGTTAGATATTTCCTGATGGTCTTTATTCACACTGAGTGATCTTATATTTTGCCTTCTAAAAGCACTAAAGAAAGAGAAAGAAAGAAAGAAAGAAAGAAAGAAAGAAAGAAAGAAAGAAAGAAAGAAAGAGAAAGAAATGCAATTTGTTATTTGAAATATACCTAGAGTTTCATCTCAGGATTCCTGTGTGACCTTCAAAATGGATGATCATGTATTAGATGAATTCAGATAGTTAACCAAGTGAGAACCAACAACTGGATGTACTAGTTATCAGTATGTTCTGCACATTGTGGAGAAGACTTTTCCACATCTACACATATTTTTAATCACTTGTGCAAAGTGTACAGTATTTTTCATGATGGTTCTTAACATGATTGTTAGGAATATTATTCCTAACTCGATTGATGAAAGCAGGGACAGAATACAGTTCAGAACTGATAAAGATTTAATAAGAGCCATAATCCAATTCAAGGCCACAGGCCTGACAAATTTTAGATGTGGAGTCCTTGGTGCTCTCTGAGCCTTGTCATTTTCTTGCAGACGTTTCATTGCCAGGCTAGGCAACATCTTCAGTGCTTATGTTGCCTAGCCTGGCAATGAAACATCTGCAAGAAAACAACAAGGCTCAGAGAGCACCAAGGACTCCACAGTTCAACCCTGAGCTACGAATATTAAATTCTAGGTGGCTGAAGGAGCTGGCATAAATGATTTCAGAACCACTGAGTGTAATTTTCAAAAACACCTGAAGAACTGATAAGGTTCAGGCTGGAGAAGTGCAAAAAGTTCCAAAGTTCAATGGAAGAAAGGAGATGAAGCTACAGATCTGTATATTTAATGTGTATATTGGGCAACAGATTGTCAAACAATATGTCAGCAAGCATTTAGAAAAAAAACGCTGCTATTACCCGGAACCAGCATAGGTTTTGTCAAGAACATATTGACATATTGTCAAGAACATATCTTGTCAGGTTAACCTTACAGGTAGTCCTTGTTTAGCAACTGCCTCTTCCTCTCATGTAGTGGAAGTGGACAAAGAAATTTCAGGGCCTCTACCCATCCTCCCTAACCTTAATTACCCTTAATAATATTCCAGCCCTAGTTTCAGCCTTCAGCTTAATCTTGGTTAGGCTTTAGGTTAAGCTTGATGCAAACAAATCCTTGTATCACAGTATACCAGCTAAGGATTGTGTGTGTGTGTGCGTGCGTGCACACACACGCATACACATAGGAAGGTGGTGAGGAAAAAGGATGTAGTAATTCCACAAGCTGCTGCTAATGTCCTAACCATATTAAGATGGAGCCAAAGAGAAACATTGGTTCTCATAATTTGGAAAAAGTATCACTTTTGCAAGGAATACAGGTATTTTGTATTTGGAACTGCAGCATTTTTACGAGTTATTATAAAGTACCATTGCAAAATGAAGCTTATATAACTCATGCCCAGTTGTGAAATCCTGTATTTATAAAATAAGCATAACTTTATTTCAACTGTGATTAAGGTGATGAATACATTTGCTTAATGCCTCTGCAGTGAGATTTGCTTATAATTCATTACACTACTTTCAAGTGTGTCTAAACAGTATGTTTCCTCTCATTGTGTAATACTTCATAATGTTACTCTAGAGCAGTGTTTCTCAACCTTGGCAATTTTAAGATGTGTGGACTTCAACTCCCAGAATTCCCCAGCCAGCATGGGTATTCTGGGAGTTGAAGTCCACATATCTTAAAGTTGCTGAGGTTGAGAAACACTGCTCTAGTTTCACACATCCAACAGTACTTTATGCCACTGCAATACTTTTAAATTTTTAAACAAAGTATTGCAGCGGCATACAGTTGTGGTTTGCTGTTTGTGAATCACCATTTTTTCTTCCAAATTGAGAAGTTTGAGAAGGGATTCTCTAAATCAATGTTTCTCAACCTTGCTAACTTTAAGATGTCTGGATTTCAACTCCCAGAATACCCATGCAGAATATCATGCTGGCTAGGGAATTCTGGGAGTTGAAGTCCAGACATCTTAAAGTTGATAAGGTTGGGAAACACTGCTCTAAATTAAAACCCAGCTTCTTTTCTCCTCTGGTGCAGTTGTACTGGAAGCATTACCAGTAGTATATATTAAAACAGCTGTGACTGTTTCCAGGATTGTGCGGCTCCTCTTTAATGAGTTGCCAAGGATATTTGCATTTGTGTTCCCATGCATGTCAAAGAATATTTTTGTAATCAAATCTGAAGCTTTGCAAAGCCTTAATTGGTGAATACCATCACTGAGAAATTACTATGTTAAAACAGTGCTCTGCCTTTGGGTTGCACAAGAAGTAAATCACTATTTTTGGTTTTAAAAGCTTTTGGTATTTTCTCTGTTGTCTTTGTCATAGATTTTTAGGTTTAGGTCAGTGATAACCTAAAAGCAGCAACAAATCACAGTTTGCTGGCTTTAGGGAAACCAACAGTAGTCAGACAATTAGACGTGTAAACAAATATAGTCCTGGGCATAACATGGTTAGGCATTATCATCATCACATTTTGGTCCAGTTCAGAAACACCATTCACCTCCCCCTTTTTGCTTTTGAGGAGACTGGAATCTTTTGATCTCAAGAAACCACAGTTCCTCATTATAAGTGAACTCAGGAACAATAGCTTCAGATTCCAGAATAAGCCGGGATTTGAAACCATAGTATTAGCAATCATGGGGATAAACCACAGTAGAAACTACCGTAGCCCAAAGAAGCAGGAAGTGTGAAATGGCGGCTGATGGTGATGGCCAGAGCCAATAATGTCACTCATGCCCTGGTCATCTCCCATATAGACAATTGCAATGCGCTCTACATGGGGCTACCCTTGAAGAGTATCCGGAAGCTACAGCTGGTCCAGAACACGGCCGCGCAGGCAATTCTTGGTGCCCCAAGATCGGCACATGTAACACCTTTGCTGCGTGAGCTGCATTGAGTACCAGTTTGCTTCCAGGTCCAATTCAAGGTGTTGGTTATCATCTTTAAAGCCCTACATGGCGTAGGTCCAGGTTACCTGAGGGACCATCTCATCCCCATTACATCAACCCGTCCCACCCGATCATGCAGAGAGGGCATGTTACGGACCCCGTCTGTAAGAGAATTCCATTTGGTGGGGTCCAGGAAGTGGGCCTTCTCTGCAGTGGCTCCCGCCCTTTGGAGCATTCTGCCCCTGGAAGTGAGGCAAGCCCCATCATTCCTGACCTTCCAGAAGACCCTGAAGACCTGGCTCTGCCACCTTGCTTGGGGCGGGGCGGGGAGTAGTTATTCCTGGGGATGGCTGGCGCCTTAGAGTGTTCCTCACATATATACGAACTGAACTCGATCTTTTATTACCATCTGGATTTTATTTTTTATTTTATATTTATATGTTGTATTTGTTTTTGTATTTATATTTTATATACTATTTATGGCTATTGTTTTTAACTTGTTAACTTTATTGTAAACCGCCCAGAGTCCCTCTTCTGGGGGGAGATGGTTAGTGGCAAAATTTAAGGGGCGCGGTGGCTCAGCGGGTTAAACCGCTGAGCCGTTAGACTGCCGACCATAAGGTTGGCAGTTCGAAACCGCGTGACGAGGTGAGCTCTCGTTACTAGCCCTAGCTCTCTGCCAACCCAGCGATTCGAAAGCTAATATAGCAAGTAGATAAATGGGTACCACTCGTGGGGCAATTTGCGGGCGTCCAGCGGAGGGTCGTCCTCGATCCGGGAAAGATCTGGAGAGCAGTGATGGCGGCGGAGGACGACGGATCCGGAGATACCAGCTTCCTGGACGTCAGCAGCCGGCGCGGAGCGAGGCATTCTGGGACTTGCAGTCCAATGCCTGCAGCTGAAGAGCCGGTTCCCTTCCTCTCTCCCTTCGCGCGGTAAAAATTGTAATTGTAATAACGATGTATAATTGATTGGATATGTAATGTTGTAAGCCGCCTAGAGTCCTCCAGTAGGGAGGGGATAGGCGGGGTATAAATAGGACAAATAAATAAATAAATAAATAATAAAAATTTGAAAAATAAATAAAAATAATGTGCATGGGAGGTCTATCAGCTGGCTAGAAGTTGAAGCCTGAAATGAACTGAAGCTGTGGTTAAGTAAGGAGGTATATCCAGAGATGAATGAGGCAAAATACGGTGAAAATGTAAGGGACATGAGAGAAGGAGGTTGGTGGTTGGTGTGCCAGTGGTGCATCTCAGCATGGACAGTGCTCATCCTGTTTTAAGAGGAGTAGGAGTTGGGCAAAGACAGTGATTCAAAATAGCAAAAATATAATTCTTTGCTGCCATCTACTTGTTGTTATTTTGGCAGTCCTGCCATTGTGTATATCTACTTGCTTATTTATTACCTAGTCTCTCTCTCTCTCTCTGGTTTGCATCCTTGAAAGGTACTTGATGAAGAATGTTATCTTGCAGTCAATAAAGTGGGAGCCAAGTATTTATTTCCTCTCCCCCTGTGACTTACCTATAGCTTCCTATGAGCAATTTCAATTTCTAGGGTTAAAAACTCTTTTGGTATGTCAAAGGAAATGCTTTGTTCCACCAAGGACCAAACTATGTGTTGTATATAAATCTGTAAATTGGTAGTCACCATGGGAGGGGACAAATTGAAGCAGAGATACTGAAAGAAACTTTTTAGAGGGAAAAATGGACAAGAAAGGATAATTCATTTCTTCTCTCCTCTCCCCTTCAGTCTTAATTGGCCTATTTAAAAGTGCTTTTCCTGTTTAAAGGGATTTTCTCTCTCTCTCCCACACACCACTTTCCCCCCTCACAGCTTCCTCGTGAAGTAGGTTATGCTGAGAAAAATGATTGGTGGTTTGAGACTACCCAGTTTTATGGCTGTTGTTGTTGTTCAGTCCTTTAGTCATGTCTGACTCTTCCTTATGGCTGAGCACAGATCTAAACCCAGATCTCCCCAGGTTTACTTTGATACCCCAACATTATCTCCTGTGCAACTGGCTAATGCCATGGAACCATTTTTACAAACATGAAACCCAAAACAACATCCAATGTATTATTAAAGCTAGTACAGTACATTTTTAAGCCAGCAGTAAAAACTGATAGAAGTATTAAAGATTAAATACCTACTAGAAGGAAACAGCAGGCATCACTGCAAAACACCTCTTTCCTTGCAGCTATCTTCATACCGTTTTGGTTGGTGGCATGCAGAGAAGAGCCTTCAAGGAGGATCTGAACAACTGGGCAGGAATAGATGGGAGAAAGCATCCTTTCTGATGCAAACTTTTCCAATATTGTAAGATAATCAGAACTTCCTGAACACCACATTAGATCATATAGTCACTTTATGATCACTACAACATGAATCAGTAAAAATGCTGTAAAGATGCCCAGTTTCAGTTCTGGGAATTAAAGCATTTCATCATTCATCATTGGCGATCACTCGTAGCCGAGTAAGATTGTCTTCCAAAGGTAAAATTTTAACAGTGGATCCGTAAGTGGCTATAAAGGCCAATTCTGGATCCGCACAACCTCCCACAATGAGGGCATAGGTTTCCGGGTGGGAGACGGTCATGATGAGGGTTTGCCTGACGTGCCTTCCTTTTAGCTCTTTTCTCCCTTTCGCCCTGTACTCGTGCTTCTTCAAAGTCCATAGCACCATTAATAAAGGCTGACCTCCAATTGAAACGCTCATGAGTTAGGGCTTCCCAGTTCTCAATGCTGATATTACATTTTTTAAAATTAGCTTTGAGAGTATCTTTGAATCTCTTTTGCTGTCCACCAATATTCCGTTTTCCATTCTTAAGTTGGGAGTAAAGTAGCTGCTTTGGAAGACGATGGTCAGGCATTCGAACAACATGACCGGTCCAGCGAAGTTGATGTTGGATGATAATTGTTTCAATGCTGGTGGTTTTCGCTTCTTCTAATATGCTAACATTAGTCCGCCTATCTTCCCAAGTAATTTGCAGAATTTTTCGGAGGCAGCGTTGATGGAATCTTTCAAGAAGTTGGAGGTGGCGTTTGTAGAGGGTCCATGTTTCACAGGCGTACAGAAGTGTTGGTAGTACAATGGCTTTGTAAACAAGCATTTTGGTCTCCCTGCGAATGTCCCGATCCTCAAACACTCTACGCTTCATTCGGGAGAAAGCTACACTCGCAGAGCTCAGGCGATGCTGAATTTCAGCGTCGATGTTGGCTTTTGTAGATAGATGGCTGCCGAGATAAGAAAAGTGGTCGACATTTTCTAGTGACACACCTTTAAGCTGGATTGATGGCGCTGCAGAGGGATTGGTTCGAACTTGCTGGTAAAGCACTTTGGTTTTTTTAATGTTAATCGAGAGGCCGAGCTTTTCATATGCTTCTGTAAAGATGTTTAGGATAGTTTGAAGATCTTCCTCGGAGTGTGCACAGACTACGTTATCATCAGCATATTGAAGTTCTGTAACAGAAGTTGTAATTACCTTATTTTTTGCTTTCAACCTACTAAGATTAAAAAGCTTTCCATCTGTTCATAGGAAGTCTTTAAAACAGTGTGGGGACTAACAGTGCAAATAAGAATATAGTAGGATGTGCATCAATGCAAAAAGAACCCAACTCATGGAACTTAAATTGATCTGTAATTCCACATGTAATTTACAGCAAAAGTACACTGATTTTGATGATTATGTGTCGTCAAGTTGGTGTCGACTGTTAGCAACCACATAGAAAGATTTTCTCCATGAGATCTGTCCCTAATCTGATCCTTCAGGTCTTCCACCACCACACTGAGTCCCTCCACCTTGCTGTCAGTTGTCCTCTTCTCTTTCCTCCCACCTTTCATAGCCTTATAGACTTCTTCAGAGTGCTAGGTCTTCACATAATGTGTCTGAAGTATGATAATTTGAGCCTGGTCATTTGTGCCTTGAGTGAGAACTTTGGGTCGACTTGTTTGATGATCCATTTGTTTATTTTCTTGGCTGTGCACGGTATTTTCAGGAGTTTTCTCCAAAACAACAACAAACAGCACTAATTCTCCTGACTTGTTAGGGATATAAGTTGTTACCACAGAAGAATCTAAAATAGGAATTACAAAGCTATGTATTATAAGGGTTTACTTTTTCTGATATTTTGACAGGGCCCCTTTCGCATGACTCCTGATTTTGCTGCTTCTCCTGCAGTTGGGTATATTCCCCTAAGCCAGAAACCTGAAGCGGTGGTACATGCTATGAAGGTACGTACTATATGTATATTTGTGTGTACAATAAGCCATATTTTGCATTCTGACACAAAGGGGATAATTGCTTTGAAAGCCACTGAGATACCCTTTGCCAGCTTTCTGCAACTTGGTGTCCTCTAGATTGTTGGGACCTGAAGGACATCCGATTGGAGAAAACTGCTGAAATGTAGAATGGGGAATCTAACGGTATTCCAGCTCTCTAAAGTTTTGCCCAAACATGTGCTGTTCATTCACATTATAAGTAATGGCAGCACTGGGCAATAGGATATGACAAGAAAAGAAACAAAAGTGCTATTGCATAGCTTTGTATTTCTAATGAAGGAGATAAGAGGAAAGAGTTTCGAGCTGGCAATAAAATACAACAGACTTTCTCAAACTGGATAACCAGCAACCGTTAATTAAACCACCTCAATTTGCTTGGTTCATTTAATCTCTGAAAGCAGTCAGTAGTTGGTTCCCAGAGTGCCATTTCTGACTCTGAGCTTTGAGCTTTGATTGTCCAGACAGTTAAGTATATTGCAGACATATGAAGGCCAAATGAGTTTGCACCACAATCTGCATCCACCTGGATCAATAATTAATTCTTTCCTTTCCATTAAAGATCTAGTTTCATTTGTCAGTTAGTAAATCCTTGTATCCTTCCCCATTGAAAAAGGAAGGCAATGGATTGAAATAGTTTACGCCATGAAAACTTGCCATTTTCTTAATGTCAGTTAAATTAGTGAGTTATACAGTTCTAAAGTAGGTTAAGATAAGTAAGCGAATGACCCAGTTTTGTAATTGAGGATTTAAAAATAAGTAGGAAAAAGGAGATACAGTACTAGTCTAATTCTAAGCAATCAACACGCAGTTATATCACGGAAAAATGACATGTATTTCTGGAAAGTATACTTTACACACATGACTATGTGAATTTGAATCAAAATTGATTGCAATGTTATCCTCAGTTTTAGAATCCAAGAAAAAAACATACTGGATTTTGTAACCACAATGTATTTAGTTATTATAGCATTTATATCCTGCCCCAATCCAATGGATTCTGGGCTGCTCACATACAATCATAAAAACATAGTATCCTATCATCAGTAAGATTCAGTTCAATAACAAAATTAAAAATGCTTAAAAAAAAAACTCCCTAAACTCCAAACGTTCACCAGGGGAGCATGGTCTTCACTCAGTCATGTGGGTGGGGGACAATCCAAATGTCAGAGGGTAAGCTATTCCACAGTGGGGCGTGGTGGCTCAGCGGGTAAGACGTCAGGCTTGTCGATCAGAAGGTCACAAGTTCGGAGGTTCGCATCCCTAGCCCTGCGTGCGGAGTGAGATCCCACACTAGCTCCAGCTCTTGCCAACCTAGCAATTCGAAAGCATGCAAATGCAAGTAGATTAATAGCTACCACTTCGGTGGGTAGGTAACAGCGTTCCGCGCGTGTCATGCGGCCACATGACCGTGGAAGCGTCTTCAGACAACGCTGGCTCTTCGGCTAACAAACGGAGATGAGCACTGGCCCCTAGAGTCGGACACGACTGCACAAATGTGCGGGGGGAACCTTTACCTTTACCTTAAGCTATTCCACAGATAAGGGGCTACCAACAAAAATGCCTGGTTCCAATTTCTCACCCACCCTCTAACATCCCAAAGAAAAGGCATCTGCAGCATCCCCTCCTGGTCTGATCACATAAGATGGGTTCGTGCTATTGTGAAAGATACTTGTCACGGCAAGGAGGTCTCGTGGTATGCACCAGTTTTCCTCTGTGTGTACAATTTTTTTAGGTCTTTGACTTTTTCAAAGCAACAGTATGTTTTCCATTTTCCTGTTAGGAGGCTATCTAATTACTTTCTACTTCCCAAACACGTTATTCATCTTTAAGACACATTTCAAGGCCAGCCACATGGAGGAAAGAGAGGGTAAATCTGTGAACAGATGTTGTCTAGAGAAACGTTTCTGACCGCTGATAAGTAAATGTAAGCAATATATTTACAATGACAAGTTAGAATGACCAAATGGGCAATTTCTCGAAGCGGAACCTCAGCAGAGGCTGGGTCTTAGGAGAGAGCTGTGCAGCTGCTGGACTTACAGGTTTTATCTGCTGTCATTCTCTGAGCAGGGGAAAGCTGAAGGGACAGAACATTCTGTCTTTTGCTATGTATCGTTTTCCTTTTAACACACGCCTTTTCCATATCTCTATTATCGGTGTGGGCATTTATTTATTTATTTTCACGTCCAGATCAAACTTTACTCTGCCAAAATGTAAAATTTATTTTATTTATGTAGCCGCTCTGTCAAAATGACTCAGGGGGGCATGTTGTTGTTGTTGTTCAGTCGTTTAGTCGTGTCCGACTCTTCGTGACCTCATGGACCATAGCACGCCAGGCCTTCCTGTCCTCCACTGTCTCTCGGAGTTTACTCAAATTCATGTTCATTACATCGGTGATGCTATCTAACCATCTCATCCTCTGCCGTCCCCTTCTCCTTTTGCCTTCAGTCTTTCCCAGCATCAGGGTCTTTTCCAGTGAGTCCTCTCTTCGCATTAGGTGGCCAAAGTATTTGAGCTTCAGCTTCAGCATCTGTCCTTCCAATGAGCAGTCAGGGTTGATTTCCTTTAGGATTGACTGGTTTGACCTCCTTGCAGTCCAAGGGACTCTCAAGAGTCTTCTCCAGCACCACAGTTCGAAAGCATCAATTCTTCGGCGTTCAGCCTTCCTTATGGTCCAACTCTCACAGCCATGCATTACTACTGGAAAAACCATAGCTTTAACTATACAGACCTTTGTCGGCAAGGTGATGTCTCTGCTTTTTAATATGCTGTCTAGGTTTGCCATAGCTTTCCTCCCAAGGAGCAAGCGTCTTTTAATTTCATGGCTGCAGTCACCGTCTGCGGTGATCTTGGAGCCCAAGAAAATAAAATCTGTCACTGCTTCCATTTCTTCCCCTTCTATTTGCCAGGAAGTGATGGGACCAGATGCCATGATCTGGGTTTTTTTAATGTTGAGTTTCAAGCCAGCTTTTGCACTCTCCTCTTTCACCCTCATCAAGAGGCTCTTTAGTTCCTCTTCGCTTTCTGCCATTAGGGTGGTATTGTCTGCATATCTGAGGTTGTTGATATTTCTCCCGGCAATCTTAACTCCGGCTTGTGATTCATCCAGCCCGGCATTTCTCATGATGTACTCTGCATATAAGTTAAATAAGCAGGGTGATAATATACAGCCTTGTCGTACTCCTTTCCCGATTTTGAACCAGTCGGTTGTTCCATGTCCGGTTCTAACTGTTGCTTCTTGACCCGCATACAGGTTCCTCAGGAGACAGGTAAGGTGGTCTGGTACTCCCATCTCTTTAAGCATTTGCCAGAGTTTGTTGTGATCCACACAATCAAAGGCTTTAGCGTAGTCAATGAAGCAGAAGTAGATGTTTTTCTGGAACTCTCTTGCTTTTTCCATGATCCAGCAAATGTTGGCAATCTGATCTCTAGTTCCTCTGCCTCTTCGAAACCCAGCTTGCACTTCTGGTAGTTCTCGGTTCACATACTGCTGACGCCTAGCTTGTAGGATTTTGAGCATAACCTTGCTAGCATGTGAAATGAGCGCAATTGTACGGTAGTTTGAGCATTCTTTGGCATTGCCTTTCTTTGGAATTGGAACGTAAACTGACCTTTTCCAATCCTGTGGCCACTGTTGAGTTTTCCAAATTTGTTGGCATATTGAGTGCAGCACTTTAACAGCATCATCTTTTAGGATTTTAAATAGCTCAGCTGGGATACTGTCTTCTCCGCTAGCTTTGTTGTTAGTAATGCTTCCTAAGGCCCACTTGACTTCACTCTCTAGGATGTCCGGCTCAAGCTCAGTGACCACACCATCGTATTTATCAGGGATATTAAGATCTTTCTTGTATAGTTCTTCTGTGTATTCTTGCCACCTCTTCTTAATCTCTTCTGCTTCTGTTAGGTCCCTGCCTTTTTTGTCCTTTATCATGCCCATCTTTGCAGAAAAGTTCCCTTGATATCTCTGATTTTCTTGAAGAGATCTCTAGTCTTCCCCATTCTATTGTTGTCCTCGATTTCTTTGCATTGTTCATTTAAGAAGGCCTTCTTATCTCCCCTTGCTATTCTTTGGAAATCTGCATTCAGTTGTTTATATCTTCCCCTTTCTCCCTTGCCTTTTGCTTCCCTTCTTTCCTCAGCTATTTGTAAAGCCTCATCAGTCAGCCACTTTGCTTTCTTGCATTTCTTTTTCTTTGGGATGGTTTTAGTTGCTGCCTCCTGTACAATGTTACGAACCTCCATCCATAGTTCTTCAGGCACTCTGTCTACCAGATCTAATCCTTTAAATCTATTCCTCACCTCCACTGTATATTCATAAGGGATATGATTTACGTCATACCTGAGTGGTCTAGTGGTTTTCTCTACGTTCTTCAATTTAAGCCTAAATTTTGCGATAAGAAGCTCATGATCTGAGCCACAGTCAGCTCCAGGTCTTGTTTTTGCTGATTGTATAGAGCTTCTCCATCTTTGGCTGCAAAGTATATAATCAATCTGATTTCGGTATTGACCATCTGGTGATGTCCATGTGTAGAGTCGTCTCTTGTGTTGTTGGAAAAGAGTGTTTGCTATGACCACCGTGTTCTCTTGACAAAACTCTATTAGCCTTTGCCCTGCTTCATTTTGTACTCCGAGGCCGAACTTGCCTGTTATTCTGGTTATTTTTTGACTTCCTACTTTAGCATTCCAGTCCCCTATGATGAAAAGGACATCTTTTTTTGGTGTTAGTTCTAGAAGGTGTTGTAGGTCTTCATAGAACCGGTCAACTTCAGCTTCTTCGGCATCAGTGGTTGGGGCATAGACTTGGATCACTGTGATGTTGAATGGTTTGCCTTGGATTCGAACTGAAAGCATTCTGTCGTTTTTGAGGTTGTACCCCAGTACTGCCTTTCCCACTCTTTTATTGACTATGAGAGCTACTCCATTTCTTCTAAGGGATTCTTGCCCACAGTAGTATATATAATGGTCTCCTGAATTAAATTCGCCCATTCCTGTCCATTTTAGTTCACTGATTCCCAAGATGTCGATGTTCAATCTTGTCATCTCATGTTTGACCACATCCAGCTTACCTTGATTCATAGATCTTACATTCCAGGTTCCTATGCAATATTGTTCTTTACAGCATCGGACTTTCCTTCCACTTCCAGACACATCCACAACTGAGCGTCCTTTCGGCTTTGGCCCAGCCGCTTCACTCTTTCTGGAGCTACTCGGAATTGTCCTCCGCTCTTCCCCAGTAGCATTTTGGACACCTTCCGACCTGAGGGGCTCATCTTCCGGCGTCATATCTTTTAGCCTTTTGATACTGTCCATGGGTTTTCTTGGCAAGGATACTGGAGTGGTTTGCCATTCCCTCCTCCAGTTTTGGACCACGTTTTGTCAGAACTCTCCGTCATGACCTGTTGTTCTTGACCTGACTTCATTGAGTTACGCAAGCCCCTTCGCCACGACAAGGCAGTGATCCATGAAGGAGCAGGGGGGCATACCCCCCCAAAAAAAAACCCGAGAGAGAGAGAGAGAGAGAGAACAAAAGTAAATTGTCATAAAATATAAAATATGATAAAACTAATATAAAAATTATGCCAAGGCAACTCAACAAACAGTCATATCAGACAGGATCGCTAATCTCCGTGACCCAGTGCCTGGGGTAAAAGCCAAGTCTTTAAGGCTTTATGAAAACTAGGCAAGGACAAGTGTTGTTGTTTATTCGTTCAGTCGCTTCCAACTCTTCGTGACTTCATGGACCAGCCCACGCCAGAGCTTCCTGTCAGCTGTCACCATCCCCAGCTCCCCCAAGGTCGAGTCCGTCACCTCCAGAACATAATCCATCCATCTTGCCCTTGGTCGGCCCCTCTTCCTTTTGACTTCCACTTTCCCTAGCATCAGCTTCTTCTCCAGGGTATCCTGTCTTCTCATTATGTGGCCAAAGTACTTCAGTACTAAGTACTTGAAGTACTTAGGCAAGGACAGGTGCATCTGTATTTTGGTGGGAGTGCTATCCTAAGGAACAGAGGTGCAGGGACAGGCATGTCAGCTGGTCCCATAAGATGTTGTTGCTTATGTCAGCACTAGGTAGTGTTGTCACTAGGTAGAAGAAATTCAACTCCACAGGAAAATCAGAACTATGCTTCATTGGGATTGACTATAATGACAGAATCTTTCTGTACCTCCACTCTTTTTTATACGCCAGTGAATCAGGAAGTTGTCTACCTGAGCTGCTTCCAAATGTTAACTTGTTTCCCAGGACTTAAAAGAATGTTTCAGACCCCCTTGCCTAGGTAACAGTTCTTGCATATTTCTGTCAAGGTCACCTCCCTTACTCTTTACACTTAAGAGATGGGACCTGGAGCATGCTAACCTTGCTGGACCTTATTGGATGGGCACAACTAGTCAGAGTTAGGGGGTTCTGCAAGTAACCTGGCCCTGTGCCATGAAGGGCTTTAAAGATGATAACCAGGGCTTTGAATTGCTCCTGGATAACCAATGCAGCTTGCGAAGTAGAGGTGTTACAGTAGATGGGTGGACTGAGGTGCACAATAACTACTTGTGCCACTGCATTCTGGACCAGCTGCAGCTTCTGGGTGGTCTTCAAGGGCAGCTCTATGTAGAGTGCCTTGCAGTAATCTAGACAAGAGGTGAGCAAAGAATGAGTCACCATGAATAGGGTCTCCCAATCCAAGAAAGGGTGCAACTGGTGCACAAGATTTTTTAAATAAATCATCTTATTTTCACCTCATTGATTGCCTCTGAATCTTAGAATCTGCATCCCCTCATTTACTGTGGCAAAACGTTTAAGAAAACAGCTGGGCAGACTTTTTGATGAAGAGACTCCTGTATGTAACAAGAAATCCTGAAGCTGTGAGAGGAAGGGAAGAGAATACCCTAGGTACATGAAGAATGTAAACAAATCATAGTTAAAAGGGATCACACAAGTTGTTCCTGCTTGGTAAAGCATTGTAGCCAATTAATAAGTGGGGATCTTTTGAACCAGTCTTAATGGCCTGAAAATTGGACAGCTGTTGAAGAGGTAGAAGCCTGGGAAAAAAACTCAGAGCAAAGAAGGACTGGAACCAATCAGAGCCTGGGAACAAGGGATCTCTGGAAAGTTGCCCGGACTTTTGAGGAAGTAAAAGATGCTGAAAATGTGCTAGCAAAGAAAGAAGAATCCTGACAGGTGCTTTGCCTCTCAAACTGCAGTCTTCTTCAACAATGTACTTTAGCTTCCATTTAACTAACCAATTCCTGCCTTCATGGGTGGGAAGCTGATTGGCCCTTTCTTATACCTGCATCTGGGGTAATCATTACTATTGAATCATTCTGAAGTAAGGACCATTAGGCAGGAGCTTTAGGGCTATAAGGATATTTTTTTATCTCTACATGTAACATATAAATGCAACAAGACAAAAAAATAACTATTATAAAAAGTTGTATCTTACTGTTGTGGGTGTTGCATATACCCACAAGGATTTATAAGCCAGAGATTTCTGTGGTGGTTTTCCCCCCTGGCTTTGCAGTGTGATGATCCCAAAGCAGTATTCATCTTGTGAAGCTATCCCTCTTCTTCCAGTGTCAAATTACGTTCACCCAAGCACCACAAGAGTAAAAACATTGTGCGATGGGAGGGTATAAATGGATGAAAACTGGTGAACAACAATGAACAATTCTGTTACTTCAATGAAGTGCTTGTTCTAATCATAACCTGTACTAATCTAGACTAACCTGAGCCTCTGGCCTCTTTAGAACAAGAAGACGCATTCCTGGCAGTTCTCCCTAATTAGAACACACACCTCTCTGCTGACTTCATAGAGAAAGTAATGTAATTGATTGGGGATATCTCTCGGGAGTTTCTGCTGGAATTGATTGCACAAAAGGGACAGGTGTATTGTAAATCGGAATCACTATCTCTGCAATAGTTGCTAACCGTGTCCTAGTGAAATTGGAGGTTAATGTGCTCAGTGGAGATCCAGATCCAGATATGGATTGATAGATGATCAGTTCAACACAGGTAGCAGAACCAATTCCACAGAGAACCCTGCTCACTTTCTCCAAGTCCACAAGATGAAACTAACTGAAGTAATTTCACAAGATATCATCCCTGTTATCTCATGCTGCATCTGAGTGAATATAAGCATTTTTTTCCAGCAAAATGGGTAACAAATATGCTGTAGCAGCCTTAATTCCTATAAGTTATGGCCCATTGTAGACAGGGCTGCTGGATGACATTCTGCTGACACAATAAGGGCAGAGGAGTAATGGTACTTCACTGCCCTTATCACTAAAGTGTTGGCTGAATTCTGGGTGTGTACCTGTGTTTGGCCATACCTGTTCCTTGTCTTCCCCCCAAAGGCATTTCTTCTGTCACTTCAGCTCCCTGAGCTGCTTGAGCCACCCTGGATTAGTGGACGGATTGTCCCTATCAGGGCAATCATGTCCAATGCCCTTGTTATTTCCACACTCGGGTTGTGACAAAATTGTCCACCATATCACTGGGAAGATCCTCAAATACCTGCTGAAAACAGATCTATGTGACACCTGGAGCAAACTACCCTTATAGAAGTTGATGGTACCAAAGAGCTCCATACTAACCAGAAAGTTATCTGAACATGATAAAAGATTATTGGCAACTTTCAAACCACAAACCTGAGGCGAAGACTAGTTCAAGCATGTGTCCACCTCTATAAGACAAGTCTGTGGTTACCATGGAGGCCACGAATTTCTGAGCCACTCCAATTTCTGCTCCCAGGACACTGGGATTAAAATTCTTCAGCACTAATAACTGTGGTGAATCCAACACTAGCCCCACCAAATGAGATCCAAGAACTTGAACATAGATACTGTTGGTGGGGTGTGAGGCATTACACCCCAGGTTTTTCCTACAGCCCAACTTCAGGGACAGACACTTGCATCCAGCCATCTGGGGAGAAAGTCCTTTGGTCAACATCAAGGTCTCAAGGAGGATTATTGCCACCATCCCTTTTTGCTGAATTGTGACTGATGAAATACACTATAACCTGGTAGGCAGATCTCAGATAAGGCTATATCGTCATCCCTGCCAACCCAGGGCTTGGTTATACATGCCAGGTCTGTTTGTTTCTGCTTGACCAAGTTGTGGAAAAGTATGGTCTTATTACATGCTTTGGCATTCAGTAGCAGTAGCCTGAGCACAAGAACTGAGGGGTATGATATCCAAGACTTAAGGATTACAATTGTTGTAATTGTTATGTGATTTTAATGTTATTTTTGTTAATGATGGCTAACAAATCCTCTTTCACTGAAATTAACTGTTGTACTCCCAAATGGTTTCTGAGATTTTTATAGATCCCACTTTTTCACAATAGTGTTAAGAAGTAGGAATTTACTTCTTTAAATATTAATATGATGGCATCATATTTTCAGTAGGTTCTGAAATAGTTCTTGAAGTTCATATTATTGACATAGATAACATTCACGCATATTTCTCAGGACATATGGAGACTAGTAAAGTAGCCTTTTCTTGAGTAAGAATAAGTAATAATTACTACTACTATAATTTACAAAATCAGACTAAAAGTCCATCTAGCCTAACATATAAATTCATATATGTTGATATATGAATAAATTCATACATAAATTTATTCATATAAATTTAAATAATAAATAAAAAATAAACAAACAAACAAACATGCTTTTTCCAACAATGGTCAAATGATACATTCATAACCAGAACACAAGGAGAAACTATATCTTACTATTTGTCTTCAAGATCTAGTAAATAGGTGTTTAAGAGAAAGGTTTAACTTAGACAAAAAGATAACTAGAATTGAATTATATAAGATGGAATTTGACACTGCATTATGTACAAACGATGAACATATTGTTGCTAAACTGCATACGCTTTTCTTGAAATTAGAAATGGAAGAAGAACAAGAGCGTATGATAAAATGGGCCAAGATATTATTCGGTTATAATATACAGATGGACAGAAGATGTGGCTGAGAGGAGTGAAATTTACATTATGTTACAACTTAAAAGAGAACTTTTACAAAATGATGTACTGTTGGTTTATGACATCAGAAAAATTATCTAGGATGTATAAAGATACTTCAAATTTATGTTGGAAATGTGGAAAACATGGTCATTTTATCACGCATGGTGGACTTGTAAAAAAGCTAGAAAATTCTGGGTCCAAATACATTTATAGTAATACAAAGAATTTTAAAGATTAACATTCAGCTGAAACCATAATTTTTTTTGTTGGGGTTTATGGACAGTCAACTAGAAAAGACTCATGGAATATTGTTTTTCTGTGTGGTAATTGCAGCAAGATTATTATATGCACAAAAAAGGAAAGTTTTGGAAATACCTACAACGGAGAAATGATTGGTGAAGATGACAGAATTTGCAGAAATGGTTCCTTGTCTTCCTAAGTACATTTTTAGTGACTGGAAATGCTATGGAGGTCGCAGGAGAGGAAGGAGGGGGTGCATTCCAGGGGGAGAAACGGTCTTAGGTCTTACCGTTTGGAGGACCTTGGGCAGCCGGCCAAGAAGCTGAGGCAGGAGCCGCCTTCGGTTCACCGGAGTATTTCTCCCTGGCACCTCTTGGCTTTGACTAGTTTGGCAAGATTCTGTGCATGGTAGAAACAATAAAGAGCTAGAGCTTCATTCCTTGGCTCAGTACTGTTTCTTTGCCTCAACCCCCGACAGGAAACCCTTTATGGACTTTTTGCTGAAAATGGAAAAAAATGAACTGGTGATTTATGGATTTGATGACTAGAAAGGGTAAAATATGGGAAGAAGGGAATCATGATGTAACCTTAAAGAGGGAGGACAGCTGATAAATGTATTTGTAACTGCTGTAAAGAAAATCAGAGGCTACTTCCTTTTCCTTTTTCTCTTTTCCTTTTCTTTATTCACCACTTTTCTTTTCTCTTTTTCTTAAATTTGTATCATTTTTACAATTGTATAAAATTCTTCAATACAAATTAATTTTTTAAAAAGTCTAGTAAATAGGTTTATAATAATAGGATTGGTATAACAAAGATTGCAGAAACATGATTATTCCTTAAATATATGTGTAGTACCCAGAAAAAGGAATTTGTTTCTGCTGGCAAGAACAAGCACTTGGCAGGTTTCCTTTCAGGGGACATACTTCTTTTGCAATCCATTGGTGGAAGGTCAGGAATAATGGGAGCTTAGGCTTCAGGGGAAATTGACGAATATTCTCTCTCTCCTTTCCTTCATGGAAGTAGGGTTAGGATCTAAGCCAGTAGAAGAGTGTGAGGTTTCCATCAAACTTGTAAAAGTTTCCATTCACGAGTAGCTGAAATCCTCCTTGGGAAAATTATTTGAGTATTAAAACATGGAAAACTGCTTTTTGCCATCAGGCTTAGCTACATTGGCCTTTGCAACTCTCTCTCCAATTGTCTTGAAGCTAGCTGAAAATTGTGGAAATTCTGATCCTAATACAAATGAGGGTCACCAGGATGAGGAAGGCTGTGCTGGACTGACTGGCAGCAGCTCTCTTGGGTTCACAGGTGTCTCCCTAGAAAAGAATGTAGTGAATGTACAGGCTCTGCTACCAAGCTGTAGCTATTCCACCAGTGAACCCCCGCACTGTAGTATTTTCCAAATCTTTATATAGTGATAGAGAACTTTCTTTATTAATTTTCACTGAAATAATTTTCAGCAGGAGAAATATGGGAACTGAGTTGAACCGCTGGTCTCCCTAATTCATTATCAGCACAACTTGAGATCTCATCTGTTGTATTGTTTTTTCAGTGTTGGGAACTAGATGATGTCATAGCTATATCAGTAGGATCCAGTAAGGATGTGCTTGACGTGTACATGTTTATGTAATGTTGAAAATCAATTACATACTTTCCTGGATCTCCTATCATGACAACCACTAATTTAAGTTTAGAGCTGCATGTGGATGAAAGACTTTGATAGTATTCCATAATATTTTATTGATGCATTGTAATCTTTTCAGTCTTGTTCCCTTCTCTTTCTTTCTCTCTCTTTATCTCTGTGTGCGTTCTGAGATTTTGCTCTGTTTTTGCTCCGTAATGATTCACGATGTGACATATTTTATAATTTCATCTCCATTGTGTTTGTCTGTAGGTCCTTGAAGTCCATGAGAATTTGGACAGGCAGATACAAGAAAACTATGAAGAAGACCTGAGTGAAAAGGAGAAAGCAATTGTTCGTGAAATGTGCAATGTAATGAATCCATCTTCACAGTCTTTCACATGTTACCTGTTCACTTCCAGTTGTGGTGTTGATGCTGTCCAATATCTTGTAGGATCTGTTCTGTCTGTAGAGACTTATTTGATTGGTGTCTTCACAATCTGAAGAAAAAATAGGTTACAAAGCAAGTGACAGTGCAGTCCTATGTATATCTAGTCAAGGAAATCCTACTGAGTTCAGTGGCACTAATTCTCAGGTAAGGTTATACACCAGCCTTCTCCAAAACTAGTGCCTTCTAACTGTGTTGGACAACAACTCCCATAATTCCCAGTCAACACATTTAGAGGGAGCCCAATTGGAAAAGGCTGTTGCATAGGATTGAAGCCTGAATTATTGTTATGTTAGAAAGGCTGGTAAATGGTGCAGCTTCTAAGATTTTTGTCACCATCATCATGTATGAAAGGTTTTGGGAGGTTATATCTACACTGTGATTGTTTCTCTCCTGACAGATCCTGACAATTACAGGCATGGATATATCCCGTAGTAATAGATGCAAAAGGGAGAATATTTGCAAATTATCAGTTTTTATACCTGGCGAGCACAAACTGTCTCTTTCACAGCAGGCTTCTGGAGAGAACGGAAAAAGGAGATGTGGGAAAAAGTGAGATAGAAAATAAAGAGTCAGAAAGAGGAAAAGGGAAGGTAAAAGATGAAAAAACAGTATAAAGAGAGAAAAGTCAGTAGCATAAGATGAGAAAGAGGATTTTAAAGAGAGAGGGTGAAGAAACATCCATGCTTATTTTGCCCTACTTGCATTTGACTGTCAAAGTCATCTCTCTCTCCATCTCCAAGAAACATACTAAATTATGTAAACAAAAACTATGAAACAAGACCATGACACCATTGTCAGAAATACACAAAGTCCCAGTAAACAGGTGCTCCAACAAATGATTTCTGATATTTTTCTCTCACTTTGCAACAGAGAAAAAGGCTGCCTGCTGTACCCTCTGGGGTGGAGGGCCACATTCACCACTTTCTGTTATTTTCTGTAAAAGAAGTGGCTTAAACCCAAGTAGTTTGGCTGACAGTTTCAAAACAGACGAGCATGTGATTCATCCAGTGTCTGCCTGTCCTGTGTTTTGTCATTCTTCCCGTGCCTCTGCTTTCTTTCTAGAGACCAGATAGGTAGCATCAGTAGACATTGCTTGGTGGGTGTGGCTGTGGCTGTGGCTGTGGCTGCTTCACCTGGCTGTTGTAATTAGGGTTTGGGAAAGCCTACATCACACGTCTCACTGTGTAAAACTGGGGATGAAGAAAACAGGCAACAGGCCAGCTCCTTGTCTCTTTGGACTTTCCCCACATTCCCGCAATGTACCTCCCTCCCATCCTTGAGACAGGAGGAAAGTCTATCCCTTGAGAAACTGCTGCCCCACAGCATTCATTTTGCTGCACTTCAGAAGTGAGGCTGGCAAAGTAGCTGTCCCTATACCATAGCTTTCCAAGCTGTGTGTCGCAACACTTTAGTGTGTTGCAACACACAGTTTAGTGTGTTGTGAAGCGGCGGCGGCAGCGACAGCGGCGCGCCATCAGCACTTCCGTGTTTTAGCGAGGCTGCCGCCGCTGCCGCCGTTAGTGTGTCGACAACGGCGGCAGTTTGGAAAGCACTGTCCTATACAATGGTGGGGGTAGAGATTCCCAGCAGAGCCAGGGAGAGAAGTAGGTTTTGGCTTCCAGGCAAAGCTGTTTTCTCTAACAGCCAAAGCAGGAGCAGCCCTGGATCCACGGAGACTTGCAACTGCTCCTCCTTGCAACACTGAATGTTGGCAGGGAGGTGGTTTTCTTCTCTTTTGCAGTGATGAGCACCACTTTCCTGGCTTCAACCTGCCTCAGCAGCAGGCTGGCCCTAAGATGGAGGCTCCTTTGTGAAGATATGCCATCTGCAAATAGTAAATAGCCCATTTTGGCGCCAGAGCTAGGAGGAGGTGTAGACGAACCCAAACTGTAGTATGTACGTATAGAGAATGCACTCATACCCTGCTCGTTTTAGGTTGTCCATACAAGAAGACAGGCATTGGATTGGCACATTTACTGAAAGGGTGCATACCATCCAGAATGGATAGGGGTCTGTGTGTGCTCTATAGACTAAGATTTTGCACTGTAATCCAAAGAAATCCTTAGTGCTCCAAAATCATGCACATATCAAATTGCTTGTGAAATGTAAAAATGGTACAGGACTTTTTCTATTAAGAAAAGGGCAAAGGAGTCTGTTTTAAAACACAAACACACACACTCTCTTTTCAAGGGATGGGCACAATTTCAGGCCTTCCTGAAAAAAATTGCAACTTGTTCCTAATGAAGTGCATAGGACTGTAGCTGCGTGCTCAGTTCTGTGCCTCTTGATTTGGAAATAAGTCCCACTGTGTCCAATCCTGAGGAAGTGTCGGTAGGATTTAATGGAAGTTACCTAGGTTGTACCCATTCTTGTCCACTACTGTATTACGGGTATGCTTTTCAGAAAGTGCAAATGGCATAATCACACAATGATTATGGTCACCCGTAGAAACCATTATGGTTGAAATCCCTCCTGCCCTACTGGAATTAAAGAAAACAAGACACTGTTAATAGGGAAATGACTAACACTTGTAGGATGTGAACACTTTAGCTTTGTGGAATGTCAGTGTCATGGCACAGAGCCAGGAGCAAAACCAATGTATAAAAAAGCCATGTTTTTCTTCAAGCATGCTGTGAAAAAAAAAGCTGTTTGCCCTACAGAGCAAAATATATTCAAAGAGAGTTCCCAAAAAAGGTTCTTTGAGATTCTTCCATCAAACTAAAGTGGTTTACAGAAGCAATGCATTATATTAGCTGTTGCAAATACTGTATTTAACCCCCTTCAGGATATGAAGAGCTGCAGAATGCTTTACTCATACAACAACCAAAATAGGTTGTTTTCAAATAGGTGGAATGTGCCACACCTTAACAAATTTCTTTTGCTCAGCTTCTTTAAAACAAGTATGTTATCTGAAAGTTGTAATGACAAACTCTTTGGCAGGAATGCTGCCATTTCCTTGTTTATTGTTGTCTTTTGGAATGGACTTACTGAGCATAGGAACACAGTCTAGTCAGATGCTTCTGAAGCCTAGGGATGTTTAAAATGCCCAACAGAGCATTGGACCACATGGTTACCAACCTATGTTTCAGGAATGACTGCTGGTTTGTGAGGATACCTCTTTTTTTGTTGTTTATTCGTTCAGTCGCTTCCGACTCTTCGTGACTTCATGGACCAGCCCACGCCAGAGCTTCCTGTCGGCCGTCACCACCCCCAGCTCCCCCACAGTCGAGTCCGTCACCTCCAGAATATCATCCATCCATCTTGCCCTTGGTCGGCCCCTCTTCCTTTTGCCTTCCACTTGTAGGATACCTCTAGTAAAGGTAAAGGTTCCCCCCGCACACTTGTGCAGTCGTGTCCGACTCTAGGGGCCAGTGCTCATCTCCGTTTGTTAGCCAAAGAGCCGTTGTCCGAAGACGCTTCCACGGTCATGTGGCCGCATGACGCGCACGGAACGCTGTTACCTACCCACCAAAGTGGTACCTATTAATCTACTTGCATTTGCATGCTTTCGAATTGCTATTGGATACCTCTACAAACACCTAAATAAGATAATCCAAACTCTTGCAAGATTTCAGGGAGGAGCACAAAAATATCACACAATGTACAGATCTCACACAATATCAGCATAATGTTTATTTAAGTTTGGAATCCCAAGGCTACTATCTGGAGGCACCATGCACAGCATGGAAATGCTTTGCAAACCAATAGCTTCTGTGAAGTCCTCCACAGTTTTTGATGATGCTTAATTGTCCTGTTTCAGGCTGAGCACATACACAGAGTTGGGTTGTGAGCTGTTTTACTTTCAAGTTTGCAAATGCTTACAGGCTTCAGCAGGCAGAGCTCTGGAATGTGCAAACGCTTGCACACGCTAGAGTGGAGTGATTCGTAATGGAACAGCCGGTTGCCAGCTGTTGCATTGGCATAGCCTGGTACAGGTAAGGCCCAATTAAGGCCCTTGCCACCTTCTCAAGGAGTCAAGCAGAGGTTAAGGGGGGTGGCTTCTTGAGGAACCAGAATTTGCAACACATTCTTGGGCTGGGCAGTTGCTCAGAATCAGGGCCTCCAGCATCGGATTTATCCTGCACCTGTTCTCGATGATTGCTGGAGGAGTCAGCCTCAGGTGTTTGATTGCTTCCCAATTCCTGAGGATGGCATTTACAGCAGGTCCCCAGTTTAAGAACGAGTTCCGTTCCTATGTCCTTAAGTCGAATTTGTATGTAAGTTGGAACAGTTATTTAGCATCGGACAGTCAAATGTTTTCCTTAGTATATATTTTACCTTTCTATGCATATAAAACACTAAACACTTCCAAATACCCTAAAACACAGCTTTCCAAACTGTGTGTTGCGACACTTTAGTGTGTCGCAACACACAGTCTGGTGTGTCGCCACACAACCCAGAAGCGGCAGTAGGGGCGTGCACGGCGGGGGCAGTAGCGGCGCGCCATCAGTGTTTCCGCATTCTAGCGGAGGCCGCTGCCGCCATGCACGACCCCGCGCATGCCGCCGCTGGTGTGTCGCCAACGGCACTTTAGAAAACACTGCACTAAAACATCTTAAACATAATAATACACAAAGTAGTATTGTGTATTTAACTTGAAACATACTTAACTTGAATTTTTAATATAATAGGCTCTATTGCAGTCCGTTCTTAACTAGGAGTCATCTGTAAACCAGGACGTTCTTAAACCAGGGACCTGCTGTATACAGACAAAACTCCTTGCTTCTGAGTCATATGACTCGAAGGAGACCATAATAGTAACGCTGCATAATAAAAAGTAGTTGGAAGTTGCTGCCCAGACAGGACAATTAATAGTAATGCAGCCTCCCAAAGGATCATGTTTTTGCTGGCCAGAATCAAAGCTTTCTCCTGGGGAGGAATTGCTAAACAGGTTCTTTTCAAACCACTTCCACCACAAAACCCTGGAGTCAGCCCTAAAACTGTGGTGTTCTTTTAACTGTTCAGGGATTTATAATGCAAGAGAATTAAATATCATAGATGCATGTAATGTTTTGACACCATTTCTTGATACTAATTATTGATGAAGGGAACATGATCTTTGCAATTTTGCTAGCAGCTGACTTAACACTGAACTCAGCTAAATTTACTCATGTGGTACCAAATCAAATTTGCCTAATTTGGTCCCTAATTTACTGATTAGAGCTAAGACACATCTACTGCTAGAACACTTTAACAAGATCAACACTTTAAAACTGAAGACTAAAGTTGACTTCCAGGGAAGAAATGGTGAACATGGTGAAGATGGCTCTGTGGAGAGTGGAGCTGACGACCGCAGTGGAATGAAGAGCCGGCGAATGGACCGGCTCTTCGGAATTCCTCTCCAAATAAGGAGAGGACTTGGGATTGCCCACAAGTGCTCCAGACAGTTGTTCCTTGCGAGGAGACTGTAAGACAGTAAGAGTCCCCTTGTGGGGGGAGATGGGCGGTGATATAAGTTGGAAATAAATAAATAAAAATAAATAAATAAGACAGTGGTCTCCAGTAGGTTTAGAGCTGTGGGAAACGAGGGATTGCCATCTTTGCCCAAACCGCAGTCAGCGCCTTTATGGACACGGGGTTTGCATACTTCCTTTCTTAATCACTTTTGGAAATTACCTGTTAACTGCTTTTCAGATATTAGGAACCTTCATAATGGCACGTTTTGCTACACTGGGTGAGTTTCCTTCAATCCTTAGCGAAAGAAGTTTTAAATACAAGTGTCAGGACTTAAAAAATACTCTTTTTGGAATAAACAGCAAAAGGGTGATTAGAATGTTGGTTTTGGAAAGTTACAAATGGACTAAGGAATCAGATGGATTTGAAATAAGATTTTGAAACTAATTATAAGAATCCTTCCCGTGGGAAAATGCTGTTGTTTTGAAAATGATAACATGGGATTTTGAAGGTTGGATACTAGAGGGAACCAGAAGGGACTAAAGATTATGATTAAAGGAGAAGAACACTTAAATTTGACTTACTAATAATACAGAATGGAGCAAAATACTTTAACATTGGATGTATTGAAGGATATTTGTGAACAAGGGATCCAGAAGTTAATTTTAAGAGTGTCTGCCATTATAGATAGACTGTGTTTGGAAAATGATATGGAAGAGGAGCAAGTTTTATTGGTTATTACTAAGACTGATTTGAAAGTGGTTTTAGAAATGATGGGCTACGGGAATGATGTGGAAGGAGATGCTTCACTGGATATACAATTGAAACTGGCTGATGTCTTAACAAACCAAAAGAGTGACCTGGATAACTTTCTTAAATTGGATTTACAAAAGAGACTTGTTAATGTTTTCAAGAATTTTGTGAGAAAGGACAAGATAAAAATGAGAAGAAATCATTTTCTAGGACATTATTTGAGGGGATTAAGGATAAAGATTGTTAAAAGTAAAGGGAAGGAGTATAAAAAGATCAAGATTGTTAAAATTAAAAGGAAGGAATATAAAGTTGGTTTATTTGGTCAACGATAAAATAGATATGTAGTTATCTCTGGTAACCCTTAATGAACTTTTGCTGACTAGGACTGAACAACAAGGCTTTAAAGATTTGTTTATATATGAGATATGGGAAGAAGAGATAATTTGTTGTATTTTAAGAGAAGGTGATAAGTTACTAAAATTGTTTATAATTGTGATGAAGGGGGAAGTCATTTCTTTATTTCTTTTTACTATATTCATATTTTTTATTTCTTTTCTATTTCTATTTTTTTCCTTTTCTGCACTTTCTTTTTATTCTTTTGTTTTTTTAGTTTGTATTAATTCTTATCTTTTTAATTTTAATGTTCAATAAAATTAATATAAAAAAACAAAAACTGAAGACTAAAGTTATGTTGGGACCTGGATGCCTCCTAGTGTAATGACAAGGTATTATCAGAACTCAATAGCTGCAGGTTTTCCCAGCAGCTCTGTTTTTGGAAAGCCTGATTCCTGTTTACAAATTGCACTTTGTCTTTCTCCTTGTTCCCCAGGTTGTCTGGCGAAAACTAGGTGATGCAGCAAGCTCCAAACCATCAATCAGGCAACATCTTTCAGGAAACCAGTTCAAGGGTCCTTTATAAGCACCTCAAGCTGCAAGACTGGAAGTGAAAAGAATCAGAGGCACAGGAACTTCCCTGCTTCTGGCTGCCAGCATTATCCTTCCCCCCATTTCCTATAACTGTGTTGATAGTGTAAATAAGGCAGCTAAAGGCCTAGCTTGTGGGCTGTCCTGATCCAGAACAATGATACATGGGTTAATGACTACCCTCTCGTGGCCAATCTCTGTCATTTGTATTGTAATGAAATCCCCACTTTTCTGTATGGTCATGTATACATACTTGACTCCCAATAATTTCTAGAGAGAGAGAACTCTGAGCAGTTCCACCGCCTTATTTTAGCCTATTCATGGAATTGCACGGCAGTGGTGGCTGCCCAAAGCAGTCTTCCCCAATCTGGCAGCAATGCCCACCAGTCCCAGCATGCTGACTAGAAATTATTGGAATTGCAGCTGTAGGGCACTTGTCTGAGGAAGGCTTCTCTGTAGTATGATTTTAGAAAATACCAAGGAATTCACCAGTACCTAAATTAGTCATTGTTATAAGTCTGTTGAGAGAAGTCCTGTCAGAGATTGTAGGGTTGGATTTATTTTGAAGGACAAATCTGAGATACAAGCAACTTTTATCCTGCTAAGCTTTGAATACCCTAGCAATGCATTCTAGATTGTGAAGAACCTGACAAACCATAATGTATAATTCCTAGGCTGCCTTCAACTTGGTGGGTCACCAGTTTTTAGCGATGCATTTTGGGTGATACTGTATGAATAGCAGACCTCAGGCCTGGAGCTGTTGTGCAGCGTCATTTGCCCTACACCTTAATGGTCTCCTCCTTTGCTGCTTCTGCCTGCTTACCTCCCCTTGGGCGGAAGAGTAGAAAGAAATGACCACCTCTCCATGCCTCACCCTTCCTTCCTTTCTGGCAGAGGGTGCAAATAGGACCCCCAGAAATAAGTAAATGAGCAGTGAAGAGGGGAGAGATGAGCTCATGCAGGGAGCGTCTCATTTAAGAGCTGGCCAAAATCTATAATTGGCATTGACAATTTTTCTACAGAGTTATTAGGAGCATGAGCCTTGCTTTTTGCCAGTTATAGATTTTGGCCTGTTCTTGGGTAAGATACTCCGAGGAGGCAGTAGGTAGAGCAGCACTTGACTGAACAACCTGCTCTCTGCAAGTCTTCACATTGTTGCTAAAGATACAGGAGCCCTTCATTCCTTTGCATTACCCTCCAGTATACATGGGAGGATTTTGTGATTTTGCTTACTTTGACCTTAACTCCGCATTAGAAAAATATAACACGTAGGACAGTTCCTGCAATGTCTGTTTTTGCCCATGTCTTTTGAATATTATATTAAATAAAAAAAAATCATGGTCCCTTATGTAAAGTAATATTGACATGGTATCATAGAAATAAGTGGGAGAATTTACAGAACTGGTTACAGTATTTGGAAAAGTATGTAGAGGAATAACCAGTTAAGTTACATCACGATTGTCGTGATTGTCGTGATTAACGCTGCTGCTGCTAATCAACCAAATCAATTTTCTCTATTTTGAACTGTGATCATGTTTTCCAATCTCATTTCATCAGGTAATTATAAATTTCCTAAAATTGTATAGTGCAACACGTAACTGACCACTAGATCCCAGGTGTGTAAGATCACTTTGACAAGGAGAAACCTGTAGGATAAATGCCTATGCAGAAATGTGCAATGCATTTGGAGACACAGCTTCACCTTCAGCAACCTGGTTTCACAGACTTTTGATGGTTCATTTAGTTGGACCTATTTCTACTGGATACTCTTTGAGTATTTTTTATTAAGAACTCACCTAGATAGTCCACTACCCAAAAGTTTCAGTATCTCTCTCAAATAACCCTCTTTCAGAAAAACTATATTCTTTTCTTCTTGATCTCATTCTGGCTGTGTCAGCCCTTCAAGGTAGATCAGACTAGGAAACCAAAATTATGAATGCTAATAGTAATTTTATTATAAGGTTACAGTAACGGAGTCTTGCAAGGCTGAATACATTTCCCCTTTCCTTCACTTTATCTTCATGAGAACTAGGGAGGGTCCTGTCTGAGATGATTTCTCAAATTATATTTCTGCCCCCGATTCAGACTTCTTGGTTGCACCTCTTCCTCCTGTCCCTCAAGGTTATTCCTTCCCATTACAGCCTGCCTTTTTGGTTTTGCAAGTCCAACTATACCTAGATATTGAGCCGCTTTGGAAGTTATTTATGATCTGGAATCACTCAGTATTCTAAGGAGCAAGGTGTGAGGCCCCCCCTTCTCATTTTGTCTCATTATAGGCAAAAGTATCAGTGAAAATCTCCCTGTTCCCTAAGTGATTTAAAATACAAACTGATTTTGAAAAGTTCAAGTTTGCAAGGATCTATATATGGGCTATTGAAAGAATCTTTCAGAGGAAGATCAGGAGTGGTCCAAACAACTAATAGTTGGGTTTGCAGCAGACAAATTATACATGTCTTCTAAAACGCAATGGAATAATCAAAGTAGCCAAATGCTTGGGAACAAGAGTGGTCCTATGCCACAAAAATGCAGTGAGGTGTGGCTTCCATGCATGTGCCTACTAAATGCTTGTATACATGGCTTCTTCTTGCTCTAAGATGATTACTGCAGAAAACACTGCTAAACAAAGCCAGTGTATAAAATATATCTGCTCTAGGTTCTTTTTCCCACCAAAGCCTTCCAATAGGTTACTGCAGTGAATTCATTTTAAGAAGCTCATGCGTTAGAAATCAATGCTCGCATATTCTTCCTTCTCTGTGTATAACTAATTGAAGTTAGGACCTAATGTTAAATGCGTAACACATCCTATATTATGATCTAGCTGAATTAAGTGAATTTCTAAGAGTTGAGATTAATGTTATTTCCTATAGTGGCCATTCTAGTGTCCCCAGTGCTGCTGATTGAGCATGTTTAGCTGGTATTTTTGGAAATGCCACAACCATTTGCAAAAATAAGTCTGACAGAAATCAAGTTGAGTGTATGCATCATGTACAAAATCTCTTTCATATGTTTGGTACTGGAGCACTTTACTGTCTCACAACTGTTGGTATTTGTTATCTTACAAGAAGATTTTTTCATGCATTTCATGCAAGTGCTATTATTACTTAGTTGGCCAACAGTTTCTCCTCCTTCCTTGCCTTTCTTTTATAGCCTTTGTGAGTTTATTCCAGTATTTTAAGATTTACATTGACTTGGTTTAATCTGTTTGTTGAGCCATTTTACTGATGGCTGGGACAGGCTCCAAAATAACTAAGTATTTTTAAGTAGTAAGGAGAATTCATGTTCTGAAACAAAAGTTATTATTTGCTTACCAAATAAACTGTAATAATCTGGCTTCACACGTGAAGCAGTAAATCATGGTTTACATAGTTGGGTTCATAATTCAAATTATGCCAAAACCAAGACTTAGTCTGAATGTGTATGTGATTTGTACCTGCCTGGGAGTCTGTCTTGGGAACTTCATGTATGCTGCTTTGAGTTCCATAGAGGAATGGCATAAGATGAAAAGGGATAGGAGAGATTCTCTTAGGTGCTGGAGTTTTTTATTCTCTCTGTTCCCACTGCAGTTCATCCTGCACATTCCTTGAGCTGCCTCCAGGATGACTATGAGGTGCAGGTACAATCCACATGAGGAATAATAATAATAATAACAACAACAACAACAACTTGTATGCTGCCCGACTCTCAATGGCTCTGGACAGCTTTAAGTACTTGGGTATTATGTTATAGGCATAAATCTATTTCAGGCCAACCTGTCTTATTTTAGTGGACTTTACTTTTATGTCAATCCAGTGATCAACTGGGGAACCAAAAAGCCGAAGGGAAAAAAATCTGTATTTTAATTCATTTCTAAAGCAAATTCAGATGCTTTGAACACAACAGGGAAATCAAAACCAAGCTAAGTTAGAAACTAACCCAACATGCCAAAATAAAATGAAAGGCACCCAGAATTTAGTAATAAAGTGAAAATTACATGATGTTTGTGGAACTAGACCCATACAAATAACATGAATAAATTGCAAAGTCCTCCAGATTTGTAACTCCATGATGGTATTAGCAAAATTTTGTAGATGAAAATGCTTCCAAATATATGCAAGTTTTAAATTGTAGAATCTACAGATGCAGTGCTATGTGTATTTTTTTAATTGCTATTTTATATTTAGCTTAAAATAAGCTAAAATTGTTTTCCTTGGACAATTATCTACTTTACAGTATAACTTCATAACCTGCTTCACCTTCCAGATGTTACATTAAAATTCCTATCATCCCCAGGGAACCTAATTGTCTTAGGGAAGGCTGATTTATAGAGTATGGCTGATATGCTAAACTTCAGTGATCTCAAAGCAAAAAAAATACTGCACACTGAATATTAATATAGAAGGAATTGTGAGTTGAAATACAGTGCTGGAGTAGTAATGTTCATTTTCTCACCCCCATCTAATAATGATCATTAACTACCTGCTTAATAAAGTCCAAAATTTTATACTCCTAAAGTGCAGAAGCATTCAGTCTATACTGAATAGACTAAAACTTCAGGACAAAATGCCTGTCGTTTGGTTCTTCCTCTTCCTACTGCTTTATTTTTAAGCAACTGGTTGCTTTTCTTGGGGAAAAAAGCATATTGCAATTGGACAAATTCCAGGTGCACTCTGCCCTTTTTGGTAAAAGAGCATAATCTTGTTTTAAAAGGCAAATGTTTACCCAAAAGATAGCAATTAAAAAGAAAGTGACCTTTTACCTTTTTAGAAACTGGAATAGAAGAAAAAGTACTACTGATTTTTTTTCAAAGTGCATGACTGTAAAGTGATAAAATTGTATATTTTTCATAATGTGGGGAAAGAGTCTATTTGTGCTGCTTTTGGAAATAAGTATGAAATTATGATTTCTGTTAAACCTGTGATCTTACAACCCTGCCATGTTTTCTATATATGATTGGAAAAAGTAAATTAGCACCTGTGCTCATGTACAGTATATAAGCAATGTCTTTAGATCTTAGCACACATTTGTACCTTTTACTGAAACACTGCTTTTGTGGCAGGGAGGGTGAAAATATAAAGACTTTTTAAGTGTGTAAAACCTTCATTTGAAATATTTTAGTAAAAATTAAGGGATTGTGGTAGTGTATGCATTCCATTGAAGATAATAAAATACATTCTTTGTAAGGGAGCTGTGACATTATTGTATTTTTGAGAAGTTGACAAATATTAAAATGCTTAGAAATCAGCATAAAATTACGATTTTAGTTAAATCTGTGATTTTTCATTCATTACACTGTATATTTTAACATGAAACTAAAAAAAATTAGATGGAGAAATGTGGGCCATCCTCTCTCTTCCCCCTGCTGGATCAATATTTCTTCTTTTCAATATTCAATAACGTAATCCTACGCATGTTTCCGCATCCCTCTACACTCAGTGGTGATGCTGTCAGGTTAAGTATGCATGAAAGAGCAGCTAAGGGCAAAAGCAGACGCAGAAGGATTAGAAATTAGATTTAGATATTGTTTGAGGAAAGGGTGCATTACCAAGCAGGGAACCTCATTCAGATGGGGATGCTGGCATGGAGTGGAAGAGAGCGCCATTTGCACTGGACAGCAATAAGAATATTTCAGCTTTCAGAAGGTGGTTTATTTGGATACGTGTCAACACAGCCTTTTCAAGAATCAAACAACGAAAGTGTAAATCACTGTATGCCATTAGTTTTTTTTTACATTTTGAAAATATATGTATACACAGAAATTTTCAAATAAGTCTGAACATTCATTCTAAAATAATGGCAGAAAGTGACATACAAACAGACCTTCCATAGAGGTGAGGTTGTATGTATATATGTGTACATATACACATAGAAACATAAAATAAACTGGCTCTGCAACTTAGAATGAAGTGTTGCTGGAATGTTACATAATGAAATCAGAACTTCCCCCCCCCTTTCATATGGAATAACCTTAATCCTGATACTCAAGTAGGCATAAACTTTTCTATTTTCTTCTTCTTCTTACCAATACAACTTAGCCAATGTGGCCTTCAAAACATTTTATTAGTGCAAAGTAATCCAGCACTACAATTAACATAGCTCCTGTATTTTAGTTAGCTTTGTAATATTTAAACTAAAAGCCTATAATGTTCTCTGCTGACCAAACTGTAAACAAATCAGTATCACTGCCTTCTACATTTCCAAACAGCAGCCTCTATATCGTTATCCGGTTATATTATCCCCCACCTCGCCAAAGACAAAAAAAGATGTTTTGTACAACTGCTATCTCATCCAAGTAGCCCGGCCAAGTCCTCCAACAGGTGGCATGCCAGGGGGTGGTATTGGAGGTGGTACAGGTGGCTGTCCACCAGGGGGCACTGTGGGAGGAGGATAGCTTGCAGGTGGCATGCCAAGTCCTGGAGGGGGATGAGGTGGGACTGCATGAGAGGGAGGTAATCGAGGAGGTGGGAAATTTGGGTTGTAAGTCGGTGGTGGAGGGTATCCTGGAGTAGGAGGAGGAATGGTAGGCGGAGGGAATGATGTGGGTGGTGGAGGAGGGACAGGAGGAGGAGGGTTGGGAGGATATACATGAGGATGATATGGCAAATGAGTTGGAGGTCCATAGGTAGGTGGTAGAGCTCCATAAGTTGGTGCTTCTGTTTTCATCATTGATTGGAGACTCTGATATCCTTCTCCTGACATGTATGAATTAGTAGTGGACATACCGGTTATGTAACTGGAAGGTGGGGGTGGGGGTGGTGGACGATGAGGCATAGGTGGTGGCTGGTGTACAGGAGCTGGATGAGATGGCGGTGCAATCTGGACCTTGGTTATGTCTACAGAATCTACTGCAGTAGTTTGATCAGTTCCTATGGAAACTGTAGTTGTCAATGGAGGTTTATGTTCTGAAAAACAGCAAAAAAAATACACACATATATAGCTATAACAGTTACAAGAGATTACAACTAAAGTCTTTATATGAAATACCTAATTTCTTTTACAACTAGTGAAATATCAGATAGTTGTAACAAAAGATTCTGAAGCCAAAAGTTTGCTTTGACTTTGTAGTTTTTGAGAAGATGGGTCAAGAAAATATCTTGACCCATGATACTAATGCAGTCTTAATATTTACTGAGCTGAATAGGGCTTTGAAAGACTATCAATAGCAAATGTTGTTTTTCAGACTGTATGTTGTTGGAAAATAATAACAGGACCAAGGAAAGGCAGTGCAGATCTTCCTATTATAATTCTATTTCTTAAATACTGTATAATAATATCCCTCCCATACAGATTCCAAGATTTGGAATTCTATGAAGATGCTCCTGAAGAATGGCTGTGATGGGGGAGAATAACTAAGTGTAAACCATTGATTGCTAAAATGTAATCTGCCAGTCCCCCAGCCCTACCTGTTTGCAGGACACTTCCTTCTATATTTGCTTACTTTTGTCCTCTGGGCGGGTGGGCACACTTCCAAACAAAACACTGGACTGCAGCAGCAAATTTTTATTTTCTAAAAAAGCTTATGGGTCTGCAGCATAATTGGACATAAAAATTATACTGAAGACTTGTGCCTTGCTTTACAGCACAGCAACTTTCCCTTTCTTAAAATTAAAACTTTTGTAACAAATGTTTAAAAAAAGTCAGGGAATATGTTGGGTACAAACGGAGGCATCAAAGGAAACACTAGAGATCTTGGATGCCATCTGGGGATCCTACTCTATTTCCATTAAAGTAGCCAACACAATGGCTATAATGACTGAGTATAGCATGGTTTTCTATACCATGAAAGTGAAAGAGCCAATTATTTCAATGACTGACTCTTTGTGGAATAATGGTGAATAAGAAAAATTGCACATTCTTATAGCCCAAATCATACTGTTGACTGAAAATCCACCCAAATACGTAATTTATAGCAATATTAGAATAACGGAACCTTAAATATGTTGGAATAATTGTCATGGAAATTCTAGAAAAATATTAAATGTTCTCATTTCACTCATTCCTCAACCAATTTGTCTAAAAATTCTGGTAACCTGCTAGTGCCAATTTTAAATTAAAAATGTAACAGCTGAGTAAGTGTTTATCACTAGGACCAGCAACTTTGCAATGGCATATGCATAAGATGACACCCAGAGATCAGATTTTTCAAGATTTGGGTTTCACACAAGATCGTATTTCTGCTATTTTTAATATTTCAAACAGAGGTATTTGTAACATCATGCAAAATCATGCAGTAGTACTTGCTACCTGGTAAAACTTCCTGATCCCTGGTATACAGAGTAATTGTAGAATTTATCAAACAAATACAAAGAAGTTTTACCTCAGCTGCAGATTCTCCTGATTCCAGTAATTAATGAACATATGCGGAAAGCAGTAAAATATAGCAGGTAGCTATACATAATTTATAACTATTTGGCAGAATCTCCAGTATTTGTATGGGAGGGATATTATTATATTTAAGAAATAGAATTATAATAGGAAGATCTGCACTGCCTTTCCTTGGTCCTGTTATTATTTTCCAACAACATATAGTCTGAAAAACAACATTTGCTATTGATAGTCCTTCAAAGCCCTATTCAGCTCAGTAAATATTAAGACTGCATTAGTATCATGGGTCAAGATATTTTCCCACCTAAAGGGGAAGAAGATTCCCTTCCCAAAGAGTAATCAACTGACTTTCACTTCACCAGTGACAACACAGGGGCAAGGTGGCTCAGCTGGTTAAACAGCTGAGCTGTAGGCTGCCGATCAAAAGGTCGGCAGTTCGAACCCCGCGGGATGAGGTGAGCTCTCGTCCTTAAGTCCTAGCTCCTGTCAACCCAGCAGTTTGAAAGCCTAGCAAGTACCACCTTAAAGTGGGCTAATTTACTGGCGTCCTGTCGGGAAGTCAGCTCCACCGGAGAGGAGAGGATCAAAGGATCGGAGGAAGATCAAACAGCGGTGGTGACGACGGACCCGGATGTGACAGCTACAGGACGTCAGCAGCCGGCTCAAGGCATCCTGGGAATTGTAGTCCAGAGCCTAATAGAGTCGGTTCCCTTACCCCTCTCCCTTCACGAGCGGTGAATTGTATATATTTGGAATTGATGTATAATTGAATTGTATATATATGATTGTAAGCCGCCTAGAGTCCTCCACTAGGGAGGGGATAGGCAGGGTATAAATAGCACTATAAATAAATAAATAAACAATAAAGTGCCCTCCGCTATATGTAAAAATAGCTGAGGGGGCACACAATATATAGAGCTCAGTCCCCCCAAAGTTTTGTCACTCCTCCATCTTGCGTCCACTAGCTCTATGCTCAAATGCTACAATGTTTAACATCCTGTATTAATTCTCAGAAGTCAACATGAAACCAAAGCAACATGTGGAACTCCCTATTTTATTTCCAAATGATAAAAAGCAGGCAGATGTGCAGGATACAGCTGAATTTAGGCTGACATCTCAGGATTATTGATATGCATGTAATTATAGTGTTAAGAAAATTACACAATAAACAATTAATAGCTTTCTATTAAAGAAACATAGTATTTTGTACCTCACAGTAGAACTTACCAGGTGGCGGATGCGCAGATGGTACTGGTGGATGAGTAGTTTCAACTTTAGCAATTTTAGGAGGTGGTACCTCTGGAAACAAAACAAAAAATAATAGATGTGACATTTTAATTAACGTAACAGCTAAAAATAGCAAAAAGGTTATTTAAAAATAATAAAACTAATAATTTAATTGTAGAGTTTAAGGTTCAATGGTACTTACTTGAGAACAGACATGCATAGTAATGTACTGTAAATAACTATCTTTTTTAACTATACGAAAAAGTCTATTTTACCTGCAGTTTTGGTTTCATCCTTTGGCGATACAGCCTGCTAAGAAAAAAGCATTCAAATCACAATAGTAGTATTAAAAGCACTGAGGGAAAAAAAATACATTCTAAAGCCACTGACTGCAAATATTGTGAGCTAAGAGAACAGCCATATCTACTCTCGTATTCAAGAACTGAACTGATGTTGAACACTGGGATCTAAATCCTTGGAATAAATGATATAACTAGCAGCAAAATTTATCACCATTTTTACTAATGGCAACAACTGCTGAAGACTTCAGCCCTTCAGTGTCTAAGGGTCCAGGCACGCTGCACCAACTGCCCTCCCCACTTGCCAACAACGTCATATTCCTTGGATTAATTTGCTCCTCGGCATCCTCTGTGTGTGATCCATTCACTTCCATTCCAATTCATACTTTCTTAGGCTGCAGAGAAAGTTCTGTGGTTTTTTTCTTTCACATTCAGCACTTTTATAGTAGTACTTTATAAGCAATAAATCTAAGTAATCGAATTTCAGAATTCTTTGTACTAAAAAGCGGTATAGAACCTCCTCAACAAATATAGGTAAGAGGAAAAGGTCCATCGCATTTT